>OX463227.1:168483509-170883509 GCA_949820135.1 Sylvilagus floridanus
AACTCATGTTGAAGTTGACCCAATGTCTGCAAACCCATTTGTTGACATTCTAGGGTGAGCTACATACCACCCCGTAAAGGAAACTATGTCAGCTGCTCATCTTGTCTTTGACAGCTTCATTATAATAGTTTAATTGTTTGTTACTGAAATATTAGAATGGCCATTGCTCTTCTCTGCTTATCAAGAGCTTGGGATACTCATAAGTTCTTCTTCCAACAGAGGGTGGTGGGGGCATTGACACACAGAGACAGCGATGATGTGGCAGGGACCGTCCCAGCACTCACATTTGGGTATAACTGAATAGTAACAAAAGTTATTGATTCCACATACTATACAGTACATATTTGGATAACTTCCCTATTTTATGTATCTCTTGCTAGACTGTAGGCTTAAGTGAGCAAAAACCATGTTGAACTTGGCCAAAATTAGCTCAAAGCAGTGCCTGGTACATTATTAGGTGCCTAATAAATATTATTTGGTTAAATTAATGATTCACCAAAGAATAAGTGTTTTAAATATATGGTTTTAGTGGTTGTTTCCTTTAAATATGGAAAATATCAAGATGGTGGTGAATTTATCCTAAACAAGTAGGTAAGAACTGACTTTAAAAAAAATTAAGGAACTAAACTATTAACAATTTGAAGTAATTTTACAGTTTCCTGTTCTGCTGCTCAGACTTTCTAACTTTTGAGACCTGTTAAAAATCTCTTTTTCATCATTGAGGATGCCATAGGTATGTATCTGAAATGGTGAGGTCATGGCTAATATAATAGAGCAAGCACACATGACGTCATGAGCAAACGCCATTCTTTCCATTTGCAAGGAAGAGCTTGACATGGAGAAAAATATCAAATTCCACTTTTTCCTTTTGTTTTTATGGCAAGGCAAATAATGATTTCATAGATATCCCAAGATATCTATGACCTAATCCCAGAGCCTGTGAATGTAACCTTTTATGGAAAAAGGAACTTGGCAAATGTGATTAAGTTAAAGATCTTGCGGTGATATGATTATCCTAGGGTTTCTAAGAGGCTTACTGTAATTGCAAGGGCGAGTGTAGGGTCAAAATCAGAAAATGAACTAGGAAAATGGAAACAAAAAACAGAGAAAATGAAGATGTTCTCTTGCTGGCTTGAAGCTGACTGAAGAAGCCACGAAAGGCAGACAGCTGCTAGAAGCTAGAAGCGTCAAGGAAGCATTCTCCAGTAGAGCTTCCAGAAGGAGCACAGTCCTGCTGACTCTTTGATTAGAGTACTTTTTTGATGTACAAAAGCATTTTATTTGTCAAATTAATATTACACATATTCAATGTATTCAACATGTTGATTTCATATATAGGGTGTTGATCACTACAATCAAATTATTTAATGCATCCATCACCACCTACAATGTACATTTGATCCTAGAGCTTGTTCATCTTACAACTGCAAGTTTGAACTCTTTGACCAACATCTATCCATTTCCCCCACCCTCCAGTCCTTGGCGACTACCCTTATATCTTGTTCTTCTGTAAGTTTGACATTTTTAGATTCTACACAACATAGTGTTTGTCCTTCTGGGTCTGCCTTACTTTGCTCAGCACCCTGTCCTCCAGGGGTCACCATGTCGGCGCAGGTGACAGTACTTCCTTCTTTCTATGACTGTATAATACACTGTTACATATGTTCTTTATCCATTCATCCACTCTGGATACTTACACTGTTTCTGAATCTGAACTATTGTGAGTTTTTTTTAACACATACAGATACCTCTTTGAGATACTGATTGTGTTTCCTTTGGATATATAGCTAAATGGTTTAACTTTTTGAGGAACTTTCACACTGTTTTCTATAATGGCTACACCAGTTTATATTCCCACCAACAATGTACAAGGGTTTTCTTTCCTTTATAATCTTGCCAGTACTTATCTTTTATCTTTTTTATACTAACCATTCTAAAATGTGTGAATTGGCAGCTCACTGGCTTTTTAATCTGCATTTCCTTGATGATTAGTGATACTGAGAAGTTTTTCAGGTACCCTTTGGTTATTTGTCTGAAATGTCTTTCAGGTCCTTTGACTATTTTTAAATTGAGATTTTTTTTCTTTCTTTCTGTTATTGACTTGTGTGAATTCTTTAAATATTAACCCCCATCAGAAATAAAGTTTGCAAACATTTTCATCTAGTCTGTAGGTTCCCTTTTGATTTTGTTAATTGTTTCCTTTTTGGTGCAAAAACTTTTTAGCTTGATGCAGTTCTACTTATTTTTCTTTTCTTGCTCACATTCTTGGCTTCAGAAGCAAAAAATTATTGCCCAGAACGTCAAGGAGCTTGTACCCTGTTTTCTAGGCCTTTTAAGGTTGCAGAGCATCTTTTTAAGTATATAATCAATTTCAAGTTCATTTATGTATTAATATAATGCAGTAAAATTTGAGTTTTTCACATATAGAGATCCAGTTTTCCCAGAAGCACTTATTGGAGAGATTTTCCTTCTATAGCCTTAATACTCTTGTTAAAGATTAATCATATATGCACAGATTTACTTCTGAGCTTTCTATTTTGCTCTATTGGTCTATGTTTCTGTTCTTATGCTGGTACAACTCTGTCTTATTACAATAGCTTTGCAATATAGTTTGAAACCAGGGAGTGTCACCCCTCTAGTTTTGTCCTTCTTTCTCAAAATTTCCTTGGCAATTCTGGGACTTTAGTAGTTCCATACAATTTGAATGAAGAATAAATATGTAATCATCTGAGATCCAAGATGGCTGAAAGGGTATAGCAACACTAACCTTTAGCTGCCCTAGGATATGGAAAGAACAAAGGAGCGACCACATTTCCAGGAGTCTAAATTTTTGGCAAAGAAATGAAAGAACAATGTGGGACAAGAGGAGAGAAGACAGAGACCCCCACTGCAGCCAGCCACATAGTGCAACCAGCTGCCAGCTGTGAGCTACCTTCACACCATGTCAAGGTAAGAAGAAATTGTTGCACGCCCTGCTGCTCACAGTTTCAGCCCAGAGGAAATTCTACAATCATCCACCAACTTACGCCTCAGCCTGTGGTGCTAACTGGGATCTGAGCAGCTGCCAGGCTCGGAGCAGGGAAGCTGCCTTGCTTCCTTCCCCTCCCCAACTAGGCAGCAAGAAGTCAGGCAGTGCATCTCTGCTCAGCTCCTAACACCATCAGAATCAGAGTCAGGAGGAGAAACTATCTTTTAAGAGAAGAATGAAGTGATTTTGTGGCAACCCATGTCACTGCTGATACTGCCTAAGGGAGAAACTTGCACAGACCACACTGACTTTGAGTCTGGTCTGGAGCACTAGCAAGAGAGCAGAATTCCTACCTAAGCCCAAAAATGAAGGCCATGATGCCTGTTTTCCATCCCCCCTTCAAAGGCTTCCAATGACTGGCAGAGAGGAAACACTACCTTAATAAGATGAGTACAAGATGCCACAGCTCAAATGCCCATACCTAGGGGATTTTATCTGAGGGGCAAACCTGTGGTCCCCACTGACTTTGAGTCTGGCCAAGAGGGTTGGCAGGGGTGGAATCCCACTTAAGCCTGTGAGGCACTCCTCTCCCCTCAATCTATCATGGGCACCCAAACTCAAACTGCCAAGGTAGAACACCGACAGGCAGCTGTCTCGGGGAACAACTCAGCTCTTCCTTTGGGCAGAGCAGGCTCATAGGGCTGAGAGTGGACACCCAGTTCCCTGTGATTGTGGGAGCCCTGCATTCCATGACTGTGGGAATTCTGTGAGTGCATGCATGATAGGGTCTGGGGTATAGCTGGGTCTCTGGACAATCACTGTGTCTGGCTTCAGAGGCTTAAAATTCCCTGAGTGCCTGGGGCGGGTCATTGCAGAGGGTTCTGTGCACACATGGAGGACCACATAGATCATTTGCACAGTTAATATGCCTGTGTGTGTGTTGGGGGGTGTAGCCACTGTGGACACACCTTGGACTTTGATCACCTTGGCAGAGGGGAGGTGAGGCAGTGATCAGTCCAACCTAAATGATCATGCCCTCCCTGCTACTGACAATAGAGGAGATCTACCATGCCCAACTTGGGTATCACACTGGACTCTTGCAACTCACCCAAACATTGACCAGAGCTCCCTGACCCTACCCAGAACATGCCTCTGAATATGCACTGAATGAGTAAACATTCCACTAAGCTACAGAGCTGTATTTCAAAGAAAAAACAATCAGAAAATCAACAAGCACTTCCACAAATGCTTAAAAATATAGAAATGTGAGAAACATCAGCAAGGAAGACAAGATGGTTCCTGTAAATGAACACAACGATGCTTCAGTATTAGAATATGAAGATGAAGAGATGGTCGAGATGCCTAAAAAGGAATGCAAAAGAATGTTCATAAGATTATATAAATAATGAGAGGTAAATTCATTAATTGAAGTATTCCATACATGATATAGATGAAAAATTTTGCCAGGGAGATAGAAATATTGAAGAAAAATCAACTGAATCATTAGAAAAGAATTCAATATGTCAAATAAAAAAATAGTGGAAAAACTTTAACAACAGATTTGGTGAGGCATAAGAAAGAATATCCAAAGTAGAAGACAAATCTTTGAAAATATATCAGTCAGAAACAAAAAAGAAAAAAATAGAAAACCTGAAAACAGTGTTTGAGGTTTACTATCAAATGACCTGTAATATGGATCTTATCAGTTCCAGAAGGCACAGAAAGACATAATGGATTAGGAGCCCCATTCAGTGAAATAACAGAAAATTTCCCTAATTTGCAGAAAAGGACATCAAAGTACAGGAAGTGCATAGAACTCCTAATAGACATGACTAGAAAGATCTTCACCATGAAACATTAGTCAAACTTTCAACAGTAATAAAGAAAAGATTCTAAAATTTTCATGAGAGAAATGCCAAATTACCTTCAGAATCTTCAACTAGACTGATGCTGATTTCTCATCAGAAATCCTACAGGCTAGGAAAGAATATAGTCCAAGCCCTGAAAGAAAAATATTGTCAACCCAGAATACTGTACCAAGGAGAGCTCTCATTTGTAAATGAATGTGAAATAAAGACCTTCCCAAACAAACAGAAATAAAAAGTTGACACCATGCATCCAGACTTACGTGATAGTCAAGAATATGCTATTCACAGAAACAGAGAAAGCCATCATTATGAAAGAATGTGAAGGCAGAAAATCTCCTAGTAAAAGTGCAAAGGAAACCCAAAGCAAACAACAGGAATATTAACAGAAAAAATGGCAGAATCAACAATTATTATTATCAATAATAATTTTGAATGTAAATGGCCTAAATTCTCCAATTAAAAGAGACATGCTGACTGAATGGATTAAAAAATAAGACCAATCTATTTGCTGCCTGCAAGAAATACACCTCACCAACAAAGATACACGCAGACTAAAAATGAAAGGATAGAAAAAATATTCCATGCTAATAGAAAGCAAAAATGGGTAGGAGTAGCCATGCTAACATCAGACTACTTAGATTTTACCACAAAAGTCTTAAGAGACAAAGAAATGCATCATGTAATGATTGAGGGATCAATTCAATAGGAAGATGTGACTATACTAAAAGTATATGCAACCAATGCCAGGGAGCCTGGCTATGTAAAACAAATGTTAATAGATTTAAAGGGCCGGTGCCGTGGCTCACTAGGCTAATCCTCCACCTGCAGTGCCAGCACTCCTGGTTCTAGTCCCCGTTGGGGCACTGGTTCTGTCCCAGTTGCTCCTCTTCCAATCCAGCTCTCTGTTGTGGCCTGGGAAGGCAGTGGACGATGGCACAAGTGCTTGGGCCCTGCACCCGAATGGGAGACCAGGAGGAAGCACCTGGCTCCTGGCTTCGGATCGGCGCAGTGCACCAGCCATAGCAGCCATTTGGGGAGTGAACCAATGGAAGGAAGACCTTTCTCTCTGTCTCTCTCTCTCACTATCTAACTCTGCCTGTGAAAAATTTTAAAAAATAGATTTAAAGAGAGACATAGACTCCCTAAAATACTAATGGGGAACTTCAATGCCTCACTTTCATCAATGAGCAGATCAACTAGAAAAAAAAAATCAAAGAAACAACAGAATAATCTATACTACAGACCAAATAGACATAATTGATGTCTACAGAGCATCTTATCCCACAGCTGCAGAATACACATTCTTTTTATCAGTGTGTGGAGCTTTAAGACAGACCTTGTACTAAGCCATAAAGCAAGTCTCAACAAATTAAAAATAATTTAAATCATACCATGCATCTTTCCTGACTACAATGAGATGAAGGGAACAAACCGAAAAACTCTAGAAAATATATAAATACATGGAAACTGAACAACACACTCCTGAATGAACAGTGAGTCATAGAAGAAATCAAAAGGAAAATAAAAAAATCCTGGAAAGAAATGAAGATGACAATATGTTATATCAAAGCTTATGGGCTAAAGAAAAAGCAGTGTTAAGAGGGAAATTTATAGCAATTAGTGCCCACATCAAGAAATTGAAAAGGCATCAAATAAACAATTTAACAATACATCTGAAAAACCTTGAAAAGCAAGAACAAAACTCAAAGTTAGTAGGAGGAAAGAAATTATTAAGATTTGAGAAGAAATAAACAAAATCAAAACCAAGATATGCTACAAAAGATCAGTGAAATGAAGAACTGGCACAAAAATAGACTTGTAGGCCAATGGAACAGAATAGCAGTCCCAGAAACTAATCCATATCTCTACAACCAGCTAATCCTTGATAAATAAGCTAAAGTAAACCCTGGAGAAATGAGAATCTTTTCAACAAATGGTGCTAGGAAATTTGGATCTACTCATGCAAAGTATGAAACCAGACCCCTACCTTATACCTTATACAAAAATGAATTCACAGTGGATCAATGATCCAAATCTAGGACAGAATTCCATCAAATTACTAAAGGAAAACATAGGGGAAATTCTACAATACATTGGCATAGGAAAGACTTCCTGGTTAAAACCCCAGAAGCACAGGTGATGAAAGCAAAAATAGACAAACGGGATTACATCAAGCTAAGAAGCCTTTGCATTGCAAAGAAAACACTCAACAAAGTGAAGAGGCAATCCATAGAATGGAAGAAAATATTTGCAAACTATGCAACTGGTAAAGCATTAATATCCAGAATCTATAAAGAGCTCAAGATACTCAAATAATCCAGTTAAGAATAGGAAAAGGACACACATGAGCATTTTTCAAAGGATGGATTTCAAATGGAATGAAAAAAATGCTTGGTATCACTAGCCATCATGGAAATGCAAAGCAAAACCACAATGAGGTTTTATCTCACCCCAGTTAGAATGGCTATTATCCAGAAATCAACAAACAAGGAATGCTGTGAGGATCTGGGGGAGAAGGTACCCTAATCCAGCACTGGTGGGAATGTAAACTAGTATGACAATTATGGAAGACAGTGTGGAGATTCCTCAGAAATATAAAGGAGATCTACATATGACCCAGCCATCTGACTCCTGGAAATTTACGCAAGTGAAATAAAATCAGCATATGAAAGAGTTAGCTGTATCCCCATGTTTATTGCTAGCATATGGAATCAACCCAGATGTCCATCAGTTGATGACTGGATAAAGAAAATGTGGTATATATACACCATGGAATACTACTCAGCCATAACAAAATAATGAAATACTGTCTTTTGCAACAAAATGGATGCAACTGGACACCATTATATTTAGTGAAATAAACCAGTCCCTAGAAGACAAATAACATGTTTTCCCTGATTTGTGGTAACTCATGACATACAGAGTAGACAAATGTAATGTGTATGAGAAAAATTAACACTTTGATATTTGATCATTATTTACAACCCTTGTCTATACTCTTGAAGAGCAGTGGATTTTCTACTTACTACTTGCTGAATTCTTTACTTAGAGAAAGCTTGTGATTATAAAATAAACTGAAAGTATGTCACTAAAACTTAAAAGAAAAAATAAGAAAGGAAGAAGGAGGGAGAATGGAGACATGGACAGGAGGGAGATTAGGATGGGAAGTATCATCATGCTTTTAAAATTATATATATTAAATACATGATATTTGTTCACCTTATATAAATAAAAAATTTTTAAATATATAATCATCTGAGCAGAGGCAGAAAAAACATTTGATCAAATTCAACATCCTTTCATGATTAAAAAAACAGCTGTCAGTAAACTAAGTATAAGAAGAATTTACCTCAACATAATAAAGCCCATATATGACAAAATCCAGAACTCAGGTCATATTCATAGGTGAAAAGGTAGAAGCTTTTACCCAAAAATCTGAAAGGATGCCCACTCTTTCTATTGAACATAGTATTGTAAGTCCTAATCAGAGTAATTAGACAAGAAAATAAATGAAAGTCATCCAAATTAGAAATCAAAGAGTAAAATTGTCTGTTTTCAGATTCCATATCTGTCTGTCTGTCTACCTACCTACCTAGATCTGTCATCTCTCCTTAAAACCCCACCAAAACCTGTTAGAACTAATATACTCATTAAAGTTGTAGAATACAAAATCAGCATCCAAATATCAGTTGCATTTCTATCCACTAACAACTAACTATTGGAAAAGAAATTGAAAAAGTAATCCCATTTGTAATAGTATCAAAAAGAAAAAAATTCTTGAGGGTAAATTTAGCAAGGAAGTGAAGATCTGTACACTTAAGATGCTAATGAAAGAAATTAACGACAATGCTAATAAATGTGTTCACAGATTGGAAAAATTAATATTGTTAAAATGTCCACACTTACCAAATGTCGGCTCCTTCGGCCGCAAAAGGAACAACACTGCTCGCAGTTAATCGGTCTTCAAAAGACTTTTACTTAGAAGGAGTAGGAAAGAGAGTGGGGGACCGGGAGAAGGGGGAGAGATGGCACGCAGGTTCCTTAAGGGGGAAAGCTGGCGTGCCCCCCCTCCTTCTCCCGCGGTCTGCTTATATCCAGAATTCAACCAATCACAATCAATCAATTACAGTCCATGCACAGAGTTCTCCAATCTGGCACTTGATCACGATCAGCTGTGGAGTCACGCGGCAGGCAGGGCATCAGCGCCATCTTGTTGTTTACCACGATCCTCAGCTAGATGGAAAGTTCAATCAGCTGCTACATCTGCATTACTGCTATAAGCCAAGCCCAGCATGGGGGGGTCCCATGGCTGGCCTATCCATGGGTCCCCACATCTCCCGTTTTTATTATTTTAAGTGACATGGAAACGTGCCTGTCTTGGGTTCCCAATGGCGTGCAACCTGCTTACCTGTCATGGAGGTAATAGGAAGCTTGTCCTGCCCTCTGTCTTAGGTTGCTAGGTGCGCCCATCAGCGATTACCCGTTATTGGCTACTGTTCCATCATGTTAAGCCACACTTCTCACGGGGGTGAGAGCGCTAGGTGGCTAGCATAGCCTGCCGAATTACCAGGTTATTGGAGTTTTGAAAACCAGAACAGTTTTATCAAATTGTGAATTAACAGCTTGAAGTACATTTAAGAAAACAAATCAAATTAGGTCAGCTTTCTTACTACTTGCTACTTAAATCCAACACGTAAATTTTAGCAAATTCCTTCATAATTTCACATTAGCAATTAGGCACAAAGGATACATCTTATTCAAGAAATACTTGGTTCAAAGTAAAATGCTTCATTGGTACTATTCTTCACATGTTCTGAATGCAGACAACCACTCCACATATCTTGTATGCCTTAAACACTAGTTACCTCAAAATCCTCCTCCCATTTCACCCACTTGGCGAGGAAGGTGAGGCCTATATTGTTAAGTACAACCTCAAAATTACTGTTCCAGGTGGTATTGATCATCTGTCCCAATTCTAGGGTACAATTAGAATTCTCGTGTAAATCAGTCTCAGACAAAACTCAGTAGAAAAAAATCAAACCCCTTAACAAACTTCATAATTACAAATCAGTAATAAATGATCAAGCAATACTTTCAACAAGCCAAAAGCTAAACTAACAAGATATAAATGGCAAATGTTTTATCCAGCAAACAATGATTTTAAGGATAAATTGAAACATTTACATTCTTTTGTAAAGCAAACCAAGCATAATCTGCTCAAGCATTCCCATCAATAATAGGGGTAAAGTTAGTACATATTTCCACATAGTTTTTGAAAATCATTTAAGGTTTTTAGTCCTGTCGTAGCAATGGCAAATTCCAAAGGGGCCGCATTTGTTGGTGTAAACCTAAGTTCTAAATATCGAGCTACAGTATCTTTTTGAACCTTTTCTGGCGCTATCTGTAATCCTGCCTCCTGCGGACATGAGCTTAATGTTATGAACACTGCTTCCAATATATAAATCCATATAGTGGAGGATTTTTGCTTCTCCATGTCACTGACAAACAGGCTCTATTGCTTGTGAAACATATGGTAAGATCAATCACAAGATCAATCACATTCAGTACTCCCACCTTTCTCCTGGCGTTTCACTCTCGGTCTTTACAACGGTTCACTCCCGCCTTTCTCCTGGCATTTTACTCCCCGTCCTTTGTCGACGGTCCACTCCTGCCTGTCCTTCGGTGTTCCACTCCCCACGGTTATAATCCTAGGCCTTTTACTTTACCCGCCTAGATTCCCTGTCTTTTTTCAACAGTTTACTCCTGCCTTTCTGCCGGCATTTTACTCCCCGTCCTTTGTGGACGGTCCACTCCCGCCTGTCCTCTGGCGCTCCAATCCCCTCGGTTATAATCCTAGGCCTTTTTACCCACCTATATTCCTTGTCTTTTTTTGACAGTTTACTCCCGCCTTTCTGGCATTTTACTCCCCATCTTTTGTCGACGGTTTACTCCAGCCTGTTTCCTGGCGTCCTACTCCCCGTCTTTTGTCGACGGAACCGCGGTTATAGTCCTAGGCTTTTCACTTTACCCGCCTAGATTCCCTGTCTTTTTTCGACAGTTTACTCCCGCCTTTCTGGCATTTTACTCCCCGTCTTTACAATGGAACCCTGGTTATAGTCCTAGGCTTTTTACTTTACCCGCCTAGATTCCCTGTCTTTTTTCAACAGTTTACTCCCGCCTTTCTGGTGTTTCACTCCCCATCTTTACGTCTTTACCGCGGTCATAATCCTAGGCTTTTTACTTTACCCGCCTAGATTCCCATGTATGCACGTTTATCCTTACTTCCTGCTTCCAGCACTTGTCGCTCCTTCGGCCGCAAAAGGAACGATGCTGCTCGCAGTTAATCGGTCTTCAAAAGACTTTTACTTAGAAGGAGTAGGAAAGAGAGTGGGGGACCGGGAGAAGGGGGAGAGATGGCACGCAGGTTCCTTAAGGGGGAAATCTGGCGTGCCCCCCTCCTTCTCCCGCGGTCTGCTCATATCCAGAATTCAACCAATCACAATCAATCAATTACAGTCCATGCACAGAGTTCTCCAATCCGGCACTTGATCACGATCAGCTGTGGAGTCACGCGGCAGGCAGGGCATCAGCGCCATCTTGTTGTTTACCACGATCCTCAGCTAGATGGAAAGTTCAATCAGCTGCTACATCTGCATTACTGCTATAAGCCAAGCCCAGCATGGTGGGGTCCCATGGCTGGCCTATCCATGGGTCCCCACAACCAAAACTACATCCAATGTAATCTCTATCAAAATTCCAATGTTGCCGGCGCCGTGGCTCAATAGGCTAATCCTCCACCTTGTGGCACCGGCACACCAGGTTCTAGTCCCGCTCGGGGCGCCGGATTCTGTCCCGGTTGCCCCTCTTCCAGGCCAGCTCTCTGCTGTGGCCCGGGAGTGCAGTGGAGGATGGCCCAAGTGCTTGGGCCCTGCACCCCATGGGAGACCAGGAGAAGCACCTGGCTCCTGCCATCGAATGAGCGCAGTGCGCCGGCCACAGTGTGCCGACCGCGGCGGCCATTGGAGGGTGAACCAATGGCAAAGGAAGACCTTTCTCTCTCTCTCTCTCTCTCTCTCTCTCTCACTGTCCACTCTGCCTGTCAAAAAAAAAAAAATCCAATGTTATTTTTGACAGAAATAGAGAAAGTGGCCCCAAAATTCATATGGATTTTAGTATTTCTGACCTCTGGAATTGTAATTTAATAAATTTGTATGCTGTTAATCCTAGGAACTTAATACAGGGCTATAAACATCAGTAGTACTGAGTGCATTCACCTACTTCACAGTGCGCTAGCTAAGAGAATGGATTAGAAAAGAACTGATGAAATCTTTACTTAGTATATACTGAATCTATCTTCTGTATATAGATAATTAAAAATGAAAAAAATCTTGGTGTTAAATTGGAAATTGCCTAGAAAATTAATCAATTTTTTTAAAAAATATATCATGTAGGATCTCTGTCCTTAATGTGCTATACATTGTGAATTAATAGTATAACTAGTACTCCAACAGTATTTTTCACTTTGTGTTGCTATGTGAGGGCAAACTGTTGAAATCTTTACTTAATATATAGTAAACTGATCTTCTGTATATAAAGAGAATTGAAAATGAATCTTGATGTGAAGCAAGGGGAGAGGGAGTGGGAAAGGGGAGGGTTGCGGGTGGGGGGGGAAGTTATGGGGGGGAAGCCATTGTAATCTATAAGCTGTATTTTGGAAATTTATATTCTTTAAATAAAAGCGTTATAAAAAAAAAAAAAGAAAAGAACTTTATAAGGTGATGCTCAACTGGGACAGAAAGGAATTCTATAAACAGATCCAGTGATGCTTAGGAAGTTAAATTATTCAATTATGTATAAGTTGCCTTATGAATATTCATAAGCATATGTCTGAATATTATAAACATATCCAGATATGTGTGTATATATATACACATACACACACACCTCACACAAATACACACATATACACCATCTTGGGAGAGGTGTAAATAGAAGAGTGTGATATAAGAGTACCTAATCCATTTCAATTTACACATGCCTTACGCAGATTTTCCACATATAGTACTGTATTTTACTTGAAAAAAACAAGGTGTTGCAACAGTTAGTTGGCGGCTGGGAAGATAGGGTTCTTGTCAGGTAAATGAGTTAATTATTAGGATTGATCAAATATAATAATATGAACATGTAGCAGTGTTTCATGTTGGAACATGATTAACTATTGATTTTCTCTAAGAATATGAAAAATCCTGGAAACTTTATAGACGTGTGATCTTTGAGTAAAGCTGAATTTTTTTTTACTTTTGCTATAAAATCTCTAGGGTCAAAGCCAAGTGTATAAATAGATGTCTTGAGTTGTGGTGCTGACTACTAAATCTAAATTCCAGCCAAATTATAATGTTTTGAAGGGTATCAATCACTGTGACCTTCCAAACCAAAATAGTACCCTACACACCATCACAATGACTAAACTTCAATTAGCAGTGTCTTCCAAAAAGACCTCTAGTCATCATCTGCTTTGAAATATGCCAGCATTCCTAGGCTGGGTTGCTCTTCAGGTGGTTGTCACCAATGACCTTCGTGGGAATTGTTCATGTAAATTCCTTTTCCGGGCCGGCGCCGTGGCTCAACAGGCTAATCCTCTGCCTTGCAGCGCCGGCACACCGGTTCTAGTCCCGGTTGGGGCACCGGATTCTGTCCCGGTTGCCCCTCTTCCAGGCCAGCTCTCTGCTGTGGCCCGGGAGTGCAGTGGAGGATGGCAAAAGTGCTTGGGCCCTGCACCCCATAGAAGACCAGGAGAAGCACCTGGCACCTGGCTCCTGCCATCGGATGAGCGTGGTGCGCCGGCCGCAGCGCGCCGGCCGTGGCGGCCATTGGAGAGTGAACCAACGGCAAAAGGAAGACCTTTCTCTCTGTCTCTCTCTCTCACTGTCCACTCTGCCTGTCAAAAATAAAAAAAATAAATTCCTTTTCCAGTGGTAGGATGTGAGAAGAGAGGGAGACACTGAAAGAAGAGAAATGAATGCCAGCAGAGAATTCTGCACCCAAATGGTTATCAAACCTAGCTCCAAGCCAAATTACAAACCACAAATTGCTCTCTGCATGAACTGCATTATCTTATTTTATCCCTATCACAGCCTTGTTTATTAAGTGCTAATGAGATTCCAGATTGACACGTGTGTATAGGAAGATAAAGAACTAGAAGTGCAAGAGTCAGGACTAATGCCAGGTTCACAGGACCCCTTACATGGCCTCCATTTCTCCCTGTAACCTTCTTTTTGGCACCAACCTCTTCCTCTTCTACCCTTGACTTTCTATCTCAGCTCTTCTGCACTCTCCCATCAGTCACAGCCCCTCACTTCCCTTTCTGATATTCCATGCTCTATTTTAACTCTCTTTCAATGCCAAAGCTGGGATTGGCCTAATCCAAGATGGGCTGCAGAAGGACTGAGAGACACAGTGGGGCCATCATGGGCACAGCAGGAAGTCTGAAGAGACAGGGAGTCAACATCATGCTGATTCAGTGGTGGCAGTAGGTGCTAGTAGGTGCAGTAGGTGCTAGACAATTGCAATCAGAGCTGGGGAACTCTGAGAGTGTGCAGTGGGGATACAGTCCTATGTCTAGGAGCTCAAATGCAAGCCACTAGTGTAGAAGAACAAAACAAAATAGCAACTCAGCAGAAGCAAAGCAAGAGCCTGATCATGAGAATAGGACTCAAGATGAGAGTAGGCCAAGCGGCAAGTTTACTCAGTTCTGTCTAAATGTGTGCCTTACTGACGTTCAGGATACAGCTAGTGGTTCTATAGCTTGAGTTTCTGTTTTTCAAACTTTTGGTCATAACCCATCCAATGGTCATGAAACATTTAATGAGTGATAACTGGTACTCTTTAAAATAATTAAGTAGACTAGAATGAGTAAAAGAGAAAAGAAAATATCAATGTGCTCTGCATGCAGTAAGAATTTCAGTTTTAGGTATATTTGTCATGATATAAAAAATGTTTCTTAACATTACTGTCAAAAAAAAACTCTTGAAAACTTCTGGTTATAAACTAAATGATATAGAGCAGGAAACCAGGTTGGTCATTAAATTGAAAATCTTTTCTGCGTTCCCCAGATGACTGTGAGCTAATGTAATAAGCCCATCCAGGCTGTGGTGGTGTGGCTAGACATGAATGAATTAAGGATTACAGTTTCCTTCATGGAGATTTTCCACATATAGCTCTCCTTTCAGAAACAGAAGTGGAGAATAAAGATGCACAGAGTTTATAATTTTTAGAACATTTGTAGGTTTACAGCAAAACTGAGGACGGAGAGTTCTCCAATGCTTCCTACCCCCACACATGCATAGTGTCCCCTATTATTAACACCCCCAACCAGAGTCTCAACTCAACAACTTGTATTACCATATTATTACCACACAAAGTCCATAATTCTCATTAGAACTCACTCTTGATATTGTACCTTCTGTGGGTTTGCATAAACACATAATGACCGCCACCATTACCCACCATTCCACCACCATGCAGAGCACTTTCACTGCTCCAAAAATCCTGTGTCTGTCTGTTCATCCTCTCTCCCCCAAACCCGGGAAACCGGTGATCTTTTCACGGTCTTCATAGTTTTGCTTTTTTCATGAATGTCATGTAGTTAGAATCATGCACTATGTAACCTTCTGAAACTGGCTTCTTTCACTTAGCAGCATGCTTTTAAGTTTCTTCCATGTCTTTTCATGGCCTCGTAGCTCATCTCCTTCTAATTTTCAATAATACTCCATTTTTTGGATGTGCCAAAATTTATTCATCATTCATCCACTGAAGGACGTCTTCATTGCTTTCAAGTTTGGGTAATTATGAATAAAACTGCTATCAACATCTATGTACATGTTTTTGTGTTGGGTATATGCTTTCAACTCCTTTGGGTAAATACCAATCACTGCAGGTGTTGGGTTGCATGTGTGTGTGTGTGTGTGTGTGTGTGTGTAGTGTATATGTGAGTATTCTGTATTTTGGCCATTCCAATAGCTGTGTAGTAGTCTCTCACTGCTATTTTAATCTGATTTCCCTGATGGCATATGATGTAGAGTTTTTTTTCACCTGTTTATTTACCATCCATATACCTGCTCCAGTAAAGTCTGTTAATGGCTTTGGCCCAAATTTCAATCAAGCTGTTTTCTTATTTTTGAGTTGCAAGAGTTCTGAGCATATTTTGGATAGCATCCTTTATCAAACACTTTATCCTTTACAAACATTTTCTCCCAGTCTTGCCTTTCTGTTCTCTTATTAGTGTCTTTCACAAAGAAGAATTTCTTTAAGTTAAAAAAAGTTAATTTCACCAATTATTTCTCTCATGGACTATGACCTTCATGTTCTTTATCAGAGTTATCACCAACTCAAAGTTATTTTTTCCTTTCATAGGAGACTTTTTAAAAAGATTTATTTATTTGTTTGAGAGTCAGAGTCACAGATAGAGAGAGAGAGAGACAGAGAGAGGTATCTTCCATCTACTGGTTCACTCCCTAAATGGCTGCAATGGCCACAGCTGGGCTGTTCTGAAGCTAGGAGCCAGGAGCTTCTTCTGCAATGTTCATGGGGGTCCAGGGGCCCAAGCACTTGGGCCATCTTCTATTGTTTTTGGAGGCCAAAGAAGAGAGCTGTATTGGAAGAAGAGCAACCAGGACTAGAACCGGTGCCCATATGGGATGCTGGCACCACAGGCAGACTTAGCCTACTACATCACAGCACTGGGCCCCTCATAGGGGTTTCTTATTTTTTGCATTTTATTTTCACATCTGTGGTCCATTTTTGGTTAATTTTGGAGAAGGGTATAAGTTCTGTGTCTAGATTCTTTTTTTTTGGATGAGAATTCCAGTTGTTCTAGCACCATTCATTGAAAAGACCATATTTTCTCTATTATATTGCCTTTGCTCCCTATCAAAGAGAATGAACTACATTCATGTGGTTCTATTGTTGCGGGAGTTCTGGTGCTGGTGTCACAGGAGTAGTAGCAAGAGTCATCTGTGGCTCTAGTCGCCAGCTCTGCATCTTGTCTGGGAGAGATGTGACAGATTCTCCTCCCCAGGTTCTCCAGGAGCAGCACAGCTCTTGTTGTTACAGCTCTCTCCTCTCTGCCAGAGCACAGCTTGTCCTCTCCACCAGGTCCATCGAGTGCTGCTGCCTTCTGTGCAGGCTTTTGTCTTGTGATCACAAAGCATTAGGCACCCAGACAAGCAAGGAGTGAGTGAAGCTCTCCAGCAGCCAGAAAGACCTGCCTCACGAGTGGCGGGCTGCCCTGGCTGCCCCGGACAGCTGCCTGCCTTGGAGGATTGCGTGAGAAGCCAAGACGCTTCTCAATGACAGCCTGGCTCAGACATGTATGCATGTCGAAAGGAGGAAGTTCTTCCTGGTTGGTTGATGTGTCTGCTGAGACATGCTACATGAGCCAATCAGGGAACTGACACTGGATTAGCACGGAAGTGTGCACAGTGCTCAGTCAAGTCCATTTGGTGGACTCAGCAGCATCTGAAGATTGCATTGTGTGAGCATTATGAGCCCTCTCCCTCAGGGCTCCTGGAGAGTTAAGTCATGTGATTTTTCTTTCCTATGATTTTTCTGTCCTTTCCAGTGGCCTCTGGATGTCCTGTCATTCTCCCCCTTCTGAAGAGGTAACCCTAACTGCCATTAGAGAATGGGGCTACGACTGCTCTGGCTGTTGCATGCTGAAAGGGGGCACCATTGAGAGATGGCAGTAAGGCCCCTCCTAGAGGTCTTTCTGGGTCCTTGGGAAAAGGTTATGTCCAAGAAAGGTTCCATCTCCATGACCATCTGAAGCTTAATTTGCTCTGAGAGGAAATTTATTAGAATTAGAATTTATTGGCCGGCGCCGTGGCTCAACAGGCTAATCCTCCGCCTTGCGGCGCCGGCACACCAGGTTCTAGTCCCGGTCGGGGCACCAGATTCTGTCCCGGTTGCCCCTCTTCCAGGCCAGCCCTCTGCTGTGGCCCAGGAGTGCAGTGGAGGATGGCCCAAGTGCTTGGGCCCTGCACCCCATGGGAGACCAGGATAAGCACCTAGCACCTGGCTCCTGCCATCGGATGAGCGCGGTGTGCCGGCCGCAGCGCGCTGTCCGTGGCAGCCATTGGAGGGTGAACCAACGGCAAAGGAAGACCTTTCTCTCTGTCTCTCTCTCTCACTGTCCACTCTGCCTGTCAAAAAAAAAAAAAAAGAATTAGAATTTATTAAAATGTATTCAATTAGAAGATTTAAGAGACAAGGAATGAGACTTGGGGCTACCAAGAGCACGAGGGGCCACTAAGGACCAGGATCACCCGAAGGAGCCTTTTATTGAGTATGACCGTTCAGAGAGGTTGCTTACCTGGGTGACAATGTCTTCAGCTCTATCCAGGTGCATGACCACCTGCCCTATATATAAAAGGTGGCACCACAGGGTTAGGTCAAGGAAAGAGCAGAGTAAGGGAGCAAAGCAAACAAGAAGGCAGAATATGGAGCTGTACTGACAGCATGCCCTGTGACTGTATGTCAGACCCTGAGGTGGACTAGAAAAGTGACAAAAGTGGGAACTGAGAAAAGAGGAAGAACCTGCAGTTTTTCTCACTGGCCTCTTGAATCTGTCCTGTGAAACAATCTGTTAGAGTCTCTACATGGAGAAGAAAGACCTCATGCAGCAAAATACTTGACCCATGCACCTTTACCCAGGCTCCAGACACTCAGGGTAAAGGTGCATGAAACAAAGGTCCTATCACATAGCAACCTCAAGCAGGCAGGATTGTCTTAAACAGAGTAGTCAGAAGAGAAAGGAAAACCTTCAACACCTGTGGCAGACGAAGCGCAGGCCTAGGGGCCGGCGCTGTGGCTTAGTGGGTAAAGCCGCAGCCTGCAGTCCCAGCAACCCATATGGGCTCCAGTTCGAGTCCCGGCTGCTCCGCTTCTGATCAAGCTCTCTGCTATGGCCTGGGATAGCAGAACATGGCCCAAATATTTGGGCCCCTGCACCTGCATGGGAGACCCAAAAGAAGCTCCTAGCTCCCAGCTTCGGATCAGTGTAGCTCCGGCCGTTGCGGCCATCTAGGGAGTGAACCAGCAGATGGAAGACCTCTCTCTCTCTCTCTCTCTGTGTGTGTGTGTGTGTGTGTGTGTGTGCACATGTAACTCTGACTTTCAAGTAAAATAAAATTAATCTTTTTTTAAATTTTTTTTATTGTACAGGTAGAGTTACAGACAGTGAAAGAGCCAGAGAGAAAGGTCTTCCTTGCATTTGTTCACTTCCCAAATGGCCGCTGAGGCTGGTGCTGCACCAATCCAGAGCCAGGAGCCAGGTGCTTCTTCCTGGTCTCCCCTGCAGGTGCAGGGGCCCAAAAACTTGGGCCATCCTCCACTGCCTTCCCGGGCCATGGCAGAGAGCTGGACTGGAAGAGGAACAACCAGGACTAGAACCCGGCGCTTATATGGGATGCTGGCACTGCAGGCGGAGGATTGACCTAGTGAGCCACGGCACCGGCCTCAAATAAAATCAATCTTTAAAAAAAAAGGGGACAGCCGCCGCACCCAGCCGCGACGGCGAGGACATGGGCAGCCGCGGCGCGCCCGGCCCCCGCGCCGATGTGAATTATTAAAAAGAAAATGGCCCAACGGAGCACTGTACTTCCTTCTCTTGTCACCGAGGAAAGGCGAGTTAGAACCATGCCCCGACACAGCCAGTCCCTGACCATGGCGCCCTACTCGTCCGTGAGCCTCGTGGAGCAGCTGGAAGACAGGATCCTGTGCCACGAGAAGACCACGGCCGCGCTGGTCGAGCACGCCTTCCGGATCAAGGACGACATCGTCAGCAGCTTGCAGAAGATGCAGAACAAGGGCGGAGGCGACCGCCTGGCCCGGCTCTTCCTGGAGGAGCACATCAGGAACATAACTGCCATCGTGAAGCAGCTGAACCGGGACATCGAGGTGCTCCAGGAGCAGATCCGAGCCAGGGACAACATTAGCTACGGAACTAATTCTGCCTTAAAGACCTTGGAGATGCGGCAGCTCTCGGGCTTGGGAGACCTTCGGGGCAGAGTGGCAAGATGTGACGCCAGCATAGCCCGACTCTCTGCAGAGCACAAATCAACCTATGAGGGGCTCCAGCACTTGAACAAAGAGCAGCAAGCTGCCAAACTCATCCTGGAGACGAAGATCAAAGATGCAGAGGGACAGATTTCTCAGCTTTTGAACAGAGTTGACTTGTCAATATCAGAGCAAAGCACTAAACTGAAGATGTCCCACAGAGACAGTAACCACCAGCTGCAGCTTTTGGATACTAAATTTAAAGGTACAGTTGAAGAACTCAGTAATCAGATTTTATCTGCACGGAGTTGGTTGCAACAGGAACAAGAACGGATAGAAAAAGAGCTTTTACAGAAAATTGACCAGCTTTCCTTGGTCGTTAAAGAAAACAGTGGAGCCGGTGACAAGGACATGGAGAAGAAACTCAGCCAGATGTCGGCGCGCCTGGACAGAATAGAAGAGAGTCAGAAGAAGAACACGGACGGGCAGAGGGCAAAGCAGGAGGAGGAGAGGGTGCACGGGCGCATCAGCAAGCTGGAGCTGCAGATGAGCGAGGACATGAAGGAGATGAAGGCGGAAGTGAATGCCGGGTTTACAGCCATCTATGAAAGCATAGGATCCCTCAGGCAAGTTCTCGAGGCCAAGATGAAGCTGGACAAGGACCAGCTCCAGAAGCAAATCCAACAGATGCAGAAGCCGGACGCTCCCATGTGAAGGAGCTGGGAGAAGGACCTAGAAGGAGGTCTTGCCAGGGGGGCTAGGAGCTAGATACCTCTGTAGCCAGGCTGTCGCTGCATTCAGGACTGTTCCATCCATGGCGTGCATGTGCCAAGAAATGTGTTCTCATGGGTCTCAATGTTGCCCTCTGGTCTCGAAAGTGATCTCTCTTGAAAAATTCAGTATGTTTTCTGCCACTTTATTTCACTCCTCTCAATTCACTGGAACCCCCTCCCCCAATTCAACAAGGTTTTTGTCTCCTTCATTTTATGAATGGGAAGACTTCACCCTTTTCTTCAATGCTTGACTCTCCAGCGGAGACTATTTACTATTTTTTTAAAATGTCATGATGATGATTTTTCTAAAACTAAGAAACTAACGAGTTGTCACAGGAATGTGCTGCTCCTTACCCTAAGTTAAGAGAATGTCCCCAGTAGATTAGAATTCAACCTTTGAGTCCGTATTTCAATTTTACTATTGATGTCTGTGCATTTCTTACATTGATTATCTTCCTGTAAATCTTTTTGTCTTTTGTAAGGGGAAAAAATCTATCATTTTCTTGGGGAGAAATATCATTTATATAGTGAAAATAATTAAGAAATTGATAATTGCCATCAAGATTGCAAATTAAACGGAAATTTAAGACAGTTATCTAGATAAAGCAAGGCACAACATCATAGTAACCACCTCGATATATCAGGTTTTAATATTTAAAACTATTTTTGAATTATACACAGCCTATAGTGATAGCCATATATTTAATAATGGGATGATGGTTAGCAGTCTGTTAATTGCACAACTAATTGTTCATTAATCATAATAGAATGTAAGAATTTTTTTGACTTTAATATCTCTCTAAATGTTTCCCAAATTGGCACAAAGTGCTAGGGTTTATATACACTTGTTGTAACTGTATTCTTGTGCCTTGGTTTTATCATGTCAATGCACTGTACCCTCTAGAAGTTTTGCAGACAAAATAGAAGGCATGATAATGCATCAGAATCATGATGTAAAAATGGGATCCTATGTATTTTTTAAATGTTCTAAAAATTTTATCACTGCAAAGACACAAATCATTCAGTATTATTAATGGACTAGAAATTCCTACTTTTGTATGGGATCAAGAATCAAACTGATATTATGTTTCTAACACTGTCAAGAAATTTTCCTCTTGCACCACTTTGTAGATGACGGATATTTTATTTGCAGTCGCTGTCTCTGCCTAGGCTTGAAAATTGACATCAGATCTGTGTGTTCACCTGTGTTTGTCAAAGCTGGTATTGAGGCACACCGCACTGAACTGTGAGAATGCCCACGGACAAAGAATAGGCATATTTAAAAAGTTTTTAAAAGCCCTTTTTTTTGTTTGTTTGCCAAGGACTCAGGAAAATAAAAGCATTTTCTATTTTGAGGATAAAAAAAAAAAAAAAAAAAAGGGGACAGGTTTAGAGTTTGAGAGAAAAACCAGAGGTGAGTCTTTATTCAGCCCAGGCAATACCTAGTGTCCACTACCTGAAATGGGCAAGAAACCTGTTTTCCATGTTGCTGTTTCTAAGGCACAATGAAAGAGAAATGAGAAAGACAAACAAGACCCAAATTTATCAGACCAGGTGTCTTTTTGGCCACAGCCAGCTGATTGTGTTACTGGAATATTTTAGCAGCAGCCTTTCTGGACAGTGAGGCAGTTGGCAAAACAATGAAGAGAAATAAGCAAGTACATGAGGAACTCTGAAGTTTTCCCACTTACTGAGTTTTGTTCCCTACCTTACCTGTCTGGATTCCATGTTACCTATGTTTGAGACTTAGATTTAGCAAAACAAGCGAGGTACATTTTATAAGGAGAGTGGAAGCAGGGGTCTTTGGAAAAACTTCAGTCTAGATTCTACGGAAAATTTAGCTCAAAGCCTCTTTTCATTTTTACAGTGCAAAAATACACTTTATGGGACTGTTGAGTTGAGCTCTTGGGAGAGTTTAAGGCCCTGAATTTAATTGAACCCTACCCAGGCAGGAATCAACCTGTAGCCACATTTTTAGAGAGAGGAGAGGTTTTAGACCCTTGAATAAGCACCATATGAACTCATCTCAACCAGTTGTGATTTTTCCCAGCTGAGAGTCTCATCTTTGGAGAGTTCCAGGGATCCAACTGGAAGTGTCAAGATGAAAGATTCAGTTGAGATTTGTCAGAGGCTGAAATCAGCTGACCAACACAGAGCAGTGACCTATTTAACATATCTTTCTAACATTTTAGAGGCTCCATTTTCCTGGTCAGTCTCTCTCTCTCTCTCTCGCTCTCTCGCTCTCTCGCTCTCTCGCTCTCTCGCTCTCTCTCTCTCTCTCTCTCCCTGAATTGATCTAGAGATGGAATTCTTTTATTATCTCAAAAAAAAAAAAAAAAGGAATCAAGAAAGGGGAAAACGCCCTCCTCGTAAACAGGCTTTCTTTATCAGGCTGACCCTTTGAAGCAGATCAAGGTTAAAGGTCTGAGAGTCAAAGAAGTGTTCAAATGGGTCCCACACAACCTGGGTGCCTATTCCCGCCCATAGCCACAGAGAGCAAGTCCAAGCACTTCCCAACAGGCTGGCGACTCCTTGTGGGTACACCTGACAATTCTCCACTTTACTGGGCATGTTTCAAGCCCTCATTCTGGGCAGTCACTAGCTCACAGATGGTACAGAGTTTGTTCACACTGCAAGACCTCTAGCTCATTCCCAAGTCCCCCACCTCTGCCTAAAATGAGATGCTGAGACAAGGGTGTCCCTGAGCCCAGCACACACAGGGGACAGAGCAAACCTGCCCGCTAATATTCTTGCATCTTCTCCTGGTTCTCACTAGACAGACAAGTTTCCACAGAAAGAAGAGTGTAGAGCTCTCAGTTCAATACGCTGATGGGCTGTCAGGGTCTGGGGTCCAGTTTTCCAGACTTTGGAAAACACCAGAATGCTGCCCTGCCATGAACTTCACATTTACGCAAAGACCTTTTCCCAGTCTCGTATGATGGACCAAATCCCCATAAGAGGAAACTGTGGCAGGACGGGACTACGATGCCCAAAGCCATCTGGCAGAGAAGGATGGATCAAGCCTTTCTCGGCAATCTGACCCCTGAGTCTTAAGACTAGCAGCTGTGCTAAGTGCATTGAAGTGGCTGACAGGGACCCATTGTTTCAAGCAACAGAGCACTAAAATGGAGAATAAAGATGTTGAGAGACAGAGTTGAGAGCAGTCTGCTTTCACTCACCCTCCAGTGATCCCAGATGAGCCCCCCAAATCTGTGATGGAATGCTGGTATTGGTGTTCCAGGAGTAGTGGCAGGAGTCTACATCTCTATAGCTCAGGTCTATGCCTTGTCTTGGAGAGATTTGGCTGATTCTTCTCCCCAGGTTCTTCAGGAACAAGCTCATGATACAGCTTTTCAGGGGTAGCTCAGCTCTCATGTTACAGCTCCTCTCTGCCATGTTTTCAGGTGCTGTCGCCTTCCAGGTTGCTGCTTCTCTTCTGTGCTGGGTTCTTTGTCTCGTGACCACAAAGAATGAGTCACACAAACAAGGGAGGAGTCAGTGAAGCTTTCTAGCTGCAGGGAGGGCCTGCCTCACAAGGCACTGCCTCTCCTGAAGTGCCACCTGCCTCAGAGACCTACCTGCCCCAAGCTGCTTCTCAGGATAGCCTGGCTCAGACTTTTATGTATTTCTAAAGCAGGAAGTTCTCCCTGATTGGTCAGTGTGTATGCTAATGAGACATGCTACATGAACCAATTGTGGGACTGCCAATGGAGTAGGCTGCTTTTGCACAGAAGTGTGCAGAATGCTCAAGATCCATTTGGAAGACTCAACAATGTCTGAAAATTTCATTGCATAGGTTTCTCCTAATTCTCCCTCCTCTAGGACTCCCAAAGAGTTGTGTCATGTGCTTTTTCTTTCTTAGGTTTTTTCTTCCCTTTCCAGGGGCCCCTGGAGTCCTCATCACTGTTCCCAGGCCCTCTATTCCATTCCACTGACATATTTGTCTGTCCTGCCAATACCACACTGTTTGATTACCTCAGCGTTATAGCAAGTCTTGCAATCAGGAAGTGTCAATTCTCCAACACTTTTGTTCTCTTTTGATATTGTGTTGGTTATGCTGGGTCTCTTACCTCTCTGTAAAAACTTTACAATCAAATTGTTGATAACCATAAAATAATAGGCTCGGATTTTGAATGAGATTTCATTGCATTTATAGATCAAGTTGGGAAGTACTGACATCTTGAAAATATTCAGTCTTTCTCTCATGGACATGAAATATGTCTCTATTTGTTTTATTTCTTTCATCAGCATTTTATAATTTTCCTCAGATAAGTCTTGTTTATATTTTGTCAGATTTATACCTATGTATTTCATTCTGGGGGCACTAATATAAATAGCATGTGTTTTTAACTTCAAATTATGCTTGTTCATTGCTGGTATGTAAAAAAAATGATTGCCTGTTGTATTCTGCCACCTTGCTACCAAAGCTTATTAGTTCCATGAGTTTTTTGGTCAATTCTCTTATGTCTTCTAAATAGGCAATCATGCCATCTGTGAAAAAAAAAGTTTTATTTCTTCATTTCACTCAATATTTCCTTTTCTTGTCTCACTGCATTGCTAGGACCTCCGGCATTCTGTTGAAAAGGAACAGTGAGAGGAGACATCCTTGACTCTGACCTGCTCTTAGTGGGAAAGCTTCTAGTTTCTCACCATTAAGTAGACTGTTAGCAGCTGTAGGCTCATTGTAGATGTCCTCTAACAAGTTGAGCAATTCCCCAACCCAGTTTCAGAAAACTGGAATGCTTTCAAAGCTGCATGAACTATCAGCTGTTTCCATACAACAGGGTCCCTTACGTGTTCACAGATGTATCACATGAGTCCTCAGCTTGTCAGATGTTGAGTTGCTTGCCTCCAAGAGGCTGTGAACTGGAACTAGCTTTGAGAACCTCTGACCAGCCTAGCAATGCTCTTGCACGACTGAGCTAGGAGATTTTTTCCCCACATGGTTTTTCTCAACAGCTAATGCCTGTAAGTCCAAAATTTGAATCCTGAAACCTCTGTCTTGAGTGTTATATCTTCAATTACCTGCTAGATGTTTTCTTTTCAGATCTGCTTCCCCATCCAATCCTACTCAACATTTTTATCTTCTCTTACCAAACAAAGATCATCTTCTAACTTTTCTATCTTTATTTGTAGCACCAGCATCCTTTCAACAACCTGCTTTTAAAGTTTGGATCATGTTTAAATCTCTTCCTCATTCCCCTGATGCATGTGGATATGTTCTCAGGACAGAGTAAATATTTGCTGCAGTATGGGCTTTTCTGTCTCAGGCTTCCCATTTTCAATTTCTCCCTCCTGTGAGTACCAGAAAAATCCCTAAAGCCATCCCTAATCATGCTATTTCTCCTCAGTGAACAAGAACTTCAAATTTCCTGCTACAATGCATCTCCTTGCATCATTTTCTGGCTTTTTCCCCTCTTCATCTCAAATTCTTCCACTCTAACTCCCCAAATGCAAACTTCTCTCCACTAATTTATTCAACAGCTACCAAAGCTGCACTAACTCTGTCCCAGAAATTGTTCTAAACATTTTACAGTCATTGAATCTTTAACCCACATATAAAGCATGTGAGTAGATGATATTATAAACTCTCATTTTATACATGAGAAAACTGAGGCAGAGAGAGCCTTATTAAGCAAGAGCTCAAGATTGTGTAGCTCATGCCACTATTTTTGGGTGTGTCAGATACCATAGACTGAGTGCTTGTACCCCTCCAAAATTTCTGTTGAAATCCTAATCCCCAATGGAATGGTATTAGGAGGTGGGACCTATTGTAGGTGAGGACGTTTTCACGAATGGGATTAGTGTTTTTATAGAACAAACTTTGACGATTCTTAGTCCCCTACAGGGAAAAGACAGCCATCAGTGAAGGCCTTCACCAGACACTAAATCTGCAATGACTTGGTCTTAGACTCCCAATCTCCAGTGTGTGAGTTTCTGTTACAGCAACCTGAATGTATGGAGACAGGAGGACACATACTCACTCCACCTGCAGTGGTGTTACCCTCACCTGGAATGCCTCCACACCACTAGTTATAAATATATTACCCATCATTAAATCCCAATTTCTGGCCCCCTCTTTTCCTTAATGGCTTATTGTTCTTCTTCCTTTTTAAAGTATTTAACAACTATTTGTACATTTTTTTAGAAAGAGAAATAGAGAAAAATAGAAACAGAAGCAGAGATCTCCCATCTGTTGATTCATTCCCCCAAATTTTCTCAGGAGCAAGAGCTGGGCCAAACTGAAGCTGAGAGCTAGGAAGTCAACCCAAGTCTCCCATGGGGATATTAGGAACCTGACTACCTGGACCTTCATCTGCTGCCTCCCAGGGTGTACATTAGCATGAAGCCAGAACCGGACTCAAACCCAGATACTACAATATGGGATGTGGGCATCCCAAGGGGCATCTTAATTGCTGTGTCAAATGCCTGCCCTGACTTAGCTTTCTTGAAAACTCCAGATCTCTTAACATTTACCTCCTTTGATTCCTACAATACTCACAGTGTTGCACATAAATTCCCAGTCATATCACTGTCTTCCATCTGCCTTTGGTTCATGTGTAGTCAGCATGTCTCGGAGGCAGGGACCATAGAACGTCATTGTTTGGCATCCCTCCCTTTCACTGCTTGCCTTCTTTGACCTCCTTATCTATCCTCCCACCTAGCCAAGCCCTAAAAACATTGGCTACATAAAAATATTACCCAGATAATGAACTGACATTAAAATGCATCATTTTGGGATAGGCATTTGGTCTAGTGTTTAAGATGCTGCTAGGAATGCTGCACCCAGTTATTCCAGTTCAGCATTCCTGTTAATGTGCACCCTGGGGGTCAGCAGATGATGGCTCAAGTACTTGAATCCCTGACACCCATGCGGGAGACTTAAATGGTGTTCCTGACTCCAAGCTTCAACCTGACCTGGCTCAGGCTGTTGTAAGCATTTAGGGAATGAACTAATAATGGGAACTCTCTCTGTATGTCTGCCCCTCAAATAAAATAAAATAAAAATAAATAAATAATGTTTTAAAGACCTAAGTATGAGAAAATTTATGTGGAAAATTTCTGTAAAAATATTCATCGTAGGTTGATGATGTGTTTGTGCAGGTCCTCTGAGCAGCAGATAACAAGGGAGAATCAGGCATGCAGGGACTTATTGGGCTTAATGTCTGTGAGAGGGAAAGGAACAGGGTCAGCAGAGGTGACAACAGGATTTAGAACATAATGCAGGGATGAGTCTTATGTAAGGGAGGAGAGAGGACTGGATGGAAGAGTCTCGGGCTACAGCACAGTTCTAAGAAAATCTCCATCTGGAGACTGTGCAGCTCTCAAAGTTGCCAACTAGAAGGGGCTGGCATTTCACAGGGATAGGCTGTCGCAGGACTCTGCGGAGCCAGGTCACTGCCTGGAGGAGCCCAGGGGAAGCATGACCCGGGTACACACACAGAGGTAGATTTTGAGCACATCACTTGCAGCCATCCATGGTTGCACTCACCGCTACAGGAGGATCTGACTGGCACATTTTTCTTAGCATTTCTTCCATAATGTTGGAATGAATGCTGAATTCAGAATCAGAAATCTCAGCTTTGGATTTCAAATGTGTCATTTACTAACTCTGTGTCTTCACTTAAACTCATCTGTAAAAGGAAACGTGACTGATAGCTTACAGGTGTGACAGTGAATTGTTTTGTGTCAATTTGCCTGGGCTCGGGGATGCCCAGTCAATGGGATGAAATCTTATTTCTGGGTGTACCTGTGGGCCTGCTGTTTTAGTCAGTAGACTAAGCAAAGAAGATCACCCTCTACTGAATCACCCTCATTACTGAGGGCCTGAAAAGAACAAAATGATTGTGAAGGAATGGATGGTCAACCCCTCCTTGAACTTTGCCATGTATTTGCTCCTGCCCTTTAACACCAGAGCTCACGGTTTTTGGTCTTTCAGATTTGGGTGGGATTTGTACCATTGGCTGCCCTGATTCTCAGGCATTTGAGCTTAGACTGAATTATACCCCAGCTTTCCACATTCTACAACATATAGACAGAACATCACAGGAGTTTTCAACCCCTCTACCCCAAATATCGTGATCCAACCAAAATAAGGGTCTTCCTCTACTGTCTGTCTGGCTATCTATCTTTCTGTTCATCCTTCTGTTTACTTTTCTGTCTACTTATCCACCTACCTATCCTATTGGCTCTATCTTTCTGTAGAATGCTGATACATACACTGGGCTTTTGCAATGACTGCACATTAGCAAGAATATACAACATTTTATCTATACTGCATATGATTGTATCAGCTCTAGTTACACTAGCACCTAATTTTGTGAAACATCACATTGATAATAACAAGCATTCTTCTAGCCAATGATCCTATGGGGAAGGTCTGGGAGAGGAGCAGGCTACCAGGGCTACTTGCTTTTGTCCTTGTAGGAGCAGAGGTCTTGGCTTTTAGAACCGACAACTACTGTGAGCATCAGTTGAATGATCCCCCATCCCACCATTCTCTTACAGGTCCTGGTCCTCAACAGGATACCAGATTAATAGCCTCAGAGCTGGCTCTTCTTTCCAAGGAAAAGCAGAGAAAGACAAATCCATGGGTAAAGAAAACTTACTCTTCTGTGGAGCACAAGGCTCAAAGGATGCCCAGATCATCCTCAACTGTGCTCACAGAATCCAAGCATTTGGAAAGAGTATTTCCAATGAGTTAAAAGTCATATGTGCATTGGTACTGGGATTGCAAAAGGAATTAAACATGAATTCTGTTATGGGATGAAGTACGCCCTCCCCAAAAAGATACACTGAAGTCTTAATGCCTAGTAACTCAGAGTGTGAGTTGTTGGAAAAGGGGTCTTTATTGAGGCAACTGAGTTACAATGAGGGTGGTAGGATGGGGGGCCTTGGTCCAGTATGACCATGGCTTCATAAAAAGAGTAAACTGAGACACAGATGCTCACTGAGGGAGGACACATAGAGAGGAGGGCAGAGGATGCAGTGATAATTTTACAAGCCAAAGAACGCCAAAGATGGCAGGGTATTTGAATTGCAGATACTGGGCTGCACCTGGGAGATTGTGGAAGATTTGTCAGGCAGAAGGGGTGGGGACCCCCACCTGGCAGGTTATCAGGTAGAAGGGGGCAGGGCAGGGCAGGGCAGGGCAGGATGTGACTACTGGGCTGCCCTTGAAACACCATCAGGATGACTTTGAGATGCAGCATATGCTGGACATAGTCTTCCCTTTAGGCCTGTTACACACACATAAGCTCATATCTAACTTCCTACCTAACAAGTACAGTTCTTGTTTTTATAATCTTTGAAAGGCAAACCAAGGAAATTCAGGGTAGGATACCTAAAGATGGACCCACACCCACCCATTGTAGAAAACAAAGGACTATAAGCAGGGATGTGCAGTGTGGTCCTGACCTGTTCCACCCTCCAACAATGGGTCCAGGCCTGAAAAGGAATCCTTGTGGGTGCTGACTTCTGACAAGAGCTGACAAACTGAGGCTGAAATGTAGAAGCGGGTGCAGCCTTTGCTCTGGAACCAGACACGTCTTTGTTGTAGGTGTTGGTAGAGGGCTTGCCTGAGAGATCATCAGAAGGAAAGTATTTGTGGGAAGTTACCAATGTGGAGGGGGTGGGGTGGGAGTTAGGAGTCACCCTGTCCATAGCAGAATTCACTGTGAAGTGCCAGGGCCAAGGGAGAAACCATTTGGATGTCACTTTGCCCGTGGTGCAACATCTCTGTTAAACAAACCAGCCCTGGTTTAAATGATGAGAACGCCATGAAAGGCAATTTGAAAATTATGTCATGCTCAGCTTTGCTTTCCTCCAAGGCAAATAAACGTCTTGAAATAAAAATGTTTCCAGTTATTTTCAAATCTCTGCCTGGGTTGCACCTTTAGTCATGCATTTCCTTTAATATGAATCACAAGCCGCTTAAGTGGAAGCTATTAGCATGAATGAACACTCCTGCCTGGCTGGATCACAGGAGGAAGTTCATTGTGATGGCCCAATAGTCAGATCAGAAAAAGCAATTAATCGAATCTCATCTCATCTCAAAGAAACTCGGGTGTTTGCTTTTTTAAAAAAAACTGTGGTTACATATTGAGAGAAGTGAATAAGGTGCTTGATTATCAGGGGGAAAAAAAAAGATGGAATCCTGCCCGCTTGTAAACTCACAAGTCTGCTCCAAGTGGAAAACCCAAGTCTGCACCCTCGAGGAACTGCACAAATGTATCACCAGACGAGAGCTGGCCCAATGCCTGGAAGCGGATGAGGTCACAGAACTCATTACTCAGAAAATCAGCCATGAGCCAGGCTCTCACTCTGTTGCCCTTTACCGTAGATGGGAGACCTCTGTCTCTCCCCTGCTGTCGCTTCTCATCTTTAGAGCTACAGTGGGATTCCCAGGTGTCTAATTTTTGGACTCTTAAGGCATTCAACATGCACTCTTTCATGTCACATCCTGATTTTTGCTGGGGCTCTGCTCGCTCTGTCTGGAGGCATCTCAGCAGTTAATGGGAGTGATTCAAATGATCCTACTCCAATTCCTGCTATTTTAGGATACTTAGCTTTTCTTAGCCATGGATTTCTTCTGTCTAAATCTGCCCGACAGAATTGGAAGCTGCCCAGAATCCTCCTCTTTGGAAATTACATTTGTGCATCTCGGGTATATTTGTCGTTCCGCCCACGCTCCAGCCACTTTTTGAGAAGTGCAGAGCGAGTCATGTGACAGCCATCAGTGTATTTGCACCCTTTTTTGTTTAAAAACATAATCTGCATTACAAATTGCACCAATTCCTGTATGTAGTAAGTCATCATTCAATAAAAAGCACAAATGTATGCCTGTCACATTCAACATAATAAACCGCAAGTAAATACATCTTTTCTTAGTCCAAATCAGTCAGTAAATGATGTCTTTATTTTCTCTGTTAGGCACCAAGTTTGCAATCAGCTTTATTCTTGATTCGCTCAGGCCAAGCCTGCACAGTTTAAGTGCAGTGAAAGATTGTGCTTTTATCCAACACATTTGGACACCTGAGGACAGGAACATGGCTGAGGCAATCTATTTCTCCAATTTACTTTGTTATCAGCACTGCACTATTACCGGCTTCTTCATCATAAGCTCCCTCCAGAAAAGATTTATCACACACAGTCTCTGCATCTGAGGGTGACACTATACTGTGGCCAAGACATTGCTCCCTGCGTGCTCTGATGAGTTCACAGCTTGCCCAGAAGTGTGATACAACAGGAACACCTTACGTTTGAAGGAAGGGAAAACCGGGTTAGAGTCATCAATTTATCACTTTAGGCATTTGACCTCAGTAATACTATTTAACCTATGAGAGCCTCAGTTTTCTCATCTTCAAAATGAACATAAAGGCACCTTACATGTGAGTTGTGTTAGGTACACCATAGCCACTCAGGGTTAACTAGTGGCATGGGCAGGCTTTTATGGGAAAAGGCAAGTTAACCAAGCTTATAAATAATGACAGTAGTGAAGATTATGGCCACCGTGATCACTTTTTTAAAAGATTTATTTATTTATTTGAAAGACAGTTACAGAGAGAGGTAGAGCCAGAGAGAGAGAGAGAAAGAGAGAGGTATTCCATTCCAAATGACCACAATGGCCAGAGCTGCACTGATCCAAAACCTGGAGCTAGGAGCTTCTTCTAGGTCTCCCACACAGATGCAGGGACCCAAGAACATGGTGCATCTTCTACTGCTCTCCTAGGCCATAGCAGAGAGCTGGAACATCCAGGGCTCGAACTGGCACCCATATGGGATGCCAGCTCTGAAGGCGGCAGCTTTAACCACTATACCACAGTGCCAGCCCCTGGGGATTATTTATAATACAAGTTCATCCTTGTCTACTTTTAGAGTTTGTATACTGCAAAACTGATTATTTTGATTGTACTGTTTGGTCTTTTTTTTTTTTTAAGTTTATTTATTTGAAAGTCAGAGTTATAGAGAGAAAGAGATCATCCATCCGCTGGTTCACTTCCCAAATGGCTACAGTGTCTGGGCTAGACCAGGCTGTGGGTCCAGGAACCCCATGTAGGTCTCCCACATATGTGGCAGGGGCCAAAGCATTTGGGCCATATTCCACTGCTTTCCTAGGCACATTAGCAGGAAGCTAGATCAGAACTAGAACAGCTGAAGGTTGAACTGGTATCCATGTAGAATGCCAGCTTTATCAGCAGTAGCCGCTTACCCTGCTGCACCACAATGCCATCTCCCCTCCTCCCTGTTTGATAATTTTTAACATATGCACACGTCCCTGTAACCATCACCCCAGTTGGGGTACAGAACATCATCCCCAAAGTCCCCTCAAAAAGGCAGCTTTTTGTGGTCAAACGTTCCCAGGCCCTAACCTAGTCAACCATCAGTTTTTTTCCTCTATCCCTATAATTTTTCCTTTTCCAAAGTGTACTACAATGAAACAATATAGGATGTATCCCTGATGCTGACTTCTTTCACTCAGCATAATGCATTTGAGATTCGACCATGTAGCAGATCTCTTGTTATTCTTGTGGCATATTCTCTAGTCTGATTGTACAGGGGTTATGTTAACCCAGTCACCTTTTGAAGGACATTTGGATCATTCCCAGGCCTGAGCGATCATGAAGAAGGCTTCTAAAATTGATCTTGTACAGGTTTTTGTGTGTACATAAGTTCTTATGTATCAAGAAGAAATACTTAGGAGTGAGATTGCTGGGTCATGTGGTCAGGGTTCATTGTATTTCACTAAGTTTCCCAGAATGACTGCACCGTCCCACAACCCCAGCAACAATGTATGGTAGTTCTAGTTGCTTGGTTTCCCACTATCACTTAGGATTGTACATTGTATATTTACATATATTGTATTAGTCATTCCAATAGATGTGCAGTGCTATTTCCCTGGGGTTTTAATTTGCATTTCCCTAGTGAGTAGCCATGTTGAGCATTTTTCCATGTGTTTATACATCGTCCATTTATCTTGCTAAGAAAAGTGTCTATTAAGGTCTCATTTCTAAATTGGGTTGTTAATTGAGTCTTGAGCATTCTTCATATACCCTAGATATAAGTCCTTTGATGCATTTGACATTTACGACATTTTATCTGTGTTCGTGGGTTGCTTTTTCATTCTGTTACCATTGTCCTTCAGAAAACAATATTTTAAAAATTCTTTAATTTTGACGATTTCTACTTCATCATTTTTCTCTTATGGATCATGTTTTTGGTGTCTTATCAAAGAACTCCACCCAATTTAAACTCACAAAGATTTTTATTCATTTTCTTCTAAATTAAGAGAAATAATTTTGTAAGTTTGAAGTTATAGGGTTAAATATAAACTCCATTTTAAGTCAAGTTCTGTGTAGGTGTGAGATATAGAGATGTTCCGACTGGCGCCACGGCTCACTAGACTAATCCTCCGCCTTGTGGCGCCGGCACACCAGGTTCTAGTCCCGGTCGGGGCGCCGGATTCTGTCCTGGTTTCCCCTCTTCCAGGCCAGCTCTCTGCTATGGACCAGGAGAGCAGTGGAGGATGGCCCAAGTGCTTGGGCCCTGCACCCCATGGGAGACCAGGAGAAGCACCTGGCTCCTGCCATTGGATCAGTGCAGTGTGCCGGCCGTGGTGGCCATTGGAGGGTGAACCAATGGCAAAGGAAGACCTTTCTCTCTGTCTCTCTCTCACTGTCCACTCTGCCTGTCAAAAAAGAGAGAGAAAGAGAGAGAGAGAGAGAGAGAGAGAGAGAGAGATGTTCCAGGGCCATCTGATGAAAAAACTGTCCTTTCCCCATTGAATTTGTACTTTTGTCAAAGACAAATTGACCAGTTTGTGTTGGTCTGTTTCTAAATTGTGTTTTCTATTCCATTGAGCTATTTGTCTACCCACATGCAAAATTCACACTACTTTGATCACTGTGAGTCACAAAATCCAGTAACGTGAGCCCTCTGGCTGTTCTGCAAAATTGTTATGGGTAGCTGTAGCTCCTTTGACATTCATACAAATTTTTCAATCATTTTGTGTATTTCTCTAGGGATTTTTTTAGTACAATCACAATGATTCTATAGATCAGTCTGAGAAGTCCTGGCATCTTAAATATATTGTGTCTTAACAAAGCATGTCTCTGTTCATTGGAGTCTTCTTTGATTTCTTTCACCAACATTTTTTAACTTTTAACATGTAGCTCTGAAATATCTTTAAAGATTCATTGATTTATTTATTTAAGAGGAAGAGAAGGAGGGAGGGAGTGGAAAAAGAGAGAGAGAGAGAGAGAGAGAGAGAGAGAGAGAGAGATTTTCCACTGTTCACTTTCCGAATGGCTACAACATCTGGAGCTGGGTGAACTGAAACCAGGAGCCTGGAACTTCATCCAGATCTCTTGCATGGGTGGAGCTGGATTGGTAGTGGAACAGCTGGAACTTGAACAGGCACTCATATGGTATGCCAACATTGCAGGGAGCAGCTTAACCCCCTGTGCCACAGTGCCAGCCCCTTAAATATCTTCTATGATATTTGCTACTAAACTTTTAACTTTTTCCATAAAAAAGTTGCAAATGTTCGAATTGATGGATATGCTCGCTACTCTTATTTGATCTTTACATGTTGTATACACAAATATCACACTGTACCCTACAAATATGTACAATTATTTTGTGTCAATTAAAAAAATTGTGGTAGGTGGTTGATCTAGCAGGTAAGACATTGGTTAAGATGCTCACATCCCACATTGAGGCTTCAGATTCCAACTTCTTGCTAATACCAACCCTGGAAGGCAGTGATGATGACTCAGAGAGTTGGGTTCTGGATTGAGACCTTCCTGAAAGATTGTCAGAGACCTGGATGGAGCCTCTGGCTCTGAGTTTTGGCTCAGCCCAGTCCCAACCACTGCCAACAACTGGGGAATGAACCAACAGATGTATGTGTGTCTCTCTCTGTCTCTGTCTCGCTCATCTCCATCTCTCAGATAAATAAATAGATAATAAAATTAAAACAAAGCATATTATTTAACTTGGAGCCATTATAATCATACCATACTTTAGAATTACAGTCTCCAGTTTTTTGTTTCTAATATGTACAAATAAGATTGATTTTTTGTATGGTAAGCAAGCATGCTGCAACCTTGCTAAATTCACCTGTTAGTTCTATGAGCTTGTTTTGAAATTACTTGGTCTTTTCTATATACACAATCATGTCCTCTCTGATCAGAGACGCTTATATCTCTTTCCCTTACATCTGTATGCCCTTTGTTTTTCTTGCCTATTTGCACAAGCTGAACCTCACAGTGTGATATGGAACAGAAGGGGTAAGAATTGACATCCTGTCTTGCTCCTGATCCCAGCAGAGAAGCCTTCCATCTGTCCTGTTTAAGTCTGATGTTAGCTGTAGGTTGTTAACTGATGTCTTTTATCACAGTAAGGAAGTCCTCTATTGCTTTCTAGCCTTCCGAGTGTTTGTGTCATGAAGGTGTTCTGGATTTTGTCAAATGTTTGTTCAGCTCCTATGAAGATGGTCCTGTGTTTTTTTTTTTTTTTTGACAGGCAGAGTGGACAGTGAGAGAGAGAGACAGAGAGAAAGGTCTTCCTTTTTGCCGTTGGTTCACCCTCCAATGGCCGCCGCGGATGGCGCGCTGCGGCCGGCGCACCGCGCTCGTCCGATGGCAGGAGCCAGGAGCCAGGTGCTTTTCCTGGTCTCCCCATGGGGTGCAGGGCCCAAGCACCTGGGCCATCCTCCACTGCACTCCCGGGCCACAGCAGAGGGCTGGCCTGGAAGAGGGGCAACCGGAACAGAATCCGGCGCCCCGACCGGGACTAGAACCCGGTGTGCCGGCGCCGCAAGGCGGAGGATTAGCCTGTTGAGCCACGGCGCCGGCTCGTCCTGTGTTTTAAGATCCTTAGTCTGTCAATGTGGTGGGTCATCTTGATTTTCAAATGTTGAACCCACCTTGCATTCTGAGATAAAATCCATGTGCCTGGGGTATGCATTACTCCTTTATGTGTTGCTGGATTTAATTTACTATCATTTGGTTGAGAATTTTGGCATTTGTGTTCATGAGGATGCTGCTCTGTAGTTTTTTTCTGTGCTTTCATGTCAGAGTCAGGGTATCTCTGACCTCCTACAATAAGTTGGGAAGTGGTGCCTCCTCTCCTGTTGTGTCTGATCACATGCCAGCACAGTCTTGGGTGGGCTTGGGACTTCCTGCAGAGCTTATGGGATTCTTTTCTCAAACTCCCTCCTCTTCGTGATTTCTCCATGCCCTCCAGCTCCCAGAATCCCCTTCTCCTGGCTGGAGATGTGAGATGCTATCCTCCTGCTTCTGTTATGCACACCCATGGCTGGGTCCACTTCCAGGGGAAAGTGGCAAAAGAAAGGAAACAACAGTAAGAACCTTCCTGTCCTTCCAGGGAGCAGGGATCCCATTGCCACTCCCTTTCTCAGGGAGGGTTTTTCTCTTATGCAGAGTTTTGGGTGGCTGTGCACTCATGCTGCTGCTGACGCTGAGACCGAAGCACGGCTTCCCCACTGAAGCTGCGCTCTGCTTCCTGAGGGGGCCAGGAGAGGAAAAGGACAAGCCAGGGGACTCTCCTACAGTCTGCACCCACAGTTCCCTGCCTCTTCTTCATCCTCCAGCGTGTTCTCCTGAAACTTTGGCTGCCCAGGCTCATTGCTCAGTTCCAGGATTCAGGGTACCCTGAAATTAACTGAGGAGACAGAAGGAAAAAAGTAAAAGAGTCACCACCATAGTCACCATTTTTTTTTGACAGGCAGAGTGGACTGTGAGAGAGACAGGGAGAAAGGTCTTCCTTTACCGTTGGTTCACCCTCCAATGGCTGCTGCAGCCGGCACATTGCGGCCGGTGCACCGCGCTGATCTGAAGCCAGGAGCCAGGTGCTTCTCCTGGTCTCCCATGCAGGTGCAGGGCCCACGGACCTGGACCATCCTCCACTGTACTCCCAGGCCTGAGCAGAGAGCTGGACTGGAAGAGGGGCAACCGGGACAGAATCTGGCGCCCCGACCGGGACTAGAACCTGTACAATCTTATTTGTGCTAGAACCTGGTGTGCCAGCAGCGCCGGCGTCACCATTTTTTACGTATTTAATTTTCTCTCCAGTCTGCCTGCTGTTGGTTATTGTCAGAGACCTCAGATACTTGCTTTGTGTTTGCTGTCCAGGTTTTCGACTCTTAACTAGTAGGCAAGGGGGAATGTGCTTATCCCACCAACTGAACCTAGATGTCTGGTTTTTCCCATTGAAACAAATGGTTTTCAATTTTTGCTTATTAATTTTTTATCTCAAAGACAAAGGAAGAGAGGGAGAGAGCAATCTTCCATCTGCTGGCTCACTAACCAAATGCCTGCTAAGCTGGGATTGGGCCAGGTGGAAGCCAGGAGCCTGGAACTCCCGTGTGGGCAGAAGCTAGAATTGGGAGTGGAGCCAAGACTCAAATCCAGACACCTCAGTATGGAATGTGACCAACCATCCCAATCAGCTTCTTTACCACTGTGCCAAATGCTTATCCCTTAAACAAAACTTGATATGCATATTGCACCTCTTTTAATATACATGTTATTTTCTTTTTTCCCCTTTTCTTTCAAAAGAAGCTGGACCATTTGAGCTATAATATACTTCTGCTACTCTAGGTTTTATGGATTAACACTCAGGTTTGATTTCTTCTGTGAGACTACAGATATGTCTTCCAGTGGGAGACAATGTTTTGATATATACTTTTCTATAATCTTTCCAGGTATTGTGTTAATTCAGAAGTGGATGCAAAATGACTGCTAACTTCTTTAGTTCTTTATTTATTCATCAGAATATTTTTTAAAAAATACACATTCCTCCATTTGCCATTTGATTACTTAATGGTATGGTTCTTAAGTGACAAGTCAGGATAAATGTTAGCTTCTTTCCCCCTTGCACTTATTATTTTTGTTAAGGCTCAGATTATTTCATAGTTGACCAATGGCAGCCTCTTGGCTGTTGATTTCTGACATGGCCCTGGTAGCTGTTGATAAGTCTTGCTATCGGATATCACAGGATATTCCATGTGCATTTGGTGGGTTTCCTACTCCGGACTTGCAAGGGCTGTTTCTACAGGAATCCCTGATATCCTCTCTTGGGAATCAGTGGAATTTCAATGCCTTCACCAAGATGCCAGAGTTCCTGTTGCTACTGGGTTGGTAATTGTTTTCAAAATATTTTTAGTGGATAGAGCTTGAAAAAAGAAATATTAGATAAAATACCTAATAAGTTCGTACTTTCTATTTAAATCCAGAGCTACAGACTTTTCTCTCAAACTTTCCTATATTATGTCTTTATCTCTTTTCTTCCATACCAAGAATCCTGATTTGAAGGAACACTGGGGATGACAGAATTGGAATACACCATAATTATTTGATTAAATCAAGTACCATACATAATAGTCTCAGAAAAGCAAGCTAATACTACCACCACCAACATATTTGGTGAAAATATTTTAAAATATTCACACATTCTACCCACTTTTGCTAGTGATCCAGTGTCTGCATCATCACAACATGTATCCTTACATCTATACCATCTTACTTCAAAAAAGGCTTATTTCATTTAGAGGCAGAGATATGGGGAGTGGGACAGCCTGCCCTTATTCTAGTTCACTTCCCAAATAACTACAATGGCCAGGGCTGGGCTGGACTGAAGTCAGAGGCCAGAAACTCCATTCAGGTCCCCCACAAGGTTGTCAGGGACCCAACTACATGACCATCACCTGCTGCTTACCAGGATGCACAGTAACAGGAAGCTGGGATCAGGAACAAAGCCAGAATCAAGCACAGTCACCCTGATATGGTTTGCAGGCATCTCAAATCATGTCTTAATCGCCGGGTGAAATGCCCATCCCAATCTTCTTCTTTTTAAATTTCACCTAGTCTAGTTCTAAAAGTAGCAATACATTTAATATTCACCAGCTGGCCTTATGCCAATGTATCTCTAATTATTTTTGTTGTTTGAAGGTCATTCTTCAGTAGATTTCTAAGGAGAAGCTCATATGAACACTTTTTTGAGTTCTTGCATGTTTTTCAGTTCTGGTTATGCTTGAAATTCAAGGTTCTTAAAAAATACTGATCGACTGGTTGATTGATTGATTTGAAAGGCAGGGAGAGAGAAAGAAATAGAAAGAGAGAATCTCCTACCCTCTGGTTCACTCTCCACATGTCTACAAATATGGGACTGGGCCAGGCAGAAGCCAGGAGCCAGGGACTCCATCTAGGTCTTCCAAGTAGGTGGCAGGGCCCCAAATACCTGGGCTATCATTTGCTGTTTTCCCAAGTGCATTTGCCAGGAGCTGGATTGGAATCAGAGCACCTGGCACTCAGATGCGGGATGCTGGCATCACAGGGAGTGGCTGAATCCTTGGCACCACAACACCAGCCCCTGGAAATCACTTTTGCTGGACACAAAATCCTTACCTCACATTTTTTTTTATTTGAATATATTATGTAGATAATCTGCTTTTACCTGTTATTAGAAATTCTGATGATAATCTTATTTTTTTCCCATATAAGTTGCTACAGGATCCCTGTTTGGTTATATGTTCAAAGTACTTTTTTTTTTCTTAAATTTCTAGCATTTGTACTAACATATGTTTGGTGTTGGTGAATCAAGGTGGACAGAAGTCTAAGTTCCTCATTCTGAGCATATTTTCTCAATAAGTAGTTTTCATATATTTTATTTCATAAGAGTTATCTTGAATGACAGCTTTGAGAAAAGTAATGAAATAATATACATGAAGTATTTAATATGTTATCTTTTAGATGTTTGTTCTCAGTTAATATTAGCTATAATTTCAATATCAAACTTCAAAATGTCACCTCTCCCCCAACCAACCAGGAGAGATGAGGGTGCATTTTCAGCTTCACATTTCTCAGAATCTGAGTGCATTGTTTGATGGAGAGAGAAAGCATTGGTGTGACGTAGGTGTGTCCACCATAGGCTGTTAAGAACTAACATCTCCTCTGCACGCACTAGGGAGGAAGCAGAACTCTGTAAATACGTGCTGCCTTTGATTCTCGAATTCTGGAGCCAGAAATCCCTGTAAATTAGACCTAGTCAGTGCACACTTAGAGATCGGAACTAAAAGGAAAATCTTCAGAAATGGCTAAAAATTCCTGATTCATTACCCCAGATGAGACTGGTCCTGTTTAGACATAGTTTGAAATTGGAGTTATGCCTACATGAAGTGCTGGAAGTCTAATCAGCCCCATTGTACCTCTCACCAGTCTGATCTGACATCTGAAATCCCCCATGACCTTGCCAAGGATAGCTCGGGTATCAGACATACAGCTGGGATGAGAACAAGAATCTTTCTAATTCTGATGACAGAATTCTAAGTGTTCTGCTCTGCTGAGTTGCTCTCATGTAGTTTTAGGCACACATTAGAATTGTAGTCTCTTGATGGGGCATGTTTTCCCAGCCTGTCTTGGAGAAGAGCCACGCATTTGTTCCAAGCACTTTGCCTTGGTTTCCTGCTGCCAATCTTAATAGTCATTTATAGAGTGCTTCACTTTGCGACAACATGTACTCTATTAACTGGTGCTATAGGAAGCCTGCAGGAGCTGATCCCCTAGAAGCCAGCAAGTCTTTGCCCGCATTACCACTTTGCCCTGAGTCCTGTTCTGTCCTGTTTTGCTCCACCATATAGAGCCCTCTTGACTCTTTTCCTGCTGGGCTGGCCAGGCTGCAAAGGTTCTTCCCACCGATCTGTGGCCAGGCAGCATGGTCTGGAGCCGTGTTCCAGGGCTGACTCAGAACAAGGAAGTAGGGAAGGTATTTTTCTGTAAAAGACCACTGACCATGGGGAGGTGGAGGTGGGGAAGTGTGCAGAGGTAAATAAAAAGCAGATACATTCAAATCTAAGTCTCAGCCATTCTGCAGTATTAAAAATTGTCAACAGGAAAACAAATATACAAAATTACTAAGTTTTCTGTTTTGATATGAGTAAAGAAAAGTTTGGGAGAGAAGTGGAAGGAAGAAAAGAAATAGTGTTGACATTTTTACAAAAATGATTTTGAAGGGTGAAATAAAACCCAGAAATTTGAAGCAAGCATTTGATTAAATACACATATGTATACACATACGTATGTACATATGGACATATGCACACATAAACGTATTTAATTGTATATGTTGAGCATGTATTCAAATATACATTAAATTGAATATACTACTTAGCATGTACATGTATTTTCACACACACACACACATAAGAGAGAGAGAGAGAGAGGAGAGGTCATAGGAGGTGTAATTACTTCTTTAGTCCACTCTTTTCTATTTCTCCCCTCTCCAGCCCTTCAGCTTTGTACTCAGATCCCCACCTGCCTGCTGTAGACTCTGTTTTGACCCAGCTCCCGTGCCAATTGTGAAAGGAAAGTAGAATAGCCACCTCCTCTTTGCTACCAATTGATAGATGATGGAATCGAATCTGAGAATCCCAACGTGGGTTCCAAAGGCCCAGCAGCATCTTCTTGGCCATCCCAGAGGCTCAGGAAGGCTTTGTGACCTCCCAGGGCTGTGGTGCCTCAGCAAGTCCTGAGCTGACACCTGAGCTGAGGCTCATCCCACCTTGTTACTGTGAGGCCATTGTCCCATTGTGGCCACAGCATGTTCCAGTGGGGCTGGATTCACTCCTACAGGAATCTCCCTTAGAAGAGTTAAGAATAGGCAAGGAAAAGAGGACTCAAAGGTAGCCCTGGAATTGGAATGAGGAAAACATCCTTTCTCTGCAGCCTGGAGCAGTTTGGGGCTAACTCTGAGATCTGAGGCACCACGGACTCTTCTTATGGGGACCGGCTAAGGCACTGGGAGCAGGGCTTGGGATGTGAGCTGTGTCAGGACATCTCTCCCTGAGTTACGCTTCTCACCCATCACTTCTGAACTGAAGCAAACTCTCACTGAGGCCTGGGCCAATGTCTGTCCTGTGGTGAGGAATGAAGAGAAAGAGACCTGTGCCAAGTCAGTGACAGGATAGACAAGGGAAGCAATGCCTTCTCCAGCAAGGTCACAGCGCAGAGAGTAGGATTCAGGAAGAGAAACGCCCTCCGTGGCATTTTAGAGAGCAGTGTTGGATGGCAAGAGGCAGGTGGGGTGGGGGGACTTCCATCCAGTACTAGAAACTCCTGGTGAACCTTGTGAGAGGGAGACTAATACAAACGGTATGATGTCAACAGCATTGGGTTACCATAATAGCATCCGCAGCTATTTATTGTCTAAAAGCTGCTTTCTCCCAATGGTCCATTGACTCACCCCAGCAACCTTGGAAGGTTAGATCCTTTATGGTTGCTCTTGCAAAAGAGGGAAGCTTAACTGAAGCTCACAGACAGTAAATAACTAATATGCAGCAATGGAGGCTCTGAACTTAGATCTGTGGCTTCAAAGCCAGAGTCTTTGCCACCACGTCACGTTGCCTCCTCGTGCCACTTCAGCATTCAGCAGTTCCGGGAGTCATGGAGAACAGTGACCATGATGCATTATGTAAATTAAACGTTGCACAGAGAACAGGCTAGGCTCAGGTGCATTGCCAATCTTGTTGCCAATGGTCACTTTTATGTTCCTACAGTGTTTGGGTAACTATATATAATAAAATAAAAATATAATCTCTACAGTGTTTGGGTAACTATATATAATAAAATAAAAATATAATCTCTAGCTGTTTGTTTTGTGCATAGAACTCAATTTAAGAAGAAGAATGGATGCGGCTCTAAGTCTGAAATTTCCTCAATCTGGTCTAAAATCGTTTCCTCTATTAATTCCATTTATAGACACCTGGCCTCCGTGTAACCTGAGCAACAGCTATATTGCTCTATTTTGTTCTCTCCCTTGCCTGTCTTCTGAATCATTATCACTGCTCTTCCACAGTCTCTGCTCAAAGTAAATATCGGTCCCTGAAAAAGATTAATATGCTACAGAGGCTTCCTTAACAACAAAGAACATATTACAGTCGCATCTCTGCACGAGTATGCCTCGGATTCAAGTGCATGATGTTTAAACAGCCCACAGAGATGGACCTTGGAAAGCTTTCCTTTGCAAGAAAGAAAACATGACACAAAAATACAGGTTCTAAAGTATGCTCACATCAGATTCAATATCTACCATTATTTTCCCATACAGGAACCCTCTCATTTTACATTTATTTCTGAGCTCTTCATGTCACTTTGATTTTCGGTTATCTCACAAGTGTCCAGCAGAAGAATAGATCTCCTTCTAAGTGATGGTTGCAGCAAGGATACAGATTTTTCACTGCCTTAAAACTGTGGCCGCACTTTGCACCCATTAAGCAGCTTTGGAATGAAAAGGAAAACATTTTAATAGCTTATGCCCTGCACATGAGGCACAAGGCAACCCAATTACTCACTGCTGTACAGTAGGTTTTCTAAATTTGCATGGTGGTAGGGTGGTTGTCACCTCTCAGATGTCAGCCTCTCATTTGGTGATCCTATCACATTTAAGTGGAAAAAATAATCAAATCACATGAAAATCACCCAGGTCCCTATTGTTAGGACACCCATTGGTGCTTTATCTGGATGTCCCATGGAGTAACAGAAATAGCTTCTCATTTCAGGAGGCCCATAGCTGGCACAGGTGACTATCACAAAATGGCCTTTTGCAGCAGAGAAAAACATTTTATTCAACATTTAATTTTTTTTATTTATTGGAATGTTGAAGTTACAGAGAAAGAAGAAATAGGGAGATCTTTCATTCTCTGGTTTACTCCCCCAGATGACCACAATGGCCAAGGCTGGGCCAGGCTGAAGCCAGGAGCATCCTCCAAGTCTCCTACATGGGTGACAGGGGGCCAAACACTTGGACCCAACATCTTCTACTGCTTTCCCAAGACTATTAGCAGAGAGCTGGGTGGGGAGTGGAGTGGCTGGGATTTGAACCAGCACACATGTGGGATGCTGCCGGCATTGTGAGTGGCAGCTTAACTTGCTGCACCACAATGTCAGCCCTTTTATTCAACTTTTATATAGGGGTTTTCTACCCAAAAATCATATTGTCATGGTCAAATGCTCCCAGATTGCAATTTTCATTGCTTGGTATGCTTACATCTGCTTTGTCCCAGAAAGGATTGTGGATAGCAATTGCTATCTGTCTGATAAGGTGTCCCATGTATTATTAATAAAAATCTCCCCAGTGCCTACACTGATGGCTTGAGGTGGCAATGAAGCAAGCAGTTTAGAACGTTCTTCATGCACCATTAAGATATCAAAACCTCCTTCTGACCCTAGCTGTCACTTGTAACATTTCAACCTATGATATGTGGATTTTTAAACGGAGGTACTACTGTTTTCACTTAGGTGGCTAGGAACTTTTCATGTCCAGAAATAAAGCAAGGCAAAAGGAAAAGGTCTGATATTCATCTGAAAATGGAAAAGTGTGGAGGCATTCTAAGCAATTCCATTCCCCGGGCAGTTTCACTTGAGGGGAGTATAGGAAGCTTAGAAATAAGGAAAACTGGTCAACGTTAGGCATAGCAGTTTAAGCCACTGCCTGTGACACCAGCATCTCACATAGAGTGCTAGTGTGAGGCCCAGCTGCTCAGCTTACAATCCAGCTCCCTGCTAATGTGCCAGGAAAGGCAGCAGAAATGGCCCAAGTACTTGAGCCCCTGTCATCCACGTGGGAGATCACATGGAGTTCCAGTCTCCTGGCTTCAGGCCTGGCCCAGCCTCAGCTGCTGTAGCCATCTGGGGAGTGAACCAGTAGATGGAAGATTCTCTCTCTCTCTCTCTCTCTCTCTCTCTCTCTCTCTCTCTCTCTGTGTGTGTGTGTGTGTGTATGTCTGTTTCTCCCTCTCTGTGTGTGTCATTATGCCTTTCAAATAAATAAAATAACTTTTTTAAAAAAAGAAGAAATAAAGAAAATTTATTTACCCAATTAATCAAGACCAAGGAGTAATGACTTGAGTCACAAGTACTTTTTCTATAAAAGCAGCTTCCATTTACAAAGTTAATCCTCTTATCAGGCTCTATAGGAAGCAGAAGCTGTCTATACCCCTGCCCTCCACAAGAACCTACTATATTCTCCAAACTGAGGCCAAATGAGTTATGACCTCTGCTTCAGGTGACTTGGCTGGGTGAGGGCTTAGGCTCAGGTGAGCATGGCTCCACAGCCACTTTACTGTGGGGGAAATTCTGCCTCCAATCAGATGTTACATCCTTGTTGGATTTAGAGACGGCTGGAAGAATCCAGATGGATTTCACTCCCATCCACACCAGTTTACTGGGCCTCCCATTTAATTATAACTCCTTGCTTTCAATTTGGGTTCTCAGAATGTTCAAATCTCTTACATAAAGCAACTAGATTGCAGACATCATGCAAGGACATAGTTGGCAACAGTTCCCTTGTAGTTGTCATTCATTAACTGAATTTGCAGGATCCGTATTGAAGAGACCAAAGGAAAATTTGGTGGAGATTTCAGGCAGAGAACTAAGCAACAGAAGCAAGTATTGTCTGTTGTGGTCCACCCCTTTGAGTAACCAATATAGAAAACAGCCACTCCATCTCTATGAAGGTCATCTCAAAGCCCCACCAAGTTACAGCAACCAGCCCAAAGCTCAGGGTCTGCAGTGACCCCAAGACACCCAGTACAATGAAGAGATGTGTGTTGGGGCAGCTGTGAAATTCCCTTACAAAATAGGGCTATAGGAAAGAAGAGGAAAATCGCTTAGTAAATTAACCCAATGTTAGCAGACCAAAGCGAAATATAAGAGAGGAGAAAAAGTGAAAGATAAGAGCTGTGGCTGAGAGATCCACATCACGGTATAGCACGCTGAGCCTCTGCTGGTGATCCCTGCATCGCATATCAGGGCACCGGTTGGAGTCTCGGATGTCCTGCTTCCAGTTCAACTCTATGCCAATGTGCCTGGGAAAACAATGATGATGGCCCAAGTACTCGGGCCCCTGCCACCCTCGTGGGAAATCAGAATGGAGTTCCTGGCTCCTGGCTTTGGCCTGGTTGTTGCAGACATTTGGGGAGTGAACCAGCAGGTGGAAGATCCCTTTTTCTGTTCTCTGTCTCTCTGTCTCTGTCTCTCTCTCTCTCTTTCTTTGTCACTCTGCCTTTCAAATAATTAAAAAACAAATAAAAGAAAAGAAATGGAGCTGAATGTGCTAAGGAGAGCCAGGGACCCTCTTCCAGATGAATTTGACATCATTTGACTCATTTGCAGGCAGTGAGAGTTAAGGAGCACCTGTAACGCTTTACAACTGGCTTAATGCTCTGGACCCCCTCTTCCTGCAAAAGAGAGAGAATTCCTCACATTAAAGGACAATCCTTATCAAACTCTATTATAGCAACCTTTTGGTTGTCCACTCTTCTCCCACGAGGGAAGATCCTTACTTTTGTTTGCATTTCCATCCCTTCTCTTTACAACTCATGAGTACAACTAATCTCTGATTTAGGATGCTTTATGGTTTTTGGGCTTTCCCATAGTGTGAAAGCCATTAGCATTCAGTAGAAACCACACCTGGAATTTTGTACTTGGATCTTTACCACGCCAGCACTGAATCGGCCAGTCCTCTCTGGTGAAGCTGGGCAGTGATAGCTAGCACAGCTCCCAGGCAGCCCCATGCTCTGGAGCAGAAACTGCTAACACTTGGTGGTGTGTTGTGTTGCAGAGCCAGGGTATGTGGGCTCTCATATGCACTCAATGCATTTCTGATGCATGATTTTTCAGCTTGCAATGGACTTTTCAGAGCATCACCCCAGTGTTTGTCAAGGAGCATCTGTAAATTTTTATTAGCCTTGGATAATCAAGGTGGCTCCGCTCCCCTTGACAATGACTGGCTGAGGGTACACATGCTGCTTGGTCCTGGTCAGATCACACACGGATGGAAATCTGCTGGGAGGGGGACATGCCCAAGGGGAACAAACTATTCCCTTACATGTAAAAGAAACAGTCCTTCTGCTGCTGCTCCATTTGTAGTATCTGAACCTAAAATCTACAGAAGCTACCACCTCTGCCCAGGATGAGGTGAACCAAGGACAAGGCTTACCTCCAGGAAGACAGAACAGAAGGGCACAAAGAATCTAAAACTTAATGTGATAATTTAGGCACTAAGTCAACCAAACAAACCTGTATCTGTTATGAAATAATGCATCTCTCTAATGTTTAAACCATGTGGGTTCAAACTGGTACTTAGGATGTGCTTTGTTTTTTAAAGTTATGGAAAGTAATTGCACTCATGTATAAAGCACAGGGCAATGCTGCCATACATATATGCAATGTGTAATGAACAGATCAGCCTAACTGGCATATCCATTACCTTAAATACTTATCATTTCTTTATGATGGGCACATTCAAAATCCTCTCACCTAGATTTTCTGAGGCATACAATTGTAAACCATAGGTATCCTGCTGTGCCACAGAACATTAGAAATTATTTTTCCTATCCAACAACATCCTGTACCTGTTAACCATACTCTCAAAGTGGAATCTTAAAATGAGTGAACTTTCTGTGTGCAAAACATTCAGTTATAAGAAAATCAAGTCTCAATAAAGTTGATTTTTAAAAATAAAAACATCATGTAGAGGGTTTTTTTTAGTTTTATTTTATCTTCAATTGATAAATAATAGTCCCTATTTCTGGGGTACAACACACATGTAGACATTTTGTGATAATCAAATCAGGATTTGTTTTGGTCTGGTGTGGTAATACACACAGACAAAGGCAAAGACGGTCATGAAGAAAGAAGTTTTTCGTGTGGGCACGGTCCCCTGGAAAGAAGAGGCACAGAGCACACTGCAGGGCCACCTGGGAAAGCACCCATGCAAGAGAGGTGGGCAGAGAGCAAAAGAGGAACTGGGGGCCACAGCCTTTACTGTGGGGAGGAAGGGGCTAGGCAAGGAAAACAGGCTATGCAGGCCTCCAGCCTCCCAATTACTGGGAATAATTTCAGCAGGCTCTCAGAAAAGGACTGTCCTTAGGGTCTTATACCTGCCCCCAGGGTGATTAGGGCAGAGAGGTGGTGGCCCGGTGTATGAGAGCCCCTGAAGCGGCTGATCTGTGACAGATAATTTCCCATCTCCATGAATAAGCCAACCCTGGGAGGGGCAGCAGTCCCTTCTGGGTCAACCAAGCCCCAAAATGCCAGATAATCAAGAATACAGAAAATAAGAAAATAAAGTTAATACATATTCCAACTGATAGTTATTTCCAGAACTTGTTGAGTTTTAAAATGGACATGGAGTCTTTAGGGGAAAAAGTAGAATCAATGTTTATTGTTGTATCTCAGACATCCTCAACAACGAAGAGGAGGAAACTTTGTTTTATCCAAAGTTATCTTTCACATTACCTCAAATCATTCCATGTATCTTAGACATCATGCCCATGCTTAAAGGTTTGGAAAAAGAGAGCAAGCCAGATACCATTTTATGGTCTCATATGTCAAGCACCGCAGAGGTGGGAGCCCAGCTCGACCATGACGTCAGTGTCACTGTCCGCCTTTCTTTGCAGTCACCCTTACAAAGAGACTTTCTACCTGATGCATGCTGTTTCCTGGTCACAAGAGGCTGCCTTCTACACTGAGAGCTGTTTGTATTCCAGACCAAAATTAGCAAAAAGATGCCTGGAATACATCCAGCACTTTCTATTTTTCTCATGGCCAGAACTGTTGAATGTGGTTACTGTTCATTCCAAAGGAGACTGGGGAATGCAGTATTTTAGCCAGCTAAGCCATTTCAACCAAAATTAGAATTCTGACACTAGTACAGAAAGAGCAAATGGGGTAGGTAGGCAACAAGTGCTTCTGCCATGGTCATCCCTCTGGCTAGCACGTGGTTTTTAAATTCTTAGAACACATTTATCCCAGCCCCAAGAAGATTATCCCTAAAGTCTCAGATTGTAGCAACCTATTCAAAGCTTGTTTCCTGTAGCAAATCAAAACCTTGGTTCTCTCCTTCCAATTCCGAATAGATGGTGCCCTTAATCTCTCATTTGCATACAGTATCTAAATTGAAACCAAGACTCTTGGTTGATAAATATTAACAAGGCATTGCCTTCTTTTAGGCAAAATCTGTGTTCCTGATGCATAAAGAAAAGCATATTTTCATCAGAGCACTTTCTTTTACTTAGAAATAGATGACTTAGCACAGTGTCTTTCTTCTTCTAGGTCAGAAAGAAAAGATCTCTAATGAAGAATGGTTTATGTGGGGAATTTATAGGAAAATATAAAGACTATTATGCACTTTATAAGTAGTAGTGGTTAATTTAATAATTAGTAGGCAGGGTTAGCCAGTAATTATGTCGAGAGGGTTAGTTGAAACTCTAGAAAGGACCTGCTTTGTACAGACTAACTTTATAAAACACATCTACATATAAAACATGTCTGAGGAAAAAGAACAGAATTAAGAAATACGGTGGAAAGTTCATGGGAAAAAATAGAGTTAAGAAATTTGTGTGTTTTCCTTGAGTGTTTTCAAAACCCTTGTGTGTAGTATGTATAGTGCACATGTGTGTAGGTGTCATGAGTGTTATGGCGTTACTAGCTACCATGTACATAAAATCATTATGAATATTGTGGGAACAGACTGCACTTGTTCTTCAAAAATAAGATTTTGAATGTAGTTATAATGACTGCTAAAACCTGACTGGGATAGTAAAACTATGCTCTCCCTCATGTAGTTCCAAATTCAATTACTTATTTCATAATCTGAGTCTCATCTACTTTAAGATGCAGAGTCCAGTGATAATAATTGCACAACAATCATAGCAACAAGAATAGAGAGTAACACTTATTGAACAGTCATCTTGGGTCAGGCAATGTTCTAAGTACTCTATGCATATTAACTAATTCAATCATAGTGATCCTAAGAGAGAAGGGTACTATTTTTGCCTTTTGCTGTGTCATACCCAGTTGTGGTAAACTTAACTGGGCTCAGAGCTGCCATAGTCAAAGACTGCTTTTTTGAAAGAAGATGAGGCCAAGAAAAGTCAAGGACATTTGGAGATAGGTAGGAATAAGCAGAATATTATGACTTATGGTTTGATTCACTATGTGCCCCCTCTCCCCTCAGGCCCTCAGTTTATTACTTCTAATGTATATACTGCAGTGGTAAATACAGTAACACTTTTGAAGCCTAGGCCAGAAGCTATGAAACATGATCTGAAATTTGAAACCTTGATTAAATAGCAAGGAAGCGACTCACCCTGAGATGTGGCAAGGATGCCATAGCTCCTCTCTCCTCTTCCAGATGGCTTCTTATGAGAAAAGGAATTTTGATGCAGGAACAAAAAGGATTATTAGATAACATTTGGAAACTCCTGGGAATTATGCTTACAAGAAGATATATCTCTTTAGAAATATTGATTATTCATATTCATCTAGTATCCAGGTACATCTGGAGGTACAATGCATGGAAGCACTTATATTTGCATAATAATATAAATTATTATGTTATTATATTATAAATAATATAAATTATTATATAAAATTATAGAAATGATTTATACTCTATTCTTTGTTCTGCAGAGGAGAGGTAAATGTCTGAAGGAGGGGAAAACTTAAACCCAGGGACAACAGAAAGAATTCAGTTCATCTAAAATATTTATACACTAACCTGTGTATTGTGCAGTGCTGACAACCGTAGAGTAAGGATGGAAAAAGCACAGTCTTTGTCCACCTATAAATCATACTCCAAACTTCGCCATTACTAATGGGGTTTTGAACCTGGGGTAAACATAGTGGCAGGGGTTTCCAGGGCATACTTGCTGGAGGAAGAGATGGGGAAAAAGTCTCAAGATGCAAACATGAAACCTGACAAATATTTGAGGACAGAGGACCAAGACTATCCAGAGAGAAAAGGAGCATTTGTAGCAGTGTGATCCAATAGTTCCTACATGCCAGGCTATGGATGTGAATGAGGTCATGGTAGCAGAAATGATTCAGACTTCACAGTCTAGCTCCACTATTTGTGTATTGCAGATCCCTACTCCCAGTCTTCCTTCTGGGAGTGGCCTGTGTGTTGCACACACAGTCATGGAGACTGTGCTGGCCTATTCTCACCGATATTCATGGTCTGTGTTGCCTCCTGAGGGTGAGCACCTGTTCCTGCCACTACAAGTGCCCTCTGTGTGGCAATGATGGCTTCATGACCAGGGCACTGAGGTTGGGTTCTCCCTGAACTTTTTTACTTCAAAATACTAGCTCTTTCAGAATTATGCCATGTATTCACAGGAATGGGAGACCAACCATTGGGTGCTATTCTGACTTCTTGGCGCCACAGCAGCTCTACACATCTCTGAGTCACCTGTGAGAACAACTTCTGCCTACATCCCCTCCCTTTTTACTGCTCAGACTAATCTGTGTGGTCACCTTCTCTCTTTGAGAAGCAAATCCAAGCGCATTGAGAAGTCCCCTCAGGTATTTTCCATCACCTGCTCCCCATCTTCTAACTGTCTCCATGAGTAGTTGAAATGTTCTCTGATTCCCAGGGTAGTAATCCCATCTCCTCCTACTATCACTATCTTACTTCCCAAGGAATGGAACTGGGAATATCCTAATAGAAAACCCTTGCGATTGCACCAACAGCATCCTTTATCTCCACTGAACACTAAGAGAGATTTCAGGATATTGAAAAAAACAAAGGGAAAAGAATGCCTGGACTTGTTGCCTGGGTATTGGGCCAAGTCTGGGATGTCTATTAAGCCAACATTCTCTATTTATAAAATTGTTTTTACTGGCCATGCATTAAATACCAATAATTTCTCAGTGGTGTTACTGGTATTTAATCTTCTACATTGTGTCCATGGCTTATTGGACAAGGGTGGAAACATGAGCCTAAAGAAATCAATCTAAGGACTAGCTCTATCAGAGTTTGGGCAAGAAAGGTATGGCATCTTTGAGCTGGAGAGCATTAAGAAAACCAATAGATTGGATGCAGTACCCTCAAGCTAGCAAAGCTAGGAGCTGTTACCATCTTTTGACTTGAAGTCAGAGAGAACTCACTGGAATCCAAAGAGAGCAGTTGTATAGAAAAGGCTGCCTTTAGTGGGGGGATATGACCAATCAATGGCAAGCCAGCAGGGAATGTTCTGGAATAATATGTAATCTACCTACATTCTCTTTCCACCCTCTTATCTCCTGCTGATGTCTCTCATTGACCTGGCCCAACCAAAAGACACAGTGCAAGGGAACCACTGGCCAAGTCAGCATGTACATGTTAGCTCCCTTGTGCATAGAGGATGTCACAGCTTTGGGAGAGGCGGAGTGGATCTGGAGGGGTAAACAGCAATATGACGTGAAAAACTCACATCTCCAACCAGACAGATGCACAGAATTCCATCAGCAATTCTGTCAATATGAGATATATAAGATGAGAAAATTACTTATTCTCCATGATAATCATACAAGGTAAAAGAAGAAAATGACCAAATAATTAACATAAAATACAGTTGCTACAGACCTTGTTTCAATGGCTGGCTACCCAGGAGACCCCAGTTCACATTCCTCCCTTACTCTTCACCTATATGGCTCTTTACCTCATGAGGTGACTCAAATCTTGATTTCTGTAGCATCTGAGTCCTAGATGCCCCTGTTTTTACTGGATTGCACCAATTTTCCATTGATTAGGATGAACAGAAATAAAGTTCTAAAAGGCACTCCAAGAAATCTGCTGGATTCTAGATTGTGTTTCTTGCCCACGTTGTGAAACAGCAACTTAATTTCCCTTTAAAAATCAATACTGGAGTGGCTGGCGCTGTGGCATAGCGAGTAAAGCCGCTGCCTGCAGTGCAGGCATCCCATATTGGTGCCAGTTCCTATACTGGCTGTTCCACTTCACATCCAGCTCCCAACTGTGGCCTGAGAAAGCAGCAGAGGATGGCCCAAGTCCTTGGGCCCCTGCACTCATGTGGGAAATCCAGAAGAAGCTCCTGGCTCCTGGCTTCGGATTGGCACAGCTCCGGCCATTGTGGCCAACTGGGGAGTGAACTAACAGAAGGAAGACCTCTCTCTCTGTGTTTCCTTTTCTTGCTGTATAACTCTGACTTTCAAATAAATAATCTTTAAAAAAAAAAAACTATACTTTTTAAAAAAAAGAATCAATACTGGTGATCCTAGAAAGCACAGTGACCCTCTTCTCTCTGGGTCAACAACATGTGGAGACCCAAATGATGAAAGGGTAGTTCCAGCATCTAATTTAGGGAAAATATTACTCATTTGTTAATGAAAGCACTCCTCCATGGGGTAACAGGATCTCCAAACCCACTTTCCTAGGGTTATAGAGATGGAGCAAAGAATTCATTACCAATAGACCTATATATATATATTAGAGAATCTGATATATTAGAGAATCTAATCCAAAAAGGAAGACGAAGAAAGGTAGGACATCAGCAAGGCAAGTATACACATAAATGTAACTTTCTCTCATGTTTGGTCTGTTAAGATTAATATTTAATTCTTAATACTTTACAATGTGGATTAAATTTCAACACAGGAAGCCTTGGGAGACACTTAAACACCCAAACCATAACTTGGCATAAGAATAAACTATAGAGAATGCAATAGAGTTAAGAGACCAGAAATAAACTCTTCCATTTATAGTCAGCTGATGTTAGACAAGGATCCTGCAACCTTCCAATGGGCAAATGATGCTAAGACAACTGGACAGCCACATACAAAAATCAAGTTGAAATTTCTCCCACACAGTACACACACAGAGAGGAGAGAGAGAGAGAGAGAGAGACAGAGACAGAGACAGAGACAGAGACAATTCAAAATGAATGATAGATCTAAGTTTAATAGTTTAAACTGGGGTCAGTCCTACGGTCTAGCAAGTTAGGCCACCACCTCCAGTGCCGGCATCGCATATGGGCGCTGGATCGAGTACCGCGGCGGCTCTACTTCTGATCCAGCTCCCTGCCGATGTACCTGTGAAGGCAGTAGAATATGGCCCGAGTCCCTGGGACCCTGCCACCCACATGGGAGACGTGGAGGAAGTTCCTGAATCCCGGTTTTGTCCTGGCTCAGCCCCAGTCGTGGCCATTTGGGGAGTGAACCAGCAGATGGAAGACATCTCTCTCTAAGTCTTTCTCTCCTTCTCTCTCTGTAATTCCGCCTTTCAATGAAATAAAATCTTTGAAAAAAAGACTTTGAACCCTAAAATTCTTAGAAGAAATCTAGAAGTCAATATTCATGACCTTGTCTTAGGCAACAAGCTCTTAGCTATGGTATCAAACTCACAAGCAATAAGATAAAAATACATGAATTGGACTTAATCAAATTTTAGCACTTTTATCCTTTAATAAAAGAACTTGATAAAGGGCTGGCACTGAGGCATAGCAGGTAATCTGAAATTTGTCACAGAATAATCTAGAAGCAGTGGGGGGAGATGGGTATAGATGAAATAAGACTGGATATGAAGTAATAATTGTTCTTAAAGCTAGCTTAAGGGTACAGAACACACTATTTCCTCAATTTTTGTAAGTTCATGAGATTTCCCATAATAACTGTTTTAAAAATATATATTTAGGAATTCCCAAGGCACACACAAAATCTTGTACATGAATGTACATAGCAGTGTTATTTATAATATCTGAAATGTGGAAACAACCCAAAAGTCTATCAATTGATGGGAAAATAAAATGTAGCATAACATATAAGGGAATATTATTCAGTCATAAAAAGGAGCCATGTTCTCATAAATCCTACAACATGGTAAACTTTGTAAAGACTACACTAAGTAAAAGAAAACAGACACAAAAGACGACATATCTTATGATCTCACCTATATAAAATGACCATAAGAGGCAAATCCATAGAGGAAACATGTAGACTAGTGGTTGCCAGGGGCAGAGATGGATTAATTATGAACATGAGGCTTTTTAGGGGGTGAAAATTTCTGGAATAGATAGTGGTGGTCAATGCACAACTTTGTGTATATGCTAAATACCCCTAAATTGCAAACTTTAAAAGGGTAAACTTTATGGTATGTGAATTATTATCTATAAAGTTGTTATCAACAACAAAAAAGTCAGAAGAGTAAGTTTGAATTGGTCTCTAAAATAAAACTTATTGTAAATACAGAACCCAAGATACAGATCAGTGCTGGTCAAAAAAAATAAAAATCCAGAAAAAAGAGTCTAGAGAAGGGGTTCATAATGACACAACAAGAATTGGTCCCAGTTCTGGAGCCAGAAGGACAGTCCCTGATGCTGGGGTTTTTCTTCCTTTCACTTCAGGTTTCCCATGATCAGACTCTAGATGAACTCTATCCCATACTCAATAAACTAACATCTCCACTCCCACTCTTGAATCACCAATGGGATTGTTGGAAGCTTTTTTTTTTTAAGATTTCTTTATTTGTTTGAAAGTCAGAGTTACACAGAGAGAGGAGAGGCAGAGAGAGAGAGAGAGAGAGAGAGAGAGAGAGAGAGGTCTTCCATCCACTGGTTCACTCCCCAATTGGCCGCAACAGCCAGAGAGCTACGTTGATCTGAAGCCAGGAGAGAGCCAGGAGCCAGAAGCCTCTTCCAGGTCTCCCAAGCTGGCGAGTGGCCTAAGGACTTGGGCAATCTTCTACTGCTTTCCCAGGCCATAGCAGAGAGCTGGATCAGAAGAGGAGCGGCCGGGACTAGAACTGGCACCTATATGGGATGCTGGTGCTTCAGGCCAGGGTGTTAACCCACTGGCGCCATAGCGCCAGCCCTGTTGGAAGCTTTAATAAGACAACCATTTACCCAATAACTAGTTGAGTTGAGACACTGAGTTTCTGAACTCCACCTCCATGGAGGCTCCCTGGAGGAGCCAAGGGACCAGTAGTGGTTCTTCTAGCTATGAGGCTGGAATTCATGAAAGAGGAGCACGGTGCAGGGTGCTGATGATTGAGCAACCCTAGAAACACTCCCGGAAGTCTAGCATCTGGGAGGAAGAAGTCCAGAATTGCTTGAGGTTGCAGGAGTTATAGATGGGTTACAAGGGGAAGTTAATATGAAGTCAAGGACAAGAACTCACTAGCAGGATTAACAGTCAAGTTCAGGGCATCTTGAGGAAGTGGGTACAGCATCTGAAGGCAATTGTAATTTCTCTCTTAGACAACAAATATAGTGTCGAGTCATTTATGATGCAAACATCCCTGATCATCGATCGTGAGTCTCTTATTAGCATTCTGCTTGTTGCAATATCATGTGAATTTGGTGAGGTGCTACTGGGTTACCTTGGTGAAGGAGAAAGTGGAGTCCTTCGGTAGGAGGACAGAGCGGCCAATGATAGGAGAAAAGATGAATCACCCTAACGGACCCTTAGTGGATGTTCGGTGTATCCCAGGCACTGTCCTAAGGATTGCAAATGTTTTAATCCTTTTCATCTTCACAACGACCCTAAGAGGAAAACACCTTTTTTGGATGAGACAATTGAATCTTAAAGTAGATGAATGACTTGATCAAGAGCATGCAGCAATGGAGCCATGATCTCAACCAGTGCCAAAACACCTGAACTTTCATTCTTAACCCTTACACTAGGCAGCCAGATGTTGTTGAACACAGAGATGGTTCTAAAATTGTGGCATTTGTGTGGGAAACGTCAGCTGAAACAAAAGTCAGCAAGGCAAAATGAGTTAGGAAAAAGGGAAGTGGAACATGGATGGGACGGGCTTCAGTTCAATGCGACCAGATGAGAAATGAAATTCAGGGCCCTGCGCTGTGGTGTAGCAGGTTAAAGCTCTGGCCTGAAGCACCAGCATCCCATATGGGTGCTGGTTCTAGTCCTGGCTGCTTCTCTTCCAATCCAGCTCTCTGCTATGGCCTGGGAAAGCAGTAGAAGATGACCCAAGTCCTTGGGCCCCCGCTCCTGCGTGGGAGACCTGGAAGAAGCTCCTGGCTCCTGGCTTTGAATCGGCACAGCTCTGGCCGTTGCGGCCAACTGGGGAGTAAACCAGTGAATGGAAGATCTCTCTCTCTGACTCTGCCTCTCTCTGTAACTCTGTCCTTCAAATAAATAAAAATACATCTTAAAAAAAAAAGGAAAGGAAATTCAGAATTGGAATCTATTTTTGCAAAGCAAGCAGAAGCTGTTTGATTAAGTAAAAGCAAAATGGGTCTATCAAGAATCACTGTAATAAGTCAAATAAATAGAATAGAATAAAGACAGTTATGCGGCCAGCATTGTGGTCTAGGGGTAAAGCTGCTGCCTGCAACACTGGCATCCCATATGGGTGTTTTTCAGATCTTAGTTGCTCCACTTTGAATCCACCTCCTTACTAATGGCCTGGGAAAAGCAACAGAAGATGACCCAAGTGCTTGGGCCCCTGCTGCCCATGTGGGAGACCTGGAAGAAACCTCTGGTTCTTGGCTTCAGCTTGGCCCAGTCCCAGCCATTGCAGTCATCTGGGGAGTGAATCAGCTGATCAAAGATCTCTCTTTCTCTCTCTCACCCTGTCTCTTCCCTTCTCTATAATTCTTTCAAATAAATAACTAAATCTTAAAAAAATAAATATAGTTATGGATCATTGGTGGGCTTGAGTATCAAAAATTAGAAAATAATATGATAACCATCACTTGCATTCATATCTAACTCCAACTGCATAGAATGCTCATGGACACTAAAGGTGGAAACTAGGGGCTGTCACTGTGGCATAGTGGGCTAAGCCTCTGCCTTCAGTGCCAGCATCCCATATGGGGTGCCATGAGCAGGACTCATGAAAGGTCCAAGAGCTTTAGAGACATAGTAATACACTTAATCTCTTAAAACAACTTTTTTTGTGTGCTAATTGCCATAATTATCACATTTACTGATAAGGAAACTGAGGCACAGTGCTGTAGACTTAGGTTTGTGTCCCCCTCGCCAAAGTCATATGTTGAAGCCTAATCCCCCATGTGGCAGAGCCTTGGGGAGGCCACAAGGTCATGAGGATGAAGCCCTCCTAAATGGGATCAGTACCCTTATAAGAAGAGACACGAAAAATCTCAATCTCTCTATCTCTCTCTTTCTGTCTCTCCCTCTTATGAGGATACATTGAGAAGACCCTGTCCAATAGTCAGGATGCCCTTACTAGGAACTGAATCTACCAGGACCTTGATCTTGGACTTCCAATCTCCAGGACTGTCAGAAAAAAATAAATAAATAAACAAAGTCTGTTGTCTGAGCCACCCAGTCCTTGGTGTTCTGTCATAGCAGCCCAATTAAGACAATTTGCCCATCCAGCCCACAACTTGAGAATGGAAAGCATTGATTTTAATGAAGGTCATCGAACTTGAGTCCATGCACCTAACCTCCAAGCCCATCTCAACAATGCAATGCTTTTCCACTGCCATATCACTGCCAGACACAGAGAGGCAGCATAGAACTCTCCTGGGTGGAAACAGTGCAAGAGACACCAGCCAGGAGGTGTCCATGGGGAAGGTAAAGAGGCCACCTTGACCATTGAGATATTCTACCAAGGACTCTAGACTTTAGTGTGGAGGCCATGGCTATGGTGGGTTGGGTGATAAAGCAATGTAGGGGTCAATGTTGTGTAGGGGTCAGTGTTGTAGAACAGCGGATTAAGACACCACCTGCGATGCCAGCACCCCTTATTGGAGCACCAGTTCAAGTGCCAGCATCTCCACTTCCAATCCAGCTTCCTGCTAATGCACCTTGGAAATCAGTGGATGATGCCCTGGGTACGTGGGCCTTTGCCACCCATATGAGAGACCAGGATAGAATTCTTGGCTCCCGGCTTTGACCTGACCCAGCCCCAGCTGCTGTGGCCATTTGAAGAGTGAACGAGAGGATCTCTCTATGTGTCTCTCCCTCTGTCACTCTGATTGCCAAATAAAGAACATAAATCTTAAAAGAAAAAAAAGACACTGGGCTAAGATATGACAGAATGAGAGAGTGTTCTGAATTTATGTACTTATAAGGTAGTACTCTTCAGCTCCCATTCATGTTAGCATTGCTCGTTTATTCCCACTCAGGGACAGGCAGTAATAAGTTAGTGGTGGGGAGAGACAAGTGTTGGTAACCTTCTATCCATATTCACTGTAAAATATTCCCCCTCCAACTGAAATGACAATGGAAAATTCTGGCTGTATATCTAATAATCTCCAAAATGGCTTTACTCTGTCTTCTAAGCCACTGCAGGGAGCCTCTGTACCTCCCTGTACCCGTGAAACCAAACCCCTTCCTGGGATGACAATGGCACCAGCTGCCAATCCCCTGCTATCCTGTCCATGGCAAACTTCTCCCTAATCTGATTACAACCATATTATTAGACTCTATTCTCATCACCCTTTTTAGCATATAGATGGAATTTTTGTTTTTTTCTAAATGCTTAAAATAATTTTTACCCCTTTAAACGCCCTTTAAATGCATTTTCAATGAATGTTACTCATTACGGGTGAAAAGTATTCCCCTCTGGCTCTTTTCAAAGGGCATTGCATTAAGGAGATAACAGATTTTGACAATTTATTAAGGAAGGGTTAAGTCCACAGATTACACTATATCTGCTAGCACAGCATTTGTGGTAACATTTTCTATGTATTTTAACATGTGGGCTTTATCATATAATGTCCTCATCTACCACCACCACCCAAGCAACCTACTGTGTGAGAGTTTCTGGGACAACCCATGGTTTTTCCAGTTACCCAGAAGAGATCAGAGAGTATCTTAGAAACAAAGTAGAATATGTATGTCTCCTTCTCCTCCCTCTCCCTCTCCTTCTCCCTCTCCCTCTCTCTGTCTCTGATCATGATAACCAGAAATGGAAAAGAACACCGAACCAAAAATAGTAGCACCATTTACTCTGACAGAATAGGAAGCCAGCAGTTTCTGCCTGTGAGTTTTCAGGATCTCGAGCAAGCAACACCTCTGTGACTCCTTTGAATCATCTGTCAAACAGAAGGGATGATATGGATGCCAGTGTGTTTCCCTAAACAGGGGCCAGAATTAGTACAATTTCAAGTCCAAGTTGTACAGCTCTGAATTTTACCACAAGAAAGGCTTAAAATCGTGAAGTAGTCCACCAGTCCAATGGCAGGCAGAGACTGCTGCCGGCTTTGATAAAATTCTATTTATAGTCAGAATTCTGGAGTCACATTCACAATTGTGTATTAGATTAAAAAAAATGTGATCACTGTGTGCACCATTGAGAGTGTAGTTTAATAGAACACTGTAACACAGAAATGAACAGTCCTTAAGAGTTGGATGTTATGTGGGAAGGTAGAAAAGTCGCATGCTTGGGAGTCCAAAAATATGGTTCCTATTCTCTGCTGTTTCTTTGACTCTCACACCCACCATAGCCTAAGTCGTTAGTTCTCAACGTTGTTCATACAGGCACCCCTCTCTGCAAAGAGGAGCAAACAAACCACTTGCCCCGGAATTTGTGGGAGATCCTAGAGCTACCTTTTACAATGGTGATATCACTTGCAAAATATTCCGATTTCTATTTGAACTCGATGTTTGGATCTATTTTAGGTGTTCTTGGTTTTTAAGGAATGTTTTAAATTCATTATTGCCATCAAATATTTACCCTCCAGAAGTCAGGCCCTGCTTGGCCTGTGCCCTTGAGTTGGCATTAGCACTGCTGCTATATAGCTCAGAGTGGGAAGTGGACAGCAGCAAGGTAGAAAGACAGATGGTTCCTAGTTTATGCTCCACATAGGTTCTCCACTTTACCATGGTGTGAAACAGACAAGTGTTCAGAAACCAGGCTTGGGACATTGAACTTGGCTCTCTCCTGGGCTAGCACTGCACAGATCTTTCCTGTCCTGTGCTGAGGGGCAGCAGCAGTGACTGCTGCTCCCAGGCAGCCTTGCAGTCACAAGGGGAAATCACCAACACGCTGCAGTGCCTTGTGTTGCTGAGCTGTGATGTGCAGCAGGTTAGGTGCATTCGTAATGTTTTCAACGTAAAAGAGTTTATCGAGACATAACCCTGTCATAAGTCAAGGGGCTTCTCTACATTGATTTTTTTTTAAAAAAAGTTGTAACCTCTGGATAGGCTTTGTGACACAGCAGGTTAAGCCCCTGCCTGAGACACTGGCATCCAATGTTGGAATGCCTACTTGGGTCCTATCTACTCAATGCTTTTGATCTTGCTTCCTGCTAATGCACCTGGGAGGCAGCAGATGGTGGCCCATGTACTTGGGTTCCTGTCACCATGTTGAAAACCTGGATACAATCCATGGCTCCTAGCTTCAGTCTGGTTGTTTGGGTAGCTGGGGAGTGAACCCATAGAAGAATGATCTCTGTCTCTCCCTCTCTCTCTGTTACTCTGCATTTCAAATAAACAATATGTATTAAAGTTGTGTCCTCAGGGATACAAGACCCAAATGAAGTTTCTTGTTCCAGTCCTGGCTGTTGCAACCATATGAGAAGTAAGAAAATGGAGAGAACATTCTCTCTCTCTCTCTCTCTCTCTCTCTCTCTCTCTCTCTCTCTTCCTCCATCCTTTTCTCCTCCCCCTTCTCTCTTATTCTGCCTTTTTAAAACATTTATTTATTTAACAGATAGAGTTAGGCAGTGAGAGAGACAGAAAGGTGTTCCTCCCATTGGTTCACCCCCAAAATGGCTGCTATGGCCGGAGCTACGCCGATCCGAAGCCAGGAGTCAGGTGCTTCCTCCTGGTCTCTCACGTGGGTGTAGGGCCCAAGCACTTGGGCCATCCTCCACTGCCCGCCCGGGCCACAGCAGAGAGCTGGACTGGAAGAGGAGCAACCGGGACTAGAACCCTGCGCCCATATGGGATGCCGGCGCTGCAAGGCAGAGGATTAACCAAGTGAGCCACGGCCCTGGCCCCTTATTTTGCCTTTAAAATAAATAAATAAATCATGAATCTTAAAGAGTAAATCACTTAAAAGTTCTAGCCTCAGTGATTATATGACTGGAAGCATTGCTATCAATATAAACTCATGGTCCCCAATGTCAGGTGGATGCTCAACTTGACTCAACTCTACAATACCTAATTCATTGTGTAACCATTCTCAAAGTTCTGATTGCTCCCAATCTAACCATCCTCCTTTGTTAATGATCTCTCCTTTCCCATGAAAGAGAACAGAGAAGTCATCACATAGGAGCTGTCTCACATTCCCCGTGCACATTTCAGCTGCCTACCTGTGTCTGCACCCTTCTTCTCCATCATTCTTCTAGGTGTCACATCTTAGGTGTCCATCCTATCAGCAAGTTGATTGTCCCTTCTCCTCCTTGCCATCTCAGAGATCATATGCTGGCTCATCTCCTCATCTGCACCCTTCACCTCCCCTTCTCTGCATTCCTAGATATGGAATAGGAAGAATGACTAGTGTGCACATCCTCAACTTCCTTTTCTCTATGAAACAGAAGTTCTTAATACAAACCAAAATTTAAAAATGTTTATTTATTTGTAAGGTAGAGAACAGAGAAACAGAGATCTCCAAACCACTGGTTCACTCCCCAATTGCCTTAGCAGCCAAGGCTGCATCGGGCCAAAGCTGAAAGATGGAAACTCAATCTAGATCTTTGACATGGCTGACAGGCACCCATGTATTTGAGTCATCACCTGCTGCCTCCCAGGGTGCACATTAGCAGGAAGCTGGAATCAGGATCAGAGCCAGGACTCAGACCAGGTACTTAGGTAAAGAATGCAGGCACCGCAGGAGGCCTTTTAACCACTTAACCATTTGAACACCCACTCTTAAATTAATATTAGTCAGCCAGCACCGCGGCTCACTAGGCTAATCCTCTGCCTGCAGCGCCGGCATCCCGGGTTCTAGTCCCGACTGGGGCGCCGGATTCTGTCCCGGTTGCTCCTCTTCCAGTCCAGCTCTCTGCTGTGGCCCAGGAAGTCAATGGAGGATGGCCCAAGTGCTTGGGCCTGGTACCCGCATGGGACACCAGGAGGAAACACCTGGCTCCTGGTTTCAGATCAGCGCAGCATGCCGGCCACAGTGCACCGACCATAGCAGCCATTTGGGGGGTAAACCAATGGAAGCAAGATCTTCCTCTCTGTCTCTCTCTCTCTCTCTCTCTCACTGTCTAACTCTGCCTGTCAAAAAAATTAATATTAGTCAATTTTATCTTACCTTTTACGATTTGTCCATTTCTCTGTATTAAGTTGTTCCCTTCTCTAAAAATCATGAAAACTTTCTTCCATGTTTTCTTCTAAAACTATTTAAATTTTCACTTTCTGCATTTAAGTACTTAATCCATTTCCCAGGAATCTTCATAAAGTTCATGGAAATGGGATTAAAAGATAAGTTTAGGGGCTGGCACTGTGTAAGCTAAGCCTCCGCCTGTGGTGTTGGCACCTGATAGGGACACCAATTTATGTCCTGGCTGCTCCTCTTCCAATCCAGTTCTCTGCTAATGTGCCTGGGAAAGCAATGGATGAAGGCCCAGGTGGTTGGGCCCCTGCACCCACATGGAAGAACCCAGAAGAAGTTCTTGGCTCCCAGCTTCAGATCGACTCAGCTGCAGCCATTTGAAGAGTAAATCAGTGGATAGAAGACTTTTCTCTCTCTCTCTTTCTCTGTAACTCTACCTCTCAAATAAATAAATAAAAGTTTTTAAAAAGATAAGTTTATTTAGTACAATTTTTTTTGCAATCCATGCATACAAAGGGTCTTCTAAAAGTTCGTGGTAATGCATATTATGAAAAAAACAGTGCACCTTCTCACAAAGTTTTTAAGTACACGCGTGTAGTTGATTTTGAGTACTGTGTGCCCATTTCCTCCTTAAACCCTCCAATCTGGCTTTTGCCCCAGCAGTTACCTGAAAGTGCTCTTGGGAAGGTGACGAACAGCCTCCATATTGCTTAATCCAATTCTCCTTTTGGGCCTTGTCTGACAGAAACATGGGCAACATTTGACACAGCTGAGCACTCCCTCCTTGAGACTCTTCTCTTGTCTGGCAGCTCCTGCCTGGCCTCTAAATGTTGAATGCCCCTGAACCAGTTCTTGGCTCTCTTGTCTTTTCTTTTTTACTGTTTTCCCAACAGTCTCCTCTTCTCTTGGGGTTTTATGCTGATGATCCCTGGATTTGAATCTCCAGCCTGCACCTTTCTGTTGAGCTCCAACCACATACCCTCACCTGGACGTCTCTTGACGCCCCACACTGTCTACAGCAGAACACCTGCCTTCCTCAATGCAGTAAATGTCTCCTGCATCCTCTATGTCATGTGCCAGGAGTCTGGAGGGTCGTCTCTGACACTTTCCCCACCTTTATCATCCAACGTGGAGCACAAGTCTCACCTCGTCCCATCGAACATACAAGAGCATTTCAGAGTGTTCACAGGAAAGTGGTATTGAAAGATAACTTTACTTGGGCACAAAAAAATTGAAATCCATGTAGAGTTTTTTCATAATAGACATTTTCCATGAACTTTCTGAAGACCTCTCATACTTCTTGAATCTGTTTACCTGTGTCTCCACTGCTAACCATTATTTACCACCTGACGACTGTAAGATCCTTCTAATAATTCTCCTTGCTTTAACTCTTGTTCCTTCCAATTCTCCCCCCAAATGGAAGCTGACTAATCTTGAAAAAGGATAACTGGATTCATGTCAAGTCTCTGTATAAAACCATATTTATTATTCCACTTACAATAAAATATTCTAAATCCTTTACACAGTCCAGAGGGAGCTTTGTGTCAAATGACACCAGCCCCTCTCTCTCTTTCTCTCTCTCTCTCCTCTCTCTCTCTCTCTTTCATCTAATAGACACCAGAGCCAGCTTGAAACACTGGGTCAAGTCTTGGTGTCTGTCTTTTCCTTCAAGTCACATGCTAAGGTCCAATTTCTTTCTACTCCTCCTTCCAGTTCGATGACCTCACAGAAATGTGTACTTCCCTTGATAGCACCCAAAGACACAAAGGAAAACGGTGTCCCTGGCCTCACTGAGAAGGGGCTGCAAATTCCCTAGCAGAGGTGACGGAGGGTCTCCAGGTCCCAACTCAGAGTCTAGGAGGAGGATGTTGGGGGAGTCACTCCTCACGTTTTGAGTTTCATTTTCTTTATCTAGAAGGTACCCATGTCCTTGCTCCTTCCCATACCCACTCTCTGCCCCACGACTCCCAGCATATTCCCTTCTTATGACTAGGGTTTTCCTCTAAGAAGGACTACAGTAGAGGGGAATGCGAGTTTTTTCTCCAGGAAGCCTGCACTACTGTAGAGGTTGGATACCCGGGTTATTACTATTACTTTAACGTGGAAATGTAATTAGTGTATTAGTACTTAATTGTATAGTAGACTGTTAATAGCACAAAAATCCATTCAGCTAAGATTGTTCTTGGACCCAGTAAAAGCAAGCTTGTTAGAATGCCAGCATCGCTGTGGTGTGATTGCCCCCTGGTGGCTACATTAATCACTCAGCCCCGGACCACTTGGAGATGCTTAGGGCAGGTGCAGGGAAGTCCCCAGGAGACTGTGGTACTCAGCTTTTCTCCAAATGAAACTGGAGACAAAAAGTTATGAGAGCATCTCTGTGTCAGCCATGCTAGCACCTTTTCCTTAAGCGTGACTCTCTCCAACCCTTTCACCCCTCTTCCCGCAGAAGACATTGTGTCTTCTCTAAGGCCCTGTCCAACAGGGCCGTGAAGCTTTTTAATTTCTAAGGCAAATGTTTGGGGTCCCCATTTAAGAGAACAGCTGTACAGAATCCAACCTATAGGAGCAGACATTTCCATGGATATGAAATCTCAGGCAACAAAAACTTCCCAAATGCATGAAATAAAAGCACTGTCTATAACCAGATCTATAAAAGTCATACGTAATTACCACAGCATGTTCTTTGAAGGTGTTACTTGCCTGCATTCTTTCACATTTCCAAGTATGTATTAACTCACCAAAAGAGAAACTTATTCATGAGATACAATCCAACTATTCACAATTGTTGCCTGCCCTTCTTTTAGCCTGTAAGCCAAAATAGAAGGAAGGTAGATATGGGAATCTGTGTTTCTAGCTGATGGAAAATGCTTTGATGCACATGATGATATAAATGTTGTTTTTTGCTCTGTATTCTTTCCAACGGGTAGTGATTTTCCCAAAATCTGAAGATGGCTGCACTTATTCCTAATGGAAGCAATTCAGTTAAATGACTACCTGCTCACTAACAAAGCCAATCATTGGAAAATGTTTCCCTATCTTCTGCAATCCCATGCTTTTCTCTACAGCACTGGATTAAGAATCAGACACATTGTGGCAGGTAAGGTGGTGCAGTGGGTTAAGTTACAGCTTGGGGTACCTCCATCCCTATTAAAGTGCTGGTTTGAGTCATGTTCCATTTCCAATCCAGCTCCCTGCTAACATGCCTGGGAAGGCAGCAGGAGATGGCCCAAGTACTTGGGAGCCCTGCACCCAAGTGGGAGATGCAGATGGAGGTCCAGGCTCCTGGCTTACACCTGGTCCATCCCTGCCATTGCAACCAACTGGGGAGAGAACCAGTGGATGGAAGGCCTCTCGCTCTCGTTCTCTCTCTGTTTGCCTTTCAAAGAAATCTTGTTTAAAACTGTATCAATCTTATTTTTTTAAAAAATCAGACATTACAAGGTCTGAATTTTACTTCCCTCTTTACCAGTTTTGTGTACAACCTAAGATTTTTGAGTCTCAGGATCAGAAAATGAGTATAATAATAAAACCTACCATACACATTTGTTGTGAAAATCTTAAGGGACATTACTTGTACATTATTTTGAAAAGTTGCAGGTATATGTTAAACTTTCAAGAAACAATAGCTATTCTAATTCCTACAATTACTCTGCTGGACATTCAAAGTCTTTTGAACAGTTTAAGGAAGAAAATAGCATAAGGTTAATCCATGCTCATCGTATCCAAGACCAATATTTAGTCACTTAGAAGAGATAGGTAGAACAGTAACTGACGAAGCATATCCTGCCCTGCTTTCACTCTCTTCTGTCCCCTGTGGCAGGCAGAATTCTAACCCCATCCCTAAAAACCTGGGCCTTTGGAGTACACCCCTGGGTAATAGTTCCCCCTTGAATGTAAGTCTTGTGATTCTGAGGAATGTCGTGGTCATGAGCAGGTTACATCGTTTGGCAAAGAGCAGGGCTTTTCACAGATAGAATCAAGGCTCCCCATCAGTGGATTTGGGGTCATACAAAGGGAAATTGTCCTGAGTGGGTCTGGCCTAATCAGTGGAACTTTGAAGGAGAGTCTAGAAGAGGGAGATGGAAGCTGTGGCAGCATCTCTCCTGCTGACCTTGGACAAGAAACTGCCATGAGTTGCACAGCTGCAAGGACATGCATTCTGCCCATCACCAAGGGAACCTGGAAGAAGATCCTGAGTCCCAGAGGGCACCCCAGCCAACACATTTGCGAGACCCTGAACAGAAGACCTGGCTGAGCCACACCCAGGTTCCTGGAATAATAATATGGGCATTACTTGAAGCCAAGACACTCATGCGAATTTGTCATGCACTTGTAAGAAGACTAACATACTCCAAACTCCAAACATATTAACGTGACTCTCATTGGTGTTTTAATTTCCCAAATAACTTGGAAAACAACCTAGATTGCATGACTCTTATTTCAGTATTTGATTGCTTCTTTGGCTCACAGATCATTTTGAAGAATGCTTTTTAGTTTCCAGATATCTGGGGATTTAGTCAGAGGTCACATCACATTATTGGCTTTTTCATTATACTTTTAGTAACTTTTCATTTCTCTTCTCCTGGCCTTTGTACTACTGTTATTAGCATACACTGTATTTGACCATATGTCACAAACTGCACACTGGCTTGTTTTTATTTTTGCTTAGGCAATCAAGTGTCTTTAACAGAATTAAACAGGCAGAGAAACTCATCTACTTACACAAGTAGTTACCTTTTCCAGTATTCTTCATTTCTTTACCTGAATCCACACTCCTATCTAACATTATTTTCTTCTCCTGAAGGACTTCCTTTAACACTTTTTATAGTTGGGTCTGCTGATGCTGAATTCTTTCATTTTTTGGTGTCTAAAGAAGCCAGGATTTCGCCTTTGGTTTTGAGACATATTTTTAAAAAGGACAAAATTATAGAATGCCACCTCTTTCTTTCAATATTTTAAGGTGCTGAATATTTTTAAAGTCCTCTGCATTTAGCATGTGTTCTTTCTCTGCCCATGAGATTTTCTATTTATTACTAGTTTGGAGAGAGTTGATTAAGATGTTCCTTGATGTCCTTTTTTTTATGTTTCTTGTGCCAGGGGTTCTTTGAGCACCTTAGATGTGTAGGTTTATAATTTTCATCAAATCTGAAACTTTTGTATGGTCATTAATTTCCTGAATATTTCTCCCGTCTCTACCTTTCTGTCCTCTCTCCTTTGGGGATGCCAATGACACATATATTAGTCTGTGGGAGGTTGCCTGTCAGTTCCCTGATACAATGTTCATTCTGTCTTTTCTGTGTGTATTTCATTTGGCAGAGTTTCTTTTTTTGTTTGTTAGTTTGTTTGTTAAATGATTTGTTTATTTGAAAGACTTACTGAGAGAGAGACAGAATATTCATCTAATAATTCACTCCCCAGATAGCCATAACAATCAGCGCTGGGTCATGCTGAAGCCAGGAGCCAGGAGATTCTTAGGGCCAAGTGCTTGAGCCATCCTCCACTGCATTTTCCAGACCATTAACAGGGAGCTGGATCCTAAGCTAGGACATGATTCGGCGCCCATATGGGACGCTGGTGCTGCAGGAGGCGGCTCTGTCCACTACACCACAATGCCAGCCCTGGCACTGATTCTTTTGCTATGTTTTCAAGTTCACCAATATTTTCTTCTGAAGTGTCTCATCATTAATCCCAATTCGTGTAACTTTTAAAATCTTAGACATCGTAGTTTTCATCTCCAAAAATTCATTTGGGGTCTTTCTAAATATTGCTCGAGCTCTACTTAATGTGGTCATTCTTTCCTGCAGCTCCTTGAAGAAGTGGAATGCAGTCACAATAAGCGCCAACGGCCTTGTCTGCTAATTCCAACATCTCTATTTGTTCTAGGTCAGTTTTGATGGACTGCTTTTTCTCCTAATTATGAGTCATATTTTTCTGTTTCTTTGCATGTTTGGTAAGCTTTTTAATAGATGCCTGACATCAGTTCTACCTTGTTGGGTGCCAGATAGTTTTGTGTTTCTCTAAATATTCCTGAACTTCATTTTGGGATACAGTTGCCTTCCCTGGATACAGTGTCAGGTTTTGTCTTTAGGATTTTTTTTTAGGTGGTTCCATAGCAATGTTTTGTTCAGAGCCAATGTTTCCCCACTGCAAAGGCCAAATCCATCTCTGTACTCTACACAGTGGTAAAAAAAAAAATGAAATCCTGTTATTTGCAACAAAATGGATGAAACTGGAAACATCATACTTAGTGAAATAAACCAGTCTCAAAACAGTAAATACCATATGTTCTCCCTGATCTGTGGTAGCTAATGGAGCACCTAAAGTGTAATCTATAAAAGTGAAATTGACACTTTGAGATGTAATGACTTTGAACAGCCCTTGTCTCAACTGTTGAGGAACAGTTTTTTTTTTTTGTACTATTTGTTGAAATATTTAGTTAGTATAGAATTAGTTGTATGTCTGTAAGTTAATTGAAAATAGATCTTAGTAAAAAATAAGAATGGGAATAGGAGAGTGAGGAGGAATAGGTGTAGGAGTGTGAATGGGAGGGGTGGTAGGGTGGGAAGCATCATTATGTTCCTCAAGTTGTATTTATGAAATGTAAGAAGTTTATATTCCTTAAATAAAAGGTTTCCAGGGAAAAATTTTATTTAAAAATAAAAATTAAAAAAATTGTAAAATCATTGCTGAATTTAATTCAAACCAAGCTAGAAGTCTAAAAAGGAAACAAGCTGAATATTTCCTTCTCAGAGCTTCAGGTGATATGGCATCTGCTCCGAACAACAAAAAGTACATTGTTGCAATATTGTAGAGTGTCCTTTGAAATTAAGATTCTCCATGCTGGGTGAATATCTTTGCTATTATCACCACAAATATCCATCACTGTTGCCTTTCAGCACTTAACCAGTAATTACCAGTTCCTTGGAATCAGCTCTAGAGGGGAACAAGAACAAAGTAAGCAGGAAAGTTTAGGGATGTTTCTTTGATTACTCCTTGTAAGTCTTCAGAGACTCTGTGCTGAGACGCACCACTGGCGCTGCTACCTCTGCAGCCTATCAGGGGAGAGGACTGTTCCCACTGCAGTGTTTGCTGGACTGTATCCATGTCTGAGTAACATTCTGCATGCCCCATCATGACTAACACCACATTTATAAAGCAAAATACATCTTGGAGAAAAATTAAGGCATTTTATCATGCAATGCAGTATTTTCCTCTGCTGAGATCTAGAGAAATTCTGCTTAGGGAATAAGAAACCACAGGGTGCATGAAGGTGTGGTGGACTCAAGAGCACTGGGAGCAACCATATCCTAGGCTTTGTAGCTGCATAAAATATCCACTCTTAGACCCCTAAGTAACTCACATCATGATCATAATAATACGTGGCCTCCTCAAGAACCAGGACTACATGGCATTACATCTGGGGTCAATCTCAAAGCTATGATGATGACATTAGCTACATGTCTGACCTTATCCTTCTACTCAAAGCCCTGTACAACCCGGCTGGCCTCTATGCTATCTCCATGTGTGCCAAGCATGCGTCCACCACGGGACATTGTTCAGTTACTGCTGGGACCTCTCCATTCATCTGCACCTTTCTTGACCCAGGCTAACATTGCACCACCTCTCCAGTACTCTCTGTGCCTTTCCAAGCTTGATCATCAACACCGCACTTTGCACCAACTCCCACGTGTACGTCTGCTAATTTGTTTACTCTGTGGCCCTTCTAAACTACAAGGCCCAGGAAAGCGGAGACAACATTTGATCTGTCCCATATCCCTGGTACCTGAGGCAGCACGTACCACACCAGAAGGTTCCAATAAATATTTTTTTCAAATGAACAAATAAGCAAACAGAAGTTGCAAACTAAATAAATGTATGTGCATCATAAGGAGACTGACTTGGTTGGATGGGAGGAACAAATAATGTCTGGGCATACATTAAAAACCTGAGAAACAGTGACTTGATCAGCTCTTGTGCTGACTGTTGTTGTACAATGTAATACTTTATCCATTTTAGTATTTTTTTTATCCTAGTACTAGTGGTTGAACTCTGTAATTAACACACAATTATTCTTAGGTGTTTAAATTTTAACTGAAAAGTGATCCCTGTGAAATATAAGAGTGGGAATAAGAGAGGGAGGAGATGTACAATTTGGGACATGCTCAATCGGACCTGCCCGAAATGATGGAGTTAGAATCGTGCCGGGGGATTCCAATGCAATCCCATCAAGGTGGCATGTACCAAGGCCATCTCACTAGTCCAAGTGATCAATTTCAGCTCACAATTGATCACACTGATAGGTCTAAGAGTCAAAGGGATCACACAAACAAGACTAGTGTCTGCTAATACTAACTGATAGAATCAAAAAGGGAGAGAATGATCCAACATGGGAAGCGAGATACACAGCAGACTCATAGAATGGCAGATGTCCTAAATAGCACTCTGGCCTCAGAATCAGCCCTTAAGGCATTCAGATCTGGCTCAAGAGCCCATGAGAATATTTTAGGCATGGAAAGCCAAGACACTCTGGAAAAAAAAAAAAAGAAGAAGACCTAAATGAAAGATCTCTGCGAGTGGGATCCCAGTGAAAAGAACGTGGCCATCAAAGAAGGAGGTACCTTTCTCTGAAGGGAGGAGAGAACTTCCACTTTGACTATGACCCTGTCGGAATTAGACTGAAGTCGGCGAACCCTAAAGGCCTCCATAGCCTCGGCAACTCATGACTAGAGCCTAGGGAGATTACTGAGGCCATAAACAAGAGTGTCAAATTGTTAAATCAACATCAGGAGTCACTGTGTACTTACGTCTCATGAGGGATCTGTCCTTAATGTGTTATCCAATGTGAAGTAATGCTATAACTAGTACTGAAACAGTATTTTTACACTTTGTGTTTCTGTGTGGGTGCAAACTGATGAAATCTTTACATAGTATATACTGAATCGATCTTCTGTATATAAAGATAATTGAAAATGATTAAAAATTCTTGGTGTTAAATTGGAAATTGCATAGGTAATTAATCAATTTAAAAAAAAATCATGTAGGATCTCTGTCCTTAATGTGCTGTACATTGTGAATTAATACTATAACTAGTACTCCAACAGTATTTTCACTTTGTATCTCTATGTGAGGGCAAACTGTTGAAATCTTAACGTAATATGTACTAAACTGATCTTCTGTGTATAAAGAGAATTGAAAATGAATCTTGATGTGAATGCAAGGGGAGAGGGGGTGGGAAAGGGGAGGGTAGCAGGTGGGAGGGAAATTATGGGGGGAGGGAAGCCATGTAATCCATAAGCTGTACTTTGGAAATTTATATTCTTTAAATAAAAGCTTTATTAAAAAAAAAAAAAAACAAACCTGATACACCAGGCAATTGGACATAGTATAAGCAAGGATCCTCAGATAGCAATCTGGGAAGATGAACTGGTGGGAAAAATGAGGTTACACGAGTTGGAGATGCTCCCCTAAGAAGGAATTAGTAAGAAGAGACTCAAATCATGGATCCTGCAAAACATTTCCTAGCAGGCTACTCTGCTTTCCCTGGAATGGGGAACAGTCTAGCTATTGTTGTTGTTCTCTATCCAGTGACTTAATTTTGGCCCGTGCAAGTGTGGTGGCAAGGCACCTAACTCCATACACAAACCAGCCTTCAGCAACCTCTGAGGACCATTTGCATAGCTGAGCTGGAGCTGGCACAGACTTTTTGATGAATGAATGGCATTTTTGCATTCTTGGTCCATCAGCATCTGCCTGGCTCTTCTACTCCTTCAATAGTATCACTCTGAAAAACTGCACCCAAAACACACAGTCGAAAGGTGGGTGTGAAGTTACCATGGGCCAAGGGCATGGCCCAGCATAGCAGTCTGTAGGTGCTCGGCATATGGCAGAGCCAGTTCTGCAGGCAAAACACTGATGTTACCTGGTGTGGGGATGAGGCACAGAGAAGATGAAGAACTGAGTTGTTTTCCCACCCCTGCCACACCCAGCAACCAGTCTTGGACTGGCTTGTAAAGCAAGATTGGCAGTGGCCTCCCTGGGGAAGACTGTTGGTGAGAGGCAGTAGACTTTCTTTTTTAAAAAAGATTTATTTATTTGAAAGAGTTGCACGGAGAGAGAAGAAGAGGCAGAGAGAGAGAGAAGTCTTCCATCCGCTGTTTCATTCCCCCAATTGACCACAATGGCCAGAGCTGTGCTGATCCGAAGCCAGGAGCCAGAAGCATCTTCTGGGTCTCCCACGTGGGTGCAGGGGCCCAAGGACTAGGACCATCTTCTACTGCTTTCCCAGGACATAGCAGAGAGCTGGATGGGAAGTGGAGCAGCCAGGCCTAGAACCAGCGCACAAATGGGATGCCGGCACTGCAGGTGGCAGCTTTACCCGCTACACCACAGCACTGGCTCTGAAATGCAGTAGACTTCCTAAAGAAGAGCTCCAGCGTCCCTCCAAATGCCTCAGCCAGGCCCTCACTGCAGCATATTCACAAAGAGAACAGAGCACAGGAGCGAGCTCGCTGTGGCTGCCCTAACTGTGGAGTCTGATGGAAGAGAAGACGGGGGAAGTGAGCAGGAGAAGGGGAGGATCACGGGGTATGTGGACCCCATCAGTGCTTCTCCAGGAGAGAGTGATGGAGACACCCTCTGTGAAACGGGCTGAGCTGCTCTCCTCAGTGACATTGGACTTGGATCTGCTCTTTTTTTTTTTTCCTAAAACGATTTGGCTTGATACCTCAGGCTAGAGGGTGGTTGAATTTTGTTGGTATGAACATTAGATGTAATCAAGTTGTTTTAGAGTTTTCTTAAGAGAGAAAACTCAACAGAAGCAACTCTATCTTTTCCAAAAACCAGATTTTTGACCCATAAAATGTTTTTCTTTACTCGCAGTGAGGATAATTTGAACAATTTGTTGACATTCAGCCAGAATTTACCAGTTTACCTACATTACCAAAAAAAAAAAAAATACATCAAGCTAATGGCAAAAACAAATAAAAAAAGTCTAAATCATCCCAGCTGCTGAGTGTTGGATAACTATGATAAGGAAGCATTCTCTGGGCCATTGTGTGGTTCTCAGATTTAATTCTCCCAAAAACCCTAGGTAGGTACCATTGCTATCATCTCTCTTAAGTGATCAGCTGAGACTTAGAAGGGTGAAATGACTTCCCAAGGTCAGAGGCAAACCCAGGTCAGTCTCCCTTCATAGCCCTAGCTGTCCTCTGTTCCCTCAGGCATCCTTGTGCATACAAATAACATGAGACACTTGCTTAAAAAAAAAAAAGTACAGATTTTGAAGCACTCATCCTGGAGATTCTGGTCCAGTACATTTGCTCATGCGGCTAGGAATCTGCATGGATGTTATTTTGAAAATAGATATGCTCCGGCCTCACACTGAGAACCAGAGCTCCAAGAGCTGTTAAATAGCCAGCATGTCCTAGTCCAGCCCTTCGCTGAAAGAGCCCCCAGAGATGAAATGACTTCCTCGGGCTGGTCCAACAGCCCAAGGCAGGGCTGGGGTCGGGCTCCAGCTAGCTGGCCCAGCATTCTTCCCACCACATTCCACTGCAGAAAAAAATGTGAGTCTCTGAGAGAGCTTTGTTCTTCCTCTCATTTTTTTTCAGTTCTTCACACAGCCAAACTCCCCTGGAGCGCCAAACAATATGTTCAAGGCCAGCTCGGGGGAAAAAAAATCACACCACTAATTCGAAAAGTCTCAGTGCTTTGTGCCCACGTACTGCCAAAATTGGAAGCAGTGAAAATCATGTAAATATTACTTTTCTTTAATTGTGAGAATATCAGTGTGTGAAAATTGTCATTTGTAACCCTGAGCGTTGTTCTCACTTTCCGAAACTCAAGTTTGCCTTTCCAACTCCCATTCAGCAAGTATTGTTCTTCTTCTTACACAACCCCAGCAAGCTCTCAGCCCCACATTAGACCTCTACAATATCTAAGCACAGATCGGAACTGATTCTTGAGAGCAGATGTAAATGGAAGTGTTATAATTCTGTGAGATTATTACAGCTAAATTTACTGTTCAGCTGTCACGCTCTGAGTGATAAAGATTGGTGTTTTCTCTCCGTATTTACCCAGTTTGTGTTGAATGAGCAAACATTAAGACTGCTGGCTTCAGGCCAAGGTGCAGCAAACAATTGCTCCCTTGTTTGGGGGCTTATTTATTTCTGGTTGTTCCCCGGCAAGAAGCTGTCACATCACGTCCCTCCAAGGGATGCCGAAAATAAGCTTGCACTCTGCTTTCTGGGACAACTCCATGAATCCATTGCTCTGTGTGCTTTAATGACAATATTCTGCTATAATTTTCCTTTTGTAACAGTAGTTCAATCACAGAACGGTTCACAGACAGATTCCTGAGCTTTCTAAATGCACTTGGTACAGTTACTGAGGCAACCTGTCCCTGTGGGTTCCCGAGATAGAAACTTCCAAAGCCCCTCATATGTGAGCAAGACGGTGTTTGTGTGCACGTGAGGGAGCGGACTGTTTTCCAGAAATACAATGTTTGGGTTGAAACGCCTGACAAAGGGACGTGAAGAACTCAGAACAACGTGGGGTTTGAAAATGAAGTCTTTGGATTCAAGATGGTACTTCAAATGCCACCTGCTTCTTCCAATCTGGGACTCTCTTTTTTCTTTTTCCTGAAACTACAGTGCTCGCTGAACTCCGTCTCAGATGCAAAACAGCAGAGCAGCTCAGTGAGCTTTTGTTGTGTGCACTGCAGTCCTCTTATCCAACAGGGTGTCCCAGCAAAGCATGGGGAGAGTTTTATCAGCTGAATGAAGCCACTTAAAATGTTTCACAGGCCTGGAGTCCTGCTTCTTAATGAGATAAATTCCCCCTGTGTGGCAGCTAAGCTGTGGGAGGTTTTTTGTTTTGGTTTGGTTTGGTTCTTTTGTTTTTTCTTTTTTCTTTTTCTTTCTTTCTTTCTTTTTTTCCCCCCTTCTGGAAGCAGCACAAACTCTTTCATTCCATTAGGGTTCTGCATAGTTATTTAATATCCTTGTGGGAATTACTTCACCATTGAAAATCAGGGATCAGCAAATGTTTTCTGTAAAAGGCTGAATAATAAATATTTTAGAATTTGGAGGCCATCTGATCTCCGTCACCGCGACTCAGCTCTGCCGTCCCAACACAAAATCAGGCACAGGTAAGATATAAGCAAAGAGGAGTCTCCTTGTTCCAATACAACTTCACTTACAAGTCACAAGATAATATTCTTCTGATTGCTTTTCAACAAATTAAAAATATAAAATCTAGTCCTAGCTCAGTGGGCCCGACTTGGCCTGTGGGTCCTATTTCTCTGAGCCTTGCTGTTAAACCAAAAGTCAATGAGAAAACAGAAATACCAACATAAGCATCAGCTTCTCTCCTTTACCTAATTCTCAGCATGCACTCAAAATGCTAGCTAGCTATCACGATCATCATCAGTCAGCTGGGACATGTGTAAGATTGGAAGTCAGCACAGAATTGTTCTATTCATAGGAAGAATGCTAGGAAACTGTGAATTTGGGATCAGAATTGATTTCTTTGCATGACTTTCCATTTCCTATAAAACTGAGCCATCATGGCAGAGACAGAGAGAGAGGTCTTCCATCTGCTGGTTCACTCCCCCAGATGACTGCAATGACCGGAGCTGCATCGATCTGAACCCAGGAGCCAGGAGCTTCTTCTGGGTCTCCCACATGGGTGCAGGGGCCCAAGCACTTGGGCCATCTTCTGCTGCTTTCCCAGGCCATAGCAGAGAGCTGGATTGGAAGTGGAACAGCTGGGACTTGAACCAGCACCCATATGGGGTGCCGGCACTGCAGACGGTAGCTTTACTCACTACACCATGGCACCGGCCCCATAAATAAATCTTTAAAAAGCAAATAAAATAAAAAGCTCAGAGTCTGAAGTGAAGTTGGAAGGCTTTCAGGATGGGATTTGGGACCCCTAGGCAGTACATGGCCGCCCCTGCCCTGACACATTAACCCTCTGCGTGCCGCCTCTGCCCTGTGGGTTACTCCCAGGGTAACCTTCTCCCAGCACAGGAGGCGGCAGGAAAACTGACTCCAGAGCTGTTGGTTGGGGGAAAGGAAGGTTTTTCATTGCTCCTTCACCCCGATTCAGTAACTGACAATGACCCCTTCTCTAAGAAGAGCCACGGGAAGCTGATGCAACACCAGTTCCTGCTCGTCATTTTACACACAGAGGTCTTCTGAGATTGGAAATACTTTGCCTTGCTAAGGTGAGGCAGTGGCTCTTTTCCTCCCCTGCGATTATCTAACAGATCTCATCTCACTTCTTCCCCCCTCCCTTTTTTCCCTTCCTTCCTGTTTGTCTTTTACTTTCTGCCTATTGAAGCAAGGATTTAACATTCAGACATGTTCTATACCCTTACTACCAAAAAAATGTGGTGGCATTAGTTACTTTAAGGTTTTTTTTTTTCTTATTGGAGAGACAACCGGAGAGAACATTCCCATCTGCTGGTTCACTTCCCAATGCTGGCAGCCAGGGGCTCACAGGTCTCCCACGTGAGCAGCAAGGACCCAACCACTTGAGCTACCACCTGCGGCTTGGTAGGCTTCTCATTAGCAGGAAATGAGTTCAGAGTGTAACCAGGACTCAAACACAGGTACTCGCATATGAGACCTGGGCATCGGAACAGGTGTCTTAACCACGAGGCAAAAGACCCGCCCCTACTTCTGCTTTTAACATAATTCATTAATCAGAAGCTTATAGAGCTTGTTTAATTAATTTTAGTAATGGCTGGGTTAAGCTACGCCTGAGAAGCAACTCACGTGAGCCTGGCCTAGCTGGTCCTTCACATACCCCTTCACCACTCTGGACTGTAGCCATGGGATGCTCCAAAAGACACCTGCACAACACATTAGGGTACCCGGCCCTATTCATTCATGGCAAACCTCTGTTCACAGATTGCCTTAAAAAAAAAGAGTTGTGTCCGGGGTTCCACTCTTCTAGTTCTACAAACGTCCATGAAACTTTCTCAATAACATTTTACAGGTGCCCTTGGTATCAGGTTATTCTAATTGAGTACGTTCTGGTCTCCAGTCATTTCACACGGACTTATTTCAGCCAGGAGCTCATAGTTCCAGAGACAGTGTCCTGGACCACACTGCAGTCTCCTTTCAGCTCTCCGTTTGCAAAGCTTTAATGCGTGTGGCTCAGAAACTACAGAGCTTTGACTGTCCTCTCGCCTTCCTTCCCCATCCTCGATGTCAGTACAAGGAAGACTGACAGGCGACACCATCCCAGCCTGCGAGGGAGACAGGGGGAAACGCGTTGAAATGCCCTTTAGGAAATAAGCAGCATCCCATGACACCGCTGACTGTGAGTTTCCTCGGACGGATCCAGGACTTTCACATTTCCAAGAAACTTTCCTTGTGTTTTCCTGGGATTTGGCTACAGAGGGTGGGACTGAGGCAGGCCACCTGGTTCTTCTTCCCAGCGCCCTCATTAACCAGCTCCCCTGGGATCTGGGAAAATTCACTCAGCTTCTCCCAGACTCACTTTGCAGCCTGGAAAAGGCAGGGTGGATAGAAGAGCTCTAAGATCCCTTTCAGCTCCTTTCAAAATTCTCAAAAATGGGGCCAGGTTCGTGGCACAGTGGATTAAGACGTGGCCTGTGACGCCAACATACCATATGAGCGCTGGTTCAAGGCCCCGGTCCAGCTGTTTGCTCCCTGCTAATGTGCCTTGGAAAGCAGCACAAGATTGCCAGATTACTTGGGATCCTGCCACCCACGTGGGAGACTCGGATGGAGTTCCAGGCTCCTGGCTTCAGCCTGGCCCAGCTCCTGCTGTCGTGGCCACCGGGGAGGGAACCAGGGATGGATGATCTCTCTCTTTCTGTCTCTCCCTCTCTCTGTAACTGCCTTTGAAATAAGTAAATAAATCTTTTTAAAAGAATAATAAACTAAAATTCTCAAAATTCGAAAATAGGAAAAAAATCCAAGACAAAGTTGTTCATTGGAGCAGCCTTTTTTTTGATGGACTTAACTCTTGGAGAGAAACACGCATAGCCACAATCTTTCCTGACATCATAACAGCTCATAAAATGCACTTTCCATAAAAATGATGTACATGACTCATCTGGCGGCTGCCAAGCTGCGGACGGTCCTGCCTGCTCTTGCGGGAGTGGGTTTGCTTGCCCCACCGCCCCTTCTGAGGTGCTGCCAGTTGCTGCCCGCCCTCCTGCGCGGTGCCCACCTGCGGGGCAGGTGCGGCGCCCTCCACACGCAATCGCCCTCACCACCGTCCCTATCCTTGCGCGCTTGACTCTGCCCAGGCATCCGGGTGGGGGCGGGTCCCTCGATCGGAGAGGTCCCTGCAAAATGCTCTGACTGCTGTAGTTTGCGGTCGGCCCGCCCTCCCTTCCGTCGCTCTGGGCCCCGGGTCCGCGTGACGCCCTTTATTATGGCAACGGTTCCCGGCAACTTCCCAGAAGCTGAGCGCCTCCTGCCGAGTGCTCGCGCGTGGGCCGGGGCCGGGGCAGGGGCAGGGGCGTGGCGGGCAGCGCTCGCGGGTGGCGCACGGTGCAGGTGGTGGCGGTGGAGCGCGCGGGTGCGGCATGGGCTGCCGACCCTCGCAGCCTGCAGGAGGCGAGAGACGCGTCCCCGCGCCCAAGAAGGGCTGGGAAGAGGGAGTCAAGGTAAAAAAAAAAATTAAAACTAATAACAATAACAGACAGCCAAGCCTCACGGTGCCCACCCTTGGGGACAAGCTGGACCCTTTCGGAGCAGCGTCTACCACAGTTCCCAGCCCACCTAGGAAGTAGGTGGGCCATGAGTTGGAGGTGGGAGCGATTTTGTTCTGCCGAGTTTAACTGGTGTCTTACCCAGGAGGGGAAAAAAGTGTGTGTGTGTGTGTGTGTGTGTGTGTGTGTGTGTGATGGTATAGGCCCCGATTTTAAGAGCCTTTTGTGTGCAAAGAGCCTGCAAGGATGGTCACAGCCCAGGGGAAGGGGGGCAGGAGTGAGGGGAAGGAGGTGTGCTTAGCCCCTGAGCTGAGTTTAGCCAGGGATTTTGGTGCCTGGGTGCCTGTGTTACCGGTGTGCAGAAAGTGGGTCCCGTGGTGGTTACTTGGAGCTGGGAGAGACCACTTGCTTCTGACACACTCTGAGAGGCCTCCCGTGTAACAGGTGAGCGCCCTGCAAACTCAGAGAGGTTTGCCCTGGGCTGTCCAGCTTGTTGGGGAGGGGGAGACTGATTTCCTCCCATCCTTGCCACCCTCCATAAACAGCAGGGGGAGCCCTCAGGGAGGTGACCCACAGATGGGGCCACCGCAAATGCAGCATCAAAATCATCCCGCTCAGAGTGAAAGGCACACTGTCAACACGACTCTGCACGCTGTCTGGCTGCAGCCCAGCCAACTGGGGCCTTAGGACCACCTCTCCCTGAGGGTCGTTTTCCGAGCAACCATTGTAAGGCACACACCTTGTCTCAGCAGGGTCCCATGCAGAACACCAGTGAGTGTAGCCACTGTACCTGGGCCACATCTGCTGGCTATTGTAGTACATTTACAAAAAATAAACCAGGGGGTCATAAGGGCTGAGACTCGGGCTCTGTGTCCACACCTTCACACCTGTCTTCACACTATTTTCCATCCTGAAAGTGCTGCTGTTGGCATTCAGAGTCTCACCTCCTCTGCCCTGGTCTCTCTGCCTCTCCTGTCACCACCCCCAACCAGTGTGCCTCTCCCCTCTCCATGCCTCCTGTCTTCCCAAGGGGAGAGTCCCTGAAGTGTGCAAAAACCCACTACTGTGTGCAAAAACCCTCATCCTTTGCTCTGGATGCCATTGTCTCTCTACCATAGACTCCTGGTCTCTCTCCCCCCCTGGACTTCTGGTCCTGCCCAACCAAATGACTTCCAGTGTGTGGAACTTCCAGGCTTTCCGCCACCCCCATGCCTTTCCCTCTCCCCGGAATACCCTCCTTGGGCATCATCCCCAGTTGTGCTGGTTAACCCTTATCCATCCTTCAGCACGGAGCTCAAAACAACTGCTACCACACTCCTGTGCCACCTGATTGATGTTGAAAGGTGCTTCTTCCTTGGACATCTGTGGGCTCCCGGAGCACACGTGACTATCTCTGGTGACTGTTTTGGACTGCTGTGTAGGAAGACTATTTTTTTTCACCTCCCCTTTTCCAACAATCTACTAATGTCACTTAAAACTGTAAGTCCATGGTTCTTGTTTGCCTTGCTTGCACAAAAATGTTTCTGTTATCTTTCATTTGTCTTGCTAGCATGATTACATACAAGACTTCAATAAAAATAATTATGCTGTATAGGGCAGACGGAAGTGCTAAGGAAAACAGCACCCTACAAATGTCAAGTATACTAGATCCTTCTGGCCCAAGTCACTGCTAAGCCTGGGAGGGTGCCAGGGTTTCTTCCTGAATTTTCTAAGCTAAGACAGCCATCACCTCTGGCTTGCATTTTTTTTGGTTCTGATCACACAGCATCCTTTCTCTACCACTTGTCCTCACCTGTGCTCCGCTGTAACCTGGCACCTGGCCTCCAGATGTTCTCTCTAAAAGAAAACCTCCTGTGTCAGTCGTCTGCTGAACAAAGTCCCCAACCCAGGAGGTGGGCACATAACCCAACAGTCATGAAGATGACAACCTCAGTTTGATTTCCAGATTCATTCCTTCTGATCTGTGTGAGCTCAGTCAAGTTCTGCAGTCTCTCTGTGCCCCAGTTTCCTTGTCTGCAAAATGAACACAATAACAGTGCTTACTGTGTAGAGTCATTGTGAGGATGAGACGAATTCTGTTCACATCAAGAGCAAAGGCTTAATATAAGTTCCTATTATTACTATTATAAGATAAAATCTGGACTCCTTCCAACTTAATTAAGTTACAATTATAATGAGATAAAACCTGGACTCCTTAGCATGCCATCTGAGCCTATCCTTGAGCTGCCCCACCACAGACTTCTCCAGTTTCAGCCCTCGCCACACTCATGTTCTAGACCAACCTTCCTACTCCTTGTTCCCCAAGCCCATTCTGCTCCTGTCCCATGCCTTTGCAACCCCTGCTTTCTCTCCTTTCACACCATTCCATCTCCTTCTCCCTAAACTTTTCCTGACTCCCCCTGACCCCACCCTTGCCACTGTACTGCCAGGGTTGGCGTCTCCTATCACTTTTTTTTAAAGATTTATTTATTTATTTGAAAGGCAGAGTTACAGAGAAATAGAGAAGTCTTCCGTCTGCTGGTTCACTCCCTAGATGGCCAAAGCCAGGAGCCAGGAGCTTCTTCCAAGGCTCCAACATAGGTGCAGGGGCCCAAGCACAAGGGCCATCTTCCACTACTTTCCCAGGTGCATTACAGGGAGCTGGATTGGAAGTGGAGCAGCCAGGACTTGAACCAGTGCCTACATGGGATGCCGGCACTGCAGACTGTGGCTTAACCCAGTATGCCACAGTGTGGGCCTCATGAATGGCAATGCTTTCAACCCCTTCGTCGATGCCTGGGGCTTAGAGTGGTTCAACAGTACTTTTAAAAGAAGATGAGCATGTTTGCTTGCATGAAATATGTATGTTTCTGGCCGGCGCCATGGCTCAACAGGCTAATCCTCCGCCTTGCGGCACCCGCACTCTGGGTTCTAGTCCCCGTTGGGGTGCCGGATTCTGTCCCGGTTGCCCCTCTTCCAGGCCAGCTCTCTGCTGTGGCCCAGGAGTGCAGTGGAGGATGGCCCAAGTGCTTGGGCCCTGCACCCCATGGGAGACCAGGAGAAGCACCTGGCACCTAGCTCCTGCCATTGGATCAGCGCGGTGCGCCGGCCGCAGCGCGCCATCCGCGGCAGCCATTGGAGGGTGAACCAATGGCAAAGGAAGACCTTTCTCTCTGTCTCTCTCTCTCACTGTCCACTCTGCCTGTCAAAAAAAAAAAAAAAAAGAAATATGTATGTTTCTTAGCCGCACAATTTTAAAATTTCAGAATTAAACTATTTGAGACTTGTCTATAGATTCTCTCTTCACTTTTATCTTTGTCTAACATGGCAAGAAGACACACTAATAAAATAAGACTAATAATTGAGAAAAAAAAAAGCATGGAGGACTCTCCCTCATTGGAGAAAATGCTCTTCGTTTGTATGAATAACTCGAAGTTCCTTGCCTTCTATAGAAAGGGAGATACCAGGGAATGGATGCTGTCCAAGGAGCAGTCACAGCTCTTCCCAAATAGGTGATAAGAAGAATTCTTATCTGTTGTCTGCAGTAGGGACTAAATTACTTCCTAAAGTTCAAGTTTTCAAAAGATCATATTTCTATGTGTTGTTGAAGAGTGGCTTTTTTAAATTATATTTATTAGAAGCAAATTAGAAGAAAAATCTGATTTTAAAGAGCAAATTCCTTCTGAATGTCCATGAGAAAATCTATTTGCAAACTGCACCTGCTAGTACTTTGATTTTTAGAAGGTGTCATCTCCAGAGAGCCTCAACAAATGAATTCCCTCCAGCTGTTCTGCAAACAAAAGTTGTAATACCTCTAGACCAAAAAAATAAACAACAAACAAACAAAACCACCTGTCTAGGGTTGAAAGTACTACCTTTTGGGGATGCTGAAGACTGCTGTGCATAATGGTTACCCTGAAATTCACAATTTAAAAATCTTATCTAAAATTGATAAAATCATATCCCCAATAAGCTGGGATATAAAATAAAATTGATACGGCATGTAGAACCACATCAAATCTGTACTATACTTTGTAACTTCATCTTAGGGGAAGGATAAACCCTTCTACCCACCCCTCATCCCATCCCCTAGTGCCATTATTTCTATAAGACAGACTTCGTGCTGGTGTGAAAATATAGACTCTGCATGCATGGATAGGGGAAGAACACTGCTTGCTGCATCCCCAAGAGGCATAGATTTAATTAATTTGTAAGTATCTCCACTCTTTGAACTATGTTGATTCTCAAGTCTGGATTATCAAATTGGGTTAAAATTTCCAGAATGTGCTGCACGTAGATAAGATATTTGAATGACAGTCTTAGTTTTCATGTGAAAAGAAGCGTTTTTTTTTTCTTTGCTCTGGAAACGGAAGGCTGATACATGTTATTTTATGCTAGAAGATTGTGTTTCGTCTGCTGTAATTTAAGTTTTGGTCACAACTGCGCTCTAAGCAAACTGCCTCCAAATAAGCACAGATGGGCAGCGATCCTTGTTAAGGCCTGGATTCCAGATCCAAGTAGCTACAGCAGCTTTCATGCAACAATTGGGAGGTCATTCAGGGTCGTGGTATTTCAGGCTATTGCAAGCTGTGATCTGCAGAACGTCTTTGTGAGAAATCACCTTGTAGACCGAAAGTCTTTAAAGTTGCTCTCAATTCATTGTGGATGTTTTGTCACTGCTGCTGATGCACTGTTAATTCGATCTGTGGTGTCCAGAGTCTCTACCTGGAGATCTCCCGTGACAAAATTAGTCCCTGCATGTAACTCAGAGCTTTGCTGGGTTCAATAAATGATAGACCTGCAAAAAAAAAAAAAATGAAGTTGTCACTGCAGAGGTTGGCTTTTAATGATTTTATTTGGGAAGGAAGAAAGACTGCTCAACATGGTTTGCATGTTTACATGCAGGATGAGTGGTGAGTCCCTGGAAGAAAAGCATCAGACAAGGTCTCCTTCTCCTTGTTGCATGAAACAAATCTATAGAGCACGTGTGTGGTGTGTGTTAACGTGTGATATGTGACAGTTTGGGCACACTTACTCCAGGAGACTGTGTGGGCAGTCACTGAGTCTGTAAATTAGACTTAGACAGATGGAGTGGGGAGGAGAGAAGCTCCTGGCTGTTTTCAGACTTTTCCCTGGTGCTGACTCATCTTTCAGATCCATTGAGTTTGGGTTTGCTACTTTGTTTAGTTTGGTTGCTTGGTTGGTTTTTCTTATCTTTCCATGTAGTCTGGAGCTATGGAACCAATTCATCTTCAACACCACACAGTGAAGGAATGTTGGTTCAGCTGGAGTGATCACGTTATGTAAACATGGTGATATGGAGCTCTGTAAGTCTCCCCACCAACATTCAAGAGTCCCTAGTTGACTTATGAGAACCTGTGAGTGATAGCCACCCTTGTAATGTATCCAAGGTGCTTTCTACTTTGTCCTTAAGTTTGAAGGAACTAACAACTTTGGAGTGCATCCAGAAAGTGGCAAAATGGCTTGTGTTTTTCTTTCTTTCTTTTTAAAAGATTTATTTGTTTATTTGAAAGGCAGAGTCACAGAGAGGTAGAGGCAGAGAGAAAGAGAGGTCTTCCATCTGCTGGTTCACTCCCCAGATGGCTGCAACAGCCAGAGCTGTGAGGACCAGAAGCCAGAAGCCAAGAGCTTTTTCCAGGTCTCCCACATGGGTGCAGGAGCCCAAGGACTTGAGCCATCCTCTATTGCTTCCCTAGGCCATAGCAGAGAGATGGATAGGAAGTGGAGCAGCTGGGACCCGAACTGGTGCCTTTATGGGATGCCAGCACTAAAGACTGACACTTTAACCCGCTGCGCCACAGCATTGGCCCCATGGTCTATTTTTGTGTGTGTGAAATGTGTGTATGAATTTTACTGTAAAACTATCAAGAATTTCATAACAATGTCCTAGGTTTTTATTTAGTCTTCCTAAAGGAAGCATTTTCTTAATAGCTCCTAGAATTTTGAGCTTGGGAGCTTCTTCACACTCAGTTTTCTACCAAGATTTCTGGGCCCACCTCTGCCCCCATTTTTACTGCTGCTGTCCTCATTCATGCTAAGTCAAATCTTACCTTGACAGTTGCAGGTAAGTGATTATCATCACTGGTTTCCGTATTTTTTCCTTTCCATTTTCACACTCCCTTCATTATCAAGAGTGATAGTTTTTAAAAATACACTTGATCATTTTTTTCACATCTATGGATTAAAAACACTACAAAGGATTCCTGTTGCCTTCAAAACAAAGTCATTCTTCTTTGTTCGTCCCAAGAGACTTGCCTTGCCAACCTCCACATCTTCCACTGTCTGCTTCAGTCAATGTCCTTTATGCTGGAAAATTCACGTTCCTGGACACACAATGTGGTTTCTTACTGCAGTGTGGCTGAGTGCTTTGCTCTCCGACTAGTATACCCTTTGCTCCTGGCCCACTGGAAAACTTCATCCATTAAAACTCAATTCAAGAGCCTCCCGTTGAACACCTTCTGCTACCCCCAGCAAGATACGCAGAACTTGAACCAATGCCCACATGGGATTCTGGCATGGCAGGTGACAGCAGGGCCATGCTATAGAGATTGGGAGGTGAAGGGCAGGGTACTGAGTCACTTCCATGACTCATGAGGAGGGGAGAAGGGCCCCCCATGGACCATATAAGTGGATGCATGGACATAGGAGGGCTGGCTGTAAGAAGGTACTCAGCAAAAGATCATGTGTCCTTGTCTCTTCTGGAGACCCCAAGGAAGCTTAGATGGTAGCAGGGCAGATGGCTTCCATTGAGATGAGAAATGAGAAAGGTGCAGCCCAAGTAGTGGAAGAGCCAGCTGTGGAGACATTACACACATTACACAGTAGCTGGAGGGGATATCAGAAAAATTCTCCTGAGCATATCAATACTTAAAATGTACTTGTGGCTCAACAGGCTAATCCTCCACCTTGCGGCGCCGGCACACTGGGTTCTAGTCCCGGTCGGGGCGCCGGATTCTGTCCCGGTTGCCCCTCTTCCAGGCCAGCCCTTTGCTGTGGCCCAGGAGTGCAGTGGAGGATGGCCCAAGTGCTTGGGCCCTGCACCCCATGGGAGACCAGGTAAAAGCACCTGTCACCTGGCTCCTGCCATTGGATCAGCGCGGTGCGCCGGCCGCAGCGCGCCATCCGCGGCAGCCATTGGAGGGTGAACCAACGGCCAAGGAAGACCTTTCTCTCTGTCTCTCTCTCTCACTGTCCACTCTGCCTGTCAAAAAAATAAAAAAAAAATGTACTTTTTCAGAAAAAAAAAATGACAGTTCTTTAATTAATATAGCTTGGGGGGGGACTTTTTATTTTTCTTGAATTTCTTTTTTTTTTTTTTTTTGACAGGCAGAGTGGACAGTGAGAGAGAGAGACAGAGAGAAAGGTCTTCCTTTGCTGTTGGTTCACCCTCCAATGGCTGCCCCGGACGGCGCGCTGCGCTCATCTGATGGCAGGAGCCAGGTGCTAGGTGCTTTTTCCTGGTCTCCCATGGGGTGCAGGGCCCAAGCACTTGGGCCATCCTCCACTGCACTCCTGGGCCACAGCAGAGGGTTGGCCTGCAAGAGGGGCAACCGGGACAGAATCCGGCGCCCCGACCGGGACTAGAACCTGGTGTGCCGGCGCTGCAAGGCGGGAGGAGGAAAGTCTTTCAAAAAGTTTGTGCAAAGATTGAATGAAGAGACGTGTATTATGTCACAAAAATATGTTAAAATACGTGCATGGCTTTCTTAACACACATTTTTCTCACACTTTTAGAAGACCCCTCGGAAGCATCCATGAAATGGGGAGGCAGGGTAACAACTGCAGGATTTATGGGGGGGGCGGTCTGGACACTCACACTGCATTACCCTGCAGCGAGCGCAGCCTGGGCCGCAGCACGGCCACATCTAGGAATTCCTTCTAGAGTCACAGGAATACAGAATGCACAGACAGCGCTTAGACACCGTTCATCATACAGAAAGCTTAGAATAATCCCAGTGTTGGGCAGGACAGTTAAGATGGCACTTGGGGTGGCATCCATTGTCAGAGTGCCTAGCTTCAAATCCCAGCCCTGTTTCCAATTCCAACTTCCTGCTAACTCACATCCTTGGATGCAGTGAGTGACGGCTCAAGTACTCTGCCACCCATGTAGGACACCCAGACTGAGTCTCCAGCTCCTGACTTCCGCCTTGCACAGCCCTGGCTTTTGTGGGTGTGTGGGAGCAAACCAGCAGATGGAAGATCTCTCTTACATACATACACACCCTCACTCACACATATTCTCTCTCTCTCTCTCTCTCTCTCCCTCTCCCTCTCCCTCTCCCTCTCCCTCTCTCCCTCTCTCCCTCTCTCCCTCTCTCCCTCTCTCCCTCTCTCCCTCTCTCCCTCTCTCCCTCTCCCCCCCTTTCAAATAAATAAAGAAAAAGAAACCTAGATCTCTTTCATCAGGAATTGGTTAAGTAAATGGTGGCATAGTTATGCCATAAACTACAATAAAACCTTCTGTTCCCCATCCTTACATAGAATGAAATAGACTACAGTGGCATAGTTATGGAAATAAATGAGTTATAGAAATACAATATCATTTTATATATAATCTGATTTGTTGTATTTGAAAGCAGCTTTACTGAAATAGAATGCACACAGCATACACATTACTCATAAAATTCACCACTGACCACTATCACCACAACCTAATTGTAGAACGTTTTTGTTTCTCCTAAAAAGAAACTACTACTCATTAGCAGTCAGTCCTCATCTCCCCACCCCACCCCACCACCAGCCATGAGCAAGTACTAAATCTCTATCTTGTTTCTATAAGCCTGTCTTATAATGAATGTTATAACAGGAATAATCTTTGTATCTCACTTCTGTCACTTATTGCAGTGTTTTTAAGTGTAGTTTATGTTGCAATATGAATGACAATTTTTAATTGTCAAGTAATATCTTTGTATGACTCTCACAATTTATTCATCCATTCATCCATTAATACACATTTGGATTATTTCCCTTTTTTGGATATTATTAATAATTATGAACATTTGTGTGTATCCTTTTGTGTAAATGTATATTTTCATCTTGTATATATACCTGGGATGACCTTTCCAGTTAATAAGGCAACTCTGTTTAACTTTCTGAAGAACTCACAAACTCTCTTCAACAAGGGCTGCACTGTTTTTTCTTAATTTGAATGGGATAGAGAGAGAGAGAAGGTGGGAGGTGGCTCTCATCTGTTCACTCTCCAAATGCCTCAGTGGACCGGAGTCAGGAGCTGGGAACTCAATCCAGGTCTCCCACGTGGGCAGCAGGAGCCTATTTTCTTGGGCCATCATTTCTGCCTCCCAGGATCTGCACTGGTAGGAAGCTGGAGTCAGAAGATGGAGCCAGGAGTCAAACCCTGGCATTCCAATGTGGGATTCAATGATCTTAACTGACAGCCTGAACACCCACTTCCAGCACCATTTTATATCCCCGAGCAATTCCAATTTCTCCACGTCCTCACCAACCATTGCTATCATCTATCTTTTACCATTATAGTCATCCTAGTGGGTGTAAAGCATATCATTCTGTTTCTGATTTGCATTTTGCTAATGACTAATGATATTGATTATCTTTTTATGTGTTTGTTGCCCAACTCCAACAAATTTCTAAAAATTGTGTGAACAAATATCTAGAAAGTGATATACTAAGTTGTTAATTGTGTTTCTTTCTAGGGGGTGATTTTCTTATTTTCTGCTGTGTTTCTGTATCAAGTTTCTACAAGAAGAGAACTAATAGGATAAAGAGAGGGAAGAGTGGATGGATAGATTAGATGGATGGATGGATAGATAGACAGATAGATAGATAGGTAGATAGATAGATAGCAAGGAATTGACTTATACAATCATGGGCTGGCTCAACAAATCCAAAATCCATGGGATTGGGCAGGCAATCAGAACAGATGCAGGAGCTGCAGTAGGCAGAATTTCTTCTTCCTTGAAGAAAACCTCATTTAAATTTCTTGGAGCCTTTTGACTGGTTGGATAAAACCCACCCAGATTATCCAGGATGATCTCTTTTACTTAGGATCAGTTGGCTAGAATTGTTAAGCACATCTACAAAACACCTTCCCAGAAACCCCCAGATTAGTGTTCCATTGAATAACTGCCTTCTATGACCTTGTCCAGTTAACACATAAAAATGATTATCCCACTTTCTTTCCATTTTATTTAATTAGTTTTGCAATGAATCTGTTATTTTTGATAAGAACAAAAGTAGTTTAACTTTTTTTAAAAAAACCTTTTAAAAAGTACAAGAGTATCTTTACTTTCTTTTTTTAAAGATTTATTTATTTATTTGAAAGAGTTACACAGAGAGAGAAGGAGAAGTAGAAGAGAGAGAGAAGTCTTCCATCCTCTGGTTCACTCCTCAATTGGGTGCTACAGCTGGAGCTGCACCAATCCAAAGCCAGAAGCTCCACATCTCCCACATATCTCCCACATGGGTGCAGGGGCCCAAGGACTTAGGCCATCTTCCACTGCTTTCCGAGACCATAGCAGAGAGCTGGATGGGAAGTGGAGCAGCCAGGACTTGAACTGGTACCCATATGGGATGCCAGCACTGCACACAGCGGCTTTACCTGCTACACCACAGTGCCGCCTAAGAGTACCTTTACTTTCACACCTGATTATTATGCATTTCATCCTGGTGTCTTCCAGAAGGCACAGCATCAGAGCCTCCCCCTATTAGGTTCATACTAGATATGAATGTGGAGTAGTACAACCTTATTGGTTTTCTATTGCCATTGCTTGCAAATCCACCCCAGTTTAGTGTCCTAAAACAACCCAAACTTATTCCCTTACTGTTCTGGCAGACAGAAGCCCAGAGTCGGTTGTGTTGACCTAAAGTCCAGGTGTGGACAAGGCTGGTTACTTTAAGGAGGCTTGGGGAGAGGATCCTCTTACTTGTCTTTTGCAGCTTCTAAATCTGCATTCTACTCCCCTGGCTCATATCCTCTTCCCTCCTTCTCAGCTGCAGCACCTCAGCTACCTCTCCATCTGTCCCTGCTTCCATTGTCACCTTACCTTTCCCTCCGCAGTCAAACTCCCTTTGCCTCAGTCAAAGGAGCACACTTGTGGCTGCCCTTAGGACCGACCTGTACCAATCAGGATAACCCTGCCATCTCAAGAACCTGAACTTACACACATCTGCTGCATCGTGTTACCATACACACCAACATCAGCAGGTTTCCGAGTACTATTTGGTCACCCACAGACACTAGCTGGCTAAGCATCCCCAAAGCAGACCCTACAACACTGGCTCCAATTTCCAGGAAATCTTGATTCTCTCAAAACTGTTCTCTTGTCACAGGCTGGTGTCAACAAGACTTGTTCCAAGGAGCATTGCAGTCCCCAGACTGAAGCTGCACTGTCCAGGGATACTGTGGACCATGCAGAAGGCTCAGAGCCCCCTGCCCGGATGGGAAGCTTACCTGGGGCCATTGCAGAAAGTTCTCCATCTCCCAGTGAAAAAAACAGAAAACAAAATTCAGGTAAAAAGTCCCCTTTCGTGTTGATCTTCACAAAATGCCGTATCTCTAAATATATTATGTAATGGGTATTTGGTGGCCCTTTTCTGATAGCTTTGTGGGCCATGAAGTACTTTAAATGGCAAAGTTCTTATCTCTACAGCATTGCAACTTAGCCGTGGGCTTTCCTTATGCAAGTAAATAATACTAACTCTTAATCTTCTTGCCAATGAAATAATGAAAACCACCTTTTTTTAAAAAAAATAGAAGCCTTTATCTGCAGTTGGGAACAGACCTTAGGAATAGGAGTTACACAGTGTAAAGGAATTTAAACTCCACATGTTCACATATCCCCAAGAGAGAGTCTGCATTTACAAAAATAAATAAAGCCTTCATCAAACCATTTCCTTGTCTCTCCCCTTCCAAAGTAGCATTTCAGGAACAATAAAAGAATCTGTAAAAAATGTAAAAGAAGTAATTACAGCCCAATGTGCTGTTTAGAAACCATTTGTGGTTTATCATATGGTGTGTTTTCCTTCTGCTTGAGTTGCCTCCTGGTGTTGATTTAAGACTTATTTATGTTTGATCAGCCTTTGAATCAAATTAAACTGCACAGACCCCAAGGAAAATTACTCTGTTTTATTTGGAGGCGGGGGACTGGGTGGGGCAGACTCATTTCATTCCTGGTCACTGTAGTTTCTTCCCTAGATATGAGTTAAGATTGGAAAATAGATGGGTTAGCACAAGGAGTCTTCAAAAAGTTCATGGAAGTGTATTTTATGGAAAAACTATGCATGGGTTTCAAAATTCTTTTGCACCAAAATAAACCTAACTTTAGATTGCATTTTCCATGAACTTTTCCAAAAGTCCTCATGCATAAGATTTTATTTATCTTGGGCTTTCTCGGCACCCTCTCTGGTTATCGCAGATTTTATGTCTGCCCTTGTTTTGTGGTTCTGATGCCGTGTCATTTGACCTCTGGCAATGAGAAGGAGGCAAGGGATGCAATTCTGAGCCAGTGGGGACATCTGTCTTTTTTTGTCTCTGATAATTGAGGTGATTCCCTTCTAGATGGCAACATGAATGCTAAATACCTGTGTTGTTTGCAGACTGCAGATTCTCAGGCAGGAGGGGGACAGGTGCTGGAGCAGTCAGTTGGCCTGGAGTGCACTGTGAAAGGCAGTGTGGGAGGGCAGCAGGCAAGCAGGGGAGTGTGAGAGAGCACAGCGTGCAGAAGTCAGCTGCCAAAGCAGGTGTTTCTAACATATCGTGTGAATGAGTTTTCAGGAGGAATCTCAGCGCAGAATGTGTAAGACCTGGCACTCTGGACTTGTGTATTCTCTGCCCAGTCTCCTCTCTGTCTCCCAGTCTTTGCATCGTCTTTCTTCATCCAACTTCTCATACCCACTGAGCATACTGCTAAGGAATTCAAGTTTCTCACTAAACTAACATTTCCCAATAACTGATGCTCCCTGACTAATGATGGGGTTGTGTCCCAATAAACCCAACATAGGTTGAGAATATCATTAAATGGAAAATACATTGAATGCACTTGCCCCTCTGTGCATCCTAGCTTAGCTGCACTGCCGAGCACTGGAGGTTTCCCCTGGTGACAGTGAGGCTACTGGGAACTGTGCTCACTGCCCCCTACTGCTGCCCACAGAGAGCTAGCTGGGGAAATGTTCAAGTTCAAAATTCCAAGTGTGGTTCCTACTGAATGACTGTTGGCTTTCAAACCATTATAAAGTCAAAGAATTCTAAGTCAAACCATATTAAGTTAGAGATCATCTGTATTTGCTGTTTTATTAAGAGTGGGTATTTGGCCTACTGTTTGAGACATTGGTTAAGATGCCCAAGTCCCACATCAGAGTTCCTGCATTTGATTCTCAGCTCTGGCTCCTGACTCCAGCTTCCTGCCAATGCAGACCCTGGGAGGCGGCCGCTGATGGCTCAAGTAATTGGATTTTTACCACCATGTGGGAGACCTGGATTGAGTTCCCATCTCCAGGCTATAGCCCTGCCCAGTCCTGGCATCTGGGGAGTAAACCAGAGAATGGGAACTCTCTCACTCACTCTCTGTAGTTCTCTCTGTCTCTCTGCCTCGCATATCAAAAAAAAATCTTTTGTATTTTGAATAGTTTCAGATTCAAATAAACAAAAAATTGCCTATACTCTTTCACCCAGATAACTCAGGCATTCACATGTTACCACCATATTGCTCTGCCATACACACTTATTCTGAGAACATTTATTCTGAGAATAAACTTCAGACTTCAAGACATTGTGCTTCTAAATAAACCAGTATGCATTTCCCCAAAACAAGGGCATTCTTTGCACACTCTCCCTGCATGGATGAGTCAGGAAATATTACCACTATCTCATCTATAGACCATATTTAAATTTGATCAATTGGCTCACAAATATCCTTTCTAAATAAGATTCTGATTCAGAATCTGCTCATAATCCTGCATCATTTACTCAATTTAGCTATGTCATGTGGCTTTATTTTCCTTTCATCTCAGCAGTCCCTCAGCTTTTCTTTGTCTTTTATGATCTCGATGTATTTGAAAAGTATAGGCCTTTTATTTTATAGAATGTCCCTTAATTTGAGTATGTCTGAGGTTTCCTCTTGATTAGGTCCAGGCTATGCATTTTTGTCAAGAATTCCAAAAATGCTACTGTGCCTTAGTGTATCCAATTAGGAGGCACAGTATATCTATATTTAATTCATTTTTTTGCCCTGAGTGCTTTTAATGTAACAAAGTGTCCCAATGTTTTCCTTTATTAAATTTGGATATTTAGTCATAGTTACAAAGCTTTGCCTACACCAAGGTCAAAGATGAATTCAACCATGTTTTCTTACATAATTTCATTTTTACACTTATGAGAATGTCTGTTGACATGAGAAAATGTGAATGTAGATGTTAACTACGTGGGAGACAAAACTGTGTGTCCAATGTTATGTTAAATTTATAAAAATAAACTTTAATGTGTTAACACTGATAGTCTTTGCAGCATTGTATTTTATTATTTTCTATATCTGCTACCATGACCACATTTAAATATTATAATAAAAAAGCACAATATTATTTTAAACATTGCCCTAGTATTCTCCAATGTCCCAAGAAATTAAAATTAGTTGAAAGAATTGATGTATTCCAAGAATTTCTGTGTGGGATAGCTACTATAAATGTCAAGCCATATGCTTGAGTAGACAGAGCAAAGAATGGATCAGAATGGTTACAATAATTTTATTATGCTAGTGGCAAATGTCAAACATGACTTTCCTTCTAGAAGCATCATGGAAGAAAAAATGGGCCACAAACAGTGAAGCTGTTTACATGACGTATTTGGGAGGGAGAACAAAGAGGTGCTGAGAACCTGGGTGCTGAAGTGAGACTTGGATTCAATCCTGGTTAGCCCACTTACTTCCCGGGTCACCTTGAGCAGCTTAATCAGCCCTCCTCCTATCAGTGTGTTTATTTATAAAATAGAGATGAAAAATTTCCTTATACAGAGTTTATGTTTGAGTTAGATGTTAAAGCATACGTGGGTTCCACATCTGTGGATTTGAATGATGAAAGTATTTGAAAAACAAATTGCATCTGTAGTGAACATATTCAGACTTCTTTTCTTGTCATTATTTCCTAAACAATACAGTGCAGCAACTATTTACATAGCATTTACATTGTATTAGCTATTATAAGTCATCTAGAGGTGATTCAGAATATATAGGAGCGTGTGCACAGATTATACACAGATACCATGCCATTTTATAGAAGGGCTTGAGCATTTAATGGATTTTGGTATCCACAGGGGTCCTGGAATCCGTCTTCATTGATGAATATAGTTAGTATGATGCAGGTGCATAATGTTTGATAGATAGTAATTATTATTTTAATCTCTCAACTTAAGTTCCACCCCCAACAAAAACATCATTCTCCTTCCATGAGGATGAGTCACCTCTGGCCTTCTTACTGAGTTTCAAAGTTTCTAGTTCACCTGCCTAGTGCACATGTTTTGCCACTCTGTACCACAATACGTATATAGTATTTTAAGATGGGGATTGGCTCTATTTCAAACATCTGCATGGGTAGAACAGCCTTTGCAAGGCACTGAGAAGGTAGAGTTAGTTGGAGTTACTTGTAATGGTCAACCAGAGGAATCTCTTACAGCAGTTAGGTTGATACTCTGATGCAAGAGACATCTGATTAGCCCATTGGGCATCTGTGTGGGTATCTTCCACCTGCCCAGCACAAATTCAGGAGAGCTGTCTTTGCTAGCCATTGCACTTAGAAATTTTCATAAAAAGACTCTGTCCACCAAATGGAATGGGCTAGGTTAGTGTCAGGGCTTCCTGTTGATTATAATATTAGAAGTTAGCTCATTTCTCAGAATTCCACATTGCACTGACTCTGACAAGACAAACAAAACTGTCCTTGACCTAATAAGCCAGCACCCTTTATTTTTAATGTGATGACATAAAAGTAGCTGCTTACTTTTAAATATATATTTAGTGGGGGATTTATAAGGGGAGAGGTCACTCTCAAGATTGCAGCTCCTTTAAGGCTCCCCTATGAACTGTTTCAGTGCCCATTGTTAGAATCACTAATGAAAATTTAGCTAATGTCACTCTAAGGCCAGTTCTGATTTGATTCAAAGGCACTTCTCAAAGAGGCGTTGCTTTTTCTTTATGTAGATTTAGCAGATGGCGTAATTGTAAACTCAGGGTTGCAGAACTAGAAGTTTCTTGGCAACCTCACGCTGTTTATCCTTTGTATACAAAGCATAGAAACCAAACTGCAACTCATAAGACTTGCCAAAAGGCTATTTGATTCTTAGCTGTGGTTCAGCTTCATAATTAGTGGAGGGAGCCCTTGTACCCAAGTGTATAACTGTTGTTACCACAAGGAGGTAGCTCACAGCAGCACTGGAAAGACTTTTTGTCATGTTAACATGCGACCTGCGAAGTAAACAACATACTATATTGGTGTGTGTATTCTCTGTAAGAACATTAAGAATTTAAAGTATATAAAAACTGTGTGGATGTCATATCATTTAGTTATAAATATGCTTTGCTGAATCGTACCATGTAGATGACAAAGACAGACAGAGATGGGGAATAGTGAGGACCCTTGGGGTACTAGTAATGCTTTGTTCTTAATTTGAGTGTTCATTAGGAGTGTGCTCAGAAAACAAAAACCTCGTTTATCTGTACACTTATGTACACTTTTGGCATGTATACTATATTTCACAAAAATGTTCAAATAATCTGGAAAAATGAATTTGAGCTTTAAAGCATTATGAAGATTTATAATAAAAATAGATATTTAAGTAAGGGTGTTGAACTAAGATTTAATTAAGTGCCCTGATTTATAAGGCATCCATTTAGCATTGGATTCATAAAATCTGCATCTTTAAATTTTGCTTTCTTTTTTCTTTCCCTTTGGAAGAACTAGTGATCAATGGACTAATTAATAAGCACCAAGCCCTAGAGAATCAAAAGCGACAAAAGTCTTCAGACATCCTGGAGGAACTAATTGTACAAGGAATAATACAGAGCCGCAGCAGAGTGTTTAGAAATGGAGAATCATATGATGTCATGGCAAGTAATCTTGTAATTAGAATTGGCTTACAGTTAAAAGCAATAGTGGAATGTGATTGATCAAGAGTCATTTTTCCAGCATATTCGAATTGCAGTATAGAAGACATTGTGTTAACTACTTCCATAAATCCCATAAGTCTCCTCACACATCTGCACACCATCCATATCTGTAGATTCAAGGATCTCTCTAATAATTAATGATGAATGAGTTCAATAATACATATCCTGGGTTTCACTGATTTTTGGACACAATAAGCCCCATTGAATAACAAGCCTTCATTCTTTCAATAATTTCCTATTAAGCATTGCCTCTAGGAATCTGAAACTGGATTCTTACTTATCCAGTGAGAAAGTAGGCATAAATGGCAAAGCTACAATATATGTGCATTTACATTTATACATTGACACACCCTAAAATCAACCATGAGGAAATTAACACAATGCTAGACATGGCTGTATTATTATTTTTCTTTGTTGATTCATCTTGACCAATGTCATTATTTTTCTTAAGCATGCATAATATTTTTACTCTAATTTTAACTGACTTGGCTAAAATCTCAAGTTCCAGATGCTTATTAAGTTCTGTTTTAACCTGAGAAGAGGATAGCAGGTTTTGGGTTTGTTATTGTTTTGCCTTGTTTGTTTGTTTAAGCCAATACTCCCAAGTCCCATTTGTAATCCTTGAAGTACAGGCAGAAGAGAAAAGGTAAAAATAAGAAATAGCAATGAAAAGAGCCTGAAGAAAAATCAATGGAAAAGAAAGAAACAGAAATATTGGCAATAGAGACTAGAATTTGCTTCAAAGGTCCCCTAATGATTACCCAACCCTGTGTTGCAGGGAAAATAATCAACTGGGAATAAATAAATTCATTATCTAAATCAAGCGTGCACCTAGACCACATCCCTTTGTGTTTGAATAAAGTTTAGCTTCCTCCTCTGTGTGTAGGGAATGTTGAGAAGTAGTGATTGAAGCCAAAGTGACATTTTCCTTTGAAAAGGGAACCATGTCCTGAAGTACATTTGGGAAATGGAGAGGAGAATGCCAAAGGTTATGAATACTGTCAGGCTGCCCACAGTAATAGGGTGTGGGGAAACAGGGAAGGTAACAGCGGGTCACACGATGGAAGAGTTAACGCCAACATAATGACAGTGTCTGCTTTGCGCAACACTGTCATGATACGGGATATTCTGGAGTATTTATCTTAGTTGCAAGTGCTGGAAGAGGGATGGATCTTTGCTATGCAGGAGGAGTGGACTTTTTCTTGCTGCGGGTGAGTCTCTGGGGGTAGTCAGAAAAAGGAGCTGTGTCAAAAGGAGACAGGCAAGAAGTCCAAGTAGATGGAACAGACTGACCTTTGCCAGCGACACCATGCCTCCTTATGTAAAGGCTGCAGACACCTGATGTTACGGCCAGAGGGAATCACACCAGAACATTTCTCAATGATGCCAGAGGTGACAGTTCTGACTTAGACCTTGAGAGAGAGCTGGCAAGGTTAATGGGTAGAAGCTACACTGAAAAAGAAATGTAGCTGTTAAAAAATGAAAACTGTGGGCTTGGCGTTCAATAACATCCTATAGTGAAGCAAAAATGAGATTTTCACATCACAGAGAAGTGGAATGGCTGTTAGGAGGGGTGTGGAGCATCCTCAAAAAGATTCTAATGTGACAGGCTGCAGAGAGAGAGCTTTCAAAATCGTAGTTCGTACCTAACCCATTGTGAAAGAGAATTCTAAAATATTCTTGAAAATATAGCTATTCAGGAATACAGAGGAAGATTATACCTGAGAAGTGTCTGGAAATAAAAAAAGAAATACAATTGTTCAGGGTCTCAGAGAAAGTCTCCAATTCAGATATAGTTGAGAACACACAAGGGTGCTTCAAAAAGTTCAGGGAATGGTGAAATTAAAAGAGAAGGTTATGGGGGCCTGTGCTGTGGTGCAGCGGGTTAGCGCCCTGGCCTGGAGCGCGGCATCCCGTGTGAGCTCAGGGTCATGTCCCGGCTGCTCCTCTTCCGATCCAGCTCTCTCCTGTGGCCTGGGAAAGCAATAGAAGATGGCCTAAGTCCTTGGGCCCCTACACTGATGTGAGAGGCCTGGAAGAAGCTCCTGGCTCCTGGCTTCAGATTGGTGCAGCTCTGGCCGTTGTGGCCAATTGGGGAGTGAACCAAGGGATGGAAGACCTCTCTCTCTCTCTCTCTCTCTCTCTCTCTCTCTCTGCCTCTCCTCTGTGTGCATAACTCTTTCAAATAAAAATAAATAAATCTTTAAAAAAAAAAGAAGGTTATGTTGGTGCAAAATATTTGAAATCCATGCAAGATTTTCATTATACGTTTTCTGTGAATTTTGAAGACTCTTTATCTGCATGGATCTTGAGAATTTTTTGCACCAAAATTCTTTTCTCTTAATTCCATTCTTCCATGAACCATTGAAGAAGCTTGTAAGTGTGCCAGATTGACACCAATATCTTGCAGACTTTGAGGCCACTGTAAAAAGAAGAGAATGAGTGTGCACGGACAGAAAGAGGAACCATGTTAAGAACAGAAATGTTATTAGACATCAATACTTTGAACTACTAAATAATTAATATTTTTAGGGGAAAAAAAACCCAGACCTGATAAACATTGGCTAAACAATAAACCCAGAGTCCAGGAAAACAGAAAGGGAATGATTCCAAAAATGAATAAATAAATTAATTAATTAAATAAAAAAGCTATCCCTGTCAGCAGTTACTACAATGTGATGGATATAGCACATGAATAAACGGTATCAATCTGTTTTTCTGGGGGATTTTTTAAAAAATGAAATATGAGAAGAGTGGAATAAATACCATGCTATTTTTTTAAAATATTAATGTATTTTATTAGTATATTTCAATTCTACAGATTAAAAAGTCATCACACTTTTTAAAAATATTTTATTTATTTTATTTGAGAGTTAGAGTTACAGACACAGAGAGGGAGAGACGGAGAAAAAGGTCTTCCTTCCGTTGGTTCACTCCCCAAATGGCTGCAACAGCCAGAGCAGCACCGATCCGAAGCCAGGAGCCAGGTGCTTTCTCCTGGTCTCCCATGCAGGTGCAGGGGCCCAAGCAGTTGGGCCATCCTCCACTGCTTTCCCAGGCCATAGCAGAGAGCTGGATTGGAAGAGGAACAACCAGGACTAGAACCAGTACCCATATGGGATGCCAATGCCACAGGCAGAGGATTAACCTACTGCGCCATGGCGCTGGCCCCACACATTTTTAAAGGCTACTGAAAATCACTGAATTAAAAACTTCCATTTAAAACTGAATCAATGTAATACTCTGGCTTCTCTTCAGATCATATAAATCTCTCGCCTTTTAAAATAGAATCAATGTAATTCATATAAACCGTTTTCATCTTTTATTTTTGTATTTTTCTTCAGGAATAGAATTTTAATCCCAATCAGGTCACTGAATGTACCTCCATTGGATTTCATGAGATTGAAATTTATTTATTAACAAATATGTGATTAAATAGATAAAGTCATATATACCAAACAAAAACTAACCAAAAACACACAGATAAGAGACAGTTTAAATACTAATAGTTATTACACAGTTGAAATTAAGTCATTTTTTTCAAAGATCAGTGCATCTGGACTGGCTAATCTAAAAAAGTTGTCATCTTTGAATAAGAAACAGAAAAGAAAATATGACATTTTAGGAAGGAAAATGGTAGTTTCAAATAAATATTACTTTTCCTTTCCTTCCAATAAACACACAATTTTTCTAAACATAAACTAGAAACAGAAAGGTTAAATACAGTGGGGGATATACAACACAGCTTAGAAATAAACCCCTTTAATCATATACAGAGCTAAGACGAATCAAAGCAGATTTTTTTTTAGAAAACTTTAATTCAATAAATATAAATTTTGAGGCCGGCGCCGCGGCTCAACAGGCTAATTCTCCACCTTGCGGCACTGGCACCCCACGTTCTAGTCCCGGTCGGGGTGCCGGATTCTGTCCCGGTTGCCCCTCTTCCAGGCCAGCTCTCTGCTGTGGCCAGGGAGTGCAGTGGAGGATGGCCCAAGTGCTTGGGCCCTGCACCCCATGGGAGACCAGGAGGAAGCACCTGGCTCCTGACTTCGGATCAGCGCGGTGCGCCGGCCGCAACGTGCTGGCCACAGCGGCCATTGGAGGGTGAACCAACGACAAAAGGAAGACCTTTCTCTCTGTCTCTCTCTCTCACTGTTCACTCTGCCTGTCAAAAAAATTTTTTTTGAAAGTACAATTTTTGGATTATAGTGGCTTTTTCCCCCCATAACCTCCCTCCTACCTGCAAACCATCCCATCTCCTACTCCCTCTCCCACCCATTCTTTATTAAGATTTTTTTTTTTTTTTGGACAGGCAGTATTAGAGAGAGAGCGAGAAAAAGGTCTTTCTTTTTCTGTTGGTTCACCCCCAAAGTGGCCGCTACTGCCGGCGCACTGCACTGATCTGAAGCCAGGAGCCAGGTGCTTCTCCTGGTCTCCCATGCGAGTGCAGGGCCCAAGGACCTGGGCCATCCTCCACTGCACTCTCGGGCCATAGCAGAGATCTGGACTGGAAAAGGAGCAACCGGGACAGAATCCGGCACCCGACCAGGACTAGAACGTGGGGTGCCGGGGCCGCAGGTGGAGGATTAGCCTGGTGAGCCACGGCGCCGGCCTAAGATTTGTTTTTAATTATCTTTATATACAGAAGATTAACTCTATACTAAGTAAAGATTTCAGCAGTTTGCACCCGCACAGACATACAAAATATAAAGTACTGTTTGACGATTAGTTTTACTGTTAATTCTCATAGTACAACACATTAAAGACAAAGATCTTACATGGGGAGTAAGTGCACAGTGACTCCTGTTGTTGATTAACAATTGATACTCTTATTTATGATGTCAGTAATCACCCGAAGCTCTTGTCATGAGCTGCCAAGGCTATGGAAGCCTCTTGAGTTCACAAACTCCTATCCTACTTAGACAAGGCCATAATCAAAGTGTAAGTTTTTCTAAGTAGACTTTTACAACTATTCACAGAAGCAGTTTTTGAGATTAAATAAGTGTGACTTATTAATGGAAATTTCAACCTCCTTGTATTTATAAACTTTATTTCCTAGTTCAACAAAAATTATAGTACTTTCATGATAATAACACAAGAAGCAAGATCATCTTTTATCAATAACTTCTCTGAAAGGCAAAAAAAAAAAAAGAAGTCAAGCAAACTATGAAGTGCAGAGGGACCACAATGCTCTCAAAATAGATCTGTGTGATTTGTATGTGCACTTGAAAATACCAGGTGACTGAATTAATCCAGAGAGCAGAAGCAGTGCGAGGCAGGGTAGAAGAGACAGGAGTAAACTGACCAAACTGCTAGTAAGATAATTCACCATGGCCTCACTTTCTCTTTTGACTTCTCACCAAGTATGAGGTGGAGAAGGACTGCTCCTTCCAATGCAGGAACAATAGAGAAAAAAGTGGGAAAACTTGCTATATACTGTGTTCCTCTAATAGTTCATATATGGTAAGAGATTAGGAAAAACTGAACTTCCCACTCAAACGTACAATACTACTTTTAAATAAAGTTTCTTCTGTGGACCAATAGTGTACTCAAGTACTTTCAAGAGTGTTCATCCTGAGAGATTTCAAGTTTACTTAGGAGCTAAATGATATATGAGGATCATACTATTCAGAAGATAAATATCAGACCAACTGAGACTTAGTGGCAATTACTACAAATGTATACCGGTTTTATGCTCTCAAGTCCAAGTGTGCATGGATTGGTGTAGACCTCTTCTGAGAGATGTGATTGGCTCTCATTTATCCATAAAGATGCTGTTGACTTTGGGTGTATTTTATCCCAAACTTGTTTCTTCCTGCCTTCTAGCATGTTCTGGGTCTCCGCCTACCCCAGGCTCAGCAAATTTGAATTCATCGCTAATTCTTCCTGTGTCTGCTCAGAGTTCCTAGCCTTCTCTGCTTGGTGACGTTCAGGTTACTTCTGTAGTTGGTGACCTTTAGCGTAGTGAGGAAGTCTATTCGTATTGCACCAGAGTCTCTGACATTATTTGTTGAACCGCCTGGGGAATGTTTTAAGGGGGAGGAAGTTGACCCAGTTAGATCTCATCTCGGGCACACCACTTAACTTCCAGAGTGACCGTCTCCAGGAGGTCTAACAGTGACAGAACAGGAGTGACCAGCTCTGTGGCAGGCCTTTTCTATGTACAAAATTCCCTTAAAGCAACAAAACCAAGATAAGTTCATCCCTAGGTCAATAGTCAATTAGGAAAGCTCTGAGGCACACACAACGGATCTAAGAAGGAAAGTGTACAAATCAGGTTAGCTGGAAACAAGCCGCAGCCTCTTTGATCTGGGCAGCCCTCTTAAGATATTTGCAAAGAAATAATTGCACTGGTGACTTCTATAGCGTCTCTGTAAGCATAACTTGGTCTTTGGCATCACTTTCATGTTCCAACATTTGATAAGTTCCAAATGCATAAAACTGGGTGGTCAGGAATCCAGATACCTTTCTACAGGTCTCTCTGTTCTTTGACTTAAAATGTCAGGCTCAAGAGGATTAATTTCCTTAAAGAGGGAGGACGAGCATGATTTCGCAGGCATCATTTGGTATAAAACCACGGGAGGAGACCACCCATACCAGAAAATCTACACTCTGAAACTGCTGGCTGCTCTCATAATTTGAGTCAACGTTCAGAATGCTAAGTAAGCCTGCCCCACCATTTCTTTATTGGGTCTTGGATTGATTTCCCTCTTACTGCTCTACGAGTGAGTATCACTGGGAAACTGATTTCCTACCCACTTCACCATATCGCTAGTTGAGCCCTAGAGCAAGTGTGTCCCTCTTTCAGCAGACAGCTTTTGCCAACAAGAAGCTCAGGAGCCAGCTGTCTGAAAGAATAATACACATGGACGAAGAGGGAGGACTTGCCCTGATGAACACCCCACAGTTTTCATGGAGTGAAAAACATCACATGATGTAAAATTGATGGCTGTGACTGAGCCAAATCTTCAAGAAATGTTTTCCCTTTAGAAGACTTCCTGAAGAACCCAGATTTTAGAACCGGAAGGAAAAGTCTGTCCCCATTTTACAGTTGAGAACATGGAGTCCAGTGAGAAGTCGGTGGTAGAGCTCCCTGGCCTTCCACTTCCGGTTCCGCCTGGGCTCCCGTGTACTTCCGACTCTCCTTCACTCTCCTTTGTGAGAATCCTGCATCCCAGTTGTAACCTAAAGGAGAAATTAGGGCCTGCAGAGTTTAAGAATCTGTGGAAAGTCATTCCACAGCCAAGCCAGGACTCAAACCCAGGTCTTTCTGAGTTCCCGTCAGAAAGATAAATTTTTCTACTGTGCTGAACTCTCTTTGCTGGATTTATTTTCTCAGTACCTATAGCACTGTAGTCTGAGGAGTGAGTCTTTGGGAAATTATAATAAATGCTAAGAGCTCCACTGCCCTTAAAAACATCTTTAGAGAAATTATCTAGAATAATACTCAGTTCACTTTATAATGAAGACTTGGAGTTTATTCAGGCCTTCCCACAGTCATAATAAGTCTCTATATGTTGACCTAGAAAGATATCTGTATTAAATTAAGGAAAGAAAATTGTATATTATAATCTCATGGAGGTTTTGGTCCACACTGTAGATGTCCTGCACATACACAGGCATACATTGTGTTTTATTGTGCTTTGCTTTATTGCACTTCATAGATTCTGTGGTTTTTACAAATTGAAGTTTGTGACAACCCTGTGAAACCCAAGTCTGCTGGAACCTATTTTCCCACAGTGTGTGCTCACTTCCTGTCTCTGTGTCACATTTGAGTAATTTTTACAATATTTCAAACTTGCTCATTGTTATATCTGTTATTATGATCTGTGACCAGAGATCTTTGATGTTATTGCTGTAATTATTTGGGGACAACACAAGCCACACCCATATAAGCTGGTCAATTTGAGAGGTAATTGCTATGAAGTGTGTTCTGACTGTTCTACCCATCAGCTGTTCCCTCATCTGTCTCTGTCTGTGCAGCCCCCCACCCCAGTCCCTGAAACACAGTGATATTTAAATGACAGTAGGCCAATTATAACCCTACAATGGCCTGTAAGAGTTCAAATGAAAGCAGGAGTCGCATGCTTTTTTTTTTTTTTAAGATTTATTTATTTATCTGAAAGAGTTACACAGAGAGAGAAGGAGAGGCAGAGAGAGAGAGAGGTCTTCCATCTGCTGGTTCACTTCCCAATTGGCCACAATGGTTGGAGCTGCACCAATCCGAAGCCAGGAGCCAGGAGCTTCCTTCAGGTCTCTTGCATGGGTGCAGGGGCCCTTGGACCATCTTCTACTGCTTTCCCAGGCCATAGCAGAGAGCTGAATCAGAAGAGGAGGAGCCAGGACTCGAACCAGTATCCATATGGGATGCTGGCACTTCAGGCAGCGGCTTTACCCACTACACCACAGTGCCGACCCCTGGAGTTGCACATTTTTCGCTTTAGATCAAAAGTTGGAATAATTAAACTTAGAGGGGAAGGCATGTTGAAAGCCAAGATAGGCCTAGGGTTGGGCCTCTCATACCAAACAGTCAGCTAAGCTGGAAGATGGCCCAAATGCCTGGGCCCCTGCCTACATATTTAGGAGAACTGGATGGAGTTTCAGCCTGGCCCAGCTCCAGCTGGTAGCCATTCGGGGAATGAAACAACAGATGGTAGATCAGTCGATCAATCGATCCATCGATCTCCCTGTCTCTCTGTGCTTTTAAATAAATAAAACAATTAAAAAAAAAACAAAGAAAGAAGACTACTCCACTTGTGCTCTGTCAGTGGGACAGCAAAGCCTGGATGACAGCCATCTGTGATGGTTTATAACATGATTTACTGAATATATTCAGCCCATTGTTAAAAAAGATTCTTTTCAAACTGTTCCTGCTCATTGATACTGCTTCTGGTCACCCAAAAGCTCTCATGGAGATGTACACAATATTAATGCTTATATGCCTGCTAGCATATACATAACATAACATAACATAACATAACATAACATAACAACGTCCCTCCTGCAGCCCATGGATCAAGGAGCCATTTCTACCTCCAAGCTTTATTATTGAAGAAATACATTGTAAGGTGACAGCTCCCTATAAACAGTGGTTCTTCTGATAACGCTCAGCAAAGTAAATGAAAGCCTTCTGGAAAGGATTCAAGGCTCTGGCTGCCATGAAGAACAATTGTGTTAATGGGAGGAGGTAAGAATATGAACATGAGTAGGAGTTTGGAAAGGGTTGGTTCCAACCCACATGGATGACCGTGAGGGGTCCAAGACTTCTGCAGAGACAGTGGACACAGCAAGCGCATTGAAGTGGAGTCTGCAGATGTGACCGAAGCAGCTCAATCTCCTGACAGAACTTTAAAGGATGAACAAAAACAAAGTGGTTTCTGGAGATGGAAGATGCTGGGAACATTGTCGGCATGACAGCAAAGAACTTGGACTAGTACAGAAATGTGGTTGATGAAGCTGAAGCAGTGTTTGAGAGCATTAACTCTCATTTAGAAGAAGTTCAACCATGGGTCAACAGTATCACATAGTGTCACAAGCTCCAGAGAAATCTCTCCTCAAAGGAACAGTGGATCAGTGGGGCAAGCCTCACTGCCATCTTGTTTTGAGAAACTACCACAGCCACCCCAAACCTCAGCAGCCACTACCAGCAGACCGTCCACCAGCAAAGACATCGCAACTTGCTGAAGGCTCGGATAAGTGCTAGCATTTTTTTAGCCATAAAGTATTTTTAAGTTAAGATGTGCACATCTTAAAAACAAAAAGATATGCACATTTTAAAAAGACGTAATACTGTGGCTGTGGCATAGTGGGTGAAACCCCGCTACAGTGCCAGCATCTCATATGGGCATCAGCTCAGATCCCAGCTTCTAGTACAATTCCCTGCTGTGGCCTGGGAAAGCAGTAGAAGATGGCCCAAGTGCTTGTGCCCCTGCACCCATGTGGGAGACCCAGAGGAAGGTCCTGCCCTGGCTCTTGGCTTCAGATCAACACAGCTCCAGCATTGTGGTCATCTGGGGAGAGAACCATCAGATGGCAGACCTCTTCCCCCCCCCACATCTCTCTGTCTTTCAAATTAATACATAAATCTTTTAGAAACATGTGATGCTAATGTGTACCTAGTAAACTCCAGTGTAGTGTAAAAATAACTTTTTTATGTACTGGGAAACCAAAGAAAATCCCGTGGCTCTTTATTGTGTGCCATATATGCCTTGTTGTGATCTCAAACTGAACCTGCCATATCTCCAAGGAATGCCTGTCTATAAGCATAAATATACATGCATAGAAAAAAATCTAGGCCAGCGCCATGGCTCAATAGGCTAATCCTCCACCTGTGGCGCTGGCACACCGGGTTCTAGTCCCGGTGGGGACGCCAGATTCTGTCCCGGTTGCCCCTCTCCCGGTCCAGCTCTCTGCTATGGAGCGGGAGTGCAGTGGAGGATGGCCCAGGTGCTTGGGCCCTGCACCCCATGGGAGACCAGGAGAAGCACCTGGCTCCTGGCTTCAGATCAGCACGGTGCGCCAGCCGCAGCAGCCATTGGAGGGTGAACCAACAGCAAAGGAAGACCTTTCTCTCTGTCTCTCTCTCTCACTGTCCACTCTTCCTGTCGAAAGAAAGAAAGAAAGAAAGAAAGAAAGAAAGAAAGAAAGAAAGAAAGAAAGATCTATGAAGACACACACAGAACTGTTTACAAAGCTTCATGGCAAGGAGTGAGACCAAAAGCCAGGTGATTAAACCAAGAATCTGGAAATCATGTATTTATCATTTTAATTTAATTTTTTTTGGACAGGCAGTTAGAGAGAGACAGAGAGAAAGGTCTTCCTTCTGTTGGTTCACTCCCCTAATGGCTGCCACGGCCAGCACACTGTGCTGATCCGAAGCCAGGAGCCAGGTGCTTCCTCCTGGTCTCCCATGCGGGTGTAGGTGCCCAAGCACTTGGGCCATCCTCCACTGCCCTCCTGGGCCACAGCAGAGAGCTAGACTGGAAGAAGAGCAGCTGGGACTAGAACCCGGTGCCCATATGGGATGCCAGCACTGGAGGCGGAGGATTAGCCAAGTGAGCCATGGCGCCGGCCCCTTAATTTTTCATAGCCAATGCATATTATAGAATGTGCATTTTTAAAGAATGACATGTAAATTTGGGGTATTTTTGTTCTTAAGTGCCTGACAACAACTTGACTTTTTTTGTAACTAAAAATTAATATTAGAAAGTCATTACAGCCTCGAAATGAAGAAAAAGTAGTGAATCATATGAAATGAGACTTTTTCCCCTGCTGTCAGGAAAACATGTGTAAAGGACCAACAGCTAGGCCCAGTTCAGAGCTATTGCTCAGTCACTGTTAGTTGTCTTTCTGTCCCACGAGACCAAGAGTAATCTCTACCCCAAATGAAAGTAAGGACAGTTTATGGAGTATTGCCCTAAACTTTCCACCTTGAACTACAAATTTATTGCTTGTTGGCCACAGTTTCCCATCTGATATATATTCCCAAGGTTTTTTTCCTTCTTCTTTCTCTTCTTCTTCCTCCCCTCCAACCTCTTCCTTCTTCCCCCCTCCTCCCTCCTCCTCCCCTTCCTCCTCCTCCTCCTCCTCCTCCTCCTCCTCCTCCTCCTCTTCCTCCCCCTCCTCCTCCTCCTTCTCCTCCTTCTCCTCCTCCTTCTCCTCCTCTTCTTCTCTTACTTCTTTGTTTCCTTTGGGTTTTTTTTCTTCTCATGAGCCTTTGTCTATTCAGTTACAGAACACCTTACACTCTTAGCACCTGCCATGTACGTTTTAAGACATTTACTGGGTTTTCCCTTTAGGAATTCTGTTCTTACCTACTTTCATCTTGTTTTCTATCTGCCATGGGAACGTTTAGATTTTTAGGATTTATGTTTTACACTGTGTTGATTCTACTACCTCTCCTGCCTTTCTCCTCTGCCCAAGAGCGATTTTGTTTCTCTGTTTCAAAAAGGGTCTTTTTTCAGATGCACACAACTGAGAAGCCACAGAGAAAGCCGCCAGCCAGACTGAAAAAGCTCCAGATCAAAAAGGCAGAGAAAGACTTCACAAGGAAGGACGGAGACCAGAAAGTGCAAGCGGCAGAGGCGCGCCGCCAGGTAGCAGGGCTTCTGGGTGGCAGTGGTGGTGGACACCAGCTCGTGTCAGACCAGTCCTACGAGCAGCTTCAACACAAATGGTGTGGGTCAATATTACTATGAATGACCTGCCTGCTCCTTAAGCTGGGTGTTTAGTGTTTGATTTTAATTATCTGTGTATTGTGAAGGAATAAAGAGATATCTTGAGGTTGGTGAAAAAATAGTTTCCTGTGTAGGGTATTCCCGAAAAGTTGTGGAAGATGCAATAAAAAGATGTTTATTTTGAGGCAAAAAAAAAAAAATTGTCATCTATTGCTGGTTTTTCTGGAGTACATTTTCCATTAAGTTTTTGAAACACTCCTGTGATATTTTTTTTAAGATTTATTTATTTATTTGAAAGGCAGAGGTACAGAGAGGCAGAGAGAGAGAGAGAGAGAGAGAGAGAGAGAGAGAGAGGTCTTCCATCCACTGGTTCACTCCCCCAGTTGGCTGCAATGGCCAGAGCTGTGCTGATCTGAAGCCAGGAGCCAGGGGCTTCCTCTGGGTCTCCCACGTGGGTGTAGGGGCCTAAGGACTTGAGCCATCCTCCACTGCTTTCCCAGGCCATGGCAGATAGCTGGATTGGAAGTAGAACAGCCAGGACTCAAACCGGTGCCCATATGGGATGCTGGCACTGCAGGCGGCGGCTTCACCCACTATGCCACAGCGCCAGCCCCACTCCTGTAATTCTTAGGATTAAGTGAAGTATGACATTGTCTTCCCATGAAACAAAGAAAACTTGTATTGCAGTAGGGGTGGAGGAGAAACAGGGGTGGGGCATAAGGCTAAGAGGAGACCCCCAAACCACCAGACAGCAAGCCCTCTATGTGCACTTGGGACCCCCTTGCCCAGACAGACTCTGCCAGCAGCCAGCTTTCCAAGGCGTGGTCCAAGCAATCTTTATTCCCATCTCTCCTTTGGCCTCTCAGAGAGGGGAACTTGGTGTAAGTCCTGGGTCTATCTTCTTCAATGGGACTTGCTCAACACATTTGTCACCTGCCTGGGTAATGGAGGAGAGAAGCCAGGATCATTCATGATGAGCGAGGTGGAGGAGAACTTGGAGAAAGTTATTATTCAGGCTGAAGACACTGTTAGGGATGCCCACATCCCATAGTAGAATGCTCCCAAGTCCAGCTTCTGGCTGATGCATGACTGGGAGACAGCAGGTGATGGATCAAGTACCTGTGTCTCTGCAACTCACAGGGGAGGTGAAGGTTAAGTTCCCATCTCCCAGCTGTGGCCTGGCCCTGTCCTAGCCATTGATGGAATTTGGGGATGGGAGGTACCTCTCTCTCCCTCCCTCTCTCTTTCTCTCTCTCCCTTTGATTACAAAACATAAGTAAGAAAGTTACTCGGGCTCTTTTTCATTCTTTTATACTTCTTTTCAGACTAAAGAAGAAGAAACAAGAAAAAGGCTACAGCGCGAGCGACTTTTGTTCCCAGCCCATGGCTCAGAGGTAGCAGAAGTGGGCGGGGCCGAGGTGCCACCTGCCAAGGGACATCACATGGTGAGTTCTGCCATGTTGGAACCATCTGACCCTGTCCTGCAGAGAGGAAAGCCCGGGAGCAAGGAGCAGGATCAACGTGAGGCCACCTCCACCGACAGAAACTCCGATTATGGGAGCGTTGGCGCCGTGGAGTCAGACATGTCCTACAACCGAGAGGAGGACACTTTCTAAAAAGCCGGATCCTGTGGATTTCCTAAGGCAGCATCTGTTCTCTCCCTGTGTGATGTGCTTAGTGTCTCTCATCAGAGTCACTCCATTGGGATTTCTGCCTTGGCCTTGGGGAGCTAAATGTGCTGAACATGAGTTGAGTAAAACGAACAGCTGTACCTGCTAAGAAAAAAGGAGGGAGGCCTGCAGGAGCAGCCCAGCTGTGTGCCTTGAAACCCAGTGAAGACACCTTTCACTGATGAGCTTACAACATAGGTGTGTGCCAAAGGGACCCCAGCCTTTCCGCTCCTGCCCCTCGGCTGTGCCCGTCCTCATGGACATCCTTTAAGACAAATTGCAAGGGTTTGTGTTAATGATTTTACCACCTGTGTGCTTCTACTGCTGTACATTTAATTTGGTGGGTTTTTTGTTTTTAATTTTTTTGTGTGTTACCAAAGAATAAAGCAATCTCTCCAAGTTGGCCGAATTAGTTTCATGCGTAGAGTTTAAAGGAGCAATATCCGATTCTCAGAATGATGTCACCAGTGGAGCTTGCTTGATGGGAATGAAGGGAAGCTTCAATCGGGGCTGGGGACAGGAGGTGGGGGACAGGGCACTGAGAGTGGCCCTTTGCCCAGCCGTCTCTTCCCCGGAGTTCGCTGACCTCAGTCTGCTGTCCTGAGCCCATTGGAATGATTGCTTGTTCTTCCCTCCCGGAGACAGCCAGGCCTGCTCAGGCCCGAGCAATTCACTAAAGCGTTCCTAAAGAACACGCACCGATGTTCATACTTTTTTTTTTAAAGATTTATTTACTTATCTGAAAGGCAGAGTTATAGAGAGGCAGAGGCATAGAGAGAGGTCTTCCATCTGCTAGTTCACTCCCCGATTGGCTGCAGCTGCCAGAGCTGTGCTGATCTGAAGCCAGGAGCCAGGAGCTTCTTCCAGGTCTCCCACACAGGTGTAGGGACCCAAGGACTTGGGCCGCTCCCTAGTGCTTTCCCAGGCCATAGCAGAGAGCTAGACTGGGAGTGGAGCAGCCAGGACTCGAACTGGTGTCCATATGGGATGCCGGCACTGCAAGGGGCAGCTTTACGTGCCGACCCCCAGTGTCTGTACTTTTTCCCTGTCACTACCAAGTTTTGACCACCCCACCATCGTTGAACTGGGTGACTCCCGCAGTTTCTTTATCTTTGTGTGATGGTGGTCCATTTGAAAGCCCTGTTGGCCCAAGATAAAGTCCACACTCCTTTTGGCTGGTGAGGATCTGGGCTTTCACAGTTCATCCAAACTGAGCTTCTCCCTGTTCTCAGCACTCTCCCTAGCCTCTGGGCCTTTGCACATGCTGTTCCCTCCTTCTCTTCGCCCCTTCTTGCTAGTTGACTTCACCGTGCCTTCTTGATTTTCTGTCTCACTCAAATGCACCTCCATCCAACCGCTGGTCCAGGAGAGGCCCCACCCTCCACCCCTCATAGTCACCTCTGGCGCCCGGAGTTTCTGGTGTTTGCCTTCAGCACTGGGATACTTTCCCGTCTTAGTCAGTAGATGTTCCCAGTCTGATCATGGTGACATGTTCTGTGCCTTGGAGAGCAGATGATGCTAGGTGCTGGGTGTTGCTTTAGCAAACAAATCCGTGTGCCCATCCGTCCTGGAAAAACAGCAGAGCAGCTGTAGGAGGCGGCTTATTTTCCTGGCAGCCAGTGACTGGGGCAGACGTGAGAACCACTCAGCACCTCCTCTTTGTGTATTCCTTTTGGGGGTTCACAAATGGACACCTTGTGTCCCTACAGCCTTCAGACTCCTGTTGGGAGATGGGGGAGGAAGTGCAGGGGATTTGCAGAACCCAAACCTTTAGATTCAGCACTTATTTCTTTTAAAAAAATTTTTTTTGAGAGACAGAGCTCCCTTCATTTATTCATTCCAGCTGGGGCTGAGCCCCATGGAAACAGGGAGCTGGGAACTCAGTCTGGGTCTCCTACACAGGCGTCAGGGACCCAACTACTTGAGCCATCATCCTCTGCCCCCTAGGGCATGCATCAGCAGGAAGTGAGACTCAGGAACAGAGCTAGGACTCAACCCCAGGCACTGTGACATGGGACACAGGCATCTTAACCGCCAGGCAGAGGCCCACCCCTACCATGTGGCCTTGGAAATTTATGTACGCTCTCTGCAACTCCATTTCCTCATACACATTTCCGAAAGCCTATGGAAAAGAGAATTCAAAGATGTTTATTTTACTGCAAAAAATATGTGAAATTCCAGGCTGGTGTTGCAGTGCCGCTGGTTAAGCTGCTGCCTACAATGCCAGCGTTCTATAATGGGGCACCTGTTCAAGTCGAGATTAAGATCTCTCTCTATCTCTTCTCTCTCACTTTCTCTCTCTCCCTCTCCCTCTTTCTCTGTAACTCTGTCCTTCAAATAAATAATTTTTTTAAAAACATTTTGAAATCCATGCATTTTTTTCCTCTTTTTCTTTTTTCTGTCTTTTTACTTATTTGTTTTATTTGAAAGACAGAGTTACAGAGAGAAGAGGAGAGACAGAGAGAGAGACAGAGAGAGAGAGAGAGAGAGAGAGAGATTCTATCTGCTGGTTCACTCCCCAAGTGGCCACAATGGCTGGTTGTGCCAGACCAAAGCCAGGAGCTTCATCCGAGTCTCCCATGTAGGTGCAGGGGCCCAAGCACTTGGGCCGTCTTCTGTTGCTTTTCCAGGTGCATTAGCAGGGAGCTAGATCAGAAGTGGAGCAATTGGCTCTTGAACCGGTGCCCATAAGAGATGTCAGTGTCTCAGGCAGAGGCTTAAAGACGTCAGCCCAGCGTGGTTTTTTCATAATATGCACTTTCCGTGAGCTTCTTGAAGATGCCTCAGATGTTAATTTGGGATAACTACCTATCACAGAGTTGTATCAAAGGAAGTGTTACTTGTAGAAGGGCCACATAAACTGGAATTTGGCAATGTCTATGGCCTGTTTTTAGGTTAAGTCCCATTGCAGCAGCATCATGTTTTCCATCTGCCCACAACTGTTCTACAGAGGTGCCCCTTCTAGTGGCAAGTGCCAATCTTACCAAACATCAGACTAGCTGAAAATTTATACAAAGAGGCCCAAAAAGCGATTTCAGTGTTACAAACACAAATGGTAAAATTTAAATGACTGCAAAATGGCAGGCGCTGTGGTGCAGCAGGTTAAAGCCCTGGCCTACAGCACAGGCATCCCATATGGGCTCTAGTTCAAGTCCTGGCTACTCCACCTCCAATTTAGCTCTTTTCTAAGTCCTTGGACCTAAGTCCTTGGACCCCTAAGAGACCAGGAGGAAGCTCCTGGCTCCTTGTTTTGGATCAGCTCAGCTCTGGCCATTGCAACCATTTGGGGAGTGAACCAGCAGATAGAAGACCTCTCTTTCTCTCTCTGTCTCTACCTCTCATTGTAACTCTGTCTTTCAAATAAATAAAATAAATCTTTTTTAAATTTTTTTAAAGATTTTATTTATTTGTTTGAGAGATAAAGAGTTACAGACAGTGAGAGGGAGAAACAGAAAGATTTTTTTTTTTTGACAGGCAGAGTGGACAGTGAGAGAGAGACAGAGAGAAAGGTTTTCCTTTGGCATTGGTTCACCCTCCAATGGCCGCCGCAGCCTGATCCGATGGCAGGAGCCAGGTGCTTATTCTGGTCTCCCATGGGGTGCAGGGCCCAGACACTTGGACCATCCTCCACTGCACTCTCTGGCCACAGCAGAGAGCTGGCCTGGAACAGGAGCAACCGGGACAGAATCCGGTGCCCTGACCGGGACTAGAACGCGGTGTGCCGTTGCCACAAGGTGGAGGATTAGCCTAGTGAGCCACGGCACCGGCAATAAATCTTTTTTTTAAATATATGGTTGCAAAATGCGTTCAATACAAATTTCTAATACCCATTGTAAGCTGAATTCACAAATTTGATGAATACCAACATACAACTTCCTCTTAAAGTCACTGGCTTGGATGACAGGTTGGTTGAATTAAAATATACTCAACAGCCCTCTGCATCCATGGATTCCACATGCAAACATTTAACCAACTGTGGATCAAAAGCACTTTGGAAAAAATTACAGCTATAGGGCGGGCACTGTGGCATAGTGCAGTGCCGGCATCCCACATGGGTGCTGGTTCAAGACCTGGCTGCTCTACTTTCGATCCAGCTCTTTGCTATGGTCTGGGGAAACAATAGAAGATGACCCAAGTCCTTGGGCCCCTGCAGCTGCTCGGGAGACCTGGGAGAAGCTCCTGGCTCCTGGCTTTGGATCAGCATAGCTCTGGCCATTGCGGCCAACTGGGGAGTGAACCAGTAGATGGAGTCTCTCTCTCTCTCTCTCTCTCTCTCTCTCTCTCTCTCTCTCTCTCTCTGCCTCTGCCTCTCTGAACTCTGCCTTCCAAGTCAATAAAGAAATCTTAAAAAAAAAAAAAACTACACCTAAACTGAACATGCACAGACAGTTCTTGCCAACATTCCCTAAATAACACTGGGTAACAATTATTCCATGGCATTTACATTGTGGAAAAGGAATACTTAAAGTATATGAGAGGGTTCTATAGGTCATATGCAAAAACTACAGTGTTTTATCTAAGGGTCTTGAACATCACAGGTGCTTGTATCCAAGGGGCTTTCTGGAAGCAGTCTCCCTGAGACACAGAGGAGATACAGAGGGCCAGCTACTTGGTGTAGATATGAACGTTATCATTGATATCCTGGTTTGCAAACCTCTTTATGTATACAGAGTTGAATATGCAGAGTTACACAGCCTAAATGATTGTCTGTGTGTTGGTACATTAGTGGAACTCTCCACCATACCAGATGGGAAAGGAGATGATGAGAATGTGCAGTACCTGGAGTTGGGGAAGAGTGCCCAAGCCTTACATATATTATTATTTACACAGATAAGTGATAGTGCAGAGAGGAGCAAGTAGGCTCAAAGGCGCTAAGCTGCTTCCCGCAGTCATGGAATGCCTATCACCAAGCCAGGTGAAGCCCACTTTCAAGTCCTGCTCTGCGTCCAGTGTGATACAGACCCCCGACCCTGAAACATTGTTCACAAACCTCAGCTGCACAGGAGACTGATCCCAAGATCATCTTGCTCTCTCTCCTTTTATAGAATTATTTGCACCAAAGAGTAAACAAACAGAAAGATGGAGATTTGGGTGTTGAAAGAGCATAATTGATTTTCTCATTCTTAAAACATAAAGTTTGGAACAGTCACAAGTGTATTTCAGCCAAACTCAAATCTTCACAGCACACGATTCCGTAAATATTTCTATAGTCACCTTAGTTGGGGGCAACTGAAAAATACTTGTGTAGTTTTCCTTGTGAAAGACGACCTGGCTGTATAGAATAGAAGGTAATTTAATTTTTAGCGACCTCATCATGGGGTGATTGGCATGTGTTATGCATGTTAGATTTAAGGAAATACACTTAGAGTAAAATTTGGAGGTGTATCTCAAAATGTTTCATGTATATTTAAAATAATGCATGTTGTAAGACACTTATGTTAGTAAAAGTAAATTTATTATCACAGGGACAAAAATAGAACATTTTTATAGTGTTGCTATAGTGACTAGCAGTCATTTATAACTGTGTCTATTTCTATCTCTTTTTGTCCCATGACTGGTAAATAGCTAGTATTTGAAGGGATAATTATACAGTAAATACTACATTCTGAAGAAGCATAATGTTAAGTTGTGGCAGCAGCTACAAGCTACATGTATATCCTGTAACCTCACTCCCAGGACCTTCCTGTGGAACATAGTGGAACTTATGAACTAGGTGAATAAAGGACTTTTTTAAAAGATTTATTTAGTTATTTGAAAGTCAGAGTTACACAGAGAGAGGAGAGGCAGAGAGAGAGAGGGAGAGAGAGAGAGAGAGGTCTTCCATCCGCTGGTTCACTCCCAATTGGCCGCAGCGGCAGGAGTTGTGCCGATCCAAAGCAAGGAGTCAGGAGACTCCTCTGGGTCTCCCACGTGGGTACAGAGGCCCCAGGACTTGGGCCATCTTCTATTGCTTTCCCAGGCCATAGCAGAGAGCTGGATCAGAAGAGGAGCAGCCAGGTCTTGAACCAGCTCCCATATGAGATGCTGACACTGCAGGCGGCGGCTTTACCTGCTAAGCCACAGCACAGGTCCCAGGGCTTTAAAAAAATGTTTATTTATTTGCTTACTTGAAAGGCAGAACATGAGAGACAGACACAGAGAGAGAGAGAAAGAGAGAGACAGAGAGAGACAGAGACAGAGACAGAGAGAAGGGGATCATTCATCTGTTGGTTCACACAGTAAATGCCTACAATAGCCAGGGCTGGAATAGGCCAAAGCCAGGAGCCAGTAACTTCATCCAGGCCTCCCATGGGTGGCAGGGATACAAGGCGTCTTGGGCCATCTACTGCTGCTTTCCCAGGTGCATTAGCAGGGTGCTGGATTGAAAGGGAAGCAGCTGGGACTCAAACTGGCACTCTGATAAGGGGTGCCAGAGTTGCAAGCTGCAACTTAACTCGCCATGCTACAACATAGGCCCTATGGCATCATTTTAAAATACACTGGGGTGGGGAGGTGGGGAAGGCAGCCCTGTGGCATAGCAGGTTAAGCTGCCGCTTTTGATGCTGGCATCCTGTATGGGTGCTGGTTTGAATCCTGGCTGCTCCACTTCCCTTTCAGTTCCCTGCAAATGTGCTGGGAAAGCACAGAAGATGGCTCAAGTGCTTGGGCCCTGGCACCCATACGGGAGACATGGAAGAAGCTCCTGGCTCCTGACTCCTGGTTCCTGGCTTTGTCCTGGCCCGGTTCCTGCCATTGCGCATTCCAGTTATCTGGGGAGTGAGTCAGCAGATGAAAGGTCTCTCTCTCTCTCTGTCTCTGTCTCTGTCTCTCTCTCTCTCTCTGTCTCTCTCTCTCTCTCTCTCCCTCCTTTCTCTCTCTCACTGCCTCTTCTTTTCTCTGTATAACTCAGACTTTAAAATAAATAAATACATCTTTAAAAAGTAAACTGTAGGAGATGCCATTTATATTCTCTGTGTCATTTGTACTTGCTTTTTAAAAATAATAACTGCTTCTTTGTTTTTTTTTTTAAGTAGAAAAGCAACAGGTAATAGGAAACACTGAAAAACATAAAAAGCAAAATACACCAGGAATCCAACACTTCCCCCCTCCACTTAAAATCACTGCTAGTGATGTTTAATGAACTTACTTCAACATTTTTTCCTTGCAATCATCAACTCATACTACATATGCTGTTTTATACCGTGTATTTTTCACTCAGTAATACTTGTGTTTCCTTTTTAAAAAAATCTACTTGCACAGTATCATTCTTAGTGATGTCACTGTGTTTGGTTTCCCTGTTTTGTTTCCAACACTTCCCATAGTGAAAGACAATTGTGCTCTATGTTTTGCCATCTACTTTGACAGGGTTGCTAAGTGGATCATGGGAACCATCCCCTTTCTCACCTGCCACCAAGGCTAAAGCACAACAGTCTACATACTTTGTGGGACAGAAACTGCTGTTGTCACTTTTCTCAAAGCACTACTCAGTTTTGTATTTATTCTTTTTATCTTATTTTATGTATTTGAAAATCAGAGTTACACAGAGAGAAGAGAGGCAGAGACACAGAGAGAGAGAGAGAAAGAGAAAGAGAGAGAGGTCTTCCATCCGTTGGTTCACTCCCCAGATGGCCACAACAGCCATAGCTGTACCGATCCAAAGCCAGGAGCCAGGAGCTTCTTCCAGGTATCCCACATGCAGGGGCCCAAGGACTTGGACCATCTTCTACTGCTATCCCAGGCCATAGCAGAGAGCTGGATTGGAAGAGGAGCAGCCAGGTCTAGAAACAGCGCCCATATGGGATACCGGCACTTCAGGCCAGGGCTTTAACCCACTGCACCACAGCGCCAGCCCCTGTAATTATTCTTTTTTTTTTTAAGATTTATTTTTGTTTATTTGAAAGGCAGAGTTATAGAGACAGGGAGGAAAACACACACACGGGGGCGGGGGGAGAGAGAGAAAGAGAGAGATCTTCCATCCACTGGTTCACTCCCCAAATGACCACAACATCCAGGTCTGGGTCAGGCCAAAGCCAGGAGCCAGGTCCCCCACGTGGGTGCAGGGGCCAAAGGACTTAGACCATCTTCACAATCTATTATTGAAAAGTTGTGTTCTTTGGGGGGCATCCTGTTGTCTTCCTTATTCTTGTTTCTTGAATTGGTGCATTTGTTATTTGGCATTTGTGGAGATACTCTTTGGTTTCTTCCATGCCAACAGAAACCAAAACAGAGCTAGTGTAGCCATGCTAATATCAGACAAAATAGACCTTAACACAAAGACTGTTAAAAGATACGAAGAAGGGCATTATGTAATGATCAAGGCATCAACAGGAAGATGTCACTATTATAAACAGGTATGCACCTAATTACAGGGCACCTGGCTATTTAAAAGAAATGATAAGGGATCTAAAGAGAGACATAGACTCCAATAGAATAGTAATGGGGGACTTCAATACCCCACTTTCAACAATGGAAAGATCAATCAGACAGAAAATCAATAAGGAAACAGCAGATTTAATCAACACTATAGGCCAAATGGATCTAACAGATATCTATAGAACTTTTCATTCTACAGTTACAGAATATGCATTCTTCTCACCAGCACATCGAACTTTCTCTAGGTCTGACAACATACTAGGCCATAAAGCAAATCTCAGAAAATTCAAAAGAATCAGAATTATACCATGCATCTTCTCAGACCACAATGGAGTGAAGCTGGAAATCAACTCAGGAATTTCTAGAGCATATGCAAACATACAAAGATGGAACAATATGCTCCTGGTAGAACAGTGGGCATAAAAGAAATCAAAAGAGAAATAAAAAATTTTCTGGAAACAAATGAAGATGACAACACAATATATCAAAACTTATGGGGTACAGCAAAAGCGGTGTTAAGAAGAAAGTTTATAGCAGTTGGTGCCTACATCAAGAAATTGGAAAGGCACCAAATAAATGAGCTATCAATGTATCTCAAAGAACTAGAAAAACAACTGTGAACCAAACTCAAAACTAGAAGAAAGGAAATAATTAAAATTAGAGGAGAAATCAACAAAATTGAACCCCCAAAATAATATAAAAGATCAGGAGAATGAAGAGCTGATTTAGTGAAAATTTAAACAAAATTGACACACCTTGGCCCAACTAACCAAAAAAAGAGGAGAGGAAACTCAAATCAATAAAATTAGAGATGAAAAAGGAAATGTAACAACAGACACCACAGAAATAAAAAGAATCATCAGAAATTACTACAAAGAGCTATATGCCAACAAATTGGGAAACCTAGAAGAAATGGATATATTCCTGGACACATACAACCTACCTAAATTGAGCCATGAAGACATAGAACATCTAAACAGATGATAACCAGGATAGAAATTGAATCAGTAATAAAGACCCTCTGAACAAAGAAAAGCCTAGAACTGGATGGCTTCACTGCTGAATTTTACCAGACATTTAAAGAAGAACTAACTCCAATTTTTCTCAAGTTATTCAAAACAATTGAAAGGGAGGGAATCCCCACAATTTTTTCTATGAAGCCAACATCACCTTAATTCTTAAAACTGAAAATGATGCAACAGAGAAAGAGAATTACAGACCAGTTTCCCTGATAATCATTGATGCAAAAATCCTCAACAAAATTCTAGCCAATAGCATCCAACAACACATCAGAAAAATCACCCACCCATACCAGGTGGGATTTATCCCAGGTATGCCGGGACAGTTCAACATTAGCATATCAATCAATGTGATACATCACATTAACAAATTGAAGAACAAAAATTATATGATTATATCAATATATGCAGAAAAAACAGTTGATAAAATACAACACCCTTTCATGATGAAAATTCTAAGCACATTGAGTATAGGAGAACATTCCTCAACAGAATCAAGACAGTTATAACAAACCCATGGCCAGCATCCTATTGAATGGAGAGAAGTGGGAAGCATTCCCACTGAGATCCAGTACCAGAAAAGGATACTCACTCTCACCATTGCTATTCAGTATAGTCCTTGAACTTTTAGCTAGAGCCATTAGGCAAGAAAAAGAAAGCTCAGGGATACAAATTTGGAAGGAGGAAGTCAAACTATCCCTATTTGCAGATGACATCACTCTAGATATAGGGAATCCAAAAGACTCCACCAAAATACTACGGGAACTCATTGAAGAATTTGGCTGAGATCGAGCTTCTGAGATCAATCCTCTTCACAATAGCTACAAAAAAATAAAATACCTTGGAATAAATTTAACCAAAGATGTCAAAGCTCTCTACAATGAGAATTATAAAGCATTAAAGAAAAAAATAGAAGGTACAAAAAAGGGAAAAATCTTCCATGTTCATGCATTGGAAGAATCAATATCATCAGAATGTCCATTCTTCCAAAAGCAATTAAAGATTCAATGTGATCCCAATAAAAATACCAAAGACATTCTTCTCAGATCTAGAAAAAGTGATGCTGAAATTCATATGGAGGCACAGGAGACATCAAATAGCTAAAGCAATCTTATACAACAAAATCAAATCCAGAGGCTTCACAATACCAGACTTCAAGACACTACAGAGCAATTATAATCAAAACAGAGTGGTACTGGTACAAAAACAGATGGATAGACCAATGGAGCAGCATAGAAACACTAGAAATCAATCCAAACATCTACAACCATCTTATATTTGACCAAGGATCTAAAACCAATCCCTGGAGCAAGGACAGTCTCTTCAACAAATGGTGCTGGGAAAATTGGATTTCCACATGCAGAATTGTGAGGAAGACCCATACCTTATACCTTACACAAAAATCCACTCAAAATGGATTAAAGATCCAAATCTATGATCTGACACTATCAAATTACTAGAGAATATTGGGGAAACCATGCAAGACATTGACAAAGACCCCAGAGGCACAGGCAATTAAAGCCAAAATTAACAAATGGGATCACATCAAGTTGACAAGTCTCTGTACTGCAAAAGAAATAGGAAAGTGAAGTGACTTGAGCAGCCCTTGTCTTGACTGTGGAGGAACAGTTTCGGGGGGTTTGTTTGTTTTTCCTTTTTCCTTTCTTTATATTATTGTTGAACTCTTTACTTAACATAGAGTTAATCATATGTATGTAAAGTCAATTAAGGATGGATCTAAGTAAAAATTAACAGTGAGAATAAGAGAGGGAGGAGGAAGTTTGTAACTGTAAAGCTGCATAGTTCTGCATACATTCCTGTGGACTTACTTCTAAGGGTACAGTTTAAAAACTTGTCATGGGACTCCAAATCCCATTAAGCTGGGTCATAAAAATGTCATCTTAAGTGTTAAAATGAATGTACTAAGTGTTAAAGTGAACATATAGATAGGATCAAAAAAAGAATTTAGTAAAATTTATTAAAATTGCGGCCGGCGCCGTGGCTCAACAGGCTAATCCTCCGCCTTGCGGCGCCGGCACACCGGGTTCTAGTCCCGGTCGGGGTGCCGGATTCTGTCCCGGTTGCCCCTCTTCCAGGCCAGCCCTCTGCTGTGGCCCAGGAGTGCAGTGGAGGATGGCCCAAGTGCTTGGTCCCTGCACCCCATGGGAGACCAGGAAAAAGCACCTAGCACCTGGCTCCTGCCATCGGATGAGCGCGGTGCGCCGGCCGCAGCGCGCCGACCGCGGCAGCCATTGGAGGGTGAACCAACGGCAAAGGAAGACCTTTCTGTCTGTCTCTCTCTCTCTCACTGTCCACTCTGCCTGTAAAAAAAAAAAAAAAAAAAAAAAAAAAAAAAAAAAAAAAAAAAAAATTTATTAAAATTGCAAGGACTTGTTTTTTCCAGCCTTCTCATAGGTATTTGCTTTGGTCTGTGTCCAGCAGGTGGCGCCAAAGGATAGTTGATAGAAATAGCATGTTGCTAGTAAATGCACTACAATGTTGTCAGGCTTTGGGGTATTTTGAATTTTTCTACTTGATTGCAGAACCAGCAAAACTGTGATCATTGATACCTTGAATATTTTAAGTCCTGCCTCACTATTACTCTCACAAGTACGTTTCTTTTTTAAATTTTTATTTATTTATTTATTTGAGAGGCAGAGTTACAGAGAGACAGAAAGAAAAGTCTTCCATCCACTGGTTCATTCCCCAAATGGCTGCAATGACCAGAACTGAGCTGATCTGAAGTCAGGAGCCAGGAGCTTCTTCCAGGTCTCTCACATGGGTGCAGGGCCCAAGGGCTTGGGCCATCTTCTACTGCTTTCCCAGGCCATAGCAGAGAGCTGGATGGAAGAGGAGCAGCCAGGACACAAACCAGTGTCCATATCAGACACTGGCACCACAGGTGGAGGCTTAGTGGAGTACCCCACAGTGCAGGCTGCTCTCCCCAGCACTTCTGTTGTCCTGACTCTTGGTGATTCCAGCATCCACTTGCGTGTGATCCTTACTTCTCACTTCCTTCACTTGCCCTCTCCTTGTGATCCCCTTTAAGGCACTGCCCACCCTGTGCTGAGCCATCTCGCATTGGACTCGGGATGTCTAATGTGCTGTGATTCTTCACAAGTCATTCCCTAGTCCACTCGCTCACTCCGCCCTGCTGACCCCCAGATGCTTTTTCCTCCCTTAAAACTCCAAGACTTGCTTCTCCTCCTCCCTCTCCTTGGGCAAAAATCAGACTTCAAGGTGATGATCTTGCTTTGGACATCACTGCTAACTAACATAGAGGTCATCAGAGGAGAGCCTTCTCATCCCCACACCCCAGATCCGCGCGCCCACCTGCTTTCACACCCATGTCCTTGACCTTCGTTCTTGATGTGGACCCCCTCATTGAACCCCATCACGACTCAGCTACTCTGGGACATCAGTCCTCCAAGTACCCCTCTCCCACATCATCAACATCCCCTCTCTTGAGCTTTTCCCAACTTCACACACATAAGCTTTTCTGTCTTTCATCCTAGATACCTGCACTTCCTTCTTATCTCCCCTGCCCTCTGGGTCCCAGCCCAGTCTTCCTTTCCTTTACAGCCACGGGTACTGGGAGGTACCTGCACCCTCCACTCTCCAGTTGTCTCGCCCTTTGCCCCAGTCTGGTGGTGTCTTCATCCCACCGCTCGCTGGACTGTTCTCAGGGTCTAGGTTTGCTACATCCCCTGGACACCTCTCAATTCTCAGCATCCTCAGGATTGGAGCTTCTGCCATGGCTGGTCCTTCCTCTTCCTGAAAACCCTGCCTCCCCTTGGCCTCTGGTACACTGCATCCCCCATCCCCCAAGGGGGGCATCCTCTCCCATCACAGGCTGCTCTCTCTAAGCTTCCCTATGGCACAGCACACAGGATCTCTTCTAGAAATCTCCCCTGTCCTGCCCACACACTCCTCTTCCCTGGGCTCATCCAGCCTGATGGACAAAATGCCATTTATAGGCAGAGGACGCCCACATTTTGATCCCCAGGCAGAGAGACGTCTTCCCCTTGGTCCAGACCCCACTTGGAGATGCAAAGATCCTCTCAACCAGACACAGCCGGATGGAGCTCTCTCTGCTTCCCCAGGCCTTTCCTAGTGGGTGGGTGGAAGGGGGATGTCAAAGGAACAGAACCTCAGACAGGAGGAATGGGTGGAGTTTTCTGAGCTCTGTCGCACAGCACTGAGAATACAGTTAATAACACAGTACTCTGCATCTCAAGGCTGCCAGGAGCAAATTTCAAATGTGCTTAGCACAAAAAAGATGTTAAGGATTTGAGGAGATGGTGCTATTACCCAGCCTGACATAATGACTCCATTGTCTTCATAAATTGTAACATCACTTTGCACCCCATAAATACAATCAGGTCGATTTACAATACAAAACAAAGACTGTTTGAAAAGCCTTTCCTATCTCAATAAATTCCAGCCAAAAACCTTGAAGCTGTTCTTGATTTCTCTCTTTCTCTCCCATGCACCTGCTATCCAAGCTTTAGCACCTCCTGGCTGCTCTTTTTCCAGAATGTGTAGACTGCCCCCTACTTATCTCCCGTGTACTGAAATCCTGTCCAAGCCACAGTGACCTCAAGAGCCCCCATCTTTCATCTTCCACCTTCTTCTCGCTTCAGTGCATCCTGAGGGCAGTAGCTGAATCCTATCACTTCCCCCTGTCAGCAATGAAGATGGCCCAGCCCACAGCAAGGAAGAGACAGACCGCTACAGCAGCATAGGAGGCCACAGGTGAGCCAGCTCCATGGTTCTCTTGGGCTTCCTCTTGGCTACTCCACCCTCCCTCACTCTAGGCATGCCAGCCCTTGCTTCCTCCAGGGCCCACTCCGAGGCTCTGTCCTTCTTGTTTGCACTCCCCAAATGGCTGCATGGGCCATGCGTGCACCTCTCTCAGACCCAGAAAGGGCTCATCCTTGGCCACAGCGTCTGTCACCACTGTGACACCACTGTCTCACCACTCTGGCTATGCTGCAGCTGGCTTCAAGCTTCCATTCCCTCCACAGCAATGTCTACTGCCTTGCCGGTCTCTTCCCAGCAAGACTGTGAGATCCATGCACACAGCAACTGGACTGGCGTCTCTGGTGCTCGCTGCAACTTGTGCCCAAGAAGAGCGCGGGGCCCATGGTTTACCCTCGATTGCAAACTTGCTGAGTGAATGAGCAAATGACTGAGTGCTGGGTACTGAATGAGAAGGTGCATCCCAGCAGTGTTCTCGGCACACAAGCGTCACCCATCACTCCCGACACACCGGGCTGTGCCCTTCCAAAGTACAAGCACCGGCTCATCTCCAAGTCCTTGCTCGATGCTTTATTGAAGGGGAAGATGGAAACTCCAAATAAACCAGCTCATGCACCTTGGTAAATCATCCACCAACGTATGCTCTGCCAACAGCTTCCGTTCTTGGAGCCAGCTTCAATCTGAATGCACGGCTCTTCATGACATAAATTCTACAAGGCTGAACCCCAATGACACGCTTTACAAAATCTCAGCCAGGGACAGAAAATCACCCCACACTCAGAGTCAGCTATGAATGCAGAGTCTGGCCAACATCTTAGAAACCTGAAAACAGACACCTGTCATTCAGTATTTGGAACTATGGTCAATTTGTCCCGTGACCATTTACATCTTTAAATCCCAAGATACTTGCGTTCATCTTAACACAAAAGGAAGGACTGAGGGTCTCCAGCCGTCCAATAGCAGTTCTCTTATCTGTCAGGTGTGAAGGGCTCATTTCTCCAGCTGTTTTTCAGGTGAGGCAGTCTACAAGTTTATTTGCTCAGACTCTCTTCTGGAATAATCAGAGTTAAAACACTCAGCCCTGTTGGGGAGGGATTAGGGAATGGGGAGAATGGTGTTCATTCCTGTGTAGAGTTCAGTGAGCTAAGGAAATTCTCTTTGGACATCTACATATTTTCCAACCTCTCCAGCCTTGGAAACTGTTTTCAGATCCAGAGAAGCCGAATTCCCATCCCAGAAATGCTTCTGCCTTTTCCCCTCTAAGACTTTCATACTATCAGGGAAAAAGACAGCCCACTCTGCTCATGTGGGAAATAACATCATCTTTTAATTCCATCTTTCATGACCTTCTTGGAGGGCCCTCCTTTAGTTCGCTCTTCACCAGCCAATCTTTTGTGCAGGGTTTATTTGCCTGTATTCTGTGTCGGACGGAAGCTGTGTTGAGTCTTAGGAATGCAGACCCTCCAAGGATCAAGAGAACAAAATTTAACTGGATTCATAAGGAGCCCAGGATCTCCAAGAGGAGAAGAGAGATGGGAAGAGGCGATCAAAATGCACTGAGACGCGTTCTAACGGAGAGGAGAGAGAAACTCTCCCTTCCTGCAAGGTTCTGAAAGGTTTAGTGAGAAAGTGACATTCAAGTGGAAGCTTGACTAATGAGTGGGAGTCTGCCCAAGATAGAAAGAGGAGAAGACTGCAAGGGGAGAAGTGTGCGAGCAGAGGCTGGAGGTGTGAACACAGCTCGGTGGCAGAACAGGGAAATGTGTGCATGCCTGAGCCCGAGAGGCCGAGTGGAGCAAGATGCTGCTGACCAAGTGGGTGCACCTGTGCTCCTGCATCCCTGCTCCCTCAGTGCCCTAGGTCCCTTTAACATGAAAGGCAGCATCTGTTTGGGGGCATCCACGGTGACCCCACATCAGCACCTGGGAACTCCACAGATAGCCAAGCTCTCAGGACCAACCTCAGACTGCAGAATCTGAAATTCCCATCATGCATGGCAGGCAGGAATCTGCTGCCTTGGACGCACACTCACCATTGAGACCCATGGCTCCAGAGAATGGGCGCAGGATGAAGGGGGCTTGAGGCAGATCATAGCTATTTGTTCCAAATAGCTCAGCACACCTCCCCCTTCTCTCCCCCACTCCCCAACCAAAAGAAAGCCAGTGGGTGAGACATTTCTGAAACCCTCTTTGGCCGCAGACAAGCCAAAGTCATCTGGAGCACCAGTTCTGAAATCTCTCCAGCAACCACCTTTGCATTCTGTGTGTGTGTGTGTGTGTGTGTGTGTGTGTGTGTTATCTATTTATTTTTACTCATGGAATCATCTCCTCCCTCTTGCTAACATTAAGGAGCTTTTGGGGAATGGGAAGGACTGGCAAGCCTCCCCACCCCCACTCCTACCCCCACTCTCACCCCCACCCCCACCCACACCCCCATTCCCACCTCCACCCCCCTGGCTGCTGAGACCCTAGGAGCCGGGAGGGGCTGTCTTTGCAGAGAGCCTTGGTGTCACTCTCCTTTTGAGTCACTCTTTAAATCCCCTGGAGAGTTTTTTAAAAAAAATACTAATGCCCAGACTCAACCTCAGGCTAATTACATTACAATGCTTGAGAGTGAAGTGGTTCGGAAATGTTCCCTGGGGAATTCTAGTGGGAAGCCAGCCCTGAGAACGCTCCAACACCTTCACTGTAGTGAGAAGATCAGTCAGGAAAAGAGACCCCGGGATGAAGTGGCAGGAACACACCTCGCGGCACAGGTCAGATATGGGCAGGGGCCAGGGCTCGGAACAGCTTACAAGGAGGAGGAGGGAGACGAGTCCTGAGACAAGATCACTAAGTGCGGCACTGCTGGACTCATAGCACAGATGGCAGAACAAAGCCAGCTCGTTGCATCTCTCCCCAGAAGCTAACACAACCAGCGAAATACTGTAAACAAGCACAAAAGCCAAAGGGAAACAATACAATTGCAATTACACACACAAAGGGGGACAGCTCTATGCCATACATTTTCAAAGAGCCATCAACGGGAGGTCCAAGACACCCAGTAGCATACAATATGGTGTCTGCTTCCCCCTCCCCCAGAACACGCCTGAGGGCAGAAGCCAAGTCAACAGCACCCTGAGCATGATCGCAAATGCCTTCCGGGTGGCAGAGAAGAGGACCCTGGGAGACGTCCCTGGGAGAACCTGTGGCTAATCTCCCACTTCAGAAGTCCTGCCCTCCCTATGAGACCCTAAGAGATACCAGGAAGGCCACCAGCGCTTCCCACCCTCCAAAGCACCGTGTTGAGTTGAGGGTAAAGAGCCGAACCCTGTCAGAGTTGGACGCCCCCTCCCCCCGCCCCGTGGGTCATGTGGGCCCTTGTTCCACTCAACAGCATCTCACAGAGTTTTCAGAACTCTTGACCCCCAGCCCCAGACTTTAACCTCCATTTGACTCTCTTGCTCCCCTGATCACATCATCAGCCAACACAAAAGCAAACCAAAAGCTACACTTGTCCCTGCAACCAGAAAGGCACAGTGAACAAACTGGTCTCAAAATAAGGGGTGTCGGGGGGAGACAGGTCAAGTAGAATCTATTACACCACATAAGAGCAGCAAGACAACCGAGCAAAGATGTTTATGAAAGCATGAGAAATTACTGTCTGCTCTGCAGGTATTCCATGGCAACAAGCTAGACTCAACAAAGCAAAACTAAAAGACAGTTGCAAGGGGAAAAGAGGGGAACATGGCGAACGTGGGCAAAGAACCCAGTCTAGAAGAAAACGTAAGCCAACAAATACAAGCAGATTATCCAGCAGTGTATCATAGGAGTTAGAGGAGAACTTTATTTACCTGTTAGAATGGAGATTTTTTTTAAAGATTTTTTTATTTTCTTCTTCTTCTGAGATGATCTTTGTTCTTCATTCTGTTGATTTTTGTTCTTCATTCTGTTGGTGTGATTTACGACATTTATGGATTTGCAAATATTGAGCCACCCTGTGTCTCTGAGATAAATCCCACTTGATCGTGATATGTAATGTTTTGATGTGTTGGATTTGGCTTGCTAGTATTTGGCTGAGAATCTGTGCATCTATGTTCATCAAGGATATTGGTTTGTAGCTTTCTTTTTGGAACTTCCATTTCAAAAACTTCACGGAAAACAGAATTAAAACATAAGCTTATTTCGATGCTAAATAATTTTGAAAAACCATGCCTACCAGGGGCCTCCAAAAAGCTTGTGGAAAAGAAGTGTTATGAAAAAGTATGCATGGAAGTCTAATTTTGTACCCAAACTCCTCTTTTAATTCAATTTCCACAAAATTTGTAAAAAATCCCCTTATATGTCCTTCAGGCCATGATGTAGAAAATTCTTGGACTAAATAATTTTTCAAATAAGTATTTAATGATATTTCATAGTAAGTTAACAATATATACCAAGCACTCTGCCCCACTTACTGTGCATTTCTCTGGAGAAGTGGTCATCAGTTGCCTCTGGGTTGGCTGTGGCTCAGTCCTTCCCAATCAAGCAGCCCTGATTGGGCTCAGTTGCAGCTCTGTTTTCTCCTTTGTAATGGTTTCGGTTCTACCCAAAGCTCCACTACCCATATACATTCTGTAACTTTCACAGATGGATTTTCAAGGCATTTCTTATTCATTTTGTAGCAGTGCCCCACCTGTGCAACCACATCCCTGCTTAGTTATTTTCACATCACCCAAATTGGAGGTTCTGGTCTCTCCATATTGAGTCTTAGTAGCTGATGGCATTTTAAGCTGACTGGCAAGGTCTGGAAGAACATCTGGAAGTTGCTCCTTGAAGGGGTGAGGTCCCAGGCATATATCACCAGAAAGGTGAATCGCATGGGTTTCTCATTTCTCCCATAGGCAATACAGAGAACTTCATTGACTTTCATCACCTCTCCCTGGCTCTCATAAAGTCATAACAAGATAGATCATTAAAAAATTGAAAAGCCTTTGTTCCCATGGTAATTGTTGGCAAGAAGGACCAATAGTTATTTCCAAGGATAGACAGTTTGAAGACCTGGAACTCAACATGGAGCTATCATAAGCCACTGACATACAATTTAAATGTGTTACCTGTTGGAATAGAGATCCTTCTAAGGGCTAGGTTGGGAGGTTTGGAACTGATGATCTCTTATGCAGCCTTTTTAAAAACCCAAGTGACATCATCATTTACAAACAACATTACATCTCTACATGCAACATGATTTACATTTCTACCAATTTTCACAATGGAAGCATGAAATCCACCCAGTGACTAAAACTTTTTTATCAAAGATGTATTTTATTTATTTGAAAGACAAAGTTACAGAGAGAGGTAGAAGCAGAGATGTCTTCCATCCACTGGTTTACTCCCCAAATGGCTGAGGTGGCCAGAGCTGAGCTGATTTGAAGCCAAAAGCCAGGAGCTTCTTGCAGGTCTCCCACGTAGGTGCAGAGGCCCAGGGACTTTCCCAGGCACATTAGCAGAGAGCTGAATCGGAAGTGAAGCAGCCAGGACTCAATGCTGGCACTGCACACCAGGGCTTTAACCCACTGCACCACAGCGCCACTCCTTAAACATATTTTTTTAAACTTTTCTCTTATTGATGAATACTTTGATTGCTTTTGATGTAGCATCCTTGGAGACAACATGATGAACATTTCTCTCCATTCTGATTTTCCTATACCATGAATTGTTCCCTTAGAACAGACTCCCAGAAAGGAAATTATGGAGTCAAAAGGTGAGAATATGTGTGTAGTTGATTTGCAAAATGGTTCAGTTCATTGAAAATCAGTTTCATACCATCACCATTAACTCTGAATATCATTAAAATAATTTTATTATAATCAGTTTATTGTTCTTTTTGTGAAGTGTTCATGTGTGACAGTTTAGAAATCAATGGCAGAGATTAACTGAATTCTGGGAACTTTCTAATGCCCTTCAATGCTTTTCTCCACTTATCTCAATGACAAGATTCTCCCAACGTACCAAGCAACTCTGCTGGGGACATGCACAGAGCCCTGAGGCACAGGCAGATCCCCGAGTGCCTTTGCATTACCCACTTTCTTCTTGCTGTCCTCTAGTAACTCAGAGAGAGATGATACTGCCATTTCTTTTTAAGATTTATTTTATTTATTTGAAAGAGTTACAGCAAGAGGCAGAGCCATAGCAAGAGAGAGGTCTTCCATCTGCTAGTTCACTCCCCAGAGGACCGCAATGGCCAGAGCTCAGCTGATCCAAAGCCAGGAGCCAAGAGCTTCCTCCAGGTCTCCCATGCAGGTGCAGGGGTCCAAGGACTTGGACCATCTTCTACTGCTTTCTCAGGCCACAAACAGAGAGCTGGATCAGAAGTGGAATAGCCGGGACTTGAACCAGTGCCCATATGGGATTCCAGAGCTGCAGGCTTGGGCTTTAACCCACTGTGCCACAGTGCTGGTTCTGATCCTACCATTTCTTCACTTGCAGAATTTATTTATTTATTTTTTGGTTTCCAAAGTTTATTAAAAATCAAAGAATAGAAAAACTTTACATAAAAATATGTCGATTTTAGCTTCCACATTGTTGTCCACACACACAAAAAATCGAAACATGATATCTGTTTGTTAAACCTGTAGCGCGACCACAGTGGCAGCCAGGCCAATTCACTTGCAGAATTTATTTCTGAAAGCAGTGGCCTTCCCCAATGACTGCACATTAGAATCATGCGGGGAACTTTAAAAATTCCCAAAGCCCAGACTGCTTACACATCAATTAAACCAGGGTCTCCAAGGCAAATTCATTATACGAAAATCCCATTGTGCAGCCAAGGTGGAGAATCAGTGCTCTACACCCACAGCCCTGAGGAGACCCTGGCTGGGTGCTCAGGGTTCAAGTGCCCTACAATATGACTGCTTCCAGTCTGGTGGGGGGAGGGGTTAAAAGGCTTGGAATGGGGGTAGATTTACACAGTGGCTAAGATTCTGCTTAATCCATGCATAGGAACAAAGGGTTTTCAAAAGGTTCTTAAAAATGAATATCCTCTGCCTGCAGCGCGAGCACCCCAGATTCTAGTCCCGGTTGGGGCGCTAGATTCTGTACTGATTGCTCCTCTTCCAGTCCAGCTCTCTGCTGTGGCCTGGGAAGGCAGTGGAGGATGGCCCAAGTGCTTGGTCCCCTGCACCCGCATAGGAGACCAGGAGGAAGCACCTAGCTCCTGGCTTCAGATCAGTGCAGCACGCTGGCCGTAGAAGCCATTTCGGGGGTGAACCAATGGAAGAAAGACCTTTCTCTCTGTCTCTCTCTTTCTCACTATCTAGCTCTACCTGTCAAAAAAAAAAAAAAAAAAAAGAAAGAAAGAAAGAAAGAAAGAAAAAATGCATATTGTAAAAAACTACATGAATTTCAGAACATTTTTTGCACCAAAATGAACTGATCTTTGAGTCCCATTTTTCCACTGACTTTTTTTTTAAGATTTATTTTATTTTTATTTGAAAGACACAGTTACAGAGAGAGGTAGACACAGAGAGAGGTCTTCCATCTGCTGGTTCACTCCCCAGATGGCCGCAACAGCCGGAGCTGCGTCAATCCGAAGCTAGGAGCCAGGAGCTTCCTCCAGGTCTCCCACGTGGGTGCAGGGGCCCAAGGACTTGGGCCATCCTCCACTGCCTTCCCAGGCAAAGCAGAGAGCTGGATGGAAGAGGAGCAGCGGGGACTTGAATCGGTGTCCATATGGGATGCCGGCACTTCAGGCCAGGGCTTTAACCCTCTGTGCCACAGTGCCGGCCCCTTCCACTGACTTTTTAAACAGCTGGACTATCTATCTTTATAACTTGATCAACCGGTGGCACCAACTTAGTGGAATTTGTGTGCACTCAGTTTTTGTCCTTAGGGTAAGTGGTATGAAGACACAGAGATCCGAAGACGATGCACACTTGGCAAGGCTGAACTTGTGAAGATCTCTACGCTGTCGTCCATTACTAATCCACAAGGCTGGTTTTCCATACTGGGAGCTGAGTTTTCAAAGGAATGATCCCAAAACTCTCCTTTTTACAATTTAAAGATTTATTTTATTTATTTGAAAGGCAGAATTACAGAGAGAGGGACACACACACAGAGAAAAAAAGAGAGATAGAGAAAGATCTTCTATCTACTGGTTCACTCCCCAAATGACCAAAACGGCCAGGGCTGGACCAGGCAGAAGCCAGGAGGCTGGAACTCCCATCTGGGTCATCTGTGTGGCTGGCAGGGCCCCAGTCATCTGCTGCTTTCCCAGGAGGATTAGCAAGGAGCTGGATATCAGAAGCCGAGCAGCTGGGACTCCAATCAGCAGTCCGATATGGGATGTCCACATCACTGGCAGCAAGGAAACACACTGTGCCACACCAGTGGCCCCGCCTTAAAACACTTGCTATTCTGACTTGCCTTGGAAATGGCTGCTTATGCTCACTATGCTGGATTTACTAAGGCAATATGTAAAATACACACATGTATGCAGGTCAAAAACATCGGCTAAAAACCACTTCTCCAAACGAAATTTAACCCATTGTGCTGTGAGTGCTGAGGCTTTAGCAGCAATACTTAATTACCTATTCATTAGATAAATTCTGCACAAACTCATACCTCCAGTATGCCACAGTAAATGTCTCTGTAGACAAACTCAAGTTGCATCCTGTGGCAGAAATGCTACTCAATCAAGACCTGGGCCAAAAGCAATCAGAAATCCCTTTCTTACCTTTGGCTACCTGAGGAAGAAAGTTAGGCCCACTGGAGTGGTATTTATAACCATCCATTCAAATGTTGTCTTTATGATTTTAAAACTTTATTATCCGATTGAATTCTACATTTCCCCTCAATGATTAAAACAAGGATAGGTTTTAAGTGGCTTCACAGGCTTCATCTTACAGACATTTAGCTTTTATTTTTACTATGAAAGCCAATAATGAAATACAGCTCCCATCATCCATATATAAACACCCAGACACACATCAGACCTCAGAGAATTGCATTAATGTTTATAGACTAAAGCGCTGGGATGTTATCTGAGACCCGATTAAATGGGAAGTGTCCCTGACTCTTCTCAACACAAAAGGGCTTACCCATGGCCCTGAGCTTGGGGTTGAGTCCTCAGCTGGAATAATATACAGTATTCAGCAAAAGTGAGGCCGGGCCCACGCATCACTCGGGATGGAGTTGCTGCCCATCACAGCTCCCTTCTCAGGAAGCTGGGTCAGAATTCCCAGAGGCACCTGGGACTTGCATTCTCTTAGCCATTCTGGAAAGGGCAGGTTCTTGCTCATCCAATGAATTGTACCCATTTATATAGGCCCTTCCTCATGGGTTTTTCTTTCTGGTATCTACGTTGATATAGATAGACTATTGGAATATCCTTGGATGCTTCAGTTATAAAACCAAGCTTGATATCAAGAGCTAAAGAAGGCTAAAGCCATGTCCATTTCCCCCCAAAACTAGGAGAGATGTCACTCCAGAAAAACCTGATATGAGTGAGCAGGGAAAACAGCAGTAATATTTCATTCTTGCATTGGCATAGCCTGATGTGTGGTTACCATCTGATCCTGCCTCAGAAAACACAATGGACTTGACATTCATAACCATTTCTTGGATGAGGATCTCGGTGTCGGAGTGTTCATGTGACACTACCTCTGATTGCAGTTGGTTCTTTTTCTTGTCACCCTCTAGGGGCCAAGTCAGCCATGGAGAGAGTTAGCCAGGCCCCTGACTCCCAAATGCAGTGCCCTTCCATCTGCCTTGTTGCTGTTCCATGAACATGTTGTCTTCTTTCTAAGAATCATTCTCTAAAGAAGATTGGAACAAACATACATGTAAACACTTGGATTAAACACACACATAAGCATAGACGATAAGAGAAAGGAGGTCTTAGCCTTAGCTTTTAAATGAGAACCACAGGGTTGGCTTTTTGGCACAGGGGTTAAGATATCACTTGGAATGCTTGCATTCCATGGTCAAGTCCCTGAGTTTGAGTCCCAGCGCTGCTTCTGATCCAGCTTTCTTCTAACGAGCATCCTGGAAGGCAGCATGTGATAGTTCAAGTACTTGGATCCAGGTCACTCATGTGGGAGACCTGGTCATGTTAAATGTACTGCTTAGTAAATCTATAGATTTTTCCATAGCATCCAGTAGCCTTCACACAATAGCGCCTCATAGAGGACCATCAGCAGAACATCAGTCTCATTTTAATAAACTTACAATAGAAAAGGTTTTTTGCTGTGTACTTACTCCTCATGTGGGATCTCTGTCCTTAATGTATTGTGCAATGTGAAGTAATGCTATAACTAGTACTCAAACAGTATTTTACACTTTGAGTTCTGTGTGGGTGTAAACTGATGAAATCTTTACTTAATATATACTAAATCGATCTTCTGTATATAAAAATAATTAAAAATGAATCTTGATGTGAATGGAATGGGAGAGGGAGCGGGAGATGGGAGGGGTGCGGGTGGGAGGGAAGTTATAGCCATTGTAACCCATAAACTGTACTTTGGAAAACTATATTTACTAAATAAAAGTGTTTATAATAAAAAAAACACAAAAAAGGAATGTAATTTTCTATCATGTAATTTTGTAAATTGTAATTTCTGTTCATCCTCATCGAAATTTGTTGAAATTTATTGAAAAAATAAAAATTTTGTCTATTGCAAAAAAAAAAAAGAAAAGGTTTTTTGCTGCAGTGGATATCTCTACTTATTCCAGAATAATTGTATCAGAGGAAGCAAATGCCATATTCGAAGCACCGATTTCCTCAGAGACACGGACGTGACAACGTAATCCATATTTGCAGCACTCGTGCCTCGGGGGTGACACAGTGAGACTCACAGATGGTAACCCAAGTTGATATACTGTCTGGAAGTAACAGCTTCTCCACACAGGTACTTCTTCTCTGAGTTCAGCCATTCACAGCCCTTCTCTGGTGTTGTGTTTGACCTTGGGACTAGCGAGAGAGAAAGTCTATCCTGTCCTGGCTGTGGGGACAGCCAGTTGTAAAATCTGCATCAGGTTGTAGTGACAACGGAGTCCAGAGGTAAACAGAAGCTGAGACAAAACTTTGCCTTGTGACGTTCAAGTCTCTGCTCATAGCTTCTCCTTGGGTGGAGCTGTATCGTTGCAAGAGTAGTTTGCAGTTTGGCTGTTTGTTCAACCCTTCCTCTGATTATATAAGAAACTCCACTACTATCCTATTAAATCACTTCCTGAGCTTAAGCTAATTTGACTTGATCTTTTATCACATCCAAAGGGGGGAAAAACCAACTCATGATTAATGCAACCATCAAACTGAAAATATATGAACTATTTGTCTCAAGGAATTTCAGGGCTGTGTCAGAAATTTTAGCTCTTGATATAAGGAGGCCAACATCTCTGATGGAGCTGCCAAATACTTCCTACCTTAAAAGGGCTGAGCAAGATGAAAGCAGTCAGAGAATAGAGCTGTTGTGGATCAGACATTTACATAAAAGGAAAGCAGTCAGTCCATCTGCATAGGCGCACACAGCCTGGTGGTGGGAATTAGGAAGCCCACGCTCCACCACTGGGCTGGCTGCGCTGCCTGCAAGGGGGCTACACTGATGCACCTGCGAGCCCCAAGCCTTTGGATGACAGAGTTGAGATCTTCCAAACAGCACTTGGTAGACAGGCTGAGAGCCCAGTCTCAAAAGAGCCACAGCAAGGATTAACAACACCTTTAGACAGTTTGACAATGCCACTTCCGTGAGTGAATGCCACAGGCTGTTTCTTTCCTGGAAAGAAACCCCAAACACCAGGCTGGCTATAGGGTTCAAAATACTCTGCAGTGGCACGGTGGTGTAGCGGGCAAAGTGGCCACGTGCAGCGCCGGCATCCCACATGGGCACCAGGTTCTAGTCCTGGCTGCTCCTCTTCCAGTCCAGCTTTCTGCTGTGGCCTGGGAGAGCAGTGGAGGATGGACCAGGTCCTTGGGCCCTGCGCCTGTATGGGGACCAGGAGGAAGCTCCTGGCTCCTGGCTTCGGTTTGGGGCAGCTCTGGCTTTTGCAGCCAGCTGGGGAGTGAACCAGCGGATGGAGGACCTCTCTCTCTCTCTCTCTCTCTAATTCTCACTTTCAAGCAAATAAATAAATCTTAAAAAAAAAAAAATACTCTGCAGCCCAATTCCTAGGAAACCTTCCCAGGCTCCTTAGAGGAGGTCAAGCAGGGGGAGGGAAGGGAGGAGGGGGAAACAAGCAGAGTCAGTGGAGAATGTCCTAGGGAGTGGAGGAGAGGGTGATTCCCAAGGTCAGTGTCTACAGGTGCCACCCCCACGCCCTTGGGTCTGATTTTATGAAAGAAGCCACGTTCCCCTGGTAAAAGAAGAGGAGCGGACCGACACTGTGGCTCACATAGTTAATCCCCTGCCTGAGGCGCTGGCATCCCATATGGGTTCCGGGTTCTGGTCCTGGCTGCTCCTCTTGCAGTCCAGCTCTCTGCTGTGGCCCGGGAAGGTAGTGGAGGATGGCAAAAGTGCTTGGGCTCCTGCACCCGCATGGGAGACCAGGAGGAGGCACCTGGCTCCTGGTTTCGGATCGGCACAGCACCAGCCGTAGCAGCCATTTGGGGGCTGAACCAACGGAATGAAGACCTTTCTCTCTCTCACACACACTGTCTAACTCTATCTATCAAAAAAAGAGCAAGTTCTGGAGAAAACATTTAACTCAGCCGTTTTGTTCCATGGTCTATTGGCCCCACTGATTGGGCACCCCTAGCCCTGCTCCCTGATCCTTACAATGCCCATGTGGCAGGTTGAATACTGTCCCCACCCCAAATTCATGTGCAACCAGCACCTCTGAGGGTCACTTGTTTGGAAAGAGGGTCTTTCTAGATGCTGTTGTCAAGGATCTTAGGAGGAAGTCATCTTGGATTCACAGGATGGTTCTTAGGAAGAAATCCAATGGAGAGGGGACACAGGCATGGACAGAGGAGATAGTCGAGCAAAGAACTGGTTTTATGCTGTCACTCTCTGGAAAAGCTAGGTGCCCCAAAGCCTTGGAAGAGGCAAGGGAGCTGAGTCTTCACTCTGCTAACACCTTGACCTTGGATTTGTAGCCTCTAGAACTGTGCAAGAATAGTGACCAGGACCAGAGCTGTGGCGCACTAGGTTAATCCTGCACCTGTGGCATCAATATCCCATATGGGCACCAGTTCTAGTCCCAGCTACTCCTCTTCTGATACAGCTCTCTGCTAAGGCCTGGGAAAGCAGTGGAAGATGGCCCAAGTGCTTGGGCCCCTGTACCCATGTGGGAGATCCTGAAGAAGCTCCTGGCTCCTGGCCTCAGGTCTGCCCAGCTCTGGCTGTTGCAGCCATTTGGGGAGTGAACCAGCAGATGGAAGACCTTTGTCTCTGTCTCTCCCTCTCACTGTCTGTAATTCCACCTCTCAAATAAATAAATAAAATCTAAAAAAAAAAAGAATAGTGACAAAGGTTGTGGCAAGTACCCCTCCCACACACAGTGCCAGAATATTCCACACAGACCTGTTTTCTTTTTGTTTTTATTTAATGAATGCATTTTTTCAGATACAACTTTAGGAATACAGTGTTTCTTTCCCCCATACCCCTCCCCAGCTCCCACTCCACCTCCCTCTCCTTCTCTCATCTCCTTCTTCATTATGATTCATTCTTTTTTTTTTTTGACAGGCAGGGTGGACAGTGAGAGAGACAGAGAAAGGTCTTCCTTTTGCCGTTGGTTCACCCTCCAATGGCCACCGCGGCCAGCATGCTGTGGCCAGCGAACCGCGCTGATCCGATGGCAGGAGCCAGGTGCTTCTCCTGGTCTCCCAGTGCAGGGCCCAGTGTGGGGAACCACAGGCCGGCCACCTGTGGGGACCTCCTCATTGCACTGCCTCATCCTGCGGAGCATAACAAGGTCAAGGAAGTGCTGAACAAAAGACTTGCAAACAACCTGATGAGAAGAGATACACCTTGACCTGAGGCTATGCATGCCTTTTGATCTGATTGATGGACTGCTCGCCCTAGCCCTAGGGGACCGGGGATGGACAGAAGACCTGGATAGGGGCGGGAAAGTTGAGCAGTCTCTTCAGTCTTTCTCCTTCTTTCTCTCGGCTGCTTCTCTTCTTTCTTCTCTCCTTTCCTTCTGCTATCACTAAAATAAAAGTTCCTTGAGAACCGATCAACAGTGGTCGTGTCGTGACTCCGTGGGTTGGACCTTCGCTGGCAAGGGTTCGACAGCCCAGACACTTGGGCCATCCTCCACTGCACTCCCAGGCCACAGCAGAGAGCTGGCCTTGAAGAGGGGCAACCCAAACAGAATCCGGTGCCCCGACCAGGACTAGAACCCAGTGTGCCAGCGCCGCAAGGCAGAGGATTAGCCTAGTGAGCCACGGCACCAGCCATGATTCATTCTTAGTATGACTTTATATACAGAGGACCAACTCCATGCTAATCATAGACTTCAACAATTTGCACACATGCACACACACAGTTTGGGAAGAAAATTTGCAGTTAATTCTCTTATTATAATTCATTAGGGACAGAGGTCCTACACGGGGAGCAAGTGCACAGTGACTCCTGTTGTTCCTTTAACAATTAACACACTTATTTATGACATCAGTGATCATCCAAGGCTATTGACATGGGCTGCCAAGGCTATGGAAGCCTTTTGTGACCATAGACTCCATCAGTATTTGGACACGGCCATAAGCAAAGTGGATGTTCTCTCCTCCCTTCAGAGAAGAGTGTCTCCTTCTTTGATGGCCCTTCCTTTCCTCTGAGGTCTCACAGAGATCCTCCATATAGGCCGTTTTTTGCCACAGAGTCTTGGCTTTCCATGCCTGAACTGGTCTTGCAGGCCTTTCTGCCAGACCAGGAAGCCTTAAGGGTTGATTCTGAGGTCAGAGTGTTATTTACAGTGAATGTCATTCTAGGAATCTGCTGTGTGTACTGCTTCCCATGTTGGACTTTCCTTCTTTTTTAATTCTATTATTTTTACTGATTACTTGATGTTATTTATATGATCACTTTTAAGCTTAGACCAATCTATATGTTGTCTAACATATTTCTATATATGTTAGACATATATGTCTATATTTCTTACATGGAGCTTGCATCCACCAGAGCTGCAAAGAACATCAGTTGCGTCGATCCAACTCCCATTAGAAAAGATGTCACCACCATTGTTCAAAACATTACCACTTTAAAATATTATTTTATCTATTTGAAAGGCAGAGTTACAGAGAGGGAGGGAGAAAGCTGTATTTTCCATCTGCTGGGTCAATCCCCAAAGGTCTGCAGCGGCTGGGACCTGAAACTCCATCCAGGTCTTCCACGTGGGTGGCAAGGGCCCAAGTATCTGGGCCATCTTCCACTGCCCTCCCGAGCACATCAGCAGGGAGCTAATGTGGAGCCACCAGGACTCAACACTGCACTTGGATGAGATGCCAGCATCACACCACCACAGCAGCCCCAAACGTTACCACGTTGAAAGATGATTCTTAGAAATCATTCACTGGTAGAGTCTCCTAAGTGGGGAAATACTTAAGGACTGGACACACCTCTTCTTCAGAGGAAGAGCAATTTCTCACCTCTGGGGTCCTCCAGGAGCGGGGTTTGGGTGTCTTTTGAGAGACCTTGGAGCAAGAACCCAGTCTTTCCTCCCTCCCAGTTGATTGCCACCAGCCAAATGCTCCCCTGACCTTGCCTGTGCCTCTGCCACTGTCATGCTCCCAGCCCTGCACCCAGCCCCATAACGGCAGGGATGCTGAGCTGCTGTGAACAACCTGCTCGATACAGTGGTTCCATTGCCTTAGGATCTATACCCAGTGGTAGGGTTTGGGGATCGTATCACAGCTCTGTTTTTAGTTTTTTAGGAACCACTCTAGTGTTTTCTATAATGGCTCCTCTACTAATTTATATTCCCATAAATATTGTGTAAGAGTTCCCCTTTCAGAGCCGGTGCGTTGACATAGTAGCTTAAGCCTTACCGTGCTGCCACCCACATGGACACCAGTTCGAGTCCCAGCTGCTCCACTTCTGACTCTTCTAATGCACCTGGGAAAGCAGCAGAAGATAGCCCAAGTGCTTGGGTCCCTGCATCCATTTGAGAGACCCGGAGGAAGCTCTTGGCTCCTGGCTCCTGGCTTTGGATCGTCCCAGCTCTGGCTAATGGGACCATTTGAGTTGTGAACCAGTGGCTGAAAGATCTCTCTCTCTCTCTCTCTCTCTCTCTGTAACTCTGCCTCTCACAAAATAACTAAATCTTTAAAAAAAAAAAAAAGAGTTCCCCTTTCTGCACATTCTCACCATAGTCAACAGAATGAAAAAGTAAATTGCACAATGGGAGACAGTACTTTTAAAAGTGAGAGATAGTCTTTCATCCTTTAATTCAGCTCAAATTCCTGAAACAGCTGGGCCTGAGCCATACTGAAGCCATGTAGGTGGTAGGGGCCCAGGTACTTGACCTGTCACCTGCTGCCTCCCAAGGTGTGCATTAGACAGAAGCTGACATCAGAAGTGTAGGTAGGACTTGAGCTCAGCACTCCTATATGGAATGTGGGATCTTAACTGCTGCTCCAAAGGCTGCCCCAGGAGAAAATATTTGCAAACTACCCATCTGACAAGGGATTAACATTAAGAACATCCAAGGAATTCAAACAACTCAACAGAAAAAAACTAATCTGGTTTAAAAATAGGTAAATGGCCTGAATAGACATTTCTCAAAAGAATGTGTGCAAATGACCAACAAGTATATGAAAAAAAATGGTCAATCAACATCACTAGGCATCAAGAAAATGCAAATTAAAACCACAATGAGATATCATCTCACTGCAGTCAGAATGATTATTCATGAAAAGCAAAATAATAACAGACGCTGTCAGGGATGAAGGTTGTTCTTGAGCCCCGTGTCTGCTCTAAGAAGCTCTCCAAGCTCCTCCTCCCTTGTGTAATTTCCTGCCTGTTCTCCCGGCTTGCCCTGCACCTCCTCCTGTGTTACTGTTCTTTTGCACTTTATTTCTTTTGTTTTTCCAGTCCTTTCTCCCTACCCCGTCCCTCCCTCTCAACTACTGCTAATGTTGAAGTATTGCTGGTGGAATCTGATGTTGTTTCCACACTCTTTACTCACACTTCGGAAAGCAGGTGAGCAGCTAGCATTTGGCTTAGATTATAGATGCCACTTGAGGGGAAAGTGTTGTGGTATAACAGGTAAAGCCACTGTCTGTGATGCCAGCATCCCACATATGGACACTGGTTGTGTCCCGGCTGCTCTACTGCCAATTCAGCTCCCTGCTAATGGGCTGGGAAAGGCAGCAGAAGATGGCCCAAGTGCTTGGGCCCCTTCCTCCCACATGGGAGACCTGGAAGAAGCTCCTGGCTTCTGACTTCAGCCTGGGCCAGCCCTGGCCATTGTAACCATCTGGAGAGTGGACCAGCAGATGGAAGATATTTCTCTCTCCCTGTCTTTCGCTCTTTCTCTGTAGCTGTGATGTTCAAATATATAAATAAATTGTTTAAAAAAGAGATGTTGACATCCCATGAGTACCTGCTCCAGTTCAAATTCTAGCTCTTCTCAGGATTCTAGCTTCCTGTTGCTAATGCAGTTCCTGGGAGGCAGGAGATGGCTTGAGTAGTCGTGTCCCTTCCACCTGCGTGAGAGACCTGGATTGAGTTCAGCTCCAGATGTTCCAGGCATCTGGGGATTAAACCAGTGGATGGGAGCCCTTTCTCTCCCTCTTTGTCTCTCCCCGTTCCCTCTCTCTCTTCCTCTCAAATAAATAAATAAAAATAAAACTATTTCAAAGCAGGTGAGCTAAATCTGTTGCCACTGCTGTCACAGAAAAAGTTTTCAAAACTGAAACAAACTAAATCACACATGGACACACACACACACACACACACACACACACACACCTTTCCCCATTTCTGCCTTGTGACTGATTAATTATGTTCAGTGTTTGGTCTTATGATGAAAAGGAGTAGCAAAAAGCAATAACCTATCAGATGCCCTGCTTTGATTTGATCTAATTAATTCAGCCAAGTGCCAGAAGACAGTGCCAAGCCATATGGACTGTCGTGAAGCCCAGCAAATATGCATGCATCTGGGTCCTCTCAGGTACTTAGCTGTCCACAAAGACCTGGCCTGGACCCAGTCCTGGGCAGCAGAGTCCTGCACGAGGACCACTGGGGACCGAACTGCGTACTCTCAAATCCGGATGTTGAAGCACTAATTCTCAGTGTGACTCTATTTAGAGATAGGACTTTTAAAAGGTAATTAAGGTTAAATAAGGTCATGAGGGTGGGTCCTTAATCCACCTTATAAAAAGACAATTCTTACAATAAGCTCTGATTACCTCATCTCTCAAAATTAAAGCAATTGTACATTATCACCAACTGTCAGTGCCCAGTGTTCAGACTTCTAATTATTTCACTAATGCATAAATGTGTGCGTCTTAATTTTTATAAATGGTTCATTTGAATCAAGATGTATTTAAGGCCCATCAATGGTAATTGATTAGTATGTCTCCAAGTCTCTTGTAACCTATGGGATTTGGGGGCCAGCCTTATGGTGTAGCGGATTAAGTCACACGCAGCCTGCGACACCGGCACCCATAGCAGAGTATCCTGGTTCTGATCCAGCTTCCTGCTAATGCACCTGGGAAGGCAGCAGATGACCCAAGTGTTTGGGTCCCTGCCACACCAGATGGAGTTCCTCGCTTCTGCAGTCAGCCTGGCCTAGCCCTGGCTGTGGTAGCTGTTTGGGGAGTGGACCAGCAGATGGAAGCTCACTCCTGACTGCACCCTGCCCCCCAGCTCTGCCTTTCAAATAAATACATCTTTTTAAGGCATCTGTAAGATCCTCTATTGTCATTTCACTTCCTCAAAGTTTGGCTGGTGCTGAAGAAATGGAGCGATCTGTCGTGTAGCGCTTCCCATCTTGAATCTGCTCGTCACAACCCTCTGGGGTCTTGGCAGGGTTCTCTGTGCTTTGTAGTTTCCTGTAAATGGATAGGTGGGTCTAGAGGCTTGATAAGGATCAGGATGAGATTTTTTCAAGACTGCTTCATATAAGCAGGGGTTACGTTCTTCTATCTGGAGACATAAAACACCTAGCCAGTTTCCCCTTGATGATGTCGGCAGCCACTGGCGATTAATGCACAGACCCTTCAATTCATTAGGAGATTTGAAATGATGATATCCTAGCCTTTTCCACTGGCTAGCTGAAATAATCACATAAAGAGCACTCTCCCTGTTGTAGTCAGTTTGGGCTGCTCTAACACAAATCCCATGACGTGGGCGGCTTATGCACAGCAGAGATTCACGGCTCACAGGTCTGGAGTGTGGGAAGTCAGGCACCAGGGGGCCAGAATACCCAGTGTCTATGGAGGGCCTGCTTCCTGGTTCACAGAGGTTCTTCTTCCTGGAGAGCCCTCTCAAGTCTGAGGGGCTAGGGAGCTCCCTGGAGCCTCTTTCCTTCCATGAGGATCCCACCTTCAGGACTGAATCTCCTAGGGAGGGCTTGGGGCTGTGGTGCAGCAGGTTAAAGACCAGGCCTGCAGTGCTGACATCCCATATGGGCGCCAGTTCAAGTCCTGGCTGCTCCACTTCTGATCCAGCTCCCTGCTAATGCACCTGGGAAAGCAGTAGATGGCCCAAGTGCTTGGGCACCTGCACCCACATGGGAGACCTGGAAGAAGCTCCTGGCTCCTGGCTTCAGATCAGCTCAGCTCTGGCCATTGTGGCTATTTGAGAAGTGAACCAGAAGGTGGAAGAACTCTCTATCTCTTTCTGTCTCTACCTCTCTCTCTCTAACTCTGCCTTTCAAATAAACAAAATAAATCTTTTTTAAAAAATAAAAAAGACCAAATCACCTAACAAAAGTCACCTCACTGAGGATTAGGGTGTTGATCTATGGCCTCTCCTTCCACTACCATTTAGTTAGGCAGTGGTGTAGTTCATATGCCAGGTCTCTGTGGTAGCGATACCTTTCTTCCTCATATGGGTACATAAATTAAGATTATTTTTGATGTGTATATACTTTTAATGCAGTCATTTCATTTATGACAACTTGTAAGTAAATTATCCAAAGAAGGAAAAATACGTACATGCTACAGAGATTTTAGTAAGCCGTGGACAAGAAGATAATTTTTTTTTTAGTTACAGAGAAAGAGAAGGAGAGGCAGAGAGAGAGAGAGGTCTTGCATCCTCTGATTCACTCCCCAATTGGCTGCAATGGCCGGAGCTGCGCCGATCCGAAGCCAAGAGCCAGGAGCTTCTTCTGGGTCTCCCACGAAGATGCAGGGGCCAAGCACTTGGGCCATCTACTGCTTTCCCAGGCCGTAGCAGAGAGCTGGATCGGAAATGGAGCAGCTGGGACTTGAACCAGTGCCTATATGGGATGCCAGCACTGCAGGCGGCAGCTTTACCTACTAAACCACAGCGCCGGCCCCCATGATAATTCTTAAACTTCACATTGAAAAAAGTCCCTAGGAAACATTTGGAATGTAGTTTCTATTTGCAGTTTTGATGCACATTTCCCTGGCCACCAATTAGGTTAAGCAGCTTTTAACATGTCTATTGGTTGCTTTATTTCCTTTTCTGTGAAGTGCTGAAATTGGACTTTTGCCACTTTTCCCCTATGGATTCTCAGTTTGTAGGAACCTATTCAAGATCGTAGCCTTTACTGAATATATATTGCTACTATTTTTTTTCTACTCTGTGATTTCCTTATCCCTCTCTTTAGGAAGTCTTTTCATAAGCAGAGTTTTTAATTCTGTTGAAGTGATAACTTTTTACTTTATGATGGGTCATGACCCATCTTCCTGTTTGCCTATAGTTTTGCCTTCACATCAAGTGCCCTTATCTTCCTGGTTCTTGTGTATGACATGAAATAAGGTCCATTTTAATTTTCCCATGGGGATACCTACCAGGACCAGCACTGCCATGGGAAAGTGCATTTTCTAGTTGACATACAGACTGACCCAGCAAGGGTGTAAGGGGTAGAGCAGGTTAAGCTGTGGCTTAGGATGCTGGCATCCCATACTGGAGTGCCAGCTCAAGTCCCTGCTACTCCACTTCCAATCCAGCTTCCCACTAATGTTTCTAGGAGACAGCAGATGGAGGCCCAGGTGCTTGGGCCACTGCCACCCATGTGGGAGACCCAAATGGAATCCTGGCCCCTGGCTTTGACCTAGGCCATCTTAGGCAGTTGCAGACATTGGTGGGGTGAAGCAGAGGATGGAAGATCTCTCTCTCTCTCTCTCTCTCTCTCTCTCTCTCTCTCTCTCTTTCTCTCTGCCTTCCTACTGTCTCTTTATCTCTGTGTCACTCTACCTTTCAAATAAATAAATCCTAAAGAAAAGAAAGAAATACAATGTCACCCTAGTGCCATATGAACTTTCTCAACAGGCACAGTTGTCTCTGGGCCTCTGTTCTACCCCATCACTCTCATCACTGCCTCAGTATCAACCCCACACTCATGAACATATGTTATATCACTTAAGAGGACAAATGCCCCAGGCATCTTTTCTCCCGAAGTGTTTTTAATTATCTGTATTTCCATACATTTTAGAAACAATAAGTCAATTTCAATAGTATTCTGTTATAATTTTTACCATAATTGAAAGGAATGCGTAGTTTGATTCAGAGAGAACTGGCATGCTTAAATAATACTGAATCTCTCATTTCATGATCAAACTATCTCTCAATTTATTTAGACTTTGTCTGGTGTTCAATAAAGTTTTATTATCTTCTCCATAAAAATCTTATGCACATTTTTTGTTACATTTATTCCTGTGTATGCTTAGATGTTCATTTTTTAAAAATTTACATTTTGCTTATTTTTGTCTAATTTGTATGCTTTAATAACTTTTTTAAAGGTTTATTTATTTATTTGAAAGTCAAAGTTACACAGAGAGAGAAGGAGAGGCAGAGAGAGAGAGAGGTCTTTCATCCACTGGTTCACTCCCCAATTGGCTACAACAGCCAGAGCTAAGCCAATCCAAAGCCAGAAGCCTGGAGCTTCTTCCAGGTCTCCCATATGGGTGCAGAGACTGGTGCTGTGGTGTAGCGGGTAAAGCCACCACCTACAGTGCCAGCATCCCATATGGGCACCACTTTGAGTTCTGGCTGCTCCACTTCTAATCCAGCTCTCTGCTATTGCCTAGAAAAGCAATAGGGGATGCCCCAAGTCCTCAGTTCAAAATATTACCTAATGTTTATTAATATTCCTTCTTTGACCCATGTGTATGTTGAGGTATATTTTTAATTAGTAAAATATGGGGGCTTTTTATTATTCTATTATTATTCTGTTATTGATTTTTGGTCTAAATCAAGCCCTATAACATTTCAGTTCTTCAAGATGTATTAAGATTTATTATGTGGCCTGTATTTGATCCTTTGTTCTGTGTGCTACTATGGGTAGTTTTCTGTCTGCGTTCGTTAGGTCAAGTTTGTTAATCATGCTATTAAAAGCATCCCTAGCTTGACTAATTCTTTCCTACTAAGTTCATTAGTTATTCAGAGAGGTTTGTTAAAATCATCTCCTGGGACTGTCAGTTTGTCTCATTTTTGCTTTTCATTGGCATCTACTTTGGTTTTTCATCTATTTTGGATTTGCTGTAGGGATTAGAAATGAGGCCCCAATTCAGAATGTCCTTGGCCTTCACAGTAGGGAAATCTGACATTAGGCCAGCTGGATTTCAAAACTGCTATGGACCAGTGACTGGCATTTACCTCCTTTTCCTCCCTTTTTCCTATTTATCATTCTAACCAGTCACAAGTGTATGCAGCATTAAAGCCATAGTAAATGGCATTAAATACATATATCTAATGTGACATTGAATATATTCACAATGTTGTATAACCTTCACCGCTATCTACATCCAAAACATTGTCTTCATTTCCACTAAAAACTCTGTCCCCATCCTGCTTCCCTCAGGCCCTGCTAACTTTATTCCAATTTCTCTGTGAATTTGCTAATTCCAGGTACCTCACCTAAGTGGAATCCTGTGGTAATTGTTCTGCTGCAACTGGATTTTTTAAAAATTATTTTAAAAATTTATCTTAAAATTATAGAGAGATATAGATGATGATGAAGATAGATGATAGATAGATAGATAGATAGATAGATAGATAATAGATTAGATAATCTTCCATCTATTGCTTCACTCCCCAAATGTCTGTAACAACCTGGGCTGGACCAGGCTGAAGCCAGGAGCCTGAGAGCTCAGTCTAGGTCTTTCACACTGATGGCAGGGATCCAAGTTCTGGATCCACTGCCTCCTGGAATGTGCATTAACAGAAACCGGGAATAAGGAATGTGGCAGGGACTTGAGCCCAGAGACTGATATGAGATGCGGGCATCCCAAGTGATGTTTTAAGTATCTCTGGACTATTTGAAGTGTATACTGGGCACAGGGAAGTAACACCAGTGTGGGATCCCTTTTAAATTCACTGTTTTGGTTTTTTGACCATTCAGATAATGTCGACTTGACCTGCAGGTATTCAAAGGGCCTAGATGCTGTGTGCAACTTCTGAAAGAGGGCTAGGATCCGTCCCAAATCTTTATGGAGAGTGCATTAGCCAGCTCAGATTACTGTAATAAAATACTGCACTCTGTCTGACTTAAATAACAGAAATTTATTTTCAGGGCCGGCACTGTGGTGCTGGCATCCCATATGGGCGCCAGTTCAAGTCCCGGCTGCTCCTCTTCCTATCTGGCTCTCCGCTATGCCTGGGAGGGCAGTGGAGGATGGCTCAGGTCCTTGGGCCCCTTCATCCCTCACGTGGGAGACCCAGAGGAGGCTCTTGGCTCCTGGCTTCAGATTGGTGCAGCTCCAGCCACTGCGGCCGTCTGGGGAGTGGACCAGCGGATGGAAAACCTCTCTCTCTCTCTCTCTCTCTCTCTCTCTCTCTTTCTGCCTCTGCCTCTCTGTGGCTCTGCCTTTCAAATAAATAAATCTTAAGAAAATAAAAAAGACCTTTCTCTCTGTCTCTCTCACTGTCCACTCCGTCTGTCAAAAAAATAAATAAATAAATAAAAGAAGGAAAGAAAGAAAAGAAAAAAGGAATTTATTTTCTCCCAATTCTCCGCTGGGACTACAAGACCAAAGCGTTGGCAGGGCTGGCTCTGCCGAGGCCTCTCTCGTTGGGTTGTAAGTGGCCATGTCCTAGCTGCTGCTTGCTGCGGTGATGAGCGCGCTCTCGTGTCCCCAGTGTGCTGTGATTTCCTCTCCAGATAGAGACATCACTATGGATGGATTAGAGCACACTCACAGTCTCACTTTAATTTAATCACCTCTTGGGGCCCCATCTCCAAGAGAAGTCCCATTGCAAGGTCCTAGGATTTTGGGCTCCAACACATGAATTTGGGGGAGACACAGTTCAGCCCATACCAGAAGAAGGGGCTCCTATTGGCTGTTCACTTTGGGAGAAGCTCACTTTTCTGTCTCTCCTGCTGGCATCAGGAAACTGTCCAAACCGAAGCCTGACCCAGCACCTGCCCTCAGGTGTGAGAGATTTGACGCTGGGTTTCTCACTGAGTCCTCTTGGTTCCCATTTCCACTTAGAACTTCACCTGTTGCTCTCTATCTTCTCAGCTCTTTTGTGTCTTAATATTCTAACTTGGCACAGTAACAGTATCATCAATGATATTCCACTGACCTTTAGGTAGTAAATGTATGTCGTACGAACACCTTACCAATTGCATGCAGTATATTCCAGTTTTCATGTTTTTGCTTTATGTTTAAACACGCAGAGATGTAATGATTAAGAACAGCAGGACCCTAGGACAGGCTGGCGTTTGGCTCAGCAGTTAGATGCCTGCATCTCATACCAGAGTGCCTGCCTTCAGGTTTCAATTTCCACTCATGACTCCAACCTCCTGCTGATGCGCCACCTGGGAAGGAACAGGTAATGGTTGGGTCCCTGTCATCCACGTGAGAGACCTAGGTTGAGTTTCCAGCCCCCGGCTTCAGCTTAGCTTGACCCTGGCTGTTGTGGGCATTGGGGGAGTGAATAAGCAGATGAAAGATCTGTGTCTCTGAAATTATAATAAATAAATAAATAAATAAAAGAAAAAAGGGATAGCAGAGTCTAGCGCTCTGACAGGACTGGTCACAGAGGAAGTTTGGAAATGTTGAATAAGTGAATACATGAATGTTCTCTATTATGTAGTCAAATCTTTATGAAATTTTCTACTCCCCAGCTCTAAAGTTAAGCAAAGTATTCCCATCATCCATACATTAAATGTAAAGCCTACTCTGGAGTAAGAAAAACCAGTCAATATTTCCAAAATATATAATTGTACAAATACAGGGCACTGCAAAAAATTAGGGAAAATGGAATTAAAAGTTTGAGTTTATTTTGGTGTCAAATGTTTCTTATAAGACATGGAAAATGCCTACTATGAAAAAAAATACATGGATTTCAAACTTGCTTTTGCCTTAAAAGAAATTGACATAGTGGTCAAATTGCTTGTGACTTTTGCGTCTTCTATCAGAGTGCGTGGGTTCAGGCCCCAGCGCCATTCCTGACTCCAGCTTCCTGCTAATGTAGACCCTGGGAGGCAGCAATGAAGGCTCAAGTAGTTGGGTTCCTGCCACACTCTTAGGAGACTTGGCTTGAGCTCCTTGTTGGCATCAACCTGGCCCAGCATAGGCTGTTGTGGACATTTGGGAGATGAAGGAAAAACACGGGGAGATCTCTGTCTCTGCCTCGCTGCCTTTCAAGAAAACATAAATAAACATTTAAAAATCAATAAACATTTTTTGAATTTCATTTTCCATGAACTTTTTTGAAGTACTCTCATATAGCTGAGATTAATACAAACACAGCCAGCCTAATGGCCACATGGAACGCTCCTAGACACCCTCCTTAACTGCGATCAGCACCTTAGGCTGTGTCTCCCCCCAGTCCTAAAGTCAGTTAAGCAAATCGGGAGACCAGCCTGCATGCCACCAAAGCATCTGCTTAGGAAGAACTCAGGACATGACTTGAGGAAGGAACTGACTTCTCCGGATCCTCTCTGTGCATTCCTGCAGTTTCTGTCTCCCCTTTGTGAGGCCCACTGTGCAAGGGAGCAGTCACCTGTGACAGCAGCCAGGATTCCCGGGATGGGATCCCTCCCTTCCCAAGTCCAGGGAGCACATTCTGCATTTGGTGAAGTATCCTATTTATACCAATGACCTTCCTCACTTTCAGAAACTGAACAGCTGCACAATATATATAACAGAATGGAAAGTAACATGACACATGTTTCAAAGAGAAAGCTGGAGAAGGGCTCCAGACCCAGTGTTCCTTCCAGCTCCAAAGGCTGGGGCTTAGTGTCTATAGCATAAAAATAACCAAGAGGCCAGCGGGGAGCATGGCAGAGCAGGTTGGGCCAAGGAACAGAATTTTGACTCCCTAAATTTTGACTCCTGGCTTCAGATTGGTGCAGCTCCAGCCACTGCGGCCATCTGGGGAGTGAACCAATGGATGGATGGTGCTCTTCTCTCTCTCTCTCTCTCTCTCTCTCTCTGCCTCTGCCTCTCTGTGGCTCTGCCTTTCAAATAAATAAATCTTTAAAAAATTTTTTTGCTCCTGGCTTCAGATCGGCCTGAGATAAAGAAGGAAGTTGGCCTTGTTTTTATCTTTTTTTTTTTTTTTTTTTTTTTTTACTTAAAAACTTGTTTATTGGGACCAGCGCTGTAGCATAAAAATTAAGCCTCTGCCTGCAGTCAGCATCCCATATAAGGGCCAGTTCAGGTCCTGGTTGTTCCACTTCCAATCCAGCTCCCTGCTAACGTGCCTGGGAAAGCAGTGGAAGATGGCACAAGTCCTTGGGCCCTTGGGGCCAAAGCTGTGGCATAGCAGGTAAAGCTACAGTCTGCAGTGTTGGCATCCCAGATGGGTGCCAGTTCGGATTCCAGCTGTTCCACTTCCAATCCAGCTCTTTGCTGTGGCATGGGAAAGCAAAGGAAGATGGCCCAAGTCCTCGGGCCCCTGTACTCCTGTGGGAGACCCAGAAGAAGCTCCTGGCTCCTGGCTTTGGATCAGCCAAGCTCCGGCCATTGCAGCTAATTGGGGGAGTGAACCAGTGGATGGAAGACTTTTCTTTCTCTCTCTGCCTTTCAGATAAGTAAGTAAATCCTTAAAAAAAAAATCCTCGGGCACCTGTACCCACCTGGGATACCTGGAAGAAGCTCCTGGCTTCGGATTGGCACAGCTCCAGCCTTTGCAGCCATCTGGGGAGAGAACCAGTAAATGGAAGACATCTCTCTCTCTCTCTCTCTCTCTCTCTCTCTCTCTCTCTCTCCCCCTGCATGTATGTGTGTGTGTGTCCCTCCTTCTCTATCCATATCTCTGCTTTTCAAATAAATAAATCTTTTTTAAAAATCTTGTTTATTTTATTTATTTGAAAAGCACAGACAAAGTTAAAGAGAAAGATCTGCAAACTACCGATCCATTCTCTAAATGCCCACAACAGCCAAGGTTGGGTCTGGCTGATGCCAAGAGACTGAAACTCAGGGCTGGAGCTGGCATAGCAGGTAAAGCTGCCGCCTACAGTGCCAGCATCCCATGTGGGCACCAGTTCAAGTCCTGGTTGCCCCACTTGTGATCCAGCTCTCTGCTATGGCCTGAGAGAACAGTAGAAGACTGCCCAAGTCCTTGGGCCCCTGCACCCGCCTGGGAGACCTGGGAGAAGCTCTTGGTTCCTGGCTTTGGATCAGTGCAACTCTGGTCATTGCAGCCAATTGGGGAGTGAACCAGCAGAGGGAAGACTTCTCTCTCTGCCTCTCCTTCTCTTTCTATGTAACTCTTTCAAATAAGTAAATAAATCTTTAAAAAATGATTTTATGAGTGATATAATTTTACAGCACATTTAATCATTCCACTCAACACACTTTAGAACAGCTACAGATTGATGTACAGCACTCTTGAATTCCAAAATCATGTTTGCATGTCTTTGTGTCTCCAAACAGTGATTCACATACAATAGACACTCAGCGTGTGTGTTGCCATTAATCAATGGTGATATTCTCAGGAGTGAAAGAGGAACTGTGTGTGTACAGACTGCTAATTATAAGGAATCCTTAACATTACAGAGTACCCACTAGATGTACGTTGCTACTCAAGCATTTGAGACCTTTGATCAGACACTAGGAGTCCATGTAGACTGGACATTGTGATAGGACACCAACATTTAGAATTAAAATTATGTCAAAGCATTTTTATTAGAGCCAAATCAATTTCACCTTCCTCCTCGTCAGCCAAAGACCTTCCTTGACCATCTGTCCGTCTGTCTGTCTGTCTGCTAAGCTGAAAAGCGAAAGTCAAAGGAAGGGACCCCCGACAGCCTAAGCCCCGCCTGGTTGGCCTGGCTCCCAGCGCACCTGCAAAGCGTGCACTGTGCTGCTGGCTCGGATCGCTGCAACTGCTGCATGCGGCTCTGGAAGACACCTTCCTACATGCTCATTATCCTTGTCTCTGAAGCACGCACCGCCTTACTCACAGCGGAGCGGGGAAAAGAGGGATGTTGTTCTGCAGTTATTAAGCTGTCAGTGCTGCTCAGTGGAAAACACAAAAAGCATACAATCCTATGAATATGTTCAAATGCTTTGGAAATAGGTTTATTTTTCTGTTAATACAAGAAAACAGGGGGACTTGCTTCTTTCCATCATACCCTACCCAATTTTCCCCACTAGCCATTTTCTGGGCTATAAAGTTAGTTGTTTTGTTTTGTTTTTTTCAGAAAAAGTGGGTTTTGAATGGAAGAATTGGAAAGTCATTTTACCAGCATGAAATGAAATTCTGTTCCCAGAACTGAAGAGCACAAAGGTGGAAATTCAGGGAAGGAATATAGACGTGCTCGTCTGTGCAACTTGGGGACATGTTCCGGAGAGGCAGAGGCCCCTTCCTGCCCCAAGATTCTAAACATCTGAGATGCGGATGCAGAAGGGTGATAAGGAGGAACGATTGATGAGTAAAATGTTTGGAGCCATCCACCCAGCGATGGTGATACAAGGCTGGCCAGCAGGGACCAGTGGTGACTTCACAGCAGCAATGCACTGGAAGGGTAAGCCTGGCGCTGGCAGCTGGGAAGAGGGGTAGAGGCAGGCAAAGGCCCAAGTCTGATTGTCAGTGGATGTCCCATGGATACCGCGGAGCTCCACAGTCCAGAATCAGTGAACCTCAAATGGCAGTTGAACACCAGCCTGGGCATCCCGGAGCTGTCCATTTTCAGGGATTCAAACAAAACAGGAGAAATATGACAGCAGGGAGGTTGATTATAACTGAAGCAGACCCCAAAAGCTAGCATATCCTTACAGAACTGGGTTCAAGGTAGATTTCTCTGGCTTCAGAAATAGAAAAAGGCCGGTTTTCAAAAGCAGACATGGGTGGCAGATACATGGTAGCTTGTTGCGGCGGATTAAAGATGGCCACAAATCTGCCATTCTTTCTAGCAAGAGGTGGGCCCTCTGTCCTCCAACTGTGCAGGTTTCTGATTGACTTGATCAACATATTTTGAAGGAAACAATGCTATGTTAGTTTCTTAGCCCAGCCCTTAAGCAACTGGAAGATTCCACCTTCTGCCTTTTGAACAGCCAAGCTGTGGGGAAGCTCAAGCAGCCTCACAAAGAGACCAGCGTGGAGAGGAAACACCTCCAGCCAGCGATTGCAGCTGACCTTCAGCCTGCAGCCAGCACTCACTTTGCTGTTGAGGATCTGAGCCCTTTCAGAAGTGGCTCCTCCAGCCCATTGAGCTGCTCCAGCTGCAACCAGAGCAGAAACCAGCTGTCACTATCGCCTCATGCCTGAATTACAGACTCACAAGCAAAATCGATGATTGTCGTTTGAAATAACCAAACGTGGGGGTGATTTGTTATGTAGAAAAAGTGATCAAAACATTCACTATATTATTACCTCTGTTTTTTATCTATGTTTAAAATTTCCTAGAATAAAAATGTTGTAAATGGGCACAGAAACAGCAGCATGGTGTGGCTTGGTATTTGAACCATAGGCGAACAATGTGTCTTTTTTTTTTTTTTTTAACAGGCAGAGTGGACAGTGAGAGAGAGGCAGAGAGAAAAGTCTTCCTTTTGCTGTTGGTTCACCCTCCAATGGCTGCCACGGCTGGCGCACTGCAGCCGGCGCACCACGCTGATCCGAAGGCAGAAGCCAGGTGCTTCTCCTGGTCTCCCATGGGGTGCAGGGCCCAAGGACTTGGGCAATCCTCCACTGCACTCCCGGGTCACAGCAGAGAGCTTGCCTGGAAGAGGGGCAACCGGGACAGAATCTGGCGCCCCAACTAGAACCCAGGGTGCCGGCGCCGCTAGGCGGAGGATTAGCCTATTGAGCCGTGGCACCGGCCGGACAATGTGTCTTAAGGACAACATTCACCAACGGGTTTTTTTGCTGGACCTAACCTCAGACCCAGCGAGTCACAATCCTTCAGAGAGGACAAAGAATCTGCATTTTTTACAGGCACATGCCAGGGGACTCTGATACCTGTAAAGATTGAGAAACACTGGATGAGTGCCACAGAGCCCAGCCTTAGCTCTGCTTTATAATAAACCAGCACTGAGACCTACCTGGGTGGCATCACCGGAGTTACTGACTCAACACTTGCAGATGTTGCTGGGCCCTGGGATTTTGTAAAGCTCTTAAAATGCAGCCAGGGCTGAGACTTACTGGGCAGAAGGGCTAGCATCTGACAGTTCGCAATATTTGAGCTACGGAGGCATCAGCTGGCAACAGGTATTTGAAAAAGAGGCCTCAGAGACTGAGAAGCAAGTGGAGGCTGCTGGAGGATTCATTGTTTTGAAAGAGCAGAGAAGGGCTGGCACTGTGGCATAGCAGGTAGCAGCTGCCGCCTGCATTGCCTGCATCTTATATGGGCGTAGGTTCAAGTCCCGGCTGCTCCATTTCTGATCCAACTCTCTGCTATGGCCTGGAAAAAAAAGTAGAAGATGGCCCAGGTACTTGGGCCCTTGCACCCGTGTGGGAGACCCAGAAGAAGCTCCTGGCTCCTGGCTTCGGATCAGCCCAGCTGATTTGGGGAGTGAACCCCCGCAGAAGGGAGACATTCTCTCTCTCTCTCTCTCTCTCTCTCTCTCTCTCTCTGCCTCTCTGTAACTCTGCCTTTCCAATAAATAAATAAATCTTTAAAAAATGAAAGAGCAGGGGGGCTTTTCATGAGACTATGTGACAACGACTCGATTCACCACCACTGGGTGGAGAATGGGAAGAGGAAACTATATGTCCTCTATTTTTGAACGAATGGGAAATGAAAATACCAAAGCATGAACTCAAGTTTTCCTTCATGATGGAGAAGAAAATAAGTGTTTTTCTTCTCTGAGGAATGCATTTTCCTTTCCTTTTCAAAGTCATTTCTACCTCCACTTTAGCTTTTGCATTTCTCTCTTGCTAATTTACCTGTGCCCCTGAACCTAACTGCACACAAGGATCTCCATACCAGGTGAGTTAGTTAAAGAAGTGGGCAGGAGGGATAGTTGCTGAGCGTCAGAAGTATATGTGCTGCTACCAGCAGACTGCAATGCCAGCAAACATGACAAGGACCAAATTATTAAGGCTTGAGTGTCCAGAGGTTTCCTCCTTTCCCCACAGCTAAAGATAGCTTTGCATTTCCAAAAATACTTCTTATTTACTTATGTATTTGAAAGGCAGAACAACAGAGACAGAGAGGAAAGAGAGATCTTCAACCCGCTGGTTCACTCTCCAAATGCCCATAACAGCTGGGGATAAACCTGGCCAAAGCCAGGAGTCTGAAACTCCATCAGGTCTCCCACACAGATGGCACGGATCCAAGCACTTGAGCCATCATCTGCTACCTCCCGGGATGTGCATCGCCAGGCACCTGGATCAGAAGCAGAGGTGGGACATTATTCCAGGCACGCTAATTCAGGAAACATGTATCCCGAGCAGCAGCTTAACCTGCTATCCACTCCTACTTGTTGTATTTGTCTATTTAATTTCAACTCTCTGAAAACATTGAAGGAAATCTTGATGGACGGATTGGGAAGAGTTAAGAGACCCCAGAAACCTGTACTTGCTCATTGTTGAGGTTTACTGGAAACGTGAGAGTAGAACACTCTTACTCTGGCACGTGAGAGAATTTAATAGGATCAAAAAGGGGAGCTACAAAGTGCTACTGTGGATTATGAAAGGAATCTCTTCCGAGAAAACCAAAGAAGTGGACTGAGTTGTTTGCAGGTACTTCCATTCGGTCCTCAGATGCAGCACTCACCAGATATGTGGGTATTGTGCAAGTACGAACTTCGTTTTAAAGTTCTGAAGCTTCTCCGGGGACTTTCTGCTTTACTTGTAAATGAGATGCAGAGTTCCGGGGCCAGCCTTTCCATCACTTTCACACACAATTTTCTTTAAAGATTCAATGAGGATCATGTTTTTGAAGCCAAAGTGCTTGTGAAGGGGCCAGCGCCCTGGCTCACTTGGTTAATCCTCCGCCTGCAGTGCTGGCATCCCATATGGGCACCGGGTCCTAGTCCTGGTTGCTCCTCTTCCAGTCCAGCTCTCTGCTGTGGCCTGGGAAGGCAGTGGAGGATGGCCCAAGTGCTTGGGCTCCTGCACCCACATGGGAGACCAGGAGAAGCACCTGGCTCCTGGCTTTGGATCGGTGCAGCGCCGGCTGTAGCATCCATTTTGAGGGGTGAACCAACAGAAGGAAGACCTTTCTTTCTGTTTCTCTCTCTCTCACTGTCTAACTCTATCGTCAAAAATAAAATAAAATAAAATAAAAAGTGTTGTGAACCATTCACTTTGGGTGCTATGCACAAACATGCTCTCTTCTCTGGCCCTAGAGAAATAAGGAATACTCGTCTTACCTTCATTTTTTAGATATTTATTGATTTTCAACTACTTGAGAGGTGGGGTGGCAGAGAGAGACCTTGCATCTGCTGGTTTACTCTAAATGCCTGCAACAGCCAAGCTTAGGCAAAGCTGATGAAGCCAGGAGCTCAGAACCCAACCCAGGATTCCCACAGGCATGGCAGGTGCCCAAGCACTGCTGCCTCCCAGGATGTATTAGCAGAAAGCTGTCAGAAGTAGAGCAGCCAGGACTCGATCCACTGGTACTCCCATATGGAATGGGAGTGTAGTAAGCATTGGCTTACCTTTCTGGGCCACAACGCCCCTCCCTCTCATCTTATTCTAAAGACTATGTAACCCTCTGGGACCACTGTGGCATAGCGGGTAAAGCTACCGCCTGCAGTGCCGGCATCCCACATGGCCGCCAGTTTGAATCCTGGCTGTTCCACTTCCAATCCAGATTTCTGCTAGGGCCTGGGAAAGCAGTAGAAGATGGCCCAAGTCCTTGGGCCTCTGCACCCACGTGGGAGACCCAGAGGAAGCTCCTGGCTCCTGGCTTCAGATGAGCACAGCTCGGGCTGTTGCAGCCAACTGGGGAATGAACCAGAGGATGGAAGACCTCTCTCTCTCTGCCTCTCCTTCTCTCTCTGTGTAGCTCTGACTTTCAAATAAATAAATAAATCTTTTTTTAAAAAAAGACTATGTAACCCAAATAAAAAGTTTAGAATTACTGTCATGCAGATAGCGTCCTCGTAGGTGCCTTTCTCCTTAACTAGCATGATGTGATGTTCCCCAACAACTTACCTCTGCTTCAACCTTGTTTTATTTTCTTAAGCACCAAAACTCAACATCTAGCCTGTGGCTTTTTTTTATTTCCATCTAAGGAGTCCTGGCAGATTGCAGCCATGTTGCAACGAGTCTTCATGCTTTTGTCACATAATTAAAATTAGATTACTTCAACTCCCTGCTGGCCGCTCTGAGTGGGGGCCTTGTAAAGCCTCCAGCTGGCCCGGGAGCCTTTGAAAAGAGGAAAATGGGTCCAAACAGCCTCTGCCTGGGAGTCCTTGTGCTCCTTGCCAGCTAACAAGATTTACCCCAAGTCATCAATGGCTGCTCTTTTCCATTCTAAGGAACTTGGCGTCAGAGATGTGCATGTCTGTCTCTAAGGAGATGATGCTCGTCCTCTCTCTCCATGCCCCCCACTTTCCAGCTCCCAGAGAGAGCTCACCTTTGGGTGCTGTGCGAGGCAGTGGGTCGGCTGGAACAGATGAGCAGAGACAGAGGGAAGCTCTCCCAGCTGAGATCATTATTGTACTATATACATTTGCTTCCAAATCACTGTTCAGTTTCTCTGCCAAGACTGAATTCAAAATCCACACAGTCGTCCCTGGACTTTACTCCCTTAAATCTCGCCAGTGCTCTGTCAATAGGACACCCCTGGGGCTGGATTTCTACCGCCTGTGTTAGGCCTTCATGCTGAGCCTCAGTGGACTGCCCAAACAGCCGCTCCCAGCACACCTACTCCCGCTGAATTTTCTTTTTCTTTTATTTTTTTAAAGATTTACATTTTATGCATTTGAAAGGCTGAGTTACAGAGAGGAGGAGAGACAGAGCAAGAGAGATATCTTCCACCTGCTAGTTCACTCCCCCAAATGGCTGCAAAGGCCAGGGCTGGGCCAGACAGAGCCAGGAGCTTCTTTCAGGTCTCCCTCATGGCTTCAGGGGCCCAACAACTTGAATCATCTGCCACTACTTTCCCAGGCTCATTAGCAGGGAGTTGGATTGGAAGTAGAGCAACTGGGTCTCGAACTGCCCATATAGAATTCCAGCATCTCAGGCAGAGGTTTAACCTACTATGTCATGATGCTGGCCTCTCTTTTTTTTTTTTTTAAAAAAAAAAAAGATGTATTTATTCATTTGAATGGCAGAGTGACTAAAGTGTGTGTGGGAGAGAGAGAGAGAAAAATCATCCATCTACTGGTTCATTCAGCAAGGGCCATTATGACCGGAGAGTCTTGGTCAAAGCCAGGAGCCAGAACTCCATCCTGGTCTCCTACATGGGTGGCAGGTGCCCAAGTACCTGGATCATCCTCTGCAGCTTTCCCAGGCGCATCAGCAGGGAGCTGGATCAGCAGCTGAGCAGTTGGGACTCAAATGGTGACTCAGATGGAATGCTGGAGTCACAAGCAGAGGTTTAGCTCACTGCACCACAACATCTGCCTCTTCTCTCTCCCTTCTCCATTTCCCTAAAAAGATAAAGGCAGGACAAGTAACGATTGCTGTTACTACCAGTCAGGGGATCTCAGCTCCCTCCTCTGAAAGAACACGCTTGTGGGTCATGCCTGGTGTTCTTTTTGGCTAGATACGTCCTTGACCCTCTTTCCCTGGGTCATCTCACTGCTCGCGCCTGCCAGGCGCCCATCTGCTTTCTGTGACCATCACGAATGTCAGGGCTTGCGCTTGACCAGGTGTGGCCAGACTCCTGAGTTAGCACCTTACTGATGGGGGCTGTGACCTTGAACTAGTGACTTGCCCTCTCTGAACACGCCACCTTCTGTGGCCATAGCAAGGATGAAGATCATACAGTGCCTGCCTGCTCTGCAGTGAGTGCTTCATCCTGGCCTGTGGGCAGAGCAGAGCCTGAGGCACCCTTCAGTACAGCTGTCATTGCCTCCCCTCCGTCTGTAAAAGGCAGTTCATTCCCCATCTCCTTATTACTTGTTGTCTTCAATCCCTAAACTAGATGGCACCATCATAATTTTTCCCAGAAAGTGTCAGTTGTTCCTATGTGTGCATATGTGTGTGTATGTGTCTAAAATCCTTACTATTTGCAATGTGCCAGGCACTTTGATCTAGGTGATGCCTTCTGCATGGATTTTTCTTTTTTAAGGTACCTTCTATTTCATCCCCATTTTACAGGTGAAGCAATCAAGGCTTAGGGATCAAAACTTGCCTCCTGTCATACAGTTAGTAACTGGCAAGGTGGAGTTTTGTCTGCACCTGTTTCTCAGGGATGAGGGGAGGGCAGTCCAGAAACAATGGCTTCAAGAGTTTCTACAAAGAAAAAATGGGGAAGTCCCTGCCGACCTCAAGATGTCCTTTACGATCGATCGCCCTCCTCCAACCTGTTCTCCCTCTCTGAACATTTTTGAATCCCGGCCTGGAGGGATGTTGCCCCACAGGTACATTGTGGCCCCTTCTGGGGATGTTTTTGTTGTCACAGCTGGAAAGGTGGGAGTGGGGGCTACTGACATCTGGTGGGTCAGTGCCAGAAATGGCATTAAACATCTCCCCACGCAAGGGATGGTTATGCGCACACACACACACACACACACACCCCAGAACTGTTCAGCCCACAGGGACAACAGTACTCAGGTTCAGAAACCTTGCTGTACAACCTGAAGAAGTATCTTCAGTTGTTTCCCATGAAAGCAGGAGGCGTTTGGGAGCAATTGCTTTTTTATTTGAGCTGTGTTTGCCAGGAAAGGAAATCTAAGATGCCTTAAGCACTTTGCTGCTTTCTTAACCAGAGCATCATGGAAGATGTCCTCGACTGATCGGTGGCTCAAGGTTGGCATCAGCAAAGAGGATGCAGTAACACAGCAGCTTCTGCTCTCCCTTGCAGCCACGCTCCTGGTCTCTGCATTGCCCAGTGACCCCTGCCATCAGTGTGGTGGCCTCTTCCAACTGACCTCCTTCTGATTTGCCACCAAATCGTCTGTTCTTAAGAGAAGCAAGACCCTGAAGCTGGCTGAGGCTATACATAGAGGCAACAGGGTCTGAATAAGGAACTGGCCGACTCTCAGCAAGTTCATTATTCTCAGATCCTGGCTGATGGTTTCAACGACTCAGAACACGCCTAACAGCCTTGGGTTTTTCATAATCTAGTCAAGGAAACAAGGCAAAAATACACGTAACAACTCAAGACTCGCACTAGAGAGGCTGGGATCAATCACTACAGCAATCAACATGGACGGAGATCAGGGAGATCACTGAGGTAGGTAAATGGAGTGCAGACATCAGCAGAAGAAGAGAAGGGAACGCGGCAGGCAAGGCCAGCAGCCGTGGTTACACACTCAGGACGCATCTCCACTCTGCCAGGCACTGGTTGGCGTGATCCAGCGTGATTATCTAACCTCTCTGTTTCCTCAAATGGAAAATGAGGCTGACAATACTATGTACCTTGTGTTTGTTTGTGACGTTCTTAGATGAGTCTTTGGCATGCCACAGATGCCCCCGAGGTGTTTGTTAAACAAGTTAGGGGGATGCGGGTGCTGAGTTTGTCTGCTGACATAGGAAAGAGGGCAAGGGTGGATGGGGTGAGAAGTGAGCCATCCAGCCAAGTCACAGTCCAGGCACAATCATATCGCTGAATCCCATACTGCAAGCAGGTGCACACTTCCCCCACCCAACTGCTCAAGGCACCCACTGTCTTGGGTGGGTACCCACTCTCTGGGTGGGCAAAGTAAGTGACCTTGGGCTTCTGAGCTGGTCAAATAGTAGTGGGTAGATAGCCTGACCATTCTGTCAGGCTTCCCTTGGGAGTCTGCAAGGACACCCACCGGGTCACTGAGAGGCGTGGACACAAGGAGCAGTACACTGTCATTCGCCATCTTGCTTTGGCCATCTTAAGCCATCACAACAACCTTCTCCAAATTCAAGGTTGCAAGTGGATGATGAAGAGAAGTCAGGAGCCTTGTAGGTTTCCTGTGTGTAGTGAGTGGGGCATCTCTGCTGCTTGTTCAAACTCTCTCAACACATCCTCCTGCTGCGCCTCTCCCACGCTTACAGGGCCAGGCTGGTGCGCTGGCCTCAGCAGAGTGGCCATTCTCTTGCTCTCTGCCTTGCACTCTGCCACTGCTTGCTAGGATGACTGTGAAAACCACTGAGTCATTCTGCTACATGTACAGGCTTGTGGCTGGTACAGCAGGAAGTCACCATCTTGGGGACAATCCTTGAAAAAGAGAAGTTGAGCTGGGGAGTAAATACTCCTCCTTTTCTTGGGTGTAATTCCCAAAGACATTCTAGAAGGCTTCTCAGAGGGTGTGCCGTGGGCTGGATCCCAAGCTGACAATAGAAGTAGCCAGCTGTCACCTTCTCTTCAGTTGGCTTCCCTTCCTTCTCTGTTTGTCTCTCTCCAATGCCTTCCCCACTCCTACTCCATGGACCTATTTCCCATGCATTCTAGCCTCATCCAGGCCCCACAATCGGGGCATGCCTGTCCAGGCTGAGACACTAGGTTGACCATGAGAGCTGGGAAGGAAATTGATTTCAACACCGCATGTATTATGCTAACAGGGTGCCTGTTGCTAACCATATCAGTAACAACTGGATGTCTGTAAATTGCAGGCTTGCAAAGCTCAAGTGAGGCTGACAAAAGAAGGAGGGCACTTAAAATTGTTCCAAAATGGGTAAGAGGAAAATCACCATGATTAGGAAAGAGGAAATTCAACATACCCCTCTTATTATGGAGTTAATGGTGTTTTTCCTTCTAAATGAAAATGTTATTAAAATGTGTTGGTGCTCTTAATTCTCAGTTTAATCCCCTGAATTTCATTTCTCCATGAAGAACGGCCCTGCCTCATACAGAGTTGTCTGCAAACATGCACATGAGGTGTGTATGTTTTCAGCCCTACCAGCAAACAACCATGTTCTGGTCATAGTATGTTCTCATAGGAGAAACAGCTCTGGGGCAGCTGTGTAACATAACAATTGGGGAGCTGCCTGGGACACCCATGTCCTGCATCAGAGTGCCTGGGTTCAAGTCCTGGTTCCACTCCCAATTCTGCTTTCCTGTTGATGAGTACCCTGGGAGGCTGCAGGTGATGGCTCAAGTATTTAAGTCCCTGTCACTCACAGGGAGATCTATATTGAGTTCCTAGTTCCCAGGTTTAGCAGAGCTACTGCAGGCATTTGGGGAGTGAACCAGTGAATGAGAGATCTGTCTTTATCTATCTCGGTCCCTCTACCTCTCAAATAAGTTTTATAAAACAGAAAGAAAAGAACTCCATCAAAATGAAAGAGTATCATAAGACATCACACAGAAACAGATATCCCAATCTGTGAATGATAGTTTCAAGTTCCAATTTTTGTTTTGAAGTGCTATCGAGGTTGACCCACAAATTTCTTTAAAATAAAAAAAATAGAGGTTTACAAGGACTGTTTCAAGAAATTTGGATATGTGCAATAAAGATGCTGAGATAATGGGAGCAAAAACAAGAGATTACCAATAACATATAGTATGAAGAAGAGAAAAGAAAAAAAAATAAAAAAACTGTTACTCAGTAGTCAAGACAAGGGCTGTTAAATTAACAACAGAAGTCTCTGTGCTCTTACTCCCATATAGGACATCTGTCCTTAATGAGTTGTATTATGAGAATTAACTGCAAAACTTGTTCTCAAACAGTGCTTTTTACATTGTGTGTGTGTGTGTATGTGTGTGTGTGTGAACTGTTAAAATCTTTACTTGCTATAGAGTTGGTCTTATGTATATAAAGTTAATTAAAAATGAATCTTAATGAAGAACAGGATGGGAGAAGGAGTAGGAGGTGGGATGGGAGTGGGGGTGGGAGGGTGGGTATGAGGGGAAAAACTACTGTATTCCTAAAGTTGTACCTATAAATTGTATTCATTAAATAAAAGCTTTAAAATAAAAAAATCAATATTCGCAGCTAAAAAAGAAGAGATTACCAATAAATAGCTGTGAAAACTCAAAAAAAAAAAAAAAAAAAGGAGTGGGGAGGGGAGAGAAGCCTTTATCTTACTCTTGTCAGACTGGTGTCCCTTACAGGAACTCCGATGGAGCAGGGTTGCAAGACCAGAGAATCTTAATCATTCAGGTCGTCCTCTGGAAGGCAGGGGCCCGGAGCTGGGAGAGACATTCTGCAGGTCAGTGAAGAACCCTGGTTATCAAAGAGGGTGGAACATAGGAGGTAACCGATAGAGCTCACCCAGGGAAGGCCGGCATGTGACGGAAGACTATTTCAAAAGCAGGGGGAAAAGGTGAATAAATGGAGTTAACCATCAGATGAAAAATCTCTCGCTCTCTCAATCTCTCCTCTCACTCTCTCTGCCTTTCAAATAAATAAACAAATCTTTAAAAAATACAACTAACAAACAAAAATATTTACAGCTCATAGCACAGACATCAAAATAATGTATTTAATGCATAATGACTTACACATGGTTCTTAAACAGATTAAAAGATACTTACCTCACTCATACTAAAGGAAATACAAAAAACCTTCAGAAAACATAGTTATGTCAATGAAGAGGTTAAGGACTTCTCAAATCTCGCATTCATAAAATCCACCTGCAGATATCAACATGCAGATTCTGGTGAGGAGGTCGGGGTGGAACCTGAGAATTTGCATTTCCAACAGGCTTCGTGGTGAGGTCTTCGGCTGTTGGGTCTCCAACGACACTTTGTGTAGCATGCAGTGTTGACTGGCATGCAAATTTATAGTTTGTCCGGATACCAATTTGGTAACATCTCTCAAAATACAAAGTAGACACCTTTGCCAGCAATTCTGCCTTAGTAATTATCCTATGCTATTTTCATACATATGCAAAATTATATGTGAACAAGGAAAGTTATTACTGCAGCACTAATAGTAGCAGATTAGACTACTAATGAATATCATTCAAAAGAGGGCTGTTGAAATGCATTATCCATACAATTACATAGACAGGTGGGAGAAAGAATGAGGCTGATGTGGATATGGGAAAACCTCCAAGATATTTTATAAAGATATACAACAGTAGGTAAAGAAAACCCACATGTATTTGTGCCTATGTAACTGTTCATTTTAAATGGACTGAAGACAACTTCCCCCCCTCTTCATTATCCATGCAAACTTGCTGTATTATCTAGCTCTTTCTATGGCCCTAGATGACATCTCAGACAAATCCACATCTTTTTCAGACACGCATGGGCAGCTTCCACACATGTATACACATGAACAGTGAAGCAATGCTCACTTCCAATGTAGCTCTTTCCACCTCTCCTCCTGCTGCAGGCACGTGGCCATAGCTTCCTGCCCCCAGATGGCCACACACCAGTCATTGGCATCATCCCCCTGAGCCTCACCCACTGCAGGAGACATACCTGGACTCTCAAGTCCACTGCATGAAGCCCCGCTCTGAGGTTTGAGGAGCAATAAGGCAAAACCCCCAATCGTACCCAATCATTTTTGCTACTTGCTTCATTGTGATGGATGCAAGCAATGATCCTACTGATAGACACCCTAGTAGTCCTTGGGCCTCTGTTCCCACGTGGGAGACCCGGAAGAAGCTCCTGGCTCACGGCTTTGGATCAGCTCAGCTCTGGCAGTTGCAGTCATTTGGGGAGTGAACCAGCAGAATGGAAGACTTCTCTCTCTCTCTCTCTGACTCCACTTCTCTTTGTGACTCTCTTTCAAATAAATAAAATAAATCTTTACAAAAGTTCTGTCTATTCAGATAAGAATTCTGAATATCAGTTCAAATAAACCAAGGCAACAGGGTAAGTTTTTAGCAGTTATTCAGTGAAAGAAATACACAGGAAATTGAGGGCTTCATTTAGGGGAGAAAGCCTGGAAGCCTAAGCTAGGTCCATACCAGGCAGAGAGCAGGCTGGGAGTCACATGGAGCAAAGCTTCTGGTTAGGAGCAGCCATGGGGAGCGCAGTGTGGGCAGGAAAGCAGAGGCAGAGAGGTGGCCAAAAGGCATCTGACAACAAGGGGGGAGGGTATCAGATGCTCCAGGCCTTGTATTCACTTCCAAAGGGGAGTGGATATGTAGTATGACTGACAGGTGAGTGTACAGGTGAGGTAGGGGCATGAGATCACTAAAGAGGGCAGGGCGAAGGCATGGTCTCCAGCTCACACAACTAATCAATTTAATTCTATCTGCCTGCCTGTATCAGTAGGAGAGGCTACAGCCTACAAACTAGCAGCAGAGAGATTGTTTTTCACCCTCAGAGTACTGATTAACAGTCCTACATCTGAAGATTTTACATAAACCTCCAGGTTTCTGAAAATTTAAAAGATTTGCAAACACACAGCCTGCACTCTTCCTTTGCAATACTTGGCTGAAAAGGAGCAACAGTTGCCTCTATTGGTGGGACCCCCAGATTCCAATGTTCCCATCATTCCCTGTTGTCTTGGGTCTGTTCATGATAGCAGTCTCTCCTTGTGTGTGAGGGGATACATTCAAGACTCCCCAGCAGCAGTCTGAAACTTTGGGTAGTACTGAACCCTCTCTATACTATGTTTTTTCCTATACTCATACCCCCATGATCAAGTTTAATTTATAAATTGGGCATTGTAAGAGATGTCTCACAATAGTTATAAATACGACAACTATAACAACATACTGCAATGAAATTGCCAGCCTCACCACTCCTGCACCTTGACTGGGGCCCATTGTTAAGGAAAATTAGAATTACTTGAACATAAGTACTACAGTACCATGGCAACAAATCTGATACCTGAGCCAACCCAGTGGCTAACAGGTGGGTAGTAATACAGGGTACACACTGGACAAAGCCATGCATCACGTCCAGGCAAAATGGAGTGGGTGGTACAAGATTTCCTCACCCTACTTAGAACAGCACACTATTTAAAATTTATGCATTGGTTATTTCTTGAGTTTTCCATTTGGTGTTTTCACTACCACGGTTGACTGTAGGTAATGGAAACCATGGAAAGCAAAACTGTAGATAAGGGAGGACTATTATAACAACATAGTATAGTATATAAATTATACTATATATAGCATTATATGGCATATAGTGTATATATAGTACAATTATATAATAATATAGCAATTATAAATATAAATCTATAAATAATTATAAAATAATATAGCAATTATAAGTAATATAGCAATATTGCTATAGCAATAATAATATTGTGTTATGGTAGCTTTGCAGTCTTTCTTTTATCCTCTTTTTTTTTTTTAAGATTTACTTATTTATTTGAAAGGCAGTTACAGAGAGACGGAGGCAGAGGCAGAGAGAGAGGTCTTCCATCTGCTGGTTCACACCCCAAAATGGCCACAATGACTGGAGCTGGGCTGATGCAAAGCCAAGGAGCCAGGAGCTTCTTTCTTCCAGGTCTCCCATGTGGGTGCGAGGACCCAAGCACGTGGGCTGTCTTCCATTGCTTTTCCAGGCCATAAGCAGAGAGTTGGATCGGAAGTAGAGTGGCCAGGACTCGCGACTGCCACCATATGGGATGCCCGCACTGCAGGGAATGTTTTCACCCACTTTGCCACAGCACAGGTCCCAATCCTCTTGTTTCTTACGCTCATGTACATTTGAGTTTGTGCTCTCTCCCTGGCCATAGAGATGCTAACAATGGAGCTGGCAAACACTGCAGAGCTTTCAGAATATCCCACTACTTCTTTTGAATTGTTGTTCCCAATTGTAACTCCATTTCTCCTCCTGAAAACCCAGGAAGTTCGTGTTTTCTTACTGCTCCAAGTTCTACTCTTTGCTTAAAGACAGAGATGTCATCATCTCATTCACACTAAATTATTAGTGACTTCATATGTCCTTTGGGAGGAAAAAGATACCCAAGAGTTGTTTAATCTTCCCAAATGGTGAGATCTCAGCCATTCTGGCTCTTGGAAGAGGAGACAATTCTCCAAGACCCTTCAAAATATATCTAGTGGACAATTACTCCCTCTCTATGTCAGCCAGCTGAAGTCTGCCAAAATGATCAGAGTTGTTCCTTTTTGCCTAGTGGCTTGCCAAAGAAACTCTGCTCTCACTGGGTTCCTCTTGAGAGAAATCTTTATGTAATTTGTTCCTGCTTTGTGATGGGGTGTCCTGTATGTTTGATCCTCCCAGAGGCTTAATGCGGGCTAATAGTGTAATGTGGCTACCAAAAAGGAATGGAGGGATGGAGGGATGGAGGGATGGAGGGATGGAGGGATGGAGGGATGGAGGGATGGAGGGATGGAGGGAAGAAAGAAAGAAAGAAAGAAAGAAAGAAAGAAAGAAAGAAAGAAAGAAGGAAGGAAGGAAGGAAGGAAGGAAGGAAGGAAGGAAGGAAGGAAGGAAGGAAGGAAGGAAGAAAATGGGAAGAAGGGCAGGAGGGAGGGAGAGAGGAAGGGAGACAGGGAGGGAGGGAGAGAAGGAGAGAGAAGAGGAAGAAGGGGAGAAGGACAGTCTTGAACATTGCTTTAGCCACTTCCATAGATAGAGAAAGCACTGGAAGTGGTTGCACTGTGCTCTGGAATCTTAATCCACACCTGGGATTTATACACACCATCCTGACAGTCTACATTTTGAGAAAAATACTGACAAGTCAAGAACATGCTGAGGATAGAAAGCAGGAGAAAGGAGAGGTTGGAATCACACCAACAATAAGATTGAAGCCAGAGTCGACTGCTGCCTTCCCAGGTTTGAGGGCTGTCACCCAGAGGAGGAACCTCATGGGTGAGGTCTCCGTGGTGCTGAAGAGCAAAGTAAGACCAATGGATGGAAGTTAAGGGATGGGAGTGGGAGGTGGCTCTGGCTCGGAAAAAAAATTTAACAGCTACTAGATTGAGATTGGAGCAAAATGACTTTCCCTGTCACTATAAATATCCTGGGAGAGGCTGTGTCTCCATCTGTTTGCAATGCTATAGAAAGCTTTTTTACCCTGGTTGGTGGTGGCCTGATTTGATTTTTCTTGGGACTCTTGAGACCAAATTCCACATTTGTATGTATTCCACTTGCATATCGGGGAGACACACGATGATCCACAAATGTAGGAGGATGTCCCTATGTGCTCCATTTGAATTTGGGTCCAGGCACCTGTCGGCGCCCTCTCACACCAGCACCTGTGCCTCTGAAGCCAAGGATTTCTCAGTTTTCTCTTTACGCTCCTAGACTGCACACACTTTGTATTCTTTGTTGTCAGTCAGCGTGTGGAATGGGTTTTTCACTCATCGGGTTTTTCCTAAGTGCTCTTGCAGAGAAAATGATGCAGCCAATTGTTTATCCCACCGATAGCCTTTTTCTGTCCCCAGAATATGGCCAACAGCTCTATGACTCACATTCACAGGACAGAAGGACTGTTCTGGCTTGGGCTTTTACTTCTTTAGCCAATTGGAGAGTTATTTATAAACATTTATTGATTTGAATTCATAAACCAAAGGGGGGGAAATCTTGCTGTGCAGGTTGCTATGGTAACCAGCATTTCACACATGTATTCACAAACGGTGATGGCTGAGAACAGAAATCCAAGCCTACCTGTAGCTTCTAACTGTGTGTTTATTCCTTTTGCATTTTTAGCTGAAGATTGGTGATTTCTCCCACCAGTGCCATGTGATAGCATTCTATTGAGGCAGGGCCAAAAAAAAAAAAAAATCCTATTTCTTCCTAAGGTTATTTCTGCACTTCTCTGGGGGGGCATTTTCTAGATAGACATGACTCCTAACAAATTTTGATTGTCACAAACTAAAGCGATTCCAGCACAAGTTCAATTCTCTGCCGTGTGTTGAGGGTGATATGGCAGCAGCGTGTGTTCTATTCTTTATCTTCAAGGAACTTATAATACAGCTGGAGCCCAGGGACTGAAGCATAAACCTGCAGGCAGGCAACACAAGAAAAAAAAATGTAGTTAAGTGCTAACCCATGCAACATAGGAGATAATAGAGGCAGAGCTTGCCAGGTGAGCACAGGCTGCAGACAGGCGGAAGTTGCTTGAACTGGGTGGCCTTCAGCAAATTACTTCATTTTAAAAAACCTCGCTGAAATTAGAACTCTACCAATCCATAGGATTATTTAAGGGTTAAGTAAGAGAATTACATAAAGTACCTAGAATAACTCTAGGCTTCAGCAAGCACTCAATTAATGGGATTATTATTTGTGTGTTTGGATAATTTTCTAAGATAATAAATTATGTCATTTTTGCCAAGAAAAGGTTCTGGGATGCTGAAGCTGATTCATTTTTCATCCTATTTTAAAGACACAATAAAAGATATAGAAACAGGTGTACGAGGTCAGCATTTAGCCTGCATCGTGAGTTCAATTCCTGGCCATATCCTAATTCCAGCTTCTTGCCAATTTATACTCTGGGAGCATCAATGGCTCAGTTTGGTTCCTGCCACCCATGTGGAGACACGGATTGAGTTCCTGGCTCCCAGCTTCAGCAACAGTCCAGCTAGCTGCCATTGTTGTAGGCATTTGTGGAGTGAATCAGACATGGACACTCTTACCCTCTGTCTCTCTGTCTCACTGTCTCTCAAATAAATTGAGAAGAAAAATAAGGCAAAAAGAAATACTATGAATTCAAAACTTAAGAAGCTGACAAAACCTAAGAATATATTATTTTGGATTTAATTGTATAGCCTATCTCTTTAATATTGTTCCTGCACATTCTGACTGTATACTCTGTCTCTCCATGTGATGCTGACCTTGGAATGTTTTCTGTGGAATAAATATAAAGATAATTCAGCCATTCTAGCAGGGCTCATTGAAATTTGCTTTTAGTTACTGATGGTTGGAATGCAAAAGACACGTGATTCCACATACAGATATAGTTGCTATTTATAGTGTACTGCTGCAGGCTTATGACTTACAAACACAAGGATTCTGATAAATTCTATCTCATATGATTGCTGCAAAATGGAAAAGCATATATAATCCCTGAATAATTTTATATGCTGCTTCATACAGCGTATTCTAGAGAGAAGTTCTGACTTGACTAGGCATCTATGGGAATCAAATACTTGGCTCGCATTAGTCTACATTTGGTGATTGGAAGAACTCTTCACAGATAACCTTCTGTCCAGTTCCTGGCATTTCAATCCTGTTTCTCTTCCACCACCCATGTATCCCTGGGTCCAGGGTAGACACATGAATGCTTAGCCCCTAATTCTGACAGTAGCAGAAGCCATTCTCACACCAGAATGGCCAGCCATACCTAACAACGTGTGGAAGCGGTTGCCTATCACACAATCATATTCTACTGTATCTAAACTAAATGTTTCCTGAATTAGCTTGCCCTAAATTACATCAATAAAATGTCCATGGCCACATATCACCACTTAACACCAGGAGAGAGGGAGCTGCTTATCACCTGCAGTTATAATATCTTGCTTTTCTTCATTTACAGTGATTAAGTGAATGCATTCCTAGGGCTTCCCCCAGGGACTTGGAAAGAGCCAATGCCCATAAGAGGCCCTGGAGACAAAGCTTCATTGCCTTCACGGAAATGGCTTCAGTTCTCTCTGCTTCCTGGAAAAGGGCCATTGCTCCACAATGAGAAAGAGCACAAGAAAGGGAAAAAGCAATGAAGGGGTCCTGGGCAGCCCATCAGACAGCAGCAGAGACCTAGATAACAAGGCCCAATGAGACCCAGATCTGGAGCACAGAAACTAGCACGAAATGTATGATGATTTGCAAGATGGGAGCCATGGGAAACAATCTGGACTTCAGTCTAAGTGTAATGAGAAACCACTGGAGGGTTCAGAGCAGGAGATTGACATGAGATGATTCTGGGGGGCCTGCACGGTGGCTCACTTGATTAATCCTCTGCCTGTGGTGCCAGCATCCCAAATGGGTGCCGGTTTCTAGTCCTGGTTGCTCCTCTTCTAGTCCAGCTCTCTGCTGTGGCCCGGGAGGGCAGTGAAGGATGGCCCAAGTGCTTGGGCCTCTGCACCTGCATGGGAAACCAAGAGGAAGCACCTGACTTCTGGTTCAAGCTTTGAAGAATTTAATGCAAATGGAAGTTTGCACAGGTCCAGTTCACTGGGATTTGCTCTCTTCCATGACTGGGTCATCAGGCATGCTCCTAGAGCCCTCTGGTCCATGAAGAAGGCTAAGCTCCCTGCCTGAGGCAGAAAGAAAGACCCCAGACAGGTCATCCATGATCAGTTCTAACCAATTCTGTGATTAAGTGTGGATGCCTGTGCAAGACAAGACCAACAATACCAAATTAGCAGGAGTGGCCAGACCAAGGACAGATAAAAAATAATAAGGGGTCATTGTTTGAAATCTTTTATAGTGCTTGTTACTCAGTGATCAACAACAGAAACAAATGATAGAAAAGGTTTGGGAAGGAAAGTTTGGATCTGGAATTTATTTTGGAAATACAGAAGGCAAAACAGCTGACAATCCAACTAGCTATCCATCTTCAAACACATGTAATTGGATGTATCAAAATTATTTGAATCTAGTAAAAAAGCATATAGTCTGTGACCCTAATAAACATTTCATTTATAATCACAGTTGTTTCCATAGTCTTGAAATTCCTGTTCAAAATAGAACTGAGAGCTCTATTTAACCTTGTGAAATACTTGGAGTAGGAGTGTGGAGACTGGGAGCAAGACAAAACTTTCATAATGGAGCAAAATCTTTGTGCTCTTAAGGGGATAAAAACCAAAATAAAGGGAGTAGTACCAAGAATGGCTCGGCTTTTCTAACATAGAGAACATCATTGAAATAGAAGCACTACTAAAAGTCAAATTAACAGAAATCTGGAGACGGTTCTAAAGAAAAGTTTTGATCCAATGTTGTCCCAAGTGAAAGTTATTCAAGAAAATGAAGAAATTGGAGAAACATCCTAGAGATCAGGGCTCACCTTCATTTTCTGCTATCATAGCCTGGACGAATTACAGTATTGGATTCAGTCTGATCGAATCTTCCTGGACCAGTCTGTGAAAGCAAAGGAGACTAATAGGTAAGATTGAGACTAAGAGTGAGGAAATCCTGGCTCTATTACTGATTGAGTGTCTCTTACCAGAAATGCTTTGGAACAGAAATGTTTCAAATTTCAGATTTTTCAGATTTTGGAACATTTGCATATATACATAATAAGTTATCTTGGTGATGGGGCCCAAGACAAAACACAAAATTCATTTATGTTTCATATTATCTTATACACTTACACTGAAGATAACATTTATAACATTTATAAGATAACATTATTTGAGAAGGCAGAGAGAAAGAAAGAGAGAAGAGAGAGAGAGAGAGAGAGAGAGACTCCCATTTACTGGTTCACACCCCAAATGCCCGTAGTGACTGAGGTTGGAGCAAGGCCAGAGCCAGGAGCCAGGAATGCAATCTAAGTCTCCCACATGGGCAGCAGGAATCCTACTACTTGAGTCATCACCTATTGCCTCCCAGGATCTGCACCAGCAGGAAGCTGGAGGCAAGAGCCGGGGGCAGGAACCAGAGCCAGGAATCAACCTCAGGCACTCCAGTATGGGATGTATGCATCTTAACTGCTAAGCTAAATGCCTGCTCCTAGCCTAAAAGTAATTTCATATGTCTTTAATAGCTTTGTGCATGAGAAAATAATGTGTACCATCAGATTTGTGGTGCCAGGTCGGTCCTCAAAAAGTTTCAGATTTTTTGATCATTCTGGATTTTGAATTTCCAGATTAGAGATGCTAAACCTGTGCCAGTTTTTCCTGGGGAAATATTTAGCTTTGCCTTTCTTTTACATCAAGCTCCCCAGGAAACAAACTCTGAGACAGACACTTGCTTGCCAGAAGCAGTTTGGAAAATGCTCTCAAAAATGATACCTGTTGAGGAAGAGAAGCAAGTCGCAGTGGGCAGAGGGAAAAATTGGACTTGCCATCAAGTTGGAATACAGCCTTCAGTCAATCTCATAGAAAGATCTAAAGCTTGAATGGTTCTTCTTCTTCTTCTTCTTCTTCTTCTTCTTCTTCTTCTTCTTCTTCTTCTTCGACAGGCAGAGTGGACAGTGAGAGAGAGAGACAGAGAGAAAGGTCTTCCTTTTGCTGTTGGTTCACCCTCCAATGGCCGTCACTGCCGACATGCTGCGGTTGGCGCACTGCACTGATCCGAAGCCAGCAGCCAGGTGCTTCTCCTGGTCTCCCACGGGGTGCAGGGCCCAAGCATTTGGGCCATCCTCTTCTGTACTCCCAGGCCACAGCGGAGAGCTGGCGTTGAAGAGGGGCAACCGGGACAGAATCTGGTGCCCCGACTGGGACTAGAACCTGGTGTGCCAGTGCCGCAGGCGGAGGATTAGCCTACTGAGCCACGGCGCTGGCCAGGATGGTTCTTCAATATGTTCTCACTTTGAGACCAGTGCTGTGGTGCAGCAGGTGAACCTGCCTATAAAGCTGGCATCCCACATGAGCACACAGTTGTGTCCCGGCTGTTCTACTTCTGACCCAGCCCCCTGCTAATATGCCTTGGAAGGCAGTAGAAGATGCCCCGAGTGCTTTGGCTCCTGCCTCTCACTCACATGGGAGACCCGGATGAAGCTCCTGTCTCCTGGTTTTGACCTGGCCCAGCCCAGACTGGTGCAGCCATTTGGGGGAGTGAACTAGGGGATAGCAATCTCTATCTCTCTGTAACTCTACCTTTCAAATAAATAAATAAATCTTTTTTAGGAAAAAAGATGTTCTCGCTGAAGCAAAGGAACTTGTATTTGCTCAAGACCAACACTCAGTAGATGCTGACTATGGAGGGGAAAGAAATTCTCATCTTCCGTACCCGCTGACTATCAGGTCTATCAGACATTAGACATTAGACAATTAGACATTAGACATTAGACATTAGACAAAGTCCATTAGAGAGGGGAATATGGATCCGTTGATTGCTCCTTAATGTCGGGTTCTCACATTCTCTGTTGTCAAAGCCCTGAGGTTACTTGCAGATCTGCTTTGTAGATCATGGTGGAAAGACCTGGCTTTGTGATCCTTCTGTAGGATTTGCTTCCATCTCTCAAACCCAGACCCTATCTTCCTAGCTACAGACAAGACAAGCAGAAAATGTTTTAGTGGTAGAACTGAGACAAAAGTTGTATGTGCTAAGTAAATGCTGTCCACGTGGAATGTGCCCACATGCAACAACAATAATGAGCTTGCGTTTAAATAAACTTGAAGACACAGCTACACAATAACAAGACTTGTGTTTTATGCTGTTTGTACATGAAAACCTTGTTAAGGAGTCAGCTGAGATTGTGAAATTCTTCTGTTCTATAAGATCACACCAGACTTAAGGTAGTCTTTATTTAAATGACACGAGAACTGCTCTGGTTTTTTGGGGACAACAGTGGAAACCGAAGATGGATGAGGCCATTTGGGTCACTCTTCACTTTAAGTCCCTTGTTACACAAGTTTGGCCCGATGCCCCACGCTCACTTACACTTTCCCCAGGTTAGTTTTAATGGACACAAGAAACCAGGCTACCACCAGTTTCTCATTTTCAGAGTTGAGCAAGACTTTTGGCCTCGTTTTCCTCTGATTTAATTTTAACACGGCTTCCTGGCTTAATATTGTCTTATGAAATTCCTGAGCAGATCCCCTGGTTACCATTAGCTGGAATTCAGAATGCCTTCAGGAAAAGCATGAGAGAGAGATTTTTCTGGTCAGGAAACTTTGGACCAAATGATCCGCACAACCTGTGCATCAGTGACCTACACCATAAACCCTCAGTGTCCTCCCACTTGACTGAAGGACAAATAAGGAGGGCACCCAAGGCCTCATAAAAAGAGAGTCAGCCCAACAAGGAGATGCTCTAAATAAGTAATGCACTCACAGGTCAAATTTCTTTTGTTTAGTTTAAGTGCCCAAATACCATTTTGTTTTATTAATGCAGGTGTCTTGTTGCCATTCTCAGTTTCAAAGCTGATGGAATTAAACAGAAAAAAAAAAAAACAGATGAAACAAAACAAAATAAAATACTGTGCATCTGTTAACAGGTCAAAGTCCATCCATTTTCCCATGAAATGTTTGTTAATATGATATATTCAAGGAAAAAATAATCTAGTGGCATTGTGTCTAATTTGAGTGTTTTCGTGTTTGGTGCCTCTGTATTGTCTTGGAATGAGAAAGCACGCCTGGCTATATGCAAAGTGGGCCATCCTGATCTGTATGATCAGCTTGTAAGGGAAAGTTGGCTCTCATCCTTGGGGAATGCATCATTAAAATGAGCCACAGACATGCAAGAATGATAGTAGAGTCGCTCAAGGAGAATGCCTGATCATAGGCCAATACCAGGAGAGAATTTAGTTAGCTAAAGACATTAGAGAGGGGAAGGTGCTCAGCCTAGAAGTTAAGACACTGCCTGGGATGCCTTTATCCCACATCAGAGCCATTCTTGATTCCAGTTGCCTGCTAATACACACCCTGGAAGGCAGCAGCTGATGGCTCAAGTAGCCGGGTCCCTACCATCCACATGGGAGACCTGGACTGAGTTCCTGGCCTCTGGCTTTGGCCCAGTCCAGCCACAGCGGTGGCAGGCACTTGGGGAGTTAACTTTAGAAGAGACTCATGGAAGCTCAGATATGAAAGGAACCTCAGAGATGATGTATTCCAATCTCCTTCTACAGGCAAGGGAACTGAGGTTTGGGCTAGTCAAATAACTTGTCCAACACCAGCATCAACTAGCAGCAAACACAGAAGGAAATCCCAGTCCTTCTGACCCTCAGACCAAGATTCTACAACCTGAGATTCTAACACAGGACCACGTGACCTTGGGAAGTACGTTCATGTGCCAGAAAATACCCCAAGCTCTAGCAATAATATGCCACTTCTTCCTACCTCTTGAACATGGCCTTAAGGTGACCAAGTCAAACAAATGTCTATTTACTTTATGGCTAAAAAATACACTTGTGATGGTGGACATTTGACAGAGCAGTTAAGATGCTATTTAGGATGCCTGCACCCCATATCAGAGGGCCTGGGTTCATGTCCTGGTTCTGTTCCATATTCTGGTGTCCTGCTAATGCATACCTAGGGAGAGGTTAGGTGATGACCCAAGTGGTTGAGTCCCTGCCACACAGGTGGTAGACTTGGACTGAATTCCTGGCTCCTGGCTTCACGCTGGTCCTGTCCCATGCTGTGGGCACTTGGGTAATGAACCAGCAAACTAGAGTGCAGTCTCTGTCTCTGTCTCTCTAATATCAAAATAAGAATTAACAATTTTCAAGAGAAGCACTTGTATTTATTATGCAGAAGGAAAGAAGATTTACATGACTTGTGAGCACACAAATCTCAGAAATCTCAGAGGAAGGGCATGCTTGGACTGCCCAAGGGTTAGTGTGGCTGAGCCCTCACCATCCGGGGCACACGGAGAATGGGCATGACAGGCACGCTGCCCCCTACACTGCCCCCAGTGCCCAGGAAACCTCCCTGAGGAAGGCTCTGGCTACTCTTTCTATTCTCTCCATTTTTCCTGCTCTGTCCCTACATAAGCAAGTACATCCATGCATTGTTCTTTCATAATATGCATTTCCATGTACTTTCTTAGATTCCTGGTATGCATGGATTTCAAAATTCTTTTCCACCAAATAAATTGAGCTGTAAATCTTCTATGAACTTTCTGAAACACCCCAGGACAAATGACTCAAGCCCGTTATGTCCTGGAAACCTCTTTGTTTCCTTCTCAGTTTGGGGGTAGGAGAATGTAAAAATGTTCTTCATGTATTTTCTTTAAGATTTACTTATTTGAAAGGCAGAGTTACACACACACACAGAGAGAGAGAGAGAGAGAGAGAGAGAGAGAGGGAGGGAGGGAGGGAGGGAGGGAGAGAGAGAGAGAGAGAGATCTTTCACCCTCTGGTTCACTCTCAAAATGGCCACAACATCCAGGGCTGGACCAGGCCAAAACCAAGAGCCAGGAGTTTCATCTGGGTCTCCCACATGGGTGGAAGGGGCCCAAGCACTTGGAGTATCTTCCATTGCTTTCTCAGACCATTAGCAGGGAGCTAAGTCAGAAGTAGAGCAGCCAGGACATGAACAGGCACCCACAGGGCCTGCTGGCGTCAGAGGAAGTAGTTTTGCTCACTATGCAACAACGCTAGCCCCTGTTCTTGATGTCTTACCATGCTAAAATTTTATTTGTTTTTATGCCCTCTCTGCTATATTCCTTTTGAACTATAAGTCCAATATACTAATTACTCTGTTAGTAATAATTAATCTTGCATATTTTCTAAAAGATCTGCTCACTTAATTTCACATAGTTGTTGTTGGCTTGCAAAACAAAGAAACTCAAACCCATATTTAATTTTCTTCCTCTTAGTTTACCATCACCCCTATGGTTTAAGAAATAAACACATTTTTTGTTCCTTCACTTTATTTTCTGTACCACAAAACAAATTGCTCCTAAAATTTAATGAAACAGCTGTGTTATGAAGCTTGAGCTTCTAAAAGAGAATTACAACAGCTTCTGTGCCCTTTACCAAGTCTCTTTAGATTAGGTCAGAACAAGAAGTAGGCTTACTTTGGTACGTATTACAATACATTGCCATCCGAGTGGCAGGCTGCAAACATTTATCTATAGAGTTCCCTTTCACTAGTTCCCCTGTGGAGCATTGCATCAATGGTTCCGATTCTTCATGCCTTCTTATAGCTATGCATTTGTCTGTGTGATCTTACAGCCCCTCATCAAATAATAAGACATACTTCTGGGCCTGCGCTGTGGCATCGTGGGTTAAGCTTTCATCTGCAGTGCCAGCATCCCATAAGGGTGTCGATTTGAGTCCTAGCTGTTCCATTTCTGATCCAGCTCCCTGTTAATGGCCTGGGAAATCAGTGAAGGATGGCCCAACTGCTTGGGTCCTTGCACCCATGTGAGAGACCCAGATGAAGCTCCTGCTCCTGGCTTTGGATCGGCCCAGCTCTAGCTGTGCAGCCATTTGGGGAGTAAACCAGTGAATAGCAGAGCTCTCCCTCTATCTATCTCTCCCTCTCTCTGTCTGTAACTCTGCCTCTCAAATAAATAAATCTTTAAAAAAAAAAAAAACAGAAGATATTTCCTTGTTCTTCGATTAGGAGTTTAGACATAGGACTTACTTTGGCCATGGGATCTTAACAAACATGGCATAAACAGAAGATTAAAAGGTGTTTGCAAAAGCTCTCTTGCTCCCTTGTGTCTGTCATTACCATAAACATGAAAAGGACATGCTGACACCAGCCTGTCAGATCTAGGATAAGAATGAGAGACAGGAGGCCAGGTGCTGTGATGTAGTGGGTAAAGCCACTGCCTGAGGAGCCGGCATCCCATATGAGCACAGGTTTGGGCTCCTGCTGCTCCACTTCTGATCCAGCTCCCTGCTAATGTGCCTGGGAAAGCAGCAAAAGATCACCCAGTGGTTGGGCCTCTGCCACCCATGTAGGAGACTCAGAAGAAGTTCCAGCATCCTGGTTTTGAATCGGCCCAGCTCTGGCCATTGAGGCCATTTGGGGAGTGAACCAGTGGATGGAAGATCTCTCTCTCTCTCTCTCTCTCTCTCTGCCTGTGCCTCTCTGTGACTCTGCCTTTCAAATAAATATATAAACTCTATATAATAGAAGAAGAAGGAGAGATGGATGAGGCAGTCAGCTCAAGACATCAGGGTAAGATCTTCCAAAAACAGGAGCTGGCTCCTTTATTCCCTCAACTGCTCTTGGTAGCCACTATTCTGTTACAAACTCAACTCTTACTGTCTCCCCTCTGGCCTCTTACAAGATTTCTTTCTCTACTTGTTTTTCAGAAGTTTCACTGTAATGTCATTACACTGTATATGGTTTTCTTTATTTTTTTCTGAGAATTTTAATGTGTTATACAACTGAGGCTTGAGAGCCTTTATGGCTTAATTCTCAGCTATTATCTTCTAACATATTGCTCTGCCGCATTATCTCTCTCTTCTCCCTCTTCTGAGGCTCCAGTAACACATATGTTGAACTTTTCACTGTGTGTCCTACGTCTCTTACACTTGCTTTAGAGATTTTTTTTTTCTTATTGCTGTTGCTTTGGGATTCAGTATACTTATTTCTTTTGAATTAACTTCCACCTACTAATTCTCACTTCACCTGAGTTGAACCTGCTAATAAACTGATTTATGGAGTTCTTCATTTCAGCAACTGTATTTTTTTACTGCTAAAATTAGTTTGGTTCCTTTAGTGTTTTCTATTCACTTGTCAAAATTTTCATCTGCTTTAAAATGTTTTCAACATTTTAAAACTTATCTGATACTCCATTTTCCGTAGGGTTATTTCATTTTGAAAGTAATTCCTCTCTCTGTCTTTTCTCTCTCTCTCTCTCTCTCTCTCTTTTTTTTTTTTTTTTTGGTCATGTTAGGTTGTCTCCTCGTGTGACTGGTTAATTTTTATTGCACACAGGACATTACATGTGAAAGAGAGTAAGGAGGGTTTTAGGGTCTGGATTGTGTTATCTTCCTCCAAAGAGATTTATATTTGTCACAAATTGGTTTATATCAAAGCATTGGCAATCCCAGGCTACCTAAACCAAATCAAAAACTGAGACGACTCAAATTTGGTCTATTTGCATTTTGCTTTTTCTCCTATGATGTAGCTTTTAAGGTCCCCACCCAAGGCCCAAGGGGGAGTTACTACAGTTGTCTCCGACCTGAGTAGGCCATGATCTCCATTTCTTTAAAGAAAAAAAGAGATTTATTTATTTATTCATAAGGCAGAGTGATAGAGAGATCTTCTACTTTCTGATTCAATTCCCAAATACCTACAACAGTCAGGGCTGTCCTTGGCTGAAGCCAGGAGCCAGGAACCCCATCAGGATCTTGCACATGTGTGGCAGGGACCCAAGTGCTTGGGTCATCATCTGCTGCTTTCCCAGGCACATTAGTGGTAAGCTGGATCGGAACGGGAGTAACTGGGTCTCAAACTGACACTCCAATACGCACTGCTGGAGTCAGAAGAAATGGCTTAACCTGCTGCACCACACCACGGCTCTCATCAGGATCTCCGTTTTTACCCTCCAAGGGCAGTGAAGAGCTTTTCTCAGATCCTTAGCTGCATCTTCTGAAGTCAGCAGCTATCTCTAAAATAAAGCAGCCCAAACACTGAGCCCTCTGGAATTGTTTTCCTTCCAATTTTACCCTATAATTCTTCAATGCCTTAATAGCTATATTATGTCTTCAAGTAGATTTTTCCCCAATATTCTGTCAGTGGGAAATAAGAAGAAAAATTATCTCTGAAAGAATAATGGGAGGCATCAGGAATATTGGATCCCAGAAGATAATGGAATGCCATTTTTCAAGTAGGAAAAAAAAATCTACCAACCTAAAATCTTATATCTGGCAAGAAAAAATTTTTCTAGATCAACACAAATGGAGAGAATTTGTCACAGTAAATCCATAATAAAATGGATAGTAACAGGAATTTTTCAAGTGGACAGAAAATGATTACATATGGGTATATGGATATACCAGTACATAAATACAAACAGAAATGCAAAGCAAAAGACATGGGTAAATCTGTATAAATAGGCCGGCGCTGTGGCTCAACAGGCTAATCCTCCGCCTTGCGGCGCCAGCACACCGGGTTCTAGTCCCGGTTGGGGTGCTGGATTCTGTCCCGGTTGCCCCTCTTCCAGGCCAGCTCTCTGCTGTGGCCTGGGAGTGCAGTGGAGGATGGCCCAAGTGCTTGGGCCCTGCACCCCATGGGAGACCAGGAAAAGCACCTGGCACCTGGCTCCTGCCATCAGATGAGCGAGGTGCGCTGGCTGCAGCACGCCGGCCACGGTGGCCATTGGAGGGTGAACCAACAGCAAAAGGAAGACCTTTCTCTCTGTCTCTCTCTCTCACTGTCCACTCTGCCTGTCAAAAAATAAAAATAAATAAATAAAATCTCTATAAATACTGACTGTACAAAACTAGTGACATTTCACAGGGCTCAAATATATACAGAATTGACAAGCATGAAATAGATACACAAGGCAGATGAAGGTAAAAGGAGCTGAAGAGTTCCATAGTTCTACTATTTTTATAAAGAAGTAAGAATGCTGAATCAGTCCAGGGTGCATGCTGCAGTCTCAGGAGTAACCACCAGTACAAGAACATAGACCAAACATACTTCTCATGCTGATGGTGGAGCAGAGAAAGATAACAGAAAAACGTGATGTGTGCAGAAGAATGAAAGATAGGCGTGAGTGGGGACCATGGAACACATATAGTATAAATAGAAAATAATCATAAAATGGTAAATACAGCCCAAATGTGTCTATACTCACATTACATATAAGCAAAATAAATATTCAACTAAAAATATTGTCATTGGATTAAACTAAAATCAATGGAATCCAACTCTATACTGCTTTGAAAAGATACACTTTAAATGTAACAACAAAGAAAAGCTGAATATAAAATATGGACAAAGAGCTACCATGTAAACACCAAGCAAAAGAAAATTAGCACAGTTAATACCAATATCCAGCAAAGTAGACATTCAGGTAAGAAACATTAATGGAGATAAAAATGGACAAAAGGATATGTAAGTTTTAAGTTTTGTGTATTTACTAATATGGTTTCAGAATATATGAAGAATATGACACACATAAAAGAAAAAATTAAAAATCCACATTCATAGTGGGAGAATCTAACTGCTTTACTCAGTAACTGAAAGATCAAGCAGGAAACATATTAATGAAGACAGAGATTGTGAATCGCTTGGGATCTAGCTAACAATAGCAGAATGTATTTCAATGTAAAGGAAACATCTACCAAACTGACCACATGCTGGTCCACAAAGCAAATCTTCCCAAAAGCCAGAGATTTTAGCCACTCAAGATATGTTTTCTGACCACACTGGAATGAAGCTAAAATTAATAATAAAAATACAATTTAAAAATTTATATACTTGGAAATTCAATACAAGAATACAGGTTGATTCAAAATGTGAAAAACCATCAATGGGTCCTGTGCTGTGGCGTAGTGGGTAGGGCCAACACCTGCAGTGCCGGCATCCCATATGGGTGCTGGTTCAAGTCTCAGCTGCTCCACTTCCAATCCAGCTCTCTGCTATGGCCTGGGAAAGCAGTAGAAGACTGCCCAAGTCCTTAGACCCCTGAACCCATGTGGGAGAACTGGAAGAAGCTTCAGGCTCCTGGTTTTGGATCAGCCCAGCTCTAGCCATTGTGAAGTGAACCAGCAGATGGAGGACCTCTCTCTCTCTCGCTCCTGCCTCTTCTCTCTCTGTGTAACTCTTTCAAATAAATAAATAAAATCTTTAACAATAAAAAAGAAAATCCATCAATATAATTCACTTCATTAACAGGCAAAAAAAAAAGAAAGGGAATTACGATTACCTTGACAGACATAGAAAGAAAAATCAGTAAACTTCAGTACCCATTCATGATTGTTTGTAAACCAAAAACCTTTTATATAACAAAGAGTTAGCTTTCAGAAAGAAAAAATCTACTGGAAACACTCATGCTTCATGGTGAAATAACGAACACTTCCCTCTGAGATCAGGATAGATTCCTGCTATTACCACCTATTTAACACTGTTGTTTAATTTTTTAGCATTGTCATGTATTTCCTACCCAATATGAGTTATCACAACAATAATTGATTCAAACAAGAATTTTTAATAGCGTCAAAGTATTACAAGTATATCCATTACTTCCAAAATGGAAAGGAAAAATGGCACATGGCAAATACTCTCTTGATATCATCAATAATAGGTCACAATTATATCAAGAGCTGCCTAGGTTTCCAGAGAAGCCTCAACAGACACCAAAAAATGGAGATAAAACAGCCTCTGATCACAATCGCTAAAAAATACAACTCAAGAGCAAAGACAGCCAGCGTCTCCCTCCGCCCACTGGATTCTTTTAACAAAAGAAAAAAAGAAATTTTAAAATAGTTATTTAAGATGAGACAGAAATTAGAAAGATGTTTCACATTGAAAGACAATAAGAGGACTACCTATTATAATTTCTAGGATGCAGATGGAACTTTTAGGGAAATTCATCATATATATACATTTATTAGGAAAAAACAGAAGACTAAAATTCATTGACATACATGTTCAGCATAAAATGTCGGAAAAAGATTGGGGCAATAAACAAAGTAAATAGGATAAAAGATATCATTTAAGATCAGAATTTAAAGAAACAGGACATAAAAGCAGTTAGCAATGAGTTAGTCCATTCAATTTGAATCTACACTCTTCATGAAATATACAAAGATCTTCAAATGCTTAATTCTTATTTTCCCTCCTAGCATCTACATTACTATCTAGTATGTTGCTTTCATCTTGCTTAAAAACAGATCCCCAAGTTATCAATGCTTACTTAGAATTTCCAAGTGTTACCTATTGTTTTCTTACCAATGCTTCTTGCATTCTGTTTCCCTTGGTATTCAATTTTCTTCTCACTGAAATACATCCTTTAGTGGTTATTGAAGCTCTGAGTAAACTCATAGTCTTCTCTCTGTGTGTATCAGAATACACTCTCATTCAGCTCTAGTCTTGAATGATAGAATAATGGAATTTTATTATTTCCTCCAACCTTCTCACTTCTATTTTTTGCTGATGAAATGTCTTCCATTCCTCAGATTGTCACATCTTTAAAGAAAATTTTCCCATAATAATTACACTGAGAGAACAGAGCATTAGGGTACAGGCAGAAAATGGCTTCATTGATCTCCCCATGCTCATTGAAATTTACTCTGTAAAGCTAGTGTTTCCTTCTATCTTGGATGAAATCTATTGCAGGTAACATTTTTTTCATCATTTTAAAAACATTTTCTTTCAAACGCATTTTAATTTTTAGAGCAGTTGTAGGTTCACAGCAAAACTGAGCGAAGATACAAAGATTCCCCATGTGCATAGCCTCCCCACTACCAACACCCATTGCAGTGGTGTATTTGTACCAACTGATGAGCCGGCCCTAACACATCGTTATCACTTCGGGTCTACAGTGTACATTAGGGTTCACTCTTGGTATTACACATCCTATAGGTCTTGACGAATGTATAACAACACATATCCATCATTATAAGCACCATCAAGAAAATCCTCTGAACTACACCTGTCCATCCCCCACCCCCACACCTAACCTTTGACAGCCACTGGTTGCTGTTATATACATACATATACATATACATATACATATACATATACACACTGTGTTCCTAGTTTCACTTTTGCAAGAATGTCACATAGTTGGAGTCATACAGTAAGTAGCCTTTCCTGATTGGCTTCTTGCACTTAGCAATGTACACTTGAGGTTCTTCCATATCTTGTTAGGACGTCATATTGCCTTGATTACTTTTGTTTCAAAGTAAGTTTTAAAGTCAGTTAGTGTCAGTCCATCAACTCTGGTTTTCTTCTGTACTATGTGGGCTACTGTCATTCTTTGTTTATACAAACTTTAGAATCAATTTGAAGACATTAACAAATAACTTTCTGGAAATTTTATTGACTTTGCTGTGAATCTATAAATTAAGTTGAGAAGAAATGACATCTTGACATTAAGTGTTCTTATTCATAAACATGTAAAATCTCTGCATTTTTAGTTCATTATCTTAAATTAGAGTTTTGTAGTTTTCCTCATATTCCCCATAGATTCTGTTAGATTTATACCTAAGTACTGAATTTTAGGGGTTGCTAAGGTAAATAGTATTATGCTTGTTTTTAAAATTTGTGTTTGTTTTATTTATTTGAAAAGCAGAGAAAGAGGGTCCGGTGCCATGGCTCACTTGCCTAATCCTCCGCCTGCGGTGCCAGCATCCCATTTGGGCACGGGGTTCTAGTCCCGGTTGGGGCACCAGATTCTGTCCTGGTTGCTCCTCTTCCAGTCCAGCTCTCTACTGTGGCCCAGGAGGGCAGTGGAGGATGGCCCAGGTGCTTGGGTCCCTGCTCTCGCATGGGAGACCAGGAAGAAGCACCTGGCTCCTGGCTTCGGATCGGCACAGCGCCGGCTGTGGCAGCCACTTGGGGCGTGAACCAATGGAAGGAAGACCTTTCTCTATCTCTCACTGTCTGTAACTCTACCTGTCAAATAAATAGATAAATAAATAATCTTTAAAAAAAAGAAAGAAAGAAAAGCAGAGAAAGAGAGATTTCTGCCATCCATCCATCCATTCATTCCCCAAATGCCTGCAACAGCCAAGACTGAGCCAGGCCCAAACTGAGAGCTAAGAACTAAATCTGTGTCTCCTACTTGAGCAAAAGAGACCCAACTACTTGATCCATCACCTCCTGCTTCCCAGGTGCACATTAGCGGGAAACTGAAATCAGAAGCAGTTCAAGCCCAGGTGCTCCAGTATAGAATGTGCGCATCCATAAGTAGCACCTTAACCGCTTTGACAAACGCCCACAGAGGTATTCTGCTTTTAACAGCAAATTCTTCTTATTCATTACTGGTAAATACAAAAGTGATTACCTTTTGTATGTGAGGATACTTCAAACAATTTGTGAAAAAAGAATAAAAATATCAATTTATTCTGGCGCAAGAAAATTTTAAGCCATCACATCTTTTCATAAAATGCAATCATGTCATCTTGTGAATAAAGACAGTTTAATTTTTTTCTTCTCAATTTGCTTACCTTTATTATCTTATTACATTAGCTAGGACTTCCAGGATGGTGTTGAAAAGCACTCCGATTTTTAAAAATTTATTTATTTATTTGAAAGGCAGAGCTACAGACAGTGAGAGAGAGAGACAGAGAGAAAGGTCTTCCATCTTCTGGTTCACTCCCAAATGGCCACACGCAACAGCCAGAGCTGGGCAGATCCAAAGCCAGGAGACAGGAGCTTCTTCAGGGTCTCCCATGCAGGTGAGGGACCCAAACACTTGGGCCATCTTCTACGGCTTTCCCAGGCCATAGCAGAGAGCTGGATCAGAAGAGGAGTAGCTGGGACTCGAACCGATGCCCATATGGGATGCCAGCACTGCAGGCAGAGAATTAACCTACTGTGCCACAGTGCCACCCTGATTATTTTTAATCAATAAAGCAGAAAATCTCATCTCAGTAAATGAAACATTTTCCCTTAGGCCCTAGTAAGTTGTTGGAAACTTATTTAGTTAAAGCTCTTCCGCTAGAGCCTAGGTCACACTAGAAGCTTCACTATTGCCTTTCTTATGCTTCTCCAGTGGTTGTACTGGCTCCTAAATCCTCAGAGTGAAGTGGGGAGTGAGGGACCTTGGTGCTAGTTTTCTGGGAAAAGAGAAAGGTCTCCAGATCTTACTGTATTCTTAGGTTCATGATCGCAGCTGGGTGTTTTCTGGGATGTAGCGATTTTACCTCTGATTCTTATCATTGGGAGCAGGTGGGTTTTGAGAGAAGCATCACACCAGTTATCGCACCTGCTTCCCCTAGTAGTTTACCATGCAAACTTGTATTGCTGTCTTCCCCTTCACATTGGCAGGATCCCTTCAAGACAGCTCAAGTTCAGGAATTCACCATGTCTGTTTAGCCCTTGGAAGCAATGAGTATTTTTCCAAGCCAAATGGAGAAGTATACCACCACTCATCCTTTGTACCTCACCTGGCCTATGCCTTTCGATACAATCAAAGCCTTTTAGCATCCCCAAATATTCTTGACATTGCATAAAAAAAACAGTCCTTGGGTTCTCCCAAATTCTATGGGACAGTGTCCAAGTCTCCAAGTGATCATCTCAAAGTTTCTTTGCCCCCCTGACATAGCCACTCTGACCACCACACATGTCAGAAGGTGAAAAGTGTCACAGTCTTCAACCAGTTTTTAGGAAGAAATGCTCTCCTGGCATTTTTTTTTTACTTAAAAATGTTATCTATTTATTTATTTCTTTTCATTTGATTTGAAAGCAGAAAGACGAGATTCAGAGGAATCTTCCATCTACTGGTTCATTCCCCCAGATGCCTGCAACAGCTGGGGCTGGGCCAGGTAGAAGCCAGGATCCTGGAACTCAATCCAGATCTCCCTCATGATAGAAGGGACCCAGAATTTGAGCCATCATTTGCTGCCTCCCAGGGTGCACATCACTATTGCTCAGCTTTCTTAACCCAAACCTTGACACCCTTAAAGTAGGTTTGGGCTAAGTGTCACCACTTTTAGCACTTCCTGTATAATATACCTTTTTGTGCACCTGCATGCCTTTTCTTTGAAAAGATTTACTTATTTTTATTTGAAAGAGTTACACATAGAGAGGGGAGGCAGAGACAGAGAGAGAGAGAGAGAGGTCTTCCATCCGATAGTCCTCTCCCCAGATGGCTGCAACGATCGTAGCTACACCAATCCAAAGCAAGGAGCTTCTTCCGGGTCTCCCATGCAGGTGCAGGGGCCCAAGGACTTGGGCCATCTTCTACTACTATCCCAGACTATAGCAGAGAGCTAGATCAAAAGTGGAGCAGCTGGGACTTGAATCGGCGCCCATATGGGATGCTGACACTGCAGGCCAGGGCGTTAATCCGCTGCGCCACAGTGCTGGTCCCACTTTTATTTTATTTATTTTTGGAAAATATCCACTCATTATCTCTTCAAATTTTGCCTCTTTCATGTAGTATTTCTTTCTTTTTGAGTTCCTTTTAAAATATGTTGGGCCTTGTGATTCAGGCCTCCATGTCTCTGAACCTCCCTCATGTCCATCCCATCATTTTATTTCTGGATCTCATTTATCACCCCCACCCCCACCCCCAGATATTGTTCTCCATGGTGAAGCCCTCAGCTCTGGCTTCAGGAACACTGTAGATCTCATGTGTTCCTAGGCATTGTGTTTTTTCTTTGGATTTTTTTCCATTTCCTGAAGTTCTACTTTAATCTTTTTAAAATCCACTTTTCAACTCTCACTACCCTATCTTTCTATCTTAGTTCCTTTTTGTGCTTCACTTCTTCATGTGATCTGTAGCTATTTCACTGGTAGCTTATACTTCGGGATGCTCCTGCCCCCAGTGACACTCATTACATCCAAATGGTGGAACACTCTCTGTAGTCTTCAGGGGCAATTGTTTCTGCCAGGGTCCCAGTCATCACCGACTAGTGACCAAGCTTTATGTGTATTTATAAGCTTCAAGTTCTTCTATACTGAGAAGAACAAAAACGTGGACTCCATACTTGCATGGAACAGCTTTGTAATTCTGCTTTCTCTTCTAGTTAAATTTTCTCACACATGCACAAAAATGTTTGCCTATCATTATTCCAAGAAAACAATGACCTCTCTTTTAGTTACCTGGGTTGCTGGGCATAGGTTTCCTGGTCCCTTTTACGTACATACCAGGCAAAGCTTCAGTATTGCCTGCTTTAATGAGGAACCTCCTAGCAAGCTTCCCTCCTAGCACAGGTGCAAGTTCACATGTCCTGCCCCCATGTAGGCATTAAAATCCTGCTCAGTTCTCAGGATCTGTGTTTGATTCTGAGATCCCTTTGGGGCTTTCCTTCTTTCATTTCTTATCACCCCAACCTGAGTGTCTCCTCTGGTCCTTTCCATTTTTATCAAGCTATTCGATATCTTATATTTTATTGTTTATATTTCATGTTGTTTAATATGATCTAGAAGTTCAAGTGCTGCAATCAACCTGTCAGGATTGAAATCTCATTTCTTTCACTCGTTGGTTCTACAACCGTGAGCAAGTTACTTATCCTCTTCAAACATCAGTTTCTTGGTCTATAAAATGAAAGTAATAAAATATCCAGCTCACATTATTACACAGATAAGGAGATTTAATACAGGGGAAGGGCCCAGAGCACTATACAGCGTGTGTTAAAAATCCAGGAAGTCATTAGCCATTATTGTTTTGTAGGTTATTTTTCTTATCAACATTATCAGCTATGAGTTTACACAAAACAAGGTCCTCCTTTTTGTTTCCCCACTGGAAATGCTACAATATATTTTCTTTTTAATCCCAAAACAGTATCGTCCTGCCATCTGTGATACTAAATAAGACTCCCTCCTCCACAATGTATGCAGACTTAGAAGATGCAAATCAACTTTAAATTTAGTCTGTTTAAACTATAATTAGAAAGAGTGAGATATTTCCAGGTCAATGTATACATTTCTGAACTAATTATAAGTCATTTTTATCATCTTCTCCCTCCTTCTCTCTCTCTCTCTCTCTCTCTCTCTCTCTCCTTTACTTACCTGAATCATGGCACCCTACATCAGGGCAAATAGTTGGGAGAAGGAAGTTGCATCCTAGCAATGACACCAATGGCTCAGCTATCAAAGTCTCACTGGTGGAGTTGAGTAGCCTGTTCTAATCCCCCATAGACATGCAGCCTCAGCAGGAAAGCCTTGCAAGAATGAACGGAGTGGTGCACACTGAGGGAGGCTTTGTAGTGTAGCCTAATGAATGACTTCTTGACATTCTCTCATCTCTGACATGACAGGCATATGGTGTGTATCAATAAATAACAAGGATATAATTACGTCGAGGCTGGAGCATTCAGGGCGTGGTGACATTTGGTGAGCTGGCAATCTGTCTGAGCTGCTCTTCATCCCAACAGGTGGAAGAAAATAAAATAACTGAGCCAAAATCTATTCATAGTACATGATAGTCTTGGGTTGCCTTTTGTTTCCCCCAAAGAAGCAGTAGGTCATGCTCTAACTTGTGTCCATAGATGTCTGCTGATGCATTATTTAATCAACACTGTAAGGCAATCACAATCAGTCCTTAGAGCTTTCAATACACAGCTCTGTAAAGACATTCCCAGCCTTCCAGATTGGGGTTTTTCATATCAAGGCTAATCATTATCTGATGTGTGATATAACCAGTACGTTGTTTTTTGCTCTCTGGACTTTATGGGATCTCTAAGGACAGGAACAGCTTTGTGCACTTCACCTCCCACCTGCGGTGAAAGGAGAGAGATCTATGGACAAGGACGTTCCAATCAGAAAGGTACAAGGACAGGATTTGTGTCTGCTTGTTTTCTACACCTAGGCTATATCTGCACAAAAACATCTGGACAGGAAACAAAAGGTACAACTCAAATCAATGGCACCACATCAACTTTTCATTTATTTGCAACCTACAAATTTGCCAGTTTCTTAGCTAGAAGCCATCATTATGGTACCTCAGATGCTCCTGGACTTGGGTGGGGTCACATCCTAATAAATCTATCCTAGTGGGAAACAGTGATGACACCTCACCTCCTGCACATCCTAGCTCAGCAGCACAGCGCACTGGAAGGTGGCGTCCAGGGTTTCTCTACTGGCCTTGGGACTGCCCGAGAGCTGCACTGGCTGTCTCTTCCCAGCATCACAGGGAAAGATTGGACAGCACTAGCCTGGAAAGATCAACATTCATCATTTTACTGAATGCACGTGGCTTTCACACCATCATGAAGTCAGAAAAATCATTGTCCAACCAACAAAAGTTAGGAACCAGCTGTTTATAAGGCACTTCTTCAGGGAAAATCCTTGCTCCTCACCCTTAAACCCTTTCTTTCTCTCACAGTCCATTCTGAATCTTTAGGAAATCCCCTTGGCTCAACTTTCAATATACTCCAGAATCTCTCCTCTTCACAGCATGTTTGCTGTCACCACCCTAGTCTGAACAAATCATCTCTACCTTGACCACAAAACCCTGCCTAAGGATCTCCCTGCTTCTGTTCTATCATCCTATACCTGTAACACACTACACCTGTAACATACTATTCAGTTTACTAATTAATTGTGTTTATTCTCTTGTTCAACTCCTCTCTCTAAAATATAAGCTGTGAGAACATAAATCTTCTATTTGATCATATGCACTAAGCACCAGACAAAATAAGTATATCCAGTAAACTTGAATTTCAGTTAAACAATGGATACTTTGTTTTAGTGTAAGTATACACTGTACAATAGTTGGTTCAAATTCACCTGGGAGTGCTATATTTTTATATGCTAAATCTGACAACCCTAACCTAGAATACTGGCATCATCATCATGAGAAGCGTTCTATATGGTCTATTTCTTATAATTAAAATTAATTTGATTCCAAAATTCTACTAGTATTTTGAGATTTTATAAGCACTTTTCAGAAATGTGCATTGTCAAAAACCAAAACAGTGAAATGAAAAAAGTGAAGTATGCCCTCCACAATACAATTGTTCAAAGATGTATTAAATCAATTACACTTATAAATTACACTTATAATCAATTACACTTATAAAGCATTACACTTTATAATATTGCTCAAAAAGAAAACAGAACATTCTAAAATGAACATATGTTAGAGGACACGTAGTAGAGTGCAAAGCTAGAGATCTGAGTTGGAATCAGTCTGATGTATAGTTAACAAGTACATGAAGAAGAATGAGTCCTATATTGCCCATACCTCTGACCTTCAGTGATGTTGTGTAGTTTTCAATATCCAGATCTTATGAGCTATCTAGATGCATAGATTTATTTCATAAGATGCAGAACATTTTTAGCTATAATTTCTTGCAGTATTTTCTACTTATATGACCAGAAGCATGAAGGAATGACAAGTGTCAGATATCTCATTTTATTTTTTAAATGTTTATTTATTTATTTTTCATTTAGTTGAAAGGCAGAGGAAGAAGATGAGGGAGACAAAGAGGGGGAGAGAGAGAGAGAGAATGAGAATGAGAGATCTTCCATCTGTTAGTTCATTCCCCAAATGCCCATAACAGCCAACACTATGCCAGGCTGAAGCCAGGAGCCTGGAACTCCATGTGGTGGCAGAGACCCAGGGAGTTCAGCCAGGATCTGTTACCCCCCTGGATGCTTTAGCAGGAAGCTTGATTGGAAATCGAGTAGTTGGAACTTGAAACAGCATTCTGATATGGGATACATAAGCAGCAGCTTTACCTGCTGTGCCATAACACCCACCCCTAGACATCTCATTTGTATTAAAAAAAAATCATGAGTTCCATCCCCCATTGAAATCTGTGATTATATATAAAAGTCTGGCCAAAGTAAAGAAACTACTTCTATGACCCTACTGTAAATTATATGTGATAATAAATACTATCAGAATAATCATCATAATAAGCGGCTTATTCAAAAGATGACAATAACGTTTGTAGCATTTTTAGAACTTCTGGTTTGGATTTTCCTGCAGCAAGGTAATAGTAAATGAATATTAACAAATGTTTTAATACCAGGCAGGAAGAGGCAGAGCTAGGAGCTGCAGTCTCTCAGCACCGTCTATGATCTTAACACCTGTGCTATACAGACTGTTTAAGGAAAGTTGCATTCCCAACATGGCCAACCTGTGGACTCAGATTGATCTACTAAAACTTTAGGAGTGAAGTTATAAAATAACCATTATGCTTGACTTTTAACACAAAACAGTATGATTCAACTTGATTGATTTAATCTCTCAATTTAGGCAAGAAACGTGGCTATGAATATTTTCTTTATCCATCTATCCAATGAGACACTTAGGTTTCCTCCACATCCTACCTGTGTCTTAAAGCTTGCACAATGCCTTGTTTGTCCATGGATGCCTGCCAAATATTTGTTTGTGCCATCTTGTTGATTTTACTCCAATGAGGCTATTGGAAGTTTGAACCCTCACACTTTGTTTTCTTTCTCAAGGTTATCTTTGCTATTCAAGATCTCTTGCAATTGAAGATGGATTTTAAGATCAGCTTGCCAGTTTCCATGCAGAAAAGGGGCTGGACTTTAGAAAGAAACTGAATCTGTAAATCAGCTTGGAAAGTGTTGGCATTTTACTACTAAGTCTTCCAAATTACAAACATGGGGTGTCTTTTCATTTATGTACATGTTCTTTAGTTTCCTTCAGTGATGTGTAGTTTCCAATATCCAGGTCTTATGAGTTATGTAGATGCATAGATTTATATTTTCATAAAATGTGGAACACTTTTAGCCACCAGCTCTTGCAGCATTTTCTGTTCTTTTCTTTCTCGCTTCTTCCTGCAGCTCCCATTATGTCTCTATTAGTGCAGTTGATGGTGTCCCATCTCTGAATCTCTGTTCACTTTCTTCTTTCACTTTTTCTTACATTTTTCGGACTGCATAACCTCATATAAGCTATTTTTCAAGTTTTGTTTTCCAGCTAAATTCTGTTGGTGAGCTCTTTAGTGAATGCTTTTTAAAAAAAAATTATGTATTTTAAAGGCAGAGTGATAGAAAGGGAGAGAAGAACAGAGCGAGATTGATCTGCCAACTGCTGGTTCACTCCTCAGATTGCCACAATGGCTGGGCCTTGTCCTGGCCAGCGCCAAGAGCCCAGAACTCCATAGGGGTCTCCCATCTGGGTGGGAGGGCCCTACATACTTGGATCATCTTCCACTGCTTTCCCAGGGAGATGGATCAGAAGTGGAGCAGCCAGGATTCAAACTAGCCCTCCATTATGGGATACCAGTGTCACAAGTGGTGGCTTAGCCCACTGCACCACACTGGGGTCTAGTGAATTTTTTTATTTTAGCTATTGTACTTTTCATCTCCAGAACTTTTCTTTAGTTTTTTTTTTAACTTTTTAATCTCTGTATTGGTAATCTTTATTTGGTAAGATATCATTACCACATTTTATTTTTCCAGATGGTTACTTTGAGTTCTTTGGAATATTTACGGTAGTTAATTTAAAGTCTGTGTCTAGTAAATCCAACATGCAAGCATTAATTGATCGTAAGTGTGTAATCTGTTTCTTCGCATAATTCACAACATTTTTCTTACAAATTTATTAAAACTGGATATTTAAAATAATTTAATTTGGAGGCTGGCACAGCCTCTGCCTGAGATGTCAGCATTACATGTGGGTACCAGCTCACGTCCCAGCTACTCCTCTTCCAGTCCAGCTCTCTGTTATGGCCTTGGAAAGCAATGGAAGATGGCCCATGTGCTTGTGCCCCTGCTCCCACAAGGAAGACCTGGAAGAAGCTCCTGGCTCCTGGCTTTGGATCAGTGCAACTCTGGCTGTGCGGCCATTTGGGGAGTGAACCAGCAGATGGAAGACCTTTCTCTCTGACTCCCTCTCTGTGTCTGTAACTCTACCTCTCAAATAAATAAATAAAAATCTGAAAAAAATTAATTTGGCAATTCTGGAAATCAGACTCCCCCACTGCCTAGGATTTGCAGCTGGTTTTCATTTTTGATAGCATTATTGCTGCTGTTATTTGTTCAGTGCCTTGTGAACCAAGTCTATAAAGCATAAAGTTGTATATCATTTATTGCCTGTGGCCAATGAAGTCTTGGCTTGGTTAGCTTACTTGTCATCTAACATAGATTACTTTATATATTTTGAAATTCCTCCAGGCTTTCCTGCAAAGCTCTGTGTGCATGCTGGGGCACACATTCAGTGCTCTGGGAGTTTACAGTGTACTCAACCTTTGCTTCCTGCTTGTACAGAAACTCTTGGTCTTCTTGGGTTTTTTCCAGCTGTGCACACAGACTTGCACATGTGTGTGGCCATCCAGATTCCCAAGAATCCAGCAGAGCTTCCCCAACCTCCCATAGATATCTCATTCCAAAGCTTTTTCTTGTGATTGTTTCAGTCATTGTTGCTTATCACCTGCAAGGAATGTGTATGCCTCCTCCAACTCACATGTTGAAATCCTAACTGCCAAGGGGGTAGCATTAGAAGGTGGGGTCTTCAGGAGTTGATGAGGTTGTGACAGTGGAGCCCTTATGAATGAGATCGGTGCCCTTAAAAAAGAGACTCCCAAGAGACACCTCATCCCTCCCGCCGTGCAAGGGCCCAGCTACAAGGTGCCCTCCGTGAACTAGGAAGGAGGCTTCAGCAGACAGTAAGCCTACCAGGATCTTGATCTTGGACTTCCCAAGACCACAGAATTGTGAGCAATAAATTTCTGGTGGTTATAAGCAACCCAGCATAAGGTTATTTGTGTTATGGCCGCAAAACAGATGAAGACACCAACTCATGCTGTGCAATGTGAAATGTCTGATGCTGGGAGTTTGTGACACGTGCCCAGGAAAAAGGTTATTTGCTCTGATTGAGTTCTGCATGGGTTCAAATGCAGACAAGCTCAGGTAGCTGCCAGACAGCTCAAATAATGGCAATCTCAGCCAACGCTGCTCCTTGGGGAGGCTCCCACACCATTTTGCTCCAGTAGCCCGCAGGCCGCTCTTGCACAACTATCATGATTGTGAGGTCGTTGGTTCTGGGGAGAAGATGACAGAAACAGGATAAGAAAACACCACGAAGCTCACTGCTCTTACCAAGATTCACATGTTCTGTGCCACTAAATGCCCTCCAAATTCTTACAAGCCTTTGTGGAGTTTCTGGAGTTTTGCAAAAAAGTTGACTTTGATGACTTTTGCCAATGTTCTTGTTGCTTTAAAGATCTTTGCTTTACTTCTGAAATGCCAGTCTTCTTCCAGTATATATTTGTTAAAGATTTATTTATTTATTTGAAAGGCTCAGTTACATAGAGGGAGAGGGTGAGAAAGAGAGAGAGAGAGAGATCTTCCATCCACTGGTTCACGCTCCAAATGGCTTCAAGGGTGGAGCTGTGCTGGTTCGAAGCCAGGAGCCAGGAGCTTCATCTGGTTCTCCAACATGAGTGCAGGACTTCATCCATCTTCCACTGCATTTAAATTCCATTAGCAGAGAGCTGGATCAGAAGTGGAGTAGCCAGGACTTGAACCAGTGCCCATATGGAACGCCAGCACTGCAGATGGCAGCTTAACCAGTTCTGCCACAGTACCAGCCCCTCTAGTATTTCTTAAATGAGATGTTCACCTTTGTTCCTCTTGATTAAGAAAGATCATATTCTGGAAGTTCTCTCCATTCCTTATAACACATATATTGTCAAACCTTTGACAATTGTCAAACATTGACAAATGTACAAATGGATATGCTAAGCATGCCACTGAGTTTCATGTGAGGAAAACCCAGGCCCTTCTTTGCTCATTCTAGTTGCTATTCATAGTTGAACATTTGTTCTCACATAGTTCTTCTGAAATATTTATGTTCCACCCCTTTCCTCCAGTTTGTTATAATTTAACAGGCCTTCACGGAGCTAAAAGTATATAGGGGTCCACGTTGTGGTGCAGTGGGTTAGGCCACTACTTGTGATGCTTGAATCCGATTTGAGTGCAGTTTGAGATCCCAGCAGCTCCACTTCCAACCCAGCTCCATGCTAATGCTCTGGAAATGCAGTGGATGTTGATCCATGTGCTTGGGTGCCTGCACCCACGTAGGAGACCTGCCCAGTGCTGGCTGTTGCGGCCATCTGGAAAGTGAAGCAGCAGAAGGAAAATATCTCTTTCCCTTTTCCCTCTTTCTATCACTCTTCCTTTGAAATAAGTAAGTAGATCTTAAAATATTTTTTAAAATCTTATATCTCAAAATGGAAACATGAATAAATAAATCTTACTGAATATTAATAAAATAGTAGCAGGGAAATCAGGGTTTATCAGAAATACCAACCATGTTTCAAAGAAGTGCTTTTCTGCCTCAAACCAATAAGACATTAAGTCAGGTCAGGCAATGTATCTTTGAAATCTGAAAATAATCAGTCATTACCTGGTGCATTTTGACATTGAGAAAGGAGCATCTTTATGTATTCAGGACAGTTCCAGGAAAACCAAGATGTAGATTTGTATTTTCTAGCATTTCAAACAGTTTCTAAACCTGTGCTATTTTACTGGGCAGAAGTATTTTATTCTCCATAAACTTATCAATTTGGCTGAGGTGATAATAAGTGTGTGTGTGTGTGTGTGTGTGTGTGTGTGTGTGAAAGCTTTTATTTAATAAATATAAATTCCATAGGTACAGCTTTAGGAATATAGTGGTTCTTCCCCCCCATACCCTGCCTCCCACCACTCCCCACTCCTGTCCCACCACCTACTCCCTTTCCCATCCCATTCTTCATTAAGATTCATTTTTAATTATCTTTATATATAGTAGATAATTTCTACACTAAGTAAAGATTTCAACAGTTTCCACCCAAGCAGACACACAAAGTAAAAAGTACTGTTTGAATACTAGTTTTACTGATAATTCTTATAAAACAACTCATTAAGGACAGAGGTCCTACATGGAAAGTAAGTGCACAGTGACTCCTATTGTTGACTTAACAATTTGCTCTCTTATTTATGACATCAGTGATTACCCAAGACTCTTGTCATGAGTTGCCAAGGCTATGGAAGCCTTTTGAGTTCACAAACTCTGTCAGTATTTAGACAGGGACATAAGCAAAGTGGAAGTTCTCTCCTCCCTTCACAGAAAAGTACCTCCTTCTTTGATGGCCCGTTCTTTCCACTGGGATCTCACAGAGTTCTTTCATGTAGGCCGTTTTGCCATAGTGCCTTGGCTTTCCATGCCTGAGAAACTCTCATAGACTTTTTAGCCAGATCCAAATGCCTTAAGGGCTGATTCTGAGGCCAGAGTGCTGTTTAGGGCATTTGTCATTCGATGAGTCTGCTGTGTGACCCACTTCCCATGTTGGATCATTCTCTCCTTTATAATTCTGTCTATTGTTACTAGCAGAAACTTGGTCTTATTTATGTGATCCCTTTGACACTTATTCCTCTCTTTATGATCAGTTACGCACTTAAAATAATGGCTTTAGCACCTGCCAACTGAATGGGATTTGGAGTCCCACAGCAAGTTTTTAGCTTTACCTTCAGGTGTAAGTCGGTGGGAACATGTGCCAAACTGTACATCCACTCTCTCTCTTATTCCCACTCTTATTTTTTACAGCGATCAATTTTCAATTGGATTTAAACACCTAAGTGTGTTAAGTAAAGAGTTCAACAAATGGTATTAAGTAGAAAAAGAAAATACTAAAAAGAATAAAATAGTAAACTATTCCTCAACAGTCAGGACAGAGCTGATCAAGTCATTGCTTCTCATAATGTCAAATTTCACTTCTACAGGTTTCCTTTTAGGCACTCAGTAAGCTGTCACAAATCAGGGAGAACATATATTTGTTCCTTTGGGACTGGCTTACTTCACTCAGTATGATGCTTTCCAGATTCCTCCATTTTGTTGCAAATGACCAGAATTCATGTGTTTTTTGTTTGTTTGTTTGTTTGTTTTTACTGCTGTGTAGTATTCTATAGAGTACACACCCATAATTTCTTTATCCAGTCTTCTGTTGATTGACAATTAGGTTGATTTCATGTTTTGTTATGGTGAATTGAGCTGCAATAAACATGGAGGTGCAGACAGCTCTTTTATTTGTCAATTTAATTTCCTTTGGTTAAATTCCATGGAGTGGAATGGCTGGGTCATATGGTAGGACTATATTCAGATTTCTGAGGTATCTCCAAACTGTTTTCTATAGTGGCTTTACCAGTTTGTATTTCCACCAACAGTGGATTAGGGTACCTTCGGCCCACAGCCTCACCAGCATTTGTTGTCTGTTTATTTCTGTATGAAAGTCATTCTAACAGGGGAGAGGTAAAACTTCATTGTGGTTTTGATTTGCATTTCCCTGACAGCTAGCAATCCTGAACATTTTTTCATGTATCTGTTGGCCGTTTGGATTTCTTCTTTTGAACAATGTCTATTTATATCCTTGGCCCATTTCTTATGTGGGTTGTCTATGAGTTCCAATAGTTCCTTAGTAGAGTACTTTGGATCCCCTACATAAAGAATCTTGTCATCTTCAAATAGGGATAGTTTGACTTCTTCCTTCCCAATTTGCATCTCTTTGATTTCTTTTTCTTGCCTAATAGTTCTGGTTAAAACTTCCAGTACTATGCAGAATACCAGTAGTGACAGTGGGCATCCCTGTCTGAGACCAGATCTCAGTGGGAATGCTTCCAACTTTTCCCCAATTAATAAAATGCTGGCCAAGTGTTTGTCATAAATTGCCTTCATTGTATTGAGGAATGTTCCTTCTATACCCAATTTCTTTAGAGTTTTCATCATGAAAGGGTGTTGTATTTTATCAAATGCTTTAGCTGCATCTATTGAGATCATCGTATGGTTTTCATTCAGCAGTTTGTTAATGCGATGTGTCACATTGATTGATTTGTGAATGTTGAACCATCCTTGCATACCAGGGATAAATTCCACTTGGTAAGGGTGGATGATCTTTCTGATGTGTGGTTGGATTCTATTTTGGCTAGAATTTTGTTGAAGATTTTTGTATCAATGTTCATCAGAGAAATTGGTCTGTAATTCTCTTTCTCTGTTGCATCTTTTTCATGTTTAAGAATCAGGGTTATTCTGACCTCATAGAAGGAATTTAGGAGGATTCTCTCTCTCTCAATTGTTTTTGAATAACTTGAGAAGAATTGTAGTTAGTTCTTCTTTAAATGTCTGGTAGAATTCAGCAGTGAATCCATCTGGTCCTGGGCTTTTCTTTGTTGGAGGGCCTTCATTACTGTTTCAATTTCTGTCTTGGTTGTGGGTCTGTTTAGGTTGTCTATGTCTTCATGGCTCAATTTAGGTAGGTTGTATGTGTCCAGGAATCTATCCATTTCTGCTAGGTTTCTCAGTGTGTTGGCATACAACTCTTGGTAGTAAATTTTATTTCTGTGATGTCTGTTGTTAGATTTCCTTTTTCATCTCTAACTTTATTGATTTGGGTCTTCTCTCCCCTTTTTTTTGGTTAGTTGGGCCAATGGTGTGCCAATTTTGCTTTTTTTTTTTTTTCAAAAAACTAGCTCATTTTGCTGATTTTTTGTTTTTTTTAAATTCGGTTTTGATTTCTTCTCTAATTTTAATTATTTCTTTTCTATTATTAGCTTTGGGTTTGGTTTGCTGTTGTGTTTCTAGGTCTTTGAGATGCATTGATAGCTCATTTATTTGGTGCCTTTCCAATTTCTCGATGTAGACACCTATTGCTATAAACTTTCCTCTTAACACCACTTTAGCTGTATCCCATAAGTTTTGATATGTTGTGTTGTCTTCATTTGTTTCTAGAAATTTTTTGATTTCTCTTTTGATTTCTTCTATGACCCACTGTTCATTCAGCAGTATGTTGTTCAGTCTCCATGTGTATGCATATGTTCTAGAAATTCCTGAGTTGCTGATTTCCAGCTTCATTCCAATGTGGTACAAGAAAATGCATAGTAGATTTTAATTTTTTTTGAATTTGCTGAGACTTGCTTTATGGCCTAGTAGTGTAGACATTCCTAGAGAAAGTTCTATGCACTGGTGAGAAGAATGTGTATTCTGCAACTGTAGGATAAAAAGTTCTGTAGATATCTGTTAGGTCCATTTAGTCTATAATGTCAATTAAATCTGCTGTTTCCTTGTTGATTTTCTGTCTGGCTGATCTATCCATTGCTGAAAGTGAAGTACTGAAGTCTCCCAATACTATTGTATTGGAGTCTAAATCTCCCTTTAAATCCCTTAACATTTTTTAAATAGCCAGGTGCCCTGTAATTAGATGCATATACATTTATAATAGTTACATCTTCCTGTTGAATTTACCCTTAATCATTATATAGTGCCCTTTTTTGTCTCTTTTAACAATTTTTGTGTTAAAGTCTATTTTGTCTTATATTAAGATGGCTACACCAGCTCTTTTTTGGTTTCTGTTGGCATGGAATATCTTTTTCTATCCTTTCACTTTCAATCTGTGTGTGTCTTTGTTGATGAGATGTGTTTCTTGTAGGCAGCAAATAAATGAGTTTTTTTAATCCATTCAGCCAATCTGTACCTTTTACCTAGGTAGTTGAGGCCATTTACATTCAAGATGACTATTGGTAAATAATGACTCTGCCCTGCCATTTTTCCAAAGATATTTCTAATTTTTACTTTGAACTTCCTTTGATCTTTTACTGAAAGATCTTCCTTTACCTTCTTTCATAATGATGACCTTGTTTCTGTGTTTCTGTGTGCATCACATCCTTAGGCATCTTTTGCAGGGCTGCATGGGTGGTGACAAATTCTTTTAATTTCTATTTGTTACAGAAGGTCTTTATTTCACCTTCATTCACAAATGAGAGTTTTGCAGGGTATAATATTCTGGGATGACAGTTTTTTTCTCTTGGACTATATCTAGCCATTCTCTCCTAGCCTGTAGGATATCTGATGAGAAGTCCACTATGAGTCTAATTGGAGATCCTTTGAAAGTAATATGGCATTTCTCTCATGCACATTTTAGAATCTTCTCTTTATGTTTTACTGTGGTGAGTTTGATTGCAATGGTTTGTGGCATGGATCTTTTCTGGTCATGTCTATTGGGAGTTCTGTGTGCTTCCTGTACTTGGATGTCCCTCTCTTTCCCCAACCCTAGGAAGTTTTCTATTATTTCAATAAAAATACCTTCTAATCCTTTCTCTCTCTCCATGACTTCAGGAACTCCTAGAACCTGAATGTTGGTTTTTTAAATAGTATCCTGTAGATTCCAAGATTGTTTTTTAGTTTTCTAATTTCCTCTTTTTTCTTTTGGTTTGACTGTATACTTTCTTGTGCTTTGTCTTCTAAGTCTGATTTTCTCTCTTCTGCTTCACTGATTCTGTTTTTAATGCACCCCACTGCATTTTTTATTTGTTCTATTGAATTCTTCATTTCATTTTGATTTCTCTTTAAGATCTCAATTTCATGGGAAAAATTTCTTTAATGTCCTGCATGGATTTCAGTAGTCCATTGATTTGCTTGTGATTACTTCTATGTAATCTTATGACCAATTTTTTGAGTTCCATTTCTTGCATTTTTTTCTATCTCATCATCTTCACAATCTAGTATTGAAATGTCTTGTTCTTTTGGGGTCATCATGCTGTCATCTTTATTCTTGTTTCTTGTATTGGTGTGTTTGTTCTTCAGTATTTGTGGAAATACCCGTTGGTTTCTTTTCTTTTCTTTTCTTTTCTTTTCTTTTCTTTTCTTTTCTTTTCTTTTCTTTTCTTTTCTTTTCTTTTCTTTTCTTTTCTTTTCCTGTGGTGGTTTTTTCATTGTACTATGACTCTGCAGATAAGTGGAATGTCTGCTTTCAGTGAATCTCTAGAAGCTTATAGTAGGTGTGACCAGAAAGCTCTGTTCAGTTCTAAAGGGTTAAACATGTGCCTAAGGTGACACACTCAGGTTTGGTGTGGTAAATCTCTCTCTCTTTTTTTTTAATCAGAAGGGAGTTATATTCTGCTCAGCTGAGCTCCTCTCAATGGAGACTAGTGCCTGAGTGTTAGCCCCAGTGGGTATATTCATCCACTCTGTCCCAAGGACAACACAAAGCAACTGTACAGTCCTCAGTGTACATTCAGATTCCCCAACAATGTCTCTCACCAGGTAACCAGGAACCCCCAAGCTTGTGGCTTCTCCTACTAAGACTGTTCAAAGTCCCAGCCATACTGTGAGTCCTCCACACGCCCTCAGTTTTTTTTTTTTTTTTTCATAATCCCTGTTCAGAAGCTTTACACAGTCTAAGAACCTAGTCCTCCGTTAGTTCTCCCAACCAGAGTCAGGGGTCTTGTTTGGCTGGTTGCCGGGCACAGACATGAGCTGGCACAGCTGTTACGTATGTCCAAAATGGTGCCCACTCTATTGGCTTCTTGCAGTACGCCATTGTAAACTGATCAGGGAGAGAGAAACATGCCCATCCCATCCCTTTTTATTTTCCTTCTCTAGTTTGGCTGGTACACTTTCTCCCATGGGGCTTCAAGCCACATTCCCTCTAGGCTCTTCCTGCATCTTTTTCGCCAGTGACTTGGGCTGCTGCAGTATGTTCTCACTTCACTTTCCAGCATTGGTGCATAGGCTCTTGGCTGTTGGAGTCCCGATCTGTGGGCGCCCACACCCTCCACATAGGTCCACTGTGGCCCTCTATGTTCGGTAGAGTTTCCTCTGCTATTTTTTCCCTAACCCTTCCCAGAGACTACACTATCACCGATTTTTTAAAACTATCTTCTCCTGGGCTAGAGCAGTAAGCTTCCTTCCTACTCTGCCATCTTAGAACCTCTCAAGGTGATTATATAGAAAGAGACTTCAAAAAAGTTTGTGGAAAATCCATATTATGAAACAATTATGGATGGATTTATATTTTTTTGCAACAAAATAAACTTATCTTTCAATTCCATGTTTCCATGAACATTTTGAAGTGCTCTCATATATACACCACAAAACATTTCATGAAAACATATGTAACTGATGCTCATGCATGTATATAATGCTTGTATCTAAACTGATTTATTTTGCCTTATGGAACTATGACATTTCACAAAATGCAAGACAGCTTAAGAAAATATTGATTTACTTTTTCCATGTAAAATTACTTGTTGGTCTTTTTTTGGTAAGAAAAAATGATAATTTTTACATATAAGTGTGCAAGACAAAGAAACAGAAAGTTGAAATTGGAAGAAGAAATAGATTAAAACCCTCATTTTTGGGGCCAGCGCTGTGGCCTAATGGACAAAGCCACCCCCTGCAGTGCCGGCATCCTATATGGCTGCCGGTTTGAGTCCCAGCTGCTCCACTTTAGATCCAACATTCTGCTATGGCCTGGGAAAGCAGTAGGAGATGGCCCAAGTCCTTGGGCCCCTGCACCTGTGTGGGAGACTCAGAAGAAGCTCCTGACTCCAGGCTTCAGATTGGCACAGCTCTGGCCGTTGCAACCAGTTGGAAAGTAAAACAGTGAATGGAAGACCTCTCTCTCTCTCTCTCTCTCTCTCTCTCTCTCTCTGCCTCTCCTCTCTACGTGTAACTCTGACTTTCAAATAAATAAATAAATCTTTTTAAAAACTCTCATTCTTAAAGCTTTGGGGAAAATAGCTTAAATATCAGAAAAAAATATTCAACTGTGCTATGTCTTCAATGCCTTTCACATCACTGATCATCACTTGAATTATCCTCTAACGTTAGAAGAAACAATGCTTTAATTAAGACAGCTGGTACTGAAATGGATTCTTATTGTGAGTTCAAAATGACACTGCTCTCTATACAAATGGGACCATGTATATTCCATACGCTTTGATATAAATAGAAACAGAACAGGCCAAAATAAATTATTTTTGTAAGATGTTTGGGTTACTTCCCTGTGTTGGGTGTGAATAATTAAGTAAATTACATTGGTTTGTAAACAGAAAGAAATAGATATCCTATCTCCATCTACATGCACACATATGCATATCTACCTTCACAACATCACTTTTGCCATCTCGGTGGTTTGAAATACAGCACAGAAAGATTTCTTGATTTGTGCAAGAGTCACTGCAAGAATATGACGGAAATCCTGACTGTGTTTTGACTCTTTGGTGTGCCTTTTAGCTAATTTATTGGCACTTGTCTCTTTGGCAGAGCCTGCTGCATTGCTCTCTAAATGGAGTACTTTAAGGACAGAGATCAACTGTCTGCTTTCTCTAATTGACACTCCTTTACTCCCATCAACATCTTGCTGTGCTGTCTCTTCTATTTCTCCCAGTTTCCAAATTTCTGGAGTGCCTCTCACATCAAGGGTATATACCTGTGATTACACAAGAATATTGCTGAGTGAAGAAATAAATATCTAGATGTCCCAGAGAATATCTGGAACATTTTCAGGCCTAGAAAACATCAGCTGGGGAGAAAAAGCCAAGCCAGGAAAAAGCACGATGGTCCTCTGACTGGCAAAGCCACACATCACATGCACAGATATGTCCCTGTGTTCCTGCCCCATCTCAGTCCAACCTTGGTGTAGACACAGTGGGTGGGAGGAGGTGCATGGCTCCTCCTCCCCATCTGCCACTTAGAAACTCACAGACATATACCCAGGCAATAGCTGCAGGTGCCTTATGTCACTGAGCACAGAATGTCCATGCTCGGAGCCTGAGAACTACATCTGTAGAGAATAAACCAACACATCCATGGAGAATGGAGAGAGAACCCTGAGGAGGGGAAGACTTACACTTTGAGCTTCTGTACTTCTTAAGAGACACACAAGCATTGTAATTTTGCCTCTTAATGTTGCCCTGGGCTCATTGGACCTGTTCCTGAGTATGGTGAGTAATACACTCATAGGCTTTGAGTTATTACAGTCAATCAATATTATGCAAACTAGTCCAGGAATTGATGGACAAGGGAGGCGATCTGAAAGCTAATTTTGATGGACCTATGATTTGTTGATTTTTTTCTGTATCTCAAATTCTCATCATTCACACTGATTACTTCTTTGGTTTCTGGCTAAGGCAAAAGTTTAGTAAACAAGGTATTTATCTGCTCTGTCAGATCTTCTCTCCTAAATATGCACTTCACAAAAAGAAATTTCCTGCATTTTTGTTGTAAATTGGCTGGAAATCAGCACAATAAATATACTAATTGTAACATAACAGGCCTCAACACATGTTTATAAGATGAATTTTTAAATGAAGAAATATACTAATATTTTTAGTATCAAGGGGTTTTTACAAAATATATACATATTTATAACTGATTAAAAGGAATTCTCATTCAGGCCATGATAAAATAACATGTATCAGACTTACCCTAACACCATTAAATAAGAACTATAACTGCAGGAAAAAATTCATGAAACAACTGATGGAGGGCATTGGGCCCTATGTGGGTACAATTCTCAAGACAGTGGAAATAGATCAGAGGAGTCTCACATTCTTTCCAGATTTCTTTCTGAAGTTATTTTCCAACCCTTGGCACTGTGAAATAGAGCCCAAGCACAGAGTGTCCAGTTTCACTGGGCAGAAGGATGAGAGATCAGAGCTTGGATCTCTATGAATGCTAGAGTTTAGCGGGTGTATACCAACCAAGGGACAACTAAAACTAAGGAGCCAAAAAGTCTGCACAAAAATGCTCATTGGATTTTAGGTTAAATAAGACATACCCAGAAGAAAGGGTGAAGCTGGCATTGGGGCACAGCAGGTCAAGCCATCACCTGCGACAGCAGCACCCACATATCTGCACCAGTTCGAGTCCTGGCTGCTCCAGTTCCTATCTGGCTCCTTGCTAATGTGCCTGGGGAGGCAGTGGAAGACAGTCAGCCACCTGAGTGGGAAACCCAGATGGAGTTCCTGGCCCTTGATGTCAGCCTGGCTCAGCCCAACTATTGTGGCCATTTGGGGCATGAACCAGTAGGTGGAAGATGTCTTTCTCTCTCTGTCTTTCCCGCTGTGTGTGTGTGTGTGTGTGTGTGTGTGTGTGTTTGATTCCATCTTTCAAATAAGTAAAATAAATATTAGAAAATAAAGGAAGCCTATTTCTCTCTCTCTCTCTCTCTCTCTCTCTCTCTCTCTCTCATACACACACACACACACACACAGCTGCTGGGAGGTTAACTGATGAGCAAAGATTTCAGAGGGATCTAAAGATTCCAGCCCAGTCATACTGAAGAGACTCTGATGAAGACGTCATTTACTCAATCAAGACTGCATAAAGTCCATGTGCTAAGGGAGACGGCATGTTCTAGGATTAAGAAAAAAAAATTAAAACCAATTACCCTAAAAAAATCTAAATCCAACTCTTGGTAGAATCGAGTGATCTGCCAGTCATTCAAATGGTGCCAATACAAAATTGAACATATGTTTTACGAAAATAAAAATGCAGAGCTTCTGAAACAAGCACTGAGCATACAATTAAGAAGTCATAAGATAAATGAAGAGGCAGGAAAAAGGGATGATAATCAAGAGAAAAAAGGAGTCTGTAGAAGCAGATATAAAGAAGATCCAAATGTTGGAGTCAACATAGAATGACTCCCAAATAATTACAAATGTTAGGTTGAAGAAAATGAAGTACAATATAGATAAAATATGTAGTGTTTCAGCAGAGAATTATAATTAGTAGAAGTGTTAAATGATCATTCTAGAACTAAAAAGAAGTATCTAAAGTCACTTGATGCATCTGACAAAAGATAAGTTTAGTGAACTCACAGATAGGTTGATAGAAATAACAAAACTAGAGTGAAAAAAGAAAAAAATGTCAAACACAAGAACACAGAAAAAGAGAGATCAGAATCACAATGAAAGATTTATAACATGCACCATTTGCAAGCAACTGAGGTATCTCCTCTCCATCCAGGAGAAAGACAAAATAAAATAGAAGAACACTGAAGAAAATAATACCCATAATATTTTCCAAATATGAACGATGTAAATTCCAGAAGTTCAACAAAATCTAAACAGGAGAAATACAAAGAAACCCACAACTAAGTGCTTCAGGCTCGAATTGTTGAAGATTAAAAATAAGCAAAAAATTCATCTTAAAAGTAGCTTTAAAATATGTACAATTGTCTCATGCTGAACAAGGAGAAATATACCACATAAGTGGAAAATCAATATTTGAAAAAATGTCTAGGCAATGAAGATCATTCTTACAAGAACACTTGTATTAAGAGAAGTTCTTCGAGTTAATGTAAAAGTGAGAAACAAGAAAGGTAAACAACGGGTAAATAGAAAACATTAATGACCATTTAGAGTAACTATAATAAACTTGTCAATGATTTAAAATATATATCGAAGTAAAATATATCTTTAAAATAGCAAAACATATAGGGGATAAATGTAGTTTTTGCATTGCTCATGGTGTGGTATAGTACTAATTTAAAGTGGACTGTAGAGGCCAGCACTGTGGCATAGCAGGTAAAGCCACTGCCTGCAGCTCCAGCAAACCCATATGGGTACTCGTTTGAGTTCTGGCTGCTCCACTTTCTTTCTTTCTTCTTTTTTTTTTTAGAAAATTTTTATTTAATAAATATAAATTTCAAAAGTACAACTTTTGGATTATAGCAATTTTCCCCCCCATTAACCACTCTCCCACACACAAACCATCCCATCTCCTACTCCCTTCCCAACCCATTCTTCATTAAAATTCATTTTTAATTATCTTTACATACAAAAGATCAACTTAGTATATACTAAGTAAAGATTTCAACAGATTTCACTCACAAAGACATACAAAGTATAAAGTACAGTTTGAATACTAGTTTTACCAATAATTCTCATAGTACAACACATTAAGGACAGAGATCCTATATGGGAAGTCAGTGCACAGTGACTCCCGTTGTTGATTTAACAATTGACACTCCTATTTATGACGTCAGTAATCACCCGAGGTTCTTGTCTTAAGCTGCCAAGGCTATGGAAGCCTCTTGAGTTCACAAACTCCAACCTTATTTAGACAAGGCCATAATCAAAGTAGAAGTTCTCTCCTCCCTTCAGAGAAAGGCACCTCCTTCTTTGATGGCCTGTTCTTTCCACTAGGATCTCACTCATAGAGATCTTTCATGTAGGCCATTTTTGCCACAGTGCCTTGGCTTTCCATGCCTGAGAAACTCTCATAGACTTTTTAGCCAGATCCAAATGCCTTAAGGGCCAATTCTGAGACCAGAGTGCTGTTTAGGATATTTGCCATTCTATAGGTTGTTCTACTTTAAACCCAGCTCTCTCGCTCGCTCTCTCTCTCTCTCTCTCTCTCTCTCTCTACCTCTGCCTCTCTGTAGCTCTGTTTTTCAAATAGATAAATAAATCTTTGGAGGGCAATGGAGGATGGCCCAAGTCCTTGAGCCCAGCACCCGCATGGGAAACCAGGAGAGGCACCTGGCTCCTGGCTTCGGATCAGCGAGGTGCGCCAGCCACAGCGGCCATTGGGGGGTGAACCAACGGCAAAGGAAGACCTTTCTCTATCTTTCTCTCTCTCACTGTCCACTCTGCCTGTCAAAAAAAATATAATAATAAAGTAGACTGTAATAAATTAAGAATGTGCTTTGTAATTTCTAGACTAACCACTAAAGAATTAAGTTACAATAACAAAGCAAATAGAAGAAACTCAAGTATAACAGAATAATGGCAGGAAAGGAGGGATAAAGCAACAAAAATCAAGCATAATCAATAGAAAGCAATAAGTTGGAGAGTTGAATTCAACTTATCAGCTGATAAATTTACTTTTTAAAGATTTATTTTATTTATTTGAAAGACAGAATTACAGAGAGAGGTAGAGACTGGGTGGTAGAGACTGGTGTCTTCCATCCACTGGTTCACTTCCCAAATGACCACAACGGACAGAGCTGAGCTGATTCAAAGCCAGGAGCCAGGAGCTTCTTCCCAGTCTCCCACATGGGTGCAGGGACCCAAGGACTTGGGCCATCTTCTACTGCTTTCCCAGTCCAGAGCAGGGAGTTGGATCATAACTGGAGCAGCCAGGACTCGAACCAGTGCCGATATGTGATGCCAGTGCTGCAGGCCAGGGTTTTAACCTGCTGCGCCACAGCACTGGCTCCATCAGCTGATAAATTTAAATTGACACTAAATCAAAACACAAAGGTTGTTAGAATGTATATAGAAGAAGTGCAAGTTTATTTACACGAAACATACAGTAACTATAAAGACACAGACAAGTTTATAAATAAAGAATGGAAAAAGATGTTTCATACAAAAACTACCTTCATGCTGGCATAGCTCTTCTAATATCATACAAAAGTAGATTCTAAGATAAAATTAAAGAGGAAGATTTCAAAATATTAAAAAAAATCACCATTACAGAAGCCCAAATTTATATGTACTGAATAAAATAGCTTCAAAACATAAAAAGCAAAAGTTGACAGGACTCAAAAGACAGAAAAAAATATCTACAATCATAGTTGGATATTTTAACAAATCTTTCTTAGTGATTGAAAGAATACAGACAAAAAAATAACAGTCAGCCGTACATATTTTGGATAACAAAGAACAAATAGGCCTAATTAACACAATAGAACATTGCATAATTATAGGTTGCATATTATTTTCAAGTGCACATTGTGTATTTACCAAAATAGAACATACTCTGGGCAGTATGGGAAGTAAATAAGTTTCAACAAGTTTCAAATGGTCAAGAGAGTACAGTCACACAGTGCATGTCTCTAACCATAGTGTGGAACTAAATAGAATCTAATAACAAAAAGATAAATAGAAAATTTCCAAATGTGAATCTTAAAATTATTGTAGTGAAAGCAATTAAGTGATTAAAAAAATGCATCCCTATTCTATGAAATTTTAGAAATCAAACTAATTGATGGAGACAGCAAGCAAATCAGTGGTTGCCAAGGCACATGGAAGAAGATAGGCTGTTAAAGGAGTAAAGAAAAAGCTATCAGGTCACTTTTGGGGTGCTGAAGCTTACATCATCCTTGACAGCTTCCTTATGTGTGTGTGAATTTATGTGCATACACAGTCAAAACTCACTGAGGTGTATACTTTAAATGTGCACAGTTAACGATCGTTTATAAACTACTTAAATCACGATATAGCTGCAAAAATTTTAATAAACATGGAAACAACTCATAAAATCAAGACTTCTGCTTCTGCTTTGGAAGATTACTCAGATTAGCTGGTACTAGAGTGTCCTTCTGCTATGGTTTCATAAGTTTTGGCTCCCTAACTACCGTGACATTTAAACTCCAAAGTCATTTAATAATGAAGATAAAGAGGATGAAGACTTGACCTAATGGTGTTTAGGAAATGTGCCGATTAGGAGGCCCTTAGGTCTTCGGGGGTGTACCCCCGGAAGGTAGTTTTTGCAAGAGGGTTGGCTGGAGACGGTCCCAAAACTCTCACTCTACCTCCTCTACACATATACCCCTCCATCTACACCATTTGATCTTAGACTGTGAACCTCCAAAACCATGAGCTGAAATAAACTTTTCTTCATAGCAGCTTCTCTCATGCATGTATTAGAGTGATAAAAAGCTGACTAATACACCCTCCTTCTATAACAACAGACAAAATAAGTAGGAGTCCTGTGCTCATATGTTTGACAAAAGACAGCACAAGACCAAAATTCCTAGCAGAAAGAAAATTCTGAACTGAAATAGTGGTTGCCCTGATTCTCTATTTGGGAACAAATTTCTGAGCATGGCACCAAGAGTTGGAGCCTGAGCAGAGCTTAACTGCCTTGCCTTGCTGAGGTGGTAGAGATTAGAGTTTGGTGAATATGAAGTGTTTCAAAACTATGGGACAGAGCAGCAGGGAGAAAGGAAGCTAGACAGGCAGGAGATGAGGAGAAATATGTGTGGGTTCCCCTACAAATACTTGACTATAAGTGGGGTGGTATCTGCCAGGGGAACACAAAATATGCCTTACAAGAGACTGGCTGTTTTGGAAAAACAATACAAAAGCGTAAGCGATTACTGAGGGATGTCGAAATGTCAGTTCAGCCAATAACTTATTAATATCTCCTTAACATCCCAAGGCCTTACTAAGAAATTCAAAAGGCTATACATTAGAATCAAGATTCAAGTCTACTCTAGACTCATCCTGACACAGCTTAAAGATAACTAGAAGATTTCCAAATGTTTGAAAACTATAGCACTCACCTTTAAATAAACCATGGGTTTAAAAAAGTCACAAGAAGAATTAGAAAATATTTTAATATGAATGATTATGATTCTTTAGCAGAGAAAGGGTTTGTGTGTTATATGCCAAGTCAAGGGCTTTGGAATACACAAGTTCTGCCTTAACAAAATGTTAAAGTCAAACCTTCACACGTCTACAGCAGTAACCTAATTGCCATGTAACACAAAAGTCAACACTCCTTATAGAGATATAAAATTGTGTCCAAATTCTCTCTATATAGCATTATGGTCAAAAATTACTAGACAGGCCAAGAAATACACCACTGTGAACCATAGTCGGGAAAAAGCAGTCAATAGAAACCAACACTGAGATGACCTAGAATAGGTTTAGCAGATAATGACTTTAAGCTATCTTATAAAGAAGGCCAAAAAAAGAAAAATACAACCTCAGTGAGCAAACAAACATAAATCTAAGCAAAGAAATCAAAACTTTAGATCATGAAAACTATAGTGTAGAATGTATAATAACTAAAATTTTGAAATTTCTCAATTGGTTAAATAATGGATTGGAGATGACAAGAAAGTCAGTGAATTTTCAGACAAGTCAGTAAAAAATATGAGCCTGAAAAGCAGAGAGAAAAAAATTCAAGAAGAAATGAACATAGCTTCAGAGACTTGTGGGATAATATTAAAGTAGTATAAAATAGTAATCATGAATTCTCAGAAGGAGAATAAAATGGGAATAGGACTGAAAAAAATTTTCACAAAATAATGGCCAAAGACACCTGAACTGAAACACCCAAAAGAACATCACACTTACCTACCATATTGATGACATCATACTAATTGGACCAGATGAGAAAGAAGGGGAAACTTTGAAAAATACAAACAAGCAAACAAACAAAAAAACAGTGCTACAGAAGATAAGAGATAAGCCTTACAAACTGACCTAGGGCTGGCATTGCGGTGAAGCAGGTTAGGATACTGCCTGTGATGCCAGCATCCCATACGGATTCTAGTTCAAGATCCAGCTGCTCCACTTCCCATCCAGCTCCCCAGCTAAAGCACCTGGGACAGCAGTGGAATAAGGCCCAAGTGCTTGGGGCCCTGCATCCATGTGAAAGACCTGGACTAAGTTCCAGGCTCCTATCATCTCCCTGGTCTAGCCCTGGCCATTGTGGCCATTTGTGGAGTGACAGCAGATGGAAGATCTCTCTCTGTCTCTCCCTCTTTGTAACTTTATCTTTCAGACAGATAATTAAAATTAACAACAACAACAAAAAAAGTAATTAGGCTGGTGCCGCGGCTCACTAGGCTAATCCTCCACCTGCGGTGCAGACACCCTGGGTTGTAGTCCCAGTTGGGGTGCCGGATTCTGTCCTGGTTGCTGCTCTTCCAGGCCAGCTCTCTGCTATGGCCTGCGAGTACAGTGGAGGATGGCCCAAGTGCTTGGGCCCTACACCCACATGGGAGACCAGGAGAAGCACCTGGCTCCTGGCTTCAGATCAGCACAGTGTGCTGTCCATAGCGGCCATTTGGGGGATGAACCAATGGAAAAGGAAGACCTTTCTCTCTGTCTCTCTCTAACTCTGCCTGTCAAAAAAAAAAGTAATTAAATTTAAAAAAATAAATAAGCATTCAGGACCCAGCCACATGAGTATGATTTTAGGTATCCCCTCCAAAGGACAAACCATTGTATTTTCCATCTCCTATCATTAACAAGAAAGAACAAGGGCTGGCGTTGTAGTACAGCATCCTATATGGGCATTGGTTCAAATCCAGGCTGCTCCCCTTCTGATCCAGCTCCCTGCTAATGGTCTGGGAAAGCATCAGAAGATGGCCCAAGTGCTTGGGCCCTGCATGCACGTGGGAGACCCGGAAAAAGCTGGCTCCTGGCTTCAGTCTGGCCCAGTCCCAGCCATTTGAGGAGTGAACCAGTGGATGGACAACCTCTCTCGGTCTCTGTAACTCTGCCTTTGAAATAAATAAATAAATAAATAAATAAATCTTGAAGGAGGGAAAGGGGTATGGGGAAGAGGAGGAGAAGAGGAAGAGGAGAAGGAGGAGGATAAAGAGGAGGAGGAGGGTAGGAAAGCACAATGACTGGTGGTCCTCTCCAGGTCATAGAGGCAGATATTCCATTTCTAGGGGTATTTCTCCTACCCACGTAACAGGTGAGATGAAAACGGCTATAAGCCTTCATTGGAGACAAAAGCAAGAAAGAGCACTACATCAGGTCCAGGCTGTGATGCAAACCATCCTGTCACTTGGGCCATATCCCCTGAGAGACTCACATTATTAGAGCTTATCAGTGGCTGCCCAATCATGTGCCAAGTGACTACTGTGGAGTGCAGACTCCATAGGGCAAGGGCTCAGTCCCATGAGACTGAACACACTTCCGGAGTCAGCCACAAGAGGAGACTGTAGGTGACCCACACCTCTGCTCAGTAGGCTACAAAGTCAGAGGTTCCTATGAACTCCCTCTTCAGTTCAATAATGAGAACTGCTCATAGAACTCAAGAAAGAGCATTGCTTATCATGCTGGTTTATTGTTAAAGATACAAGTCAGACAGCCAAATGGAATATGTGCATAGAGTCTGGAGCAGGTGGGTGGCTGGGGCAGAGCTCACCAGGCACACCACCCTCCCAGAGCACCAGTGTGTTCACCCACTCAGAAGCTTGGCAAATTCAACATGTAGGAATTTCTAAGGTGGTTTCATTAAATAAGCATGGTTGACTAAATTATTGGCTCCTGGAGACGGAGCTCAATCTCCAGGCCTTCTCTTTTCCCCTCCCTGAAGGTTGAAGGCTGGGGCTGAAAGTTTGGGAGGTGGCTTGGTGTTTCTGGTAAGCAGCACCCATCCTGTAGGTACCTAGGGCCCTTACTCCCCATGAGTCATCTTATTAGCATATAAAAAAATAAATGTCCAGGGCTTTAGGGGTTCCGTGCCGGGGACGAAGGACAAAGACCAAATATTTACTATTTAACCATACTACATTTCCCAACAGACAGAATTTATGGGTCTGAGAACCAGTGGAGAAAATTAAGAGTGGCGCTGTTTACCATCACCCTCTAGTGAGTTTGTGCTTCCTGTCCCTGCCAATCTGTGCTCAGAGAGCTTAGAGGTCCTGGTTCAAAAATAGAAGTCCTTAGCCAGGAGTCACGGCAAGCATCACATTGAACCACAAGCTACAATTGCTACTGGACACTTCCGGTTCCTTATGTCTAAGGGACCAGCGGAGAAAAAGAAGTCACCATGGCAATAGGTATTGCCCCAGTCATCGGGAGAAAATGGGCTGCTGTTAAGAGACAGGCATGTATGGCACTCATGTGATCCCCTGGGGTGCTCCTAAGCTAACCCTAACCTATTTTGACAAGCAAATGGACAAGTGCAGAAGCCACAGAGTGAAAGGCACATGGTAACCAGGGGTCATACCCTGTGATGGTTACTTTGATGTCAACTTGTTTAGGCTTTGGTGCCCAGTATTCTGTTTTTGTTTTTGGTAAAACCCTAGCCTAGATGTTGCTGTGAAGGTATTTTGGAGATGTGACTGACATTTAAATCAGTTGATTTTAAGTAAAGGAGATTATTCTCAATCATCCGGTTGGACTTCTTTCAATCATTTGAAGGCCTTGAAAACACAACCTGAGGTTTCCTGGAGAAGAAATAATTTTGTCTTGAGACTCTAACATAGAAATCCTGCCTGAGTTTCTGGCCTGCCTTCCAATTTCAGACTTGCCATGCTACCCAGTTCCTTATCTCCCTCACCCTATTTCCCTCCCTCCCTCTCTAGATAGATAAATGATAGATAAGTAACTGATAGATATGATGGATAAATGATATATAGAAATGATACAAGATAGATAGATAGATAGATAGATAGATAGATAGGTAGATAGACACATATCCTACTGATTCTATTTCTCTACAGATTCTTGATGCACAGGATGAGGCAAGACACCCAGTTCAAGAGATGTGATAGCTCAGGATGAGAAGATTCTAGAAAGAACAAACTTTCTAGAAAGAATAAAGAAATGACTCTCAGTTGCAACCTCAAGATCTTCCCTGGTGCAGCAGAGGCTGTGGCTCATCCCATTAATCTCCCACTTCCAAGTTCTTTTAGGAAGAAATACACATGAATCCTGGAGGAGCTTCTCCCCTAACTTACATGGAATTCAGCCTCATGGGGGGGAGCAAGCCATGATGGACACTGTGACACACTGCCCAGTTCTTCCATCAGGAATGAATGAAAGACTTCCGTTTCCAGGTGCTGGAAGTGCCTTCTGCTGTCCGCCCCTTATGGGGGACACACTCACCGATGACAAACGCAATGACGGATAAGGGACAGATGCCAAGGCTCTCAAAGCCAATGCCTCTCAACTCTGAGGGGCCATCCCAGCTTCAGATCACCCCTAAGGGCTCGCTGTAGGCTCTGTTGAGGCATCATTGCAGCCTAACTTCTCCCTGAGCTGAATCCTGTTTCCTTCCACAAGCTGAAAAAGAAGTGTTAGCGTCTCCAACTACGATCGTGAATCCAGTAAAAACAGCCAAACCAAAGAAAGCGAAATCTCCATGACTTCAATCATATGGAAGTCAAAACAGGCAAAATTCACCAGAGGAGGGCAACAGCAAGAGCATCCCAGCAAATCAAGTCACAGTCTTGGTGACAACGTGACCCTTGGACTCAATCCACACCTGGAACTTGTCCAACCCCTGAACTTTTCAATTATAGGAAACAATAAATTCCATTTTGTTATTTAAGCCAGTGTGAGTTAGGGTGTTTCTCACTTGCAACCAAAATTTCCAACTGGCACAATGGTGTCAAGATTTTGAAAACCTGCCATCAACATGGAAGCTGGTACCACACATCAGAAGATCTAACTATGGGCAAACGCTTGCACCTAACACATATACTTGTAATAATTTATTACTTCAACAAATATTCAAACACAGATTATGTGTCAAACACAATTCTAGGAGTTAAAGTTTTAGCAGTGAACCTATCAGAGTCCGTTGTGGGACTCAGATAATAATCAAGGATGTGCAAAAAGATTTATACATAAGGGTATTAATTTCACAGCCCCTTATAATAGGAAAATGTTGGAAGTAATAGAAATGTGCAACAAAAGGAGACTGCATAGGCCCAGAAGGCATCTTGCGTCAGACTGCATGTTTGAGTCCTAGCTGCTCCACTTCTGCTCCAGCTCCCTGCTAATGCACCTGGGAGAGCACTGGAAGATGGTCTAGGTGCTTGGGTCTCTACCAACCACATGGAAGAACCAGATGGAGTTCCAGGCTCCTGGCTTTGGAGAGTAAATCAGCAAAAGGAAGCACGCTCTCTCTCTCTCTTTCTCACTCTCACTCTCCTTCTGTAATTCTGCCTTTCAAATAAAATAAAAATAAAGTAGATTAAAAAAAAAAAAAAAGGAGATTGTTAGGGCCGGCACTGTGGCTTAGTAAGTAAAGGCTCCACCTGCAGCACCAGCATCCCATATGGGCGCCAGTTCAAGTCCTGGCTGCTCCACTTCTGATCCAGCTCTTTGCTATGGCCTGAGAAAGCAGTAGAAGATGGCCCAAGTCCTTGGGCCCCTTCAACCACATGGGAGACCTAGTAGAAACTCCTGGCTCCTGGCTTCAGATTGGGCCAACTCTTGCCTTTGTGGCCACTTGGGGAGTAAACCAGTGGATGGAAGACCTCTCTCTCTCTCTCTCTCTCTCTCTCTCTGCCTTTGCCTCTCTGTAACTCTGCCTTTCAAATAATAAATCAATCAATCTTTAAAAGGGAAAGGGGGTTGGTTGCATAAACAAACTTTGGGGCATTTGCATGATCAACTGCTTTATAGGCATTTAAAAATTTGTAAACGCTAGTTAGTGATAAGTGAAAATACTCATCATATATTATTAGATGAAAAACAGGGTGGTGGGGAGACAGGCTATTGCACATAATTCATGTGCGTGCATTTATATGTGTACATTTTTCAAACACTGGTAAGAAAACCCTAGAATTTGATTTTCTGAAACATCAACAGTTATTCTGAAGAGTAGAATTGTGGGTGATTCTGATTTTCTTCTTTATGTTTCTTCAAGCTTTTTCATAATTTTCTATCATAAAGATACCTTTCCACTGTTATCAGAAAAAATATCAACTCTACCACCTTACAAAATGATGGTCATTAAAGTAGTTCATTCTCAAGCCGGTTACTTAAAAAGGAAGCACCGCTCGCGTATTAACCACTGGGTCTGAGCTGACCCTCAGGACACATCTTTAAACAAAGGGCCATACTGGCATCTTCCATTCTAGGATGGATGGGCAGAGCTTTTTCTAGGTGTTGGAACTGGATAAAGACCACGTGGGCAAGGCTATTTCCACTGTACTGTGCCCTTTGCCCAGCACACAGCTACATCATTCGTAGGAGTCTGTCATCAAGAGAGGTCACCCAATACCTTTGGAGAGTATCATCAGTTCTCTAAATATAACCCAACAGCTCAGAGACTTAAAACCAAAGTACACCCTGAGCGCCAAATGGGAAGAAGCTCATGGTGGTTGGGGGGAGGGGGTTGAAATGTTTGCATTCTCTTCCTTGCCTTTCAGATTTAGAAAACAGAATTTAAAGTGTGGGGACACTGAAAGCCACTTCTACCCAGGCAATTGGAAACTGCTGGGAGGGCGAAATTGGAAATGAATTTTATTACCCCCCCCCACTTTCAATTTTGCCCTTGACATATCCCCCAAATAATTTTACTCTGCTTTCTGGAATTTTGCTGTCAAAGAGGCATTACGACTTTAAGCACTGCATGACGGTTACAAATTCCCATTTCACTTGACTTACCAGCTTAGATATGGTTTATCACAGCATGAATAGGTTTCCCCCAGAGGTGGGTCTGAGCTGCGCCAATGAGGTTTCTGACTGTGAATTCTCCTGCACACTAAAATAGCTGCATAACCTATTGCACACATTTGTTATCTGCTTCTAAGAGAGAATTACCAACCCACCCAGAGAAACAGAAATGCAGCTGACTATGGGCCTCTCAAAAGGCCCAGAAACCTATTGGTTTTGCATCAGAATGCACACACAGACCCCCAAAAGAAGGTAAAACGTTTCCAAACATCCAAAGGAGGACTATACTGAAGTTATATTTTTGTGGGTTTTTTTTGTATTTTTAAATACCCAGCCTAAATTATCTGCAAATAGTCAAGTCCAATCAAGAATGTATTTCTTCTCAAATTTGGAGATAGACATATCTTCAAGATATGAATTCCTTCTGGTAAGTATTGCTCTGGTGCTAGCTAAATGAAGAACTCGGGGGAGGGTCTGAGTGGTGTGTAAGAGGTCTAGTGACTGTACACACTCTGCCTGCCCTCAGGTGGCCACAGCAACTGACTACGCCTCAATGGGCTGGCCAGTTGTACTTCTCAATCTGCACAAAATATTACTCTCTGTTTCTAACATTCTTCTAGGCTTGAGCTAGTAGTTGATTTCCATGATTAATTTAGAGGGAAAGGGGTCAGGGAGGTGGGGTTGGGGAAGAAAAGGGATAAATGAATGTGGGACTTGTGAGCCGAGTTCTGACCTCTAATAGTCAGCTGAAGGTTTTGAACATAGTGGACAATAATTTACTGTAAGTAATAAAACAATATTGATCTTGCCAAGAAGTAGGAACCGAGGATGTGGGCCCATCCATACGGACTAATTTGGATATGACAAGCTTGGAACCTATTTATAACGTTTACAGACTTTTACAGCTCTTTCTTTCCAAAGAAGCACACATCCTATTGCACCAGGTCTCTGAACAGACAAGCCTCCTCTGCCAAGAGCAGCTGAGAAAGCACAAGGATTATCCAAGTATTGTTTTCCAAACCTGGATCGGTAATGGGTAATTGTACAGAAACATGTGGCACTTTAATAGCCCTGAATCTTTGACTTCAGAAGCATGCTATGGCCCCAAAGCTACATGGCTTGATGGCTCGGATTCATAAATCCATGAAGAATGGATCTGGCCATCCTGACTGTGCCCAGCTCTGTGCAGGTGTGAAGCAAAAGCCACACTGGGCAGCAGTAACACTTAGCACAGGGGTGGGGGTCACTTGATGAAATTCACCCAGCTGAACTGGGTATGGATTATGGCTTCCACTTACATTGGTTTGGAAAACAAGGAGCCATCATCTCTCTTCACTTGTGTTCTCTGAGACTCACACAATCCCAGAGTAGTAGCAACACTCTAATTATCTCTGGAATTCAAAACCAAGGAATACCCAGGCTTTCTCTGTACAAAACGAATATAAGGTTCCAAACAAAACTATCAAATATTTGCTGTTCCCTTACAAGAATAAAAGCACGCCAGGCAGGGTTGCCTGGGACCTGTAAGGAGAAGGGACGGATGTGTTGTGTTCCCCTGGACAAAGGCAGGAAAGCGTCTCCAGAAGCCAAGTTGTAGGTCAAGGTATTCCAGCCTGGGCTCAGAATTCCCTTGTAGACCTCATCATGCTGCAACCAAGCTTCTGGCTGCAGTTCCAGATATCCTTCTTCCCTGGGTGGGCTCCCCTTCCAGGCAGAAAGGTGAGACTGCCAAAGGCATAATTCTCACAAAAAGGTGGTGCCTGAGCCTGATCCCAGAACAGCAGTTCTTAAGTGGCACCATAAGATGGACATCAAATAGTTTTAAAAATGCTTCCTCTGTTTCACCGTCTGCTTTGTTTTCTTAATTTTTAAAAATTATCTTCCTCATACTAGCCGAGTCCCTTTTGAACCTGAACTTGACTTAAGTAATGGAGACAGCAATGTCAATAAGTGTACTTTGTGGCTCTCAATCGTCTATAAAATACATATTTTTAAATTAAGATTATTTAAATGTGAATTTTGCATAGATTTGTTACATCTCCCACTGTGTGGGTCAAGCTCCTGGAGACAGATGACCTCAAAAAGTCAACCCCAAGATGGCGAAAGGAGGCAACATGCAAAGCGGAATTAAACGTTTTGCACACAGATATTTGCATCCCCACTATCTTCCACAAATGTAACACTGCATCCTCTTGAGTGGACTGCAAAGGCGTCCTGGAAAGAGAAATCCCATGGGCTACCACACACCGAGAGCTGCTTCACAGAGAATAAATGGTGCCGCTTCCGGGCAAGGACTGTGGGAACCTCAGGGACGGTCTTGGTGAACACACGCACTACTAGGAAACCCGGTACTGACAGTGGTGAGAAATGTGCTTTTCCCTTCACTGCATCGGTTCAAACCTCAGAGAGGACCAAATGCTTCTGAGGTCTGATTGGATGCACTCTAGATTAAAAGAAGTTGCAAAAACAAAAGGCGGGGGGGGGGGGGGGGGGGGGGGATAAAGAAACAGATCTAGGGGAGGGAGTGCACTGTGCTCTGCCAATGTTTTCAGGTCTGCTGGTTGAAATCACCCATCCTATAACAAGCTGATTTCAAAAAGTAGACCTTTGGCAATTACATCCAGGTAAAATAGATGAGGTCACGTCACTAAATGTTTCTGTAATTAAAAAAAAAAAAAACATAAATTCTTTGCTAAGGGGGAGAAAAAAGGGAGGCTCTAGGATGAGACATCTGTACTCATCTCCCCGGATAACTGAAGCTAGGGAGCAAACACAAATTCGGTGACTGTGGGGGACCTGAAATTGACAGTGGTGCCTCGTGGACACACTTGGTGTGGCTGGGCTGTGAGCAATAGAAGCTAATGATTCTCCAAGCACACTAATCCTGCTTGATTTTTTTTTTTTTTTCTTTCCTCTTTCTGGCTCTACCTCTCTAGTTCTCCCCAGCAGCGGGTTCTGGGAGCTAAGGAAAGTTGGAGTCCCTCCTTCTCACTCTCCAAGCCTCAGACGTCCAAGCTCCTTGGTTCCCTCTCCCCCACCCCCGAAAGCCCGGGAGGGGACTGACCTCTCCGCGAACCGCCCCAGGCCTCAGGACCCCCGGCTCGCCCAGCCCGCCCGACCCCGCCGCCCGCAGGCCTGGAGCCCGGAGCTCGCGCCACCGGCTTTGGAAAGCATCGTCGCTGCCTCCGGGGCGCAGTCCTCGCGCCCTGGGGCCCGGCCGGGGCCACGCAGGGGTTCCCCAAGACTTTGATGAGCTACAACAGGCGACGCCGAAAGCAAGGCCGCCTCCAGCCGCTCCCGACCCAGCGCCGCGCCGCGCCGCGCCGGGAGAGAAGCAGCTGTTCCCAACAGCTGGGGGGCGGCGGCGCCGGGCGCCCCAGGTGCTGCCGCGGCCAATCGCAGGCGTCCGGCCCGCCCCCTCCCCAGCCGGGCGTCGACCCCCGGCCCGAGGGGGAAGGGAGCAGAGAGGGCTGGGAGCGCCATCCTCCGCACTCGTCTCGCAGCCTCCGCGGCGGGAGGGACGGACGCCGAGCCAGAGCCGCGCGGAGCCCCGAGCCGGGCCCTGCCGCGCGCCCCCCGCCGCCCACCTCCGCGCTCGGACGCTCGCGACGCCGACCCTCCCCACGCTCCACCCAAGACACCTGATTTCTCAGAAAGGACCATCTACCTCTGAGTGCGCCCCGCTTGCTCCGCGGCAGGACCACCCCTCTCCAATCGTTCCCGACCTGCGCCCGCCGGGGTGAGTGCAGAGCGCTCGCAACATTCTCTCCTAGCGGCTCCTACCCTCAGACGATCCCGAGAATCTGGACCGTGACCGGCAGGGGGGGCGGGAGGAAAAAGCCGGGTCGAGTCTCCCGGGCTGCCAGAGACTTCGGAAGCCCCGCGCCCCGCGCCCTCGGCCGCCCCCAGCCGCTCGCCCCCGCCGCGCCGCCGCCCTCGCCCCCCGGCTCGCCTTCGGCCCCAAGCGGTGGTGAAAGGCTGCGGGAGACGCGGAGCCGGAGGAGGAGGAGGCGCAGCCGCTGCCCGAGCCGCAGCCGCAGCCGGAGCCCGAGCCTCGGGGCGGGCGCGAAGATGCACACGACCCAGAAAGACACGACGTACACCAAGATCTTCGTCGGGGGACTGCCCTACCACACCACCGACGCCAGCCTGCGCAAGTACTTCGAGGTCTTCGGCGAGATCGAGGAGGCGGTGGTCATCACCGACCGGCAGACTGGCAAGTCCCGGGGCTATGGATTTGTAAGTTGCACCGGGGGAGTGGGGGGGGGGGGGCGGGGAGCGGGGCTTGGAGGGTCGGCGCGGGCGGGGAGGGCCAGGGGGCGCCGGGCTCCGGGGGTCGCGGCTGCGAGCCCCGCGCGGGGAGTCCGGCGGGCGTGAGCGGCGCTGCCCCTGCGCTCTGGGCCGAACTGAAACTTTGCGCGCGGCGCCGGGGAGCGAGGGCCCGCGTCCGCCTCGCTGGCTGCGGGCTAGGACCCCGCGCGCGGCTGTGTCGGGGGGTGCGGGCGGGCGGGGCGTGGTGGACGGAACGGGAGTGGGAGGCCCTCTGGGTTTGGGGTGCGGAGCCGCGGCCCCGCACGGTCTCTTTCCGGGCTCGGAGGCCGGTGGCGGAGCGCGCTGTTGCTTTGTGAAAATGCGTGTGTCTTCCGGCAGTGTGGGCTGGGGCGGGGAGGGGGCTGGGGCTCTCCGTTTTCATGGCAAAGGTGAGGTTCTTGTCTGCTCCCTGGCCGAACTGCAGGCGACCCCAGTAGGCTATCTGGAGATGGAAACGTGCTCTTTCGGCCGGAGTAGGACAATAGCCCTTGTGGCTGGGAGTGTTTGCGGGGCGGCTGGAGCGGGGCAAACTGAGCCTCCGAGGCCGCGTCGGACCTGCGGGTGGACAGGGTGCAGTCGGCCTGGGAGAATGCTGAGGCTCCCGGCTCTCCTAGGCCCTGCCAGCCCCCTAGGGGCCTTTGCGGTGGGGGATGGGGGGTGGGGGGTGGGGGGTGAAGGGTTTCCTCCTTCCTTTTCTCTTTCTTCTTCCTTTCTGGCCTGTGGAAATGGGAATCAAGGAGTAAGGGCTGGCCAAAGCAAACAAAACAAAAAGGAAGAAGAAAGGCAAGAAAAGTTTGATCTGGATTTTCATCACGGGTGACTTGGCCAGCGAGTCCCTGTCTCCTTCGGGGGTTCATTGAGAGCTTTGTATGTATGTCTGTGTGTGTGTGTGTGTTGCTAAGGTCACCATGGCCGATCGGGCGGCTGCTGAGAGGGCCTGCAAGGATCCCAACCCCATCATTGATGGCAGAAAGGCCAACGTGAATCTTGCATACTTAGGAGCAAAACCAAGGATCATGCAACCAGGTGAGAAACGTCTGTCTCCCCTCCCCACCCCCAGCCCCCAGAGCCCCCTTTGTATGAATAGAGTGATTCCCCCATTCAGAATTCAGGGGCTCCTTGACACTCTGTACCTGTGGTCCTTGAACTTGATTCTTCCAGGCTTCACAGATAATTGAGAGTGGTAAACACTTCTTTCAGAATCTACCTGTGCACAAAAATGGATCTGGGGGGTTTTTAGACGCTTGGGACCCACACACGAGTTAGGCTGACTCATCGCTTCCTATGTGACATAGGCTGGAAGCAGCTCTCAGATTTCCAGTTTGTAACCCTTCGTAGATAAACTTATGGGTGGGTCAGACAGGCCAGATCTTCCAGCTTCTTTCAGTGGACTTCCCTGCTTAATGTGGTCTTTCCTTTTATCACCAGTTGCACTGTGCTCAGAGCAGGCCACCTAACTTCAAGAAGAATGGGGGGAGGGGGTCCAGATGACACATTTTAACATAAAGTTGCAGAATATTAGCAATCAAAGGAAACAGATTGCATCCACTTAAGGACCCCCAAGTTACAGATAAGCAAAGGATGGGTACTTGGAGATGAGAGATTATTTTGCCCAGAGCCTTGCACGTAGCTATAAATTGCCAAAAGGGAACAGCATTTCGTCTATGTGAAAAAACGACCTTTTAGATTATTTACAGCACTGCCCTTTGCATTAGCACAAATAATCGAAAGTTGACTGTTGAGCAAGCGCAGTCTTTCCCTGGGGTGAACAGCTTTACTTGTTGGATTAAATCACGTGCTCTTTACTGGTATATCTTTCTATCTGGAATTTTGGAAAGAGCTGAACACTTGCAGCAGAGGGTTTCAGCAGGAAATGAGGTTGTCGGGAAAGTGAGCGCAGGTGCTGCTACCCATTAAGAAATACGTGTTTGTCCCATACGTAGTGTGTGCGCGATCCACTAAATGAGTTTTTGTTTGCGCATTTTTAGTGCTGTAAACTGTTAGACTCTTAGGCTTCTAAGGCATTGTCCAAACGATTCCAGAATATTCCAAATGACAGACTTTTTCTAGATTGAGGTTCAAAATTGCAGGAATGTCTGTGACATGTAACGTCATTGTCAAGTACTGTTGTCTTTGGTTTCATTCCATAAGCATTTTCCTCTGGTTTAATTTTCTAAGGTCTTACTCCGTGTTTGTCAACTGAACTTAGTAAACTTTTTTTTTAAGTATCCGCTTTAAAACAAACAAAGAAAGCCTTCATTTTGGATGAGGGATAAGCATTTATAAAACTAATTTTTAAAAATGTATCTACACATTCATGACATTTTCCTTAAAGTATCCAAAGAGTGATTATCTTTCCTAAGTCAAAGTTGTGATTACATTTGATATGTAGGAGCAATAAAAGCCTAACCATGTGCAAACAGAGAATGTGGTATGTTTTGTTGTTAGGTTTTGCCTTTGGTGTTCAGCAGCTTCATCCAGCCCTCATACAAAGACCTTTCGGGTAAGTTGGTTAATCAGGCCGTCCTCTGTTTCACCATAGCTGTTGTTGGTTCACCTGCCTCTTTGTTGTGTACAGACAAGATCATCATGTCACAGAATGTTCCTGGTTATACATCCTGACAATATGTTTGTGTATTCTTAATGCTGAGACTAGAACTATTTTTAGATGAGTCAAGTTATCTGACCAAGTATACAGCCTACAAAGCAGGCAGATTTTGAGCTTATGATTTTAACATAACCAAACAACCCAAACCTACCAGGTAGGCCTTGTGTACAGGACCATTTGCGTCCCAGCGCCAATACTGCTGTTCAACTTGACTCAATTGTATTTATCTCTTTCTAACCTGACAGGGTTCGTATACAGTTAAGCTAACTGATGAGAAGGATACGATGATAAGAGGTGGAATAGTTCTGTTTGGAATTAAACTCTGTAACCAGTAGACTCAGACACACGAGCTCAGATGGTGATTAACGATGCATGGATGTTGGTGTTGTTTTTATTTTTCACAATAGTCAATAGCCCTCCGTGTGCTTTATTTTATTGATTACAGTCATGAAGTGGTGTTGATAGCTAAACTGTGTGCTTTTGACCTAATTGAAAAGAGCTGTAGTGACAGTGTTTTCTTCTCCTCGGGGAAGGGGCTCTTTGCCTTTGGGTTTTGGTGGTGGTGTTGAGGAGTGTTCTCTTTGACTTTGCCTTGGGAAGCAAAGGGCCTTTTTTCCCCCCTTGCTTTTAAGCTGTAACCTGTGACTTCCACTTAACCATATTTTTGTAGTGAGTGCTAAATTGTGTGATTTCTCTCTGTAAGAGTACAGATTCGTTGCTTGCATGTCCTAAGTTTCTGTTTTCCGGGGAGTTTTCTGGGAATGGGGTTCTTTCTTTTGCAATGTGTATCCCTTTCTAGGCCTGCTAAAGTAAAAGTTTAACAGCCCTCTCCAGAGTTCACGAGCACTAGCCAGTTTCTTTAGTTTTGAGTAGCATAGCGCGAACTTGCACCTCAGACCGAGCTCAGGCGAACAGCCTGTCTCTGTGGCGTCCCTGGGTTCTGTGACTACCAGCTGTTCTCTTCTGAAGTGCTGCTCACCTCCCTTCCATTCTGACGTGCTGTGGGTGGCAGAGTCCCCTCCAGCCCACGTCTGTCCTAGGTGCTGGAGTGTGTCGTGGCAGTATTCTACCTGATCAGTGGTTCCACCGATGCCAGAGATGGACACTTCTCAAATGTTCTAGTTGTTCAAGGAGTGTTTTATCCTGGGCACCAGTTTCTCTGCTAGCTGAGTGTCTATATGTTTAACCTGGAGGGCTGGAATCTGTCCACATAGATAGATGTCTACCATGTTTGTCTCCAAGACTAAAGCAAATAATAATAATAATAATAATAATTAATAGTTTAAATTGACTTGGAAGAGGCAAGTGATCTTTTCCAGGAATATCTAATAACCCTCCCTTCAGCATATACCTGTACCTCGCTGTTGTAGCCACCTCCTGCTTTCAAGCTGTAGAAGAGTCTTTGGTCCGATTAGTTATAAAGGTTCTTCATATATCCATAACTGGTTGTCACAGTCCCATCCAGGCTAACTGGATACTGACACAAAGGGTAGGTTGATGGGTCCAGCTGTTTCCATGAACACTGCTTTGGCCAAGTAGACGACCTGTTTAAGGTGGGACTGGGAAGGAGCACACGTCTTTCAGCTCTTAAGAAGTGATGGTAGGTTTGTTTAGTCATGCTTGCCCACTTTGAAACAGCTATAAAATTAAATCCTTCAACAGATATTAGCATGTGTTTATTTTTTTACCATGTTTGTGGGTGATGCCAAATGAGGAAATTGCACATTAATTTGGAAGCAAATATAATGCCAACCCACCAAGAATGACTAATTGCTAAATAACTTGGTATTGTTTCAAGTACAAAAGGAATTCAGAGCAGCAGAATAGATGGATTAGAGGAGTTGGACAAGGCTGTGGGGGGAAGGATGGGACCAGACTTGGACCAGTTTGATTTAGGTCTTGCACGGGCGGTAGGAAGCTTGGGTGTTTGAGAAGGATATAGGGCCAAACGAGCACACACAAAGGCACAAGGGAGAAAAGATTCAGTGCGTGGTGAAATCAGACTGTGCAGGGAAGGCCTTGCGAGCTGGCTGTGGTCTGTGGACTGGTTGTAGCAGTCCTCACAGGTCCTTGAGAAAGAAAGTGCTAGTGGAAGTAAGAACCACCAGGATACACAGGGTTGTATGAAAATTTTAAGCCACACATGTTTTTATCCCTTCTGTTATTAACTGTCTTTATAAAGAATGATGACACAAGCTTTTTTTGAACTGGAGATTCTTTTTAGAAATTGACAGCATTCCTTCCAAGGTGGGACCAAGCAGGTTCTCTCTTTTTTAAGGGGTCCTCAGCCTTGCTCTAATTCCCGCAGTCTGTACCTAACAGATCATACCTAGCTATCCTAAATGGTCCTGGAATTCCTCATGTGCTTATTTTAGGCCTGGAAAGAAGCTTCAAGAATTGTTCATTTTACTTGTTTGAAATTCTAGTAGCTGAATTATTTCTTCTTTCATGTGGTCCTTAAATGACCCTCAGGTCTTTCAAGACAAAACTTTGACCTGAAGGAGTTTCTGATGTAAGACAGTAAAGAAACTGGAGGATTTGCTGAGCAGTGTCTTATAAATAGTTTCCGTTTGAAAATAGCAGCATTTTCTTATTGCAACTTTGAGAACAGACCCTGGATCTGTAAGGAGAAATTCCTGCACTAGTGTGGGCCACGTTGGACACCCACTCAAACATTTACTCTCAGTATACCTTTAAGTGCTAAGTTTTATGCTAGGTGTGCTAAAACCATGCTAGGTAGTTATGCTGTCCACCAAGGGCAGGAGGGCAGGAGGGACCATAACTAACATTAACCAAACACCTGCCACGTGCAGGGTGCTGATAAGGGATTTGCATACATTATATAACTAAATCCTCACAGTAAGCATCTGATGAAGGCACTGTCAATGTCCTCTCCATGGTGAATAAATAAATAAATAAATATATAACCTGAGACACAGAGAGGTTAATTAACTTCCCCCTGTCACAGGTCTGGTAAGGGTTAGGCCTGATTCCTCTGTGGCAAGCTGTAGCCAAAAAAGATATAACTCTCTCTCATAATCTAGAAAACTAATGAGCACCAAAGAAGACCGTCCATGTGGCTTCAGATAAGGAAGGGAGACATCAGGTCGGTGGGAAGAAAGTTGGCCTAGATTTTGCAGGATGGTGGAGGAGGAAAGAGAACAGTTTTATGGAGCACTGTCTTGGCCATTTGGGCTCTTCCCTAGAAAATGTTGTCCAATGCACAGCTACCAAAGCTTGACGATATTAGTCCCTGTCGCATAGGAAAAGTGTGAAGCCCATTTCCGAAACTTCTGGGTAGTGAGGGCTACAGCTGAAGTGGAGGGGATCTGGCTGTTGACAGATGGGAATGGCATGACGACTGGCATCCCTGGTGAGCAAAAGTGAGAATCTAGGGATGTGTGCATGTCCAGGAAACAGTTTAAGGAGTCCAGGTGGGGCTGGCACTATGGTACAGAGACTTAAGCCATCCTCTGCAGCACCAGCATCCCATATGGGCTCAAGTCCCGGCTGCTGCACTTCCTGTCTAGCTCCCTGCTGACATTAACCTGGGAAAGCAGCAGAAGTTGGCCCAAGTCCTTTGGCCCCTACACCCATGTGGGAGACCTGGATGAAGCTCCTGGCTTCAGCCTGGCCCAGCCCTGGCAGTTGGGGAGTGAACCAGCATATGGAAGATTTCTCTCTGTGTAACTCTGACTTTCAAATAAATAAATCTTTAAATAAAAAAAAAAAAAAGCCCAGGTGACCTGGGTGTGAGGAAGAATGCAAACAACTACTGGAAAGGTGTTTTGAAGCCTGAGCAGACAAGGCCTAAAATGCCAAGGATGAGGATGTTTGCACTTAGTTTTGGGGGGATGCTGTTAGGGGCCGAGGACTCCTGGGAGCAAGTGAGCGAGACTCGGCCTCCATCAGCAGTCTGCATGGTGAGCTGGGAGAGGAAACCACTTCAGAAGGCCCAGAGGGAGGCAGGCTTTGCGGTGGTGGTGGGAGGGGGGCGTTCATTCGCTGCTGGGGTGCCTGCATCCCACAGCAGAGTGCTGGTTCGAGTCCTGACTATTTCACTTCTGATCCGGCTTCCTACTGATGCACCTGGGAAGGCAGCAGGTGATGGCTTTAGTGCTTGGATCCCTGCCAACCATGTGGGTTACCAGGGTAGAGTTGAAGCGAACCAGCAGATGGAAGATCTCTCTCTCTCTCTCTCTCTCTCTGTGTGTGTGTGTGTGTGTGTGTGTCCCTCTATCTCTGTCACTATGCCTTTCAAATAAAGAAACTTTTTTTTTTTTAAATAAAAGTCGCAGATGTCAAAGAGCGCAAAAGTGATGGGAAGAAAAAGAGAATGTAGTGCATTTTCTCTGAAAGTCACCCGGAGAAGCTGCTTGCTTCTGCGCCTTTGTAACTGCTGGGCACGTGTGTCCTATGGTTGACAAAGGACTGGGGTAGATAATGCAGCAGGAGGGAGGGTCCCAGGTGGTCTTCCTGGGTTCCCTGGACCATGCAGACAACTCAAGCTACGGACTTTGCCAGGGAGCTCCTCGCCCCGGTCCGCCGAGTCGGCCTCTGCGTTCCTGCCCCAGCGTATTTTAGACTCCGCAGCCTTCTGGGTTCTGCCCGCCCCTCAGCCTTAAAGGACTGTAGATTTCCATTTGCCTTCCCGACAGCTTCCGAACCCTCGCCAGACTTCACGTGGGCGTCTGCTCCGCCACCGAACTTTCCACTCTGACTGGTCGGCTTTGTCGAATCAAAACGACTTCTTAATGTAAAGTCAGTGCGGAGACGGAGAGAGAGTCTCCTTAGCAACCCTTTTTTATGCCGTCTTCACACACAGGCACAGATTGAACTCAGTCTGGTTCTCAGACACACTTATTCTCGGTGGGCTCTTCCTCGCCAAAGATGCAAACCTAGCAACCCCCCGTGTGGTCCTGGGAACTTTGGGAGCCCAAGGGGTTAATGTTTCGGTATCAGTGAGCTTCGCTCTGGCCAGCCTCCGCAGCTGATAGATGTTTTACTCTGGCCTTATAAAGACATTTTACCCACTGGAAACCCTTGTGGCATGACAGGATCAAAAATAGCCCGGCTGCAGCCACTGCTGTCCATCACCACACACAGACTGGCAGGAGAGCAGTCTCTCAGCCGGGTCTGCACACTGTGGACGTGGCGGCTCCAGGGACAGTGTTCCCTAAAGCCGCACCTGTCGCCTGCCCTGCAGCACAGCTTCTGTGTGCCTGGCCAGGCGTCTGGCTTCTGACAGGCCGTTAAGAACCTCTCTAAGTGTCCTCAGCCACACTCGGGGCCGCCCTTTCTCCTGGCACTGGGATCCATCTGGGAGCCCGGTGAAATGGAGTGTATTTTTATCATTGGGAGTCAGAGGTCTTTACCCTCTGTGATAAATGCATCTTTTTCCATGGGTGTCTGTCCATGAGTGCTGTCTGTAAAATTCTGAAAAGACAGAGCATAATCTGGGTTTTGCCAAAATCTGCATGTGCACTTTTCAGTTTTCAGTTCTTTGAAGTTTGACGATTGTTATTTGCGTTTGGAGTTACGACTTGACTTGCCAGCAACCAGCTAGCATTGTAGTGTGCTATTTTTAGAAACAGAGAAGACTTTAAATAAGGAAGATGGAAATAAATCAGAGATTCGCAGTAGTGTCTTACATGGGCAAGAGTGAGAGTTGACATGCATGGGTTTTGTTTTTTTTTAAATACCTCTTATGATTTATTTTGTAATCAAATGAACTTTTATGTAAGGTCCTTTAAGTCTGCCTTGCATGTGAGCCGTGAATGTATCATTTTAAACGGTATTTGATGTTGTCTCATTTTCTTGACCTGTTGCAGGCTAATGTATAATCACACTGTGGATTTGTATAAACTACTGGCTCACAGGGTAGACTGAAAAGATGTTAATGCCATCTACTTCTGTTGATGTTGGAGGATGGAACGAGAGCCAGTACATGTGCAAAAAGAAAAAAATGTTTTCTGATGCTGTAATCCTTTGACGTTTCTATTAATTTTAGAAATAACTTAGGTGTCTTTGCCTGGCCCTACTTTTCCCCCCAACCTCATAATTTCCCCAAAACCCCTTCTGTCTGTCTCGCGTAGAGATAAACAAGCCGACTGACCCTCAGTGGCCTGGTAACCCAGCAGGTTTGATTGACCGTTGTGTCCTTATGACTTTTATGGGGGAACAAGGAAAGAAAGGAAGTGAGCGTGCTGTGCATTCTCGGGGACTCACTGCCATGACTGTTCCTAGCGTTTTTGTAGCTTCCCACAACAGCCTCTTGCGACAGTCAGCTGCACTACAGTTCGTGTGAGAAGTGTGATTCTGCTGTGTTTACACACTTGTGAACTTTTAAACTTTTTTTTTATTTTGTCGCCTGCTTCTTTTTTTATCATTATTTTTAATAAGGGTGATTGAGGTTGCAGAGAGATTAATGTGTGCTGCGTCTGCATAGCGATTTCAAGTAGGGTTGCCATGATAACAAGTGTGGATTTTGTTTGCAATTTATTCCCATTTTGCCACACAGAACCAAATGATCATGGTTCACTTGGTGTGTCCTGTCTTCAGGACAAGAATTGGTCTGTGTGCTAAACATTTTTCTTCTATGAATTCATTACAAAATTTTCTAAAGTCGTAACCCATGAAAGCATGCATTCAGAGCCCTGGTGAGCTTCACTTAGTTGCCAAGCTCTGGATCTGTTCTATGTAGTGGTTTCCAAATCATTGTACATAAAAATTCTAGCAGGGAGCATATTGTGTTTCTGTGGCCGAATTCTTTTAGGGGCACCTGATGATTAGGCGACTGCCAGGGTGCTTCCCATGGACCACTAGAAAGGAGATATTGTGGCAACCCTATGCTCATAATAACCACTAAATTTGAGTTTGCCTTATCTCTCTGTACAATGAATGCTGCAGATGGGAGGTGAGCACCGCCTGACTTTCTTTTCCATTTCTCAACAGGATACCTGCCCACTATGTCTATCCACAGGCTTTTGTGCAGCCTGGAGTGGTCATTCCGCACGTCCAGCCCACAGCAGCTGCGGCCTCCACCACACCTTACATTGATTACACTGGAGCTGCCTACGCACAGTACTCGGCCGCTGCCGCCGCCGCCGCAGCTGCCGCCGCCTATGACCAGTACCCATACGCGGCGTCTCCAGCTGCTGCGGGATATGTCACCGCTGGGGGCTACGGCTATGCAGTCCAGCAGCCAATCACCGCCGCAGCACCTGGGACAGCCGCTGCCGCCGCGGCCGCAGCTGCTGCCGCCGCCGCCTTTGGCCAGTATCAGCCTCAACAGCTGCAGACAGACCGAATGCAATAGACCAGCCGTCTGATCAAAGTTCAATTGTTTTCTCTTTCCCCTCCCAATTTCCCAATTTTTAGTAGCTCAAAAGAGGGTTAACAATGACTTAACAGCTTTAAGAAAAAAAAAAAAAGGAGCAGTGCTAGGGTGAAGCAGAATTATTTTTTGTACTATTCCATGGAATGTTCTAGATGAGAGAGAGGTGAGAATGATCGGGGATGGGCACAGTTTTGGAAATCAATCCCAAAGAGCCTGAGTACAGGAGAGGCCGCCACGGCGCGACGGCAGGAGTAACCTTGGAACTTCACTTTTGTAACAGGATTTTATTTTTGCTCTTTTTTATAGTATCAGGGAAGCAAACCGCCTTTTACCAGTTAGAAATGCTATTTGAATCTAGTCGAACCAGGGAATACAGAGTGAGCATATGTAGCTTGAATTACCTTTAAAAGAAGAATTTTTTTTTATACACACAACATGGGAAAAGCACTGATTGTCATTTTTAGCAGTCACTGGGGGCCTGGAGAACTTTTTTCCAGAAGGAAGGTCGTGTTCTTACTATCTCAGACATGGGCATCGAACAATCACTCTAGGAGGGGGCAGTGGGCACAGTGGTGGACAGGCACCAAAGCTACTTTCTCATCTGTCCCGTGGGCCAGTGGGACCGTGGAACAAAGTGATGTGGAATGAACGGGTGCAACAGCTGTACAGACAATCAATAACACACACAGTTCTGGAAAGAACACATCACTTGTGCTTGTGTGATGAGCTTGTCACATTCTAATCCCTCTCCCCATCCTGTTTCAATTTTGGGAAACTTGTATCTGCTGGTGTCAGCAATTCTGATTCCTGAACAGGATCAGGCTTCTACTACAACAGCCGTCTCTTTCTATTTATTGTGTCGACTCGTGGCTTCGGAATCAAAGCAAGGCAAAGTTTGCAGACTCAACCCTTAAGATCTGTCTTAAGGACGTTTATTTTTTTTCTCCCTTTTTAAGTAATTTTCCACTTTTTAGTATCTATTTCAGAGTCGTATTTAAGACTATTTATTAGTGAATACAGTACATGAGACAACCAAGTTTCTGAGATTACAGTTCTTCAAAGGGTAATGATAATGTGGTTTATACTGTGCCTTAATAGTAATGCTATTTAAGATATTTATTTTTAAGTTTTACTATGCTGCACTCTAAAGAAAGGAACTTTAGATGTGACACTGTAAAATTATGTATTCATCTCATGGCATAAATTATTTAGTAGGTCTAGATGTAGCATATTAAATATTAACCTATTCAACTAAAGAGGTTGGCTTGGATTTATTTAAATTCATATGTGCACTGTATAAGAGAGTACTCTTACATTAACACATTTTAGTTTATTTTAGTTTTTAGGTTTTTTTTTTTAAAAAAACAGGATATATTGCTAGTTTCATGCTTCCTTCTCTGATTTTTGCTCATGTAAATCTCATTTATCAGTAATTCACACCTTTAACCCTCTTCTTATGTAGTTTGTGTAGTTTTTAAATGCTGCTTTACATTTTTCTTCTGAAACTGCAATACTTGCGATTTTTACTCTTAAACTAAATTGAATACTATTTTACACTGTATTGGATTTTTATACTTGAACAATTTCATACAAGGGAAGACAGGTTAGCATTTTTATGGACTTTCTCCATTACCACTGGATTTACTTTTAAGTATTCCCAAACTAGACAGTGTTATTATGTAATGTAGACATGACTCTCCTGTGCAAATTATTTATTCATTGTGTATATTGCTTTATAACATTTCAGATCTTCTAATCTATTCACTTGTATTAAATATAATTTTTAAAAACTTCTGTTGCCCTGGCTGTTTCCAATTCTGTCTTTTTAACTAGCATGAGTATCCATGATTCACATGTATTGTTTTCAGGGAGCATAACACTTCCTGGATGCCCCGTTTTTGTGCCTTGACAGTAAATGTCACTAACTTAATGTCTGTTTTATACTTAGCAAGAGATACAGGCTGTCTCCCACAAGTGAACCTTGCAGGACTGGTCACATCCCTGGAAACCGTCTAGCTGACGATGGCTTGAAGAGGGTGGGTTCTAGAGGGGACCAATCCATCAGAAGCTGGACCAGCACAAGGGCGCAGGGGCCAGGTGCACTGAGGTTTAAAGCTAGACTTTAGATCAGTTTTGTCCTCAGTAAACCATCTGTTGCTGAACTTGAAATGAAGCAGTATATATACTATTAATCAATCAAAAATAGATCAGATGGTCTGGCAAAGCACGTCAACAATATGCACACTCAGGGGAGCCGAAAGCCCACCTACCCCTGGTGGCATCTCTCTTCGGTCTTACCTGGTCTGTAGTAATAGTGACATTAGCAGTTAGGGAGGGAGGGCAAGATTTTTAAATTATAATGCCAAGGCATAGATTTCTAAAAAGAAAAGTTTCTCATGTAATGAGGAAGAGTGAGTAGCCGGGACACCCTGTCTTCATTGGTTGTGCAGGTGTTGTGTATTTCTGGAGTTAGAGAAAACATCAGGTCTGAGATCCAAGGCACTATGTGAAGAATGGTTTCATTACTTACCAGGAGGGTGATCATATACTCTAGGAGCTAGGAAAACGTGAGCTGACAGCAGCCACAGCAGTTACTCTACCTCTCAGGCTGTGTTGATTAAATGGATGCTCGGGTCTGCCTCCTTCCCAAATCCGTGTTGAAATGTAATCTCCACCATGAGGTGTCGAGAGTGGGGTCAGGTGGGACTCTGCCTTATGAATGGATCAGCACGTTCTTTCGATGATCGGATCATGTGTTAATGGGTTATCAGGAGAGCGAGTCTGTTAGAAGAGCCCACTTGGTTAGGTCTCATGTGCTTTCGGTCCCGCCATGTCTCACCCTGCCAACTTCAAAACTACTAGCAAGAAGGCATCCACAATGCACAACCTTGACCTTGGAGGGGACCCCTGAGCTGAAAGAAGCCGCCTTTCCTTACAACTTACCCAGTCTGTGTTTTTGGTGTTCTTATTTGGAAAATGGACTCATACAGTGAATTCAGTTGACCAGAGCACATATTAGAAATTCGAAAGCATTGAACGAACGGAAATATCACACTGAGGTGATTTGTACATATTAATTGGTCTCCATCGTCTCATTAAGTGACTCTCCTTAAAGAGGACCGCCATGGTTTTCGTGTAACCTTTATTCTACCCCAACCAAGTAACAGCTAAGCTTGCTGCACAATGAGAATGGCACGAGCAACGTGGAAAGATGGAGAGATTTCCCAGCTAGGGGAAGGAGAGGAGATGGATGAGAAAATCATGGAATAGTGGGTTCCTCGCACGAGGGAGCAGCCTTCCCTCCCTTCCTCCCTCCTGTCAATTGTTCTTAATTCCTTCTGAGGCTTGAAAGCCTTTGTTACAATGACAGCCTCTGGGGCCAGGGGCAGAGGTGAAGGGCCAAAAAACAAATAAATGCATTTTCATGCTTGCTTTTGTCTTCTCCTTTGTGTCTTCTCCTTTAAGAATTCCAGGCTGTTTCCATGGAAATTCTAACTTTGTTTTGCTTAAGCACTCCGTACAGAAGCGGTTTCTTTTTGGGTATTTGTTCTGAGTTGAATTTCAGAAGTTCAATCGCAATTTTAGCTAAAGCATTTACATTCTACGGTTTTTTTTCTTTTTATGTTATTTTTAATTGACATATAAGAATTGTATAACTTTGTGAGACACTGATTCTTTTTTCAAAAGATTTTCTTATTTATTTATTTATTTATTTGAGAAGCAGAGTGTCAGAGGGATTTGAGAGGCAGAGCTAGGGGGAGGGATTGAGAAAACTTCAATCCACTGGCTCACTCCCCAAATGGCCAGAACAGATCAGACCAGGCTGAAACCAGGACCCTGAAACTCCATCCAGGTCTCCATGTGGGTGGCAGAGACCCCAAGCACTTGGGCCATCTTCTGCTGCTTTCCCAGGCACATGAACAGGGAGCTGGACCAAGAGCAGAGTAGTTTGGGACTCGGATCAACTCTCTATATAGCATGCCTGCATCATCGCAAAAGCGGCATCTTAGCCCACTGAGCCACAATGGCGGTCCCAGGTGTGATCTTTTTGATTCTTAAGTACATTGTGTAATAATGAAATCAGTGTATCCATCACCCTCAACATTTATCATTTCTTCTTGGTAAAAACATTCAAAATCCTCTCTTCTGAATATTTTGAAATATGTGAGTGCAAAGCATTGTTGTAACCTGTAGCTACTCTACTGTGCAACAGAACCTCAGACTGTTTTTCTCCTATGTAACTGTTGACAAACCTCCACCACCACCCCCCCACCCTCCCTCCTGGTCTCCTCAGCCCCTGGGAACAGTGTTGTATAAGCTACTTCAGTGCCATCGGTTTTGTTACTATTATCATTCTACGTATCAGTGAGATCACACAGTGCTTACCCTTCTGTGTGTTTATTTCACTTAGCACCGTACCTTCCAGTTTCATCCAGATTGTCGCAAATGACAGGATTTCATTCCTCCATGATGACCGAATAGTATTTCACGGTGTGCGGCTACTACAATGTTTTATCCATTCATTCATTGCTGGACACCAGGTCAGTTGCAAATCTTGACACGTGTGAACAGTACTGCACTCTGCATAGGAGTGTAGACACGTCTCAGAAATATTGATTTGGTTTCCTTTGGATATCTACTGAGATTGCTGGAACATAAGGTAGTTCTGGTTTTTTAATTTTTTGAGGAAAATGTCCATCGTGTCTGTAATTTATATTCCCACCAACAGTGTATACGACCTCTCTTTCTCCACATCCTCACCAGCATTTAGTTTTTTTGTTTTTTAGTAATACCCATTCTAACTGGAGTGAGGTGATACTTTTCTGTGCTTTTGATTTGCGTTTCCTGCATGATTATTTGAGCCTTTTTTAATAAACCTGTTGGAACTTTCAAACTTAGCAGTCGCAGTTGTAAATCAAAATGAGAAAGAAACGAGGAAAGCATGTTCAAGTATTTAGGGCTGTTAGGTCAGATGACAAACACTTATAGCTTTGATGTAAATTAGTCCAATCTCATTGCACAATTTTTGGTCCTTGACCAACTTCTTCAGACAGAAACCTACAAAGTCCCCCTCTTTTCTAGGCACTTATCTGCTGGAGGGTAACTGCCCTTGGATTTTTTTTTAATATTTATTTTATTTATTAGGAAGACAGAGTTACAGGGAGAGGTAGAGCCAGAGAGAGAGACGGATCTTCCATTCCACTGGATCACTCCCTAGATGACTGCAACAGCCAGAGCTGAGCTGATTCGAAGCCAGGAGCCAGGAGCCAGGAGCTTCTTCCAGCTCTCCCACATAGGTGCAGGGGCCCAAGGACTTGGGCCATCTTCCACTGCTTTCTCAGGCCATAGCAGAGAGCTGGATCAGAAGAGGAGCAGCTGGGACTCGAACCAGCGCCCATTGGGGATGCTGGCACTTCAGGCCAGGGCTTTAACCTGCTGTGCCATAGTGCCAGCCCATGCCCTTGTATTTTTATAACCATGATGTTTCTATTCAGCCATTAGTAAATTTAATGAGTTGGAGATTGGTTACCATTCTGCCTCTGTTAGAGGCAACTCCAATTACATAACATGAATTGTGTACACATTGTTTTTTCTTTTCATTTAATAGCTCAGATAACATGTTCATAAACAGACTTCCAAAGTGAGTTGTAACACAAAAGCATAACTTTGCCAGGAAGGCAATTGTCTTTTCACTTTATTTTTCAGTGATATTCATCTGACAGTCTCAGCCAGCTAGGGATTTGTGTACTTTCAAAAGCTCCTGGCTCTGCCACCTGTCCCACAGCTGCCTCGGGCGAGGAAAAGAGACGACGCAGTGCAGTTTGGTGGTGTGTGTGGTTTCCTTTCTGCGTTCATTGTGTACATTTTGAAATGTGAGGAAAAAGAAGTGTGAAAAGGATATTTAAAAAAAAGGGCAGAAAAGTTCAAAAGCATCTCTTAAAAATAAACAAAAGACTTCTGTTCAAGTCCTGGCTCTCTCTCTCTCTCACTCTCACTGTAACTCTGCCTTCCTAATAAATAAAACAAAAATCTATAAATAAAACAAAATAAACCAAAAAGGGACCAGGATATGGTGCAGTGGGTTAAACTGCTGCTTGTGGTACTGGCATTGCTTATCAGAGAGCTGGAGCTCCTGGCTGCTCCACTTCCCATCCGGCTCCCTGCTAATGCACCTGGGAAGACAGCAGAGGATGGCTCAAGTACTTGGGCCCCTGCACCAATGGGGGAGACCCGGATGGAGTTCTTGGCTCCTGGCTTTGACCTGGCCCAGATCTAGTAGTTGTAGGGAGTGAACCAACAGATGGAAGCGCTCTCTATCTCTCTCTTTCTCTCTCTCTCTCTGTCACTCTGCCTTTCAAATAAATTAATCTTGTTTTAAAATCAAATCAATGAAAGGATAGACGAAGAAATAAGGGTCAGATGGGCTGAAGCATGGGAGGCAGAGGTCTGTCTGTCCCTTCGGGGGCCATGCAGGGAAGAGAAAAGTGTCATTTGGGAGTGGCAGGTGCTTCATCTGATATGGAGACTGTGGAATGGTTTAGAGAAAGTGATTAGATACACAGTGTCCTGTTTTCTAATTAAGGAAAAGACATTTCAGATAACAGGTTCTTTCATTAATTTTATTTTAAATTGATAAATGATGTGACATTTCAATACATGCATATATCATGGCATGATCAATCGGACTAACCAAACTGTCACCTCATATACTTATCATTACTTTGTAAGGAAAACACTGAAAATCCACTCGTTCAGCAGATTAGAAATACACAGTGTATTAGTATTCACCTTGCAGCACAATAGGTCAACAGAATTTCTTTTCTTTTTCTAAGATTCATTTTACTCATTTGAAAGGCAAAGAGAGAGGTCTTCCATCTGCTGGTTTACTCCCCAGTGCCTGCAATGGCTGGAGTTTGGCCAGGCCAAAGAGAGGAACCAGGAACTCTATCTGGGTCTCCCAGGTTAGTGACAGAGACCCAAGTACTCAGGCCATCTTCCACCGCCTTCCCAGGCACATGAGCAGGGAGCTGGATTGGAAGCAGAGTCACTTGCAATGCGGCCTTAAACTGGTTTCGCCACAATGCCAGCCCGATCGCTAGAACTTCTGTTGAGCTGAACCTATGCTCTTTGGCCAATATTCCCCCTTTCTCCATGCCAGCTCCTGGTCTTCACCGTTCTATTCTCTGCTTCTGTGAGTTTGACTGCTTTGGCTTTCACATGTAAGTGAGATCATACAATTTTTATCTGTCTTGCCTGGTCTTTTCACTTAGCATAATGCCGTTCGATTCATTCACATCTTTGCAAATGGCAACACTTCTTTTCAATTCATTTAAATTTATAATATTCTTTTAAAAGGATGAATGGTATTCCATTACCCACAAGCATATGTAACACTTTTTTAATCTGTTCATCTATTGAGGGTCACTTTTGTTAATTCCATAGCTTGACTATTGTGAATGATGCTGCAATAAACCATACTGATTTCATTTCCTTTGGCTATAGACCCAGAAGTAAGATTGCTGGATCATATGGTAATTCTATTTTAAGTTAGCAGCTGAGTTCTTGAACTATGCTTGCAAAAGCTTAAATATGTTTTTAAAATGGAGTATGTTCTTTGTAACTGAGAATTAGAAACAATTAAGACACCTCTATTATGTTGACACAGAGTTTGGTCATGGACCATGGGGCCTTAGGGACACAGGACCATTGACATTCTTTTTTCTTTTCTATCATCACTCACTTAAGTGGACGTGTAAATGGAGAGAAAAGTGGGGGGAAAGGGAGAAGATTAAAGAAAACGATTGTGCCTTCCTGTCCAACAGACTTTGATGCAATGTATGAAAAAGTTACCTGTGGCTGAGAAACTCTAATTTAGCATGTCTGTGTTTGCACTTGCTATGCTAGCTCTCTCTTGTTGCTGCTATACTCCTGTTGACAGCCCTTTGGAGAAATCTTGGGAAGTTTTCTTTTTAAAAAAAATATTTATGGGCCTGTGCCATAGAGTAGTGGGTAAAGCTACCGCCTACAGTGCCAGCATCCCATGTGAGTGACTGTTTTGAGTCCTGATTGCTCCACTTTCAATCCAGCTCCCTGCTATGGCCTGGGAAAGCAGGGGAAGATGGCTCAAGTCCTTAGGCCCCTGCACCTCCATGGGAGAACTGGAAGAAGCTCCTGGTTCCTGGCTTTGGATCAGCACAACTCTGACTGTTGTGGCCATCTGGGCAGTAGACCAGCGAATGGAAAACCTCTCTCTCTCTCTCTCTCTCTCTCTCTCTCTCTCTCTCTCTCTCTCTCTCTTTCTCTGCTTCTCTGTAACTCTGCCTTTCAAATAAACAAATACATCTATTTAAGAAGTAAAAAAAAAATTTTAATTAGTTAATTTATTTGAAAGGCAGAGTTACAGAGAGAGTCGGAGGTCTTCCAAATGCTGGTTCATTCCCCAAATGGCCACAACAGCTGGAGCTGGGCTGATCCGAAGCCAGGGGCTTCTTCCTGGTCTCCCACATGGGTACAGGGGCCCAATGACTTCAACTATCATCTGCTGCTTCCCCAAGTGCATTAGCATGGAGCTGGATTGGAAAAGAAACAGCTGGGACTCAAACCGACCCCCATATGGGATGCCGGCACTGCAAGTGGCAGCTTCACCCTCTGTGCCGCAGCACCTGCCCAGGAAAAATTTTCAATGGGAGTGCAGAAGATTGTGCTACTAACCACCCAGGTACTTGTCCAAGCATACTTCAAACAGTTCACAGAAATGGAATTAAAAAATCATTTTGAAGCAAAATGTTTTTGAAATCTATACATACATATGAGATGTATTCTAAAAGTTCATGGAAAATGCATATTATGAAAAAATTATGCATAGGTTTCAAAAAAGTTTGTAGCAAAATCAATTTATTTTCATTTGATTTCCACACATTTTTAAGTACTCCTGAATTTAATCCTCATAACAACAAAAGGTAGATAATAGTATCCCCATTATGTAGACAAAGAAACAAGAACAAGGCTTTATTTTTCTTTAAAGATTTACCTATTTATTTGAAACTCAGAGTTACATGGAGAGAGAAGGAGAGGCAGAGAGAGAGAGAGAGAGAGAGAGAGAGAGAGAGAGAGAGGTCTTCCATCCGCTGGTTTACTCCCCAATTGGCTGCAATGGCCGGAGCTGTGCTGAACTGAAGCCAGGAGCCAGGATCCTTTTCTGGGTCTCCCACATGGGTGCAGGGGCCCAAGGACTTGGGCCATCTTCTACTGCTTTCCCAGGCCATGGCAGAGAGCTGGATCAGAAGTGCAGCAACTAGGACTCAAACTGGTGCCCTTATGGGATAAAGGCACTATAGGTGGTGACTTTACCCACTAAGCCACAGTGCTGGCCAAAACCAGGAGGCAGGAACTCAACCCAGATCTCCCAGGTGGATGACAAAAACCCAGTCACTTGAGCCTTTGTCACTGCTTCTGTACTGGTAGGAAGCTGGAGTCAGAAGCTAGAGCCAGGACTTAAACCCAGGTACATCTGATGTGGGATGCAAACGTCATGGCCACTAGACCAAATGTCCTCCCCAACTTTAGTGTCAGAGATCTGTATTACAGAAGGTGTTTTGGTGGCATTCTACATCAAGTTCAACAATCTTCTCTTTCTTACCAGTGTTCAGTTCTTTACAAATCTAGATTTACTAAACTTCATTTTGGGCCAGACACTGAATACGTTACCTTCAATGCATGAAATCCCACAGCAGGCTTGGCATGCTCATCTGTATTCTACAGAAAAGGTTAATGCAAGTTGCTACCAAGGTTACAAGTCAAGATGGTAGAACTGTTGAGTTGCAACGCAGGTTTGAGAACTGCTATGGATTATTTCAGCAGTGTTCCTGTTGTCACTAGGAGTTGTCTCGAAGCTCTAAAGAACACTTAACGAGTATGCCTTCTGTTTCTGGGGTCAAAAGCAAATCTAAAAAACTTGACAAGTTACACACATGATTGAAACCTTTAATCAAGGTTGCATAAGATAAACGTTTGCCCACTCATTGTGTTTATTTCGTTTCTGTTGTCACCTAGGGTAAATGATAGTAGTAGAGACTATAATGACCGTAATGACCACTGACTGAGATCTGGCCCTCAATCCACTTGTGCTGCTATGAAGAAAATGTTCTACTCATGCTGTGATTTACCATGATAAGTTATTGTAAAATTGAAATTTCAGAATGAATGGCAAATAATTATCAGCTCTTAATGAATATCGCCAGTTTTAATAACAACAACCTGGAAAGAAGTGCAGAAAATAGATACCAAAGGGGTATGGTTCAAGTCATTCAGAACTTGACTGTCTCAGCTAAAATTGGGAAAAAGTTAAACAGAAAGTCTTGGGGGCAGCGTTGTGGTGTGACAAGTTAAGTTGCAGCTTGCGACACCAGCATCCCATATTGGAGCGCTTGTTCAAGTCCCAGCTGCTCCACTTCCTATCCAGCTTCCTGCTGATGTGCCTGGGAAAGCAAAGGAAGATGGCCCAAGTGCCTGGGCCCCTGCCACTCGGATGGGATCTGGGCTCCTGGCTTCAGCCTTGCCCAACCCCAGCCATTATGGCCATTTGGGGAATGAACCAACGGGTGGAAGATTTTTTTCTATCTCTCTCTCTCCCTTTCTCTCTCTCTCTCTCTCTCTCTCTCTCTCTCTAAATCTTTAACAACAACAAAAAAAACCTCATGAACATCACTGATTTTATTAATAATAACATGGTAATTACTGCAGAATGTAGATGCTAAAGGTCATGGCTCGAGTCCCCTGCCATTCAGAGCTCCACTGTCTCAGTTAAGATTGCCTGGAGGGAGATGAAAGAGAAAGAGTCCTGAAGATCACGCCAGTAGCAGGAGCGGTGGCAGCTGGGGAATGACTGAGAGGTAGGCACGGTATCTGAAATTGGAGAGGCTCTGGAGGAACAGTGTTGGTAGATGCTGTCACTGCATTTGTGCTGTCAGGGCACATGTTGAACATCTACGTCCTGGGTCTACTGAGAATCTTGACCATTCACACTGTCGTAACAGCTGCATTTCTTATCGTCTTTGGCATGTTTCTTCTGCGAGCACAAAGCCTCTTATCTCGCCAACAGTCTCTCTCTGGACTGCTGTCTCTTTCAGCTGCTTAGAGGCCTGGTCCCTTAAATCTCCCAGCTGTCTTTCTTACCTCTCATCCCTTGATTCTTTTATCTGAATTTTCTTTTTTAATCTGTCCCAGCTGCCACTCTTGGCACAGTGCTTGCCTCCCCGTTCTCTCCGAATCAGACATTGCAGCCCGATGATGTGGGCAGGAACAGCATCTTTGCAACAATGCCTTTTCAAAATTAGCCCTGAAATCTATTAAAGAAAAATTTCCTCTCAGCTGCTGTACGACCTGTGTTCCATGAATCAACTTGTGCGTTTTGGAAAAGATGGGAGACCACAGAGGCTTGTACAAAGAAATACAAGTGAGAATCCCAGCACACTTAGTTGTCCAAAAGAAGAGATTTCTGCCCCCCTGAATGCAGGTCTCAGTTTTCCAGCCTCACTGACTTTCTCTAACACTCTCCCCAGCACCCCCATTGTGGACACAAATGCAAATTCTAGAAGCTGGAGAGAAATTTCCTATTGGAAACCACTTGGCTCCATTTGCCTGCTACCAGCACCCCAGATGATTCTAAGCCTCTCTTGTCAATGACATTCTCATTTCTCAAGGTAATTCTTATGAGAAAATTCTGGTGCTTCCATGGGGTTACCAGGTGAGTTCGGAGTGATTAAAAGGAGGAGTGTGATCTTAGCATGTTGCAACAGAGAGGGACAGTTCTCAGAATGGCATGTCACTAGGCAAGCTAGGAATTTCAGAATGGCAGTTGTTACTCTTCAATTCCCACTCAAGAAAATCCTCAGAGTCTAAATGTCTTGGGTAGCACCCTAGTTCCCTTTGGAGTTAACTCATGCTGATTTTTTTATGTAAACTCAGGAAATTGGAACATGTATCTTTGGGTTGCTTGTATACTGTTAAGATAAATGATTATCCCAAAGAGTAGTCTCAACTAGGATTAAAGGAAAATCTCTTAACTGCATAGAAATACAAATCCCCTGTGGTTTACAGTAAAGGAGAACTTCTTATACATTTAATGAAGTCTAGATTCTGGGGTAAGAAGAAGATTGAGTGGCAAGGTTGTGCAGGTTGGATTTATAAATGTTGACTATCTTCTCCACCAGAATGCATTGCCACATCTGAATGTATTATGTAGGAATCTCCATGGACTGTAGTCTGCCAGAAAGAACAGTTGAACTGATACACACACACACACACACACACACATGCACACATATGCACATGTCTCTCCAAGTTACAAAGGGCAAGTTTTTCCGAGCTATTGCTAATTAGATAATGCTTTGGCTTCGGATAAGAAAAAAAACTTGTTAGAAGAATAACTGTAAAAGTTGGATCATTGTATTTGAGATCCTACAATTTCCGAAGTTTATATTCTAATTATGTTAGTTCAGTACTTTAGAGCCCTAAGGCAGCCCAATTATGGAGCAGATAGTCTACAAATTGAAACTTGAAAATTAAAGTTGCGATTATTTTTCATTCCTAGAGTCATTCTTTGTCTTTTTGTCATAATTGTGTTCCATCTTCCTGTTCTAATACGATGAAATCAGTGCTACAATCTGAGCATTGTTGGGCACTTCCCATGTGTAAAGTATTTTGGCACACTTCACGTTTCTAGGATTTTGCTTCATTGTGACAGTCTGTGTGTGGCAGCTCACACAACCTTGACATGTTGGCCAAGTCTTGGAGTAAATTACTTTTGAAAATCTCTGAATGAAATAGGATTAATTAAAATGATAGTATCTGGTTTACTTTTTTTAAAGATTTATTTATTTACTTGAAAAGCAGATTGACAGAGAGGGAGAGAGGGAGAGAGAGAGTTATGGATCTTTCATCTGCCGGTTCACTCCCCAAATGGCCACAATGGCTTGGCTGGGCCAGGCCAAAGGCAGGAGCCAGAAGCCTCCTCTGGGTCTCCCACGTGGATTGCAGGGACACAAGCACTTGGGCTACATCCCCTGCCTTCCCACATTATCAGGGAGCTGGACTGGATGTGGAGAAGCCGGGGCTCTAAGCAGCACTCACGGGGTTTTGGCATCACAAGCAGCAGCTCTTAATCCACTGCACCACGATGCCGGCCCCAAGGATCTGACTTCATAAAATTTTCACGGCTTTATAGATCAGTTGTCTTTCTTAAATCGTTCCAGGGGAATTATTTGCAATGGTAATTGTAAAATTTTAATCATTTTCATGACTTCAGTTATGTCAAGTTAGATAAACTTAGTATGTGTTAACGGATTTTTTTAGACGCAGAAGAAATGTCAGTTAACACAGTGAATTCAAGCATAAAAGCTATAGAAAAACTATGGGAATGTGCAAGTGTGTCAAAGAATGAGGCAAAGGGTTACCCAGGGATGGCAGAATACAAATAATGTACAACATAATGTGAAAAATGATAAATTTGAAGAAGTTACAATGGCACTAAATTATTTATTGCAGTCATCTGCAATAATTACAGTGTAATGAACTGCCCCAAACTTAGTGATATAAAAACAAACCCACAAGTTTTCTTGCACTCTCTGGCCTTGAGTCAGAAATTCATACAGGACTGGGACAGGCATTGTGGTGCAGTAGATTAGCCCATCACCTGCGGTGACATGGGCATCCCATCTGAGCACCAGTTCTGGCTGCTCCACTTCTGATCCTGCTCCCTGTTAATGCACCTGGGAAAGCAGCAGCAGATCCAAGTGCCTGGGCCTCTGCCACCCATGTGGGAAACCCAGACAGGGCGCCAGGCTGCTGACTTTCAGGGTAGCTTTTGCAGCCATTTGGGGAGCACCCATCAAGTGGAAGATCTGTCTCTGTTTCTTCCTCTCTCTTTTTCTGTCACTCTGCCTTTCAAATAAATAAAATAAATCTTTTTAAAACAGAACTCCATCCAACAATGCTTTTTAAATGCATAAGAGCTTCAGAAAGGACTATGGAGACAGCTCCTGTCTGTGCAATCATGGGAAAGAAAAAAATGGCAGAAGGGCACTCAGAAACCTGGTGGCCCCAACACTGGGGATGGAAAGTCACATCCAAGTTGGCATTGCCAGTGTGGCGTCCTCAGGTATGTCCAGTGACTGCTTGTGTGACGGCTCAGATTCCAGGAGTAACTGCTTCTGCTAACAAGACAGAGTCTGCAAGTGCTCTCCTGGGCCAGCCCAGAGACAATGCAGCTTCTGTTGGATCCAAATGAGTCCCTCAGACTCAGTGCCAGGGAGCGTAGCCCTCATCTTTAAAAGCAAGGAGTACCTGGTGCCATCTTTAACATGGCCACGTTAGCAAAGTATTTTCCATAAAAATTCATTTATCCCTAATGCCTTTCTCACCTCAATATCATATTTGAAGAGAATGCATTTGGTGTCTCTGCCTCTGGCTTCTCTTACTCGATTTTGACTGGTAGGTACTGGTGTGTTGAGTTGTGAGTGCAGAGACCCCAGCTATATGTGTGGGAGAGGAGACTTCCAACATATTACTGATGAGTTTTAATAATAAAATAGGAATTCTATTGTAAGTAGGATATGTTAGGTGCTCAATGTAACCTATCCAGTTTACTTGCAAACTGACACTTTTTTTTAAAACTTTTATTTAGTAAATATAAATTTCCAAAGTACAGTTTATGGATTACAATGGCTTTTCCCCCCTATAACTTCCCTCCCACTCGCACCCCTCCCATCTCCTGTTCCCTCTCCCATTCCATTCACATCAAGATTCATTTCAATTATCTTTATATACAGAAGATCGGTTTAGTATATATTAAGCAAAGATTTCATCAGTTTGCACCCACACAGAAACACAAAGTGTAAAATACTGTTTAAGTACTAGTTATAGCATTAATTCACATTGGACAACACATTAAGGACAGAGATCCCACATGAGGAGTAAGTACACAGTGACTCCTGTTGTTGACTTAACAATTTGACACTCTTGTTTATGGTGTCAGTAATTGCCCTAGGCTCTAGTCATGAGTTGCCAAGGCTATGGAAGCCTTTTGAGTTCACCAACTCAGATCTTATAAGGTCATAGTCAAAGTGGAAGTTCTCTACTCCCTTCTTTGATGGCCCGTTCTTTCTATTGGGATCTCACTCGCAGAGATCAGAGATCTTTCATTTAGGTTTTTTTTTTTTTTTTTTTTTTTGCCAGAGTGTCTTGGCTTTCCATGCCTGAAATATTCTCATGGGCTCTTCAGCCAGATTCGAATGCCTTAAGGGCTGATTCTGAGGCCAGAGTGCTGTTTAGAACATCTGCCATTCTATGAGTCTGCTCTGTATCCTGCTTCCCATGTTGGATCATTCTCTCCCTTTTTTATTCTATCAGTTAGCATTAGCAGACACTAGTCTTGTTTATGTGATCCCTTTGACTCTTAATCTTATCATTATGATCAATTATGCTTTTATTTGGAAACTGACATTTTTCTAACCCAAATAACCAACTTGCCAGATGTTAGGATGTGAGTCCAAATTCCTGGAGTTGGGAAATACAGCCAGATCTAAGGGACACACGAGGCATCTTGACAAAAGAGGGCAGGAACCTACATTCAGGGGACCCCATGGATACACACTAGATGGGCACTGCAGTGGGGACCCAGAAAGAGACTCCACATTCACCCCACACCCTATCAGTCATCCATGTCCTGTGCTTGGGCAGCTCGCTCTACTTGTTTGTCTCCACTTTCCTTGCCTGTAAAGAGCTTGGGCTAGGTGATGTCATGGTGCCTTCCTTCCAGTTATAACAACACTTTGAATTTAGCAAAAGTCCCTCCTACTATACTTCTAAGAGAGAAGCTATTTAAATATAAGTGGGAGGGGGAACTTCAAAAAGTTCATGGAAATGTACATAAAGAAGAAACTCTGCAAAGATTTCAAAATTTCTTACATCAAAATAAACTTATCTTTAAAAAAAAGTACTTATTTATATAAAAGGCAGAGTGACAGAGTGAGAGACAGACAGACACGAAGAAAAAGAGATCTTCTATCCACCGGTTCATTCCCCCAAATGGCTGCAACAGCTGAACCTGGAGCTGGCCCTGCTGAACACAGGGGCCAGGGAACTTCATCTGGGTCTCCCTTGTGGGTAGCAGGGACCCAGGTAATTGAGCCATCACCTGCTGCCTTCCACTGTGTACATTATCGAGAAGCTGGAGGGGAAGTGTAAGCAGGAATTAAACCAGAGACTCTACGTGAGGTGCAAACATCCCAACGAGCCACTTAACCTCTGGGCCAAAACGTGGACCCTAAACTTATCTTTTAATCCCGTTTCCCTTCCCATACACACACAACATTTGCGATATCTTCATATGATAGGAAGGCCAGTGTTGTGGGGTTTCAGGTTAAGCCTCCGCCTGCAACACCTGCATCCCACATGGCACCAGTTCAAGTCCTGGCTGCTCCACTTCCAACCCAGCTCCCTGCTAATGTGCTTGGGAAAGTGGTGGAAGTTGACCCAGTGCTTGGGCCCCTGCACCCATGTGGGAGACTTGGAAGAAGCTCCTGGCTCCTGGCTTCAGACTGGTCTAGCTCCGGACCCTTGCAGCTATTTGGGGAGTGAGCCAGCAGGTGGAAGATCTCTCTCTGTCTCTCCTCTCCTCTCTGCTCTTCCTCTCCTCCTCCTCCTCCTCTTCTTCTTCCTCCCCTCCCTCCCTCCTCCTCCTCTCTCTGTAACTCTGCTTTTCAAATAAATAAAAAATAAATCTTTTAAAAAAGACAGGAACAATAATAAAACAAGCATTCTTTGGATGGTCCTTTTTATCCTACGATAGATTCACTAGCTGCTTTTTTTACCAGCAATAAAATGGCTACTCTAAGAGAAGACATGAGAAAGAGTTCAAAGAGAAGGTATTTTTTGGCACAACCAGGTGATAATCAAGATTTTGAGCCCAGAGAGAGCCTGTTGGTTAACCTGAGAAATATCTAGCAATGGTATCTGTCTAGGCCGAAGGCAAGAGCCACATGTGTCCCTCCCCTCCTGGTTCACGCTCACCTGATATCTCTGCTCTTGGCCCAGTCAGAGAGAAGACGCTGTGTCTATGAGAGGTTGCTTGAACCATAGCCACCCCAGCTTTGCCTTGAGCAAGTGCGCACACATAGACTGCTCCAAGGGGACACCTGTGCCTGCTGTGTTTGTCTAGGGTGACAGGAGGCCTTGCCTAACAGTGAAACCCATCAATAATCTATGTGCTCGTGGAGAAAGAAGTCTATAAATAAGAAATGCTCCTGCATGCAGCCAGCAAGGCCCTCGTTCCAGGGAAACAGAATATACTCAGAGTGACACAGCACTCTCCAACCTTCCCAGTTACGTCACTGGATAGCTTAGATCAGAAGCAATTTTAGAAGATGCATTCAACATGCTAATGCCCTTTCGACCGGCCTAATTCGTTAGGGTCAGAGTCTGGTCAGAGGCACACTTGCCTAGAGATGTGCTTGTTTGTTTGTCTTTAAGGTTGGTCAAGGGCACGGAGTTATTTTCACACACTGGGCTTCCTAGCAGGTCACTGTCTAAGGACAAAAGTGTTTATCTGGGAGGTTTGGGGTCCACTGTAGAAGACTGAAGATCCACAGGAATCCCAAATGCATTTTCCAATCCATTTAAAGCTCATAATCTTCTAGGTTTGTCCAGTTCTTCTTTATGGTAACATTTAATTATTAATCCTTCCTTACTTTGAAGTTCTAATTTAAGAGTGCATTAATAGATTGCTTACCAGGGACTTTGCCAAAATGATGGCAAGGCTAAGTCATTAGCGTGTGCTGTCTATGGGCATGGACGGGGTAGGCAGACGGCTCAGGTCGCTGTGTGGCCTTAAGTGAGTCACATGCCCTCTCCAGGTCTCTACCTCCTCCTGGGTGAGGGATGGCTGATGCCTCACAGACTACAACGTGTAACATGGGGAGCACATCAGGTGGTGAACCTCAATCAAGGTTAGTTTTATTAAAATCGCTCTTCTTATTCATCACATGAATGTTTGTTGCTTAATGTGTGTAAGGCATTTAGGGACATTGTGGTAGAAAAACATACCGTTTGTTCTTTATAGAGCTTACATTGTGGGTGGGTACAGTGGAGATCAAAAATAAATAAAAGCATCAACACACTTTTCACGTTGGTTATAAAAGGATAGTGAAGAATAAATTAGGAAAAGGGATAGAAAGTGATACAGAAAGGAAGAGGTGCTGGCATCTTTTCAGTTTCTCTAATATTCAAACAGAACAAGGCAAGTGAGAGAGCAATCATGTGGACATTGAAGGGAAGACCACTCTTGGCAAAGATCCTGAGGCAGGAGGTACTTAGTGTCGTCAAACAAGAAAAATGCAGCTAATGTAGAGACAGTCAGGGGCAGAGTGGCAAAAGATGAAGTCAGGGTGTTGCCAGAACATCTGGAACCTTCTAGACCATGGTGAAGACTGAATTTTACAGCAGATGAGATTGGGAGCCATGGACAGGTTTCAGATACCACAATGTCCCAGGAGAAGCATTGTAATTGCTATATGTGAGGGGTACCCTGCAGGGAAGGCAGGCAGGGAGTTGTCCACAAGAAGCATTGTTACGGCTCAAATGAGAACAGTCATAAAAGCAGTGAACCCCGCATTCCATATATATTTTTTAATTAAAGAACCACAAGTCTTTGCAGACAAAGTGTGGGGTTTGAGAAACAGAGCAGAGCCAGAATGACTCCAAGTTTTGCCCTGGAGTCTGAGGTAGAATGGACATGTTGCTTATGAAGACATTTTTAGCTTGTTCCTTGCAGTGTGCCAGGACCACACTTCTTGCCCTCTTGAAGTCAGGCCCAGCCATGGGCCTTGCTTTAGGCGGTGAGATGAGAAGCAGAAGGGATTGTATACTTTGAGACACAGGCTGTAAACTTTCAGACTGTGAGTTCCCATCTCTTGTTTTCTTGCCCAGGTGATGGTGGTGTGTGTGTGTCAGCCTGGCTCCCTCGGGGGCCACAGTGAACAGCCATTGCTGCTGGCTCATGTTGGACCTTCTAGAGTGAATGAAAAGTAACAAATGCCTGTCTTTCTAAATCACTGAGCTTTGAGAGAAGTTTCCAGCAGAGTTTCTGTTGACAATAGTGTCTGGGCCATAAAGATAAGGATGCATTTTAATTCATGAACCAGAGGAGATTGCCTTCAGGGTGAGTGTGAATGAGAGTGAGAAGGGGGATGCAGGCCACAACACTTAGCGTAAGGAAGCAAAGGAAGCTTCCTGGAAGAAGACACCATATACTGAAGGCTGTGTTCCCCCAAAACTCATATGCTGAAAGCTGGCTCACCTCTCTGATGATATCGGGGTGAGGTTTTTGGGGTGATTTATCGTGAGAGTGGCAGCCTTACAAAAGAGACCCCAGAGAGCTGCTTCTCTCCTTCTGCCACACACGGACACGACAAGAATGCCTTCAGCCACCAGAAGACAGAAAGCTCTGGGCCTTCATCGTCGGAGTCTCAGCCTCCAGAATTGTGAGGAGCAGATTGCTGTGGTTATCAGCCATGGTTTGTTTTTTTATTAAAAAAAAAAGTTTCTTTTATGTATTTGAAAGACAAAGTGACACAGAGAGATAAATAGAGATAGATGCCTTCCATCCATTAGATCACTTCCCAAATGGCCATAATGGTCAGGGCCGGGCCAGGTCTCCCATGTGGGTGGCAGAGGCCCAGGTTCTCGGGCCATCTGCAGCTGCTTTCCTAGGTGCGTTAGCAGGGAGCTGGATTGGATGTGGAGCAGCCAGGATTCGAACCAGCACTCTAATATAGGATGCTGGCATCACAGGTGCTGGCCTAACACACTGTGCCACAGTGCCCCTCCTATACATCGTGGTTTGCAGCATTTTGCTATAGAAGCTTGAATGGACAAAAGCTGAGAAGGAGCAGCTTCTCAGGCAAAGGAAGATGTCAAAGGGAGAAGTGGCCACAAGAGGAGGAAATACCCCCCTGTGTCAAGTACGACCAAAAAAGCTAAGAACGAGGAGAACTGGAAATTGGCATTGAACCTGGCAGCATAAATTATGCATGACCTTGACAAGAGAGATGTTGTGAAGAGGTGGGAGCAAAAGCCTGCTTGTGCTGGGTTCCGGGGAGAATTGAGAAAAAGAAATGGAGGTGGCAAGTACAGACAAGACAGAAAAAGGGGAAGCAGAGAATGGGGGGGGGGGGTAGCTTAAACCATTGCTTTGGACACCTGCATCTCATATGAGCACCAGTTACAGTTTGGGCTACTCCACTTCTAATCCAGCTTCCTGCTAATGAGCCTGGGAGGCAGCAGATGATGGTTCAAGTTCTTGGGTCCCTGTATCTCCAGGATTCCTTGGCTCCAGGCTTTGGCCTAGCCCAACCCTGGCCATTGTGGGCATTTGGGGAATGAACCAGTGGATGGAAAACCTCCATCTCTCCTTTCTCTGTCACTTTGCCATTCAAGAAAACAAGTAAAATCTTTTTAAGAGATTTATTTATTTTCTTGAAAGGCAAAATCACACACACACACACACACACACACACAAAGAGAGAGAATTCCATCCATTGGATTACTCCCCAATATTTCTCACATGGGTGGCAGGGGCCCAAGCATTCAGGCCATCTACTGCTGCTTTCCCAGGTATGTTTGTAAGGAACTAGATTGAAGTGGAGCAGCTGGGACTCCAGCTGGTGCTCAGATGGAATGCCAGCATTGCAGGCCATGACTTAATCACTGCACCACAACGCCAGCCCCCAAATAAATCTTTAAAAAAAGACAGGGCCTGAGATGCCCACATCCCATATTGGAGTGCTTGGGTTTAAGTTTTGGCTCTGCATCTGATTCCAACTTCTGCTAATGTGCACCTGGGGAGACAGCAAGTGATGGTTCAAGTACTTGGGTTCCTGCCATTCATCTGGGGACATGTATCCAGTTCCAGACTCCTGGCTTTAGCCTGGCCTAGCTGTGGGTATTTGGGGAGTGCATCAGGGGATGGAAGGTCTCTCTCTGTTTCTCTCTCTCTCTCTCTCTCTCTCTCTCTCTCTCTCTCTGCCTTTCAGATCAATAAATAACAAGGTTCTACATGTTCTGGCCACTCCCTGTCACCACTCTCCCTCCCCTGACTTTCTGTACTGCAGCTGCGCTTTCTTCCTTGATCTCACCAATCACATCCCTGCCTCAGAACCTTTGCCCATGCAAGTCCCTGAGCCTGCAGTGATGTTCCCTGCAATAGCCACATGCCTTGCTCCATTGCAGCTCTTGTGTCTATTCAAATGCCATCTTATCCAGGAAAATTTCCAGACTTTTCCAATCAGAAGCATCTTCTCTCCCTCCCCACCTCTGTCACTCCCTACCCTCTTACCTACTGGATTCTTGGTCATCACCTTTATCCTCTACCTGAAAAGTGCATTTACGTACTTGTTTATTTTCAGTCTTCCTTGCCTCAGGGTTTTTGTTTTGTGAGAATTCAGAACTTTATGTTTTGAGAAGAAAGGATATGGGCTATAATAAAAGTCTCAGATCTGTGGAAGAGACAGGAGAAATGGAGCAGGACTACCAGGCAGCTCTGAGGGCTCTGCTAAGGTTAGGGATCATGAATTCAAAGCATTGTATCCCTTCAACAATGTTCCAAAACTTAGAATTACTTCATTGTATAAGTGGGGAGAGGGTGGGAATTCAGCTTCATGAAAAAAAAGGAGAGCTAGGAAAAAATAAAAGCCATGAAATGCTTTAGGTTGCTAACAAAATGGAGCTGAAGAATGTTCCAGAGCTCCAGTGCTTCATAGTTCAGCTAACTTCTTTCTTCCTAAAGCATACTTTCACAATCATACCATTCAGCTCCTCTGAGACACCAATGTTTCCTTTTCTAAAGTAACTGTATTCATTCATTCATTCAGAAATACATAGACAGCACTTACTCCCATCCACTGGTTCACTCCCTAAATGCCTGAGACCTGGGCAGATACAGGGACTGGGCTGAGCTGAGGCCGGGAGCCAAGAACTCAATCCAGATCTTCCACGTGGGTGCAGGAGCTCAGTTACTGCAGCCATCGCTGCTGCCTGTCGGAGTCTACATGGGCAGGCAGCTGGGATCAGGAGCCAGGGTCAGGAGACAGACACAGGCACTCCATATGGGTTCAGGTATCTTAACCAGCAGCTGAACCACTAGGCTAAAATGCTCATCCCTCCTTTACTTTCTAGAAAATTCGAAAAGGTTGTCTGGACCAAGGAACAAGGTTTCCCAGTTGCATTACAAAAAGCTGAACAAACAAGCAAACAAAGCTGCCACTCCTTTCAGTTTTGGGGCCTCTGTATGAAGTTGAGGGTTTGATTTCCCGCTTTGAAGTCAGAGCCTTCCTGAGAGGGGGCCAGCCTTGGTTTATAATCTGTTTTATTTATGCATCAGTTTAGTTGTTTAATAGCGGTAATTATACAAAAAGCATAGAAAGACAGAAAATGTTCCACTTGCTGAGAGAGGAAGTGTATTCTTCCCCAGAGCAAAGTGAACTGTCAAGGTCTTCATCTCTCCTTCCTAGGACCTATCTTGAGCTTTCTTGCCCATGAAGGATATGGCTTGGTGACCTTGGCCCTGAAATATTTTGTTGAATTACTGCCTTGAGTATCTTGGTATGGAAGACTCAGCCTACTGTCGCTGACCAGTCTGCAAAGTTGTAGAATGGCAATGGATCCCCCAATCTCAGGGACACCCAACAGCTTCCTCCCACTCACATGATAAGAGTCTGCCATGGCTAGCTGCCACTGTTTCATATCATCTTCACTCAGGCACCCAGCAGAGACGATCTGGAATGCGGCTGGCCAGTGGCAGGAGGGAAAGAATGCAGCGAGGGGCATGCTGCTCTTGAACTTTTGCATGATTGTGGTACACCTCGCTCCACATATTCCATTGTCAAAAGCATGTCTTGGGCCAAGCGTGACTTGAATGGGTTGGGAAAGTGGAATCTTCTACTGGTAAACAGTGCTCCAATCCAGCAGAGAACTTCTCTCCTGGTCTTCTCAGGAAAAGTTTGTCACTGCTCCCTCTGAGGTACCTCCAGAACTTCTGTATGCCTTCCTTATAATAGAGGATATTTTAGTTGTTGGCATGACCATTACCAAGCAGAACTTTGTGTGTGTGTGTGTGTGTGTGTGTGTGTGTGTGTGAGGACTAGGGCTGTCTCTCTCTGTATCACACAATGCCTGGGACACAATCGTTGCACTGTTGAGTTGAATGGATTGGTAAGAGTTAGGTGGATTGGATTGGATTGGGTTGGGTTGGGTTGGGTTATGGTAAAATAGAGTATCTGAAGCCATATGTTTATGTGTGTTATAAATAAACAGACTTGGATAAAGAATAAAAAAATCCACTCTCCCTGTACCTTGCCTTCACCCCAGCTCTGGACAAATAACCACTGTTAGCACCTGCTTGTATTCCTTCCAGAAATTTTCCTCCCCATTCACAAGCAAGTATGATTATTCTTATACAATCACACAATACGTATGGTTATGCCACTTCATTTTTTATTAGATAATATTTTATGAACACCTTTAATATCAGTGCATCTGAATCTACACCCTTGTTTAACGACTGCAAGACACTCCATTCTGAATATGATAACATATCACTAGATGGCTACCGGTGCAATTTCAACATTTCGTGTCTTTGATATCACAATTGGCGAGATATATAGGTATGTTAGTGACACCCTCATTCGCATCTCAAGTCCTGATTTCTCCTCCAAATTCCTTTTATTAAAAGATCTTATTTATTTGTTTGTAATGTAGAGTGAAAGAGAGGGAGAGAAAGATCTTAGAGCTGCTGGTTACTCAGCCTGGGCTGAGCCAGGCTGCAGCAGGGAACGGGTACTCCATCTGGGTCTCCCATGTGGGTGGCAGGGACAATCATCCCCTGGCTTCCCAGGTGCATTAGCAATGAACTGGGTCAGAAGCAGAGCAGCGGGGACTCAAATCACACCATTTCAATATGGCTCATCAGTATTGCAAGCAGCAGTTTAACCCACTATGCCACAATGCTGGCCTCATTCTCCCACATTCTAGCATTTCTGCATTTCTTCTCCTAGTTGCCTGTGAGCATGAACAACCTAGGAAAATTTAAATTAAAATTTTCCTTTGGGGTAGTATGGATTACTTTTTGCATGCCCCCAACCATCAAAGTTAAGACTGATCCATTTCCATACGTTCTTTTCGTTTTCCATTAATTTATCATGGAAACCTTCATTTTAATGTACTCATTTTCTCACCCGTGTGTTGATCCTTCCATCCATCTGCCACTCTACCATAGTTTTTGATGAATTTGAAAATATAGGGGTCAGTGCTGTGGCACAGCAGATTAAACCACCACCTGCAGTGCCAGCATCCCATATAGGGCCCAGTTCAAGTCCCAGCTGCTCCACTTCCGATCCAGTTCCCTATTAATGCACCTGGGAAAGTAGCAAAGGATGACCCAAGTGCTTGGGCCCTTGCACCCGTGTGAGAGACCCAGGTGAAGCTCCTGGCTCATTGCTTCAGCCTGGCCCAGCCCTGGCTGTTGCAGTCATTTGGGGAGTGAATCATCAGATGAAAGATATCTCTCTCTCACTCTCTCTCTCTCTCTCTCTCTGTCTCTCTCTATATATAACTCTGCCTTTCAGATAAATGAAATAAATCTTTAAAAAAAAAAAAAAGAAAATATACAACACTCCTAAGCACTTCTGCATTCATATAATTCAATGAGGCAGCATTTGTTTGCAGTTACTTCATTTTGGAGGATAAAATTTAAATGCAAAGGAGTGCAGCACTCCTACATTTCCCATTTTGTAAATTTCCATCCTGACTGGATACAGGACATAAATACAACCCCAGAAAGATTTCTCATCCCTCTTCTCAGCGTCAGTCTTGCTCCCCAACCTGCAGCTCCAGAGGCATCAATTGTTCCGATTTTTTGCCCTTATTAGATTAGTTCAGCTTGTTCTGGAATTTCATATAAATACAATCATAAGGTCTGTGCTCTTTCATGTGAGGCTTCTTTGACTCTGCACAATTCTTTTTTTTTTTTTGAGATTTGCCCATGCTGTTGCATGTATCAGCATGTGATTCCTTTTTATTCCTAGCTAGTATTCTATTGTATACATGTACCACAATTTGTTTATCCATTCTTGCGTTGATGAGCACTTGGGTCATTTCCAGCTTGTGGCTGTTATAAATAAAGCTTCTAGGAACATTCCCATACAAGTCATTTCTGGGGACATGTTTTCATTTTCTTGTGTAAGGACCTCAGGAGTAGAACTGTGGGGTTATCCAGGAGGATTATGTTTAGCTTTATAAGAAACTTAAAGGCCACCTTCCAAATGGGCTATCCTGACTTCTGCTCTTACTGATGTCGTATGGGAAATTCTGCCTCTTGTCAGTGTTGTAGTTTTATTTCTCACTATTTTAAGATCCAGTCCTTGGGTGTCTGACCTTTATAACGGGGTTTCTATTTTACTCCACACTCATCTCCTCCTGTGTCCTGAGTATTGATCATAACAGAGGCTGCCCTCCACCATACTTCAGAAAACACCCTTAGGATAGAAGTTAGTTACAGGAATATACCTCCTAGGATTCTTGTTTTTATTTCATTTTGTCCTCTGCAAATTCTGACTTGTTTGCAAGATCTTTACAATGTGTAAAACATAAAATTATCTAGAATTGTTGATTGTTTGCAATGAGACAGGAAATGAGATGTGTCACATTATCATGATTTGAAATCTCCAGAATATCTCTTTACAAATGCACTCAGATCACACCACACCTCTGATTAAAATTTTCCAGTCATTTTGTGGATCTCTTAAAGCAGAATATCAAATCATTTTTCTAAAGACTGATTTATTTGAAAGGCAGAGGCTGAAAGAGAGAGAGAGAGAGAGAGAGAGAAAGGGAGAGAGAGAGAGAGAGGTCTTCCATCCACTGGTTCACTCCCCAAATGGCCACAATGGCCAGAGCTGGGTCAGACAGAAGCCAGGAGCCAGGAGCTTCTTTCTGGTCTCCCAAATGGGTGGCAGGGCGCCAACTACTTGGGCTATCTTTTGCTGCTTTCCCAGGTGCATTAGCAGAGAGCTGCATTGGAAGTGGAGCAGTGGAAACTTGATCCGGCTCCCCCATATGGGATGCCGACATCACAGGTGGCAACTCCACCCACTGTACACAATACTGATCCTTCTGCCCGGTCCTTCTTTCCAGTCCTAAAATATGTACTCAGCGTTTCTACCTCCTGGAACAAAGATTCCTCTGCAAGGCTGCCTCTTTCTCAGCTTCAACTCCTCAGAGAGACTTACCTTGACTTTGCTGTCTAAAATAGCATTTCAGAGGCCAATGTTGTGGTGCAGCAGGTTAAGCTGCCACCTGCAGTGCTGGCATCTCAAATGGGTGCCAGTTCTAGTCCCAGCTGCTCTGCTTCCAATCCAGCTTTCTGCTAATGTGCCTGGGAAGGCAGTGGAAGATGGTCTAAGCATATGGGTCCCTGCCACCTACATGGGAGACCAAGATAGAGTTCCTGGCTCCTGGCTTCAGCCTGGTTAAGACCTCACTGTTGGCCGGCGCCATGGCTCAATAGGCTAATCCTCCACCTTGCGGCGCCGCACACCGGGTTCTAGTCCCGGTTGGGGCGCCGGATTCTCTCCCGGTTGCCCCTCTTCCAGGCCAGCTCTCTGCTGTGGCCCAGGAGTTCAGTGGAGAATGGCCCAAGTGCTTGGGCTCTGCACCCCATGGGAGACCAGGAGAAGCACCTGGCTCCTGCCTTCGGATCAGCGCAGTGCACCGGCCGCGGCGGCCATTGGAGGGTGAACCAACGGCAAAGGAAGACCTATCTCTCTGTCTCTCTCTCACTGTCCACTCTGCCTGTCAAAAAATAATAAATAAATAAATAAAACTCACTATTGCGGGCATTTGGGGAGTGAACCAGCAGAGGGAAGATGTCTCTCTCTCTCTCCCTCCTTCTCACACACACTCTGTAACTTTGCTTTGCAAATAAAAACATAAGTAAATAAATCCACCTTTTCTTAATTTTTAAATATTTATTTATCTATTTGAAAGTCAGATTTACACAGAGAGAAGGAGAAGCACGGGGGGGGGGGGTGTCTTCCATCAGCTGGTTCACTCCACAGCTGGCCATAATGGCCAGAGCTGTGTCGATCTGAAGCCAGGAGCCAAGAGCTTCTTCCGAGTCTCCCAAACAGGTGCAGGGGCCTAAGGACTTGAGGCATCTTCCACTTCTTTCCCAGGCCGTAGCAGAGAGCTGGATCAGAAGTGGAGCAGCCAGGACTTGAACAGGTGTCCATATGGGGTGCCGGAGCTGCAGGCTGGCTGGGGCTTTAACCAACTGTACCACATGGCCCCCCAATCTTTTTTTTTTTTTTTAGTGTGAAGATCGGTGGTTACTGGCATTAGTCCTCTGGCTCATGGGCCTGAAGAAGCTTCTGGGCCTTTGTTTTATGTCTGTGGCCTAGCAAAGCTGGTCAAGCCCCAGATGGCACCTCTCACATCTGCATTCAAGGCAGGAACAAGTAGAAAAGCCCGATGGCCCTGCCAGGCCCGTATCTCCCTTGTTGTGGTTAAGGAAAGTTCGCCTAGAAGGGCCCCAGCAGAATTCTGCTTAGTCTCATGGGCCTGGCGCCATCATCGCTTCACCCAGCTAGATAAAGGCCACACAAAGCAAATGTTTGGCTTTGGAGCCTGCAAGGTGGGGGTGGCAGGAAAGAGGAGTGGGGATGGGAGCTGCGGCCACCTCGCAGGGTTTCTCACGATTCGCTGTCCTGTACGAAAAGGCCTCATAAAAGCTAGTTCAGGGAAATTTAAATAAACGTTTGACGTTTACTATGAATCTATGCTGTCGTCTCAATGTCTGTGTCCTTCAACAATGAGCTTGCCATTATGAAGAGTTAACAAGAAAGGATGAGGAGCTTCAAAAAGTTTGTGGAAAATGGAATGAAAAGACATTGACTTTTTCTGCAAAATAAAAGGGGGGGGGGGACTGAAATCCACGCATACAAGGGATCTTCAAGAAGTTTGCAGAAAATGAGATTTAGGAAAAAACTGCATGGATTACAAAATGCTTGTGCCAGAATAAACATCTCTTTTTATTCCCTTTTCCACGAACGTTTTTAAGTAGCCTTGCAGTCACTGGTTTTGATATGCAGTTTGAGCTCCATCTCATCACATACTTTTTACATTTTATAGATTTTTTTGAGATTGCCCTGGGATTAAGGGAATTTGGTGACTCGGGTCTTGAACTCTATTATTTTGGCATTAGCCTTCAGAGTCCAGATCCAATATTAGGCTGGTCCTATATCTATTTTTAACATCTCAGATTTGGAGGTAAAGGAGATTGGATGAAACCTCAAAACATATTGAAAATTGTGAAATAATGAAAATGTAAGTGGAAGCATAAAGATTCAATGTTGTCTTTATCATCCGTACCAGCTCAAATAAAATGGCTGATAAAATAAAATGAGTGACTTTTCGCAGAGTCAAAAATAATTCAGAATTTAATTGGCAAAGGTATTTTAAGGTTTCATCTTTTTCTATTTTTCTCCTGCCTTGGTAAAGCTATGAATTATGTTGCAAGCATTGAACATCTCAAAATAGGAGTTACTAAGACAACGTATTAAATTAAGAATTAATTGGATTTTTAAAAATTCTCCTGTATGTGCATACAAATACATTGGTGTTGTGTTCTCGTTTGGCTTGTACACAAGCCTTTCTAAGAGAAGCCCGCGTTTCCTTGGCTTCTAAAACAATGTTTTGACACCTCTATCAGTAAGTAGAATCCATTAAACAGGATAAAGGATCTCTCTCCTAAGGGAAAGTTACTCATTACACCTTACAGAGCCGTGTTGTATGTTTGCTAGGTATTCAGAACAGCTTCCACCACATTGGAGTGAACACGCTTGTCCTCTGGTATCCTCAGGGCATTGGTTCCGAGCCCCTCCCAGATACCAAATCTGCAGCTGCTCAAGTCCGTTCTATAAAATGGTGTTTGCACAGAACCTAGCTCACCCTCCCTCACTTTAAATCACCTCTTGATCACTTATAATACCCACTACAATGTCAATGCAGTGCAAATAGTCCTTGCACTGTGTTGTATAGAGAATTCTGAAAACCAGGAGAAAAGTCTGTACATGTCACTACTGACGCAATTACTTTAATATTTTTGATCCCTGGTGGTTTTTTTATTATTTTTTTTTAAATTTGACAGGTAGAGTTAGACAGTGAGAGAGAGAGAGACAGAGAGAAAGGCCTTCCTTCCGTTGGTTCACCCCCCAATTGGCCGCTACGACTGGCATGCTGTGCCAATCCGAAGCCAGGAGCCAGGTGCTTTCTCCTGGTCTCCCATGTGGGTGCAGGCGCCCAAGCACTTGGGCCACCCCCCTCTGCCTTCCCGGGCCACAGCAGAGAGCTGGTCTGGAAGAGGAGCAACTGGTACTAGGACCTGGCACCCATATGGGATGCGGGCACCACAGGTGGAGGATTAACCAAGTGAGCCAGGATCCCTGGTGGTTTGAATCCCTGAATGCAGACTTGAAGGACTTTCTGGAGCAAGTTTTATGTAACTATCGACTCCAGAGTTCCCGCAAGTGTTTGCCAATGATGCCTGGGCTTGTTGTCTGGATGCTTTCCTTAATTCTTTGTGAAGTGCGGGAGGCTGCTCCAAAGTGGAGCACTAACCATCTCCAATTTGAGCTTTGTAAGAGCTATCACAAGCTATTTAGATGAACTCCGTAGATAATGGCTTTTCTCTATGGAACCAGAAGGCTTCCATAGAAGGTTTGGGGCAGAAGGCACTATAAAGAGCACACAATTGGACCTACTTGATGTTACTCAAAGAGGTCAAAGCACAAGTAAACTAACCTTCCCCAAAACAGTGAACTAGTGAAAGGTCTCCTTAGCCCCAGCTCTTCCTAGGGTTAAAATTCCTGCATAACTCTTAATAGAGATAATGGACTTCTCTCCACCGGCTTCATTCCACACCTCCGTGGGGTGCCAGGCATTCTGCTAGGTCTAGGGACGCAAAAGGGACTGAGATAAGATCTCTGATCTTACAGAGCTCAGGATCCTAGCATCTATCAGAGGAATAGAAAAGTGAAAAGATCCTGACTTAGGGAGATGTCATGTCTGCTCATATATGAGAGACAAGCAGGGAAGGTGGTGGAGTCATACTAAATGAAGACTTTGATCTTGTAATTCCATCTTTTCTAAACAGTCTTTCTCAAAAGGCGGAGTAAAAGTTTGGTGTGCAGCAGACTGAGGAAGCAAATTTTGCATCAGCCATTTGCTTCTTTGCTTTATCTGTAAGCAAGCAGTGCCTATCCCTGGAGTCAGCACGTAGTAGCTGATGAAGCCTCCAAGAAAGAGAACTTACTACTCACTGGCAGGCCGTCAGAGCACCTGAGCTTCCTGTGTATTCACCCAGCCCAGTTTTTTTCCTTAATTTTCTCACTAAAAGGAAACTTTCCCCAATACCCTTTCTTGTGTGCTCCTGGAATTTTGTGACTCTCAAAACTGTTTGCATGACCAAACTCTTTGAAACCACAAGAGGGAAGAGTGTTTGGTGGGGGGTGGTATGTGTTAGTCTGTGTTCTGTTGCTCTAAGGAGATACCTGCAGCTGGTACTTAGGGCAAAAAAAGAGGTTTATTCAGCCTACAGTGTTGGAGGCTGAAGGTCCATCATCAGGAGGTCTCATCATTCAGCCTCTGCTTTGAGGGGGATCCCACGTTGCATCTCAGCATGTGGAGAGGACAAAAGGCAAACAGTTGGGTGCAGATGGGGCCAAGCACATAGGCTGGCCTCACTTTACAGCAATCCACTCTCATGAGAATTAAACCAATCCTGGGAGAATGACTCCCTTCTGGGGGCGGTGCTTCAGTGGCTTAATAACATCTCACTAGGCCCCGCCAATTAAAGATCTTAGCAGCCCATCAACATCCTCACACTGGGGACTAAGCTTCCAGCACTTGAACCTTTAGGGGAGAGGCTGGAACCATAGCCACATCATAGGAGGATGACTTGGGGGGAGAGGGTGAGGGGTGGGCAAATGGGAGGAAATTCACAGCAGTTGTCAGATCCATTCTCCAGCCATGGTTGGAGTGTAGCTAACCTTCAACTTCAGGCAATGTTAGAGCAGACAACAAAGAGCCAGCCTTCAGCATCAGGGCTCAGGGTCTCCACTCCATCCTCATTTTCACATCTTCTGCCTTGTGGGCACCAGTCAACACTACCGTGGTTTAAGCAAATGCCAAGTCTGTCACTAGGAACAATTGGAAAAGTCATCATTCTTTTTGGTTATTCCAAATAATAATTTTGTCCACTGTAAAAAGAATACATGGTTTTTTTAATAGGAAAAGAAAAATATTGAAATATAAACAATGTTTTTTTTGAGGCCAACACCTTTTAAAGGCAAGCCTATCAATGAATTGTTGGGAAAAGTTTTGATTTTAATGATTTGCTAAAAGTAGTTAAGTGAATACCATTTATTTCACCACTAACTATTTCAAGAAAAATGCTTGCTTGGCGTAAGCTTTAAGAATTCACAATAATAATAAATGTATTGAGGAGATTAATTTGCATCATTTCAGGATCTTGATAGGATGTGTGTATTATATTTAGTATAATCTGTATAGTTAGTGCCCGTAAAGTTGAGAACCATAAATGAATCCCCATGATTTCAATGATATCTTTGATCTCTAATCCCAATCCATTGATATCCAGTGCTATATGCCTTCTGTACCATGTGGGAAATAAATGTAAATGCCCTCAAAGGATTCACAGTCCAGTTAGGGGAACAATCATTTCATTGCTGCCAAAAAATGACCTCATTGTCCAGCTAGCAACTACTGATTGTGGTCCAAGATTCTAAAAAAAGGCATCCCAACTCAAAAATCCACTCTATAGCAGAAGTTATCAAATTATGCAAGAAACGTGGTTGTACCCTTATCACCATTCCTACTCTCTTCTTTTTCTCTCTGAAGGATAAAGGTAGTATGGCTGAGCCTTTGTCCCATCACACACTAAGATGTAGAACTAAGGACACTCACACGGGCTGAGCCATTTGAGCCTGTAAGTGATCAGACTATTTATCCAAAGAGAATTTTTCCTGCATTATCTAAACATCTGCCTTCGTTTTCTCATTCATTTTTCCAGTGTACCCACAAGATGAGGTTAAGTCATGGTCATAAGAATGTTTATTTGCTTATCTGGTACGCTAGAAAAGGGAGGCATATTTATCCAAATCTGAGTTTCTTGGCAACCGCACCCGCTTCCCATTGCAGTTAGCCAGCTGTAGGTGAAGCCCTATGGAATCTAAGGCAGGAGCTGACATTCACCTACTCACAGGAGGCTTGCAACCAAGGTCTGTGCTGTGATCTCCATAGAACTGATACTGTTTGCAATGATAAAGTAACAGGCTTTCAGATTTGGGAGGGCCTTAAATGTAACTTAAGTGCCATCCTGACTATAACTTCACTGCAGGGTAATAGATTGAACTGTGCGTGAACGTCTGAAAGGCAGAGTGACAGAGAGAGCAGAGAAAAAGAGCGAGCGAGCGAGCGAGAGAGAGAGAGAGAGAGAGAGAATCTTTTCTGCTGGTTCACTCCCCAAATGGCCACAACAGCCAGGGTTGGGCAAGGCTGAAATCAGGAGCCTGGCACTCTACCCAGGTGTCCCATGTGGGTGGCAGAGGCACAAGTATTGGGCCATTTTCTGCTGCTTTCCCAGGTGCTTTAGCAGGAAGCAGGAGCAGGAGCAGAGCATTCGGGATTGAATCATATTCTGATGCCAGCGCTGCAGTCAGCCCCCATGCCAAATTCAGTGCACCATTAAACTCGGAACTTTTTCCTACAATGCACTAGCAGGCTTCAGTTTTAACAGATGGTGAAGGTTTAAAATATTAACAATGCTCATATTTCATTTCTTTTGTTTGTTTATTTGTTTTCTGATTTTTAAAAGGACATGTACTATTTTTCCCGGAAGAAGCTCCTGGCCCATGGCTGCAGATGGGTCCAGCTCCAGCCATTGCAGCCATTTGGGGAGTGAACCAGCAGGCTAGAAGGCCTCTCTGTTTCTCCTCCCCCCTCCTCTGTAACTCTACCTTTCAAATAAATAAGTAAATTTTAAAAAAATATTTTAAAGATTTATTTATTTATTTGAGAGTCTGTATCCAGGTCTTCCATGTGAGTGCAGGGGCCCAAACACTTGGGCCATATTCCACTGCTTTCCCAGGCAGCGAGCTGGACCAGAAGTGGAGCAGCCAGTACTCCAAGTGGTACCCATATGGGATGCTGGTGCTGTGGGCATCAGCTTTACCCACTACACCACAGCACTTGCCTCTAATACATAAATCTTTTTAAAAATAATAAATAATGAAAAGAAGCCTATTAATTCTCCACATTACTCATAGTTTACCTGTTGATGCCTTTTACAACAAATTTAATTTCTTTGCCATATGACAGCCCAGCAACATCTGATCCTCATTTAAGTTTTCCTTCAACCTCAGCCTTCCCACTCTCTTCCATCGCACCTGACACAATGCCTTTGGGATCTTGATCAGTCACTTCTAGACTTAAATCCATTTTTAGATTTTTTTAGATTAAAAATCTATATGACAGGGCCAGAGCTGCCCACGGCTCCGGCATCCCAAATGGGCGCTGGTTCATGTCTTGGCTGCTCAACTTCTGATTCAGCTCTCTGCTATGGCCTGGAGAGGCAGTAGAGGATGGCCCAAGCCTTGGGCCCCTGCAGCCATGTGGGAGACCTGGAAGAAAGCTGCTGGCTCCTGGCTTCAGATTGGCCCAGCTCCGGGCATTGCAGTCATTTGGGGAGTGAACCAGCAGATAGAAGGCTTTCTCTCTCTCTCTCTCTCTCTCTCTCTCCCTGCCTCTGCCTTTCTGTAACTCTGTCTTTCAATAAATAAATACATCTCTAAAAAAACAAATCTGTGTAACAAGAAGATTTCCTTTTTCCATATTAAAAAGAAAACATGGATGGAAACAGTCGGAGAATGGAAAATCTATTCCCAAGTCTGTTATCAAATAAGGTCATGATAAAGGCAAAGATATTTCAGAATTTAAAATAAGGAAAGCCTATACACAATTTAGATGGTAGGAAACAAACAAACAGCCAAAGTCAAAATGATCATTAACATGTAGTCTTTCCTTAAGCACATACAGCTGTCCTGTTTCATGGACTTCTCCCTGAACCTTTTGTGCAAAGTCAAACCTCAGTGAATCGTGTACACACCTTTCTCCTGCTCTCCTGTGCCTTTTGTGCAGTTCTCAAAGACAGCATCAGCATCCTGCCTTCTGTGACTTTGGAAATTGGCTAAGGCTGGGCTGGGCCAGTGAGATTAAGGAGAGGTTATTCACCCAAAGTGGCTCCCAAACAGATCTTCTCTCTTCTTCAGCTTTGAATTCCTATTCCTTCCTGGCCTGGTCACCTGTTCTTTCATTGTAATTTCTTTTTCTGGTTCTTCAAGAAGAGCAGCTGTGTCATCAACACTCCCCTCTTCATAGCCTTCATCCTCCTCATCTGCCAGAGGCTCCCCTGTGGGGAAGATGGCATCAGGACTCTGCCCTAGCCAAGGTTTCTTTATTGCTGAAGAGGAGGTTGTATGTTCTCAGGTTGGAAGATCTGCTTCTCTCTCTCTCTCTCTCAGCTCTCTCTCTCTCTCTCAGCTCTCTCTCTCCCCTGCAGCTCTCTCTCTCTTGCAACTCTCTCTTGCGGTCATGGTTACAAATCTCTTCTGGGGCATCCTGAGTACACTGGTCTATACTTTATCTCTGTGTGAGCAGGTAAGTCTCTGCATGAACATTGCTTTGAGAGTTGGCTTAAATCGCCGTCTCCTTTTCCTCTTCCACTTCTTGCATGTTCACAAGTTGGCCTGGCTCCTGTAGTCATCTTTTGTGCTTGCTGAGGTCTGACGCTACAGCCTCTGGAACTCACACAAACTTCCTTGTGACTCTTTCCGTCCAGAAACCTCTGCCTGCACATGGTTTTGAACCGAAACTCAGAGAGTAGAATGCAGCCTTCCAGGAGTGGCGGAGTATGTGGGGACCATGTCCTACCTTGAGTGGATACAGCAGGCCCACCCCACTTATCTGATCTTTGGAGGTCTTTGGAGACTTCCTGAAACTGTACTTTGTACCACATTCTTTCCTATTCCATACACACCCATAATTAAATGTAATTTACAAATTAGGCATAGTATGAAATTAACAATCATAAAAGAGAAGAACTACAATATTCTATAAGTAAATTTACATTCTCATTCTCTTGCTCTCAGAATAGCTTGTTGTCTTGTATTCACCCTTGTGATAATGTGAGGTAACACAATGCCTATGTGATCAGACTAAGTGAGGCAAATGATGAGTTAGGCTACGTGTGACAATTGCTTGATAATAAGCACTACAGCCCTATGGCTGAAATGGTTACTAAGTGACCTGTGGGTGGGATGCATATACAGCATGATATGCTGGACAAAGGGACACTTGACGTTCTGGGTCGGACAGACCAGAAGGGTATGAGATTACCCCACGTGACTTAGACAGCATGCGATTTAAAACACAAGTTGTTTCTGGAAGTTTTCAGTTAATATTTTTGCATGGCTGTTGACTGTAACTGAAACTACAGAGAACAAAACTGCAGATAAGGGGATGACTGTGTGATGCTTCTGTGAATGTGATTACGCACTGCGGGGCCTGAAGGACCCAATTTTCAAAATTGATGCATTTGAAGGCAACACTATCTGGGACTTAAAGTCTCCTCAAACCATGTTCACGTGCTTTAGGATTTGTGGAGCCCAAACACAAGACCTTACATTTATATCTCACTGAAGCTTATCCTATTTAATTTTCTTCCTCATCTTAATCAAAATCTCCTGAGGCTTTGCTGTAGTATATTCTTTCTTTCAGCTTGATATTATGCAAATACATGATGAACCAGATTGTTTATACTTTTGGTCAACATATGACAAAACTTTTTAGTGAATGAAAGGAAAAAGTCCTTGAAGTGATTATTAATCCTTGCCTCTAGACCATAACTCTCTGTATGCATTAGAAATACATGATAAAGAGACCTACTGAATGCCTTACAGGAATCAGTAGAGAACTAAGATATATTGGCTGCCTCTTAGATTCCAGTAGCTCTGGATGAGAGGGGACTGTATTTGTCATGTGACATCCTCTTGCCTGTTAACCTCCATCCATCCATGCCCAGGTGTACACAGGGACCCAAACACCACACAGGACCAATTCCATGCATACAGGTCAGATTTTTATTCATGAGAAGCATAGAAAACTCTCAAGCAAATGAAAAAGCTTCAGGAGGCTCCGCTTTGGACCCCTGTTCTTGATGTGCTCTGAGGTAGGCTAGCAGGGGGCCACCTTTCGGCTGCGGGGGCCAGGGCTACGGGCTGGGGCCGGCAGGCAGCAGGCACACATGAGGAATCTGAGGATGCTCCTGCCAAGCCTCCTGCCCAGCCCCTGCCAGCCCTTGCTCGGGACAGAGGCCGATGCTGAGGTCCCAGGCTCCTGAGGCTCAGCTGCTGGGACCTCTGGCACCACCCGGTGCAGTCTGCTCCTGGGGCTGGGGGTGGAAGGGACGACCACAGGGATGGGCTCGGGGGCTGGGCTGGCACCAGGGCTCCTCTCCCTCAGCTGTCCAGGGAGGGAAAAGGGAAGGACAGGGGTAGCAACAGCAGGCTCCGGCTCAGGTTCCAACTCTGACTCCAACTCCGGATCCAACTCCAGCTCGGGTATGGGCTCCAGCTCCAACTCTGAATCCGACTCCACCTCAGACTCGGACTCCAGCTCAGGCTCGGGTTCCCTGTGTCCCTGAGGAAAGAGAGGAAGATGGGTGAGGACAGGTGCACTCTGAACCTCCCTCATGCCCACAAAACCATGAGGCTGTGCGGGGAGACCACAGCCAGACCCACACTCTGCCAACAGGGTTGTACCTGCTCCAGGCTCCGGGAGTCCAGCTGCAGGGACATCCGGCTGGATCCTCCAGGACCAGATGGCACCGAGGCTCCAGCGTCCGGAAGCAGACCCAGGCCCGCCAGGTACTCCTGGGCTTCTGGGTCCTTGGGAACCCCCAGGAGCTGCACCATGGTCACCTCCTCGCCCTTGGCTCCTTCTCGTAAGGGGTCGAACCACAAATGCTCCCAAGCGACTTCCACCGTGGGCCTGTCGCGTGGGTCCAGGTTGAGCATTGAGCTCAGCAGCTCCTCCAGGGCTGGGCTGGCTGCACACGGGAGCTCATAGCTCCCCCTCTGGATGCAGTCCCGCATCTCCTCTCGGTCCTTCCCTGTGAAGGGCATGGCCCCTGCCAGCATGGCAAAGAGGATGACCCCCAGGCTCCAAATGTCTGCTGCGAATGGATCATACGGCTCCTGCTGGAACACTTCGGGGGCGCTATACTTGGGTGTCCCGCAGAAGCCGGACACCAGCTCGCCCTCCGGCAGCTGGCAGCTGAACCCAAAGTCCATCAGCTTGACATTCATGTCTGAGTCCAGCAGTAGGTTTTTTAGCTTGAGGTCCCTGTGGGCCACACGCTGCTCATGGCAGTGGCCCATGGCCGCCAGGATCTGATCAAATATAACCATGGCCTCGGGCTCTGGCAGGCCGCCCCGGCTCATCACATACTGGTGGAGGCTGCCCCTGTGCGCCAGCTCCAACACCAGGCAGTGTTGTTGGCCGACGCAACCCACCTCCAGCAGCTCGATGATGTTCTCGTGGCTCAGGAGCTGCATGATGCTGGCCTCTTGCATCACTCGCCTGGTGCCAAAAGGGTCCCTCTCGTCTTCCTTGAACAGCTTCACGGCCACCAGCCGCTGGCTAGACGGCTGGCGGGCCAGCAGCACCCTGGCGGAGCTGCCCCTGCCCAGGACTGACAGAAACTGGAGATCAAGCTGACGGCTGGTGTCAACGTCCAGGTCCTCACGGCCTTCCATGCTGGTGATCCTAACTACACTCTCTGCTCTAGCTAATATTCCTGTCCATATACACTAACTAAGGAGCTACCCTAACTACAATAACTAAGAAAATAAAGGGACAACAAGGGGACTGCCTGCTGATCTGACTATAGTGCCACACTAGCTATACTAACTACACTAATAAAACACAGTGGCAAGACTAAGTCCTATCTAACCAAAACAGAAAACAAAAACCAGAAAAACTCCAAAAAACAAACACTAAATAGCTACACTAACACTATGAAATCTAGCAGCACTTCCTAGTTAAAGATGGGGGAAGCCAAAAAGAAAAAAACTGCAAAAAAAGACGCAATGGGCCAAAAAAGAAATAGGAGGAAAAAAACAAACTAAAACAAAATGGGGAAAAGAAAAAACCAAATAGAACAAGAAAACAAACAAACAAACAAAACAGCACACCAACACCAACCAACACAAGCGCAAGCAAAGATGAGTCCAAGTCACACAGGTCACCGAAATAGCTCCCTGGTAAAGCGGACAAAAACCTGGGCCGTGTAGCCGCTTATATAGGCGTGTGGAATTCTGTCCTCATAGGGCTCCTTATGAAGTCAGAGTGAGAAATGGACCAATGGCAGTCCGGCAGAGACTTGCACAAATTTCAATTTCATGACAGTTGGTCTTTATGAAGTCAGAGCCAGGCGGGGACCAATCAAGGATGAGCGGCAGCCAAGAACTTTTAAGAGCTTTTGGCTTAGGTTGGTGATACAGATTGATGTTTATTTTTTGAGACATTAAAACCTGTAGGATGCCCCAATGGTCTTTTCATTTCTCCTTTAAAGTGTGATAAAAACTGTTTGGTCTTTAAGACCTCTGATTGTTTACACTCAAGATACACATCCCATTTCCTTGAACCTCAGAATGATAGGTCACAGAATGATGTTACAACTCTGGCATCCTCATAACCTTGACCAAGTGTTCTGTTGCCCATGGCACCACCAGGCACATTATTCACATGGACAGAGCTGAGAGGAAGGGATCTCTCATGATCCTCTCTCCCTAAGATCCTCAACAGATTTCTTGTTAGAAACCCTGGAGAACCAGAAGGTAGCTGGGTTGCTATAGTCCATGCATGGGAGGCCAACCAGCTGAGTGAGCTGCCTCCTCCAACTTGTCCTTAGAATAACCTCAGAGTTCCTGTGCTACTCTAACAACGTGTCTTGAACGGAGTCATTGAAAAAGAGCAGAAATTTATCCCTCGGTTTTTTTTTTGGAGACTGCTGCTACTGAGCCCTCTTCAGAGAGAGATGGTAAGATGGAAATGCTGCTGGTTTGCTGTGGTTGATTGAAGCCAAGTACATGTGTGGAAAAGTTGCATTGTAGCCCTTAAAAAAGTACCACATCTTATTTCAACACTCACCTGTAAATTTTAAGGAAAGATCTTGCCTTCCTGGGGTGTCCTCAGATTGTTTAATCACAACCTCACCCCTTCAGGCCCCTTTAGACAGTCACATAGCCTGGGGCCGACACTATGGTCCAGCAGATTAAACTCTGCTATATAGCATTCCATGTGGGAGCTGATTGGAGGCCTGGGTGCTCCACTTCCAATCCAACTCCCTGCTATTGTGCCTGGGAAAGCAGCAGTAGATGGCCCAAATATTTGGGCCTCTGCCACCCATGTGGAAGACCTGGATGGAGTTCAGGACTGACCTGACCCAGCCCTGGTAATTGTGGCTCTTTGGGGAGTGAACCAGTGATTGGACGGTCTCTCTCTCTCTCTCTCTCTCCATCTCTCTCTCTCTCTCTCTCCATCTCTCTCTCTCTCTCTCTCTCTCTCTCTCTCGTTTTATCTCTGACTTTCAAATAAATATCTAATTCTCTTTTGTTGGAAAAAAGAAACTCACTCATCCAGTGAGAGAGAGTGGAGTCCTAGTCAATGTGTTCCCCGCCTCTTTATACTGTAGCATTGTCCTTGAAGTTTGAACATAAAGTTTGGAGGGACATGGACAGTTCTCACCACTAGGCCTGCTCTGCATGGAAGGATCTTTGAGGCTGAACTACAGGACCCTGGACAGGACGGCAAAGCCAAAAAGAAATAAGATCTCTGGAAAGGCTAATTGCTCGGTATGATCAATTTATGCTGAGTGTATGTGTTGAAATAGTGAACTGTAACCATAAGACAAGTAGTACATGCCAATCCCATATCTAAAATACTCTTTAATTTCTTTCATTGATGATTCATAGTTTTAATTGTAGAGAACTTTTACTTCTTTGGTCACATGTATTCCCAGCTGTTTTCTTTCTCCTTAGTGTAGCAATTGAACATGGGATTGCTTTCTACTGGTCATTGTATGTTGACTTTGCACCCTGATACTTTGCTGAATGTTCTCTCAGGTTTTTGGTGGAGTCTTTGTGGGTTTTCATTAGCCAAAAGTAACAATTTGGCCTCTCTCTTCAATTCAAATGCCCTTGATTTTTTCTCTTGCCTAATTTCGCTACCTAGTATTTCCAGTACAATATAGAACAAAACTTGAATGATAATAAAAAAGAATCTGAATAACTTTAAAAAAAAAAAGATTCCAGTAACTCTGTATTACCTAATTTCATTCTCTCTTTTTTTAAACAAAGTTGTATCGATCACCTACTATATGCCAGGCTTTGGGTATATACAGCAAATCAAAGGGTGTGTGTGTGTGTGTGTGTGTGTGTGTGTGTTATGTACAAGTGCTAGCATACTCATTTTGGAGAGAAGGAGAATGAGAGACTCAGAGATGTGGGCTAACTCCCAGTGTGGATGTGTAACAGTGGCAGAGCCAGTTTCCAGACCTAATTTCAATCATGCCAGGGTCTTCTTTCACTACAGGAATCATCTCTGCAGTCCATACCCCCTGTAACTGCCTAAACCACAACCACTTCAATTTGTAGACTTTTTTGCCTTTGATGTATAAAGCTTTCTTCTATATTATAATTCTCTATGGACAAGAGACCATATCTTATCCCTAAGGAGTGATGTGGAGCATCCACATCATCACTGTACAAGGAATCACTAGCCTGTTGTGTTGTCCTGGATACAATTCACTGTCTGGTTCCATTGCTCCATTTCTGTCTGTTACCACAGATCTATCATTCACAAAAATTAATAAAAAGGATGGGGACATGGTGTAGCAGTAATTGGCTGTTTGAGATTGTCTGATATCCAAGTGCCTGCATCTTAGACCTGGATCCACTTCCAGTTACATTTTTCTACTAATACACACCATGAGAGGCTAAAGTACTTGGGTCCCTCCCACCCATGTGGGAGAACTGGATTGGTTTCCTAGCTCCTGGCTTCAGCCTGGCCCAGCCTTGGTTATTGCAGGCATTTGGGGTGTGAACTAGCAGATTGGAAATATTCCCCCCTAACTTTCTCTCTCTCTCTCTCTCTTTCTCTCTCACATTCACTCTCTCCCTTTCAAATAAAAAAAAAATGAATCAAAGGTCTTAGGGAGGAACAGGTGGAGCAAAGCATCATTGATTTCATACCTTTTGAAAAAAAAATTTTATTTTTAGTTATTTGAAAGGCAGAGGACAGAGATGTCCCATCCACTGGTTGACTTCCCAAATATGCAGAACACCTGGGACTGGGCCAGGAACTCCATCCATATGGATGGCAGAGACCCAATCACTGAACCATCACCACTGCATCCCAGGGTCTGCATCAGAGAGAAGCTAATGAGAAGCTAATGTCAGGAGCAAAGCCAGGACTTGAACCTACGCACTCTGATGTGGGACTTGGGAGTCTTCACTACAAGGGCAAGCACCGCCCCAGTTTCATACTTCTAAGGAATAAAATGTGGCTCAGTGACAGTGAGTTATTGACTGTCAAGGCCCAGAATCACGCCTTGGAAAAGAAAAAGGAGGTTGAGGATTTCCAGGGCTAGCTTTGAGTTTCCAAAGAAAATACTGAAGCTGCAGCTCACGCACAACTTACCAGCAAAGCGCTTGGGAATCTCTTATATTTGTCTTATTCTTTCAGGTGATGAAATTAAGGACATGTCCTTAATCTTCCTCAATTATCCTTTTTCCCTCCAACAAAATTGTCACTAACTGGATTGTTATCAAAAAGTTAATAACTGAAACTGAATTAAGGTTTTTAGCAGAACAAAAGAGTATAGAATAAAAGGAAATCTCTTGAATTCCTGTGTCTCTTTGTGCCTCTCAGAAACAATTGTAGATAATAGTTACCTGCATTTCTTCTAGACCTCATTTTCTTTCCATATATGTATACGTATGGGTATTTTTCTCTTGGAGATTTTCCTGTAATTAGGGGAACTTGTCACTTTCTTTTTAATACTTGCATTATAAACTCCTGTATTGTGTACCATGTTTGATTTAATCAGCCTCCTACTGATGGACATTTAGCTTTTCTTTTCCAGTCTTCATAATAAAAAGCAATTACTTGAATTTAATTCATTTGTTCAAAAAGTATTTGTGTGACACATACTAAATGCCAAGCTGTATGCTGAGCTCTCAAAGGTGAGCTCATTTAACCTCTAAAATAACCCACTGGGGTGGGTAGTTTTTTTTTAATTTTTTAATTTTTTTACATATGAGGACATTGAAAATAGACTAACGAAGCACCTTGTTCCAGGTCACATGGCCTAGCCAGCGAAAGACAGCTGGAATTCAAATCCAGGCTGCTCTGGCTCATGAGTCCATGCCAACCTCTGGTAGGCTTGGATTTCTCTCCCTCGCTGTGCCTGAAGTAGATCAGCTGCTAGGCATAAGGAATGAAAGAAGCTTTTAGTAGCCGGTATTTAGCATATGAAAGCACTGAGAGAGAAGAGAGAAATAGATGACAAAATGGATCAAGAGAGTCACTTGTGTTCCATTCTGCCATGCCCATTGGGTCAACCTCTGCAAAGTTTTACAGACTGAATCCTCCTGCCTATGGGATAAATATCTTTGCCAATGTGAAGTCACCTCAACCAAACACATGGAAGAGATGTGGCTTTTAAATCCTGCACAAAGCTTCCTTGGGGTTCACGATTTTGAGTTCAAGGTAAACACCATATAACTCAAGCCTTTTAAAGCATTTGTCTCAAGCACTCTTTTTTTTTTTTTTCCAATCACTGCCGCTATTGTAAATTCTCAGTCAGAAGAGAAGTAATTTTGTTGCTCTCACAAGCCATAATGTATTCAGTTCTTTCTCCCAGATACAAGTTGATTCTCTAGTGTCAGTTTTCGGATTTCTTAAGGATGACATTGCAGGATGCCAGCAGTGATACTAACTGAAGCTCAAAAGACTGGAGGAGAACCTCCATGTCTTGGTTTTTAAACTTGACAAATCCCACTCTTTCTTCCCAAGGTGTAAATATGAAACATTAATGCCAGCTCCTTTTGGTACATGCAATGCTAATTAGTTTGCTGTGCTTACTTGACCTCTGGCTTTTGGTGCAGCCAAAGCTTGGCTCTTTGTTGGTGCATTAGTAGCCACGTAAATGTTTGCACATTTTTGAAAGTCTGAAGCTGTGAATCACCTTGAGAGAAGCAACTTTAATCAGAGCATGAGAGCTGCATTTCCACTATTCCTTTACTGCTATTTTATTGCAGGTAGAAAGGAAATTTGAACTTCAAGATTAAGCAGTTGCTGAGGGGGTGGGCGTCTGGTTCAGCCATTAAGCACAATATGAGATGACCATACAGCATATTGGAGAGCCTGAATTTGGGTCCCTGCACTGCTCTCCATTCTGGTTTCCTGCTAATGCTCACTCTGGGAGGCATTAAGTGATGGTTCAAGTAGTCAGATCCTTGTCATCCCCCCCAGGGAAAACCAGATTGAGTTCCTGGCTCCTGGCTTCAGTATGGCCTAGCCTAGGTTGTAGGCAAGTGGGAAGTGAGCCAGCAGATGGAGGGCATCTCTCTCTCTCTCTCTCTCTCTTTCTCTCTCTCTCTTTCTCTCTCTCTCCCTCTCTCTCCTTCCCCTGCCCCATCTGTATTCCTTTCAAATAAATAAATAGAATTTCTTTTAAAGTGACAGAGCATAAACCAAGAGAAGGAGTTCATGCAATGGATCTGCAACTCTTGAATCAGATAGTCAAAAGGTGAAAGTATCAGAAAATGCATGACTCATCTGGGAGACACAAATTAATTGGAAGATCTATTTAAAAAATAAATTTTCCTAGATTCAGAAGAATTTACACATAGATTTCTAAAACTGTTGAAAAATCTTTGAATTGCTCCTTGGCGTGTCATTTGACAGCCCAGAGGTCAGGCCCACTGGGAATTCAGACAAAGCCTGCTGTCCCTCATCTCGTGGTCTGTCGTGTGTGACATTTCCCCTCCCAGCTAGTATCATCTCATCATTCTGCCAAAAAAGGATTTGGGTTTCTAGTGGGCCACTTTGTTCTGCTCCGGCGAATCAAAGATGAACCTTTATAAATAAAGGTTTATATTTATATATATTTTATATTTATATATATATATAAATTTATATATATAAATGTATACCATTGCTCTGTTTGGAATGCATATTTATCTTAGAAGACTGTACCTAGTTGGGAAATTCAAACTAGGAACTTGAGGCAATCTTACGGGTAATTTGGGAAAGTGTTTTGTGTTGCCTTGGTGTGTTATCATCTATGTAGGGGGAAAATTGTGCAATTGTGTAACCCAAACGATTACTGGGTGTCTTCAGTGGAAAACTAGGTTCTGCTGGGAGTATACCCCTCTGGGTCATCTGGGTCTATGGAGCATGTTTTTCATTGCCTTCAAGCAAGTTTACAACTCTGTAAGTCATAGAAAATGGAAGTCATGTGAGGTTATTTTGTCAATAGACCTGCACATAAATTCTGTATGGTGAAGAGATGGTCTTTCTGCAAAAGTAACCAGTTTTGTATCGATTTGTAAATTTATTCTGTGGCATGCCCATATCTCCTCTTTTAGAGTCCTCCCTGGAATCACTGCAAAATTTTGTTTGCATTATTAATAAGTTAAACTCCTTAGTACTCACTCATTTTAATGTGTATAAAACTCAAAATTTTACATTTGTATGAAATTATCTTCAGCAATGTAACCAAGTGCTGTAAATTTCCAGTTTATTTTAAAAAAATTTTTTAGAATTTATTGCTATTTATTTGAAAGGCAGAAAGACAGAGTGACAGAGATCTTTCATCTGCTAGTTTACTCCCAAAATGCCTTCAACAGCCAGGTCTGGACCAGGTTAAAGCCAGGACCCAGAAACTCCATCTAGGTCTCCTGTGTGGGTAGTGAGGACTATTTGATTCATCATCTACTGCCTCCCAGGATACACATTAGCAGAAAGCTGGGATGGGAACTGGAGCCTAGATTCAAACTTAAGCACTCTGGTATGCAATGTGCATGTCCCAAGTAATAGTTTAATCGATGCTCCAAGAACCCAACCCTCCAATTTATTTTAAACTTACTCAAGCCTTCACTTTATTTTGTATTTAGAGAAGCCCTGTAGGTTTTCTTGCCCTAGGACCAGCTCTGAAATTACAATTAATTCCTCCAACTCTGCTCATCATGCTTATTTCACAATGATTTCTCTTAATTTTATGAGATCTTCTGTACAAATGTTCTGTGTGTGGATTTCCTTGGGGGCTTAAGTCAGAAAGGTTTATCAAATAAATGGGAGCCAAAACCCTAGTGAACTCTGCTTTCCTGAGGGGCACAATTTTAGTTTATACTTGTTATATCATTTCTATCCCTCCTTTTCTCTTTTTATTTTGAAGTGTCTAAGCCAGCCGAGGCATTGGAGTGAGGCTACCTAGCGTTCACGTAGAAAACATGTTCATTTTGAGGCGCTGAATTCCAGGAATGCGTCCAAGAAGGGCTTTCAGATAGGTAAGATCCTGCACAAGGTGTTCAGATCCTCCCAATGCGTAAGTGAACACTAAGAGTATATTAGTTGTCTGAGAAGAGAGTCTCTGTAGCTTCCAGATCTGTAAATGAATGTCGCAATTACTTCATGAATGTCATCAAGGTCCTTTCTATGGGATTAAACAAAGTGCCCCCACCTCCAAAGTCCTGGAAAGGACATGTGTTTTTTTTCTTTTTTTTTTTTTAAGTTGATTTCCTTATGGGATTTCTTTTAAAATGGCAGTAAACATATTCTTGAAATAAGGGAAGATTTTGGTGTTGTCCCTGTAATATTTGAGTCTAGGAGCAGACACAATGACAACAATTTATATGGGTAGAATTTAATGCACAACTTAAAGTTATTCTTACAGAATATACTATTGCTACAGGGATATAGAAGGGAGTGACTAAAGGAGAACCCTGAAAGCTTGTTGAGCCAAAGGGAGACCATAGCATCCTTGCACCCCAGCAATCTCTTTAAAAGGCTTGAAACTCTTTGGGTTTATTTTTCCTTTGTCTCCCTTTCAGGAAATCGAGGAATGAGTGTCTATTCTGATCCTTAAGATCCCCAGGAAAATGAGAATTCATATGAACAAACAGAACCCAACATGCTAATTTTGTTTCTAGATACAGCAATTTTTTTATTGTTATTTTTACGACCTCCATAAAGGCACCACTTTCTAGCACACTTTTTACTTAAGGCAAAGTGATGCACTGCATGAAGTCTTCAGTCTTTCTGGGTTCTTTCTGGCCCTCCTAAGAGTTCTTTGTCTTCAGTAAGGTTGGCGATGAGAGCCAAGTCCGATTCCATCATGCGCTATCATTTATTCAATCATTACACTAGTGCAGTATCATTTATTCAGTCCTCAAGTGTCCATTCTGGAAAATGACCGAACATAACATCTATCATGGAGGGCTACTTTGAGGATTAAGTGGGAAGAAGTAGACACTCAATAAGCATTTATTAGTAACACGAAGATCAACCTCTGGCTGGAGAGCCAGCCCATAAAGGGTCACATTAGGCAATAATCCAGGAACAGTCCACTCCAGTTAGCACAACACTGCCTGCCTTCCCCTGACATGGGACCAGAGAGGAGCTCTTTGCCTTGAGATACGGTGGGAGGTAGGTGACAGAGGGACAAACCTACCTGAAGGAACAATCAACAACATTGCAGCGGGAGTTTCTTGACTGTTTTTAAAGGATCTCTTGAAGCAAGAGTCCTCAAAGGTGCCATGTACTTCTGGGGCATGGTCTGTGGATTCGTTTATAGGTTTAAGCACAGTGAGAAAAAATTCTAGAGAACACCTCATTTCTCTAACCAAGACAAAGTATGTCCCGGAAAACAGAGGGAACCCATATACAAATTTATCACTTTATCATCAAGTGGCTAAAGGAATCTTGAAGAATGAAAAACATACCAAAAGATTACAGCAGGGAAAAATGCCATCTTCAGGCCGGTGCTGCGGCTCAATAGGCTAATCCTCTGCCTTGCGGCGCCGGCACCCAGGGTTCTAGTTCTGGTCGGGGCGCCGGATTCTGTCCCAGTTGCCCCTCTTCCAGGCCAGCTCTCTGCTGTGGCCCAGGAGTGCAGTGGAGGATGGCCCAGGTCCTTGGGCCCTGCAGCCTATGGGAGACCAGGAGAAGCACCTGGCTCCTGCCATTGGATCAGTGTGGTGCGCCGGTTGCAGCGCACCGACCGCGGTGGCCATTGGAGGGTGAACCAATGGCAAAGGAAGACCTTTCTCTCTGTCTCTCTCACTGTCCACTCTGCCTGTCAAAAAAATAAATAAATAAAAGAAAGAAAGAAAAAAGAAAAAGAAATGCCATCTTCATATTCATAAGGGTTGCTTCTTGTGAATTATCAACACTGGCATTTGATAGAAACCTCAAGGGAAAAAATCAAGAGGACAGTATTAAATAATTACTTGGAAAAAAAAAAGATAGAAAAATGTAGAAGACTGATAATATCTTGTGTTGGTGAGGAAAAGAGTGTCCAGTGCTTATGAAACTTTAATGTACATGTGAGTCACGTGGAATTCTTGCTGAATGGCAGATTCTGACTCAGTGGGTCTGGATCCTGCATCTCAGCACACGATGGGGGACCACACTTCGTAGACCTAGGCTGCAGCATCCTACCATACACTCTTGAAAGAAATACAAATTGAAACCAAATTCCTTAGGATTTTTAAATATGCATGCCTTTTAATGTAGCCATTCTATTTCTAGCTTTACTGCATGAATTATTTTTCATTTGCCTGAAGATGTATCTAAAAGGGTATTTATAGCAGCACTGTTTATAAAAGCAAAAATTTGGCAACAACCTAAATGTCCTTCAATCGGGGAGCAGTAAAGTAAATTGAGAACTATTTTGAAACCCTTTAAGAGAGGGTACACTGCCATGGAAGATCTTGAGGTATTTTATTAAGTGTGATAATACAGAGCACTACCCAATATACATTTCCAGAGAAATGAATTCTGGGACATTATTACATATACAGGTAAGAAAGTATCCAGGAGGCTAAACATCAATTTCTTTTTTTAATTTTTATTTAATAAATGTGAATTTACAAAGTGCAACTTTTGTATTGTTGTGGCTCCCCCCCCAATCTCCCTCCCTCCCGCGTTCCTCCCCTCTCCCGCTCCCTCTCCCATCCTGCCCTTCATCGAGTTTCATTTTCAATTACCTTCATATACTGAAGATGAACTTAGAATATACTAAGCAAGGATTTCAACAGGCTGCACTCACACAACTGCACAAGGTATAGGGTATTGTTCAACTAGTAGTGTTGTTTTTAAGTTTCATAGTAAAACACATTAAGGACAGAGATCCTACATGGGGAGCATGTACCCAGTGACTCCCATTGTTGATTTAACAAATGGCACTCTTATTTATGACGTCAGCAATCACCCGAGACTCTTGCTATGAGCTGTCTAGGCTATGGAAGCTGACTCTGAACTGCTAAACATCAATTTCACAGTGGTTCCCTTTCGGTAAGGATATGGGATTAGAGGAAGAAAGTCAAGACAAGCCCTCAGTCTTTATTTTTTTTCTTCTGTATTTTGTACACTTTAACCCTGAGAGCTCATTTTCTACTTATATAATTATTTATAATAGGAAAGCAAGAGCTGACTGGCAGAAGTCACCATGGGTTTATTAGGAATGTGTGCATGCATTATGTCCTCATAGGTGGACGTGAAGTGGAGTTATCACTACTACAAACAACCAAAGCCAGATTCAGCAAAAAGGTAGATCTCTTAGGGCGTGTCACAGGGCTGTTTTGGGTCCTATTTTAAAACATTTACCTGTGATTTTTATAAGGAAAAAAAGCATTTTTGAAATTTTCAAATATTATGAAGCTAAGAAAAAAGCTAATTATTTGGATGATAAAACAGCATTCAAAATTTATTGTATATTTGGAAATATTGAATGTAATCTAAAAGAATGAAAATTCTTTGAGATGAATGTAAAATCCTACCCTTACCTTTAAAAAATTTCAGTTACACTGTATGAAATGAGGCAAATATGGTCGAATAAAATCTCAGTTGATGAGACAGGGATTTCAGCTGGTTGTCACTTCAGATGAGCTGACCATATAACTTGACTGCCATAGACATTTGATTACAAACTTGATGCCAACATAGGATTCCTCTCTGGACAGGCCACAACGTATGTGTTTTTGCTGTATTCTGTACTGAACAATTTAAGTATATATTGACAAACACAGAACATCCAGAGAAGGCTAGTCAGGGTGTGGAAAGACTTTAAGAACCCTGTCATCAGAGTCAATGTGGAAGAAATTTTGACTGATTGAGCTGCGGATTTACAGGGGGGAAGGCAGCATGTCAGTTGAAAGAAGATTCCTTAAAATCCAAACTAGGACCAAAGAGTGAAAGTTTCATAAAATGGGTTTCAAGGCAATAGAAGTCTAACAGTAAAATGGGTTGTTTTGTGAGGTCTCGAGTTCCTGACCATTGGTGATATTCAAGCAGAGACCAAGCTGACCCCTTGCTAAATGCAGTGGGAGAGGATCAAACAGATGACCTTGAAGGCCATGCTGAGACTCTAAATATGCATATTTTTATTACATGAAATACTAGCTTATATGTGATTTTGATGTTTAAAAACCTCATATGATATAATCTATTACATAATTTTACTCATTTGACTAATCTTGCCAAGAACAAGAGAGTCTTTTAATAGACACAGGAAGAATGAGAGTTGGCCCTAGGGTGTTCTACCTCCCTGCACTTGGCGCAGACATCTTTATTAGAGGTTCCTCCTCAAATTCCAAGCTGGAAAAAGATGATAAACTTCTGGTTTACAACAATCTGACTAAGATGACAGAGAATCATGTACGTGAGGCAGATTGCATCCTTGTGTTCAACCTCATTCTTACCCCAGTGGGGGTTAATATAACTCCTTTCCACTCCTCAAGTTTCTACCCTTGGCACAACCATTCAAGGGCACCCAGTACCAAGGATGGCTGCTACCACTAAGGATACTAATACTACGTATCTATAGTACTTACATAATCTGGCAGTAATTTTGGGTAATAGTAAGGACATAAAATCCCTCACCTCCTAGGCAGTAGAAACCAGAGCTGTAGACACATTTTCTACTCCAGTCTTCATTCTCACTGTAGGGATATACTATGTCCTGTATCAGCCAACTTCTCTGGTGTCATGGAAGCTCTCCTGCCAAAATATTTTCAAGTATCCCTGCCACAAAATTACTCTGATTGGAACTTATTTTAAGTCGCATACCTTGTCATCAGATTAGTCATTTCAACATATTAATGGCTTGTCGCTACAGGCTACTTTGATTTTATCCTTAATGGTTGGTAATGGTGGTATCAAGTTAGGAGAAAATATATAGATCCATTTGGTGAGTTCATGTTGATATCAGAAGGGAGGAGTTTGTTTCTGGGTTTGTGATTCACTCAACTCCAAAAATTGATGCAAGCAGGCAGAAATATGCTTATAGTTATTTACTCTCCAGGAAAAAAATTAATAACTTATTTTGCAGTATTTGCCCATTTCTGTGTATTAATAAATCCATCTGGTCAATTTTAAGTGACCAACACATGCATCATAGAACCTGGGGTTGGAGAAAGATGCAAACAGACTCTGATGAGGAAGTAAACGTCCTTACTTGGAAGTGGGGTAAGATTGAGGTGAGTAGTTAGAGAGTACAAATGAAAGAATGCCTATGACATCTGACACCTGGAGTGGATCTTTTCTCATAAAAAGTTTTACAGAGATAGTAAAGGCTGGTTTGAGCCTGGTACACTAAAATAAAGCAGTATTTATTTCTTTTTCCTGTCCTTTTGCCAACTATTTTGATCAGCTGTCCAAATTTGCTTTTTTACTAAGAGGTATTTTAAGAATGAGAACTGCAGCTATTCTAATATTTATCTTGAGACTCTTCCCATCATTGTGAAGATTAATCTGTACTTTTATATTGCAAAACACCTTCAATGACAAATTAAAACTCTATTGTTGTAAGAAGAAACATAATTTTCTATCTCGAGAATGAATCAAATATCATTGATGCCTTTTCCTCCATAAATTTACACAATGATTTAATCTTATTTAATGTAACAACATCTGTTTTTTAAGACTTACTTTGGAGGATCGCAGCACCTACTCCCAACTCTTTCTTTATTACCTTCCTGAGGAGGAGCTAGAATGACAAATGACCATTGGACAAATTCTCTTGTCATTAGGCTTGAGCATTCCTGTTTCATGGATCTGTCTGATAGGGTGCAAGTTGAAGCTCACTCAGTGATCGTGGGAAAGCTCTCTTCCTGTGGATTGAGCATGAAGATAATGCCCAGATCATGGGGGAGCTAGCACAAGGATGGCAGATAGGATAGGGAAGAACAGGTTGAATCCTGGCAACATCATTGAATTATTGACTAGACCAGAACTGCCTACATCTACATGTCTTCTTATGTGGGAAAACACCTATTTCCTTATAGCTTCATTGGAGTGTAATTTATGTACCATGAAATTCACCTATCATTAAGTATACAACTCAATGAATTGTATTTGATTTATAAAATTGGGAGGTCAATCAGAATCCACCTTTTCCTTCTAGCCCATTTTCAATTAATCTTTATTCCTACTACTAGCTCTAGGCAAACATTGATCAGCTTCCTGTCTCTACACTGACTTTTCTGAACATTTCATATAAATAGAATCACACAACATATAGCATTTTTCATGTGACTTCTTTATTTACAACAATGCTTTTGAGGTTTTCTCATGCTATAGCATATACCAGCATTTTATCTTTTAACACTGAATGCTATTCCATTTGTGTAGGCATACCTCAATTTGTTTACCCATTTGTTTATCACTTGGTCACTGGACTGTTTTCTGTTTGGAGCTATTATAAATAGTATTGATATAAACATTCATGGTGTGCACTTGTATGTATTTCATATACACAGATTCCTCCCCACCCTCCCTCCCGCTCACACTCCAACCCTTCCTCCTCCTCCCTCTCACATTCCCACTCTTAATTTTCATTTTGTCTTCTTAATGTTGCCCTTTGAAACAATTTTTTCATTTTAATGAAGTCCAATGCATTCATTTTCTTTATTTTATGGCTGTGCTCTTGATGTCATATCTGAACTCTTTGCTATCCCAAAGACACGAAGATTTACATCTGTGTTTTTATAGCTTTTATAATTATTGAGTGTGAGGTAAGATTCCATGTCTGTTTGTTTATTTATATATTTATCTATTGCAATGTGTATATTCAATGACCTCATCATTATTTGTTGAAAAACTATCCTTTCTCCATTTGTCTTGACTTCTTTGTTGAAAATCAGTTAACCATAAATGTGTTCATTTTATTCTATTGATCTTGGGACTACTGGCCAAATCCAGCCTACCATCTTTTTTTTGTAAATAAAGCTTTATTGAACACAGCTGTCCCCTTGTGTATGCATATTGTCTGAGCTGCTTGTTCACCAGGAAGACAGAGTTAAGCAATCATAATGACTCGAATATTTACTAAATGACCCTCAATAAAAACAGCTTACAACACCTTATCTATATGGCTAAACTTATGTCAACATTATGTTGCTTTGATTACTACAGCTTTATTATAAGCTATGAGATTCTATAATCGCTCCAATTTTGTTCTTAATCAAAATTGTTTTGTTACTCTAAGTAATTTGTGTTTTATATAAATATTAGGATTAACATTTCAATTTTTTTTTTTTTTTTTTTTTTTTTTTTTTTTTTTTTTTTTTTTTTTACAGGCAGAGTGGACAGTGAGAGAGAGAGACAGAGAGAAAGGTCTTCCTTTGCCGTTGGTTCACCCTCCAATGGCCGCCGCGGTCGGCGCACTGCGGCCGGCGCACCGCGCTCATCCGATGGCAGGAGCCAGGTGCTACGTGCTTTTTCCTGGTCTCCCATGGGGTGCAGGGCCCAAGCACCTGGCCCATCCTCCACTGCACTCCTGGGCCACAGCAGAGGGCTGGCCTGGAAGAGGGGCAACCGGGACAGAATCCGGTGCCCCGACCGGGACTAGAACCCGGTGTGCCGGCGCCGCAAGGCGGAGGATTAGCCTGTTGAGCCACGGCGCCGGCCAACATTTCAATTTCTACAAACACCATGCTAAGATTTTGTCAAGGATTGTGTTGAATCTACAGATCAATTTGGGGAGATAGATTATCTTGACAATATTGAGTCTTCCTCTCCGTAAATAGACCATCTCTCAATTTATTTAGGTCTCTAATTTTTCTTGACAATAGTTTTTAATTCTCAATGTGCAAAACGTTTGGCTTTTAAAAATACATTTTAAAGAATGTATCTAAGTATTTTTTGTTTTTGAGGACATTGTAAATGTAATCATGTTCTTAATTTCAGTTTCAGATTTTTTATTGTTACTATATAGACATACATTTGCTTTCTGAACTTTCATCTTGTATCAAGTGAACTAGCTAAGATACTTTATTACTTTGTGTATTTTTTGTCAATTTTTAAAGGATCTTCTACATTTAGGCTACAAATAAATAAAGTTTTACTTTTCTTTCCAACCTAGATTAGATTGTTATATATGTATATATGATATAATTAATATAATATATATAATATATATAAAACTTACTGTACTGTTTAAAACCATTTAGGATCTCCAACATAATGTTGGACAAAAGTAATGAGAGTGGATATGCTGGCTTTTCCCATTTCTTTTTTAAATTTTATTTTACTTATCTGAAAGGCAGAGTGACAGGTAGCCCAACTCAGCAAGTGCATTAGCAGGGAGCTGGAATGGAGCCAGCACTCCTATATGGAATGCCTGAGTCAACAAACAGTAGTTTAACCCCCGGCATCACCATGCACAGTGTCAACCCATTCTACTTGATTTTAGGGGAGAAGTTTTCAATCAATCACTATTTAGTAAGATTTTAGCTATAGATTTTTCATAAATGCCCTATCATATAGAGGTAATTCCCTTTTATCCCTATTTTATTAAGAAGTAGTTTTTCATTCACGAATTGGTATTGGATTTTTTTCACATGATTTTCATGTGATGTTTGCTTCTTACTATTCTACTGCATTAATCAATTCTCAAGTGTTAAGACAATCTAGCATTCCTAAAATACAACACATTTGTTAATGGTGTATAATCCTTTTCATGTATTTCTGAATTCTGTATCTAATATTTTGTAAATGACTCTTACATATACAAATATGTTCATGAATATTGGCAGCTTTTATTTTCTTGTGATGGCTCTGCCTAGCTTTGTTGTCAGGGAAATACCAGTCTGAGGGTGAATTTGGAGATGTTTTCTTGCTATTTTCTAAAAGAGTTTGTGGAAAGTTGGTATGTTTTTGTATTATTTTAAAATATTTAAATAAATTCACCAAATAAAAAACTACTATTTTTAAATTACTAACACAGTTTATCTACTCATTTTGCATATATTCAAATTTTCTATTTCTTCCTGAGTCAAATATTAGAATTTGTATCTTTCTAAAATTTTTTCTCATTTCATCAAAGTTTAACTAATTTTTTATATAATAGCTATTAATAATATTTAAAATTTTCTCTTAATATTAATAATATTCAATTTTTAAAATAATTTTGTTAGGGTCAATAGTGGTAGCGCCTCTTTTGTTCCATATTTTAGTAATTTATAACCTTTTTTATTTTCTTGGTTAGTCTCACTAAAAATTTGTTAGTTTTAAAATACTTTTCATTTCATCTACTTTGTTTTTCCTATGTCTGTGATTTGTAATTCTAATATTTATTCTCTCCCTCTTTTGCTTGCTTTGGGTTTAGTTTTCTCATCTTTTTTTAGTTTTTTAAGTTGAAAGTTTAGGTTGTATACATAAGACCTGTAATCTTTTGTGAAACTTGTTTTGCTACAGATTTAATGATTTTCTTAATGAATTCAATTAAAAATTACCAAATAAAATAGCAGTTAGATGTGGCATTTGTAGTAAGGTTAAGTTATTTTGACAACAACTAATGTTGCTTAACTTTAATAAAAAAATGTGAAGATGCTTGGTGTTTCTCCTATTATGGAGAATTAAAATAAAATTTAATTAAAAATTAAAATAAGAAGGAAGAGCTACATTAACATGCTAATTTTCAGTGGATGTATTTTCTGATCTAAACTATAATAATCTGACAAAATTCTATAAATGTCTTCTGAATGATGAATATACTGTATTATGGCCGGCACCGCAGCTCACTAGGCTAATCCTCCGCCTGCGGCTCTCGCACCCCAGGTTTTAGTCCCGGTAGGGGTGCCGGATTCTGTCCCAGTTGCTCCTCTTCCAGTCCAGCTCTCTGCTGTGGCCCGGGAAGGCAGTGGAGGATGGCCCAAGTGCTTGGGCCCTGCACCCCATGGGAGACCAGGAGAAGCACCTGGCTCCTGGCTTCGGATTGTTGTAGCGTGCTGGCCGCAACAGCCATTTGGGGGGTGAACCAACTGAAGGAAGACCTTTCTCTCTCTCTCTCTCTCTCTCTCTCTCTCTCTCTCTCACTGTCTAACTCTGCCTGTCAAAAAAAAAAAAAGAATATACTATATACTATATTGTATTATTTGGTATCAATATTTGGCATTATCTGTCTGTGTAAAAAGACATTTTCAAAGATGAAATACATAAAATCTCATTACAGATTAATATTAACAAATAAATATTTGCAGTTGACTTTGATAATAATCAACAGTAAATTTGAATCTAATTAAACAAATATCATCCCATAAAAAGAATTTTATTCTTATTAGACTTGCATTACCAAAAACCCACAATTATTATTATTATTATTATATATTGGATTTCCTCAATAAAAATCTATTTCTCATGCTATATAAAAGCACTCATAATACCCTTGATTTCCTTTTTGCCTGCAAGACCTAAAAAATTTACTATTTGGCTCCTTACCAAAAGAGTTGGCAAATCGCAGTGTAAGGTGATATTTGCCTAGCAAATAAAAGATTTCTCCTTCTGGAAAAAGACAACATTTCCAGCACCTCTAAAATGCTCAAACACAATGTCTGGTATGCAGTAAGAAACATGCTAGGCAATCCTAGCAAAAGAACCAAATGACTGAAAATCAAGAGAAAAACCAGATAACAGAAAAAGAGTTGTTTGTGTCCTAGATATTGTAATTATTAGGCAAGAATTTTATTTAGATTAAAATATCTATTTTAATTTTAATTAATTTATTTTATTTTATTTGAAAGGTATACAAATGGAGAGAGAGAGAGAGAGAGAGAGAGAGAGAGAGAGAGAGAGAGAGAAAGATCAACTTTCCTCTGTTTCCACATCATCCTCAGTTTCATCATTCCTGTTTCCACAATGGTCTGGACTGTGTCAGGCAAATCCAGGAGTCCAAATCCCAATCTGTATCTCTTACGTGTGTGGTAAGGATCCAAGTATTTAAGTCATCATCTGCTGCCTCCAAGTGTACACATTAGCAGGAAGCTGGAATCAAACAGAGTGGGAATTCAAACTCAGGCACTCCAAAACAAAATGTGGGCATCCCAAGCAGCGTCTTAACCTCTCTGTCAAATACCCACCCACTGATAATACATGTTTTAAAAAAAAAACACTGAAAAGGTAGGTTATTTCATCAGATAATCAACATATATGAGATTTCTCAATTTGCTTAGAGTTTTCATCATGAACGGGTGTTGAATTTTATCAAATGCTTTCTCTGCATCTATTGAGATAATCACATGGTTTTTCTTCTGCAGTTTATGTGGTGTATCACATTGATTGATTTGCGAACATTGAACCATCTCTGCATACCAGGGATAAATCCCACTTGCTCTGGGTGGATGATTTTTCTGTTGTGTTGTTGTATTCTATTGGCAAGAATTTTATTGAGGATTTTTGTGTCTATGTTCATCAGGGATATTGGTCTGAAATTTTCTTTCAATGCTGCATCTTTCTCTGGCTTAGGGATTAAGGTGATGCTGGCTTCGTAGAAAGAATTTGGAAGGATTCCATCTTTTTTGATTGTTCTGAATAGTTTGAGAGGAATTGGAGTTAGTTCTTTAAATGTCTGGTAGAATTCAGTCAAGCATCACAAAATCTAGAAAAAAGATAAATACTTCTGTTAGTAATGTGTGACTCATCACCATACGTTTTTTCAACTTTTTGGCTGCTTATTCTCTCTTTTTTATTATTCATTTATTTATTTATTTATTCAAAAGTCAGAGTTACACAGATAGAGGAGAGGCAGAGACAGAGAGAGAGAGAGAGAGAGAGAGAGAGAGAGAGAGAGAAGTCTTCCATCCAATGGTTCCCTCCCCAATTGGCCACAGCAGCTGGAGCTGCACTGATGCAAAGCCAGGAGCCAGGAGCTACTTCCGGGTCTCCCAAGCAGTTGCAAGGGCCCAAGGACTTTGGCCATCTTCTACTGCTTTCCTAGGCCATAACAGAGAGCTGGATCGGGAGTGGAGCAGCCAGGACTTGAAATGGTGCCCATATGGGAAGCCTACGCTGCAGGCGGTGGCTTTACCCACTATTCTATAGCCCCGGCCCCAGCTCACTCTCTTTGCACAAGAATAGTTCATAATATTTTATATGGCAATAGCAAAAAAGTTAATCAGTCTTTCTTCTAACATGGCCAATCATTGTCTATATTAATAACAGTTTTGGGTGATGTTTCCGCAGAAAACATCAGATCTTGTAAGGGTAAACTGTATGAAATATGCTTAGAAGGTTCATGATAAATGTTATTTTGTACAATTACCATTTGAAAAATCCATGGTCTGTTTATCATTGTACACAGGGTTTTTTTTTCAATTTTTATTTAATAAATACAAATTTCCAAAATACAACTTTTGGATTGTAGCGGCTTTTCCCCCATAACCTCCCTACCACCCACAACCATCCCATCTCCCACTCCCTCTCCCATCCCATTCTTCATCAAGATTCATTTTGAATTATCTTTATATACAGAAGATCAACTTAGTATATAAAAGTAAAGATTTCAACAATTTGCACCCACAAGATACACAAAGTATAAAGTACTGTTTGAGTAGTAGTTTTACTGTTAATTCGCATAGTACAATACATTATGGACAGAGATCCTACATGTAGAGTAGGTGCACAGTGACTCCTGTTGTTGATTTAACAATTGACACTATTATTTACGATGTCAGTAATCACCCAAGGCTCTTGTCATGAGCTGCCAAAGCTATGGAAGCCTCTTGAGTTCACAAATTCCAACCTTATTTAAACAAGGCCTATTCAAAGTGGAAGTTCTCTCCTCCCTTCAGAGAAAGGTACTTCGATGGCCTGTTCTTTCTATTGGGATCTCACTCACAGAGATCTTTCATTTAGGGCATTTTTTTTTTTGCCACAGTGTCTTGGTTTTCCATGCCTGAGAAACTTTCATGGGCTTTTTAGCTGGATCTGAATGCCTTAAGGGCTGATTCTGAGGCCCGAGTGCTGTTTAGAACATCTGCCATTCTATGAGTCTGCTGTGTATCCTGCTTCCCATGTTGGGTTGTTCTCTCCTTTTTAATTCTATCAGTTAGTATTAGCAGACTCTAGTCTTGTTTATGTGATGCCTTTGACTCTTAATCTTATCATTAAAATCAATTATGAACTGAAACTGATCACTTTGACTAGTGAGATGGCATTTGTACATGCCACCTTGATGGGATTGAATTGGAATCCCTAGACACATTTCTAACTATACCATTAGGGGCAAGTCCGATTGAACATGTGCCAAACTGTACATCTCCTCCCTCTCATTCCCTCTCTTATATTTAACAGGGATCACTTTTCAGTTAAATTTACACACCTAAAAATAATTGTGTGTTAATTAAAGAGTTCAACCAATAGTATTAAGTAGAATAAATAAAATACTAAAAGAAATAAAATAGTAAGTTGTTCCTTGACAGTCAGGACAAGGGCTGATCAAGTCACTGTTTCTCATAGTGTCCATTTCACTTCTACAGCTTCCTTTTATTTGATCAAGGATCTAAAACCAATTCCAGGAGCAAGGACAGTCAATTCAACAAATGGTGCTTGGAAAACTGGATTTCCACATGCAGAAGCATGAAGCAAGACCCCCACCTTATACCTTACACAAAAAATCCACCAAACATGGATTAAAGATCTAAATCTACGACCTGACATCATCAAGTTATTAGGGAACATTGGAGAAACCCTGCAAGATAGAGGCACAGGCAAAGATTTCTTGGAAAAGACCCCAGAGGCACAGTCAAAGCCAAAATTAATAATTGGGAGTACATCAAATTGAGAAGTTTCTGTACTGCAAAAGAAACAGTCAGGAAAGTGGAAGAGGCAACCAACAGAATGGGAAAAAATATTTGCAAACTATGCAACAGATAAAGGGTTAATAACCAGAATCTATAAAGAAATCAAGAAACTCCACAACAACAAAACAAACAACCCACTTAAGAGATGGGCCAAGGACCTAAATAGACATTTTTCAAAAGAGGAAATCCAACAGCCAATAGAGACATGAAAAAATGTTCAGGATCACTAGCCATCAGGGAAATGCAAATCAAAGCCACAATGAGGTTTTACCTCACCCTGGTTAGAACGGCTTACATACAGAAAACAACTAACAACAGATGCTGGCAAGGATGTGGGGAAAAAGGGACACTAACCCACTGTTGGTGGGAATGCAAACTGCTAAAACCTCTATGGAAGACATTTTTGAGATATCTCAGAAAGCTGAATATAGCCCTACCACATGACCCAGCCATCCCACTCCTCAGAATTTACCCAAAGAAAATTAAATTGGCAAATAAAAGTGCTGTCTGCACCTCAATGTTTATTGCAGCTTAATTCATAATAGCTAATACATGGAATCAACCTTAATATTCATCAACAGAAGACTGGATAAAGAAATTATGGGATATGTATTCTATAGAATACTATACAGCAGTAAAAAAAAAAAAAAAGAAATCCTCTCATTTGCAACAAAATGGAGGAATCTGGAAAACATCATGCTCAGTGAATTAAGCCAGTCTCAAAGGGACAAATATCATATGTTCTCCCTGATTGGTGACAATAACTGAGCACCAAAGGGGAAACCTGTAGAAGTGAAGTGGACACATTGTCTTCTTGAGTTTATTACTAACAGGAGAGAACTTTGGTTTTGATTAGAAGTCAATAAGAACCAAATACTCTGCTTATAATTTTATATGTTTGACATTTAGAAGAGTTTTCCACCAAGGATTTTTTTTTATTTACCTTATTTCAAAATTTCATTTTCCTCTCTGGTGTGTCCCTCCAAGATTGTGTAAACTTCAGCAAGTTCATGTAGTGATGGACTCTGTGACTCTGAACCTGTGTGTTAGGAGCTGCAGTGATTCAACATGGGATGTTAGGAATATTCTAGAATCCACTCCTATCTAATAGCTACCGATATGGTACTTGTACAAGAAAGTGATTATAAACCACATAAGTATATCCTTCTAAGCCTGAAGAAAACATGTCCTTCCCTTTGGCTAAAATGACCAAAACTGGATGCAACCACTCTATTACCACTTGAATGAAAGAAGTTATAATGGAGGGCAAGCTGAATTGGAAAGAGACCATAATCATAACTCACCGACATTGAAAAGATCTTGGTTTTGCAAAGTTTACAGAGGGGCCACCGCTGTGGCGCAGTGGGTTAAAGCCCTAGCCTGAAGCTCCGGCATCCCATATGGGCGCCGGTTCTAGTCCCAGCTGCTCCTCTTCCAATCCAGCTCTCTGCTATGGCTTGGGAAAACAGTGGAGGATGGCCCAAGTGCTTGGGCCCTGCACCCATGTGGGAGACCAGGAAGAAGCCCCTGGCTCCTGGCTTTGGATCAGTGCAGCTCTGGCCATTGCAGTCATCTGGGGAGTGAACCAGAGGATGGAAGACCTTTCTCTCTGTCTCTACTTCTCTGTAATTCTGTCTTTCAAATAAATGAAATAAATCTTAAAAAATAAATAAATAAATAAGTTTACAGAAACACCTTGCTTTGCAGACACATCGCCTGAAGCCTCAACCAGCGCCTTGGGTAGGACGTAGGAACATGGAGAATCCTGAGGCTTGGACTCTGTTAGCTGGGACGATGGAGGAGAAACAAGTAATGATGACTGTCACTGGATATCCCGGACCTCGGAAGACAGAAAACAGGAGTAAGAAAGAAACTTTCTATTAAATTCTCTGGTAGAATTTTGATGTCTGAATAAACTTTTAAAAGTCAAATTAAGATTTTCAATTGAGACAATATGTAATAGCTGGAAATGAGTGGTAATGACATTGGGTACTAAGTAAATGCTGTTAGAAACCTAATTTTTGTTTAAAAACAGAGCATTTTAAAATTTTGCTTTTTTCCTACTATTTAATATGTGATTCCTACAAAGATGAAAAGAACCTTGGAGGCAACATCATGGCACAGTGGTTTAAGTCGGCACTTGAAACGCTGGCATCCCATGTGAGCACCAGTTCAAATCCTGGTGGCTCCAGTTCTGATTCAGTTCCCTGCTAAAGCACCTGGGAAGGCAGTGGAAGATGGCCAAGTCCTTGGGTCTCTACCACCCACGTGGGGGACCCACAGGGAGTTTCAGGCTCCTGACTTCAGCCTGGCTCAGTCCTGACGGCTGTGACCATTTGGGGAATAAACCAGAGGTGGAATCTCTCTCTCTCTCTCTCTCTCTCTCTTTAACTCTGTGTTTCAAATAAAATAAAAGAAACTTTTAAAAATAAGTAGAGGCTGGCATTGTGGCTTAGTGGGTAAAGCTGCCCCCTGAGCTGCCAGCATCCCATAGAGCTCCAGTTCAAGTCCCGGCTGCTCCATTTCTGATCCAGCTCCCTGCTAATGTGTTCAGTAAAGCAACAGAGGATGGTCAGAGTGCTTGTGCCCCTGCACCCATGTGGGAGACCCTGAAGAAGCCCCTGGCTCCCGACTTTGGTGTAGCCCAACTCAGGCTGCTGCTGTCATTTGGGGAATGAACCAGTGAATGGAAGATTGCACAATCTCTCTTTCTCCCTCTCTCTTATAACCCTGTCTTTCAAATAAATAAATAAATGTGCTTATGTGACTTCATGCTATGTGTCCCCTATGTGTCCCCTCCTTTTCCAGACATGAGGCCGAGGACATCACTTGACATACCAATGTCAGCTTTACCACTTTTTAAGAGAATGTTTAATTCCAAAATATCAAAGAGCTAAAAAAAAAACAAAACTCAGAATGAGAAAATTACATCTTTCACTATAATTGAATAGCTCTATTAAAGTATTATATAATTACATTGTTTCACAAGTTTAAAGTCATCTCAAGAATTCTCTTTAAAGTAATAAGTAGTTTCTCCAAATAGCGCATTCCGGTTTGTTTCTTAAATTGCCGATTCACTTTATGCTACTTAAATATATGAAATTAGATTGATGGACTTCCATAATATTTTTAAATAATCTTATAAGGAAAATTATAAGTAAGCAAAAGACACACACAAAATCTGAATGATTTTCTTTTAATTTTATTTGAAAGGCAGGAAGAGAGAGAGATAGAGATAGAGAGAGAGAGAGAGATGAATCTCCCATCTGCTGGCTCATTTTTCAAATCCCCACAATGACCATGGTTGGGCCTGGTCGAAGCGAGAAACCTGGAACTCAACCCAGGTTTGTTAAGTGGGTGGCAGGCACCCAGATACTTGAACCGTCATCTTCTGTCTTTCAGGGTACACCTTAACAGGAAATTGTAATCAAGAGCAGAGTTGGGACTTGAACCCAGGCATTTTGATATGCCTTTCATTAAAAAAATATATATGCATTGGTTCAACATAGGCAAATCCGTCAAGGTAACACCACATTAAATGAACAAAGGAGAAAAATGGTCATTTCAGCTGGTACAGAAAAAGCATTTAACAGAATTCAACATTCATTTGTCATTTTTAAAAAAACTCAACACATGGTGTCGGCACTGTGCCACAGCTGGTTAAGCTGTAGCCTACAGTGCTAGCAACCCATATGGGCACCGATTCAAGTCCCAGCTGCTCCACTTGTAATCCAGCTTCCTGCTAATGTGCCTGGGAAAGGAGCAGAAGATGCCCAAGTCACTGGGCCCCTGCACACACCTGAGAGATCCAGAAGAAGCTGCTGGTTCTGGCCGTTTTGGCCATTTGGTGAGTGAACCAGTAGATGGAAGACCTCTCTCTTTCTGTCTCTCATTCTCTCTGTAACTCTACCTTTCAAATCAATAGATAAATCTTAAAAAAAAAAAAAGTTAGGAACTGAGGGCTCAGTATGCATTTAGACTGGGAAAAAAAAATTCAACACACTAGAGATAGAAGAAAACTCCCTCAAAATAATAAAGACCATATATGAAAACTCAGTAGTGAACATCATACTCAGTGGTAATTTTTGTGTATATATTCACATGAAATGTTGGGCTTTAGTTTCCTTTTCCTGAGTGATGTCTGTCTGTTTTTGGTGCCCGAGTAATGAATACTGGACTCAAAGAATGAATTGAGAAGTCTTTTTTGCCATCTACCTTTTAAAAGAGTTTGCATTTGCACTTTCAAATTGTAATAAAATTTACCAGTGAAGCCATCAGAACCCAAACTTTTCTTTAAGGAAAAAATTTGAATTACTAAATCAATGTATCTTCTGCTGGTTCTATTCAAATTTTCTATTTCTTCTTGAGTCAGTTATTTTTCTAAAAAGTAAAAAGACTTTTTTACTTGAAAGGCAGAGTTACAGAGAGAAAGGGGAAGAGAAAGAGAGAGAGAGCTCCCATCTACTTGTTCACAACAGCCAGGTCTGATCCAGGCCAAACGCAGGAACCCAGAAGTCCATTCAGGTCTCCCACATAAGTGGTAGGATCCCAAGCACTTGGCTATCTTCTGCTGCTTTCCCAAGCACATTAGCAGGGAGCTGGATTAGAAGTGGAGCAGCCAGGGTTTGAACTGGCACTCATATGGGAGGCTGGTGTTGCCATCAGCAGCTTAATCTACCGCACCACAAGGCTGGCCCCTTGGGTCAGTTTTGATATTTTGCGTATTTCCAAGATTTGTTCATTTCACCCAGGTTATCTAATGTGTGAGCATGCATTGACCTTACCAGTCCTTTCTAATACTTACTATTCTGTAAGCACTACAATAACGTCCCCTCTTTCTTTTCCGTTGTTAGCAATTTGCACCTTCTCCCCTTCTCCTTGGCAAGTGTTTTTTTTATCTTTTAAAGGCAGCTACTTTGGACTTTATTCTTTTCTGTATTATTTTTACACTCTTTGTTTCCTTTATTTTTTGCTGAAATCTTCATCATTTCCTATCTTCTCCTTGCTTTGCAATTTAATTTCTCTTCATTTTCTACTTTCTTAAGGTATAGGTTTGATTGTTGAGTGCTGATATTTCTTCTTTTATTATAGGCATCTACAACTGGATTTCTAACTCAGCATTTCTGTAGCTGCATTCTAGAAATTTTGTTATGTTTTATTTGTGCTTTCCTTAGTCTCAAAGTATTTGCTAATTTCCCTTATGATTTTGTCTGATCCATTGGCCATTTATGAGTGGATGCTTAACTTCCACATATTTGTTATGAATTCCTTCTGTTACTGATTTCAAATTTTATTCCATTTTGGTCACAGAGCATACTTCGAATGACTTAAATCATTTGACATTCAACAAGGACTGTTTTTTTGTCCAACGTATGTTCTTTAATAGAGGAAATTCTTTCTTTAGGAACATATTCCACACATCATTAAGAAGAGTACGTATTGAAAGGAGTGTTCTACCATTTTTCTGTTAGATACCGTGGGTTATACTCTTCTGTTTCCTTGTGGCTTTCTAGTTCTCTCCACTATCAAAAGTGAATGTTGAAGTCTTCAACTACTATCATTGAATTGTCTTTCTCCCTTCTATTTTGTCAGTTTTTGCTTCATATATTTTGGAGGTCTATTCTTAGGTGCAATATATGTTTCTCCTTTTTAAAGATTTATTTTATTTATTTGAAAGAGTTACAGAGAGAAGTAGAGACAGAGAGACAGGTTCACTCCCCAAATGGCCACAATGGCTGAAGATGAGCGGATCCGAAGCCAGGAGCCAGGAGATTCTTCTGGGTCTCCTAGGTGGGTGCAGGGGCCCAAGGACTTGGACCATCATTCTCCACTGCTTTCCCAGGTACATTAGCAGGGAGTCGGATAGGAAGTGTAGCACCCAGCATTCGAACCTGTGCCCATACAGGATGCTGGTGCTTCATTATGGAGCTTTAACCCACTGTGCCACAGCACCAGTGCTGGCCACCAGCAATATGTTTCTAATTGTTATATCTTCTTGATAGATTGACAATTTTATCACTAGGAATTCATTTTTCTTCAAGTAATCATTTTGTCTCAGAGTCCATTGTGTCTATTATTAGTATAGCCATAAAACATCTTAGTATAGCATAGTGGCTCCTCTATGCTGTTCATAATATGCTTTACATATTATATGCATACATATGTGCCATACATAAACATATACACGTGCATATATAGACATATAGACACATACATATATTATGCTTTGCTATACATAAACATAACCATATTATATGTATATGTGTATGCACTACACATTATACTGTACGTAAACATATACATATGCTTACACATAAACATGGACACATACATGCACGTATTATACTATTCTATACATAAACAGCTGCTCACTGTTTGTATTTTTCCCATTGTTTTACTTTCAAACTATTTGAATACAGAGTGTTTTGCCTGTAGAAGACATAGTTGGATCATCTTTAAAATCCATTTTCCAGTCTTTGTCTTCTGATCATTTAATCCATGAATATTTGATACAATTTCTGATAAGATTTATGTTTGATTTGCCCTTGTACTTATGTGTATTATAGCTTTTTTGATTCTTCTATGTAGCCATTACTGTCATCTTCTGAATTTCTTTTTTAAGGATTTATTTATTTATAAAGTCAAAGTTACAGAGAGGGAGAGACAGAGAGAGAATCTTCCATCTGCTGGTTTACTCCCCAGATGGCCAACCAGGCTGAGCCAGGCCAAACCCAGAAGCCAGGAGCTTCATCCAGGTCTGCCACATGGTTGCAACAGGTCCAAACATTGCTCTTCCCAGGCCATTAGCCGACTGAAAGCAATGCCCATATGGGCTACAGCTTTCCTAGCTAGGCCACAACATCGGGCCCCTGAATTTCTTGTGTTCCATTTTAATTCCTCTTTGTTGTACATTTTTAAGTTATTTTCTTATTAGTCACCTTGGGACTTATGATTAACACCTTGCTTTGTTGAGATCTAATCTGGTTTAATACCAAGAGAACACAAAATTCTGCTCCTAGAGAAATCCACCTTTTCCCTCCTTTGTGCTACTGTTGTCACATGCATCCATTTCTATGCACTACAGACCCCCCAGCAGACACAGATATTATAATTACGATAGTCCTTCCTTATCTGAAGTTCCACTGTACACAATTATGGCTACTTAGCCAATGGAGATCCAGAAGTACTAAATGAAAAAATACAGAAAGAAACTCTGTAGAAATTTAAATTGCATGCCATTCTGAGTCATGAGATGAGACCCTGTGCCATTCCACTCCAGCCCACCAAGAATGTGAATTATCCATTTTGCAGTGTATGCGTATTGTATACACTGTCAACTATTTGTTCCTTAGTAGCTGTCTCAATTATCTGATCAGAAAATCCCAACGTACCAAGGTTTCAAGCCTCCACTGAGGGTCTTGGAATGTATCCCACACAAGTAAGGGAGAACTATGTATGGCTTTATGTGGTTGTCTTTTAAATCAAAAAGTGTTAAAAATGCCTTTTGTACTTATCTATGTGGTATCTTTCTCAGCACTAATTCTTCATGTGGCTTCACATGATTTCTTTTCTGTTCTTTCATTTCAGGTAGAATTTCCTTTATCATCTCTTTCAAGGCAGATCTGCTAATGATGAACTCCCTCAGCTCATATGTATCTGGGGATCTTCATTTCTCATTCATTTTTGAACAGTATCAAATTCTTGGTTGGCAATCTTTCTTTCAACATGAAAGGAAATAACTTCTCTAAATGTATTACCTTTGTTGCTTTCACTTAAAGGCGGTTTTTAGAGATTTATTTTATTGTTTATTTGAAAAGCAGAGTTATGGGGGATGAAGTGGGGGAGGGGAATACATAGAGAAAGATCTTCCATCCATTGGTTCATACCCCAATGAGTCACAGTGGCCTGAGTTGGGCTGATCCTAAACCAGGAGCCAAGAGTTTCTTCAGGATCTCTCACATGGGTGGTGGAGCCCAAACACTGTGTCATCTTCTGCTGCTTTCCCAGGTGCATTAGTAGGGAACTAGATTGGAAGTGGAGCACCCAGGACTGTACAGGATGCCGGTGCCGCAGGCAGCAGCTTTACCCACCAAGCTATAGTGCTGGCCCCTGAAGCCATATTTTTTTCCCCAAAGAAACTTTTTATTTAAGGGATACAAATTTCATAAGTACAACTTTAGGAATATAGTGATTCTTCCCACCATACCTACTCTCCCACCTACACTCCCACCCCTCCACCTCCTCCCTCTCCCATTCCTAGTCCCATTCTCCATTAAGGTTCATTTTCAGTTAACTTTATACACAGAAGACCAACTCTATACTAAGTAAAGATTTCAACAATTTGCACGCGCGTGCACACACACAATTGTCTGAGAATGAGTTTTACATTTAACTCTCATAGTACAACTCATTAACCACAGAGGTCCTGCATGGGGGGTTAGTGCACAGTGACTCCTGTTATTCCTTTAACAGTCAACACTCATATGTATGATGTCAGTGACCATCCGAGGCTCTTGACATGAGCTGCCTTTTGAATCCATAAACTCCATCAGTGCTTAGACAAGTCCATAAGCAAAGTGGAAGTTCTCTCCTCCCTTCAGAGAAAAGTATCTCCTTCTTTGATGACCATTTCTTTCTGCTGGAGTCTCACTCACAGAGATCCTTCATGTAGAACATTTTTTGCCACAGTGTCATTGCTTTCCATGGCATGCTTTTTACAAAAATTTTTTTACACTCTAAAACATCACAAAAATATAAAGAAATATTAATTGAATAGTATTTTATTATGATCCTCATGCCCCTGCATTGTAATTACATCATTCTCTTTCTTTTTAAAGGAAAAATAAAAGAACTTCACAACGACAGGGAATTGAATGGTCTAATTATCAATTTGGGCCTGCCAACTGATGGATCCAACCCATTTTATTGACAATAAAGCAAAGCAGAGATGTATATTAAAATTTAAATATTCCTGACCATGGGCAGCCACTTGATTTAGGTATCTGTGTTTACTCCATGCATTTGAATCTCGGCATCCGCCTGTGTGGCTTCCTTTGCTGTCACACTTCTCTCTCAATAGGACATAAGTGCACTGAGGCTCTGAGCTGACACACAGTGGGGAAGACACAACCATTCTAGGGAGGATTCCTATCTGATCTCAGATATCTTGAGCTCATGAGTCACCATTCTATCTGCCTGTTTTCAGAGTTCTTTTTACTTACTGCCACCATTTTAAAATTTTTCTAGCAATTCAGTTTCCATAACCGCTACAGGCCACCTTCCATCATGACTTCTTGTTCCCTGTAACAGTGAATAATTAAAAGTGACCTATGGGCTGGCACTGTGGCACAGCAGGTAAAGCCACCTCCTGTAGTGCCGGCATCCCATCTGGGCGCCAGTTCAAGTCCCGGCTGCTCCACTTCTGATACAGCTCTCTGCTATGGCCTGGGAAAGCAGTAGAAGATGCCCCAAGTCCTTGGGCTCCTGCACCAACGTGGGAGACCCGGAAGAAGCTCCTGACTCCTTGGCTTCAGATCACACAGCTCCAGCTGTTGTGGTCAACTGAAGAGTGAACCAGCGGATGAAAGACCTCTCTATCTTTCTCTCTGTCTCTCTCTCACTGTCTATAACTCTACCTGTCAAATAAATTAAAGAAAAAAAAATAAATGATAGAAAACGGGGCCAGTGCTGTGGCTCACTTAGTTAATCGTCTGCCTGCAGCACCAGTATCCCACATGGACGCCGGATTCTGTCCCGGTTGCCCCTCTTCCAGTCCAGCTCTCTGCTGTGGCCCAGGAGGGCATTGGAGGATGGCCCAAGTGCTTGGGCCCTGCACCCACATGGGAGACCAGGAGGAAAGCACCTGGCTCCTGGCTTCAGATCAGCGCAGCGCTGGCCGTGGTGGCCATTTGGGGAGTGAACCAATGAAAGAAAGACCTCTCTCTCTCTCACTGTCTATAACTCTACCTGTCAAATAAATTTTTTAAAAAGAGAGAAAAAGAAAGAGAAAGACCTCTCTCTCTTTCTCTCTCTCTCTCTCTGCCTGCCTCTCCTTCTCTCTGTGTAATTCTGACTTTCAAATAAATAAGTAAATCTTAAAAAAAAAAAAAGTAACCTCTGCATTAGCAAATCCCAGGACTTCGTTTCAGCAGAGCAATGTACTCCTTATGCCTCGTGGGAGGGCTCCCGTGGTAGGAACGCACCTGCAGCTTTCTCCTTCTGAGATTTGCATTTTCTAAGGTGCTGACATCCCTTTGTTTTCTCTGGAAATTTCTTCCTCCCTTGGTTCCTCCCGTGCTGCTCTCTCCAGGTTCTTCCCATTGTAACTGTTTGCTCCTCCATCTTCCAGTCTGGACTGATGACTTCCCCAAGGAGCGGTGCTCAGTCCTCTATGTTTCCCCTTTAAGCGTGAAGCGCTCGCTCTCCTGAGACCAACCTCAGAGCTATTACACAGTGTTGTGTCTGGGATCATTTCTTCAGCGATGTCTTGAGGGACCTCCCTGTTCATCCCAGAAGATTCTGTGTGCTCAGATGCGCACTTCCAGTTTCCCGTTAGACCTGTCCCTTTGTTCTCCACTCAGCTCCCGCTCAGCAGAGCCGAGTCGCTCATCACTTCCCTCTTCTTACCCCTCCGCGCCTCACTTTCCTTCCTGACTTTTCCAGGTCTGTTAATGGGATTGCCATTTTTCCAGTCTGTCAGGTTTCAGAACTGGAAAGCAAATGCAGTTTTTGGGTTTGCTTTTTTAATCTCTCTGTTCAGTTGTCCTCAATACAATGCCTTTTAGTTATGTTGATTCCTCTTTCAAAGTTTATTTTTTGCTTTGCCTTTTTGGTAGGAGATTGGTAGTTTCTATTAAAACATTGGTGCACATATTCTTTGGTTTAGGAATTATATTTAAAACAATTTATCACGCACCTTTACTTGCATAACTGAGAAAAGACTTATACATAGTGATGTGTTCTTTTCAACATTGTTAAAATAGAAACACTTTGGGAAAAAAACTAAATGTCTACAAATAGCTCAGTGGTTCTTCACTCATATGTGCCAATATTATGAGAGAGCTGATATCCTATTGAAGATAGCAAATCAGAAACCTAGATTTATGCTATTATTTCATTTTGCAAAACAAATATAGACTTGTATGTGCATAGGCCTTTTTTCTGTAATTTGTTTTCCCCATTTAAAACATTGAAGTATAGTTTACATACAGTAAAATTCACCCTTTTTAGTGTATAGTTCTGAGTGTTTTGAGAACTGCATACAACCATGCAGTCACCTCACAAGCATGGTGTAGAACAATCCCATTTCTCCAAATACTGCCTTTGGGCGTCCTTGGTTTACCCTGTCCTTGTCCTCAACCCTTGGCAACCACTGATGTGTCTTCATCCTATATGGTTTTACCTTTACCAAAGTGTCCCATAAATGTAATTACACAATACGCAGCCTTTTAAACCTGCCTTCTGTAAGCTAACATATTTAGATTCACCCCTCTTGCTAGGTGTAGTGTAATTCATTCTCTTCATGACTCAGTAATATTTCATTTACAGAGAGACCACAGTTTGTTAATTCACTCCACAGTCAAGGGATACTTGCATTATTTCCAGATATTAGCAATTTTGAATAAAATCATATAAATATTAGCACATAAGGTTTTATGTAAACATAACTGTTTGTTTCATTTTGATAAATAGCAAACAGAAGGACTGAAGGGTTATATTGTCAGTGTATATTTAAACTTACATCGGCAAAACTTTTCCCTAAAGTGACTGTATCATTGCGCTTTCCCATTATCAATATAGGGGGCTCCAATCACTCCACACCATTGCCAGTAATTAATATTGTAATTTTTTTCTTTTTATTATTCTGGCAGTTCTATGGGTGATATTTCATTGTGAGTTTGACTTATATTTCCCTAAAGATGGATATTGAGTGTCTTTATTTATGCTTGCTCTGTGCACAGGGAGATTCAAGACATACACATTTAGTTCCGATTCTGATTATGTACAGTGTCGCCATGGAAAAGCTTTGCAGTAGCTGAGAATGGGAAGAGGCTTTTACATTTCACCTTCTACTCTTCATATAAGCTACTTAAATGTAGTCCACATGCAGGAAGTGTTGGGCACAGAAGGTTCAGCTGTCCTTCAGATACTGGCATCCCACACCAGAGCACCAGTCTGAGTCCCAGCTGCTCTGCTTCCGATCCAGCTCCCTGCTAATGTGCCTGGGAAAGAAACTCCCACATGGAGTTCAGAGCCTGCCCTGGCTGTTGTGTCCATTTGGGGGAGTGAACCAACACATGGATTTCAAATAAATAAAATAAATCTTTAACAAAATAAATACAGTCAAGTGCGTGATTATTCTGAAATTTTTTTCAAAATTAATTTAGAAAATTTTCCCCCTATAAGTAAAACCAGTCCTGTGTTTCATTAATCCTCTAATAGGGTTTCATGGGCAAAATACAAGAATAGTAGATTACTCAAAGAACAACTAGAGGGTAGCCCAGGGTGTGAAAAGAGGTTTGCCCAAATCTGTAGAAAGATCTCTCCTCTCCATCTCTTCTTTTTAATTCCCCTAGTTTGGATGTCACCATGAGGTAAGAATAGAGTTATTTTATTTCATGTATTTCAAAAATCTCTAATGTATTGCTTTGATTAATTTTTGAAGATGTTTTAAAAAGATTTAACCTGGCACACTGGGTTCTAGTCCCGGTTGGGGCGCCGGATTCTGTCCCGGTTGCCCCTCTTCCAGGCCAGCTCTCTGCTATGGCCAGGGAGTGCAGTGGAGGATGGCCCAAGTGCTTGGGCCCTGCATCCGCATGGGAGACCAGGAGAAGCACCTGGCTCCTGCCTTCGGATTAGCGCTGTGTGCCGGCTGCAGCGCGCCGGCCGGGGCGGCCATTGGAGGGTGAACCAACAGCAAAGGAAGACCTTTTTCTCACAGTCCACTCTTCCTGTAAAAAAAAAAAAAATTTATTTACTTACACATTCATTTATTTGAAAAGCAGAGTTACAAAGAGAGAGGGAGAGACAGAGATCTTTCATCCACCAGTTTACTCCCCAGATGGCTGCAACAGCCAGGTCTGGGCAGGCTAAAGCCAAAAGCCCAGAGCTCCATTCTTGTCTCCCATGTGGGTAGCAGGATCAAGTACTTGGGCCATCATCTGCTGCCTTCCCAGGTGCATTAGCAGGAAGCTTGATGGAAAGTGGAACAGCTGGGATTTGAACCAGCTCTCCAATATGGGATGCCGGCACTGTAAGTGATAGGTTAACCCACTGTGCCACAACACCAGCCTCTCTATGACTACTCTAACAAAAGTAACAAGAAACCAATGTCAGTAGCTATCAAAACAAGAAATAAAGCTTGAAAGGGGAGCAATATAGACTTTTTACTTCAAAGTTGAATCCTAACCACATTGAAATACCACTGCACACCTGTGAGAGCATCTAAAGTTAGAAAGCGTGAACATACCAAGTGCAGGTGAGGACATGGAACCACTGGAACCGTCACACACTAGTAGCAGAACTGCAAAAATGGAATAACCGATTTTGAAAGCTTTTTGGCAGTTTCTTAGAATGCTTCAAAATACTCACATGACCCAGTTATTCCACCCACAGATATTTCCTCGAGAGAAGGAAAAGCACACGTTCACACAACACTTACACACAAATGTTAACAGCAGCCTTTTTTGTAATAGTCCCAGAATGGAAACAAGTATCCATCATAATGTGGATGAACAGAGAAAATGAGGTACAGCCACGACTTGGAATACTACTCAGCAATTACAAAATGAACAAGAATGAATCTCAAAATCATAATGTTAAGTAAAAGAAGCCAGACCAAGAAAGAGTTCTTATATAAAAGTCTCAGAAGCAGAGACTCATTCTTAATAACAGAAAGTAAACCTGTGGGTTCCTGGGATGAGAGACGGGGCCCAGAGGGCAGGAGAGCAGGACTATGAAGAAGCCTGGGGTGGTTTTTGAGGGTTGTGGACAGATCCATTATCTCAGTAGTGGTGGTGGTTTCAGAGGGGCACATAACCACATTAAAACTGACAAAAGCATCTCACTTAAATGTGTGCAATTTATTTTATGTCAGTTGTGTCTCAATAAATCTGAATAAAAAAGATGAACCCTAACAGTATCCGAAAATCATTTGATTTTCTTATCACATAAATATACAACCAAGAAGCTGTGCTGATGGATTCAGACCATAGGTTTGTGATTTTGATAAATTAGAAGTATTAGATAATAGTGAGAAAGAGGAGGTGGAGGAGGCAGCATTGGAGATAGATCGGGTGATGAAGGGCTTTTCTCCTCGCCATGCTTTCTCCTACAAACCACTGGACAGACAGATAAATTCGTGTCCAAAATGGTAACCATTAGTTATGTGTGGCTATTGAACACTTGAAATGTGGCAAGAGCAGAGTGAAATGATTTCTTTTGATTAATTACCTTCATTAACTCAAATTTTAATTGTCATGGTCACGTGTCTAGTGGTTACTGTGTTGGACGGAGCAACTCCAGAGCCCTTGTCAGAATTTGGGTTCATTGTCATCCCTGCCCTGCCCAACTGCTCTTTTCTTTTTCTGTCCTCACCAAGAAGTGGAAGAGGCTTCTGCTCTGAGGGATAAAGTGAGGCAAAGAGAGAAGCACAACTATGCATTTCAGATCAGCATGGCTTTTAACACTTGCATCATCACAGAGGTTCCTTTGGACAGCACAGCTCTCCAGAGAGCTGGTGAAAGTGTTAGAACAGGATAGATTTAAATTAATGTGCAAACCGAAATGTGCTGTCTGCTTACTTCCATAGCCAGGAACAGGAAGACTGATTGAACTTCACCGTCTTAAAATACACAGAACAACTGCTCTAATGAATCAGTCATGATCAAACCAGCTCCAGAACACAGACTGGTCTCCATTGCTCCAGAAAACAGAGGGAGATGAGGTCTGGGACTTTAGCACCAGGGCTGGAGTTTATGTGGAGAGCTGAAAAACTATCTACAGAGTGAAGTCTTACATAATGGATAAGCTTCCCCACTGACAAATGCCAGTTTTCCAGTGGACCATGGAAAATTGTCTATTTTTGGCCACTCCATGGGAGGCTATGGATCCCTTACTTGTGTTTTGAAGAATCCTGAAAAATGCAAATCGGTGTCAGCATTTGCTCAGTGTGCAACCAGTTCTCTGTTTTTTGGGCGGGTGGATGAGGGGGACAAACATCTCTCAATGGATATTTGGAATCAGATCAAAATAAATGAGAGGCTTAGGATACTGCTATTCTTAGGAAGTTCTATTCACAGTACCTGAATAGATGAGATCAAGAAAATCCTGACAAAACATTTCAGCGAGACAGTTACTTCTGACACCAATTGTTTTTAGATTACAAAAGGCTTATAATTATAGTTGCCTTTCATTGCAATCTTTATTAATGACCTCATCAGGCTTTATGCAAAATACCTGAATCCAGGAAACATCAGATACTGGAATCCCTTCTGAATTAAAGACAAATTATTAGATGTCGAACTATAGGTTTTTGCGATGCTAATTACTTTGTAGTAGAATCATCTGATAAATAATACAAGCCTAAAAGTTATAAGCATATACTTATGGTTTTAGAAAGGTCATGAGGGGCTGGCACCGTGGCTCACTGGGTTAATCCTCTGAGGTGCCGGCATCCTATATGGGTGCCGGGTTCTAGTCCCGGTTGCTCCTCTTCCAGTCCAGCTCTCTGCTGTGGCCCGGGAAGGCAGTGGAGGATGGCTCAAGTGCTTGGGCCCCTGCACCCGCATGGGAGACCAGGAAGAAGCTCCTGGCTCCTGGCTTCAGATCAGCACAGCTCCGGCCATGGCGGCCATTTGGGGAGTGAGCCAACAGAAGGAAGACCTCTCTCTTTCTCTCTCTCTCACTGTCTATAACTCTACCTGTCAAATTTAAAAAAAAAATGGTTATGAAATATCAAGTATGTTTGAGTGGCTCCACAGTTTTTCAGGCTTTGCTGTAGTTGCTTTTTAAAATATGTGGAGCAGACTGATCTTATTTTACAGAGCTCTTTGACACATTTTATGAGATCACAGTAAATCACTCAAGACATCACTGAAGATAGTTTTGTTGCATAAAGAATGACTTTTCACTGCTCCATCTGTGAGAAGTGAGAAATCAATCATTGCTGTGGTTTGGACGCTTTGGCCTCTGTAAGAGCGCCTGCTGGAAACTGGGTCTGCAGAGTGGCAGTGCTGCAATGCTGGGACCTTTAAGAGGCGGGGCCTGGGTGCAAGGTAATCAGGACATGAGGCTTCCACACTCATGACAGATGAATGCAATCTTGTGAGAATGGACTAGGTCTCCTGAGTGAGTTATTTGTTTAACTTTTATTTGATAAATATAAATTTCCAAAGTACAACTTTGGATTGTAGCGGCTTTTCCCCCCATAACCGCCCTCCCACCCACAACCATCCCATATCCCACTCCCTCTCCCATCCCATTCTTCATCAAGATTCATTTTGAATTATCCTTATATACAGAAGATCAACTTAGTATATACTAAGTAAAGATTTCAGCAGTTTGCACCCACAAGATACACAAAGTATAAAGTACTGTTTGAGTAGTAGTTTTACTGCTAATTCACATAGTCCAACACATTAAGGACAGAGATCCTACATGGGGAGTAAGTGCACAGTGACTCCTGCTGTTGATTTAACAATTGACACTCATTTATGACATTAGTAGTCACCCGAGCTCTTGTCATGAGCTGCCAAAGCTATGGAAGCCTCTTGAGTTCACAACTCCAATCTTATTTAGAAAAGGCCTATTCAAAGTGGAAGTTCTCTCCTCCCTTCAGAGAAAGGTACCTCCTTCTTTGATGGCCCGTTCTTTCTGCTGGTATCTCACTCACAGAGATCTTTCATTTAGGGCTTTTTTTTTTTTTTTTTTTTTTTTTTTGCCACAGTGTCTTGGATTTCTATGCCTGAAATACTCTCATGGGCTTTTTAGCTGGATCTGAATGCCTTAAGGGCTGATTCTGAGGCCAGAGTGCTGTTTAGAACATCTGCCATTCTATGAGTCTGCTATGTATCCTGCTTCCCATGTTGGGTTGTTCTCTCCTTTTTAATTCTATCAGTTAGTATTAGCAGACACTAGTCTTGTTTATGTGATGCCTTTGACTCTTAATCTTATCATTACGATCAATTATGAACTGAAACTGATCACTTTGACTAGTGAGATGGCATTGGTACATGCTACCTTGATGAAATTGAATTGGAATCCTTAGATACATTTCTAACTATACCATTAGGGGCAAGTCCAATTGAGCATGTGCCAAACTGTACATCTCCCTCTCATTCCCTCTCTTATATTTAACAGGGATCACTTTTCAGTTAAATTTACACACCTAAAAATAATTGTGTGTTAATTAAAGAGTTCAACCAATAGTATTAAGTAGAATAAATAAAATATTAAAAGGAATAAAGTAGTAAGTTGTTCCTCGACAGTCAGGACAAGGGCTGATCAAGTCACTGTTTCTCATACTGTCCATTTCACTTCAACAGGTTTCTTCTTAGGTGCAGTTAGTTGTCACTGATCAGGGAGAACATATGATATTTGTCCCTTTAGGACTGATTTATTTCACGCAGCATGATGTCTTCCAGATTCCTCCATGGAATCTGGAATGGACTAGGTCTCCAGTCCATTTTTTTTTTTTAAGATTTATTTATTTCTTACTTGAGAGTCAGAGTTACACAGAGAGAGGAGAGGCAGAGAGAGAGGTCTTCCATCCGATGGTTCACTTCCCAATTGGCCACAACTGCCGGAACTGCACCGATCCAAAGCCAGGTGCCAAGAGCTTCTTCCAGGTTCCCACTCAGGTGCATGGGCCCAAGGACTTGGGCCATCTTCTATTGCTTTTCCAGCCTATAGCAGAGAGCTACATCAGAAGAGGAGCAGCCAGGACTAGAACTGGCGCCCATATGGGATGCCGGCACTTCAGGCCAGGGCTTTATCCCACTGTGCCACAGCATTGGCCCAAAGAGTGAGTTATTTTTATAGCATAGTCACTTCACACACTGCACCCTTCTACACGTGTCCATTTTCCTTTCACTTCTTCAGCACTTTGTGATACAGCTGGATGCCCTCACTGGTGAACAAGAGCCTTGCTGACTGGTCTTCTAGCCACCATGACCATGAGCCAAATCAGCCTATTTATAAAGTACCCAGCCTCATGTATTTTGTTATAGCAGCATGAAGTGCACTAAGACATACTTTATTTATTTATTTATTTATTTATTCATTTATTTATTTGAGAGTCACCTCAGATGTAAGCCCCCAGAATCTTCTTGTTCATCAGGTCAGAAACTGTAAATTTCACTTTTTTTCATTCTTTGCTGTAAATCTCCTCTCTGGTTCTCTGTTTCTGTCTCCTGCACCAAGGAATTTTGCAGAAGTTCCATTAATTTTATTTCATCTGCTTTTTTTTTTTATTATCTGTTCATTTGGAGAGGCAAAGAGAAGAGACAGAGAGAGAGAGAGAGAGAGAGAGAGAGAGAGAGAATGCTACTATTCATTGATTGACTCTCCAAATTCCCGCAAAGCCAGGGATAGGACAGGCCAACACTAGGAGTCAGGCACTCAATCCAGGTATTCCATGTGAGTGGCAAGAAATGACCATTTGAGCCATCACTTCTGTGTCCCAGGGTTCACATAGCAGGAAGCTGAAATCAGGAGACAGAGTGGGGAATCAGACTTGGCAGCTCCAGTATGGGAAGCGGGTGTCTTAAGCCCTAGGATAAACACTCACTCCCCAACTTTTATTTCATAACTATTAGGAAAAATCCACAAAATTGTAGCTGGAAGCTTGTTACAGCTTAAAAATTGCAGAATTTTGCCCATTCATGTTATTTATTATTCTTAAAACCTGAAATCAAAAAGGTGACTTCTCTGGGTTTTTCAGTTCAGATTAATGATTATTTTCAATGGGACCCATCCATGGCCACAGCTGGTGGACGTGAAAGTGTTTGCTTCTGCCAGGCCCTGGTCCCTCACCCTGGTGATCCCTGCAGCCCCATCAGCCATGCTTGTCACCCTACCCTCGGGCACCCTGGGCTGTGCTGGCTCTATCCTCCATGGTCTCTGCAATATACCACGACATGCCTACTGCCTCCCTGACTCACGCACAGCCTGGTGGATCATGGGTACCTTTCTTTTCTTATCTCAGTCACTGAACCTCCAGTTTCTCCAGCTCTTATTGATTCCTTAAAAGTAGAAACAAGCAAAGAGAGCCAACACCAGGCAAGGACTCAGCTCCCCTGTGAAGGTAGGCTCCCCCTGTGTCCCATCACCAGTCCATCCGTAAGAAGGCCAAGAGGACCCACAGAACTTCTGGTGTGAATGAGATGTTCTGTCTCTGGTACTTAATACCCAGCTACTCATGGTCTAGTCCCACATGAAATCTCATTCATGAGAACAGCTGTGCAGAGGCTTGTGGTGAGAATATATAAGATCGTCTTTTTTTAACAATTCTCAAATATATGTTATATACTATTTTTTCTTTTTTTAAAATTAATTTAAAGGCAGGAAAAAAATTTTTAATTAACTTAAAGGCAGAAAAATTAATTTAAATTAATTTAAATTAATTTAATTAATTTAAATGAATTTAATGATTTTAAAAGGCAGAGTTACAGAAAGAGAATGAGAAACAGAGAGAGAAAGAGATCTTTCATCCACTAGTTCACTTCCCAAATGGCCTCAACAGCCAGGGCTGGGCCAGACTGAAGCCAGAATCCAGGAGCTTCATCCAGGTCTCCCACATGGGTGCAAGGGCCCAAACACTTGGGCCATCTTCTGCTGAGTTCCCAGGAGCATTAGCAGGGAGGTGGATTGGAAGTGGAGCACCCGGTACTCGAACCAGTGCCCACATGGGAGTCTGGCACCCCAGGCAGCAGTTTAACCTGCTGTGCCACAATGCTGGCCCCAATTACCATTATTAATTAGTCACCACTTTGTGCGATAGATCCCCTGAACTCACTCCTGTCCACCTGAAACTTTGCATCCTTCCATCTACATCTCCCGTTCCCTCTACCCTCGTCTCTGGCAAAGCCCCATTCTACTCTTGGTTTCTGTAAGTTCAACTTTTTTGGATTCACAAGCTCAGTTTTGAGTGTAGCTTGACAGCCTTCAGGGTGCACTGGAGAGGATGGGCAGGGGTGCCCCCCAGCACTACCCCCAGAAGCCCCGAGGTATGATGAACAGTGTGCGCGCTGACTTTCATTCTGAATTTCCCCTGTGTGATCAAGTTCATTGTGCTGGCAGCTGAGAAAACCATGGACAGCTGGGGAGTTATTTTCTCTCCTTTAGTCACAAGCTGATGGGGATGATGTGGATAGGAAGTGTGGGGGAGAGGAGGAGACAAGTGCTCAATGCTCCGACCAGAACTGGGAGAGGTGGCTCACAGAGCTTCCTCATGCACAGAGCAGATGCTTAGATAACTCATGATTCTAGCTCCTACGGTTGATGAGGAACAACTGGCTCAGGGCAACAAAACTCTTGCAGTGTCAGAAAGAAGGACCAGGCTTCACATCGGGCTTATCGTTATTGTTTAAGGAGCAGTACAAAATATTTCATCCCAATTGCATTGTTTCCAAAAACCAAAGAATCCACAAAACTCAGTAGAATACTATTTTCCAAGTGTGAGGTCTGGCCAGAACATTCTCTTAAGTTAATCCCCTCTGTTTTGTGGACAACTGCTGAACTAAAACAGGCAGAAACTTGGATATCAAAAGTGACTCCCTGTAAGAAGTTTGCAGATGCCCTGACAAGGAATATACCTCACTGGAGGGAGAGTCACTGCCCTGGAATTTTCTATGCACTGTCTTAGGGATCCTTTGAGGCTGCAGATTAAACTACTCCTTATATTCATGCATTAAATGTGTATATGCTTTGATATATAACACATATACACAACATTAAATTTATATATACCACTGACATATTTATTGTTTAAAATTGGTTTTGGACACTTATAGTTCCTTCCACACAGACGTATTTTCCAGATTGCTTCCTGTGTGTTATGTGTCACAGTGTTCAATTCAATAGTATAAAGGAAGGGGCCGGCATTGTGGTACAACATGTTAAGCTGCTACCTGCCACAGCAGTATCCCTTACGAGAATGCTGGTTCGAGTCCCACATGCTCTATTTCTGATCCAGCTCCCTGTTAATGCACCTAGGAAGACACCAGATGGTAGCCCAAGTACCTGGGCCCCTGCTACCCATCCACATGGGAGACCCAGACAAAGTCCCTCGCTCTTGGCTCTGGCCTGGCCCAGCTCTGGCAATTTTAACAATTTGGGCACTGAACCAGTGACTGGAAGAGCGCTCTCTCTCTCTCTCTCTCTCTCTCTCTCTCTATGCCTTTTAAATACATAAGTAAATCATAAAATATATGAGGGCAATTCAAAAAGTTTGTGGAAAATGCATGTTATTAAAAAAATGTGCATCCCGCATGGGCACAGATTCTAGTCCCGACTGCCCATCTTCCAATCCAGCTCTCTGCTGTGGCCTGGGAAGGCAGTGGAGGATGGCCCAGGTTCTTGGACCCCTGCAACCGCATGGGAGACTGGGAGGAAGCACCTGGCTCCTGGCTTCGGATCGGCGCAGCTCTGGCCGTTGCGTCCACCTGGGGAGTGAACCAAGGGAAGGAAGACCTTTCTCTCTGTCTCTCCCTCTCACTGTCTGTAACTCTATCTGTCAAATAATTAAATAAAATCTTTTAAAAATGCATGCATTTTAACATTTTTGCACCAAAAGAAATGCATCATTTTCCCATGAACATTCTGAGGTCCCTCGTATGTATTCAGAGGCTTCTATGAGCCAGGTGGGTTGACATTTTGGCATTTTCATCACTTCCAAAGGGACCAGGCCCAGGTCGCCTTCTCACCTCTCAGTTTTCCTTTCCCACTGCCACCTGCCCATCTACAGCAGTGGCACAGGCGCTTACTCCTGCCTGAGTGAGTGAGAGGGACAGAAGGCGTCCACTTAAGAAACAATTTTATTTTTGAAGCTGGAATCTAAGTCTCTGTTTCAAATATACATTATGACTTCACTTTCAACTTACTAGTGCAAACTATATCATATAAAAGAGATACAAAACAAAATGCAAGAAAACTAGCGTGCATGGGGCCAGCGCCATGGCTCACTTGGTTAATCCTCCGCCTGCTGCGCTGGCATCCAACATGGGCGCTGGTTCTAGTCCCGGCTGCTCCTCTTCCAGTCCAGCTCTCTGCTGTGGCCCGGGGAAGGTAGTGGAGGATGGCCCAAGTGCTTAGGCCCCTGCACCTGCATGGGAGACCAGGAAGAAGCACCTGGCTCCTGGCTTCAAATCGGTGCAGTGCTGATTGTGGCGGCCATTTGGGGAGTAAGCCAACAGAAGGAAGATCTTTCTCTCTGTTTCTCTCTCTCACTGTCTATAACTCTACCTGTCAAATAAATAAATTAATTAAATTAAAAAAAAAAACTCTCATGCTGTGCTAGGATGGTGTGATTATTTTTGCCTGTTCTCTATTTTCATTGCCTTTAAAATACTCTCCTAAAATGGAAATTAAATAAGCTTGTTCTTTTAGTAACAAACTATTGTCTAACCATTGGCCTCAGGCAAATTCACCCTTGTATGCTTTGTTTAAATGGAGAGTTCAAGAGTTAAATAGTGTATGAGTAGCTTTTTCTATACTCACTCATGGTTCACACTGGCCTATTGGTCTCTTAAATTCTCTTGGCTAATCTCTCTCCCTTAGACTGCCAACTTTTAAATGTGGTTCTCTTTTATTAATTATGTTTTCAAAGACATTATCTTCTTTCCAAAAACGTTAAACACTTTTGGCAGTAGCTTATTTCCTGTGTGATTTTGAATACATCTTATTTCTCTAAATCTTGATTTTAAATCGGAATTCTTTTTTTTCCATTAAGCAAACTACTGTTTACTGACCCCTGAATGCCCTTGGGCAGAACTACAACGCAGAGCTGTACAGGTGCCCGGCACACAACCATCATCTGACTAGCAGCTGGGTGAGGGCTGTTTGTCATCATGTGGTGAGAGGAAGAAACACCAAAAGGGCAGCTAGCATCCCTTCCTCAGCACTGAGTAATCGCTTAAACGGAATTTGAGATGTGCAGCAGGTTAAGCCATTGCTTGGGACACGTAAGTCCCACATCAGACTGCAGTTTGGAATCCTGGTTGCTCCACTTCTGATCCAACTTCCTTCTAATGTGCCTGGGAGGCAGCAGATGATGGCTCGAATATGTGAGTTCCTGCCACCTACTTGAGAGACCCAGGTGGAATTGCTGTCTCTTGGTTTCTGCCTGTCCCAGCTCCACTATTGTGGGGATTTGGGGAGTGAACCAGTGGATGAAAAATCTCTCGCTCTCTCTCTTTCTCTCCCCTCCCCCACATCCTCCATCATTTTACCTCTCAAATAAATACATCTTAAATAAATAAATACACTTGAAATGTCTACAGCCCTGCGTTCAGGCATTTACATATATACTGCAGAGACTTCAAAAACAGAAAACAAAAATTGAAGAGAGTAATTTCTTTCTAATGTAATGAATGAACTGCTAATTTCAAAAGCTTTTTTAGATATTAGATGATTACTGGCAACTTTAGGTACCACCTCAGTGACGCAGTGGAATTGTTAAAAGACCTTTAGGAGATCTTATTGCCCATCTGGTGCCTGGAATTAGTGAGTTTTCACCTTGAGCTCAGGATATGGCCACCACAAGATGTCCCTTGCAAAAGAGAGAGAGAGAGAGAGAGAGAGAGAGAGAGAGAGAGAGAGAGAGAGAGAAATTCCCAGAAATTTAAAACCATGAAGCATGATGGACCCAGACAATGCTGAGGTTTGTGCCTCCTTCCTGGAGAAACATGCAAGAGGCTGTGTTTACTGGAGAGTGAGGCTGTCGCAACCAGAAAGAAAAGAAGGAAGCAACTGCCTGTTTCTGCACTTTTGCAAATCATGTATTTCTTTTTTTTAAAGATTTATGTATTCATTTGAAAGTCAAAGTTACACATAGATAGAGAAGGAGAGGCACAGAGAGAGAGAGCGAGGTCTTCCATCCGCTGGTTCACTTCCCAGTTGGGCACAATGGCCAGAGCTGCACCAATCCAAAGCCAGGAGCTTCCTCTGGGTCTTCCCATGCAGGTTCAGGGGCCCAAGTACCTGGGCCATCTTCTACTGCTTTCCCAGGCCACAGCAGAGAGCTGGATCAGAAGTGGAGCAGCTGGGACTCCAACCGGCACCCATATGGTATGGGGGTACTGCAGGTGGCGGCTTAATCCACTACGCCACACCGCTGGCCCCACAAATCCTGTGTTTCAATCAACGTTTAGACATGGATCACTCAGAAGAAGCTATGGCCAATCGTCCTCCACAGCAAAATCACCGAAGCTAAATCATTAACCACGACTCATGACATCCACAAGGTCTTGAAATCTACTTAGAGACCTCAGCCAGCAATCCCTGTCCACTGGACAAAGAAGGAGTCATTTTTAGCATCTGTGATGCCTGAAGTACTGCAGGGGGATCCTGCTGTTCTTCACCTTGGCTTTCCTCATTGCATAGTCCATCCTCTCAACCCCCCAGAATGTGTGGGGGGAAGAACCATCAAAGAGATGGGGAGCTGTGAGTTGCTGCCACGCAGTTTGCTTCCATGCTAGAACTATGTAGGCTAGAGCAAGGTGCAGCCAGAGGACGGAATTGTGGGGGGAGGTGCAGAGAAGGAGGGCGGCGGAGGCTATGGTACTGCAGCTGCTCAACCTTGTGGCTGCTGCATCCAGTTAGCACTCAGTATAACTTTCCAATCCCAAAGAAGGTAGCACATCTGCAAGAGTCCTCTCTCTTAACAGGTGTTGGGAGAGGACATAGGTGGTAAAGAAGATGGACATCCTCAGTAAGAATCTTCAAGTGGTGAAAGCTTGGACTCCTGTATTTTTGTGTTCAGGGTCTTTCACTTCTCTGGCAAGGGCTTCCCATGCTGCTTTTTTGAGTGGAAAAGGAAGAGGGTCACAAAGCAAGGGGAAGCTACCCCGGCTCCTTCTTCAAGAATGAATGAATTTACATAGTTCATTCATAGTAAGCAACCAGGGGCTCGCTGTTACTTCTGCCCGGGGAGTGTATGTGTGGCAGAGACAGGGCCAGACTTAACTCATGTAACTCATTAATCACCACCCCTACTGCTTGCTCCATGAAGCTGCCTCTGTAATACCTCAGCTGATTCTCTATAGCCACAGCTTTCATAAGCAAGGATTGAACCAACCACAGCTAGAACATTCCACAAACAAGAAATTGCATCTGTTCTGAACAGGCACAGACAGTTTTCTAGAAAATTATTTCCTAAGCAGCATACTGTAATAGCTATTTACATAGCATTCACATTTTTGGGGTATTATAAGTAATCTAGAGATAATTTAAGGTTGGGGAGAGAGTGGACCTTCAGCCTGGTGGTTAAGACACCCACTTTGCACATCCCACATCCCACAAAATGCCTGGGTTTGATACTTGGCTTCAGCTCCAGAGTCTAGCTTCTTGTGAGCACAGATCCTGGGAGGCAGCAGGTGATGTATCAAGGAGTTGGTCCCCTGCCACCCTGTGGGAGACATGGATTGAATTCCTGGATCCTGGCTCTGGCCTGGCCCCACCCTGTTGTGGACATCTGGGGAGTAAACCAGTGGATGACAGGTCTCTCTCTCTCTCTCTCTGTCTCTCTCTGTCTCTTGCAAATACATGCATACACACATAAAATCAATAAAAAATAAAGTATATGGGAGGATGTACACTGGTTATGTGTGAACATCATATCCTTTTATATAAGGAACTTGGGAATTTGCAGATTTCATAAAGGCAGGGATCCTGGAACCAGTCTCCTGTGGATACTGAGAGACACACACTCACATGAAGTTCTTCCATTTTCCTTAGGTTTATTCACCCCAATACACCAGCTCAGTAGAAGCAGAACATCTCTATTTGTTTCTAGGTTGATTCTTGATGACACCCAGATGTTGATCACCTTCACATGTCACATGTGTTCGGATATCTAGTCTTGTAGTGATTATTTATAATATTATCAATTGGTACTTTTCTCTTTTTTAAGATTTTTATTTATTTATTTGGTATATAGAGTTATAGATAGAGAGAGAAAGAGGAGAGGTCTTTCTTCTGCTGGTTCACTCCCCAAATGGCTGCAATGGCCAGAGCTAGGCTGATCTGCAGCCAGGAGCCAGGAGCTTCTTCTGGGTTTCCAACACGGGTGCAGGGACCCAAGTACTTTGGGCCATCTTCCACTGCCTTCACAGGCCATAAGCAGAGGGCTGGATCAGAAGTGGAGCAGCCAGAACACAAACTGGTGCCCATAGGGGATGCAGGCAGAAGCTTTGGCTACTATGCCACAGAGCCAGCCCTGGTAGTTTTCCACTTATTCCTATAAAATGTGGTGGAGCACAATGAGTACATGGTGAAGCTTGGTTGCTGTGCCTAACTCCCACTACCAGTGTTGTTTATGGTCTTGGGCAAATGGCTACATCACTTTGTAGCTGCTTCTTCATTTGTAAAGCTAGGATAATACCAGGATTCATCTCATAAGGCTGAAGAATTCCTATACACAAAATGCTATGAGCAGAGCTTAGCACAGGGTAGGAACTTGGTAAGTCTTTCTTAGGATTCTTAATGTTTGTATAAAGTGTTGAATTCTGTGAACCCATCATGTATGGAGCATAGAGGATCCAACTCTTTGTAGAATAAATACTCTTGAATTTTCAAATTACCTACTGGTAACTTCCCACTGGGGAGTCAATAGAATTAAATTCAAACTTTTATAGTACAAGGGCTCATGAAAAGTTCATGGACATGTGCATTATAAATAACTGCATGGATTTTGAAACTTTTCACATTAAATAATCTTATGTTTTAATTTCAATTTCCCATGAGCTTTTTGAAGTCTGCTTGTGCACTGGTAACATGTTCTTGAGAACTTCTGGCTCCAGAGAAAGCACATTTGTGGAAGCATGCCATCAATATCCTGTGCCCTTCATGAGCCAGGAAAAGCTTCAAGAAAGAATCCTGTGTTCAGTAGGTATTTTCTCTTTGTAAGAGGCAGTACCGGGAGGATAAATAGGGTGACAGTGAGACAACACAGGCCATTAATCTGCTCTCAGTAACCTTGGCAGCCATGATGACACAGCCAGTGTCACAGAGAGACTTGGAACGGTAGGATTGCTTCATTTAGTGCACAACCTGGATTCCAGGAACCCATTGTTTCTCCATGCAGCAGGTTTGGGGGTGGAGATGATCTTTCTGGGCTCTTTGGTCCCCAATCTAATGCTGTCCTTTGGAGAAGACCTTTCCACCGAGCCAGCTTAGCAATGACTAGCTTCCTGTGGGTCAGATAGAAATGCAAATGATTTGGGATGTTTGCTTTGTGTGTCTACAAACATAATGATACCCAGTATAGTATTCGAAGATGGGGTGTGTAGGGAAGTGACTAAGTTAGAAGTGCTTCACTCTTCTGAATAGAATTTGTGCTATTATAAAATCAGTTGAAGGGAGTGCCCTAGTCCCTTTTTGGCCTCTGCCATGTGAGGATGCAGCATGGAAGCTGCCATCTGAAGGCAGAGTTTCCACCAGACACTGAATCTGCTGGCTGCTTAATCCTGGACTCCCCAAGACTCAGTGCTGTGAGAAGTAAATGTCTACTATTTACAAATAACCCAGCATGAGGGACTTTGTTATAGAAGCACAAGTGGACTAAGCCAGGCCTTCAAAACCAGTCTCTGGGAGGGGATCGTGGGAGCTGGAATCCCACCTGATGTTTGGGTATGCATTAGAAACTAAGAATTTTGAGGGCCTGGCCCCTTTCATGTGAAATAGCTGCTTTAGCAGTTTTACCCTACATAAAGAAAGGGAAGAAGAACAGGAGAACCACCCAATGATAGATTCCTCCTCTTCCCTGTGTTGTCTACCTTGTTGTCAGCTCCTAGGGCTAGCCCTGGCTGGGTGACACTGGAATGAAATCAATAGGGACAACACTACAGAGAGGAAGAAGTTCAGGATACAAGAGTAAAGGCCCATGGTAGAATAAGCTAAGAGTATCAATAGCTCTAGCAAGGAAGGGCATACCAATTCAGAAGAAATACAAGTGACAGAGGAGAAATTTTGAGATAGAAGAGAGAAAAGTTGAAGGAATAAAAATTAATATCAGCCTCCTTGTAGAGCAGGTAATGAGAGCCTCTGCTAAAGAGAAGAGCAAGTGTGGGATGGAATCTCTAGGACTGAAAAAGATTTGGGAAAGCCCAGTGTTTGTCATCTTCTTGCTAATCCCATCACCTCCAGGACTAATCCTGTAAAAGAACATTTATTAACAAATATGTGCTCAATGATGGTCTTTACTGTATGAGCCCTGAGAAACCCAACAGACAAAATCCCTACTGTCTTGGAACATAGAGGACTCACTGGAAAATACAGACATGAAGTATTAAGAGAGAACAGTTCACTGGGGTGAGTCCCATTGGGAGAGATGTCACATAGCAGGTGGATGCTCTGCTAGATGGCACTGGTTAAGGGAAGGACTCAGGCACCAAGGTAAGGCCCATTGCGCTCCCCTCCAGACTAGTGAATTCTTTTCTAACAGGGTTCTCTGTCTCTTATTTCTTTCTAGTCCTATACAGCACCACTAAATTTACTAGTGTTATCACGGTTCTGCTCCAAACAGAACAGTCCCCCCAGGCTCACCACAGAGGGTCCAAACATGTTGGGGTGAGATCCTTGGCTTCCACCAGCCAGGGCCTGCCCTTCCTTCCATGTCACAACTCCCTGTTCATCCGTGCCCACACGCTGTCCCCTGACGTGTGTCCTTTGCCATCCTTCTCTTGCTTCTCCTTGAGCATTCATCATCCGACATTCACTTTTGGTGTCTCATTTCTGCTCCACCATTCAACATGCACCTCCCCCAGGAAGCATTCTCTGATCCTTGGTAGCAGAAGCAACTTCCTTCTCTTCCGCATGTCCACAGAACTTTGTTCCTAATTATGATATTTTTAATAGTTTTTATTGTGCTGTGATTTTAAAAAAAGATTTATTTATTTTATTTGAAATACAGAGCAACAGTGAGACAGAAGGAGAGGAGAATAGAGAAAGAACTGTGATTATTTTTATACTTTCCACATCTTCCTATTATAAACCTAAAGACAGGAAGTGTGTCTTATTTACTGGCATAATCCATAATGCTTTATACGCCAATGAAAAATATTCAGTTAGCTGTCTGTATGCATGGATTTTTGCATCCAAGGATCCAACCAATCCCGGATGGAAAATTTTAGGAAAAAAATGGTCTGTAGGTGAACATGTACAGACTTTTTACTTGTTATTACAAGGGTACTTCAGATGTTTGTGAAAAATGGAATTAAAAGATAAATTTATTTTGATGCGAAATCCATGCATACAAGGGGTCTTCACAAAGCTCATGGAGGGAGTGTACATTTAGCCTAGCAGATAAGATGTCGATATCCCTAGGGGAGTACCTGAGTTTGGTTCCCAGCTCTGGCTCCTGACTTCTGTTTCCTAGCAATGAAGATCCTGGAAGACAGCAGTGTTGGCTTAAGTAATTGAGTTCTTGCCACCCACGCTGGAGATCTGGTTTGAAGTCTAGGCTCTTGCCTTCACCTGGCTTAAGCCCAGATGTTGTGGGCATTTGGGGGAAGGAACCAGTAGTTGGGCGTTCTTTCTTATGTGCATTCTCTCTTCTCTGTCTGCCTCTCAACTAAATAACTTTTGCAAAGATTATTTTTAAAAGTTCATGATAATGTGTATTGAAAAAACTAAGCATGGATTTTTTTTTAAATTTTCACATAAACATTTATTTTAATTGCATTTCCCATGAACTTTTTGAAATATCTCATATTCCCTAAACAATATGCTGTAACTAGTATTCCCATCATATTCACCTTATATTAGGGATTATAAGTAATCAACAAATAATTTAAACTCTCTAGGAGGATGTGCAAAGCTTATATGCAAATACAATCCATTTTATACAAGGGACTTGAACATCTGTGAATTTTGGCATCCATGAGCGTGCTGGAACCAATTTCCCAGATACCAAGGGACAACTGTATTCAGCTAAAGGAAATGCTCTATTAATGTTTGTTGGAATAACTCTAAAATAAAAAGTAGTCATGTAGAAGAGATGCTTAGGCGTCTCCTGTGGTCCTACACAAACTTTCCATATTCCTGGAACACAAGTGTTCTCAATACGTAGATAATACGTAGATACTTCATCCATCCATGCATTCACTGTTCAATATAAACGTTGTTTATCTACCATATGCAAGTCGTGCACAAGGGTAGCAGGATGCTGGCTCTGGCTTCAGGCAGCGCGTGTATCCACTGGTCATGTATATGTCGCTATATTTTCTTGTTTGCTTCCCAAACAGCAAAATGGCACTGCATATCACCACCAGGAGCAACGTGTAATGATCTTCATTTTAAGTTGTGACCTATAGGGGCAGAAAAGCCTTGTGACGCACAGAGCGGAAAGAGATGCAATTTTCACATCGACAGAGAATACTGGCTTCTTACGGACTTGCCTTCCTGTTTAGTGCCTGCAAACTGCACCCATTGCACCCCCCCACCTGCCCCGCCCCGTCTGCAATTATTTTCCTGGTATTCATTCAATGGGGAGCTTCATGTCTGCTTCTTTAGATTTCAATAAACGTCGGTGCAAATTCAAAATCAATACTTTCCTTCTAATGTCAACAAAAAAGGGGAAAGACCTCCAGTTGTGTCGTTATAATCAACATGCAAAAGGGAAATGCCCACACGCACACATTTTATTGCATTTGTTTCCAAACGGGCATTTTTTTTTCCCCCAGTTGCTGCCGTATAAAAATACTTTAACAAAAACCACAAAAAGTTACAAGATCCTGAAGCGCCGCGATAGATGGCTACCCACCTCCCATCCAACTAGAGCTTTTATCCTTACTGGGGCTGGGCGGACACACAGGCCGGTCTCTTCCTTCCTGCGGACCTGTTCCCCATCCATGTCTCCGCCCAAGTCTCTGGGGACCCAAAACCTATCTGTGCCTCCCTCAGCCAAGAGCCCACGGATCTTTCCAGACTCCTTCGCAGCGGTGCAGCGAATTCATCTCTCTCCCAGGCTGCGCCTGGCACGCAGCCCGCTTCCCCGGCCGCTGCCTCCCGCGTCTCCCCCTCTTCTGTCTCCCTCAGCCCATCTGGCCCCTGCGCTCTCGGCTCCCCATTATTTCCAGGGCCCACGCGCGCCGCGCGGCGCTCGCCCCCTCGGCTCTGCCCCGGGCTCGTCTGTATTTGGAGCTCCCGGAAGCCGCCGGCGACTCTCCCCCGGAGCAGCGTGACTGACACGGGCTCGCGTTCAGGGGGGCGGAGGCGGCGGGGAGGAGACCGGGAGGGCGGCGGGAGGAGGCAGCGAAGGGCCGAACGCCGAGCCGCGCCGCGCAGGACCGACTGTGGACACCGGAGCAGGTAAGGTGGGGCGCTCGGGGAGCGGCAGGTGCGGGGCGCCTCGGGGCGGGGGCCCGCCGGGCCGGGGTGGCGCGCGCGGACGCGGGGACGCGGGGACGCGGGGACGCGGGGACGCGGCGCGGCGGCCCCCATCTGGGTCAGGGCAGAGGCGCGCCCCGGCCGCGCAGTCTCCCTGGGCCCCGGCCGCGCAGGAGGCGGGTGCGGGCGGGAATGGGCTCTGGTGGCCGCGGCCTTCCCACGCGAGAGCCGCTGCGCGCCAGGGCGGTCTCACTTTTGGGGGGCTTCCCCCGGCTCAACCTCGGAGCCTCACGGGGCTGCCAAGGTGGGTGTCACGGCGCCGGATCTGACCGCAGCCACTCGGAGCAGAAAGTGCTGGAAAGAAAGCGACCTGGCTTCTTTGCAGAACCTGACTTGAGGCGGTGAAGTCACTTCTAAAAAATGCAGGGGCAACTGAGGCATTGAGGGAAGGCTCTTAACGGGACACCCCACCACCACCACCCCAGCCGGCTCTCCGGCTGCTTTGGGTGCCGGGTCGTGGGGGGAGTCGCCACCTTGTCTTCTGCTGGCGCTGATAACCAGACCTGCGGATGACCCTTTTCTCATGAGCATCGCAACGTGCTGCAAGTTTCAGCAAAACTGTGTGTGGCTCCTGCGCTGTTTAAAATGATTATTAGAGGCGACTGCCTTGAGGATGGTGAACTAGGATTAGACGCGAATAGCGCTAGTGGAGACGAGTACTTAGCAAAAAGATCGGGGACCCTTGGGGATGGCCTCGTGGGAATGTGGCAGCTTGTGGAAGTTGTATTTTACCAGAATCGTCTGCAGAGTATTGCTTCTCTATTGCTCATTTAGCTTTCTTTTTAATGCAAGAAGCGTGTCCTGGAATTCATGGTAGAATATCTAAACTCACTTAATGTGCGGTTACACGGTAGAGAAATCGTTCTGGTAGGCGCTGGACTCGGATTAGACTGTAAGCCTCTTGAGGGTACGGGCAGGGTTTGGGGCAGCTGATTCCTGCAGGTAATAAACGTTAGTGAAAATAATTACATCGGCAGCTCCGCTGTGACTGGAGCGCGACTTCTTAAAGAGACTCAATATCTTGAAAAGAAAATCTACTTCTTCATGAACTCCTAAGTCTAAAAATGCTTAACAAAAGTGGAATCAACATGTCATATAAATATCTACTGTGCGTAAAGAGGAACAGAAAGTCTATGAGAAATCATGAAGGTCATTATCAAGAGAGTCTTCGATAGCTGAATGTCAATTTTTGCTGCTCTTTGTTGAAGTGAGAAGTAATTTAATTTGTTGATGCAGGGTAGGATTTGGCAAGCGTTGGAAGAAGAGATAGATGCTAAAAATAATTGGTTTTTCAGGCCATATGGTCTCTTTAATAACTCCTCAGATCTGTTGTGGGATGCAAGTGGCTGAAGGTACATAAAGGAATGCCATGTTTCACTTTATTTACAGGGTTTTTTTTGAAGTTCATATTATTTTCACTATTCTTTGTTCTTTTCCTCTCATTATTTAGAAATGTGGAAACCACTCTTACCTTGGGGAAACACAAAAACAGGAGGGAAGTGGAGGAGCCCAGCTGGCAGTGGTTGCTATTCCCAGCAGCCCTTGCCAGAATTTGGAGAAGAGCCTTTTGAAAGAGTTAATGGGACAGATTTGGAGTGTCTGTTAGATACCCTGGGAATTAGGTTAAATACCTTCAAGAATAATATTAACTTATGTGGGACATTATGGTGTCTGCTTTGGACTATTTCCTGACATTTTTATGTATGAGGATTTGTTTTGGTTTTGCTTTGTTAATTATGTAGTATTTTGTGTAAAGATACTTCAGAAAGTTCATGGAAAGATGGAATTAAAATACAAGTTGATTTTGGTGCCAAAAATTTTTTGAAGTCTGTGCGGTGTTCCATGGTGCTCATTTTCTAAGAACTTTTTGAAGATTCCCTCATTTGCATGGATTTCAAAATCTTTTTGTCTAAACAAACTTAACCTTGTAATAACATTCATCCACTTTTTGAAGTGCCCCTGAACACAAAAATGGTATGCTAACTCTCTATAAGTTACGAACATTATATTCAAATGCACCCAGATGAGCCCATCACCTGTTTTAGAAACTAGAGCTTAAGAGCTAGAAGGGTGTAAATAGTATGGAGAAAATATTAAAATATTAAAAACGCATATATGTGATAATGGACTTGTATCCACAATACATAAAGAGTTCTTACAGCTCAAGAACAAAAAGCTAAATAACTCAATTTTAAAATGGCAAAGGATCTGAATATAGTTCGCCACAGAAGATATATGGCCAATAAACCCATACAAAGCTTCTCAGTATCATTTGTCAGAGAAATCCACATCAAAACCACAGACCACTTCACACTCCCCAGCATGGCCATCATCAAAAAATCAGATCATGATAAGTATGTGCATTGAAGGAATTAGAACCCCTATCAATGCTGGTGAGATGCTGCATTTTCTTTGGAAAACAGTTTGTCAGTTCTCCAAGTGAAACATAGAGTTTCCACATGACCTAGCAATTTCTTCTAAGTATTTATAGTTGAGAGAGCGTCTGTGTCCACCAAAAAGCCTGCACATGGATAAGCAGATCACTGGATTGTGGTCTATCTGTAAAATGGGATATTATTTAGCCATACAAAGGAATGAAGTACAGGTGCATGCTCCCACATGGATGAACCTTGAAAACATTGTGCCCAGTGAAAGAATCCAGTCACAAAAGACCACCTATTGCATGATTCCATTTATAGGAAATGTCTAGAACAAGGAAATCTGTAGAGACAGAGCAGACGAATGGTTGCTTCAGGTTGGCAGTGGGTTTGGAGTTGGGGAGTGATAGAAAAAGGACACAGAGTTTCTTTGGGCGTGATGAAAATGTTCTAAAATTGTGCTGATGGCTGCGTGTATCTGTGAACATACTAAAAGCATTGAACTGTGTGGTATGTGAATGATCTCTCAATTAAGCTATTAAAGAAAATAAAAGGAAGGTTGGGGAAAGAAAGACTAGATTGCTTCCCATCCTGATGCATCTTTCCTTGTGTTTCTCCCCTGTGTGATCCCCTGTCCCTTCCTACCCTGGATTGTGTGTTCATCCTTTCCTGGTTTTATTGTAAAACAGTTTTATTACATAACTATGTATTCCCAAGCAATATATTGTTTAGGTTTGCTTATTTTTTACTTATTAAAGTGGTATCTATACCTTCTCCTTTTTTTAAGATTTATTTTATTTATTTGAAAGACAGAGTTACAGAGAGCGGTACAGCCATAGAGAGAGGTCTTCCATCTGCTGGTTCACTCCCCAGATGGCCACAATGGCCAGAACTGTGCCAATCCGAAGCCAGGAGCCAGGAGCTTTCTCTGGGTCTTCCAGCTGCTGATTCACTCCCCAGATGGCCACAATGGCCAGAACTGTGCCAATCCGAAGCCAGGAGCCAGGAGCTGCCTCTGGGTCTTTCCACGCAGGTTCAGTGGTCCAAGGACTTGGGCCATCTTCTACTGCTTTCCCAGGCCACAGCAGAGAGCTGACTTGGAAGACGAGCAGCCCGGACTCGAACCAGCACCCATATGGGATGCCGGCATTTCTGGCCAGGGCTTTAACGCACTGTGCCAGAGTGCCAGCCCTACCTTCTCCTTTTTAAAACTCAATGTTGAGTCTTTAAGAATCATCCATATTGTTACATTAAGTTATGTAATACTTCTTGGCCAATAGTCCCTCTTTGATTTAGGAATTTGTTGTTGTTGACAGGCATTTGGGTTGGTTCCATGTGTTGCTGTTACCCCAGCGCTGCTTTGAAGACTTTTCCATGTGTTTTAGCCAGTGTTCTTCTGTGTGAATGTGAATGTGCCATGCAGTTTAATGGGGAAAAAAACAGCCAATTCTTCTGACTTGCAAGTTGATAATAGATACCCAGTTTATTAGTTTTCCCAAACCAAGAGAGGCTGCATCGGAGATTCTGCTTTCTCCTCCTGCTTCAATTCTGATTGGAACTTCTGTCTTAAGAAGTGTGAAAAAACAAAGTTGCCCACCATGACCCTGCAATGCAATCATTCATGAATGTCTTCATCTCCTTATATTACATGGCGTTAGGACAACTTTGTAAAGGCAAAGGGACATTACTTTACACAAAGTACATGACCGAACCTCATTAAATTTTTTTTCTTGTGTGATGTGTCCTACTGGTGGCCCAGTAGCTCTAGTTTGATTTGGTTTGATGATTCTGGTAATGATAAGCCAATCAGAAATCTGGGTGTTTTTCTAATCTGTTCTGATACAGTCTCTGAGTGTTCACACTTCCTCAGGATATTTCTGCTGAACTTGGGAAGTGGGAAAGCATCCTAAGATCAGAACGGTAAGAGTTTTTTAATACTGCTTTTAAAATTGTAGTAAAATATATGTACTGTGGAATTGATCATTTCAAACATTTTTAAGTGTGTGATTCAGTGGCATGAAGTACATTCACTTCCTTGTGCGCCCATCACTACTGTCCATCTCTAACATGTGGTCATCCTCCCAAATTGAACCCTTCTTGTCTTCCCACACCCTCCACCCAGGATAACCACCCTTCTGCTTTGTGTTTCTTTGCCCATTTTAGGTGCTCATGTAAATGGAATCATACTAGTCTTTTTCTTTTTTTCCATATGAGTTTTTATGTCCAGGGAACTTTCACCTTGCTTTATTTTTCTCTATGTGTATGCTTTTTCCACTGGAGGAAAACTTAGCTTCTCTGGGAAATTATGTAATAGGTTTGTTTTCCTTTCAATAGCCAGCCCTGTAAACTAAGGAATACTGGAAGTTGTCTGAAGCCAGAAGAACTTTTTTTTTTAAAAAAGATTTACTTATTTACTTGAAAGTCAGAGTTACACAGAGAGAGAAGGAGAGGCAGAGAGAGGGAGATCTTCCATCCGCTGGTTCACTCCCCAGATGGCCGCAACGGCCAGACCTGAGCTGATCTGAAGCCAGGAGCCAGGAGCTTCCTCTGGATTTCCCACACGGGTGCAGAGGCCCAAGGACCTGGGTTATCTTCTACTGCTTTCCCAGGCCATAGCAGAGAGCTGGATCGGAAGAGGAGCATCCGGGACTCGAACCAGCACCCATATGGGATGCCAGCACTGAAAGTGGCAGCTTTACCCTCTGTGCCACAGTGCTGGCCCCCAGAAGAACTTTTGGCTGCTATGAATATGGTCTTACCTGCCCTGTCTGCTTAGATATCCAGTCCTCCTGGCTTCTTATTGAACACTTAGCCAAGCAGAGAGGCACAGGAGTCCATAATCCTAAAACTTTAACATCTGCCTGATGAGTGGGTGAATAAGGTAATCTTTGAGGTCCTATTAGCACCTAATTTCTCATAATTAAAAGCCACTCTGAAATATATGTCTGATCTACATCTCTCTGGTTTTAATAGAAAGGATTGTACATATTTTTATAGATTTATTCATGTATTTATTTGAAAGGCAGAGTGATAGAGACAGGAAGACACATATACACACACACAGAGAGAGAGAGAGAGAGAGAACCTTCCATTTTCTGCTTCATGCCCAAATGGCCACTTTGCCAAGGCTGGGCCAGGCTGAAGCTAGGAGTCAAGAACTCCATCCAGGTCTCCCATGTGGGTGACTGGGGCCCAAGGACCTGGGCCATTCTCTGTTGCTTTCCCAGGCACATTAGCAGAGATCTAGATTGGAAGCAGAGAAGCAGAGCAGCTGGGACTGGGGCCAGTGCTCTGATAGAGGATACAGCATTGACAGGGACGGGTTAACCAGCTGCTCCACAATGCCAGACCAGGAAGGGATTATTAAACAGCGGGAGGGTTCCTTGAGAGTGAATACAGAAGCAGGGTGGTCTAAATGGCATTACCAAATAGAAAGATGGTTCCTGGAGATGTTTGATGCTGGGGACACAGAAGACAGACCTACAGTACATAAACAAGACTGCTTGTTGTGTGTCTTCACTTGTGCAGGTTCATGAGAAGTGAACCCCTATTACTTTGAATCAATCCATGTGGCAGTCCAGAGAGATTCTGGAATCCACTGATTATTAATTCATTCCTCCTGTGTTGAGGGCTACTGTATCACTGGGAATACAAAAAATAATGTATCAGAGAAGGAAGATGCCATGGGCAGAATAATACCTAAACTGTGACCAGAAGTCTCAAGGGATCCACTGGTGATGGATCCATCCAGTGGTGGTTAGTATTTCCCATCTTGTTTCTGTTTAGTTCTGTTCATAGAAGAAGCACTGGGTTCTTATGAGATAAATTGGTTTATTCTAAGGCAGAGGTAGGGAATCTTTTCTCCTGCCAAGGGCCATTTGAATATTTATACCATAATGTGCATCTATACAACATTATGAACTAAAAAATTACCCTGGTATACATTGATTGAATTTTGAGTCCCACCTGTGGGTGTCTTGGCAGAGCCATACCAAATGATTTTACAGGCCTTTTATGGCCTATGAGTTTGATATTCCCCCACCCCTTCTCTAGGCAAAGACTTCCCAAAGGTGCATGCATGGAAGTGTTTGAAGACAAAGTCCAGGTCCACATCTCCTACATGCGCTTTCTCCTAAACTGATCTTTCTGAGAGACAGCCTGTAATGGAGACACAAGTTCTCTTTCTCTCCTCCTTTTCCATAATCAGCTTTTTCTCACTGTGCATGTGAAAAGCCTGTGTCTAGCGCATCTCACTAATCCATTTTACTGAAGTTTCATCTCAAAGCAGTTTCACTTGATTGCATTGCTCAGGAATGTAGAAATCTATGAGGTGAGAAGGGTAAAGGGAAGTAATCTAGAATATCAGTTGAGTTTTAGGGGTGATAAAGTGAGTGATTCTAATGCCTGGACAGACAACCTTTGCAAAGCTTTGTAAATCTTTGTTTACACTAAACAAGACCAAATTGGAGGACAATCTAATCAAACTGTAAACTCAAAAAAATTATTTATTGTTATTTACTTGAAAGGAAAAGAGACAAAGGAAGAGAGACCTCCCATCCACGGGTTCACTTCCCAAGTGCCCACGGAAGCCAGGGCTGCTGGGTCAGGCTAAAATCAGAAATGTGGAACTTGACTCAGGTCTCCCAGGTGGGTGGCAGTACCCAAATGCTGCCTCCCAATTTTGCCAAAAGCAGAAGCAGAGCCAGTACTCAAGCCCTGCGTCTCCAGTATAGGATATGGATGTTTTAACCTCTGTGCCAAATGCCTGTCCCAGGATACATTCTAAAAGAGGATGAAATCAAGGCCGGCCTTGTGGTGTAACAGGTTAAGCTACCAACTGCAATATTGCTATCCCATATGAGAGTTGGCTCGAGTGCCCGCTGCTCTGCTTCTGATCCAGCTCCCTGCTAATAGCCTGGGAAAGCAGCGGAGGATGGCCCAGCTGCTTGGACCCCTGCATCCGTGTGGGGCTGGATGAAGCTCCTGGCTCCTGGCTTCCATGTGGCCCAGCCCTGACTGTTGCAGCCACTTGGCAAGTGAACCAGCAGATGGAAGATCTCTCTTTATCTCTGCCTCCTCTCTCTCTCTGCATCTCTGACTTTCAAATATAAATCTTAGAGAGAGAGAGAGAGAGAGAGAGAGAGAGAGAGATCATGACTCTCATCAAATAAAGAAAGAACATTTTAAAACCTACTTTAAAAATGACGAGAGCCAGGCCAGTGCCATGGCTCACTTGGTTAATCCTCCACTTGCGCTGCCGGCATCCCGTATGGTCGCTGTTTCTAGTCCCAGTTGCTCCTCTTCCAGTCCAGCTCTCTGCTGTGGCCCAGGAAGGCAGTGGAGGATGGCCCAAGTGCTTGGGCACCTGCACCTGCATGGGAGACCAGGAGGAAGCACCTGGCTTCAGATTGGCATAGCTACTGCTGTAGAGGCTTATTTGGGGAGTGAACCAATGGAAGGAAGACCTTACTCTCTGTCTCTCTCTCTCTCTCATTGGCTAACTCTATCTGTCAAATTAAAAAAAAAAAAAAATGAAGAGAACCAGAAAGGTTTCAGAGTCAGTCCTAAGAAAGCCATTTCTAGAAATGTTGGAATGAATTTGCTTAATAGGTGTAAAACTGACTTCTGCCATAGTGGGAGAGGGAAAGCAGTTGAGCTTCTACAGGATAAAATTTTTTTGCATCCCTATAGACATTAATTATTTACTATCCATTTTATATAAGTTCTGTCTCTATGAGATTGAAAAATAGACTAGTTAAGTCAGTGGATAGTTGAGAGAACCCAGATAGGTGAGTTCTTAGGATGTTTACTCCATTAGTCTTTTCCAATTTTTCCTTACACTGAAAATTCAAATATTTTTGATATTTCATCACTTTTTGATGTTTAGCATATAACTAAGAAGGATTTCAAAAATTGAATGACATTTCTGTAACAAAATTTCATACATTTCCATCTCCTTATCTAATTTTTTCAGCATTACATTGATTAAAAACAAAAAATCAGAATCAAATTGCTACTTAACCCTGACTTATTTTAGTAACAAGTATAGTGATATACATAATTTCTAGGGGCAGGTGCTGTGGCATAGCGGGTAAAGCTGCCGCCTGCAGTGCTGGCCTCCCATATGGGTGCTGGTTCTGGAACCAACTGCTCCACATCCGATCCAGCTCTCTGCTATGACCTGGGAAGGCAGTGGAAGATGACCCAAGTCCTTGGGCCCCTGCACCCATGTGGAAGACCCAGAGGAAGCTCCGCAGCACTGGCTGTTGTGGCCAATTGGGGAGTGAACCAGCAGATGGAGGACCTCTCTCTCTCTCTCTTTCCCTCTCCCTCTCCTCTCTCTCTGTGTAACTCAGACTTTCAAATAAATAAATAAATAGATATTTTTAAAAACTTTCTATTTGCATTTAGCAATTATTTGTTAAAATTCATAGTATTTCATTTTGATAAGTTGATTTCTACTAATAAAGATAATATTAGTTTTTTTAAAAAAATAGTTTGACCATTGAATTAAGGCTTAAATATAAATGTATTTGATACAAAAAGTATGATAGAATAATTAAAATACATTAAAGTATCAAATATGTAAAATTAGGATAAATTTCTGTAAGGCAAAAGGAATTGAGCAATAAATTCAAGGAGTAATGGAATTATGCAAAATTTGTGACTGTTAAAGAGCAGCCTGTTCATGTATTCTTCTTTTTGACATTTTATTTCAGAATAATTTTAAATTTACAAAACAAAAATTGTGAGGTAGTAATACAAAGAGTTCCTGTATATAGCTTACTCCACTTCCTCTCTTATTAATGTTTCATATTAGTATAATTTATCACAATTACATATATTCTTCTAAAATTAGCAGTGAAATAATGACATATTTCACTGAGTGATAAAATCATTTTACTTTTACATCTCAGCATGCAAGAGGCTATATGGAAGTAAAAGTTTACTAACTAATAGCTTACCTTACACTTGTTATCTGAACAAAAACAAAGGTCCATATTGTAGCAAATTCTTTCTAGTTTAGTACTGGTAAATGAACCAGTTTACTGACTGACATAGTGCTAGGGATTCCTTGTTCTGCTAGATTTAGGGAAGACATTTCAGAGCTAACGGTCTGGCACCTCTCAGAAGGGGATGGTAGCTCATGATGTGTTACTTTTTTATTTTTAGCAACTGTATCTTTACCTTATTCATCTTTATTTATTTTGTCTCTTCAGTATGTTATCTCCATTTCTCGTCTCCTGAGACTTCAGTAACACAAATAGTAGACCTTTTAATGTGGTCCCACAAACCTTTTAGACTGTGTTCATTATTTTTCCAATTTTTTCTCTCTGTTCTTCAGATTGGATAATGTCTGTTTCTTCAGATTCATAGACACTCTTCTCTGTCATCTCCAGTCTGCTATTAAGCCTGTCTAGTGCACTTTTTATTTCAGTTACTTATTTTTTCATTTCTAGAATTTTCACTTGTTTTTTATAGTTTGACTCCACTGACACTTTGTGTTTTTCCATTGATGTCAGGAGGATTTATCTTTATCTCCTTGACCATACTTAAAAATAGCTACTATAAATCTGCCTCATGATTCCAACACCTCTGTCATCCTGAGGTTGACATCTGTTGATTATGTTTTCACTTGAGGATTGCTCACATTTCCTGGGCTTTCCTATGTCAAATATTTTTTGATTGAATTCTGGACAATTTGAGTATTACATGATGAGACTCTGACTCCTTTGGAAGGTGCTCAATTCTTTTGTCTTATTAGGTAATCAAGGCAATCCTATCTTGAATTCTGTGAACAGTGATTCCAATATCAGTTCAGTTTTCAAGCCTTTGCTGTTGGTCTTGAGCCTCATGCATGCACTGTTTTGAAGGTTAGTCTGGGACTTGAGCAGTGCTGTCTATCGTAGTTCAGTTCTCGGAGTCCCACACATGAACACACGAGACTGGGACTTGTGCTTGTTGACACACACTGCACATCCTCTCCAGCCTTCCCTTTGGGATTCTCCCCACGCTTCTACTCCTGTGCTCCCTTTTTTCCCTATTCATCTGGCATGAAAAAAATGGTTTTATTTTGAAAAGCTAGCTGCTGCTGCTACTGCAGTTTAGTTCTCCAAGTCTGGGGCCATCCTGAAGGCAAAACAGTGAGAGAAAAAAATAGCAGGGGTTCTCTCCAAGCTCTTTGGACCACAGTGGTCCTTTTTATTTCCTTCTTTTTGTCACTGTGACCAGGAGAGAAACTTTAACTGCCTGTGCAGTTCTGTCGCACAGTTCCATGTCTGTGGTCCCTCTTGGGAGAGAAAAAGGAAAACACAGAACCTTGGCTTCCCCCATGCTCTCTCACTTGAAGGAGCCCCAGGCCCTCTAGCCAAACAGGGGGTTCTTTCAGCGTGCTTGCTACCTGCACCGCCCGCACAGCTCTGATGCAAGGACAACCCCAGCACACGGCCTGGGTGAGGACTATAATCTTCCTCCCAAATGGTTCCCCTTTTCCAGTCCTGATTCTTCTCCTTTACTCAGCTGCCGTTGGTTGTCTTCCTGAGTCAGGTACCTGCTTTTCACCTATGAACGCAGCCTAGAGACAGGCTGAAGGTGACCTGGTCATCTTTGCTATCCCTCCTCTGCTTGGTGCTTCCCTTCATTCCATTTTTCCTGTTTCTTCCACACCTGTCACTCCTTTCTTTCCACTTTACCCTGATTCTGCATTTTCCTTTTGGCTTTGGACTCCTTGGTCTGCAGAGTTAAAAAGAACCTCTAGTCTTGTGTTCATCCATATCACTATGGGAAAACACTGATTGTGTTCAAGTGGTAGGTCGGAATCAAGTGTGAAATAGACCCAGGAGGCTGGAAAAGCTAAAAGGAGTTGAAGGAGAATGCTTGCACCAAATGGACTCCCCGTGCATTTTACATCCAGTGACCACATTTGCACTCTGACATTTCTGTGCATAAAACTGGCCTGGAACTGTAGGGCTTCCTTTGTTTTTTCTTTTATTTGAAGAGAGTGGCTGAATCTGTTGTTCAATTGCATGTGCATATTTAACAATAAAGCCAATGCATGTTGAGTTTAGGAGGAATTTCAGGAAGGCTTACTATGTATTAATCCAAAGAGACATGGCATTCTTAACCCTGAAGTGACAGAGCTTAATAAAGTATAATACTTCTAGTTGTATGGTGAGCAGTGACCGACTGACCACGTGAACCAACACTGCCTGTGTGCTTTCGGTCAGCAGTGTTTGTGCATTTATTTGTTCTGTGGTGTGGTCCTAGAAGTGTGGTGGTCAGAGGTTGTGGTCAGTGTGTTTGGAAAGCTGACGCTGAACTTCCTGTCTCACTAGCCACAACCATTCCCTGTCTCTGCTTTTATTGACATCAATACATCTGAGATACCTGGGCTTCTCCCTTTCCCTCCATTTAATCACAGGTCTAGCCTGAACACATCTCAGGCCTTCTTCAATCTACTGTCACCTTCATAGGAAAATGCGTGTCCCCTCCCAGATCTCTCTGCCCCTCTAACTGCTCCTGAGTCCCCTGTTTCTTGTGCTTTGTTAGATAGCTCCTGGTACACAGTGGAAGCTTAAGAAACATTTTCTGCCCATTAATACCTCCGTGTCTTGCACACACTGGGCCAAGGCTCAGGAGTGCCTTTACTTACTTCTCTACTGCATAACACCTCCTCCTCCTTTGAGATTTGGTTTGGTTCCTAACCTGTCTCTTCCAAGGGCTCAGTTGGGTACTGCCCCCTTCTTGATCCCTGGTGCCCTACAGTGTTCCAGCACACCCTCATTATAGTGATTCTCCGAGGGGTGTGGTTCTTGTACTCTGAAGAATGCTTCTGAAAGCCGCTCGTTTCTGGGATTGCCTATGATGGTGAATCAGTACTGGCGAGGGTGGGCCCAAGAGTCTGCATTTAGGAAGCCCCACTCCTGCCCAGAACTCTGATGCATAGGGAGCCGTGAGAACTGCAGCCCTATTCTGTCAGCTGCCTTGGCCCCACAGCTGGCACAGTTCCAGGAGCGAGGTGGGTGGGCGCGCACAGCAGTCTCTGGCTAAGCTTAATGACCACCTGTGACTGCTGTAGGTGAGAGCCGCAGAGGTACTCAGCTGTTAACTGGTTTTTAGTGCTTGTTTTTTCAGAGCTTTTTTGAGACACAATTTTCCATATCGTAAAGATCACCCATTTTAAGTACACAATCTGATGGATGTTAGGATATTTATTTCATTGCAAAACTCTGCTATAATCCTATTTTAAATCATGCCCACCACTTCAAATAAAGTTTGTGCCTATTTGCAATCCACTCTCCTTTCTTACCTCCTCCCCTAGGTAACCTCTAACATACTTTATGTTTTTCTCCATTAGCCGTTTCTGAATATTTCAAATGAATGGAATCACTTAATACATGGTCATCTCTGTTATCTTGCATAGCATCATCTTTTTGAGGGTCATTCATTTTATTCTCCATGACTCTATTTCAAATCTTCTCAAGGATGTACAATATTCCATTGTATGGATATGTCACATTTTGTTTATCTATTCTTCAGTTGAGGTACATTTGGATTCTCTTTGGGGAGGGGCAGTTAGGAATAAAGCTGTTATGACACTGGCTTACAAGCCTTTGTGTAAACATGCTTTTTTATTTCTCTTGAGCAGGTACCTAGGAGTGGAGTAGCTGGTTGATGTGACAGATATGTATGAGATTTCCAATCTCTCTTTCTTTTTTTAAAGATTCATTCATTTATTTATTTGAGAGGCAGAGTAACTGAGGCAAAAGCAGAGGCAGAGGCAGAGGCAGAGAGAGGTCTTCCATCCACTGGTTCACTCTCCAAATGGCCACAACAGCCAGAGGGGGCCAATCTGAAGCCAAGAGCCTGGAGCTTCTTCTGGGTTTCCCACATGCATGAAGGGGCCCAAGGACCTGGGCCATCCTCTGCTGCTTTCCCAGGCATGTTAGCAGAAAGCTGAATCAGAAGTAGAGCGGCTTTACCCGCTATGCCACAGCACCAGCCCCTAGACTTCCAATCTCTTCATAACCTCATCAGTACTTGTTAGTATCTGTCTGTTTGGTTGTGGGTATGTGACATCTCATTGAAGTTTTGATTTGCATTTCCCTAGTGAGTACTAAAGTGAATCTTCGCATATGCTGTTGGCTGTTTGCATGTCTTCTCTGGAAAAATATTAGATATCACTCTCATTTCCAAGTCGGTGTGTTTGTCTTCTTCTTATTGAGTTATAAGAGCTCTTTGTATGCTGTGGATGCAAGGGGAGCAATACTTTTACTTACTGGAGGTACAAAAGGTCCATGAAAACCAGTAGCCTAGTAGTAGCCTGGCTTAGTAGCATTGTTTCCATGTTTATTTTTTTCTTAGTGCCAGTAGGAGGCTCTTGGGGCCTCCTATAAGCAGCTTCTGGACCTCTACCTCCTCCATGGGTTAAATGAGAACAGAAGGCAATGTAGGGATGCAAGAATTGAAAGCGCTTCCCCAACAGCATGGTTGCTTAGATAGTGGACCATAGAGTGGTGGGGGGGGTGAATTCCTTCTCAGTAACGGTCCCTCCCTCACTTTTACCTGAAGGAGCTCTCATGTCCTAGTAAGAGAAGAGGGTAGGTCTCATTCTGCAGGCAGAATCCATGCTTGTGGGGGTGCTTCGTTACTCCTCCACACCAGCCCCCAAGTCAGTGCACAGAGGCAGCCTTCATGATCTACATGGCCTTCCCGCATGGTCTCCGCTCTCTTCTGCTGCAACAGCCCAGTTCTCTGTGTCCTGGTGTCCTGGATGGCTCCCTGCTCCCAGGGACGGAATGTCTACCATTCGTGGGAGATCCTAGTGCTCTGAGAATGCAGTCTGTGCCTCGTGCATTTGTGTAGTCCCAGCAGTCAGTATAGGAGAGAGCTCAAAACATGTTTGTATGCAACTTTCTTCAGTTAGTGAATGGGGTTGGTGCTGTGGTGTAGTAGACTAAGCTTCTGCCTGTGGTGCTAGCATCCCATATGGGTGCCAGTTCAAGACCTGACTGCTCCGCTTGCAATCCAGCTCTCTTCTAATGGCCTAGGAAAGCAGTGGAGGATGGCACAAGTGTTTGGGCCCCTGTACCCAGTGGGAGACCCCAAAGAAGCTCCTGGATCCCAGCTTCAAACTGGCCCAGCCTTGGCCATTGCAGCCATTTGGGAGTGAACCAGCTGATGGAACGTCTCTCCCTGCCCCCCAACTCTGCCTTTCAAGCAAACAAATAAATATTTTTTTTAAAAAAAGAAAGCAGCTCCCAGCCCCTCTTATAGCAGCTGGGCAGGACCTGTATGTTAATCAGCTCTGATTTTATAGATCCATGCACTGTGCCTAGAAGACATTGGAGACTGAAAGACTGAATGAAACAGGTTCATCTCTCCAAACACGCCATTGACCCCATTTAGAATAATGAATCACAAGACTCCTTCCTGCAGTGATAGATAGTTTTCTGGGAAAGGAGAGAAAGTCATTGATAGAGAACTTAACAATCTAGGACAGTCTGATTTGATGGTAGTTTAACAGATATTTTTAAATTCTGGCGAATGTCATTATGTTACTTTTTGCAGAGAGCTCACATCCGGGACTGTAGCATGGCGTCATCATGAGGAAAAGTCACTCTTATTTGCTACCCTCACTTCAGGTCTATTTTCTATTTCTCCTTGGGCTCATGGTCTTTCTCAGTCTCTCTTAGAGAATCAGAGGAGAAACTCTCACCACAGTCATGTCTGCAACTTTGGTCTAGTGAGATGTGCTAAGAACGAGCCTTCAGACACTTGGAAGACCCATCTGCTAACATGGACATGTTATCAGAGTAGCACTCTGTCTTATTTGTTTCATGGACTTGCTGTGAAAAAATTGACAAAACTCTTTAACCACGGTCGAGTCTTTAATTATAATTGTTTTTAATTTTTGAAATCCTGAAGAAAAAGGAGCCACGGAAAAGCCAAAGGTTAGCTTTGGAGGGAGCATTTACGCTCTGCTAAATCGTGAGAGGGGGTCACTGTGGTTCCAGTAGAGAAAAGCTCATCCGGCAGTGTGTTTTCAATGGAAATTGTTCCTACCAAAATCTGGCTTTCAGCCTGATCTGGAATTGTGCCAGTGACCAAGCAGGCAAGGAAAAGGCAGTGGATGGAAGCCAATTAACTAATCAATCAAAAATATTTTTAGAATTCTGTAGCTATAGAGCACTGTGGTAGACTCATTGGAAGACAGGCCCCCAGCCCGTGGAAAGCTTGTGAGTGGTCTCCTTGGAAGGCAAGGTGTGCAAGTGCTAGCAGAAAAGAACACACAAGGCAATGTTTTAATTGGGTGGTGTATCTTGCAGATCCCAAATACGTAATGCAGACACATGGGCTGTTATTCTGGGCTTATCACTACTTACGCTGTGCCATAGGGTGTCAATGTCCAGAGCAGCTATGAAAGCTGCTGTCTTATTGGTTAGACTGAATGAGTTAAAGGCTTAATAGACTCTTTTGTCCCTGAGCATAAGATGGTTAAGTTGAAGAAAATAGGAGGGATGAAGGAGTGCACTTTTCCAAAAATTCCAGATCACTTTTCCAAAAATGTACAGGGATAGTGCATGTGTCTCCTGCCGAGGGCCATTTTAAAGCGGAAGAGTTGTAAAAATGTTTAGGGAGAACACAGGTGATTAGTAAACTGACTGCACACCCCAGTCCTCGTTGTATGGCAGTCATTCCCTGTAGGCTCGAGAAAACCTCTGTTAGAAATGTTGGAGAGGCATTGCCAAAGGTGCAGGCCACAGCCATACCAGTGCTTGCTGAAATGAAGAGAATGGCCTTCACCCACATGCTGCGGGCAGCTAGAGAGGACTCAGAATAGAACGGCCTCGAATTCTAAATCCCTAGCACACTTCTGAGACTTGAGGCCTTTGCTGTGGCACCTTTCTCCCTAGGATTTCCCTGAGATGGCCCGATGGCAAACCTGAGTGACCGCCTCCATGCCAGGCTTGGTGTCCCTCCCTGTTGACTGTTTCCTGCCATCGTGTACCCATACGTGTGGGAGCGCTGGGTTAGGAAGAGCTGGATTGAGTTCTTCGCTCCTGGCTTTGGGTGGGTGTAGTCCTGCCTGCTGTCAGCATTTGAGGGATGAACCAGCAGATATACAAGCTCCCAGCTAATGCACCTGGGAAGCAGCGGAGGGTGGCCCAAGTGTTTGGGCCCCTGCACCCAGGTGGGAGACCTGGAGGAAGCTCCTGGCTTTGGATAGGAACAGCACTGGCTGTTGCGGCCATTTGGGGAGTGAACCAGCAGATGGAAGACCTCTCTCTCTACCTATCTCTATAACTTTGTCTTTCAAATAAATAAAATCTTTAAAACAAACAAACAAATAGAAAGAAATGTTGGAGGAAGAAGTTCTGAAATTGAGGCAAACCCCCCTGAAGTTCTCAGGGAGTCATTTCTGCTGACCAGATGTTCTGTGTGGCTGCCTGACTTTTTGAACCTGACAGTTCCCACTGAGGGCAGAATGAGGTGGGATGTCTTGGAAGTAGCCAGCCTGCTGATGGCTGACCATGCTTCAGACTGCGAACCTGTACCCCGTCTGCACGCGAAAAGTGAAGTGCAGTGCAGCAAAGTGAAGCTCTTTGCCCTAAGCTCCCCAGCTCGCGAGAGCCAGGTGCAAATCCAGGCCTGTCTGATTCCAAAGCCAGGAGCTCTCTCTGTCATGCCAGCTAAAGATGAAGAAAACCACTGCGACCTTATGCAGTGTTTGCAAGTGTGTGGAATGCTCTCTTTCTGGGCATTGTTATGCAAAAGTTTAGAAATGTGGCCACCATGGTCGTTGTACAGTGGGCACAGCTTTGGGTGTAAAATTGCACAGTGTTAGGAGTTAAGCAGCTGTACTTGAGGATGGGTTTCCTAAAATGACCAATGACACAAAAATGTAAACAATGACAGTCATTTTTTTCCTCCCAAGAAAATATTTTCTTGATCCCAGAATGCTTCATATTCCATGTACAAGAGGATACCAACTGGCTGCATCTTCACTGAGATGCAGGAAGTATTTGCAAATACTGCTAGAAATGTGGTACTGGAATAGTTTGAATTATTTAAGTGTCTAGAATGCTAACTGATTTATTTGATGAAGAAAACCTTGATTTATAAACTCTGAACCAGAGACAATATGCAAGGCCCGTCTTCCTCTTCTTTCCAGACATGGTGAAAATTCTTTCTAAAGGAAATAGATCAACAAGAAAACAAATCATCTCAAATGATCAAAACACTGGGGATAAAGAAAAGATTCCGGCCAACGCCACAGCTCACTAGGCTAATCCTCCGCCTTGTGGCACCGGCACCCCGGGTTCTAGTCCCGTTTGGGGTGCCAGATTCTGTCCCAGTTGCTCCTCTTCCAGTCCAGCTCTGTGCTGTAGCCCGGGAGTGCAGTGGAGGATGGCCCAAGGGCTTGGGCCCTGCACCTGCATGGGAGACCAGGAGGAAGCACCTGGCTCCTGACTTCAGATCGGTGCAGCACCAGCCATTTTGGGGGTGAACCAATGGAAGGAAGACCTTTCTCTCTCTCCCTCTCCCTCTCTGTCACTCTCTCACTGTCTAACTCTGCCTGTCAAAAAATAAAAATAAAATAAAAGATTCCAAAAGCATTTCTCGGCAAGGAAAACACAAGTTATATCAAAGGATCAAGGCTCAGAATGCCTTTGGACTTGACAAAAGCAAAGTAGGAAGCTAGAAGATAATGGATCCATACGGTTAAATCTGTAGGAAGCTTTCCAGCCTGGAATTCTATTCTTAGTAGACTACCACTCAAGTGTGAGGGCAAAATGAAAACATTGTCAGACTTGCAAGATCTCAAAAAACATTCACCTTTCATGGACCATTGTTTTAAAAGAAGATACTCTTGCTGCTTACGGAAGTGCACCCAGAAGGAGGAAGCCATAGAATCCAGGAAGCAGGTGTACATGTGAGCTGGGGGGAGATGGTCTCCAGGACACAGGTGATGGCAGATTCCAGGCTCAGGTGTTCTGTGGGTCTACGGAGCCATTGTGGACTTGGAGAGTTACCTCAGAAAGATTCCTCTGAGAAGAAAAGCTGGTGGAATTCCACTGTGTTTGGCCCTGTTGAGTGGGGGAAGGGCTCAGAGATGAGTAAATTTTTATACAGTTTTATATATAAAACTGAGAGGCTGAAGATAATGACTTCTGGAAAATAGGTAGCATGAGAAATGGAAAATGATCATAGTACACTTCATGACAGAGGTGCACATGCTTCTAATTGCATTAACTCAGTAGTGATCAGAGCAAAATTGTGATATGGACCATTAGGTTGGACAAAAGAAAATAATTACATGTATGTGGTGCTGAGGATTGGGCAAGAAAAAAGCAAAACCTTGCATTTTCAAGGGGAACTCAATGTCTAAAACTGAAGGAAAATGAACAAGACAGAGACAGAAGCATGTTATTTAGAAGTAAGAAGGCAATTACTGAAAGAAGCAGCTAAAATTATCGAAAATGGTTGACTCTTGAGACAAAAAAAAATCAAAGAAGATAAGCAAGGGCTTTTTTTTCAAGAAGATTTGTAGAACTATTGACTACATTCTGTGCAGGTCAAGCTTTGATAAAAGTAAAAATTGAACTTTCAAAATAGAAAAGTGAGGAGGAGGTTCAAGAAGGGGAACAAAGACAAAGATGGCTGTACTTCTCATTATAATGAAACTCAAAAGAGAATGCTGAAAAATTAATACTAAACCTGGTACTGGGATTAACCCCTCCCAGACTGAGTTCAGGCTCCTGGCTTTAGCCTGTTCCATACCTGGCTGTTGAGGACATTGAGAGTGAACCAGTGGATGGAAAAGCCTCTCTCTCTTTCTCTCTCTCTCTCTCTCTCTCTCTCTCTGTCTCTCTCTCTCTCTCCTACACTCTACTTTTCAAATAAATACAAGTAAGTAAATAAACAGCCACAACAAAACTATGGCTCTCCTATGTGGTTTCCTAAAGCAGATCTTTAAAAGGAAATGTGAAGTGCCATAAACTCTCATCTGTCTCCTTCCACAGGCCCTGGTCCATGTTTTGTGTTTTCTTTTGTGAGCTGTAGGTTCTGGGCACTTCTCCTGGGGTTGGCTTTTGGTAGAATGGGGTAACTCAAGGCTCTGGGGTACTACATTGGAGCTGCACCATCCAACCCAGTCCCTAGATTCTCCAGCTGTGTATCTGGCTTCTCTTTGCTCCTCATCTAATTCTTAGAATATCCTATTCCAGCCATAGCACCGTATCCTCTCTCTCCTGGTATCCTGAGCAGAACTCGTGGGTCTGCGTGCCCGGTCCCAACTCACTCTTCACCCTCAGCTTGGTGTCTGTGTTCGCCTGACTGCCATGTGCATTTCCTCCACCTAGGTCTTCATTCTCTGCTCCCATTAAAACTTGGCCAGATCCACTCTGCAAGGCAAGGGGAATGGCACCACCTGGAAAGAATTTGGGGAATCTGCAGCTCTGGTCTTTCCTTGTTCTTAAAAGCCAGGATAGCAGCTGAGGGCATGTGTCGGAGGAGAGGGAGAGAGTGGAGAAGGAGAGGGGCAGATAGACACAGAAAGAGAAAGTACGAGACAGAGAGAGAGAGAATTTGTTTCCGGGGGAGGGCATGGCCATCTTGGACCCCACCCTCCTCCTGGGAGTGCTAATGTGTATCCTGGCATATAGCCTTTACTTTGGCTTGAATTTCTCTTAGAAACCCTTCTAAAATGTGAAAAACCCAGAGGCATCCTTTAGCTTCCTCGCAAGAGCTACACATTGACCTCTTGAAAGGCCACGGTGAGACTCAAGCCTTGCTCATGCTGATTTTACAGGAAGTGACATGGGGAGACGCTCAGACTGCCTTCTCTCCTGATCCACCCAGCCCCGATCCTGTTTTTAAGTATCCAGAGCCCTTGATGCTGTGGGGGCTTTGTTGGGGAGGCCAATGAAGCAGCGGGCTGTGTGAAATGTGACAAACCTCCCCCAGCATCCTGACCTGCGAGTTGCCGGGGCTGGCGGGAGCCTCTCCGTGGTGCGGGGCACAGGAGCTGGCTAACCAAGCACATTTTTGTTCCTAGCTTGGACGAGAGCCATCATGGTAACATTTGGCGAGTTGAGTGGCAGGGGCCGTGGACAACCGCGAACAGCTGGACGACTATTAAAAGATCCGAGGGGCTTTTATCATTTCTCAGATGGCCTTCCCTCACCCCCAGGACACCCATGTCCCTTGCAGGGAGATTGCGTAAAGGAGTCCATTAGATTCCTTCTTCCTTTTTTTCCCCCTTCTGTTTCAATGGAAGCAAATGCTGTGACGCGAGGAGGGAAAGAATAGATGAGAGACTTCTAATTTTGAATCCCCTAAGGATTAGATGCTGATGTGAGCCGTGCAGAGCACGCTGCTCTATATTTTGAGAGAGTAGCCGCTGGCAGATTCTGGAGAGGTGACTTTCCAGAGGAGCCAGCAGCCCCGCCCGCTGCTGGTGACCTGCTGACTCCTGGACTCAGCATCAGGCAGCTATTCGGGGCTTCTGAGAAGGATCACCTTGCTTTTTAAAATGCTGGTGGCCCCTGGTCATTGTGCTAATCTCACAGTGAGTGGTTTACAAAATACAAAAGAGAGACTCAATACCTAGTTGCTAGCAGAAATACAAACTATCAGAACAGCGGAGTTTACCCATGCTGAGGACAGCCCCGGCTGTATTCCAGGAGCGTGCACCTGCTCCTCTGTTGCTGAGAATGGAAGTCCTTTGTTTAGAGAAGAAAGCTGGGGTCTGCGTTGTGGCACCGCAGGGTAAGCCGCTGCTTGCAATGCTGGCCTCCCATACCGGAGCACCAGTTCAAGTTCTGGCTGCTCTGATTCTGATCCAGCGCCTTGCTAATGTGCCTGAGAAGACAGCAAAGGACTGTTCGAGTACTTGAGCCCCTGCACCAGGTCGGAGACCTGATGAAACTCTGGGCTCCTGGCTTTGGCTCGGTCCAACCTTGGCCACTGTGGCCAACTGGGGAGTGAACCAGCAGATGGAAGATTTTTGCTGTCTCTCTCTCTCTCTGTGTATAAGACTTTGCCTTTCAACTATATACATTTTTAAAAAATAAAAAAAATTATTTATGTATTTGAAAGGCAGAGAGACAGAGCTCTCCATCCACTAGTTCACTCACAACAGCCAGGGCTGTGCGAGGGCCAGGAGCCAAAACTCCATCCGGGTTTTCCACACAGGTGGCAGGGGCCTAGCTGCTCACCTGCTACCTCACAGGATTTGCACTAGCAGGAAGCTGGCTTGGGAGCTGGGCAGCCGGGCACACGGATTCGGCGTGGAGACATCCAAATGCCCAGCCCTGGAAAGTTCTAAAGAGTTGGGAAGAACCACAGGCGCCAACTCGCATGAGGCCCCTTCTCTTCTCTGCAGTAGCAGTGTGGCTTTGCCCAAGGTAGTCAGAAGCTGATGTGGTCAGAATGCAGGACCAGGAGCTGGGTCCTGTGAGATAAATTAGATTGGATGCCATTCCTCAGAGGAACACACATGTACATTCTTTTTATTTTTTTATTTTATTTTATTTTATTTTATTCTATTTTATTTTATTTTATTTTTTTGGTTGGGCAACCCTCTTGTAAACATTTGCATAAAACTACTCCATGCCCGCCCCCCCCCCCAACTGAACAGACCACACAAATGAAAATTATCATTGACATCTGTAAAATCATGAAGAGTTGGTTCTCCTGGCTCTTTGTCTTGCTGGTTTTCAGAGCAGGAAATGAGCTCCATCAAGGAGTCTCTCTGATTTCTCCATCTTGACACAAAAGTGAATTCTAGGGCCAGTTAGTTGACGGTGTGACCCTACACGCACCTGGTTAAACGTCTGTTTGGAAGCAGGCAAAGTGGATGCCAAGCTCCACTTCCATACTCAGTCCCTGAGTCCGTTTCCATCCTTGTTTATTCCAACCAACGGGTTACTGAGAGTACATCACCAAATCTCACGAAATTTTGTCTAAAAATATCCAGCAGCCTTACAAAAAAGAAAATAACATTTTGCATATTTTAAATCAAAATTCCTATTCTTAAAATTTGGCATACTTATAATTTGGAATAATTCAGCAACAGAAACAAATCACTAAGGAGTGGAAAACAGTCAGCCCCTGGAGGTCACGACCTCTCCTTGCCTTCTAATTGATGCTCACTTTCCTAAACTCTTTGTTCTCCTGTGCTGGACCCGTTGGTTTCATCTTTGGGTTTCGAGTCCCCTAGAGAATTATACTTTAACAGAGCTGTTATTGGGAAGATTAGAATATGCTTCCACCATATAGCACACTAAGAATTGCCAGTATCAGGGCTGGCATTGTGGCACAGCAGTTTCATTTACCACTTGGGATACCACAGCCCATTTCAGAGTCTCCATGTGAGTCTCAGCTACTCTACTTCCAGTCTAGCTTCCTGCTAGTGTAGGACTTGAGTCACTGCCCCCTATGTGGGAGACTTGGAAGTTCCTGACTTCAGCCTGTCCCAGCCCCAGTTGTTGTGGGTATTGGGTGAGTGAACCAGCAGATTGTTCTGTCTCTTTCTCTCCATCTCTCTTTCAAGTAGATGAAAATAAATAAAGTTTAGTAAAGAAGAATTGGCAGTATTACTTGTGAGATATAAGTTTGCATTTTGAAAAAAAGATTTATTTATTTATTTTATTTGATCAGAAGAGTTACAGAGAGGCAGAGGCAGAGAGAGAGAGAGAGAGAGAGAGAGAGAGAGAGAGAAATCTTCCATCTGCTGGTTCACTCCCTAAATGGGTGCAACAGCCGGAGCTGAGCTGACCCAAAGCCAAGAGCCAGGAATTTTGTCCAGGTCTTCCATGTGGGTGCATGGACCTAAGCACTTGGGCCATCTTCCACTGCTTTCCCAGGCCATACCAAAGAGCTGGATCAGAAGTGGAGCAGCCAGGACTTGAACCAGCACCCATATGGGATGCTGGCACTGCAAGCAGCAGCTTTACCTGCTACACCAAAGCATCAGCCCCCCTAGTTTGCATTTGAAGTCCTATACACAGGCCGGCGCCAAAGCTCACTAGGCTAATCCTCTGCCTTGCGGAGCCAGCACACCGGGTTCTAGTCCCGGTCGAGGTGCTGGATTCTGTCCCGGTTGCCCCTCTTCCAGGCCAGCTCTCTGCTGTGGCCAGGGAGTGCAGTGGAGGATGGCTCAAGTGCTTGGGCCCTGCACCCCATGGGAGACCAGGAGAAACACCTGGCTCCTGCCTTTGGATAGGCACGGTGCGCGGGCCACAGTGCGTCGGCCGTGGCAGCCATTGGAGGATGAACCAACGACAAAGGAAGACCTTTCTCTCTGTCTCTCTCTGTCCACTCTGCCTGTCAAAAAAAAAAAAGTGCTATACACAAAGGGTACTTTAAAAAATTCATGGAAATGAAATTAAAATTAAATATATTTTGGTGCAAAAAGATACACATTCATGCTACAAAAAGTCATCAAAAAATTCTTGAAAAATGCAAATTATGGGAAAGGCTATGCAATGATTTCAAAAAGTTTTTGCTCCAAAATAATCTTATTTTAAAAGGCAGTTACAGAGACAGGGGAAGAGATGCAGAGAGAAGACTTCCATCTGCTGTCTCACTCCCCAATTGGCCAGAACAGCTGGAGCTGGGCAGGTCTTGAAGCCTGAAGCCAGGAGCCTCTTCTGAGTCTCCAATGAGGGTGCAGGGCCCAAGCACTTGGGACATCTTCTACTGCTTTCCCAGGCACATTATCAGGGAGCTGGATCGGAAGAGGAGCAGCTGGAACTTGAATTGACATCCATATGGGTTGCCAGTGCTGCAGGCTGGGATTTTAACCTGTGGCACCACAACACTGGCTTCCAAAATAATCTTTTAATTCCATTTTTCTACAAGTTCCTTGAATTACTTTCATAGATGGTATTCTTTAACAGGATGTCTCCATGCCAGCACTTGAGAGTGGTATAGAGGGAGTCGATGTTTGTGTCTTACTTATTGGGCTTGTAAAACTCATTCAACAAAAATTAAGCTTAACATCATTTGCCATTTTTTGTTGTTTCAAGCTCTATATCCTTCAGAGTTCAACACTCTTTCCTGTTGTTCTGGGCAATCAAAGCCATTCTGAGTGATTCCTGTTTCCCCGTCACCGCTGTTGAGTTGGATGCTGTCGGTTTGCTCCTCTGCCCTTGCTCACGCAGCCTCTGTGTGCCTGTTGTTGCAGAATGGGAGACATGCAGGGCTTGATGGAGAGGCTGGAGCATGCGGTCAGCCGGCTGGAGCAGCTCTCTGCAGAGTCACACAGACCTCCTGGGGACTGTGGGGAAGTCAACGGTGTCAACGGAGGTAGGGCCACACGCTGTCACCACAGGTCTCCAAGGGGGTCACTTCATTTCGCTCCCATCATTTAGCTCTCCAGACGCATTTCCACCTGCTTTCCTCAGCGCTCCTGCCCCTTCCTTTATCTGTGACCATAGCGTTAACCAGAGCCAAGCAATCCCTGAAAAGAGAGAGAAAGGTTCAACCCGCAATCTGCAAGAATTACCAACATCTGTGCCTGCTAAGAGCCTAATCCCTGGGCCAGATGTCATCATTCTTTCATTGTAGTGTTTGTACTGCTGCTCCACACTCAACTGCTAGCTAGACCATCCAAGTAATTACCAAAAGAGAATAGAATGTTTTGGATTAGAATGCAAATGAGAAAGAATTATCACTCGGAAGGCTTTACTGTTAAAGGAAATACGCTATTACGTTTAGGAACTGCAGCTTTGAAGGGACTTAGTCTGATGTGAAGCCAGACGTGACTTTGATGTGACATTGCCACATCCAGTTGTTTCACCTTTGCCTATCCCTAACCAAGTACACTCGTAAAAGCTGGCAGTTGATATCATGTTTCAGAAAAAGACTTTTTAAAAAAATCTACGATTAAACATAGAAAGTTGACAACTTCCTTCAAAGGGCACCGTCTGCGGCGAACTCTCCAAATTATCTACAAAAATTTTCCCAACTCTTTCTTGTCTAAAGTTGCAGTTTAACAAACAAAAGTGCAGGATACCCAATTAATTTGAATTTCAGATGGAGAACAGAATTTTTTTTATAAGTGGGTCCCAAATAGTGCATGGATTATAGTCCATGGTACATACGTACCCTAAAAATGTTTTTGTTGCTTATCTGAAATTCAGATATAACCAGGCAATCCCTATTTAATATGGAAACTCTGTTCTTGTCGCACATGCATTGCCTCCTTATCTGACCCATTTTGAGTCGTGTCAGGCTTTGGAGAGCTGAGAAAAGCCTTGGGGAAGAGGAGGCTTAAAAAAAAGCTTTCCCAGGAAAGACTTCGGGGGGCGCTGCTAGAATTTCAGGCGTGGCTGGAGCTGTGCCTTGTGCTGCATGCCGCCGGACAGAAACTACTGTGTGAGCACAAATGTGCTGGCTGGTGCTCCCCCTGACTGGAATGAATGGAAAGAGGTGAAGTTCAAAGACAGGCTGCCAGGGGCCTGTAGGTTTTGTCGGCACCAAGTGAGACCCATCTATGATTTCATTTTAAACCTCTTGTTTTTTAACCTCCAGTTGGCCTGTGAGATTCAGTCACTCTTATTGAAGAAAATATTTTCCTGTTCTCTTCAATAACTTTGCTTTATTATACCACTGGAGTGATTAAAGATAGTTCTTTAACTTTGACCACACACATAGAAAACCTGTGAACATACAAAGTAAAGTTAAAATCCAACTTCCAGGAGATTGTATAGTGCTGTTGAGTAAAAACAAAACAAAACAAAAAATCCTCAATAATTTGGAGCTTGCTTATCAAAGAGGTACCAGACTATACCTTGTATTTTCTCTATTAAAGTTTTTCTCTGGGAAAACTATCTTGGAAAATTAGTCAGCTAAGTAAAATTGGAGGACATATAATTAAAATACTTATGTGATTAAGTAAGTCTCTCTAACTTAGCAAACCATTCCAGACCAGTTATCAAAGCAAAGATCCTCAAAACAACTTAGCTGGCAATTTGTTATCGCATTTGAAAAGGAGTATTTAATAAGTAGGATAATTAGTAAAATGCCTGAATGACTTAAACAGTTCACTACTTTTAAACATTAACATTTCCGTTTCTTCTCAGCCAGTTTTGGTATTTCTCTAAATTCTCTTCTAAACAAACCCTTAAGAACAGCATTTCAGCTTAAATATAAACATTAGCATGCCTTTTTTTTCCACTTTAAAATAAACTTTTAGAAGGAAAAACAATCCTTTACAAATGTATCATATGCACAGAAAAAAGACCCTATTGTGACACTGTGAATATGTTTTAGGATATAGAATTTTTTTCCCTGATAATCAGGTAAGCTCAGCCCCAACTGTTGAAAAATATTTTTGCATGCCTTCCAAGTGACAAGCATTGTGGTAGGTGCAAGGAAATCTCAGATGAATCACACACAGTCCTAACCCTGCACAATCTTTGGTCTCCATGCGTTACTGTCCAGAGCCTCAAATGCTTTGATTACAGGATGCTCCAAGGATGCAATCTGGGGAGAAAGGCCACTAAAGACTGCCTGGAGGAGGTGTGAGCAGAGCAGCGTGATGAAAGGAAATTGGAAAATGTTTTCTTTTATCTTGTAGGTAGAAGCATTTCTATTGCGTTTCTGAAACTTTCTCCTGCTCTAGCTACTCAACAGAGACCTCTCCGGCTTCTCCCAAAGCAACAGACCAGTTTATCTGATTATAAATGCATTCATAGGGAATCTCTAGCCCTGTGCCCTTTTTATGTTCCCAAAGTGTTTTGAACTAACTCACTCAGCTCCAAAGTCTGCCTGGAAATGCGAGTGCAGGAGCAGAGAGCGGTCAGCAACTCTTGCCCTCACCCCCTGGGCCTGAGGAAGTGGCCAGTTGAGAATAAGAAGGAAGGAAGAAAGCTTTATCCAGCTGACTTGAAAGCATGGAGGCTCTATTTTTGCACTGAGAAAGACAGTCTTCAGATTTGGTTTGCACGTTAACAGCCTGTAGTGCTGTTTCTCAGTATTAGGAGTCAGAGACCTGGATTCTTTTTGTCTGTGAATTTAAAAGCCCAGGATGGAATGCAGAGCTCATTGGCTGTGCTGTCTGCACTTCAGCTGTTACATTTGTCTGGCAGAGAACTCCCTTCAAGTGTTGGCTCAGCAAGCATTTTCATTCCCACCACGGTGGTCTCTCCTGTCCCCCTGGAAAGTGACGAAGGCATGCAATGAGTGGAATCAGCTTTGCCTCCAAGCCCAAAGTCCGTTGCTACCTCTCCATTGTCCTGGGCGCCTGGGCAGGTGGCTGTAGAAGGCAGTACACTGCTCTGGCTAAATCTGGCTGGGTTGAGTTTTCCTTTGCTGTGTAATACTGGTCCAGTCATGTGCTCTCTTTGCCTCTCAGTGCTCCCAACAGCAACACTGTGATGGTGCTGCTGACCTCCTGGGTTTGGGGAGTATTGAGTGGACAGTCTTTGCTCAGGAGGATGAAGAATAGAAGACTGAGCCATTGAGAAGAGCTTAGTCAACATGGGTTGGGTGAAGAACTGACTCAGTGAAGGAATTAGTGAGACTGGCATTGATGATACTCAACTCCCACATTCCCTGTAGCAAGACAGCTCCAGCTTGTCATTAAATCACCAGAGAATAACAAAATGTCCCTCTTCCAAGGTGTGGCGCCCTCGGTGGAAGCCTTCGATAAGCTGATGAACGGTATGGTGGCTGAGTTCTTAAAGAACAGTAGGATCCTTGCTGGTGATGTAGAGACTCACGTGAGTACTTTCCACCCCTGTTTGCTGGGAAAAGTTTGGAATGAACAGCCCAGCCTCTGACAACTCAGTGTGATGACTTTTTTCTGTAAATTTGTTTACACAAGCTACGCATGTGGTAGCCAAAATATTTGTGTGTATGCATGCATTCATTCATCCCTGCAACGCTTACTGATTGCGCACCACCAGGCTCTGTTCTTGAAGCTGGGAGTAGAGTTGAACATATCAGGACATGCCCTGCCCTCACAGGACTTCCACCTGACTCTGGAAAACAGACAGTAGACAAGAAGCCTTCAAAAAGAGCATGGAAAATGTGTCTTATGAAAAACTGATGCATGGTTTTCAAACACTTTTTTTGCTCACAGTAAACTTATTGTTTCATCCCATCTTCCACAAACTTCTTGAAGCCCCCTTGTGTATAAATTCATTCAGGTAGCGAATGTGACAAAAATGTAAGAAAGCAGGATCATGAGACAGAAAATGCCTGGAGCGGAACTGTTGTTTGAGATATGGGGTGGATTTGCAGAGCTGACAAGTGAGCAAAGATCTGAGTGGAGAAGGGAGTGAACTGTGCAGCGAAGTGAGCAAGAAGGATACAGAGAGGGCGAAAGCCCAGAGGAGGGACCATGCTCAGCATGGCCTCTGCAGAGGAGGCCAAGGAGAAGGTGAGAAAGGAGAGAGACAGCAAGGAGCCAGAGCCCAGCAGGGCCTTCTCAGCCACAGTAAGGGACTCACTCTTCTAAGTGTGATAACAAGACACAGAACACTAGGCAGAGGCGTGGGCACCACTTGATTGATGCTTTAAAAAAGATCCCCTGGCTCATCTGACTCAGTCACCAGCCAGCCTTCTTCAAAGTGCAGCTTGAGAGTGTCACCTCACACCCATTAGAATGGCCTCTATCATGATAATGATAGGACTAAGAGTCAAAGGAATCACATAAACTAATGTCTGCAAATACTAACCAATAGAATCAAAAAGGGAGAGAATGATCCAACATGGGAAGCGAGATACACAGCAGACTCATAGAATGGCAGATGTCCTAAACAGCACTCTGGCCTCAGAATCAGCCCTTAAGGCATTTGATCTGGCTGAAAAACCCATGAAAGTATTTCAGGCATGGAAAGCCAAGACACTCTGGGAAAAAAAATGCCCTGAATGAAAGATCTCTGTGAGTGAGATCCCAGTGGAAAGAACAAGTCATCAAAGAAGGAGGTACCTTTCTCTGAAGGGAAGAAAGAACTTCCATTTTGACTATGACCTTGTCTAAATATGATCAGAGTTGGCGAATTCAAAAGGCTTCCATAGCCTAGGCAACTCATGACAAGTGCCTAGGGAGATTATTTTTTTTTTTAGCTTTTATTTAAAGAATATAAATTTCCAAAGTATAGCTTATGGATTCCAATGGCTCCCCCCCTCACAACTTCCCTCCCTCCCGCTACCCTCCCCTCTCCTGCTCCCTCTCCCCTTCTGTTCACATCAAGATTCATTTTCAATTCTCTTTATACACAGAAGATCAGTTTAGAACATATTATGTAAAGATTTCAACAGTTTGCCCTCACATAGAGACACAAACTGAAATTATTGTTGGAGTACTAGTTATAGTATTAATTCACAATGTACAGTACATTAAAGACAGAGATCCTACATGATTTTTTTAAAGAATTGATTAATTATCTATGCAATTTCCAATTTAACACCAAGATTTTTTAATCATTTGCAATTATCTTTATACACAGAAGATCGATTTAATATTATAGTATGTAAAGATTTCATCAGTTTGCACCCACACAGAAACACAAAGTGAAAAAATACTGTTTCATTACTAGTAATAGCATTATTTCACATTGGATAACACATTAAGGACGGATCCCTCATGAGACGTAAGTACACAGTGACTCCTGAAGTTGATTTAACAATTTGACACTCTTGTTTATGGCGTCAGTAATCTCCCCAGGCTCTAGTCATGAGTTGCCGACGCTATGGAAGCGTTTAGGGTTCGCCGACTTCGATCTTAATCCAACAGGGTCATAGTCAAAGTGGAAGTTCTCTCCTCCCTTCAGAGAAAGGTACCTCCTTCTTTGATGGCCCCGTTCTTTCCACTGGGATCTCACTCACAGAGATCTTTCATTTAGGTCTTCTTTTTTTTGTTTTTCAGAGTGTCTTAGCTTTCCATGCCTAAAATATTCTCATGGGCTCTTGAGCCAGATCCGAATGCCTTAAGGGCTGATTCTGAGGCCAGAGTGCTATTTAGGACATCTGCCATTCTATGAGTCTGCTGTGTATCTCGCTTCCCATGTTGGATCATTCTCTCCCTTTTTCATTCTATCAGTTAGTATTAGCAGACACTAGTCTTGTTTGTGTGAACCCTTTTACTCTTAGACCTATCAGTGTGATCAATTGTGAGCTGAAATTGATCACCTGGACTAATGAGATGGCCTTGGTACATGCCACCTTGATGGGAATGTATTGGAATCCCCTGGCACACTTCTAACTCTATCATTTGGGGCAGTTCCGATTGAGCATGTCCCAAATTGTACATCTCCTCCCTCTCTTATTCCCACTCTTATATTTCACAGGGATCACTTTTCATTTAAAATTTAAACACCTACGGCTAATTGTGTGTTAGTTGCCAGATTCAACCCATAGTACTAGAACGAATACAAACAACAAGGGGAGATACTAAAATGGGTAAAGATTTAGATTGTACATCAACAGTTCAGACAGGAGCTGATCATGTCTTATTTTCTCATAGTGTTCATTTCGTTTCAACAGGTTTCCTCTTTGGTGCTCAGTTAATCATCACCAATCAGGGAAAACAAATGATATTGCCTAGGGAGATTATTGACGCCATAAACAAGAGTGTCAATTTGTTATATTAACAACAGGAGTCACTGTCTACTTACTCCTCATGTAGGATCTCCGTCCTTAATGTGCTGTATATTGTGATTTAATTCTATTACTAGTACTCAAACAGTATTTTTCACTTTGTGTTTCTGTGTGGGTGCAAACTGTTGAAATCTTACTTAAAATATGCTAAACTGATCTTCTGTATATAAAGAGAATTGAAAATGAATCTTAATGTGAATGGAAGGGGAGAGGAAGAGGGAGAGGGGAGGGTTGTGGGTGGGAGGGAAGTTATGAGGGGGAAAAAGCCATTGTAATCCATAAGCTGTACTTTGGAAATTTATATTCATTAAATAAAAGTTAAAATAAAATAAAATAAAATAGAAAGATACAAAGCGGGAAGAAAAAAGGCCTCTATCAAGAAAGCAGTAGGAATTGTTGGCGAGGGTGTGGAGAAATCAGAAGCCTTGGGCCCTGTTGGTGGAAATGGAACATAGTTTAGCCATGGTGGAAAAGAGTGATGGCTCTTCAAAATGTTAACAGTGGAATTACCATATGTTCCATCAGGTCCACTTCTTGATATAACTCCCAAAACTGAAGGCAGGGTCTCAAAGAGATACTGCACATGCCATAGCATTACTCACAATAGCCAAAAGGTGGAAAAACAGCTCAAATATCCATTGACAGATGAATGGATCAACAAAATGTGGCTTGTATGCACAAGGAGTGTGATTCAGCCTTGGAAAGGAGGAAGAGCCTGTTAGATGCTGCAGCATGGGTGAACATATACCATCTGGGTGCATGGGGTAGTCAAGATTCAAGGGGAGGAGAAGTGGAAGGGTGGCTGCCCAGGGCTGGCAGAGGGAAGGAGATGGGACAGAGTTTCAGTTTTGCAAGATGAAAATGTTTCATTCGGGGTATTGTCTGTACAGCAAGGCGGGTACACTTACTGCTGCTGAGCTGTAAGCTTACAAATTGGTAAGGTGGAGAGTTTTATCTTAAGTGTGTCTTACTATGATTTGAAAAAAAAGTATAGGTTGAGGGAAAACAAAACCATAGAATTGAGAATCTCTGGATGGGAAAAGATCCTTAAAAGTAATCTAAGCCAATCTCCTAGTTTTAGACTTTTCCTATTTTTTTAAAATGTTACTGTCATCCGTGAGGTGGGCCATTATTTGCCTACCTATAACAAAAATCAAATGTAATAGGCTAACCAATCTAAAAAACTTAGAAAGAAATTTATTGCCAGGTTCTTCTTTTTCATTGGATTTTTTTTCTCTTGGAGAATTGAATTCTAAATCCATCTGCCTATAAATTTCTCAGATTTGAGATAATGCTGGAAAAAAATCGTCTTCAGTATAGATTCAAAAAATCTGATTAGTGAAAAAGGTTGTGATTTAAGAGTTTCTAAAAATATAAAAAGGGTTCTTTGCCTCTCACTCTTCCCCCAGTTAGACACCATAGGCAACACTCAAGCACCAGTGTTCTGGATTACACCAGTTATACCAGAAGTTTGTCATTAAATTGTCACTTATTTCACCACACTGCAGTGTAACTGTTTGTTAGATCTAAGACAAAGATTCTTCATTCTATTAAGTATTTCTATGGAAGTACCCATTGGTGAACGAGGGGTAGTTTTGACACACTCTGAGTTCCAGAAAAGTCTATGTACTGAGGCATGTCGGCTTTAAACGTAACGCACATCTCCACTGTTCCTCTGGTCTGAGATTTGTATGCACCACGGTGTAGGCCAAGCCTCTTGTCTTGTGAGGCATGGCAGTACCTGAAAGCTAACCAAAAACCTTGTCCCCAGGTAAAGAAGGTGTTTGCAGGATTGTTGAATGTTTACTCTAGTGAATACTAGCACGGTGACTCCCACATCATTGTTGCTTTGAACTAATGTTAGCTGACATCATGCTTCTGGGACCACAGTGTGTTGTAACTCCTATGAGACTTCCTCACAGAACAGAAATAGAAACTTCTTAGTGGAGACCACTGAGGCCTTCAGGCACTTAACTTTGCATTTTAAAAAATGTAGGATTTGCATTCTAAGTCTTCAAATTACATCGTAAACAGCACTTTATATTCTTTTTCAAATTGAGTAATCAAGTGTAGCTTTATTTACATGAAGTTTTTTCTTCTCTCCACTCAAAGGAAAGAATATTCTCAATTAGGAGTATGTACTAGTTACAGAAGCTTATATTTTCACTAGTTTTTAAAAAATGGAATAAAGAAGGGAAAAGCAGAAAGGGAGGGAGGGGATAATGCAGAAAGAAGGAAAGAAGGAAATCAGGGACGAAGGAGCCAGGGAGGGAGAAACACTTGTCTTCTGAAAGTTTAGACCCTGGTTCTACAACACAAAGAAAAGAACAGGCAGCTACAGACCATCTGCCCATTACTTTAATACTTTGAACAAGTAGTTTATTTTTTCTCTCTTATAGAACCATGTGTCATTGGTATTAAGCTTGCAGCTGCTGCCTCTCATATGAGCCAGAAATGGGGGTTGAACTTTGTTCTAAGAACACACCTGTTGCCTTGAAAAAAAAAAGCCCCTCACATACCTGATTGTACAGTATGGAAATTTGAGAATGACACAAATGTGCATCGTGCTAAATCTTGTCCCTGTGCTTGAAAGCTGCTTCGCAAATACCAGGAATGAACAAGGGCCGCCCAGCTATGATTTAACGTCTGTCTCGATGTGTTGGCTGCCGGGCGGGCTTAATTTACTGAAGACTCAATAGTCTATTGACGCAACAGACCACAAAAAAGGGGAACTAATAGCTACAATTAGGAAGCTCTGCTGAGCCGAGGAACACAACAGGTTTAGAAAAGATTAGATCTTATAAAGCCTTTCTTACACGCAACATAAACCAAAGGGCTTATTTAAATTACTCCTCAAGCCAAGGACACCGACACAGTTTGCACCCCTTTAAAAAAAAAGAATGAACAATTCAGGATTCGATAATAGATGTTTAGAGTAAATATAATCCAAATATAGTCCTCACTGTCGAAGTTTCTCCAAAAACTGAACCTACATAAACCCAAGTTCTTGATTGAACATCATTTACCCATAAGAGAACTAATGTGATTTTTTTGGGGGGAGAAGAGAGTATTTTTAGCAAAAATGTCTTATTATTATTCATGGTATATGGTACTCATCTCTGGTCTGTTTCTTAGTGATTTGATAATTATTAAGCAACTTCAAATTATTGATGTTCCTAACCCAAATCCTTTTTGAAGTTTTGTAGGATTTATATTTTTCAGTGTTTCTTGGGGTCTGGAACATTAATTTCCTGTTCTTGATTAAAGTAGATTTTCAAAACCTCTTTTTGTTATTATTATTTTTTTTTTTGACAGGCAGAGTGGACAGTGAGAGAGAGAGACAGAGAGAAAGGTCTTCCTTTGCCGTTGGTTCACCCTCCAATGGCCACTGCGGCCGGCGCACTGCGGCCTGCGCACCGCGCTGATCCGATGGCAGGAGCCAGCTGCTTCCTGGTCTCCCATGGGGTGCAGGGCCCAAGCACTTGGGTCATCCTCCACTGCACTCCCTGGCCACAGCAGAGAGCTGGCCTGGAAGAGGGGCAACCAGGACAGAATCCGGCGCCCCGACCAGGACTAGAACCCGGTGTGCCAGTGCCGCAAGGCAGAGGATTAGCCTGTTGAGCCACGGCGCCGGCCTCAAAACCTCTTTTACTGGAGCCAGCATTGTGTTGTAGTGGGTAAATTCACTGCCTGTGACACGCACATCCCATATGGGTGCCGGTTCGAGTCCTGGCTGCTCCACTTCCAATCCCGCTCCATGCTAATGGCCTGGCTAATGCAGCAGAAGATGGCTTAAGTCCTTGGGCCCCTACCACCCACCTGGGAGATCTGGGAGAAGTTCCTGGATCTGAGTTTCAGCCTGACCTAGCATTGGCTATTATGACCATCTAGAGAGTGAACCAGCAGATGGAAGATATCTCTTTCTCTCTCTCTCTTTTTTTTTCTCTCTCTCTGTAACTCTGACTTTCAAAATAAATAATTTTTAAAACCCCATCCTTTATTAATTGTTTAATAAAAGTGGGAGAATCAGGGGTCAGGCATTTAGTGTAGCAGTTAAGATTCCTGCATACCGCATCAGAGTCCCTGGTTTGATCCTTGGCTCTGTTCCCTGATTTTAGCTTCTTGCTAATGGTGCATCCTGGGAGGCAACAGGTGATGGCTCACATAGTTGGTTCCCTGCCACCCAAATGGGAGACCTGCATAGTCCCTGGCTAGTCCCTGGTTAGTGGCTTTGGTCCTGGCCCAGCCCATGTCCCAGCTGTTGTGGGCATTTGAGAGATGAGATGAGATGAGATGATGAGATGAGAGCTCTGTCTATCTCTCTGTGTATTCCTCTTCCTCTCAAATAAATACAACTTTTTAAAATGTGATAATCGAAGTCTGAGCCAAAGGCCGTACAGCTCAGCTGCACGCAGTGCACAAGGAGCACACAGCGATTGGGACACATGCCACAAAACGTGACGTCCTTGCGTTCTACTTCATTAAGGACGTTTTCTGACACTTGGTAAAGCCCGATTTTTGATGGGTAACAATCACTAAACTGGATATTTCTAGTCTTTATCATTTATTTCTGTCCTCTGCAAAATGTTACCTTCGTTTTATGCTGTACTGGAGTTGCAGAGTGAGACGTATCCCCTTCTCTGACCAGCACTAGCAGTTTGTATCTGGAGTTTGGAGCTGGCTCTAGCCTCTCCAGCATGACCTTGATCTTGTCCCTGATAGTCCTTAACAAGACAGAGCCACATCCTTTATCTGGGCCCCTGGTTGTCAACAGCCAGTGCCAGTGACTCCTCAGTTACTTCCGCCTTAAAGCAGGAGGGGCTATGAGGGCTCCAGATGAAGGGCTTGCAATAGAGTTTTGGTCACCATGATCAAATGCATCCTGTGCTATGCCAAGGAAAGCCTGGTGAGAACCAAGCAGAAAGACACGGGTCAGAGAACGGATGCACTAAAAATAAACTATCTTCACACTTTACAGTGATCCCGAGAAAATCTGCCAGCCGCATTTACAAAGACCGTCCCTCTGAGAGTCCGTCCCGGGGTCCTTTCATGGCCCTTCTCCCTGGAATTAATCATAATCCGAACTCTGGAATAAATAGCATAACAGTATCTGTTTGTTTATTTTACTAATTCTGTCTGTATTCTTCCAGTTTTCTTGAATTCAGAAAACATTCATGAGTCATTTGTACTCCTTAAAAACATGATGCTTGGTGCTTTGTAATCTGGATCTATGCAGGGTCCCCAGCCCCAGCCCCGAAGGGTTGGAAGCCCCCCCGTCTGGGGCTAACTCAGAACCAGCCCGTTCAGCACAGATCTCCTGGCTACCCGAATTGCCTTCAGGCATGTTGGTCCCCCCCTCCACTTCCAGTCTCCTGCTAATTGTTTTAGTTTGAGCATTTATTTGTATTATAACTAGACACAGAGTATCTTGGCAATCACAAGTCCAAAGGATCTGTCTGTCTTTCAGTTTCTCTACATGGCATAGATCCAAAGCATGACGTCCATAAAGAGTTCTGCCTGGGGTTGTGGGGCAGGCTTTCCATCAGACATCTTCCCCTGTGGCTGTCTTAGCCATCAACAGTGGGATTTTTGGAGAAGGAAGCACTCAGAAATCATCTGTTCCAATTACATGCCCCTTTTCTTCTTTCTCGCTGCCTTTCCCTTTCGTCTTCCTCCCCACTCTTCCATTTATCTTTCGTCCTCCTTTCTTTAAATACATTGTTTTTCTTTTTTCTTTCTCCATCCCTCGTTCCTTCCATCTTTGTTTCCCCTCCCTCCCTCCCTCCCCCTTTACCCTCTTCCCTTCTTCCCCACTTCCCTGCTTCCTTCCTGTCTTTCCGTCTCCTGCAGAGAAGGGGCCTGCACCTGGAGAGGTCAGGTGATGAGGTCAGTTGCTGGAGGACCACAGAGACCAGGGCAGGAGCAAAGGCTGCAGTCTCAGTGCACCATGTTGGCAGACACTGCTCTGATCCCCTGGGCAGCTGTGTATCACCAGCTTTGTAGGCACTGACCTGCCCCTCTCACCCTCTATTCCATTTGTGGTGCAGGCTGAGAAGAGAGGGTGGGAAGCTGCTGTCACTTCGTGGTGTCTCCGTTGGGTAAGGCAGTAGGGGCCACATGTCCCTCACACGTCCTCACTTCTGTCCCATCTCACTGGCCTCATCTCAGCCTGGTCATTACTCACTGTGCCGTTGCTATTAAATTTGCAGAATTCACAGAGGTCACAGACAGGCCAGTCTCACTTATCATTTCTTCCCGAGAACATGGAGAATTTTTATTCTCAGCACTGAACACATACTTTGCTACCAGACATGCTTTGACTCACAGCCCACGTCCTGCTGAGCTGCTGACCTTACTTGGACATAGTGTGACCACTTTTTCACTTAAGGAAATTTGTTTTTAGACCATAGAATTCCCATCTCTCTCACTGAGCATTCTGATTTCATGTCCGGTTTAGAGCGTATAGGGCCCTGGCTAGTAAGAGACTGAACTTGGACTCAAAACATCTTTGAAGGGCCACCAGGTGTCACCAACCACTAGGATTGGCCTGTTTACCAAAAATGAAAGCTAGCACCAAAATATCTTGCCAAAACAAAGAATTGGGTTCTGTGAGTCTCTAACTTAACTGTTTTCTTCCTAGACAGCAAATATGCTTTTTGCCATACTCTTGCTGGAGTAGTTGTTTAGTCTGTTTCTTAATTAGTGTATTTTTGAATAAGTCATCTATTTGTATGAGTGCAAGAATGCCAGTCAGATAAAGCAAGGCATTAAGGAATATACCAATCTGCATGTTTTTACTGTAAATAGATACTTTTTTTTTCTTTCATGGCTTCTAGATTTTGAGTTGCCATTTAAAAGCTTTTCCTTGTAATACAAGTCATGGCTTCATTCTTCGTGCCCACACATGTCCAGGTGGGACTTGATCTCTGTGCGTGCTATAAGGTTGGACCCAGGCTTCCCCTTCAAGGATTTCCATTGTTCCCATCGCCGCTTATTCATCAGTCACTTCCCTCATGGCATGACATGCTGCCTTTATCATGCACCAGAGCCTGCATGTCTCAGGGTGAACGTTTGGATTTTCTGTTCATTCCCCCAAGCTCTCTGTCTGCTCCTGTGTCAGCACCACACCGTCAGAGCTGCTGGGAGTGCAGAGTGTGTTTAATGTGCTCGCTGTGGTTCGTCTGCCTCTTGCTCTTCCTCTCCTCTCCAGATTTGCCTTTTCGTCTGTATCCAGAGAAAAATGTCAGTGTCTTTACTGGGATCAAGTTAAACTTATAAATTAATATATTTAAAAAGTCCATCAGTGTAATATTGAGTTGTCTTATCCCAGAACAGGATACGTCATTCCATCAGCTCAGGCCCATTTTTGTACCCTCCAGGGATTTTTTTCTGACAGGATTTTTGCACAATTCTTGAGTCTGTTTTGGGGGAGAGCGTTACCATTGCTAAGAAATGGACTGATTTCATCTGTGTATTTTCTCATTTTAAAACATTTTTATGTATCTATTTAAAAGACAAACAGACAAAAGGGACACAGAAAGATCCAGTCAACTGGTAGCTGGCTCACTCCCCCAAGTGCCCACAGTGGCTGGGGTAGGCCAGGCCAACGTCAGGAACTCAGTGACAGAGCTGTCGTCCAGGTTGTGCCTTAACAGGAAGTTGGAGTCAGGAGCCCAGCAGGGATTCTGACCCTGGTTGTCCAATATAGAAAAAGGTCGTCCCAAGTGGCATCTTGTATTAAATATTTTAATTTATTTACTTTTATTTTATTTGAAAGGGGGAAAGAGAGAGAGAGAGAGAGAGAGAGATCTGCTGGTTAACGCCCCCAAATGCCAACGACGGCCATGACTGGGCTAGGCCAAAGTCTCCCACGTGGACAGCAGAGAGCCAAGTCCTTGGGCCATCCCTCCTGCCTCCCAGGTGCATGTTAGCAGGACGCTGAATCAGAAGTGGAGGAGCTGGGATGTGGTGTGCGTGCGTCCTAGGCCACAGCTCACCCGCTTTTCCAAGTTGTTCTTCATAGATGTGATGGCTCCTGATTTCTTTTTTTTTTTTTTTTTGCTTTTCTCTGGCTACTTTTTTTCAGTTGCCCACTTTCTTGATGTTTTGCATAACTTTTCAGTTGATTATCCAGTTTTCTAGCTATATAATTGTTCGTAAACAGTAATTGCTTTAGCTCTTTCTTTCTAGTTCTTGTACCTTTAATGTCTTTTTTTCTTTTCTATGTCTTTTAAGATAGTATTTAACAAATATTAATAGTGGCTTATATTTGAGCAAGAATGACAGCCCAGTAAGAATGCTTGTTCTGAGTTGAAAGAAAGTGTTTGTGTAATCATTTTTTAACATTCAAATCTGGGTCTTTTTAAAAATACAACAGTTAAATTTTGTCTACTCTCTTTTTAGCACCAATGGAAGCAATCATATTATTTTTCTCCTTAGATATTTGAATATGATTAATTATATTCATATATCTCCTAACATTGAGCCATCCTTATATTTAGGAGACGGTAATTATGTGGAAATGACAACTCCAAACATTGCTCTATGTTTCTTTCAAGATGTTCAAGGAATTTCCCATTTGACAAAGGAAAATATGAAGTTTTCTGAGTCATATTAGAGCTGATTTATTCAAGAAAAATATGCAGTTTTTGAAAAAAAAATTAATTTGACAGGTAGAGTTATGGACAGTGAGAGAAACAGAGAGAAAGGTCTTCCTTCCATTGTTTCACTCCCCAAATGGCCGCCACGGCTGGCACTGTGCCGATCTGAAGCCAGGAGCCAGGTGCTTCTTCCTGGTCTCCCATGCAGGTGCAGGGGCCTAAGCACTTGGGCCATCCTCCTCTGCCTTCCCAGGCCACAGCAGAGAGCTGGACTGGAAGAGGAGCTGCTGGGACTAGGATCTGGCCCCAATATGGTATGCCGCAGGCGGAGGATTAACCAAGTGAGCCACAGCGACGGCCCGAAAAATCTTTATGTCTTAAGTTTTATTACTAATATATTATTAAAGCAAATGAATTTTAAACACCTTTTTATGCTTAAAACCATTGCTTTCTTACAGTACATTCTTATTTCAGACCTTCTTTTCAGAGGAAGAAATTATTTTTTAGCATAGATTCATAGTTAAACTCTAGCCAACAGATTAGAAATGTTTAATTGTTGAGAAAAAATTCAAATTAACTTTAAAACAGCAGTTATGGTTTTGGGATTTTTTTTAGTGTTATGCACATAACCTACGTTTTTCAAGTTTCAAGTGTAAATACACCAGCAACAACAACAACGTATAGGGATTACAGCGCATCCTGCTTCTTGCATCACTCATTATTGCCTGTACTAACAATTTAAGCAGGAAGAGGAAGAGCCTCCACAATGAAATTAGCCTTTACTGGTCTGTTTTCAGTAGCAGATTCTTTAGGGGCAATTGAATTCTTTGACTGAGTAAGTCAGACACAGCAGAATCCTCACCAGCACTGCTGAATCTGACAGAGATTCCTGTGCCGCGTAGAGTTCCTGATGGAATGGGCCGAATCGTGTACTGGGTGAAGAACGTCCAGGTTGTTCCTTCCAAGCTGGCCATGAATGGATGCACACAGTGGCTCTGGTTCTTAATTCTCTGCTTCTGTTGAACAGCAGCCTGGATCTCCCTCTCTGTTCTTTGTTGGCTGGAATAAGCAAAATGAAACAACAGACATACATAGTGACAAATTCTGAGCATGGCCATGGCCTCCTGTGGTTGGGGGTAAAGTCATCCCCTGTACCTTTTATTCTGCACCTGGAAAAATTAGATTGAGCCTTGCATGAATGTCATTGCTCTATGCAAGCGCACAGTGTCTGTCTGTAGCTCAGAGTGCCATGTTTCACTTACCTGTTTTCCTTGCCTTTTTCTTTCTCCACTATCGTTCCTTCTTTCTAAAACTATGCCAATAACTGGAACATCTGTTATTGTTTTCTATCTGGATTTCAGGGTAACTTAATTACCTGAAGGCTGGAGGCTGCCTCAGCATTAATACTTTGTCCAAAAGTAATGCCCTCTACATTCTGATTTCATTTAGATTATTATTTCTACACATGTGCCCATCCCCACAGAATCTCTCTCTCTCTCTCTCTCTCTCTCTCTCTCTCTCTCTCTCTCTCTCCTCTCTCTTGCTCGCTTGCTCTCACTCTCGCTCTCCATTCTACTAAGAATTCCTTATAATACTCACAATACCATTTTCATTACATTTAAGTTTGGGTCAACTATACAACTGCCCAGGCCCAAGAGTCAGGTTGACTCTAGGAATCGTGTTTGTAGACTTGTTACTATGCATATAACAAATATAAGATGTTTCCCAATCTTAGTATGTTTTTTCCTTTTCAGTTATATGAGCATACTTCAAAACATTCATGGAAACACACAGTTAAAAGACGATTTTTGGTACAAAAATATTTTAAATTCAAGCATAGTTTTTTCATAATGTGCATTTTCCATGAACTTTTTGAATTACCCCGCATTTAGATTGTGGCTTAACACTGTTCATTTAAAAATATGGCAGTCTATTTACATGTAATAGCACATTTAGAGCCAAGTCTTTTAATATATCAAATATATTTTGTTTGTATAAAAGAAAACAGGACAGCCAGTGAACTAATAATTTATAACTGATGTGTGTTTGCACATAAGATCCTCTCTTTCAGGAAAGTCCTTTTAAATATTAAAAAAATTAAGATATTTGGAATGCCGATATTTGTCTTCCCAATTGATTTAAGTAAAATGGATTAACATACAAGTAAGGTAGTATGACGTATGGCTTTGGGCCACCTGCTGAGTTCTGGGACTTCTTACGAGATTCCAGAATTATGCTGCTTCCCCTGCCGTGTCTTTCAGTGTCTTAGCACTGTGCCCATCTTAAGTGCTTAATAAATGTCTGCTAAATGAATGAATGAAAATGAATATTCATATGAATACATCAAGTTATGAATGAATAATTGAATCAATGGATGCGTGAGTTTACATAATTACTATGGCTGGCAATTTGAATCAAGCCAAAACCTAGGTTATCAGTTTTTTAAAAAATCAAGGTTATGAGCCACGGATTAGCCAAGTAAAATATTGAGAAGCAGACTATTAAATGATGGCTGTGTCTCCTTAGATTTTTACCACACACACTTGAATTGATTTATCTAGTGCCTCTTCATTGCCTTCATTCTCCTTTCTGTACTATAGTTGAGGAAAGTGAGCCATCGAAGGACTCGAGCTTTTAGGCAGCTTAGCAAGAGACAACCACTCAGAGAATTTATCAGTGTATTGACTAGGTAGATCCTGCCACTGGGCTGTGCTCTATCTGAGACAAGATATTTTTGTGAACCTTGCTATAAACATTTTAAGCTGAAGGTCAGTGTTTCAGAAAAATTCAAATTTTGTTTGGCTTTTCTGTTTGCATTGAGTTTCGGTGTGTCTCTCTCCCCTCAATCATTAACATTCTCAATGATAGTGATCGGGCAAGAAATAACTTTGGAATCTGAAAGGGCAAATTGGGAAATTAAATTTTTGGCTAAGGCTTCACCATGCATTTTCAATAATCAAATCTCCCTGGTTTTAAGAATCTTTAGCTGAATTAATAAAACTTAAACATCTGGGTGGAAAGTGAAAAACCCAGTGAATTATCTCAATCTATCCAAATACAGACAGTGCTAAACTTTTAAATGAGACCTCCTCTCCCACAGTTTATTGGGAGAATCTGGGATGGCACTTTCCCATAGATCTAATGTGAGCCATGGATGGTTAAGTTCCATGCAAAGAAACAGAGGAGCTGCCGCCCGTGTGCAGGACACAGGTGGCTGCCATCCAGAAACTATGTCCCTGGTGCAGAGTCTGCGAGGACAACTGCAGGAACTTCCTTTTTTTTTTTTAACTTTTATTTAGTAAATATAAATTTCCAAAGTACAGTTTATGGATTACAATGGCTTCCCCCCCATAATTTCCCTCCCACTCGCACCCCTCCCATCTCCCGCTCCCTCTCCCATTCCATTCACATCAAGATTCATTTTCAATTATCTTTATATACAGAAGATCAATTTAGTATATATTAAGTAAAGATTTCATCAGTTTGCACCCACACAGAACATAAAGCGTAAAATACTGTTTCAGTACTAGTTATAGCATTAATTCACATTGGACAACACATTAAGGCAGATCCCACATGAGACGTAAGTACACACTGACTCCTGTTGTTGACTTAACAATTTGACACTCTTGTTTAGGTGTCAGTAATCTCCCTAGGCTCTAGTCATGAGTTGCCAAGGCTATGGAAGCCTTTTGAGTTTGCCAACTTCGATCTTATTCTGACAGGGTCATAGTCAAAGTGGAAGTTCTCTCCTTCCTTCAGAGAAAGGTACCTCCTTCTTTGATGGCCCCATTCTTTCTACTGGGATCTCACTCACAGAGATCTTTCATTTAGGTCTTCTTTTTTTTTCCAGAGTGTCTTGGCTTTCCATGCCTGAAATACTCTCATGGGCTCTTGAGCCAGATCCGAATGCCTTAAGGGCTGATTCTGAGGCCAGAGTGCTATTTAGGACATCTGCCATTCTATGAGTCTGCTGTGTATCCTGCTTCCCATGTTGGATTGTTCTCTCCCTTTTTGATTCTATCAGTTAGTATTAGCAGACACTAGTCTCGTTTGTGTGATCCCTTTGACTCTTAGACCTATCAGTATGATCAATTGTGAACTGAAATTGATCACTTGGACTAGTGAGATGGCATTGGTACATGCCACCTTGATGGGATTGTATTGGAATCCCCTGGCATGATTCTAACTCCACCATTTGGGGCAAGTCCGATTGAGCATGTCCCAAATTGTACGTCTCCTCCCTCTCTTTTTCCCACTCTTATATTTAACAGGGATCACTTTTCAGTTAAAATTTAAACACCTAAGAATAATTGTGTGTTAATTACAGAGTTCAACCAATAGTACTAGAACAACAACAAAAAAAATACCAAAAAGGATAAAGTATTACATTGTACATCAACAGTCAGGACAAGGGCTGATCAAGTCACTGTTTCTCATAGTGTCCATTTCACTTCAACAGGTTTCCCCTTTGGTGCTCAGTTAGTTGTTGCTGATCAGGGAGAACATATGATATTTGTCCCTTTGGGACTGGCTTAATTCACTCAGCATAATGTTTTCCAGATTCCTCCATCTTGTTGCAAATGACTGGATTTCATTGTTTTTGATTGCTGTATAGTATTCTATAGAGTACCTGTCCCATAATTTCTTTATCCAGTCTACTGTTGATGGGCATTTGGGTTGGTTCCAGGTCTTAGCTATTGTGAATTGAGCAACTGCAGAAACTTTCAACTGAGTAATTTTAAGTCTAGTACTTGAAAAAATGGAGACTTGTATTTTATATGTATGGGTTGTGTGTGTGTGTGTGTGTGTGTGTTTAAGTATCAGCAACATTTTTTTCCTTTCTTTTTTCTTTTTTTGAGAGGCACAGAGACAAAGATCAATGCCTTCCCAGGCATAGTAACGGAACTGGATTGGAAGTGGAGCAGCCGGGACACAAACTGGTACCTATATAGGATACCAGCATCCCAAGTGGTGGTTAACCTGCTGCTGTGCCATAATACCTGTCTCTAAGTCTGGTTTTGAAATGTTATTTTTGTAGTACTACATCTTTATATATTTGACAAAAATATCATCTGATAGATGAGACATTCTGTAGAAAATTCATGAGACCTGCACCATGGCGCAGTTGGTTGGGCCGCTGCCTGCAGTGCTGCCATCCCACATGGGAGCTAGTTTGAGTTCCAGATGCTCCACTTCTGCTCCAGTTCCCTGCCAATGTGCCTGAGAAAGCAACAGAAATGGCCCAAGTGCCTGGGTCCCTGAACCCATGCAGGAGACACGGAAGAAGCTCCTGACGCCTGGCTTTGGCCTGATGAAGCCCAGGCTGTTGTGACCATTTGGGGAGTGAACCAGCAGATGGGAGATCTCTCTCTCCCTCCCCATTTCTTCTGCCTTTCAAATAAATAAAATCTTTAAAAAAGAAAAGAAACCCTTCACAATGTAGGTTTTGGAGCAGCACTTATGTAATGCAAGATACTAGGAAAAAAATTCTTGCACCACACTTTCAGTTAAATGAAGAGGAAAAACAATAAAACAATAACAATAAATGAAAAATAGTTGTTTATTATAAATACCGATGCCTGGAAGAATGTGAGTTTCATTACAGAAAGACAAAGAAATGAGAATTTCTGTGCAGGGTCTGCATACTTTGAGCTGATGTTGAGCCTGATTCCTTCCTACTTTCACTGCTAAACAAGATTTTTCTTTCTTTTTATGTGAGTGTATAGTTACACTCCTTTGATGCTTAGCAACCATTATAAGGGTGACCTTGGAATTCACAAGTGGGAGAGAAAAGGTAGGAAAAGAAATTTGCTGAGCATAGCTGAGCAGGAATTGAAAGCCAAGAGGGTAGGGTGATGGTACTTTCACCTAAGGAAGATTTGCCTTATTAAAATTAAAAAGTTTGCAAGGCTATGCATTGAATTGCTGATGGTTGTCATCCTTGTGGTGGGTGGGATGGCTCAAAACTTTTCCTTCCTAAATGTCCATGTCTTTTGAACATTTCATTACAAGTGTGTGTTACTATTAGTATCAGAAGAGGAGGAAAGGAACACCAGATAAATCTTGGGATAGAGATACTGCCTGAAAGGAAGTTCACTGAGCAAGAAAAGGCAAAGTGAAGAGACAATATGGGCAGCAACATTCTGCACATGTTGCTGATTCTGCTCAGCTTGGTCACAGGGCACCCCAGTGCCTGGGAATCTGTGGGGAATAGGTAGCCAGTGCTTAGCAAAGAGCTTTCATGGTTGAGCGTGCATGGTGAAATCCACTCTAGCTTCGTTGGTGCCGTGTAGGCATGGGCATTGAATGAGCAAAATCTGGCTCTTAGTTAAATTTTATAGCCACTGCAGGTCCACTTTATTTCCCTGCCCATGTTCATTTCCCATATGGGAGGTGATTGTGAAGAAGAGGAAAGAGAATTAGCATTTGCTGAGAGCCTGTTCTGTATCAGGCACTCTGTACTGCTACCTACAGACATGATTCATTTGATGATTAGGATAACCCTGGGGTTGACAACATTTAAGACAACCAAACCTACAAAAGGTGACTTGCTTATGGCCATGCATCTAGTAAGAGGTAGAGCTGGATTCGACCTCTGGCCTACCTGCATCTGAATCTCAAGCTCATGGCATCTCTACAATACCACTCTTGCTTTCCAGTAGCTTCAGTCATTCTTTATTAATCTGCAGTTACTGAACTGCTATTGAAATCAAAGCTCTTCTATTAGCCAACCACTGGGTTAGTCCTCCAGAACCTGTCTTCAGCTTGGAGGTGAGAGGAATGTACAAGGGTACTTCAAGAAGTTCATGAAGGGGCTGGTGTTGTGGCACAGCAGGTTAAGCCACTGCTTGCGAGGCCAGCATCTCATATGGGCACCAGTTCGAGTCCTGGCTGCTCCACTTTCCATCCAGCTCCCTGATAATGTACCTGGGAAAGCAGAAGAGAATGCCCCAAGTGCTTGGATCCTGGTACCCATGTGGGAGAACTGGAAGAAGCTCCTGGCTCCTGGTTTGGGCCTGGCCCAGCCCTGGCCATTGCAGCCATTTCGGGAGGGAACCAGTGGATGGAAGATTCTCTCTCTCTGTCTCTCTGTATCTCTGTCTCTCTCTCTCTCTGTCTGTCTCCCTCTATCTCTGTTCCTCCTAACTCTGCCTTTCAAATAAAATTGGGGAAAAAAAGTTCCTGGAAAGTTGAAGTAAGAGAAATTTTATTTTGGTGCAAAAAATAATTGTAATCCATGCATAGATTTTTCATAGTACAGATTTTTCATGAACTTTTTGGAAGAACCCTGATACACATGAAATTTTTCTTCATCAAAAAAAACCTTTACCAGCTGGCGTCGTGGCTCACTTGGCTAATCCTCCACCTGTGGTGCCGGCACCCCAGGTTCTAGTCCCGGTTGGGGCGCTGGATTCTGTCCCAGTTGCTCCTCTTCCAGTCCAGCTCTCTGCTGTGGCCTGGGAAGGCAGTGGAGGATGGCCCAAGTGCTTGGGTCCTGCACCTGCATGAGAGACCAGGAGGAAGCACCTGGCTCCTGGCTTCAGATCAGCACAGTGCGCTGGCCTTAGCGGCCATTGGGGTGTGAACCAATGGAAGGAAGACCTTTCTCTCTGTCTCTCTCTCTCTCTCTCTTTCACTGTCTAACTCTGCCTGGTTGCCCTTCTTCCAGGCCAGCTCTCTGCTGTGGCCTGGGAGTGCAGTGGAGCTTGGCCCAAGTGCTTGGGCCCTGCACCCCATGGGAGACCAGGAAAAGCACCTGGCACCTGGCTCCTGCCATCGGAAGAGCGCAGCGCGCCGGCCGCGGTGGCCATTGGAGGGTGAACCAACGGCAAAGAAAGACCTTTCTCTCTGTTTCTCTCTCTCTCTCTCAACTGTCCACTCTGCCTGTAAAAAAAAAAAAAAAAAAGACAATATGACTTAAATAGCATGGAGGGAAGGGACACCCAGCCTTCTTGAATAAGGAGTGCCATGTGGGTCTGATTTTTCTGCGTGGTCTTAAGGCAGCCGAGTCTCCTACCCTTGCGTGGACCCAAGATTCATCAACTGGGAAGCCTTTGCTGGCTGGCTAAGTTGAAAGATTTGGTCTAAACATGTTGATGAAGTGTTTTCGATTCCTTAAGTGAGAGAAAAACACGTTGGAGAATTTGGAGAGGGGCCAATCTGCCAAGTATTTGGTAGCTACACAATGATTGAATTTGAAAATGAAGTTAATTGGGGAGAATGGTTTTGTTCAGAATACAAACTTGTAACAATATTCATGCCTGTCAGAGAAGCAAATGGATTTACACATACAATGGTGTTTTCTTTCTTTTCCTATTCCTGTGCCCTGAGAAATATTGCTTTTACCTCTGAATTTCTTGACCCCATTTTATATCAATTGCAATTATTTGATATTTAGAAGAGTTCTATATCAAGCTTTTTCCATTACAAGAGTTGGTTTTATGTAATGGGTGCTGCAGACTTTTCTGCCCCATACTGTGTGTGTAACCTGCTATTTAACTCAGACCATATGTTCCAGGCCTCCTGCTGTGGCAGTAAATTCAGGTCCATTTTTTAAAAAGTAATTTGAGGTCTTTTTTTTTTTAAAGATTTATTTATTTATTTGAGAAGCAGAACTGCAGACAGAGAGAGGGAGACAGAAAGAGAGCTCTTCCCTCCACTGGTTCACTCCCCAAATGGCCACTACGGCAGGAGCTGGGCCGATCGAACCAGGAGCCAGAAGCATCTTCCAGATCTCCCACATGGGTGCAGGGCCTCAAATACGTGGGTCATCTTCCACTGCTTTCCCAGGTGCATTAGCAGGGAGCTAGATGGGAAGTGGAGCAGCTGGGACTGAAACCAGTGCCCATATGGGATGCCAGCACCACAGACTGAGGCTTAACCTGCTATGCCACAGCACCAGCCCCAACATTGTCATTTTTCATGAATACATAGTATTCATTACATGGCTACAGCATAATTGAGTTTAACAGTCACAATTGTGTGTAAGTAAAATAACTTACAAGCAAGAATGCAGGACTCAGATGAGGGCACAGCCCAGGTGTGACTCTGAGAAAGATTATCTCTTAAATTCTGTGCTCCAGGTCCCTCACTAGCTTCATCCTGGTCCTGGCCCTGCAAGATGGTCATCTGCTGTTATTTATAATCATTTAAAAATCAGTGGCATTTGACTTATGTACACTTTTTACTCTATTATTCCTGACTGCCATGGATATCCTTATGGAAACATTGTTGTATAATGATGCAATTATTATCTCAAGGAAAATTCCTACAATTGGAAGTGCTAGGCTAATATTTATTGATTGGCAAATATTTACTGCCAAATTGTCTTCCTATCCCTACCATCCATACACACAAAACACACACACACACACACACACACACACACACTGTACTAATTCATACTCTCATAGCATCTAAAGGTGCTTCAGGCTGTTCATTGTTAATTATTATTATTTTTTATTTATTTATTTGACAGGTAGAGTTATAGACAGTGAGAGAGAGACAGAGAGAAAGGTCTTCCTTCCATTGGTTTACTCCCCAAATGGCCACTAAGGCCAGCGCACTGCGCTGATCCGAAGCCAGGAACTAGGTGCTTCTTCCTGGTCTCCCATGCGGGTGCAGGGGCCCAAGCACTTGGGCCATCCTCCACTGCCTTCCTGGGCCACAGCAGAGAGCTGGACTGGAAGAGGAGCAACCAGGGCTAGAACCTGGTGCCCATATGGGATGCCAGTGCCGCAGGCGGAAGATTAACCAAGTGAGCCACAGCACTGGCCCCCATTGGTAATTATTAACTAAGAAAATAGGAATGGAAACTGCATGATTTGAATGAACAATGATACTCATGGCATTGAATGTGTAAAATGCTTTACCCTGTACTGAACCAGCAGTAAAATAAAAACAACCCTCATAAATCATCCTTCTTGTAAAAAATAAAAATTATAGTCTACCTTTGATCCATTTGATGTACCGGGGAATTTGTTTAAACTGCCTTTTTGGTGTTTGATATGACATGTTTTGGATGGGTTTGGTAGGGTATTGAGGTCACCTTAACTAAGATTGGTCATGCACCTGAATAAGGGGTATAACAGAGAACTGCAGGCATGGATGTAGAAGATACTGGGGCTGTTTCTTGGTGTTAGAGGTGTGTGCTATGGCTGACGTAATATTTCTGTGGGCTGGAAGTTACCAAGGCAACAGGTCTATTAATGAAGAATAAACCTCATTTATTATCGGCGCCTGAATGATGATTTTTTTTAATAAAGTGTGCCTCATAGTCTTACTTTGACATTCTCAACCTGCCTAGCCATCTTTCCTTTTCGGATTGCAAAAGCTATTTAGCCTTGTTCAGTCAGCATGCCTCCTAGCTCTGCCGATGAGTGTAGAATTCAGGAAAAACATCAGTAAACCGTAAGGGCAATAAAAATATTAATTTATAACAATTACCTAATATAAAATTATTGTCTCTTTGATACATGCTTTGGCTCAGGCAGAGCCTGAAATTGACTGTTACTTGGTTGTTACTTGAGCAGGCCAGAGTCTTTAAATTAACTTGTCTTTACGATTTAGTGGAATATTGCCAGCGTATTTTTTAAATAAGTGGAGTGTGACATTGCTGCTTCCTTATTCTAGTCAGGCTGTAAATTTAGACTCCATTGTATTGTGCACACTGGTATTTCAAAGGCAGCCGAGGCTGAGTCTTGGACTTTATGAAATCCTCTTGAAGAGCTGGAGAACCACGTTAAGGAAGATGATGGTTAGAAATGATTGAGTGCCTAGCAGTGTGCTCTCTGAGTTCGAAATCTTTTATCCAAAAAGAATGCAGTTCCTTTAGATCTCTTTTTTTATGAGAATATGCCATGTTTTGTCAAACTGACCCCATGGGGAAGTTACCTTGGGTTGGTATATCAGTTTGTTTTCTATCACTACAGCAAAATTTCCTGAAGCAGTCCAGCATTTTTTTGTTTCTTTTTTAGAATGCTTTTATTTAATATATATAAATTTCATAGGTACAGCTGTAGAAATACAGCGGTTCTTCCCTCCATAACCACCCTCCCACCCCCACTCCCATCCCACCTCGTACCCCCTCTCCCATCCCATTCATCATGAAGATTCATTTTTAATTATCTTTATATACAGAAGATCAACTCTACACTAATTAAGATTTCAAAAGTTTGCACCCACACAGACATACAAAGTATAAAGTACTGTTTGAAGATAAGTTTTACTGTTAATTCTCATAGTACAACTCATTAAGGACAGAGGTCCTACATGGGGAGTAAGTGCACAGTGACTCCTGTTGTTGATTTTTTTAAAAAACAATTTTTTTACTTGACAGGTAGAGTTATAGACAGTGAGAGAGACAGAGAGAAAGGTCTTCCTTCCGTTGCTTCACTCCCCAAATGGCAGCTATGGCTGGCGCTGCTTCGATCCAAAGCCAGGAGCTAGGCGCTTCCTCCTGGTCTCCCATGCGGGTGCAGGGTCCCAAGCACCTAGGCCATCCTCCACTGCCTTCCCGAGCCACAACAGAGAGCTGGACTGGAAGAGGAGCAACCAGGACTAGAACCCAGCATTCATATGGGATGCTGGTGCTACAGGCGGAGGATTAACCAAGTGAGCCACGCGCCGGCCCCCTCGTTGTTGATTTTACAATTGACACTCTTATTTATGATGTCAATGATCACCTGAGGCTCTTCTCATGAGCTGCCAAGGCTATGGAAGCCTTTTGAGTCCACGAACTTTGACCTTATTTAGACAAGGCCATAGTCAAAGTGGAAGTTCTCTCCTCCCTTCAGAGAAAGGTACTTTCTTCTTTGATGGCCCTTTCTTTCCACTGGGATCTCACTCACAGAGATCTTTCATGTAGGTCATTTTTTGCCACAGTGTCTTGACTTTCCATGCCTGAAATGCTCTCATGGGCTTTTCAGCAAGATGAATGCCTTAAGGGCTGATTCTGAGGCCTGAGTGCTATTTAGGGCATTTGTCATTTGATGAGTCTGCTGTGTATCTCGCTTCCCATATTGGATCATTCTCTCCTTTTTAATTCTATCTTTGTTATTAGCAGACACTGGTCTTATTTATGTGATCTCTTTGACACTTATTCCTATCTATATGATCAGTTACACACTTAAAATGATCATTTTAACTAGTAAGATGGCATTATTACCAACCAGCTTAAAGGAATTTGGAGTCCCGGCCGGCGCCGTGGCTCAACAGGCTAATCCTCCGCCTTGCGGCGCCGGCACACCGGGTTCTAGTCCTGGTCGGGGCACTGGATTCTGTCCTGGTTGCCCCTCTTCCAGGCCAGCCCTCTGCTGTGGCCCAGGAGTGCAGTGGAGGATGGCCCAGGTGCTTGGGCCCTGCACCCCATGGGGAGACCAGGAAAAGCACCTGGCTCCTGGCTCCTGCCATCGGACGAGCGTGGTGCGCCGGCCGCAGCGCGCCGACCGCGGCGGCCATTGGAGGGTGAACCAACGGCAAAGGAAGACCTTTCTCTCTGTCTCTCTCTCTCACTGTCCACTCTGCCTATAAAAAAAAAAAAAAAAAAAAAAAGGAATTTGGAGTCCCATGGGAAGTTTTTAGCTTTACCCTTAGGGGTAAGTCCGAAGGAACAGTGCCATGTATATCTCCTCCCTCTCTTATTCCCACTCTTATTTTTTACAGGGATCAATTTTCAACTGGATTTGAACACCTATGAATAATTCTGTGTTAAGTAAAGGGTTCAACCAATGGTATTACTAGAAAAAGAAAGTAGTAAAAAAATAAAATGATAAACCATTCCTCGACAGTCAGAACAAGGGCTGATCAAGTCGTTGTTTCTCATAGTGTCAGTTTCACTTCTACAGGTTTCCTTTTAGGTGCTCAGTTGCCACAGATCAGGGAGTACATATAATGTTTGTCCCTTTGGGACCTGAGGCAGTCTAGCTTTATAAAGAAAAGAGATTTATTTTACTTACAGTTTCATAGGTTAAAGGGCAAGGGGTTGCTATGGGCTCAGCCCTGGTGACGGACCTGTTGGCTGGGGCATAACCATGTGGATGGTAGTGGTGGGAGCATGGTGGAAGGAGCACATCTCATAAAAGGAAAGTCAGAGATTTAAGGGTCAGGTTGAGGCTTCTGTAGCAATTTGCTGTCACAAGAACTTACTCCGGGAGACCAGTATTCCCTTCCAGGCTAAGAACCCCTCCAAGGCCCCACCTCTTAAAGCTTCCATCAGCTCCACGTCACCCCCTTAGGGACCAAGCTCCCAGCACTTGAACCTTTAGGGAACAAACCACTTGTAAATCATAGCAGTTGATGATATCTGCAGTCCATTCCTGTTCATAGTAGAGGTTTGTTGTTTGCACCACACAATTAGCATACTTACTACATGCATGCCCTGATTATTCTCTGTGTTCATGCTTTGTTTCTCTTGACTTCTACCTTATGTGACATCTAGACACACACTAAGTACTCCGAACATACTTTTGGGTTGTGAAATTAAATAAGCTTGTGTTTTATTCAGTTATGTCTTTTCAATAAAAGGTTTCTAATAGAAACGTTTAAGGTAGGAAAATTTGACAGTCAATGTAGAGACCTGCTGCCATGATAACCAGGGCATATTTATTTCCTGAGGACATTGGTCAAGCTCTAATAAATCGTTCATTGGACAATCGTGTTTTCCTCCTAGATAAGATAGAATTGTACTGTAATCTGTGCTGGGCATTTACTTATATGGGACAAGTGGCAGCTTGCACTGGCAGACATAGACAGCCCAGGTGAGATGATGGGCCCAGACACAGTCCAAGCAGAGCTTGGCCCTTCTCCTGTCTCACTGTAGCAATTTTGGATTCAACTGCAAATAGCAGTCAGTCTGATTTCTCATGTCTTAGCTCTTAGCTTCAGACTGTGTTACTGACAAAACAGATTTTGCCCTCACAACAAGTTTAAGCAGAAGCAGACAGACAAGTTCCTTTGCTGGTGGTAATCCTGTCTTGTTGCTTTGTGCCCTTTCGTAATGGCGCACTGGGAAGAGAGAGTGGCTTCCCAGAGTTATTGTGCAAAATGGGCAACAGTCCGTGGGAACAAAAAAGAAGTCATAGCAAGAAACATTCCGTATTTGTATGCTTTATCCTTCACTGTGACGGCCTGGAGAGGGAGGTTTGGGTTATGGCTGTAACCCTCATGTCCAACGTCTACAGACAAGCACAAAGAATAGAGTCTTGCATAGTGAGGATAAGTGCAGCGTTAGAGAACTTCACCATTTTTACTAAGCTGAAACTCTGCTCATCAAATTCTCAGGGGTCCCCCCTAGCACGTGCCACCATCCTTTCCACCAGGTAACTGCCTGATGCCGCTCCCACCCAGGTGTCCCAAACACACACTCACTTAATGGGAAGATGGTCTGTCACTAAGAGGATGCAGCTGAGGTGGGAGCTCTATAATGTTGCCTGACACTTGAAACTGAGTAATATTTTTCTTTAAAAAAATTTATTTATTTATTTATTTGAAACACAGAGTAACAGAGAGGGAGAGACACAGAGAGAGATATCTTCCATCTGCTGGTTCATTCTCCAAATGGCCACAACAACCAGGACTGGGCCAGGCCAAAGCCAGGAGCTTCATCTGGGTCTCCTACATGGCTAGAAGGGGCCCAGGCACTTGGGCCGTCTTCTGTTACTGTCCCAGAGAGAGAGAGAGAGAGAGAGAGAGAGAGAGAGAGAGAGAGAGAGAGAATAAGAGATCTTCTATCTGCTGGTTCACTCCCCAGATGTCCATAATGGCCAGAGCTGGACCAGGCAGAAGCCAGAAACCAGAAGCTTCATCCAGGTCTCCCATGTGGGTGGCAGAGACCCAAGTACTTGAACCATCTTCCACTGCTTTTCCAGGTCATTAGCAGGGAGCAGGATCAGAAGTGGAGCAGCGGGAACATGAACCAGCATCCATAAAAGATGCCAGCATTGCAGGCAGTGACTTTACCTGCTATGCCACAACACCTGGCCCCCCAAGTTTTTTGTTTACAAAAGAAAAGTGGAAGGGAGCAGATCTTTTAACTTACAGAACTTAATGACAGAAGTGGGAAGGATTCAGAGGTAGTACAATTTTCCAGTAGTTACTGATCAATCTGTAATTGTTGGGTTTAACATTTAAGAGTTTCAGGCTGGCATTGTGGCACAGCAGATTAAGCTACCAACTGCAATGCCCAGTATCTCGTATGAGCCTCTGTTGGAGTCCCAGCTGTTGCACTTCCAATCAGACTTCCTGTTAATTCGCCTGGGAAAGCAATGGAAGATGGCCCAAGTGCTTGGACCCCTGCCACTCACATGGATGACCTGGATGAATGGAGTTCCAGCTTCCTGGCTTCAGCCTGGCCCAGCCCTGGCCATTGCAGCCATTTAGGGAGTGAACAAGTAGATGGAAAATCTCTCTGTGTCTCTCTGTAACTCTGTCTTTCAAATAAATAAATAAATCTTGTTTAAGAAACACATGTAACAATGTACCTTCCAGTCCTGTCACACTATGCTAAGTTCATCCATCTGCTCGGCAGTTCTGAAGCACCTGTCATGTGCCAGGTAACAGGTAGGGTGGTGATTGAGATTGGCAGAGTCAGATGGGACTGTGAAGTAGACACATGGGAAGTTGACAGAGGGAACAGACCAGGAGAAAACACTGTAGGGCGTGAAGCACTCTTGGTGACTTTGGAGAACCTTTCTCTTCAGGGTCAGATGCTATAGGCCAGGGAACCACCTCCCACCCTTAGCGTTATTGATTCCTTGCTGGATTGGTACCACTGGAGACAGCATCAGAAACAACCAGGGAACTCATTTCTATCCTTTATCTTGGAGGAGGGTCATATCCCTATCTATTGCTCTGGGCACTCACCATGAAAGTCACTCCTGGATTTCATTATGTCAAGTGACCTGCACCTAGTGCCAGGATCCTTGTACAGCAGTAAGTAGCTATATGTGATATGCTGTATTCAATGCTATGATACAAAATAACAGAGAGTACATAGAATCATGACTCTTTAAGGACTTCCTGTGTCATTGAAATGGGAAAGAACCTATCCACACAGAGTTAACCCAGTGGTAAGTAGTGTGGGATTAGGGAGCAGGCAGAAGGCCGGGGTCAGTAGACCCCACTCTTATCCTATCTCATCCCATCAATGTTGGGAAATTCATCAGCCTGTCCACATCCCGATTTCTTTTTCCAAGGGCCAACAGAGCTGTGTGAGGCAAGTTCAGAGTCTATAAATAGATTTCTTTCCCAGGGCTCTTTCGAGAAGAGTCCTGGAGTACTTGGGAGACCACCCCGGCCGGAGCAGGGAGTACTTGCAGAGGAGTCGTGACTGTGGTGCCAGAAGATGAGGGTCTATTTGTGCATGGCTTTGGAGGCCAGGAGAAGTTGTGGACTCGATCCAAACCCTTTGTAAGGAATGAGAACCCTTGGAGTGATGATAGGAAAATAGGCATCAAGTGCTCTCTGTGAGTAGGAAGGGACGAAGCAGTCTTGCCTTGGCCTGCAGTATCTGCTCCCAAACATCGTTAGCACATTTTTTACCCAGGGCTCTTGCTTTCTCTCCTCTCCCTCCTTCATTTGTGCTTCCTGATTACCATGGCTGCTTGCACTCAATGCCGAAGCAAAACGCTCATGCCGCCGTTTTATAAATATCCCTTGGTAGCGAGAGTTCCCATGACTGGCTTGGCTCATGCACACCACTCTTCTTCCAATAGGCAAGCAGTGGTAGCTATAAAGTCTTGCTGTGTTTTCCAAAGAAACATTAGCCTGATGCAGTTGTATTTAGCTCTCTCCACCTGCATTGTCCTCACCCCCTTTTGCTTCCTTCCCATTTTGTGTGCTTCAGGTCTCCCCCTGACAATAAAGAGAGCTAGAAATGAATCAGGAGTCAGGAATTCTTGCCTCATTTTGGCCACTAACTGGCCTTATGACCTTGTATAAAAAACTTCATTTTTTTCCAGACTTTCATCCCTGCACTTGAAGAAGTGCCAGGGTTGAATGGAATGAGCCCTCTGGGATGATATTGAGTCTGTAGTTCTCCTATGCTATTTTGCTAACTCAGCTATTAATGAAACTAAGATAGAAAAGAGAGACAAAACATAAGAGGTATCATTTAGACCAGTGGTGTGCAAAGTACGGTGTCTGAGCTGAAGGCATCAGCCTCACCCGGGAACTTGTTAGAGGTGCAGGAGGGAGCATCTGGAGAAGTGGTTAAGAAGATCCTTGGGGTGCCTGTGCCGCATCTTGGAGAGCCTGCATTACAGTCCCAGCCCCTCTCAATTCCAGCTTCCTGCTAGTGTGCACCCCTATGAGCCAGCGATGATAGTTCAAGGACATGGGTTCCTGCCACCCATATGGGATATCCAGATGGAGTCCCTGGCTCCTTGCTTCTGTTTGACTCAACCTTGGCTGTTTGGGGAATGAACCAGTGGATGGGAAACTAACTCACTCTCTCTCAAGTAAATAAAATAAAATAATTTTTTTTTGAAAAAGAAATGCAAAGGCTTGGGCCTACCCAAAACTCTGAAGGAGGGCCTCAGCAATCTGTTTTAACAAACTCTCCAGGTGATCCTGATACATGCACAAGGTTACGAACCACTGACTTAAGCCTTCTGTGAGGTTCGTAGTATGTCAGCTCAGATAACTTTCACAATCTGACTATGTGGTCGGTGCTTATGGTCTGGTCTACAAAAGTAAGCACCTTCAGTCTTGTATTAAGCAAAATCAGGAACAGGTGAAATTTATCTTTGGCATCCAGTCGCTTCTTTTTATGAGTCCAGTATCTTGTCTTGTTTTCATTTATTAGATCGCTCTTTACCTCTTGATTGAAAAACAAGGCACTTCTCCTTTAGAGTAGTGTAGAGTCCCCTAAAGAATACACTGGCATTGAGGAGAAGGGGCAGTGGGTATTTGGTGCAGCCATTAAGACATTGTTTAGGATGCCCACACCCCATGTTGCAGTGACTGGGTTCCAGCCCCAGCTCCACTCTTGATTCCAGTTTCTTGCTAATGTGCATCCTGAGAGGCAGCAGGTGGTGGCTCAGGCAGTTGGGTCCCTGCTTCCCATGTGGGATATCTGGGTTGAGTTCTCAGCTCCTGTGGAAATTTGGGGAGTGTACCAGCAGACAAGATCCATGTGTGTATGTGTGTCTGTAAGTGTGTGTCTGCCTTTCAAATAAAACAAAAGTTTTTAAAAATAAATAATACGAAAACACAGTATTTCTAATTATGAAATAGAGGACACTGGTAGGCCACTTTGGAGGGGGGGCGGGTCCTGTGGGGATGGCATGGGCAGTGGCCTCTCAGGGTCTCCCAGCTGTACTGAGTAAATAGATGTCCATCTCCTGTCCTTGTCAGAGGAGGAAGGGCCCCGTTCCCTTTGCCATCTAGCTCTCAGCAGGAGAGTCAGTGTGGTTCTAGAGGGTTCTGGAAGTGCCTCTACCATGGTTTTCTCATCTTCCACGTCTTGCCTGTGCCCTTTCTCCTGGTTTCAGCTGTCTGTTTTGCCACCCACATGGGACTTTGCAGCCTATAGTTTTTCCAGCTAAACAATGCAAAGCTTTGATGAGTATTCTGACATCAACTGGGCTTCCCCAGGGAGCCAGCTCTCTCTCCCAAGAGGACTGGAGGAAAACAAGTCATATTTAGCTGAGGTCTCCTTGCTGACTCTCAGAGGCTTTAAACTGGTTGCTAACATTCATTCAACACTCTTCACTCTTGGACCACAGAACAGTAGATGTTCCAGCAACCTGTGTGTCCCAGAACCCCAGTTGCCCAAGCGCTAGTTGCTGGAATTCAAACAAAATGCACGGCTGGACTTTTACCAGAATACTCTTTCCTCTCTGTACACACGTGCTCACAGGCAGCTGAATGCACACGTCCCCCTCTCAAAGGCCCCAGAGGTTCTCTAAGCCCTGCACACGTGTGATGGACACACTCAGCAAAAACCATCGATTATTTGTCGTTCCTGAAAAATCCCTACGTTTGGATTTTCCTTTCACAATGTTGGGAACTGCCTGAGTGAGCCAAATTCTCCTTTCCAGTTATCAGACTCAGCAGGTTCAGTAAAATTGCTCCTAAACAGGGTGCTGTCTGATGGGGGAGGGGGGAGTGTCATGGAACTTTCCAGAAGGAAGAAATATCCAGAATATCTCAAGTTGGAATGAAAGTCCTTTGACAAGTGGACTGATGAGGTTAACAGAGAATGTGGGTTAGTATTTATGAATTACACCCAGACTTCCATGGAGCTGAAAGGAGAGGGGTGCAGTCTAATCCTTAGAAAGGTTTTGTCTACATAAGCCAAATGAAAAGGGAGCAGACATCTACGTGTTCAGCCTTTGTGGCTCCAGCCTCAGCCCTATTGTTGAGTAAAAGACCATTTGGAGAAAGAGACTAATTAGTGAAATTCGCCAACTTTGAAAATCAGAACTTGCCAGAAAATCGCTCTATGAGCAACAGGCTAAACGTTGTTACCAGGGAAAATAAAAAAGGCTGATGACAGTGTTCATCCTGGGATAACTGCAAAATATTGTTCATGCCACCTTGCGCTGCAGAAGTCACGGTTCCCACAGCAACCACAACTCCATCAACTCTGCAAGGCTTAGCACGGATGAAGACAGCGGAAGCTTCCGCACCACGGCTGCTAGGAGAACTGCAGTTGCTTTATTTTTAGTCAAGCTGTGGAAAGTTGTATTTTGTCATTTTTTTTATTTAAAAAGTGGCCATTACAGACTTATAAGAGTCCTTCTGAATTGCTGTGAAAAGACATATTTGATACATGGCAAAGCAGTCATGCTGCTCAGAGCTAGCTTCACATTCTGCAGATTGTAATGGCTGACAATACAGTGAGATGTGAAATCCCTCTGTTCTTCCCCAAGGAATATCCGACATCTGAGCATTTTGAGCAATGTAGTCACTGAATCCGAAGATCAGGGCAAAGAGAAGATAGTGCCCTGCAGGTGTTTGGTGCAGCAGTTAAGATGCCGTTTGGGATGCTTACATCCAATATGGGAAAGCCTGATTCAAGTCCCAGCTCCTCCTCTTCCAATCCGGTTTCCTGCTAATGTGCACAATTGGAGGCAGAGGGTGATGGCTCAAGCGGTTGAGCCCTTGCCATCCCTGCCACACATGTAGGAGACCCAGATTGGGTTCCTGGCCTGGGTCAGTTAACTAATTCTCAGAAGAATGAGCTGCACCCAAAGGCTCCAGTGAAGACTGGGCATCACCTTAGCTAAGCTACTCCTTCTCCTCACCCCTGGCTCATCCAACCTAGAAGAGTAGAGAGAGCCTGCAAAGCATTTAGCCCTCAAACTGCTGCTCAAAAGGGAGGAGACACTGGTTTCTAGGGGCTACAAGAGACTCAAGGAATTACCACATTTTATCAGAAAAATTAAACTATCTGGATGGAGCCGATGAGGCATAAGCAAGATGGAAGAGAATTCGCATGGCAGCTACAGCTAGTAGGAACCAGCATGAAAAGTAGACAGACAGAGCTCACCCAGAGGAAGATGGAAATGTAAGAAAGAGAAGCAAATTCTTCACAATGGTTTAATAAGGGGATAACCTACACTCTCCAAACTTAAGAGTATAAAAGCATTTTTAAAATAGTTTAAAGACAAGGTGGTAAAACAATATGAATGAAGAGAAAAAGGAAATAGGAAGTCAAACAAACCAAGAACCAGATATGCTAATATGGAAATGACAGATAACTTAGAAGCATTGTGTAGGATGCCAGTTGAAAATTTGCTGACAACGGGGAAAAAGTGTTCATATAATGCTAGTGAATACAGATGACAGACAAGAACGTTAAACACAGAGATAATCTAAAAGATATGAAGACATGCAAATATTATACAATATGAAGATAATGATCGGAGACCCTCAGTAGAGGCTATAACAAATGGGACAGAAGATGTATTGAAAAAAATATAAGAAGAAAATTTCCCAGAGATGGAAAAAGGACCAAGTCTATTCCAGGGGCTAAAATATAGAATGCTCAAGACCCAAACATATCTCAGAGAAGCTATTAAACCTCAAGAACAAGGAAATACTTCTTTAGGTGTTGAGCCAGAATAAGTCAATTTCCTAAAGGGCAGTAAAAGTCAAGCTCAATTTGCCACGCTCTCTGAGAACAGAGAAGGAAGTGACCCAGAGGAAGTATCCAGACAAGACGTGGGAATGTAAAGACAGCAGGAGGATGTGCTCAAACCTGAAGGAACCGAAGCTCTTGGTGAAGAGAACACTTGATATGGACAGTGCAGCCAATTATAAACATAGCAAAGGGCTGGCGTGGTGGAGCCGTGGGTTAAGCCACTGCCCATGATGCTGACATCCCATATGGGTGCTAGTTGGAGTCCCAGCTGCTCCACTTCCAATCCAGCTCCCTGCTAATGCATGTGGGAAAGCAAGGGAACATGGCTCAAGTACTTGGGCCCCTGCCATCCACATGGGAGACCTGGATACAGTTCCATTTGGGGAGTGAACCAGCAGTTGGAAGATCTCTCTATCTCTATCTCTCCCACCCCCCCCCCCATTACTCTTTCTTTAAAATAAAATTAAATAAATCCTTGAAAAAATACATCAAAATAATTTGGAAATGGAGACACTGTTTAAATCACTAGGTTGGTTTAAATGTGGAAGTACTACTAAACAACAGTGGAAACTAATGTTGCAGACTGAATATGAATGTCATCAACTGGACAAAATAATAACTGAAAAATATGAAAAACAGGGGGCCAGAAATGGAAAAATGTAAAAGTACTTCTGTTCTCATTTTCCCAGGAAGTTGACCAATACTGTCTAAAATTATTTTATCTACAATGCAAACACATTTCCATCTTATTAATATTTTGTATATTTTTACCTTAGATCAATCATTTAGGAAATAATAACTTCTAATACGGGGAGTTTTCTTTGAACTTTAACAGTTCTTTTTCTTTTTCATCTCTACTATTCAACAATAATTTTTTAAAGATTTATTTATTTATTTGAAAGGCAGAGTTACAGAGGTAGAGGCAGAGAGAGAGAGATCTCCATCTACTGGTTCAGTCCCCAAATGACTACAACAGCTCGAGCTGGGCTGATCTGAAGCCAGGAGCTTCTTCCAGGTCTCCCATGTGGGTGCAGGGGCCCAAGGACTTGGGTGATCTATTATTTTCTCAGACCATAGCAGAGAGCTGGGTCAGAAATAAAGCAACCAGGACTCAAACTGGCACCCATATGGGGTGCTGGCACTGCCGGAGGTGGCTTTACCTGCTATGCCACAGCACCATCCCCTAAATAATAATTAAATGTTATGCTTCTTTAAAAAGAATAAGAACACTAGGTATGGCCCCATTCTGTAAGTCTGAGCATATTTTTTTTTTCTCTGAACATATTCTTAAGCAGTGGTTGCAATGATGTCACCTAACGTTGCTAATGATCACTTCCAGGTTGTGAGTTATTTTTTCAAAAACTAATCTTCGAATGTTTCTGCATTAAAAGTATTCTAAATCAGTATGCCTTATCTTGTGAAAACAACTACATTTTTTTAAAAGCTAGAGAAAATTTGCAAAAAAGTTAGTTAATGCTGGGTGATATAGGTATTTGAGATTATTGTCTTCCTGGTACGTTTCTGTAGTTTTGTTTTTTTTTTTTTTAAATAAAACATCAGAAGCGAGTAGAGGGTGAAGCTAGGGGAGTGTGTGTTTGAGGGTACTCCTTCTGCACAGATCATTTTGATGGAAGGGTTGAGTCCAGCTGGGGCCCCTTGCAGCATTAAAAAAAAATCTCTTCCAGAACTACCATAGTGAGGAATCGTAGAAGACATTGGCTCTAGGTGAGTTAAAGAACGATCCTCCTTCCCCTGGAAGGAATAGAACAGATTCGGGACCCAATGTGAAAGAGCAAGAGAGAGTTCATGCTTTGAAAATAATGGCACTTTGGGACTCAAATATTTTTTAGCAGCTTTGTTGAGATAGCATTCACACCTGTAACATGCACCCTTTTTAAGTCAACAATTCAGTCTCATGTATTCCCCATGGGGTGAAGTCATCACCACTGCCTAACTCCAGAACTTTCTTATCACCATCAGAAGAAAACCCAAGCCCATTAGCGGTCACCACCCCCCTCGATAACTCCCTCCTGGCAACCCCTGGCAACCACTAATCTACTTTCTGTCTCTGTAGATGTGCTTATTCCGAACATTTCCTATGAACGGGATCATATGAATATGCTCTTTTGTGGCTGGCTTCATTCACTCAGCATAATGTTTTCAGGCTTCTGTGTTGAAGCACGTGTCAGTCCTTCATTTCTGTGGAATGCTGAATCATGTTCTGTTGTGTGGATCCATCACGGTTTGTTTAGCCACTCATCAGTGGGTGGGCATTCGGCTTGCTTCCCCGTGTTGGCTTCAAAGAATAATGCTGCTTCGAGCATTTATTTGCAAGCTCTGCATGGATATCTGTTTCCATTTTCTTGGGCATGTCCCTGGGGCAGAATTACTGAATCCCGTGGTGGGTGACTCTCTGGTTAAGAGCTCTTAACATTGAAACTGCCTTCTCCATCTTTGTTCCCAGGCAGAAATGGTGCACAGTGCTTTCCAGGCTCAGCGGGCATTCCTTCTCATGGCCTCTCAGTACCAACAACCCCAGGAGGTAAGAGCTCACCCTGAGGAACAGGGCTGCCAAGGGAATGGGCTCCTCAGGCAGGAAACAAGGAGCCAGCAGAACTTTTACCTGTGAGAGACACCCCCAACATGAGACTTGGAGTATGGGCAAATTCTCCATCTAACGAATGAATCATGCTAAGGGACATTTCTTCTGTATTCATAATCTTAGTGGACACGGTTTTTAAAAATGTATATCAATTGCAAAAAAATAAGCACTCTCTCTGTCTAATGACTAGTGATAAGCATGTTATAGTTGTGACCAAATTATGCTGTCACAATGGACACCACCAGTTTAAGCCATCTGTTTATGTCATCTGTGTCCTGTTCTTATTAGTTTTATAATCCAGAAAGCATTTGGTACAAATTTTTAGTTCCAGTTCTTTGCTGCTTTGTTTGCAAAGACTGTTCACCTCTAGGATCATCTATAAATTCCGTGTATGATTTGATTAGCTCCAGAGTGGTGAGTAGCATCTATAGGCTGACTCAGTGCTTCTCCAATGCCTTGGGTTTTCGGACACCTAAGGAGCTTAGGAGCTTCATTGCAGAGTCTGATTCATGACACTGGAATAGGTCTGAGATTCTGCATTTAATATTAAATTTCTCGGTGATGATGGTGCTGATCCCTTTTCTAAAGTCACCAGAACTGGAGAGAATCTCCAAGAATCTCTAAGCACCAGGGGCTTCAGAACATTTGTGGGAAACAGAATGAAAAAAATAAGTTTATCATTGGTGCAAAAAATTTTGAAATCCATGCATATGGGGCCTTCAAAACATTCACGGAAAATATGGATTGTGAAAAAACTAGGCATGGGTTTCAGATCACTTTGCACCAAAATAAACCTGTCTTTGCATTCCATTGTCCATAAAGTTCTTGAAGGCTGCTTATCCTTGGGCATATTCCGTCTCTCCTTTCCCTTCTTTCATGAATGTGAATCAGTCTTTCTTAAGATAAAGATATTTAGATATGTTAGAGGAGTTGATGCTAAATGCAACAATGTTACCAGTGCAGGTTGAGTATCCTGTTTCTGAATCGTGGCAACCAGAAGTGTTTCAGGTTTGGGATTCTTTTCCGACTTTGGAAAATTTGCATATGCATATTCACAGGCATATGCATGAGATTTCTTGGCCATGGGACCAAAGTCGCAACATGAAATTTGTGTTTCATATATACTTCATACACCTAACCTGAAAGTGATCTTTTTAATAATTTGGGGCAGGAAACAAAGTTTCATGGTGTGAAATTTTCCCCTTGTGGCACTGAGTGCTTCCAATTTTGGAGCATTTTATATTTCATATTTTGAATTAGGGATACTCAATCTATATTATGATGTTAATGACTTTTAACCTACTGTAACATTGCCATGTAAGGCCCAGAATAAATTTGTGTATGCAAATGACAAGAGCAGATCTTAAGAACAAAGTGGTGACTGGGGATTCGTCTCATTTTCTAGGGCACTAAGACTTTCCTATTCTGTAAACCCAGGCCCCATTACTACCTGCCTAAACCACTGACACTGTGTCATGCAATTGCATTCCCTCTACCAAAGGTTCATAACCACATTATTTTAACCAAGTTGATCACATAATGAATGCAAGTTTTCATTGAAAAGTAGAGCTATTGCTAACAAACCCCCAGATAGGAAAAAATAAAACTTGTTCCTTTGGCTATATAATCTGTATCTAAATTTTGGTAACAATTATAAAAATTAAAAGATGAATGGAAAGATTTTCTGTGATACAATAGTTTAAATGTGATTACTCACTTTGAGTTCCAAAGCAAAGTCATGAAAATACAGAAGCTGGCCAGCGCCACAGCTCACTTGACTAACCCTCCACCTGTGGCTCCAGCACCCCGGGTTCTAGTCCTGGTTGGGGTGCCGGGTACTAATCCCGGTTGCTCCTCTTCCAGTCCAGCTCTCTGCTATGGCCCAGGAGGGCAGTGGAGGATGGCCCAAGTGCTTGGGTCCCTGCACCCGCAAGGGAGACCGGGAGGAAGCACCTGGCTCCTGGCTTCAGATCGGTGCAGCGCCGGCCGTGGCGGCCATTAGGGGAGTGAACCAATGGAAGGAAGACCTTTCTCTCTGTCTCTCACTGTCTATAACTCTCTCTCTTTGTCTCTCTCTATCACTGTCTAATTCAGCCTGGCCAAAAAAAAAAAAAAAAAAAAGAAAAGAAAATACAGAATCTGAGCTGAGAGTCCTGAGAATCCAGGACTTTGACCTTCAGGGACAGATACTCAGCTCCATTAAGGGGCAAGAACTAATACCCTAGATCCCCTCCCTAGCATAGTCATTCCTATTCTTTCCTGCACAGTGGAACCAACTGGAAAGTTTCTTAAAATAGCAATGCCTGGGTCCCACTCAATGGGTTTTGACTTAATTGGTCTGAGGAGTGGCCTCTGCTTTGAGAGTTGTGTAATCCTCCAGGTGAGTCTGACATAACCAGAGCTGGGTGTATGGCTCCCCCCATGTGCTATAAGGAGTTGATGCGCAGTCTGGATAAGGGGCTGTCTAGGGATGGAAATGTTCTGTGAGTCACTGTGGATGCATTTTTGTCCTTGGCCTTCTCAAACCCTCTTGATGGAAGAGGAACGTGAAACTAGAAAGTCATGGTTTGAAGCACGTTTTCTGTTCCTGACATGGAAAGATAGGTGATTTCAGTTGAGAGTCTCAAGGAGAAGAGGAGCCGTGGCCTTCCTCGCTGATGCTCCACACAGGCCCTTTCCCAAGTCCAGAGCAAGAGGCCTCCTGTTGGCCTTGGATACCTTGCGCAGAAAAGGCACTCACTAAATCTTGGATGAAGATGCAAACCAATGAAAACAATGAGCGGATGCCCTGGGTCTGTGATATCCCAAAGGAAGCATGGGGTTGGACTGCTGATTGTCTTCATGTATGGCTGTGCAGGCACCTGGGTGTATGATCTGATTCTGGTTCATTCATGATGAAAGGGAGAGGTGGATTTCCAGGGAGGCACAGCCAGAAATGTCCCCATGGCACTTCTTTCTCATGGTTTCCCCATGCAGCAAGGCTCAGGAGCATCAGGGTGGTGGAACACAAAGCGGTGTCGCTGCCTCTCTGCCTTTCTGTCCTCTCCTTCTCCTTCCCTGTCCTCTTCATCCAGAGATCTGCCCTGGAACATCCACCTACTAGAAAAGTACATTTGAGGTTTGACAGGTCACCACCACAGTGGGGAACATAGTCCATGGCCACCCTGTGCATAAAGAACATTATGGTGTAACACATCGCATTTTCTCATGGGAACAGTATTATAATTGTCCTTGTCTTCCACTTAAGAATCAACTACTGTAATTTCAGCTCTTGTTGATATTCAGCAGGGATTGTCAAGAAAACTTTAGTGTGCATGCACATTCCCTGAAGGGTTGCTAAAATAGAAATTGCTGGGTCTCACTCTCAGAGTTCCCCATTCAATAGGTCTGGGTTCAGCCCTGGTAATCTGCAGCTCTAAAGAATCTTCATTGAGGGACCAGTGTTGTGGCAAAGCTGCCACCTGCAACACCAGCAGCCCATATGGGTGCCTTTCGAGTCCTGCCTGCTCCACTTCCAATCGAGCTTCCTGCTAATGTGCCTGAGAAGGCAGCAGAAGATGGCCCAAGTCCTTGGGCCCCTGCCACCCATGAGGGAGACACAGAAGAAGCTCCTGGCTCTTGGCTTTGGACGGGCCTAACCCTGGCCATTGCTGCCATTGGGGGAATGCATCAGCAGATGGAAGATCTCTTTTCTCTGTTTCTCCTTCTTTCTTTTTTGCAACTCTGCCTCTCAGATAACAAATAAACAAATCTTGGGGCTGGTGCTGTGGCGTAGTGGGTAAAGCCACCGCCTGCAGTACCAGCATCCCATATGCGCGCCAGTTTGAGTCCCTGCTGCTCTGTTTCCAACCCAGCTCCCTGCCGTGGCCTGGGAAAGCAGCAGAAGATGGCCCAAGTCCTTGGGCCTCTGCATCCTCATAGTTGACCCAGAGGAAGCTCTTGGCTCCTGGCTTTGGATTGGCGCAGCTCCGGCTGTTGCAGCCAATTGGGGGGTGAACCAGCAAATGGAAGAACTTTATCTCTCTGCCTCTCATTCTCCCTCTGTGTAACTCTTTCAAATAAATAAATAAATCTTAAAAAAAAAACAAATAAACAAATCTTTAAAACAAATCTTCAGTGGATGGAGATGCTGCCGGCCCAGGGACCACACTGTGAGTACCCGTGCCGTGCTAGCCCATTACACGTTGAGCTCAGATGTGTTTAAGATGCTTTAGAATTTCATTCCAGCTGCCTCTAGACCACAGCTTCTCAAACAACACTCTTGGATGGGATACCTGGGGATCTTGTTAAAATGAGGAGTCTGGTCCAGCAGGTTTCTGATTGGGCTCGTTAGCCGGTATTTCTAGTAAGTTCCTGGACAGTGCTGAGACTGCTGGTCTGTCACTACACTTGAGCAACGAGACCATGGAGATCATTACCAGAAAACCCCCCACAGGCTCGAATTCTCTTAGCAGCCAAATATCAAACCCATATTTTTTTTTCTTCTAACATTTATCAAAGCAGGCTGTGTTATGCTACAGTGACAAACATCTCCAAAATCTTATCCCTATTACAGTGGGCTTAATTTCTAGTAAATAATTACATGAGTAATTACAACTGTAATGCAGATCTGAGAGAAAAGGGTGGAGAATGCACTTTAAATATTTATTTGTGAGGGAGAAATCCTATACAGTGGTTTACTCCCCAAATGGCTGAGATTGGGTTTGGGTCAGGCTAAAACCATGAGCCAGGACCTCATTCCTGTTCTCCCAGGTGGGTGGCAGGGACCTAACTACTTAAGCCATCACTTGCTGCCTCTCTGGGTGCATGTTGGCAGAAAACTGGGATCACGAACTGGAGCCAGGAATCCAACCCAGGCACTCAGAAATGGAACATTGGCATCTTAACCTCTAGGGTAACCACGCACCAAGAGAACTCAGTCTTTAACAGGAGTTTTAGGCATTGGGGAGGGAAGATATTGTAGGGAGGTGGCCCTGCCAGGGGTGCCTGGGAGCCTGCAATGAGAGTAAGTACTTTCCTTGCCAAAGCCTAGGGCCAGGCTAAATCAGTGTTGGTGATCAGCTGTGGCCCATTTCCACCTTGTGAGACCCTGGGCAGTGGTCCTAGCACCACCTTGACTTTCTGATCCACAGAAGCTGTGAAAGGATGAGTGAGTATTGTTTGAAGCCACTGAGTTTGTGGAAATTTGTTTTGCAGAAATAGAAGCCTAATACAGATTGCCTTGAGTTCCTTCTTTCTAGACTGCAAAATAACTGTTTTTAAATAGGACTGTGGGCCGCAGACTGACATGTGCCCCCAGTTCCTCCAGTGACACCCCTTTATCTACCCTGGGGGAAACTAGAAAAGGAATTGGCCTACAGCCCTGATTGACAATGATGGCTTCCAGCCTCGAATTTCCTCTCATTTAGGCACTGAGGAACAGATCTCTTGCACTCTGTAATACAAGAGCTTTCAAAATTGTCAACCATAACCCATTTAAAAAAATATGTTTTACTTCAGCACCCAGTTTTACGAAACAACAGTCATTCTTACCGTGTGCCCTGCCTTCTGATGTTTTTCTTCTATTTCATTATTTTGCTGTGTCATTTTCCTCTTCTTTTGTTAAGACCGGGCATGACCCACTAAATCAATTTCATGGCACGCAGTGGGTCATTGAGGTTCAGACACACCCCTCCCATTGGTGGACATATGAAACACTCAGGACCTAGAACATGTGACAACGCATTTGCAGAACATCGCATGTTTTTCTTGTCTCTCTGGTTGTAATTTATATAATTAATCTTGAGACCACAAAGGCCCAGTCCTTAATAACATCATTATCTAGGAAGTTTAGTGACCATTTATCAGATGCATCTCCTTCCAGCTGATGGCAGGATCTTCATGTAGAAAATTTCCAGGAGGCCTTCACCTTGCACACTATTTCCTTGTAGAGAGAAAGTCTGTCATTTCTAGTTCACAAACGTAAAAAATAACCCACAGCGATGCCTTAATAACCTGGCCAGGGGCTCTAGACCTGAGCTATTCCTTTATTCGCCATCCAAAGTCCTTTTTACAGACACAAGAGGCACACTGCACGGTTATTCATAGCCGTTTTTTAAATCAAAGTATGACCTTAGAACATGTTTCTGTGACTAGGGAGAGGTAAAATGAACAAGTGTACTGTGGGCTTGAGACTTCTCACATCATACGGGAGAGATGAGAAATAAGATCTTTAATGATCTCTGTCATCGGGGACCTCAAAACTCTGCCACAGGTGTCCTGGATGGGTGCCACGCCCCGGGGAAAACGGCAGGCACCTGGGAGGGTCTGGGGAGGCTTCTCCCCTAGCCCGTAGATATGGTGCAGGAACAGGTGAGAAGCACCTGGGCCATGGCAACCTGCAGCTGTCGTGTCATAAGAACAGCAGGTTTTCTCCCTTCCTGCCACACTCTGGCCATATTTCTCCAGCATTTCTTGTGCTGCTGAGACCTGACAATGAAATGACCTGTAGGTGTGTGTGTGTCTGCGTGCGCAAGTGCACACATACACATGCAATTCATGTGCACCAGTACACAGAGGAAAAGTTAACCCTAAGTTTTCCAGCATCAGGGAAGATGATTTCTGGTCATTGATTGCCGTGTAGATTTTACTCATCAGAAAGACTGGAGGGAGGGTGTTTGGTACCGCAGGTGAGACGCTGCTTGTGGTGCCCACATCTCCTATTGGAGTACTTGGGTTTGAGACCCAGATTTCAGCTTTCTGCTAACACACACCCTGGAAGGCAGCAAGTGAATCCCTGCCCTGCGTGGTTCTGGGCCCCTGCTTTGGCCTGGCCCAACCCTGGAAGGCAGCAAGTGAATCCCTGCCCTGCATGGTTCTGGGCCCCTGCTTTGGCCTGGCCCAACCCCCACTGTTGTGGACATTTAGGGATTGAACCAGTGATGGAAGATAGGTATCTTCTTCTACACGCATTGTCTGTGTGTGTGTCTACCTTTCAAATAGAATGAAAATAGATCTTTAAAATAAAATTAAAAAAAAAAAAAAAACAGTAAGACGAGGTTTTGTATTCCTCCAAGAAGGTAGGGGGGAGGAAAATGAAAGAAGGAAGGAAGGAAGGAAGGGAGGGAGGGAGGGAGGAAGGGAGGGAGGGAGGGAGGACTGCTTTCTGATGTGCAGGGAGCAGGAATCTAAAGCTGCTTCTCTTTCCTTCCTTGCTTGTCTGACCACAGTCTGAAGACGTGGAAGCAGAAGGAGGGCGAGAGACTCCTCCCAGCTACTCCTCTGCTCACTCACCCTGCAAGAATTTTCTAATGCACAGAGCGGCCACCATGTTTGTTAATAATTTGTTCGTTTTCAACCAAACAAGAAAGGCTAGTGGCGATTATCTTGGGATTTCAGCTAATTATCTGGAGGGAGAGAACCAGATTACTAGTGGGTGATTTTAATAAAATTATCCAAAGCCAGGAGCTTCCTCCTGGTCTCCCATGCGGGTGCAGGGCCCAAGCCCTTGGGCCATCCTCCACTGCCTTCCTGGGCCACAGCAGAGAGCTGGACTGGAAGAGAAGCAACCGGGACTAGAACCTGGGGTGCTGCCGCCGCAGGCGGAAGATTAACCTAGTGAGCCACAGCACCAGCCTACCAGTATCCTATATTAGGCACTGGTTGAAGTCCCGGCTGCCCCACTTCCGATCCAGCTCTCTGCTATGGCCTGGGAAAGCAGTGGAAGATCTTGTACCCATGCGGGAGACCCAGAAGAAGCTCCTGGCTCCTGGCTTCTGTCTGGCCCAGCTTTGGCCGTTGCGGCCATTTAGGGAGTGAACAAATGGATGGAAAGTCTCTCTCTCTCTCTCTCTCTCCCTCTCTCTCCTCCCCCCTCTCTCTTTCTGACTTGCAAATAAATAAATAACTCTTTAAAAAAAAAGAAAAGAAAAGCAGTTCACCTGTGTCTTTGCAGATCTTTTGTCTCCTTCTGGGTGATTCCTGGAAAACCAACCTGATAAAATCCAGTGAATTCTCATTGAGTCATTCTCATTAAACCAATTTTTCCAGTTAGGTGCTTGGAGGATGGCAGTTAAACTTTCTAAGCCCATTTTTTTTATGTTTGAAATAGGGATAATAGTTCCTACCTTATGGAGTTATTGTGAGGATGGAATGAGAAAAGGCATTCACGGGTAGGTAACTGAGCAGAGGATTTCAGTGTTAATCAGTGCAGTCCAGAGTTTAGTAAAAAGTTCCTGAAACTCCAAGACTTATCATAGTAAACTGTTTTTTTGTGCTTGCTCACATGAGATCCGCTGTAGTATTGTTGGCTGAAAGTCTTCCATAGGGTCATTTGGGGCTAGATGTCTTCCATCTTGGGGTCCTCATCTCAGCCATTGAATTGGGAAAGACAATATGGAGTCACTTCCAGCAAGATTTTATGGCCAGGCCTGGAAGTTGGCATATGTCACCTTCACCTCCACTCAATCTTTCCTAGCTGCAAAGGAGGCTGGAAAATGTAACCTACCTTATACCTACAAGGAAGAATTCACAGATTTGACAAGCATCTGCCAGTCTACCAGAGTGGGTCACTTGGATTGGCTACAGTAAGGCCTCCCTCAGTGAAAATGATCAGCTTTCTAAAAACTCATGGCTTTGTCTAGGTTAATACCCCATTGCTATAGCCATTTAGAGAAAGAAAAACTTTCAACTCTAACAGGTAGAGGTGGGTATTTTGTGCACTGGTTAAACGACCAGTTGAGAATACCTGATGCATCCTGTATCAGAGTGCCCAGGTTCAAGCCCCCTCTCTGCCTTCTGTTCCAGTTTCCTGCTAATGCACACCCTGGGAGGCAGCAGGTGATGACTCAAGTCCTTGGGTGCCTTCCACCCCTGTGGGAGACTCAGACTGGTTCCCATTTCTCAATTTTGGCCTGGCCCAGCCCTGGCTATTGCAGACATTTGAGGGGATGAACCAATAGAAGTTTCTCTCTCTCTCTCTCTCTCTCTCTCTCTCTCTCTCTATGTGTGTGTGTGTCTACTTTCTAGTAAATAAAATAACCACATAAAACACTTAAAATCTAACAGATAAATGTTTTTGATGCATTTGGATTTAAATAGATATAGATATGTGCATACAAGTATCAGAGTTTTGTTATTATGACTTGATCCTTTTTGCCTATTATTAACGTAACTATAAAGTGTCAAATTATTATCCAATATTTTTAACTTGCCAAACAAAGGAGTGACTTTGATCTCGGAGCATGCACTGGATAAATTACTTGGTGCTAGTGGCAGGTCTGGAAATTGTAAAGGAAAGGCAAACGAATGAACAAAGCCAAACTCCCAAGTGTTGCTTAAGTCCATGCCCAGAAAATGTCACAGCACTGCACTGTCAGGGCTGCTGGATCTTCCTGAAAGATCTGGCCATGAGTGGTGGTGCTAAGTTCTGTTGTCAGGGGCCACAGTGACAGATAACATAATGCAATAAACCAACTCTGGCCCTAAGGTAAAATGAAATGCCTGTTTTGAAATAATGAAAGTTGTAGGTTTTTTCTTAATGCAAAGGCAGCTAGAACATATCTGTTGAGTAACTACTGTTAATTGTATGTATGGAACAAGTATTTTTCATGGATTTTCAAGTAATTCCTAAATGTATCTTGAGAACAGAAGAATAGTGACAACAGAAGTAAAAGGTGAAGCAAATTTTCATTGTTTGTATCATGCTGAGTTGTGTTTTCATTTAGTAGGGATATTTCCCAGTGGTCTGGATTGACAGTTTCAGCAAAGAGTAGAACGTTAGAATCTAACCAATGGCTCATTTTTGTAATCTTCTCCAAATTAACTTGATATTACTACTTCATCAAGGTACCTAAGATTTTGCTCTTGTTGATGATGCTAGAGGGGTTGATGGTCTTTGCCACCAACTCAAAAGCAGCCAAAGGAATATGTGCTTTTAATTTCAGTAGAACTGTGCGGGCTTGAACTCAACAAAAATATCTGTCCAAATGTGGTCGATGTCCAGAGGTAAAAACTGACCGGATGCTGATACCTACAGGATTGCTGTTTTGTTATCAGCAGCTTTCTGAGTCGCTTTTCTTACTAGAGATAGAGAAATGAGGCAAAAACCCACCTTTACTTTGTCACATGAGCCGTTCCATGACAGTGAAATTACCATGGTAATGCCACCCGGGCCAGCCTGTGAAGGCTGCTGTCTGAGCTGGAAATAGCTGCTGGTGCAGAGTAAGCCACCCGGGAAGGAAGGAGAGGCATGGTGTGTGTGATATCATCAGAGTCTGCTTGAGTTGACAGCCTGAAGCTAGCCAGTCAGGGCTGAATCCCAACAGGAAAGCTAATGGTGAGTTTATCAGGATGCAGAGAGAAGGGCAATCAGAAAGGAGAGTAATTCTGTCATTCTTCTGCACAGACTGTTTGCTTTAGCAACATAAAGCTGTGGATGAGCCGCTGAGCTCCGGCTGTGGTTGGTAGCTTTATAAGCATTTAGAAGCCCCGGCCTGTGGAGGCAGAGCGGATTTGCTAGGATCCTGTCCCGTTGGGCTGTCACTCATGGTGACCTTTGTTGGATTTTTTTTTTTTTAATCTGATAAGGCACATTAGCTCATCCCTCTTTGTGTAAGACATGAATTGGGTAATGAATGACTGCCCAGAGGAAGTGAGGTGGTTATCACACCCTGGGGATTTGGGAGATTATCGGGAGGAGGGGGTTAATAAAGGATAATATCCTTTATCAACTATTTCATACTGAGTGCGTGAGAACGCCTGACCCCTTTAATGGCAGGTGCTACAGAAAGCATAAAACTGTGTATTTGACTCAGGAATTTTTCATTCTCTGTGTCGTTACATGTTAGGATTGCTTTGTAGTTTTTAATAAAATAATTGTCAATTCTTTTTTTTTTTTCGCTGTCCACTGTGAAGCTAAATATTTGCCTACCTGCCACCGTCAGTCTGATATAAAACGTTGCACTGGTTACAACTTTCTCTCTTATGACCTGAATCAAACATGAACTTAAAAAGAAGGCGCTGAGTCATTCAATATGTCTTTTTGGAAGCCACGCCCCTTTTGCTTGGCTGCTTGTTCCCCATTTCTGCTGCCTTACCTCAGATCCTCTTTGCAGGACCCAGCTTCTGTGGGCAGCGGAAAGCTGGCTGTGTGAAATTCGCAGGCCAGGAGAAGGTACTTCCAGCTGACATTCCAGCCCGGGTCCGCTGACATCAATTACTTAGCAGAGGGCATGGGCTGTTACTTTTTATGGTCATGTTCTATATTTGTATGTGCTGGGGGATAGATCACATGACGAAACCATCATTTGATATTAGTGTTTATGTACACCAACTCAAGAGAGCTCGATTTAAGCTTCACTGGCCAGTACTTTTCATTTGTAAATTTAGCTTCTAATTGAAAATGCAGGCACCTCCCTAAGTACTAAAATTACAAATAATCCGGAATAAATTTTAAGAAATTGTCTTTAGAAGACAAACTGCTCTGCATGCAACTCATTGAAATGCACTGTGCCTTCCAGAGATTTTAACACATGCATTTTGAACATGAATGCATCAACATTGCCAGAATAATGAAAACCAAAATTTATCACTTCTACAATTTTTTTAGCTCCTTTCTTGACTGGAGCAAGACAGCATCTTGTTGATGTCCATGCATTTGAAAGGAGAGACATTTCACAAAGTAAGTAAGAGAAAGAAGGAAACATACCACACACTATAGATTGTTTTTCGTTTTATCATGCACATGCCTCCCCTGGCGCAGCTCTGGGCTTACATTTCAGGTGGCGAACACCTGGAGAATGTAGTTCTTCTTTGATGATTCTTTCTTTCTGTAAACTAAACAGGAAAAATAAATGTCCTTGTCAGGTTTGGCGGATTAGCTGCTGTGAGAACTCGTGTTTCCATATCTGGAATCGTTTATTAGATAAATCTGCCTGTACGTAGTTGCTTCAGATCTCTGCACGGCCCTTGTGTGTCTTACATACCCCAGCCCTCTTTAATTTCCTCAACTCCATTAATTTATTTCTCAGGGCTTTTGTTTTAACCAGGCATTTATTGGATCCCTCCTCTAAAGCAGAGAACTTAGCACTCTATGTCTATTATTATTTCATTTGTATGAGAACATACTTTGGAAAAAGAGGGCCTGGGTGATGTCATCGGTCTTGATTCATATATTCCTGCACTTTGCACTCATCTTAATGTTACCACCTTTGTGCTTCAGACCTTGCACCTCCTGCCTCTGACTCCTCTGCCCAGTGGCAAAGTAACTGTGCCTCCGATGACGTCTGGCTTTGAACTGCAGCACCTGCTAGAGGTCTCTGACAAACCATGAGGAGCTTGTTCATGTGCTACATTGGAAGCATTCCACTGTCATCTTTTTTTAAGATTTATTTATTTATTTGAAAGGCAGAGCCTCAGGCAGAGGCAGAGAGAGAGAGAGAGAGAAAGAGAGAGGTCTTCCATCTGCTAGTTCACTCCCCAGATGGCCACAACCACCAGACTGAGCTGATCTGAAGCCAGGAGCTTCTTCCTAGTCTCCTATGCAGGTGCAGGGGCCCCAGGACCTGGCATCCTCTACTGCCTTCCCACCCACAGCAGAGAGCTGGATCAGAAGAGGAGCAGCCAGGACCTGAACCAGCACCCATATGGGAATGCCGGCACTGCAGGCGGCAACTTTACTCGCTACACCACAGCACCAGCCCCTCCACTGTTAGTTTTTGTGAATGCTTTTCATCCCCTCAACAAAATCCTAAGAACTTCAAGGCTCTTTCGAGTTGATGTGTCTTCAGTTTTAGGACATACTATGATCCTAACTATTTTTTGGTGCCAGATTTCATTAAGAAGAGAGGCTTGAGTTCCTGATGACTTTTATTGGCTTGAGGAGTTAAATCGGTTAGGGACGTGCATTTAGCCCAGCAGTTCAGAGGCCAGTTAGGATGCCTGTGTTCTACCCAGAGTGCCTGGATTTGGTTCCTGCTTCCAGCTTGCTCCTGACTCCCACCTTGGGAGGCAGCAGGTGATGGCTCAAGTAGTTGGGTCTCTGTCATCCGTGTGGGAGACCTGATGGAGTCCCTGACTCCTGGCTTCAGTCTATCCCAGCCCCAGACATTGTGGGCATTTGGGGAATGAATTAGAAGATGAAAGATACCTCCCCTCCAAATAATAAAAAAAAAAAAAATTTAAGCTGGGATAATGAGTTACAGTGACTCAGGGACGAGATCAGCATACAGTGACATTTTTGTTTAGCATTGTCCTGTTATCTTTTATTGCGAGAGAACACACTGGAGGTGTATGTGTTATGGACTGGAATGTAGTTGAGCACACACCTAGTAAGTCATAGGTCCCTCACATCCATTTAGCCCTGAAAGAGTATCCTTGTGGGCATTTGGAAAAGGGAAACCTAGAGGAGAAAGAACAGCAATGTGCTGTAAGCAAGATACCATCTCTCATATGCACCCTTTCTTGTGTGCACCCTCAGGGGCCCACAGGATGGTTCATCTTGGGTGTGTGGCGCTGACGAGAAATGTTCACAACTAGAACTGGGGGACAGATGCGGCTCGGGCACACGGTGATTATAGAATATAGGTTCTGGCCAGAGCCTGCTGATTAACTTCACTTGCACTGCCCAAAGCCAGCTGGTTGAAAACACTGTTGAAAAAATGTTCCAATTAGAGGGGTTCTTCCCTGGGCAGAGTTTTCATGTAAATTGTGAGAAACAGTGTGTTTGTAGGAAGGAGTGGAAAGTGCTGTGGCCAGCGTCAGGCCTCTGAAGCTGGTACGTGCATAGTATGAGTAGCAGGAACTGCCGTGCAAAGCAACTTCAGGGTTTAGCCCATCCCTACACAGATGGACTCTCTCTATAGAGTAATGGTCAGCCAGTCACATACATGGGATTTAAACAACTCCAACCACAGGAGTCCCATCATTTTCTTTGGCTGACTGTTCTGTAGTCAAGTGTGTATAGGAGTCCTCTTGCAGAGTCATAAATTGGATTCTCTTTTCACATAGAAACAGGGTTATAACTTAAACCTCCATATTTTACCAACTTGGCAACAAATAATGCACACACTGGGCAAACTGTACATCATACAAGCTAAGATATCACTGAACCCTTTATCATTACTTAAAATGGGTCAGAGTGGACACTGGTCCTGGAAAATGGACATAAATATACTGTTCACGTTGATCATGTGAGTCCCTGAGGGCTTCTGACCACAAATAGAGATCATAAGAGGTCTGTATCATAGGTTAACTATCTGAAACAAAGGACAGCTGTAGTAACGATACATCAGTGATGCTTGACTCTTTTGGGTTTGAAAGTTCTTTTTCTAGAGAATGTACTGGCTCAGATATACCTTTAAGATTCTTTTTGTAGGTAGAAAAGATGTTTTCCTCTTTTTTTTCAGATTTATTTTATTTATTTGATAGGCAGAGTTACAGAGAAGGAGAGAGAGAGAGAGAGAGAGAGAGAGCGAGAGAGCGTGAGTGCTTCCATCTGCTGGTTCATTTCCCAAATGCCTGCAACAGCTGGGGTTGAGCCAGTACAAAGCCAGGAGTCTGGGTCTCCCGTGTGGGTGGCAGGACCTGAAGTCTTTGGACCATCTTCTGCTGTTTTCCCAGGTGCATTAGCAGGGAGCTGGATCAGAAATGAAACAGCCAAGACTAGAATTGGGTCTCTGGTATAGGATGCTGGCATCCCAAGCAGTGGCTTAAACCACTGTGCCTTGACACCAGCCCCTGAAAATGTATTTTTCTTTCCATTTCCAAAGAACATTTCTCTGGCTTGCACAGAGACACTCAAAGTCATTCTGTAATTTGCTAATCCTGTACTTAGGATTGAATTATCCTTTTCAAAAGTAGCAACCAAAGAATCTCAGTATTCAAAGGCTGTACCCTGTACTGTACTGCGCAGGATTCTCTTGGCTCACTCCACTCAACTTTGTTCTTCCATCTCTTGAGATTTAAAGCGGGGGAAGAGTCAGACAAGAGCTACAGGAGACAGGTGAGGAAACAGGACAGACAAAGATCTTCACCTTCCCGGGGTCGTCAGTTGGAAGTGACAGAAGGACTTTTTTTTTTTTTTTTTGACAGGCAGAGTGGACAGTGAGAGAGAGAGAGAGAATCAGAGAGAAAGGTCTTTTGCCATTGGTTCACCCTCCAATGGCCGCTGCTGCCAGCGCACCGCGCTGATCTGAAGGCAGGAGCCAGGTACTTCTCCTGGTCTCCCATGGGGTGCAGGGCCCAAGCACTTGGGCCATCCTCCACTGCACTCCCGGGCCACAGCAGAGAGCTGGCCTGGAAGAGGGCAACCGGGACAGAATCCGGCGCCCCGACCAGGACTAGAACCCAGTGTGCTGGCGCCACAAGGCGGAGGATTAGCCTATTGAGCCATGGCGCCGGCCACAGAGGGACTTCTAAGCCATCATGTGGTGCTGTGCCTCAGACCTCTCTGGCAGAATAATTCTCTGAACCCGGCTGCTCTTAGCTGCTTCTCTGAGTCTTGATCCATCTTTTGCAGCAGGGAAAGCAAAGTGTAGGTGTCTTAATTAGTAAGCTGGCAGTAATGAAGGAGTGGAACCATGCAACACAGGTCTGACTGCACCGTAACAGGTCGTCCAACCTCTTGAATCTCCTTGGCTTATTTTTCTGTCTTTATTTTCAGTCGGGTTACCCTCACCTTAGTTGCTTGCTCTACATTGTTCTTTATGTGCATCTCTGGCACCCAACCAGTCTAACTGTTGACTTGGTACTGAATAATCACTTCAAGGGAGGGGCCAATGGGAGAGAATCTGATTATTTGGGACTTCTGAGCAGTGAATGGTGGCCCAGATTCATTGTTCATCATAAGTGCTCAACAAGAGACAAAATGAATAAGCCGTCCAAACCAGATATTCCTCAGATAATAAGGATGATTTAGACCTTCTTCCAAGATCACTTAATAAATGACAAAACGTCTCTGTAAACCTCCCCTTGTTTCTCTATTTGTGAGAACAAATAATGCCTGGAAAGTCAACTCCAATTACATTTTTTAGAAAATAGATTTACTTATTTGAAAAGCAGAGTGAGAGAGTGAGGGAATGAGAGCTTCCATCCAATGGTTCACTCCCGAAATGACTACCATGGCCCGAGCTGGGCCAGGATGAAACCAAGAGACAGGAATTCCATCTGGATCTCCCAAATGGGTGGCAGGGGCCCAAGCACTTGGACCATCTTTGCTGCTTTCCCAGGTGCATTAGCAAGGAGCTGAATTGGAAGTGGAGAAGCTGGAACTCAAACCTGCGCCAATATGGGACACTGACACTGCAGGAAGTGGCTTAACCTGCTGCATCACAACACTGGGTCCTTCCCCACCCCCACACTTTTTGCAGTAGGACAATCTCAGGAAGCCTGGAAGATGGTCCTCCTGCCATACTTTTGGGATGCAGAGAAGAGATTTATACTCAACACAACCATCGTTTAAAGGCCCCAACATAATTACTCCTTGCCCTGTGGATTATTTATGGAAACCTTATTTGCAAGAAGAGAAGAAATGAAACACAGAAAGGTTTCTTGCTCATCTGGTATCACTCAGGAAGAACAAAAAAGAATTAAAAAGTAAAATTTTCAGGGTTGGCATTGTGGCACAGCAGGTGAAGCTGCCACCTGTGATTCCAGCGTCTCCTGTGGGCACCAGTTCGAGTCCCAGATGCTCCACTTCCAATCCAGCTCCCTGCTAATGGCCTGGGAAAATTGGCCAAGTGCTTGGGCCCCTGCACCCACGTGGGAGACCAGGAGGAAGTTCCTGGCTCTTGGCTCCTGGCTTCTGCCTGGCCTGGCACCAATCTTTACAGTCATTTGGGGAATGCACCGGCAGATGGAAGACCTCTCTCTCTCTTTCTCTCTCGCTCTCTCGCTCTCTTGCTCTCTCTCCTCTCTCTGTAACTCAGCCTTCCAAGGAAATAAACTTTAAAAAAAAAAACTAAAATTTTCGAATTCTGGTAATCTTAAGTATCTCTGTCATTTGGCTTTTTGGGATAAATTTGTAGGAAAGATCTATTTTTTTCTTGGAGAGAAATTGTGATTTAAAGTGTCATCCTGCCATTTAGGTTGTTTCCCATGTCTGTTAATTTTTCCTTAATTATTGCCATTTTCCACTCTGCCTCCAGTCTTTATTTTTTTCAGGTATGCCCTAAACAGAGTTTTAAATTAATTAAGCAGTTCCTGACTTGACTTCTTGCATTTCCTCACTATTGCTATATATACATCTAATGTTGCCTGGGACCTCAACACGAAGTCTCTGAGGTCGGCTGTCTCTATTGCAGTCATACGGTGGCGCCTTCTGGCTGCTTACTCAGAATCTCTTCTGTAATCTCAGGGCATGATAAGTCTCCTTATTTGTGTGGGTGCTGAGGTCTCCTCCTACCTCCTCTAAAACCTTATCTAATCAGCTATTCCCTTCTCTCCCAACTGGCTCCTCCTGTTTAGTCTACAAACCAAATCAGGCTTCTCTTGCCTTAAAAAAAAAAGAGAGAGCGAGAACTTCCTCTTCTGTGGAAGCTGTCTCCATCCTCCCCCTCGCTGCCAGGCTTCGTGAGAACCCTCTTTGCCCTGCTTTCGTGTCCTCACTTCACCGACACTTGGCAGTTTCCTGTCATCCCTCTGCCTCCCTTATCATTGTGCACAAAGACTTTCCCGGTGCCCTGCCTTCTTCCTGATTGTCCTGTTTCCATCCGAGCTCCTTGAAGAGTCTTACCACTGGCTGTCACCTTCCTACAAGTGTCCCCTCCTTTGTGTCACACAACTCTTCTTCCTAAATTGTCTATTTTATTTCTTGTCTCTCTCTGGCTTTCCATCCTCCACCCCTGAAGTGTACATATTCCTTCAAGATGTCATTGTTGCTGGAGGAGGACCTCATCCAAGCTGAGCTTTCCCTGATCATGTGGAATCAGAGCCTCCTATGCTGATGGTGCCAACTGTGTATCTCCATACTGAAGGCTCCTGCTCTTAGACCCTAAGCCTGATGTGTCACAGGAGCCTCCAGTGCAGTTTACCTAGAGCCACGTGTGCACAAACCTCTGTCAAACACTGTGCTCCCTCTTGATTCCTTTTCCCAATTCATGGAACCCCAGCCACCCTGTTGCCTGAACCGGAAATCCCCAAATCTTCTCTACTCCTACTTGTTCTTTCCCCCTCACTCAGCCAATCCTCAAGTCCTGGTGAAACCCTGACCCATGGGATCTGAAACTTTTCCTCTATCCCCTCTGTCTTAATTCCAAAAGGAAGAGAGGGAGGGAGGGAGGAAGTGGGAAGGAAGGAAGGAAGAAGGGAGGGAGCAAGGGAGGGAGGGAGGGAAGAAGGGAGGGAGGGAGGAGGAGGGAAAGGAAGGGGGAAGGAGAGGTGGAGGAAGTATGGAAGGAAGAAGGGAAGGGAGGGAAGAGAAGAGAGGAGAAAGGGAAGGAAGAGGAAGAGAGAGAAGCTCACTTGTTTTTCTATTTTTAATATAACGATGTGACATTCTTGCTTTATTTAAACCTGTGAAATAAAGGATTTAAGGAAAAATTCCACTGCTCATTGATAAACACTGTAGTGTGACCTCTTTTTTTTTTAAGAATTAGTTTTTATTTATTTGAAAGGCAGTGTTCCAGAGAGAGGAGGAGAGACAGAGAGAAATCTTCCATCTGCTGGTTCACTCCCCAGATGGCCATAGTGGCTGGAACTGGGCCAGTTGGTTGGAGCTGGACTGGTCCAAAGCCAGGAGCCAGAAACTTCCTCCGGGTCTCCCACATAGGTGGTAGGGGCCCAAGCACTTGGGTCATCGTCTTCTGCCTCCCCAGGCCATTGGCAGGGAGCTGGATCAGAAGTGGAGCAGCTGGGTCTCCAACCAGCGCCCATATGGGATGTGAGCATTGCAGGTGGAGGCTTAACCTGCTCTGCCATGGTGTAGGTATAGCGTGGCGTCTTATAATCTGACTCTGCCCCAAAGCTTCCTCTCCCCAATCCGTTCCCCAGTCTCTGGTCCTAGTTGTTGTTACGAAATAAACAAGCAGAAAACAAAACTAATCTGGAATCCCTTTGCCTGTGCGATCAGTTTCAGAATGCACAGGATGATGTTCAAGGCCCATTCAAAAGTATATGGTTCCAGCATCAGAGTCCTCGCCCTACAGCCAATCCAGTCCCTTGATCCCATTAACAACCAGGGTTCTCTGAACCTGTATACTTTCCTCTCTCTGCTCACACAAAGGAATGGTGTTGGACATGTGTGGCCTTTACCTCCTAGTCCATCTGTTGTTCATTTTCATTGATAGGTCATGAGCCATGATTTCATTAGCTATGCTTAGAGACACCAGGATGGGTTTCCTCCAGGAGCACAAGGTCTAATGAGAACAAATGATAAACCCAAATGTAGTACATTATAATTATTGCTGAGCTGCTCGGGGTCCCAGGTTGGAGGGATTGGAGCAGGGTTCACAGGGAAGGGGCCCTTTGAACTTGGTCTTGCAAGATAAGCAGGATTCATGACTAGGCCCTTGTGCCTAACAAATGGTCCTCTACCAAAATGACTAATTGCCTTGCTTTGAAACTATAGATAGTTGAACTTTTGTGTTTTAATGTAGTCAGTTACTCATTTTTTTAATAAAAAAGTTTAGGCTGTTCATATTTACGTTTTGATACATTGTTTGTCCTTAAGTCCCAGTAAATTTATCTTGATTTCAGTCATTTCTTGGCTATATCTCTTCCATTTTGTGGTTTCTCTGGTGGGTGTTAAACTGTTTATCTGTTTTTGAGCTGGGCTAAAAGATAGCCTTCAGTGGTCACATGTTAACATTTTAGCATCAATGCGCTTCAGAAAAACCATCTTCCTGGCTTTATTTCTTTTTAACTAAACAAACATTGGTTGCCTTCTAGAAAACAGAAAGAATCTTTCGCTTCTCTAATGCTATTCATGTTTTGTAGTTACTATCTGAGACCCTTTTGAGGATTTAACTAACACCTGATAGTTACAAGATTTAGCTGCTAATTTGTCAACTCTTTTTATAATGTTAATCCCTGCTTATTGCTGTGATCCATTTGTTTCTCAGGATGTCCTTAGATCTGTCTATGTCTTGTCTTACATCAACACGATGAATATGAGTCTTTTTTCAAAAAAGATTTATTTTTTTTTATTTGAAAGGCAGAGTTACAAAACACCTGCCCCAAATATGGGGCTTGTGATCCACTCTGTATTTTTATGATCTCCTTCTTCTGGCTCTCAAGCGGCAAAAAGAGAGAGGCAGATAGAGACCCCCCATTTGTTCTTTTACTCACCAGATGCCCATAGCAGCCGTGGCTAGGACAGGCCAAAGTCAGCAGCCAGGAACTCAACCCCCAGTATCCCATACAGATGACAGAACTCAACTACTTGAGCCATCACCTGAGACCTTCCAGAATACAATTAGTAGGAAGCTAGAAAGGGGAGCAGAGCCAGGACTAAACCCAAGCACTCTCATATGGGCACCCAGGTGGTGTCTCAGCCGCTGCACCAACTCCCATCCCTATTTGGATTTTTAATTGGCCAGTTGTTTTAGTCTCAGATATTCTTCTCTGGACTTCAAAGTGCAAAGTGACCCTGGTCAAGTTGTTTTCTGTTTCATTTTTTGGCTTTGTCAGAGATTTTCTCCTCCAGTGCCCAGGGAAAGAAATCTAATAAAAATTTTATCCTTGCATCATCAAACACCACCTTTCCTAGCTTTTTAAAAGTGTATGTATTTATTTATTTGAAAAGGAGATAGAGCAAGAGAGAGACAGAGACAGAGACAGAGAGATAGAGAGAGAGAGAGAGAGAGAGAGCTATCTTTCAACCTCTAGTTTGCTCTCCATATGCCTATAAGAATCAGAGCTGGGCAAGGCCAAAGCCAGGAGCTGAGAACCCAGTCTGGGTCTCCCATGGAAGTGGCAGGGACCCAGGTACCTGAGCCATCCCCTGTTGCTTCCTACAGTGTGCGTTCGCAGGGAGCTGGAATTGAAAGCGAGCTGAGACTCAAACCCAGGGATGCAGGTGTCCCGGGCAGCATCTTAACCCCTAAGTCAAATGCCCTCCCCTGGCTTCCTGGCTTTGAAGCTTTGCCTTTGTTTTTTATTTATTCATTTTTTTATTCATTTTTTATTTATTCATTTTTATTTATTCATTTTTATGGAGGGAAGTCACCCAGCACTGAGCAGATTTCTCTGGAGTCTCATGAACCCAGAAGTCTAGTCCAAAATTCTCCTTACATTGGGTGAATGCTGTGTTCTGTCTGTTCGTGGTGTTATGCTCGTCACAGTCTTTTCTTGCTTCCATTGGTCTTCCTGGGCTTCAGAGCTTGGGGGGCCTTCTCTTGCCTGAGGCTGCAGTAACCCTGTGCTGCCAAGTGGCTCACATGACAGAAATGTGTGTTCGCCCAGTTCTGGAGGCTGGAATGAATTGTGAGATCAAGGTGTGGGTAGAGCCCTGCTGCCTCTGCCGGCTCAGGGAAAATGCCGTTCCCAGCCCCTCTTCTCGCTTCTGGTGGATTTCTGGCAATCTGGTGCCCTTGGCTTCATGTTCCTGTGGTGCAGGTGTCTCTGTCCAGACGTTCGCTTTCTCAGGACACCAGTAGTCTGAGGCCTTGTATGCTGCTTTTGCAGAATGCGTAAGAAAGACAGAGCCCTTTACAATGAACAAACATTTCTTTCTCGCCATTCTGGAAGCTGGAAAATCAAAGACAAAGGGGCTGGCATCTGGCAAGAGCCTTCTCACTGCATCGTAACGTGATAGGAGACAGCATGTGCACAGCAGAGGGACAAAAGGGCACCACACACCTCCATTTATAAGGAACCCACTCCCACAGCAGTGGCTGTTATCCACTCATGACCTGATTGTGTCTTAAAGGTAGGTCCCTCCCCTTAATCCAGTTACAATAGCAGTTACATTTCAGCCTGAGTTTGGGAAGGGGACAGACATTCAAAGATGGTCCCAATCACAGAGCATCAGGCCCCACCGTACTCATCTTCACTTATTACATCTGTAACATCCCTGTTTCCAAATACGGTCACATCCTGAGAAATGTGGGGTAAGAACTTCACCTTAGAATTTGGGCATATGGGACACAATTCAGTCCCTAGCACTAGGTTTGTTGGGCTCTGGTCTAGCATCGTTACCTAGGTCACGCAGCCATAATTGGGGTGAGGTGTTTTGGCTGTCGTAATCTCCATCACCACATGTTCCTCTGCAGTGGTAACGCTTTATGTTCTCGTTCTCTCTCTCTCTCTCTCTCTCTCTCTCGCACCTGTTGTCATTAGCACATTCAGGCCTGCTCAGGTGGCCAGCACTAGTCCATTTATCATTCCCTTTGAAGTGGCAAACTGTTTCATAGGACTCAGGCTCATTGTGGAAATCACTTGTTAGACTTATTTATTGTTTATGAAGGTCATCAGATCGTGTCTGTTGGGTCTTGTTGTTGAACAGATAATCTTACAATGATAATGAGCATCCGTGGAGTTCTGTACTCAAGAGTTTGGGGTATGTAGCTCCCAGCACTTTTCTTTAATTATTTTTTCCCTCTGTTGTTTCTAATTCTATAAACAATCTTACGAAAATCTTTATGACTTCCTGAAACACCAGCTCATTGTCCAGTAATAAGAACATGGCTCATACAGGTAAACCATGTACAAGGGCACCCTGACACGACCAGAGGACCTGGCCCTACAACAGCCCCACGGTTTCTCTCCTGTACAAGACGGTGTGGGGCAGAGGGTGTCCCCGAGAGCATCGTGGAGACACAGATTCCCAAGCTTGAATCAGTCTGTCTACTAGCCTGAGGTGAGAGCCGTTTTCACAGACCAAACTCACAGACGGTGAGCTCCATTCATTTTCTTTCCAGCGCTCTTCCACAATAGCAGGGATGCTAGTGGGCAAGGAAAGGAAGAAAAGCATCGTTGCTATTCCTGCTTCTATGTTTGACGTCTAGGTGGGGCCTCTCTCAGGCAAGGCCTTGTCACTAGCTCCGTGTAATGAATTGTGGGAAGCCGCAGCCTGGCTCAGATGACACAGGGGTGCCTCTTTGTGAGACACCCGCTGTGCATCTGGTGGCATGGCCAGGGGTAACGTGATACGGCTCACAATTTTAATCTCACCAAAAAATACACCTGCCAGGCTCATTTCAACTGGCAGGATAAAGCTCATATTTCATTGCCAGTGTGTAAACACCTCAACTTTTCATCTCTAACACGTTTCCTGGGTGATTTGCAAATTGAAAAAAAACAAGTGGAATGCCAAAAGGGTGGAGCCCACGTGCTGTTTTGGTCAAGTGTGGGGCCACACCGATGTGGAAGTGAGTTCAAGCAGGCAGCACATAGGAGCTGGCCAGGCAAGCTGGCTGTGGCAGGTTTGCCTCAGGGAAGGAAATCCAATAGAGAAAATTGGAGAGCGTTCAGCAGCTGCCTATGAACACCTGGAGCCTGTTTCTGTGACAGGTGGAAGGATTGTGCCATTGTCTTGGGATCCGTGTCCCCTTGTTCTCTGGCCACAAGCTGTCCTTAACCAAAGATGGCTTTCTTTCACTGTCTGAAAATCATTCATTATTGGTATAACACGAACATTCTCTGAACTGCAAGGCTCAAGTACTACTGTCTGATTTCTCTACTTGGTGTGAGAGCAATTGAGATAGCAGAATGGTAAACAGAAATAGTACAACAAACTAAGTCCCAGTCCTGAGGGCTTCTGTTTTCAGTCCCAGTATACATAGCATAATGTATGTGTTGATGGCGTTTTGTGTGAACAATTATTGGGGACCATTCAATTCAAGGGTCTCCAACTTTTTTTGTCACCTGCTAGTTAATTGTCACAACATCACACTAGAGCACATGGGTAGTAATGCTACATTCCATGTACAGATGGAGAAATCAGAGCCCACAGATGTTCTGCTACAGGACTCACCAGAGACCTGCAGTGATCAGCTGGGTGTTTTCCAGCCCAGGGTTCAAGCCTCTGGTTACTGGTGCCACCCAACTCTCCCTAGCCAGGCGTGATAAGGAGGCACGCCCCCGCCCAAGATAGCAAAAGAGCTGGTTCCGAGAGTCAGGTCCAGAGCTGGCCCTGGGGAATTGTAGGAGTGGTGACTTTGGACTTTATCCCATGAACAGCACCTTTCCCAATTGTGGGAGCTCCCACCTCCCACCCACTCATCTTCCTTGCTTCTCAGCCCCTTTGTTTGCACTGGACTGATTTCCTTGAAGTGATAGTTGATAACTAAAGGAGTCGTTAATAAGGTCACACTGGGGTGGCTTAGCTGTCAAGAACCCGCTTGGGACACCTGCAAACCACATCAGAGTGCCTGAATTTGAATCCTGGTCCATTCCCAACTTCACCTTCCTGTAATGTAGACTCTGGGAGGCAGCAGGTGATGGTTCCAGAACTTAGGTCGCTGCTACCCACAGGCAAGACCTGGATTGAGTTCCCTCTCCCGGCTTCAACTTAGCTGGTGTGGGCATTTGAGGAATGAGCCAGAGATAAGCATTCGCTCTGTCTGTCTCTCTCATACGGTCACATTTTGCTAAGGAGCGTTTTGAAAGGAGACAACACCAGCCAGATCTTCCCAGGCTGACCTCCTTCTCCCTGTTGCAAATGTTCTTTCCCTTCAGGAAGCAGAAACTGATCGGAACCTTTTAGGGGAGCAGCCCTCAACTACAAATATTTTGCGCCACAATTAACTTTTCTTTTCATTCCATTTTTTTCCCACAAACTTCTTGATGTACGCTCCTTTAACAATATCCTACGTTTATACACAAACATATTCCAAAAACCAATACAATAGGAAAATCCTACAGAATAATGGGAAATCAACTGACAGGAGCTTGTTTTTGTTGATCATTGAAGCCCAATTTAAATTTTTTTCTAGGGCAAGACCTAAATAAATTTTCAATATTTAAGCATAACCAGGATATCACCAAAAGGCCTGGAATGTTTCTTACAAATCAGCCTGGAAATATATTGCACTAGTCGTTAAAAGCTAGGGATCTGGGGGCTGGCACAGTGGCACAGCAGGTTAAAGCCCTGGCCTATAGCACCTGCATCCCATATGGGCACCGGTTCAAGTCCTGGCTACTCCACACTGATCCAGCTCTCTGCTTCGGCCTGGGAAAGATGGCCCAATTCCTTGGGCCCCTGCACCCACATGGGAGACCCAGAAGAAGCTTCTAGCTCGTGGCTTCTGATCAGCTCAGCTCTGGCTATTGCAGTCATCTAGGGAGTGAACCAGCATATGGAAGACCTCTCTCTCTCTCTCTCTCTCTCTCTCTCTTTCTCTCTTCCTTCTTCTTTTTCTTCTTCTTCTGTGTCTTTCCAATGAATAAATAAATCTTTAAAAATAAATAAGTAAGGGGTATAGTCATGACTAAACTCCAAGAGTGACTGATGCCCATGCTGTGTGGAAACCCCAGTGGGCTGCCCCCTTATGCTCCACTGTAGCTCTGCAGAACCTTCTACCACCAGCCATTGACACACGTTTACCTGTGGCCCACTCAGGTGAATACAGGGAAGCATCGCCACCAAAGTCTAGAACTGTTGCTCATTCCAGAGTTCATAAAATGGATGGCTGTAGTGAGCCACAAGAGAAACTGCATTTAAGGAAAATCAGCAACACTGTGATACTGCTCAGTGCTGTCTCCTGGTGTCCTCAGAGTCCACCACGGCGTCTGAGTGGGCACTGAATGGCTGAATGTCCCAGGTCTGGCAATACCCAGCGTCGCCTGCCATCGCCGAGAGGGTTCAATTTAAAACCTTCTGCATATGTGTTGGCTTGAGTGCTGTAATTAACTCCTTGAAATGTCTTGCCTTGCCCTTGACCGGCTAGGGTTTTGCGCTCACTTCCTCACTTACCAAAGTTGGTTGAGATTCTACTATTTGCCAGATTCTGGGCTGGGAAAATAGTAGTGAGCAAAACAGACTTGCGCCCATGGAGTTGTGTCTGTTGCCGCCATCTATTTAGCCGTATCTGGGGTGCTCCAGAGGGGTGTTACCGTCCTCCAAAGGGCATTTTTGAAGCTTGTAAGGGTCCTTTTTGGTTGTAAGATGTGGGAAGACTCTCCTGTCATTTGGTGGGCGGTGACGACAAATATCAGAAACCCAGGAACACGCCCCCAGTACATTATCCCTCATCCTGCTTGAATTTCAGTGGCTTACCAGATTTGAATGTAGGTGGAAAAATCTATTTTTAATCCTCTGAGCTTAGAACCTAATCCCATTCCATATTTCGTATGCATATGCATAGTAATTTTGTACTGTTTTAATATACCCTGAGTTACCGTGGATTGCAACTATAGAGCAAATTAAGGTAAGATGGCACTTTGTTTTTGATCTGAATTTTATCCTGTGTTTGCCATATCAGAAAATTCTGTCTCCAAGTATCTGCCAGAGGCTCTTGCGTTGGAGTTGATTGCACACTCACCTGGTATCAGCCACACCTGGGGCTGTCTCATTTCCCATGAGTTTATGTGTAGATGCAAGTGAGACCCCTTCATCTCTTCCTTGTGTAATCATGGCCAAGCATTTTTGCACTGAAATTGCTTTCTTTTTATTTCATCTATTTTTTGAAATATTTCGTTATTTGGAAGGCAGAATGACAGAAAGAGACAAACAGAGAGATCTTCAATCTATTAGCTCATTCCCCAAATAGCCACAACAGCCAGGCCTGGGCCAAGCTGAAGCCAGGAGCTCCAACCTCCATCAAGGTCTCCCACAAGGATGACAAAGGCCCAAATACTTGGATCATCATCTGCTGCCTTCCCAAGCACATTAGAAGGGAACTGGATAAGAAGTAGAGCAGCCAGGACTCAAATCAGCACTCTGATATGAGATGCTTATGTCTCAACCTGCAGCGTAACCCACTGTGCCACAATGCCAGCCCCTTTTCTTTATTTTACAATTAGGCAACATATGATTTTTTGAAATTTATGTGTCTCTAGTGTATATTATCTGTAAATTTCTTTGAGGCTAGAAAAGAAAGGATTGGAGGCTGGTGCTGTGGCACAATGGATTAAAGCCCCAGCTGCAGTGCCAGCATCCCATATGGGTGCCAGTTTGGGTCTCGGCCGCTCCACTTCTGATCCAGCTCTCTGCTATGTCCTGGGAAAGCAATAGAAGATGGCTCAAGTTCTTGGGCCCCTGTACCTGTGTGGGAGATCCGGAAGAAGCCCCTGGCTGCTGGCTTCAGATCAGATCAGCTCTGGCCATTGTGGTCATCTAGGGAGTGAACCAGCAGATGGAAGACCTCTCTCTCTCTCTCTTTCGCTCCCCCCCCCCCGGTGTGTGTGTGTAACTCTGTCTTTCAAATAAATAAAAGAAATCTTGAATAAAAAGAAAGAAAAGAAAGAATTGTAGAATACTTAGGAGTTTACAAAAAGTTTGGCCAGTTGTAACAGAGTTGGATGCTCCTCCACAGAGACAGGACTCTGCAGAGTGTTAAGCTGTCGCCTCAGGATTCCCCATGGGTCCAGTCAGAACAAACAGCATCACAGCACTGGAACTGGGTCCTGGAGACCTCCTGCCCACGCATCTGTTTCCCAGCTACGTGCATGCTCCATGCTGCACTCCCAGCCACACTGGGTATTTCCAGAGAAGCCTGAAAACCCCCTTCCAGCCTTCTCAGTGTCACGGCCCCTGGGTCCACCTTATCTACTATATTCCAGGGGCATGGAGGTCCTTCTGACTGCATCTCACAGCACTGTGCTCTTCATTCTCTTATCAACAATGGTGTTTAACCGAAAATCACCCCATTTTGTCCAGTTGTCAATGACATGCCTTTTCGTCAGTATCTGAGGTTAGTAAAATTGCTTGAACATTGGCAGTCATGATGGCAGCTCAGACCTCCACTATGTGTCAGCCAGGGTACACACTGTTCCTGGTGCACTCATCACCAGAACCTTTGGGATGAATGTTGCTGACTTCTTAGGAAGATGCTGGGGCTCAGACCATTGTGAAAGTGAAGGTAGGACACAAGTGGCCTACTCCAAAGTCGAGCTGTTTTTCAGATCCTAAGAACGTAAGCTTTGGGAACCAGGCTTATCTAAGTTCAAGTCCAGGTTCTAGCCAGATGGTCTTGGGCAAGCTACTAACTATGTCTCAGTCTTGTTCCTTCGTTCGTAAAACAGGGGTAATAGTGCCGATCTTGCCAACCTTTCCAGGTTTTGCAATATTTAAATAATACATAGACTCCAAAGTTCAGTGCATGATTTATAGTAGGCAAGCAATAAATGTTCACTGCCTTTCCATCCCTGCCCCCACTGCCAAAATGATCTTCAGATGACCTTCACCCCAAGGGACACCTGCAGATACTTTTGTGTGGATTTCCTGATGGTAAGGATCATGTTGGTCCCAGTGGCTGCTCAGCCCGGTTGCGTTTGGTCACAGCCTGTCCCTGTGTTTATTCTGGAAGAAGCAGCATTTACTGTGCCAGAGGGAAGGACGAGGTTTGACTCCATTGGCCCTTTTCCTTCGCAGGAATTGGATGTTTTTTATTACAGCAGTAATGTGTAACGCTGGAGAGGTCCATCTTACAAGTTCAGAGAAGTCTTCTAAAACCAGTGATGGGAAGTAGTTACATATTTTTCCTCCTTCCTCGTGATGCTAGCCAGTAGTAGGGTGCATGGGTTGGTACTTCAATTTTGTAATCTGTTGTCACAAAAAAAAAAAAAAATCCAGAAGCTGGGTCTACCTCATAAAGCCAGCTCTGTAGAGTGGAAAGTGAGAAGGGGTCAGAGCTGAAAAAAAGACTCAAAAGAGAAAAGCCAGGTGAGGGCCACACCAAAGGGGTCAAGTGGGTCCTTGTGGGTTTCGTGCGATGCTAAGCAGCTGCCAGCTTATTATCCACCAGCTGCCAAGGCCAAGAACAGCTGGAACTGAGAGTGATGGTTGGCCCCTGAGGACTGAAGTCACGTGAGCCAGAGGAGGGAAGGCAGCTTCTCCCTGCTGCTGTTTCCTGCTTGCCCTTCGCCCATGATCCATATTCCGGTGTGATCCACTGTTGCATGTGACAGCCTGGCCAGGTCCAGCAGCATCAACCAGGCAGCCATCAAATAGCGTGCCTGGAAGATGCTCTTGCCCACGCCCTTTTACATGAAGAAAAACTCCCCGACCTCTCTGGCCACTTTGTTCTTCATGCTAGGATATTTCATATGCCTGTTGTTTCTTGTCTGTTTGTTGATGGCTTATAAACTCTTGGGGGAGGTCTCTTCTGTTCTCACTAATATATTCCAAGTTCTCACAGTGAAATCTGGCATACAAGGTGCCTAATAAATATTTTAATGGGGGAAAAATGGAACAACAACATACGATAAGGTCAGCATCAGTGGGCAGCAGGCAGAAAAGAAGATTATGAAGAAAAACAGGGGCAGAGAACATAGAAGACATTATCTATCGTTTCATTCCTTATGAATGAAAAATGTTTGTATGGAAACAAGAGAAGTCACTTCCATCTTGAGATTTTGCTACGTAGGCTGCATCCAGTTTCCCAGGGGCTTCATTTTCAGGTTTCCCTTATACACAGGTGTGTGCGTTTATTCATTTGTCTGTTATTCGCCTTACTGTGTTTAGGATTAAAATGCAAACCAGACTGCCACCAGTACCCACTTGTACAATGGGATTGGGTCTAACCAAGCCAACTGTCTTCAATAGCATGCTGCTGTCCATTACCTCAGTGAATCAAAATCCGGTTCAGATGAAGCCAAGTCCAAAAACTTGCTGTCTTTATGGGTCAGCTAGTTTCAGGATCTAATGAGTCATTGACCTGGGAAATGAGCAAAAATAATTGTATCGCCAACCACAGACTGTAGCCATAATCCGAGATAGCCAGCTCACAAACCATTGCTGCTGGCCAGAGTGCACAACTCTGCCCGTCCATGGCTGGAGCAAAACAGCACAGAGCTTACCACTGGCTGATGTTGGGCCTAAAGCACCGGCGGTGTATATGAGAACAGAGCATTGCTGCTTCCACTTTGTGTTGATCTGGATTGGAACTGAGTCATATGGAACACAGGGACCGATTGCGTATTTATGCATTGCATTGGACTAAATTGGAACTGGATTGTACTGAGCACAGGGACATAGAGAACACAGAGCATGTTGATGTGAGTACTGAGCTGCTGTGAGAAGACACTGGCCAGCAAAGACAAACTGAAGAGGGGAGACAGGAAAGGGGCTGAACTGGAGGAGGGGGACTTTAAGGACAAGACAGCTGCACTGCAGGTGATGTCAGTGAGGGCTATGTCCTGGGAAAGCCTGGTCGAGGAGCATCTACATAATATGTCTAAATCTGAACTCCTGCTCTTTCTGCTCAATCTGCCCCTTCTGCCATGTCCCTTTCTCAGTGGATGGTAAAGTGACTCCAGCCTTCTGGTCACCCAGGTCAGAAATGAAGGCATCGTTCCCAGTTCCTCATTTGCTCTTACGTCGCACAACCGATCTGCAGTCCACCTCTTGCTGCAGTTCCCACTGAAGTCACTCTGGCGCCAGCTACCTCCATCTGTCCTCTCTGAATTATTGCAGTCGTCTCAAAAAGGATCTCCTCGCTTCTGCCCTGGTGCCCCAACAGCCTCCTCTGCGTGCAGCAGCCAGGGTTATCCTTAGAAAAGACACATCGTGCCATTTCTCTGCTCAGAACCAGGCCAAGGTCCTGTCAGCAGCCTAGCGATCTGTGCCCCCACCCTCCCATTTCCAACACAGCCTCCAGCCCCGCCACTTCCCCTCACTCTCTGCATTGCAGTCTGTTTGCTGTGCCATGACCCTGAACACCCATTCCAACCTTGGGATCTTTGCAGGAGCTAGTTCTTCTATCAGAAATCTCTTACCCAGATGTCCACGTGGCTAACGTCACATGCAGCTATGGCACTTCCTCATTGAGACCTGTTTGAAATTGAATCCACCATTTCTGTTTCCAGCTGCCCTCATGCAGCTGTAGATTTCCCCCAAGGCTTTTTTAAAAGATTTTATTTAAAATTGAGTAGGGTAAACTTATTTTTCATCTTGAAGCAGATCCTGAAACTTGTGTGCTATACCATGAAGGGATTCTGTGGCAGCAGTGATATGCCACTTCTTGAAAGGCAGCTGATCGGATGCTCATGGGACAGAAGAGTAAATATCTCTGAAATATCAATAAATTTCTGCAAACCAAAAAAAAAAGATTTTATTTATTCATTTGAGAGGCAGAGTTACAGACAGACAGAAAGGTCTTCCATCCACTGGTTCATTCCCCAAATGGCTGCAACAGCTGGAGTTGAGCAGATCCAAAGCCAGGAGCCAGGAGCTTCTTCAGGGTCTCCCACGCAGGTGCAGGAGCCCAAGCAATTGGGCTCTCTTCCACTGCTTTCCCAGGCCATAGCAGAGAGCTGAATCAGAAGAAGAGCAGCCGGGACCAGAACTGGCGCCCATATGGGATGCCTGCACTGCAGGCAGAGACTTAACCTGCTGAGTGCCACAGCGTCGCTCCCCCTTCATGGCTTTGACGCCTAACGTGCTACGTGGCGTAGTTATTTGTTATGGTTACTGCTCTTTCCCTGTCTCCTGCTTTGACAGTATGTGTCAACTTGACTGGGCCACGACTGGTGCTGTGGTGACTCTGGAATCCCATCCTGGAATGCTAGCTGGAGTCCCTGCTGCTCCACTTCCAATCCAGCTTCCTGCCAATGCATCTGAGAAGGCAGCAGGTGATGGCCCAAATGGTTGGGGCCCTGCCATCCATATAGTAAACCAGGATGGAATTCCTGGCCCTTGGCTTCAGCTTGTCCCACAACTGATTGTTGTGGGCATTTGGGGAGTGACTCAGCAGGTGAAAGATTCTCTCTCTCTCTCACTCTCTCTCTCTCTCTCTCTGTCATTCTGTCTTTTGAATAAATAAATCTTTTAAAATTTAAATCTTTAAAAAATTTTTTGACTGGGCCACAAAGTATATTATGAAAAAAACTATGCATCAGTTTTTTAAAAAAAGAAAGCTAGTGGAAATTGAGAAGATATTTAGGGAGCAGGTGTTTAACCTACCAGCAAAGATGCCTACATCCCACATTGGAATTCCTGGGTTCAATGTCTCACTTCAGTTCCTGACTCCAGCTTCCTGCTAATACACACTCGGAGAAGCAGCAGATGATGTTTCAAATACTTGCATCCCTGTCCCATGCATGGGAGACCTTAACTGAGTCCCTGGCTTCCAGCTTCGACCTGACCCAGCCCTGGCTGTTGAAGACATTGGGAGAGTGAGCCACACTCTCTCTCTCTAATAAATGGATTATTTTTTAAAAGTTTATTTTGGTGCAAAAGAAATTTTGAAATCCATGCATAGTTTTTTTTACAGGCAGAGTGAACAGTGAGAGAGAGACAGAGAGACAGAGAGAAAGGTCTTCCTTTTTGCCGTTGGCTCACCCTCCAATGGCCGCCGCCACCGGCGCACCACGCTGATCCAATGGCAGGAGCCAGGTGCTTCTCCTGGTCTCCCATGGGGTGCAGGTCTCAAGCACTTGGGCCATCCTCCACTGCACTCCTGGGCCACAGCAGAGGGCTGGCCTGGAAGAGGGGCAACCGGGACAGAATCCGGCGCCCGACCGGGACTAGAACCCGGTGTGCCGGCGCCACAGGCAGAGCATTAACCTATTGAGCCGCGGCGCAGGTCCCATAGTTTTTTTTTCAGGAAGGCATTTTCCATAAGCTTCTGGAAGATCTCTCATATCCAAGAAGAATTACGAGTCCCCAAAGGGGCATGCCACGTGCTACATCCTCCCCCTCAACCTCTGTTAGCTAGGAGGAGGCATCGCTGGTATGGAGCTGCTCACCGCCCTGTGGCAGGTGCTGAGTTGGGTGCACCCCTCTGGAGAAAAGCAAACAGTGGCATCTTGTGAAGACTGTGCTAGCCTTAAAAGAGAAAGCACATTGCCAATTACAACTGATTGGAGTTAAGTACCCAGTAATTACTGTGATTCCAGACAGTAATGGTTCCTCTACCTTGTGGATGTCTGAAGACTCACAGGGGTAAATGTTGAAATTCTGTGTATCTCCTAAGTTTGAGATTGAAGCTAAACATTTCTCAGTCTAACTAAATGAATCTCAGAGAACAGATCTGGCCATCTTTCCACCAGGAGTTCACTGATTCAGGGGAAAAACAACGACTTGGCATGTGTTGTTGACTTGGGCTGAGATTTTTCAGATGACAGTTTTAACTTAAACTGAGGTTTATCGTGCGAAAGTAGACACAACTGATGAAAACCAGTCCACATGGTGTCTGGCGTGTGGTCAGTGCTCACCCACCATTGGTAGAAAAATAGATGGCAGTTTAGAAAAAATTTTTTTCCATTTCAGAGAACTGATTTTTGATCTGTGTATTTAGTCTTAGATTTTATAAAGCTGGTGGATTTAAATGATTCGGATAGTTCTCTCAGTTTATAACCCTGGGAACTATTAGTGAAGTTGCTGTAGGTTTGACTAAAGCACAGTAAGATCCACTGCTATTCACTTTTAATGTGCAGAGTCTCATAAAGTAAAATTATAGATGATTATAAAATTCATCACTGTCAGAAGCCAGATGGTACCTCCCAGATAGGGTAAGAGTTAATGTCTTCTCAGCTGAGCCAATAAAATAAACAGAAACAATAACAAAATGCTTGATGAGAGTCTTCTCATTTCTTATTCCTATTGTGGATAACCAAGTTGAGCTTTGATTTTCAACTTAATTTTTCCCCCAAAACTTCTGATTTCGCTCTGTAGTCATGTTGTATGCCTCTATTTGTCATTGTCGCTTATTGAGCCATTACTTCCTTCTTTGTATCTCAAATAGACCAGCTCATCCTATGCCCCTGCCATGAACCCAGAATTTTACAGAAACCCATTTATAAAGAGAGTTACAGTAGAGCTTTGTATGTATCCTATATTCACTTGTCAGCCTTCTCACCAGTGCATGAATGGAAAAGATATTTTCTCTGGGCTCTTCCTTGTACCACCAGTGAAAGCATCTATCAGAACAACTATAGTGAAAGCTACAAATTTTAGCCTGAAGGGTCAGTTTGTGTTAAGGAATTTTTGTTTGTTTGTTTTTATTTTTTTCTATCATCTTCCAACCCCTGTTTTTACACCAAGATTCAGGATACAAGATACTCTAAGGACACAAATTGTTGTGAGTCATTGCATTAAATGTTTACATTTCCATTGAACTTGACTTTAAAAAAAATTGAAAGTAAAGAGTAACAGAGAGAAAGAGAGAGGGAGACAGAAATCTTCCTTTAGCTGGTTCACTTCCCAGAGGACAACAATGCCCAGGGCTGGGCCAGGCCAAAGCCAGGAACCAGGAACTTCTTTCGGGTCTTCCACATGGGTGTGGCGGCCCAAGCACTTGGGCCATCTTCTGATGCTTTTCCCCAGACCTTTAGCAGGGAACCAGATAAGAAGTGGAGCAGCCAGGACTCAAACCAACACCCATATGGTATGCTGGCATTGCAGATGGCAGCTTTATCTGCTATGCCACAATGCCGGCCCTTGAACTTGACTTTTTTATATCACATACCTACCCTCCTGAAAAGTGTCAGGCATGAAGAGATTAGAGAAGACTGTAGCCCACATGTCATGTCAGCAGAACCGTGTTCTTGTTTGGATAAAGAAATGGTTGGTTTTAGAGTAAGCCCTTCCCCAAATAGTGCACTACCCAGTCTAGAACTGATGAGAGGTAGAGCTCATCCCTGTGAACAGTGGCAAAGACAAAAATAGTGGGTAAGAACTGACCGAGAAATGTCTGTTGCTCATTGGTCCAGTGGCCCCCAAATCCCACATAAACCCTTACAACTTAATGATTGTTACCTGCAGAGGAAAGCAATGACTTCAGAGAAGACTCTCAAACTTTTGTAGAAAAGATTTTCCATTGAAAACTTCCAGTTTGCCACAGCAAGTGCACTGCTCTACGTTTATGAGAAAAATAGAACGATTGGACTTCACACATCGGTGCCCCCCTGCGGTCTTTCCTGCATCATCCCATGTCCCAGACTGCAGGCCATGGCATGCCCAGTGGCAGAGGAGGAGCATCACAGTTTAGACCCTGAGCCTCCACACACTACTAAATTCTATTTCATATACATGGAGCCCATTCGTATTCTCTATACTTTCTGTATGTCTGAAATCATTTAAGAACAAAAACTATTACTGGAAAAAAAAAATGTGCTGATGAGTATCATGGGTTGTTGAAAGATTTGAGTTAAATTTTTCAGTAGGATTTTATGCATGTTAAAAGCTTCTCTTTGGGCTGGCAGGACCATGCAGCTCTCTAAAGCACTGCATTCCCTAAGAAGACCAAGTCACTGGATTTTGCTCTAGCCTGGGGTGGAGAACATCCCCCAGGCTGCAGACCTATAAGGCCCGCAGAATCATTTGGTCTGGCCCTGCAACGGCACCCACAGGCGGGTCTTGAAATTCAATAAATCTATAACAGTCTAATTTTTAAGTTGATCACTTTGTGTGGCCTGCGAATGATGCTATAAATATCCAAATGGCCCTTGGCAGAAACAAGGTTCCCCACCCCTGCTCTAAATGGATGATTTTTAAGGAATATAATCAGAAGCATTTCAGATCCTTGAGTGCATTTTTAAGAGCTTAGCAACCCTAAAATGAGGCATATATGTGAACTGTAAAATCTTATGAACATATAAAAATATCTTCTGGGAACATAAAAAATATTTGGCCTAGCAGATAAAACACCAACTAAACAGCCTGTATCCTATACTGGGAGTGTCTGTGTTCAATATCTAGCCCTGCTTCTGTTATTTTATTTGTTTATTTATTTGTTTATTTTTATTTGAAAGGTAGAGTTACAGATTGAGAGAGAGAAAGGTCTTCCATCCGCTGGTTCACTCCCCAAATGCCTGTGATGGCTAGAGCTGTGCCAATCTGAAGCCAGGAGCCAGGGGCTGATCTCCCATGGGGGTGCAGTGGCCCAAGCACTTAAGCCGTCTTCCACTGCTTTCCCAGGACATAAGCAGAGAGCTGAATCTGAAGATGAGCAGCCGAGACATCAGCCGGCACCCATATAGGATGCCGGTGCTGCAGGGGGAAGCTTAGCCTACTATGCCATAGCCCCAGTCCCTAGCCCTAGTTCTTGACTCCAGCTTCCTGGCTCAAGTAATTTGGTCCTTGCCAGCCATGTGAGAGACCTCTGCTGAGTTCCTTTTCCTCCCAGCATCAGCCACAGTCAGGATCAATGTGGGCATTTGTAGAGTGAATCAGTGGATGAGAGTATGTGTGTCTCTCTGCCTCTCAAATAAATAAAAGCTAAAGGGAAAAAGAGATCATGGGAAAATTGAATTAAAATATAAGTTTATTTTTAAAAAAATATGTTCCAAGGAATATGTCATTATGCAATGCAATGTCAACATCATGGTCTCATGTACATTGGTGATGCTTAGTGGATTTTGTTTATTTAGATTGACTTCTATGACAGTTTTGCAAGCACTTTCAATTCTCAAGTTGTCCAAAATGCACAAGCATTTTTGAAAAGGTTTCCATGAGGCATATTCTGAAAGCTCCTAAATGTTCCTGGATAGTAAAAATGTTTTACGTAAAAGGAACATAAAGGGGAAATCTCAGTGGTTGCCCAAAGCAAAAGTAACACAGTTTTACATTTCTGAGGTTTAAAAGCTTGCTTCTGACTTTAAAAATGGTGAAAACAATTGCTTCAATTAGTAGAAGGCACCCCAATATTATAGTTTCAGATGTAAACGCTATTCCTGACTTGAATGATCTTTGCTTGAGAAAACTTGGTTCTTCTTTGTCTGAATTCTGGCAAGCTTTGAATGTGTTTTCCTGAAGTCACTCCCTGATTGGAAGAATGAGGTTGATATCTTCCGAAATATGCAAATTTAATAGTACCTATATTATCTTTTTTTCTACTTGTGAAGATTTCTTTTTATTTGAAAGGCAGAGTCACAGAGAAAGATCTCCTGTCTGCTGGTTCACTCCCCAAACAGCCACAATGGCCAAGGGTAGGCAAGGCTGTAACCGAGAGCCAGGAGTTTCATCCACATGGGTGGCAGGGATCCATGGATTTGGGCCATCTTCTGTTGCTTTCTCACGAACATTAACAGGGAACTGGAGCAGAAGTGGAGTAGCCAGGACTTGAACTGGCACCCATATGGAGAGCTGGCTTTGCAGGCAGTGGCTTAACCCTCTGTGCCATGTCAGCCCCCAATTTTTTTCTGCCTTTGAAGATGCACAGTGGTTAGTAGGTTTTGAAATTTGTCCTGGGGCCGGTGCTGTGGCATAACAGGTAAAGCCGCTGCCTGCCATGTCAGCATCCCGTATGGGTGCCAGTTTGAGTCCCAGCTGCTCCACTTCCAATCCCGCTCTGCTATGGCCTGGGAAAGCAGTGGAAGGTGGCTCAAGTGCTTGGGCCCCTGCACCCCTGTAGAAGACCCAGAAGAAGCTCCTGGCTCCTGGCTTCAGATTGGCTCAGCTCCGGCCATTGCGGCCAATTAGGGCGTGAACTAGCGGATGGAAGACCTCTCTCTCTCTCTCTCCCCACCTCTCCTTCTTTCTCTGTGTAACTCTGACCTTCAAAATAAATAAATCTTTAAAAAATAAAATAAAATGAAACTTGTCCTCTGATTACAAAGGAAAAGTGTGTACATGCCAGAATTTAGAATATATAGAGAAGCCAATAGAATTGAATAAAAATTCTGTTAGTTCTTTAATACATGCCTCTGTGTGTTTGCTGGCTGTATGCTCACACACACACACACATATACACAAGCAAATCCAAAGGAAGTCAACTGGTAAAACATTTTACAAAAGCATACATAAACCAGGGTAATAATGATAACTATTTTGTAATATGATTTTCTAAGAATATCACTTGATATGATCTTTCTTAGAATTTTAAATGTGGGGAAGATCCAAACTTTAAGAAGTTCAAGTTTTACTTTCATGCTTGAATGGTAATGGTAATGCATTTGTAGTGTAAAATTTGCCTTTGAAACCTTCTTTCTAAAATGATAGAATTCTCACAGTACTTGCCAGAAATATACAAATGGGATTTTATTTGTGCACTTGCTTGTTTTAATTGAACTGCTTGAATTTGGCTCTTAGAATCATTCTTTATGGTTTGAAAAGCCACAATTTAAAGATATTGTTATTTTTTAAGATATCTGTAGTAATTGTAGCTACAGAGAAAAAATGGACACCAGTATCTACCCATACTTGTGTTTCCCCATCTGTGTTTTCCAATGCTTCCCCAAAAATGTATAATAAAGTGATAATAAGAAAAATAGATTATTCAAAAAGAAGTAACAATGATGGACCATTCCCACCTGATGGAGAACCGCATGAGCACTCTGGATTCCAGAAATAACAGTCTTTTTTGGTTTTACTCAATGACACATCTTTGAGGTCAAACTCTCAGAGTTTGTTCCATATTTTACAAAACAGCATGAGTGGGAATTTGGTTTTCCTTTTAGGGTAAAGTTTCTACAAAGGTTGCTGATAAAACTCTTTCATTTTACTTTCTGCAAAACAATTCAGTTACTTCTGGAGTGAAACTGAGATGAAGCTGATAATGGGACTCAATTCTTCAACTTTAAAGCAGAAGCTAAGGTCATAAAGACATGGAGTCCTAAAATACTCTCCAAAGCACAGCACTCTGCAGCTCAGAGCTCTTGGATGCATTTGCTGAGAACTTAGAGTTGGCTCATGTGTCACTTCCACTTGGGCCATTTTTGCATCCTTTAAAAGGCACAGAATCTTAGGGAGGGGCTCATCCTTACACGAACCTTGAACATTTCTTGTCTTTCAGAATAAAAGAAACCTGAGGGAAGAGTTGTGAAACTAAGAATAATAGTGATCTTGTTGACATGTATGTGAACTTGGGCAATTTAAAGTCCTTCCAAAGCACACTGTTTTCACTCCACTGGGGGAGAAAGGTGGTCTCCTTCAGTGGAAGATCCTTGTCTACATTTAATTGACATCCATGCAACTCAGCCTAATACATGATTAATAGCTAAACAGGCAGAAGTACCTTTAACCAACAGCCTGCCCATTTGTCCACTTTGACATCCCACACACTGAGCCTTGGCTGATATCACAGGATCCACTCTGCTGTCCTCTCTGAGTTTGGGTTCCAGCTGTGAAGGTTCAGGATGACGCAGGGAAGATAAGCCTGCTTTAAAGTACAGGAGAAATCTATTGGCACAGAATAGAAGTTGTGTTCTTTATTGGTGTTGTGCAAACAGCTGCCGTACTCAGTTCTCCCAGCATTGCTTTCTTTTCTTAAAATGATGACAGTTCTCATGCAATTGCCAAACTAAGGCAAAAGGAAACTTTCTCAATCTTTATGATGCTTTCATCAGATAACCAATATAAAATATCTTCCAGAATACTCTGTCTCTTCAGACTTTAGAGTTTGTTCTTGGGAAGTTAGAGATAAACCAAGATGGCCTTAATAAATCTCCCTAGCATTGTAAATACATAGTTTCTGCTTCTTTTTCCCTCAAAGCAGTTGGCCAATGGCACCAACAATTTCAATATTCTGGTCTTTCTCAACTATGCCATTGCATGGAGAATATTATAGCTCAGTAAATTGTTGGAGAAAGTTAGGATGGGAACATGTATGCCAGACCTTTAATCAGGTGTTGAATTGGGACTGAAAAGAGGGAGATATTTGCTCTCTATAGAGTGAAATTTTAGGGAGAGCATTTAAAAATGACGTTTGGCAGTCATTAAGGAGCAGAAATGGGATAGTGTTGTTTGGGGGTGGGAGTCATTAGAGGGGTTTTTTTGTTTGGTTTATTGTTGAGGGTTTTGTGGGGGGGGGCAGGTTGGAGAATTTTTTTTCTGTTTTATTTTTGTTTTGCCTTTCCTGAAATGCTCTTAGACCCTTTAATCGTTTGCTAGAGCTGCCATAACAAAGTGCCATAGAAGTGTAAGATCAAGATGTCGGCAAGGTTGATATCTTCTGAGGCCTCACTCCTTGGCGAGGTGATGGTGTCTGCCTGTGTCCTCACATCATCCTCCCGCTGTGTGTTACCCATGTCCAAATGTCCTCTTTTTATAAAGACACCAGTCACATTGGATTAATAACATAATCCAGTAGTCATTGGATTGGATAATCATTGGATTAAAGTCCATGATAATGACCTCCTTTTAACTTCATTAGTTTAAAAAAAAAAAAAAAGAATCTCCAAATATGGCGACATTCTGAGGTCCTGGGAGCCGGGGCTTAAGTGTGTGAACTGGGGAGGACACGACACAGACCATAACAACCCTGATTCCTAGTCTTCATGCCAAATCGGTAAGACCTTTGCTTTGTAATGACCAGAGGGGAAGGAGAGAAGGCAGGGAAGTTTTGTGGATTTTTACGAGAACCGGCTAGCTTCCGTAGCAGATCTTTGGTTTCCCTTCCTTCGATATGGAAGGATCTAGAAGTCCACTGAGAACTTTAAGAACACTTTGCTTTCCTTCCCTATCTGTTTTTGTTTCCTGCAATTAAAAACAGGTCCTCTGTCCATTTGCAAATCTCAGGAAACTGCTCTCCCTGTGTTCGCACATGTGACAGGAGAGAGCTCAGTCAAATGGCCAATCTGACTTTTTGAGTGGCAGCACCTCACAGCTCACTGGCCATGTGTTGAATGCCCACCATGTTCTGCATCTTTTGCCACATGCAGACACGTATTCTCATTTGCTCCTCATAACATCCCTGTGGAGTACCCTATGAACCTTGTTTTGCAGTTTAGATCATGGAATCTTGGGCAACTTTGGTGATTTGGTTCAAGTGATTTGTGTAAGCCTAGTTCACTATGGAGAAAGTATTGAACCCAAGCAGTCTCAATCTAGAACCTGAGCTCTTACTGTCTCCACCATGAATTTCCCTAATCTTGTTGGTAGAGAAGAAAACTGTGTGTGGAAAGGCAACCACATTGTTCTCAGTGCTCAATACAGAGAATTGTCTCAGGGCTCCCCAGAAGAGCTAGGTTCCAGCTGCAGATTTGCCAACTCTTGTAAGCTGATCTGGTCTCAGCAAATTATCTTCTGGAGCTTGTATCCCTGTATGTAAAATGAAAGAATTGGATTATTTCCATGTTCTCAAACATGTGGACTGAAAGTCACAAAAAGAAACATTTTTTTGCAGCCCACTACACACACACACACTGCATAACTGGAACAAGTGCTTTCTGAGATGCTCATCCTTATTATATGTGAATGTCCTCTGATATTTTCTTTTTTTGCCAGAAAACTTTAAAGTATACAAACTTCGTGCATTTCATAAATACAACGTTAGGAACACTGATCACTGTACCCACCCCCTCACTCTTCTTCTTCCTCCCTCTCCTATTCCTATTATTTTTTACTAAGATCTATTGTCAGCTAATTTTATACATAAAAGATTAACTCTGTAGTAAGTAAAAGAGTTCAACAAATACTATGGAAAAAAATTCTTTTCCTTAACAGTCGAGTCAAGGTCTGTTCAAAGTCATTGCATCTCAGTGTGTCAATTTCACTTCTATAGATTTCTTTTGAAGTGCTCTATTAGTTATCACAGATTAGGGAGAATATATGGTATTTGTCCTTTTGGGACTAGCTTATTTCACTAAATATGATGTTTTCCATTTTCATCCATTTTGTTGAAAACAACAGGATTTCTTTTTTTTTTTTACCACTGTGTAGTATTTTACCACTGTGTAGTATTCCCATATACATATCCCATAATTTTGTTGTCAAGTCTTCAATTGATTGACATTTGGGTTGATTCCACATCTTAGCCATTGTGAATTGAGCTGTAATAAACATGGTGTACAGATAATTCTTTCCTGTGCTGATTTTATTTCCCTTGGTAAATTCCCAGGAGTGGGATGGCTAGGTCATATGGTAGGTCTATATTCTGATTTATGAGGTATATCCATACTGTCTTCCACAGAGGTTGTATCACTTTACATTCCCACCAACAATGGATTAGGGTTCTTTTATCCCCACATCCTCACCAGCATTTGTTGTTTGCTGATTTCTGTCTGAGAGCCATTCTAACAGGAGTGAGGTGAAATCTCATTCTAGTTTTGATTTTCATTTCCCTGATGGCTAGTGATCCTGAGCATTTTTTCCCACATCTGTTGGCCATTTGGATTTCCTCTTTAGAAAAATGCCTGTTTAAGTTCTTTGCCCATTTCTTAACTTGGTTGTTTTGATGTTGTTAAATTACTTTATCTCATTGTATATTCTGGTTATTAATCCTTTATCAGTTGCATAGTTTGCAAATAATTTCTCCCATTCTGTCAGTTGCTGTTTCACTTTGCTGAGTGTTTCTTTTGCAGTACAGAAGCTTCTCAATTTAATATAATCCCATTCAGCACTTTTGGATTTGATTGCCTGTGCCTCTAGGGTCTTTTCCAAAAACTCTTTACTTATACCAATGTCTTGCAGTGTTTCCCCAATGTTCTGTAACAATTTGATGGTATCGGGTTGTAAACTTAGATATTTGACCCATTTTGAGTGGGTTTTTGTGAAAGGTGTAAGATAAGGGTCCTGCTTCATACTTCTCCATGTAGATATCCAGTTTTCCCAGCACCATTTGATGAAGAGAATGTCCTTGCTCAAGGGATTGATTTTAACTTCTTGTCAAAGATAAGTTGGTTGTAGATACATGGATTGATTTCTGGCATTTCTAATCTGGTCCATTGGTCTATCTATCTCTTTTTGTATGAGTACCAGGCTGTATGTATTAAAACTGCCTAGTAGTATGTCTTGAAATCTGGTATTGTGGTACCTCTGGCTTTGTTTTTGTTGCATAAGATTGCTTTAGCTATTCAGGGTCTCCTGTGTTTCCATATTAATTTCATCATCACTTTTTCTATATCTGAGAAGAATGTCCTTGATATTTTGATTGGTATCACATTGAATTTGTAAGTTGTTTTTGGCACTATGGACATTCTGATGATATTAATTCTTCCAATCCTTGAACATGGAAGATTTTTTTCCCATTTTTTGTGTCTTCTTCTTTTTCTTTCTCTAATGTTTTGTAATTCTTATCATGGAGATCTTAGATGTCCTTGGTTAAATTTATTCCAAAGTACTTGACTTTTATTTTAGCTATCGTGAATTTGATTGATCTTAGAAGTTCTTTCTCAGCCATGGTATTGTGCATACAAAGGCTAGTGATTTTCATGTATTGACTTTATGCCCTGCCACCTTACACTTTATGAGTTGCATTAGTCTCTAAGTGGAGTCTATTGGATCTCCTATATATATAGAATCATATCATCTGCAAATAGGGATAGTTTAACTTCCTCCTTCCCAATTTGTTTATTTTTAATATTTTATTTATTTATTTGAGAGGTATAGTTACAGACAGAGGGAGAGACAAAGGTCTTCCATCTACTGGTTCACTCTCCAAATGGCCACAACAGCTGGAGCTGGGCTGATCCGAAGCCAGGAGCCAGGATCTTTCTCTAGGTCTCCCATGAAGATGCAGAGGCCCAAGGATTTGGGCCATCTTCAACTGCTTTCCCAGGCCATAGAAGAGAAATGGATAAGAAGAGAGTAGCCAGGGCTAGAACTGGTGCCCATATGAGATGCTGGTGCCACAGGTGGAGGATCAGCCTACTATGCCACAGAGCCAGCCCCCCTCCTTCCCAGTTTGTATCCCTTTGATTTTTTTTCTTGCCTGATGGCTCTGGCTAAAACTTCCAGGACTATATTGAAGTGATGAGAGTGGGCATCCTTGTTCCAAATTTCATTGGAATACCTCCAACTTTTCCCCACTCAATAGGACACTGGCTGAAGGTTTGTCATAAATTGCCTTGAATGTGTTGAGGAATGTTCCTTCTATACCCAATTAGCTTAGAGTTTTTATCATGAAAACATTTTATCAAAGTTTTTTCTGCATCTATTGAAATAATCATATGGAGTTTTTCTTCAATTTGTTAACATGATGTATCACATTGATTTGCAAATGTTAAATCATCCCTGAATACCAGAGATAAATCCCACTTGGTCTGAGTGAATGATCTTTCTGATGTGTTGTTGGATTTGATTGGCTAGTATTTTCTTGAGGATTTTTGCATCTATGTTCATCAGGGAACTTGTTCTGTAGTTGTCTTTCTCTGTTGTATCATTTTGAGTTAGGAATTAAGGTGATGCTGGCTTCATAGAAGGAGCTTGGGAAGATTCCCTCCCTTTCAGTTTTTCGAATAACTTGAGAAGAATTGGAGTTAATTCTTTTTTTTTTCCTTTGGTTAGTTGGGACACTGGTATATCCATTTTGTTTATTTTTTCAAAAACACAGCTCTTCATTTCACTGATCTTTTGTACTTGTTTATTTAAATTTTGCTGATTTCTTCTCTAATTTTAATTATTTCTTTCCTCCTACTAGTTTTGGGTTTGGTTTGATGTTTTTCTAAATCCATGAGATGCACTGACAGCTCATTTATTTGGTGCCTTTGCAGTTTCTTCTTGTAGGCACCAATTGCTATAAACTTTCCTCTTATCACTGCATTTACTGTATCTTACAAGTTTTGATAAGTTGTATTGTCTTCATTCGTTTCCAGAAATTTTTTATTTCTCTTTTGATTTCTTCAATGACCCACTGTTCATTTAGGAGCATATTGTTCAGTCTCATGAATTTCCATATGTCCTAGAGATTCTTGAATTATTAATTTCCAACTTCATTCCACTGTGGTCTGAGAAGATGCATGGTGTGATTTTAGTTTTTTTTTTAATTTGCTGATACTTTCTTTATAGCCTATTATGTGTTCTATCCTAGAGAAAGTTCCCTGCACTGGTAACAAGAATGTATATTCTGCAACAGTAGTATGAAAAGTTCTGTAGATATCTGTTAGGTCTATTAGGTCTATAATGTAGATTAACTCTGTAGTGTCCTTGATGATTTTCTGTCTGGTTGATCTGTCCATTGATGAAAGTAGGGTATTGAAGTCCCCCATTACTATTGTATTGGAGTCTGTGTCTCTCTATATATCTGTTAACATTTCTTTTCAATAGCCAGGTGCTCTGTAATTAGGTGCATATACGTTTATAATAGTTACATCTTCCTGTTGAGTTGATCCCTTAATCATTACCTAGTGTCCTTCTTTGTCTCTTTTAACAGTTTTTGTGTTAAAGTCTATTTTGTCTCATGTTAGGACAGCTACACCACTTAATTTTTGGTTTCTGTTGGCATGGAATATCTTTTTCCATCCTTTCACTTCAGACTGCATGTATCTTTGTTGGTGAGATGTGTTTTTTGTAGGTAGCAAATAGATGGATTTTGTTTTTTAATCCATTCAGCCAGTCTGTGTCTTTTAACTGGAGAGTTGAGCCGTTTACATTCTATGTGACTATTGATCAGTAACTACTTGGCGCTGATTTTTTTTCCATTAATATTCCTATTGTTTACTTTGAATTGCCTTTATACTTTTACTGGGAGAATTTCTGTCTTCACTTTTCTTTCACAGTGATGACCATGTTTCTGTGTGTAGTACATCTTTAAGCATCTTTTGTAAGGCTGGATGTGTGGTGACAAATTCAATTTCTGTTTATTATGAAAGATCTTTTTTTTACCTTCATTAATAAGTGAAAGCTTTTCAGGGTTGACAGTTTTTGTCTCTTAAGACTTGAACTATATCTTGCCATTCTCGCCTAGCCTGTAGGGTTTCTGATGAGAAGTTAGCTGTGAGTCTAATTGAAGCTCTTCTGAAAGTAATCTGGCATTTCTCTCACACACACTTTAAAATATTTCCTTTATGTTTTACTCGGCAGAATTTGACTACAGTGTGTCATGATGAAGATCTTTTCTTGTCGTGTCTATGTGCTTCCTGTACTTGAACATCCATTTCTTTCTCCAAATTAGAGAAATTTTCAGTCATCATTTCACTAAAAAGACCTTCCAATCTATTCTCCCTTTCTACTCCTTCAGGAACTCTTTTATTTATTTATTTATTTTTGACAGGCAGAGAGGACAGTGAGAGAGAGAGACAGAGAGAAAGGTCTTCCTTTTGCTGTTGGTTCACCCTCCAATGGCCACCGTGGCTGGCGCGCTGCGGCCGGCACATCGCGCTGATCCGTAGCCAAGAGCCAGGTGCTTCTCCTGGTCGCCCATGCGGGTGCAGGGCCCAAGCACTTGGGCCATCCTCCACTGCATTCCCGGGCCATAGCAGAGAGCTGGCCTGGAAGAGGGGCAACCGGGACAGAATCTGGCGCCCCGACCAGGACTAGAACCCAGTGGAGGATTAGCCAGTTGAGCTGCAGTGCCGGCCTCTCCTTCAGGAACTCTTAAAACCTATATGTTGGGTTGTTTGATAGTATCCCATAAATCTCCAACACTGTTTTTTACTTTTTGAACTTTTTTTTGTCTGACTGTAAAATTTCCAGAGATTTGTTTTCTAATTAGGATATTCTTTCTTCTGCCTCATTGGCTCTGTTAAGGCTTTCCACCACACTTTTTATTTGTTCTATTGAATTCTTCATTTCCAGTATTTCATTTTTATTTCTTTTTAAAAATCTCAATTTCATGGGAAAAATTTTCATTCATGCTATGTATGGATTTCTTTAATTCATGCATTTGCTTTTGATTACTCGTAAGTAATTCTATGATCAATATTTTGAATTTCATTTCCAGGATTTCTCCAATCCTTTAATCTTCACATTCTAGTATTGAAGTGTTATTGTGTTCCTTTGGGGGTGTCATGTTGTCTTCCGTATTCTTGTTTCTTGAATTGCTGCATTTATTTTTAGGTATTTATGGAGATACTTTTTTCTCCCCTGTGGTGGATTTCATCTTTGGACAAGGCCTCTGTGGCTTAGTGGAATGTCAGCTTTTTCAGTGAATACCCAGAGTAATGTGCTGGGTGTGTTGAGTATTCCAGGGTGAGGGGAATGTCCAAGGTGGTACCCAAGTTGGGCGTGTTTAATCTCCCTTATTTTTTTTTATCAGAGGGCAGGTTTGATCAACTCTGTTGGCATAGTCTCACACTCTGCTCCTCTCCAAGGAGACCAATGCCTAGGTGCTAGTCCCAGTGGGTATAATATTCATCTTCACCACCACAAGAACCACACAGAGGATCTGTGCAGTCCTCAGTGTGAGCATGGATCCTGCAGCAATGACGTTCACCAGGGAATCAGGCAACCCAAGCATGTGGAACTGCCCACAGTGACTTCCCAAAGACCCAGCCACACCTTGTACCCACCCCCACAGCCACAGTGTTTTCACAGTGCTGGCACACAAGGCTCCCACAGTCACAAGCATCCATCCCCCTGTTAATTCTCCCAAACAGACTCGGGCATCTCTTCTTGGCTGATTACTGGGTGTGCAGATACAGGTTGGCCCAGCTGTTAATGAATGTCCAAAATGGCACCCTTCCTCTCAGCTAATTACAGGGCACTGGTGCCAGGTGGTTGGGGAGAGAGAGATGCCCCTTTTTTTTCCTCTAGGTTGGCAGGTACTCCTAGCCAGACTCACACCAGGTTCTTCCTGTAGCTATATTGCCAGTGGTTTGGGCTGCTGACGTCTGGTCTCACCTCCCTCTTCAAAGCTGGTGCTGAGGCTCTCGGCTGCTGGGGTCCTAAGCTGTGCACATCCATGACCTCCGCATAGGTCCAAAGTGTCCCTCTAATTTGCTTGGAGTTTCCTCTGCAATTTTCCCCTGACTCTTCACGGAGACCATGCTCTCTCCACTTTTTTAAAACCATCTTCCCCTAGACTAGAGCAGTAAGCTTATCTTGGAATCCTCTCTGATATTTTATAATCTATTTTAATGGCTGTTTTTAAATTAATTTATTTTTATTTATTTGAAAGGGGGAGAGAGAGGTCTTTCATCTGCTGGTTCAATCCCCAAATACCCACAACAGCCAGGCCTGGGCCAGGCCAACACCAGGAACTCCATCCGGGTCTCTCAAGTGGGTGACGAGGATTCAAGTACTTGACCATCATCACCTGCTGCCCCCCAGGGTGTTCATAAGCACAAAGTTGGAATTGGGAGCAGAGCCAGGACTCAAGCCCAGACTTTCCAGTACAGGATGTAGGTGTCCCAGGTGGAATCTTAACCACTGTGCCACCTTGTCCACCCTATTTTTCAGGAAGCTCATTGTGACCAGCTCAATTACTTCTGTCAGAAAGCTGAGCTAAGTAACCCGATTTAGACTCCTGTGTTCCTAAAGTCTTCTTAGCCTATGTGGATGTTTCTTGGAGCCCCTCTGATCTTAAATACACATATATTTGAAACAAATGAATATTACATATTGTAGGAGACAGCATCCTTTTTACATCCAGTATGAGCTAAGTGCACCATACCATAACAAACACTTATTCTTATTGTACACCAAGGAATTAAAACACTTATTCTTATGCGCCAAGGAATTAAAATTCAGCATCTGGGTCCAGCACTGTAGCATAGTGGTAAAGCCACAGCCTGCACCACCAACATCCAACACCAGTTGCTCCATTTCCTAGCCAGCTCCGTGCTAATGGCCTGAGAAAAGCAAAAACAGTGTCCCAAGTATTTGGATCCCTGCACCTACGTGGGAGACTCAGGTGAAGGTCCCAGTTCCCAGCTTTGGCCTGGACTAGCCCTGGCCATTGCAGCCATCTGGGGAGTGAACCCACAGATGGAAGTGCTCTCTCACTCTCTTACTCTCTTACTCTCTCACTCTCTTACTCTTTCTCTCTCTCTCTCTCTCTCTCTCTCTCTCTAACTCTTTCAAATAAAGTGAATCTCTTTTTTAAAAAGTTCAATATTTCTTGTAGCCTCTAGATCATAAGTATTATCATCTCTGCTTTATGGATGAAGAAACCAAAGAGCAAATCAAGCAAAGTGTTCAGGGCCCCATGGGCAGTAAGTGGCAGTGCTGAGATTTGAACAAAGGTTGTTCTGACAGCAAAGCCTCCACCTGCAACATTTTCTTTAGGGGAGGAGGTGAGAAGCTGCTGCAACTGATTGTCACTTCTTCCGTAATAGTGTTGCTGTCTGTGGCAGAAGTGACTGTCCTTTGCGGTGTGAGGCCACCACTGTAGCAGGGATTAAAATCACAGGGGGAAGGGTGGGATTTCCAGTGCCCCACCTCCACCCAGGTCACCGCCAGACAGGCTGCATCTGAATCTCCAGGTTTGGGGTTCAAAGCCCCATTCCCACCCCCAAGTGGTTCCAAGATGTAGCCATGAGTGGAAGTGATTGCTTTGAGGTCTCGGATAAAGAAATGAAAAAGCTACAAAGAGCTTCCTTGTCTTACTTCCTACAAACTAGATTTAGTAAAATGCAATGTAAAGCTCTCCTGCTACTTTTAGAAGCTGAATATAGGACCTTTGTGTGTGTGTGTTTTTTTTCCTGTGGAGCACACACATATCAAAAAATCCGAGAAACAACCTTGAATCTGCTCCTGACACCTAAAGAGAGGTGAGCGTGCTGAGCAGATGGGGTGGGAGTGGGAGGGGAGATGTTCGGAGCAGCTGCAGGGTTAGGGAGCACCTGGCTCTGTGCTGCTGTGAAGTGCTTGGCTCTGTGCGGCCTCATCACTCAACTCACGTGGTTTTCAAAGTTCTTTCCTCGTGAATAGAGACGTGAGTGCTGCATTAATCATGAGTGACATGACCGGTAGTCACAGGCCCAGAGGACTGGGGATGATGTAGGAAGCTAAACCAAAGTCCTTATAAATAGAGTAAAAAGAGCCTTAGTGAAAAGTCTCCACGTTTTCCCATGGGTTGTGGCGAAACCAAGGACACCCTCCCTCAGCATCCCCACAGGAACAGGAGGACATCCTTTTCCCTAACCTCTCGCTCACCGCACCTTTCCTTCTGTGTTGCTGCAGTGTGTGATCCGTGGATTCCATTTGAATACATACTCGCACTGAGTTCCCAGCTCCTGGCTTTGGCCCTCAGCCTGGGACCATTGCAAGAATTTGGGGACTGAACTGCAGACAGGAGAAAATATGTACTATTTCTCTCTCTCTCTATCTCTCTCTCTCTAATAATTTTTTTAAAAATTTAGAAAGAAAGTATTGAATTCATATGCACTCCATGTCACCATTTTCCATGCAAGAGTCTCCCAGATTGGAGCTGTAGTAGACAGGTGGGCTTTCCCCACATCTCAAGAGACAGCACCAATTCTGGTTTTGAAAAATCTTCAATTTTCATAAATAGTACTGTTGTCCCTCAGTACCCATGGAGGATTGGGTTCAGGACCCCTCACATAGCCAAATCCACAATGCTCAAGTCCATTCCAGAAATTGGCATAGTATCTGCATATAGCATATGCCCATGTATGCTTTAAAACAGCGCTTACTTATAATGCAGTAGGAATGCTGTGTAAGTAATCTTTCCACTGCATTGGGTAGGGAGTAATGACAAGAAATAAAAGCTAGACATGTTCACTGCAGATGCAGTACTTTTCCCAAGTAACTTCTATCAGCGCTGGTTGAAGCTGAAGCTGGGGAAACATGGATGATCATAGCAAAGAACAAACCTGCTCCTTTCTCAAAGATACGCATGTTTCTTTCTGAGCCTGGGGCCTGAGTGCTGCAGGGGCCAGCATGCAGAGAAGTGCAATGCAGCTGTCACAGCCCTCAATGTCTCACTGCTTGCAGAATGACGTGGCCGCGCTTCTGAAACCCATATCGGAAAAGATTCAGGAAATCCAGACCTTCCGAGAGAGAAACCGGGGCAGTACCATGTTTAACCATCTTTCGGCCGTCAGCGAAAGCATCCCCGCCCTCGGATGGATCGCCGTGGTGAGTCCAGCCACGAGATTGCCCTGCACCTCCTCACCTTGCTGGAGTGTTTGGGAGCACTCACGGCCGCCTCCACGCTCCCTCTCCACAATGTCCACAGCCTCATGTGCTGACTGAAGAGGCCTGCTAAGGCCAAGGGCATCCGCCTTTTCTCTTTGAAGTTCAATGCTTTCTGTTCTGAGTGCCAAGTGTTTCAGTCACCCTCCCAGAGCAGAATTTGCTTCCATCTTTCAAGTCCATGTCTCCCTTGCTTTTCTTCTTTAAGCCTTTTTCTTTCTTATTCTGTTTTTTTTTCCCCCTTCTATGCTTGGGTGATGGTCCTGTTTTCTCAGTCCCCCAAACCTGGTCCCTATGTCAAGGAGATGAATGACGCCGCCACCTTTTACACTAACAGGGTTTTAAAGGACTACAAACACAGGTATGTACCACCTTTGCCTATTCACATGTTAAGTTGGTCACTGGTTAGACATTTGTCCCTAAAATGGGGTACTTCACAAAGTTGGTGGGAAAAAATGAAATTTAATAACAAGTTTATTTTGGTGCTAAAAAATTGGAAATTCCCGCATACGAGGGGGTCTTCGACAAGTTCGTGGAACATATATATTATGAACAAACTCTGCAGAGATTTCAAGGTTCTTTTTTGCACCAAAATAAATGTATATCTTTCTCCACAAGCTTTCCAAAGTATTCTCATATGGTTCATTGCTAATCCCTTTCTAGGGTTCTATGTAGTGTGCTATAAACTTAAGAAAAATATCCCATCTTGGCAGGGAAAGGCAGCTGAACGTAGCATTAGACATCCAGGTAATAATCTTAATTCTAGAAAGCCTGCCTTGCCCAGTTCTCTTGTAATAAGTAACCCCTCCCCACTTGGGTGCATGTCACTACGTGCATATCCCTGTAATGCCCAACTGTATGTGGTTACAGAATTTAATCTGTGCCTCAGTTCAGTCCCTACCTGAGTGTACGCTGGGGCCATGGGTGTGAGTGATCTTCCCCACAGCTGAGAGGTTGGGATCTTCTGTGTTCTTGTGCACAGAGAGTCAGTCTTTCTCCTTTGATGTCAACTGTTAAGTAGAAAATGTGCTCTGAGAGCATCAAGGGTAAATCAGTGAAGCTCAGGGGACCCTCCCTCCCCCAGAGACCATACAGTAAGGCAGGCCAGTGCAGCCAGAGGTACAGATCGTGTCACATCCGGAAGCAGTCACACCAGCCCAAGTCACCCTTGAGCTTCTGGGGGTGGTGACGAGGTGAAAACACAAGCACTCTGCACCCTGACCACCCCCTGTGGGTGCACTCAGGGCCACAGCACCTTCTGTGTACTGTGGTCATTTGCAGCTCGTGGCTGCCCACCCACTGGACTGGCCCGTCGGTGGAGAGGTTGAAAGGCAGACTCCTTGTGGTTTAAACAGAAGGTGAGCTCTGCGCTCCCTCGGCCCCGGGTCGACTGGGTGCTTTTGCTTGTTCAGTATGTGAGCAGAGCAGGTCAGTTACCTGGGCCTTATCAAGTCATGGCTTCTTGCTCTGAGTTCCGATCCTTAAAATCCTCGTCTCCTTGCCACAGCTTAGACCAGGGAAATGAAAACCAAGGAGAGGTTTGCAGCCTCTGGTGTTTGCTTAGGTCCTGCTCGATTTGCGATCTCTTGGAGACTGACTTCAGGTGAGAGGTGCCATGCTGTTATTCCTTACTACAAGTTTTGCTAGGATTTAAGTCAAAACAATACTGCCATGGTTAAGAGGAAATTAATTTACATATGTAGATTAGGACTTCATCGGTTGTTAAGTATTTTAATAGAGAGTAGATTACGTGGGCAACATACTGTTTTTATAATGTGTGCATATGTGTATGTGTGGTGTGCACACATAGGAATATACATGTATGTGTATTAAATGCTCATATGAATAAATGTATGTGTGCATGTATATTGAGGTAATTTTAATGCTCTAATAGTTGTAACATATTCTATAATGCTTCCTAGGTGCAAGACTCTCACAAAATCCTCTAGGGTATGGAAACTTACGAAGCTATACTCAGGCCTTTGGGTGAAACTAAGTGACAGATTGTTCATAGATTTGATGAATATAATCAGTAAATCCAAAAAGTGTAGACTGAAGCCACACTCACGTTTTTCCTCTTTGAAAAGTGGAGGACCTGTGACCCCAGTTCTCCACTCAGTTTTCCTAAATGATGTGCCTTAATGCAGTGGATCTAAACACTCTGGTACCTAATGCAGTGGGAAGAAACATGCATTTCCAAGAAAGCAAAACAAAATATGTCCAGGGACAGTCCTTGCTGACATGAGCTTGAGTAAGACAGATTTCCTCCAGTGCTTATCTTCAGATTAATGTCTTAGGGACCTAATTTGATTGTTGTTAACTCAAACGTCATCATTTTCATATTTACCACCACTTCTTTCTAAACGGAAAAAATACATATTATGGGTGAAAAATAACAAAAAGAAATGCAACTGTGTTCACCTGTCTGTAAGTTTAACATTTCCCCCAATCCTGTGTGTGAATCCAGTTACAAAAGGTAAGCATTTCACTAGCTCTTGACTCAATAAAATAGAGACAAAAATACTTGTCCTGCCAGCCATGTTTGCACTGTGAGATTACGATGTGTTAAGTGAATGTTCCTTTGGAAGTATGGTGTCACACACTTGTAAAAAATCGTGTTCCTTACAATAGCAGCTCCTTCAACAGGCATAATGAATAGAATTCTCCAATTCATTTGTACTGTTAACTAAATAATTCAACCGAATCATTACAATTACAGTACTATTCTCATTCCCGAGAGCCTATGTTTTTCCACTCTGCATCAGAAATCGTAAGAGAGAAGTGGCCTCCCATCCACGTTCACCTCACAGAGGTGATGGTAGGAATGGCACCAAGACACACGGTCCGAGGAGCCAGCTGGTCCCCGGCTCCGCGTCACACACGGCCTCCCCTCCCGAGGGGACTGGGCCACCTTCCCATCCGGGGTCTCCCCGGACAGAACGACAATTGCTGCAGGACCGTTTGGAGCACTGGTTACTGATAACCCTGTCCCCCTCCCCCAATCTTTTTAAAACTTTTGTTGTAGATCCTAACTGCCCTCTCTCCCACTGTCTTTCATAACAAAGTGATTTGCGCCATGTGGATTGGGTGAAATCGTATCTGAACATTTGGAGTGAGCTTCAGGCATACATCAAGGAACACCATACCACAGGCCTCACCTGGAGCAAAACAGTAAGTACCAGGCCCTCTTCTACCTGTTAACCAAGACCACAAAAATATGTATAGCAATCTGCATACCATGTGACCTGCTAAACTCACACCTTAGAATTGACTTCAAGGAAATGAGAAGGTAGAATGTACATGTAGAAACTGCTTATGGAAATGTCATTTGTCATAGGACAATCTGGGAACCATCTATATGATGTAAAGAAAAACTGTTTAAGTTGTGTATGGAACACCCACAGTGTTTAAGAATAACATACATGATGAATCCATGGAAAATGATTTGCTGGTTAATAACTGATGGTCAAGTGCACAAATACTAGCGTGGTGCATGTGTGAAGAACCTGGGAGAGGCTGGCATGCGACACAGAGGTTAAGTTGCCACCTGGGGCGCCAGCGTCCCGTATTGAAGTGGCTGGTTCTGAGTCCCGGCTACTTCCCTTCCCATCCAGCTTCCTGCTGACGCGCATTCTGGGAGGCAGCAGGTGATGGCTCAAGTACTTGGGTCCTTGCCATCCACATGAAGACCCAGATGGAGTTCTGGGCTCCTAGTTTGAGCCTGGCTCAACCCCAGCTGTTGTGGGCATTTGGGAAGTGAAGCAGCAAGTGGAAGACCTCTCCCTCCCCCTCTCTCTTTCTTTCTCTCTCAGTCTCTGCCTTTCAAAAAAAATGAAAATAAAGAATATTTTTAACAAAAATATAAAAAGGAGACTGTGTGATAAGAATTGAAAACAACAGGAGAACTTGGAAAAGGGTGTAATTTTTTAAGGAGGTGGAATTACAAATAAAATGCCTGTTTAAAATATTCTTAATTCATCTTTTGGTGTGTGAAAATTTTTAGCACAATGTTTTTGAATACCTGGGCAGTCTTAGTACTATGAATGACATCTGAGCCGAAGAGTAAAATCACAGCCTCTTTCTGCACCCCCTTCAGTCCCCTTGTGGGAGGCTGGTCTGGCCTTTGCCTCTTCTCCAGCTTGTCTCTCGTGTCATTCACATCTCACATGGCTGGGATCAGCCATCCTAACTGCTGTAGCACCCTGAACATGTGCCATGCTTAAGTCAGAACAAATGAAATTGTTGTTGTCTGAAAATTTGCCAGACTCATAGTGTTTAGCCTCTGTCGCGAAGTCCTAGACATACTTGTGTACCACCCAGGATAACTTGGTTCCCCCAGCAAGCAACCCCAACCCTTCTCCATGTCTCAGCCCAAACATCACCTCTCTGGGAGAAAACAAAAAGTTTTACTTATTTGTTTGAAAGACTTCCAGAGAGAGAGAGAGAGAGAGAGATTCCACCTGCTGGTTCACTCCTTAAATGGGTGCAATGGCTGGGGCTGGGCCAGGCCGAAGCCAGAAGCTGAGAGCTTCATCTGGGTCTCCCACATTGGGGTTAGAGGCCCAAGCACTTGGGCCATCTTCCACTACTTTCCCAGGCCAATCACAGAGAGCTGGATCAAAAGTGGAACAGCCGGGACTTGAACCGCTGACCATATGGGAAGCAGGAGATGGATTTACCCACTACACCACAGTGCCGACCCCCAAAATCACCTCTTTAAGAAACTTCCACTGCTTTCCCGTCAGCTCCCCATCTGGCTTCTGTGACTGTCCTCAATGCCTCCTTTGTTTCTTGACTATTCCTCAGTCGCAGCCTTTAGCGTGTGGAGTTGTAATTTTCCGTGTGCTTTTTCGGACTCTCCCACTGGATTGCAAACTCAGCCTCTGTCTCCAGCCCTTAGTGTAGTGCCTGAGCCCGAGTAGGTGTGCAGTGAATGGCTAAATGGTGAATGAGGGGGCTCTTAGAATCTTCCTTGCCGTTTTGAGCCTCTGTACTTGCTTCCCATGGAAACTCCCTTTCATTACCTTTGCATAATGGATGGTCTATAGCTATTCTGAATGTTGATGTCAGCATCTTTGCTTAAGGCTGAGGCAGAGTCTGATTTTCCAAGGGACTCTGGGACTTCTCCATCTGTTCCCCGACACTTGTGCCAGTGTTAACATTGACTCTTCAAGACTGAGCTTTCTTTTTGCTGTCTTCTTTGCTTCTTTTCTCCATGGCACTGAAATGCACAGTGCAGGATACAATTAAGTGGATTAATTGTTTTTCCTCTGCCCACAAATTGTAATTTTCGAGAAAGGGGTTTGCAGACATTTGAGGAGTTTTAATAAGCAAGAGTGTGTGAATATGGAGGGTGTTTATGGAGACTAATTGGGATTATTTTTCAGCCATTTCTAAAGAGATACTGGTTTGTTCTAGATCACTGTGTCATGAAGGGGAATTGTCACATCTTTGCCTTGGAGATAGGTCATCTTTAGAGAATCGTAAAGGTAGAATCAGGAGTCCTTGTGTCTATTATTATTTCACGGTAGATAAATGCTTAAAACAATGAGAGCCCATTTGTGGAAAATAATGGCAGCAAATGCTAGCCTATTAATTCTCTGATGGTTCCCATGGAAAATGAATAGCAAATTAGTTTGAAATTGTTGGAATACCTTTAATGCAATATAAAAGCCGAGTAATTGTGTTCCTGAATATGAAAGAGAATTGATTATTAATTGCAGAAAAATAAATGTAGTTTGCCTTTATTAGAGTGAATATTTATTCCATTATGTTCACCAGAAATGCAGGCTTTGCAAAAACAGTGACTTTCAAACTTTTTAAGACAACTCATGGAGGGAAATCCATTTACACAAAACCACACTCAACACTGAAGCAAGCTTCACAACAGTGCTGTCTTTTACCACATACTTGCACTCAGTTACTTTCTTTGTTAACTGATGTCATTTTTTATAGAATTCTGACAGAGACTCACTAACTTGATTTCGTGACCCACTCGTGGGTCACATCCCAAGTAGTGGCAGACACGTTATAGTATATAAATATTCTATTTACGCAAAATGTAAATGGTCCATAGAGCACACACGGGCATCGTAGGTTGCCACAATAGTAATAGCTATTGTTTATTGAGCACATAATGTGCCCTGGGAAAATTCTATTCACAGCGGTTAAAGCACTGCTTTTGAGGGAAGCGTATAATGATAAAGTTGATATAAAAGTGAAGGAAGTGAGCTTTTAGCCTCACAGTTAAGATGCTGGCATCCTACTTCGGTATGCAAGGGCTCAATTTCTGGCTCTGGCTCCTGACTCCAGTCTCCTGCCAACGCAGACCTGGGAGACAGTGGTGATGGTTCAAGTGACTGGGTACCTGCCATCCACGTGGGAAACCTGGATTGTGGTCCCAGCTCCTGGTTCTGACTCCCAGCAACCGCTGTGGGCGTTGGGGAGATGTACCGGAGTTTGGGAATGCTCCCTCTGCCTCTCAAATCTGTAAGAATTAAAAAAAAAAGATTTAAAAGTGATAAATAATTTTGATAGGGAAATATTGGTTCAGAAAGATTATCGTATATATAAAATCTTTGGACAAGCTTTCAGACATGTGTATAGAAACACCTCTGATTATTTTTAGTCTTTTTCTAAGATTTGGGAAGAAAAGCTACTTAAATTATATTATAAAAATTATACTTTCAAATTTTAAAATTAAATTTATATTTTTAATTACTAAAACTATTTAAAGATTCCAAAGCATAATTCAGGCTAGCATAAATCCAACTAATGTCTCCTAAGTTGCAAGATCTGTCAACACATCAGCAAAAAGATTGATCAGTAATTAAAGGCAGAATGCCAGCATTCTTGCAAGGAAGAGGCAAGGAGCTCTTAGAATTATCTGATCCAAGAGCCGGTGCCATGGCACAGTAGGTTAATCCTCCGCCTGTGGCGTCGGCATCCCATATGGGTGACAGTTCTAGTCCCGGCTGCTCCATTTCTGATCCAGCTCTCTGCTGTGGCCTGGGAAAGCAGTAGAGGATGGTGCAAGTCCTTGGGCCCCTACACCAGCATGGGAGACCAGGAAGAGTCAACTGTCTCCTGGCTTCAGGTCGTTGCAGCTCCAACCATTGAGGCCATTTGGGGAGTGAATCAACGGAAGGAAGACCTTTCTCTCTGTCTCTCCCTCTCACTGTCTGTAACTCTATCTCTCAAATAAATAAATAATCTTTAAAAAATTATCTGATCCAGTGGCCTGTGGGAAGAAGAAATGAACATGACTGTTTCATTTGTTTGCCCACTGATCACAACTATGTAAAAATACAAATATGTAAAGGATTAGGAATAAATGTAGAAAGATAAGGTAGGCCGGCGCCACAGCTCCATAGGCTAATCCTCTGCCTTGCGGCGCCAGCACACCGGGTTCTAGTCCCGGTTGGGGCGCTGGATTCTGTCCCAGTTGCCCCTCTTCCAAGCCAGCTCTCTGCTATGGCCCGGGAGTGCAGTGGAGGATGGCCCAAGTGCTTGGGCCCTGCACCCCATGGGAGACCAGAAGGACCTGGCTCCTGGCTTCGGATCAGCACGGTGCACCAGCCGCAGCGCACCAGCTGCAGCGGCCATTGGAGGGTGAAAAGACCTTTCTCTCTGTCTCTCTCTCTCTCACTGTCCACTCTGCCTGTCAAAAAGAAAGAGAAAGAGAGAGAGAGAGAGAGAGAGAGAGAGAGAAAGAGAGAAAGAAAGAAAGGTAGCATCCATGGATGCCACAGGACTCAAGTTGGAAAAACCCGTCCCATCTGAATGGACTTTGTGCAGAACAGTACTCCTACATGCACCATGGAAAGCTTAGCACAGGTGCTTTGAGAATTTGTTTCTTCCTCCATTTTCAAATCGGACTTTGAGATTTGCCCTGTGGGGTTGTTAGCGTTGTCAGAGCTCTGAGTTTCCTAGGACTCACTAAGGAGTCACCGCCCCCTGAGCCAGCAGTTGGTACCCAGCTTGGCGGCACCGCCTCCCAGCCTGTGCCTTGGGACTGCAGCTGTGCAGTGCAACTGCTGCTCCGTCCAGTTGTCACTGCGGAATGTGAACCTTTGAGGCCAGGGATTGTTCCGGACAGCACCCACGTGTGAATGTGTGTGTGTGTGTGTGCACGCGTGCACAGTGGGCTGGCGTCAGAGCATCCTGGCCGGGGGGGAAGCAGCTGTGGGGTAATCTCTCCGGAATTTCTCGTGCCGTGTGCTGTGGTCCGTGGGACCTGATCATTTTCCTGAGCTTCCCTTCCACGTGAAGGCAACTGTGCCTAGGAGGGCCCTGCACCAGCAGCTTCTTGCAGTTTGCAGTTAGTTTCATTCTCCAGAACTCAGATCTGTGTTAATTAACATCCTTTCCTTGGCGCTAGGTTTCAGATGCGCTTTGTTGGATAACTCATCTTTTGGCACAAGCCCAATAGAGACTCTTATTTATCCTCTGTAGGTGGTCAGATTTATAATATTTGTTGGCAGTTCCTTCAGATCAGATAAGCTGGAAGAAAGGCCTAGTGTTTACACTCCCAGTTATCAAAGAATTGATTTTTTTCGGTGAATTGTCCAGATCAACATTCAAACTGTTATTCTGTTCTGTGTGGATCAGGCCAGGAAAACAATTCCATGAATAACATAAATATGATTATTGTATTAACTTTGTGATGTTCAACTTGCCCACATATTTGTGTCCTTTCATGTCTGAAGGTATTTCAAAAACTTCATGGAAGATGGAAATAAAAGATAAGTTTCTTTTGGTGCAAAAAATTTTTGAAAGCCATGCATGTTGGAGTCTTCAAAAAGTTTATGGAAAATGTATAATATGAAAAAAATGCATGTGTTTCATTTTTGTGTGCCAGAAAGAAACATCTTTCAATTGCATTTTCCACAAATATCTTGAAGTACTCTAGGGTATAATTGTTTGTAGAATAGAATAAGGCTGCACATTGCTGAAGTTATACAGAGACACACAAGATGATACTGTAGTTATCTTTTTTAAGATTTATTTTTTATTTATTTGAAAGGCGGAGGGGGGGAGACAAAGAGATGAGAAAGAGAGAGATCTTCTGTTCCTTAGTTCACTCCCCAAATGGTTACAACAGCCAGGGCTGGGTCATAACCAAAACCACTAGCCCGGAATTCTATCCAGATCGCCCATGTGGGTGGCAGGGGCCCAAATACGTGGGCCATCTCCCTCTGCTTTCCCAGGCACATCAGCAGGGAGCTGGGTCAGAAGCAGAGCAGCCAGGACTCGAACCTGCTCTCATATATGAGGTGCTAGTATCACAAGCAGCAGCTTAACCAGCTGTGCCACCACGACAGCCCCAGTGACGTAGCTCTTGATGTTAATATGTGCTTTAAAAATCTACCCAGGTCAGGATCCAGCCTAGCAGTTAAGATACCCTCATCCTATCAGCAGGGTAAATACTCCAGCTTCCTGCTAATGCAGACCCAGGGCGGCAGTGGTGATGGCTCACAATATTGGGTTCCTGTCAGCCACAAGGGATGTCTGGATTGAGTTCCCAGCTTCCAGCATCGGTCCAGTCTGTTACCAGCGTTTCAGAAGTGAACCAAAGTATGGGAGCTTCCTCTCTCTCTCTCTGTGTGTGTGTGTGTGTGTGTGTGTGTCTTGCTCTCTCTCACTCTTTGCCTCTCAGATAAATAGTTTTTAAAAATAAAATGCAATCTTCTAAAGAAACTGTCTCCTATACACTAATTGTCAGCCAGCCTAACTTCCCCAGGAAAATCCAAATCGTGATTAAAATAAGCAGACAAGATGGAATTTTATTTTTCCCAAAGTCAGACACTTGACAACCACTTCTTCTCCTCCAGATAGATACTTCTTTTCAGCCTGTTTCTCAGAGTAAAAGCCAAATGTCCATGAACAAAGTTAATGCCGAGCAGTTTTCTTTTGATCAGATTAAAACTCACCCAGAAGGTATCTGACTGTGTAAATAGACTCTGGGGCATGCCATGGAACCTTTATGTCTTGTAAGTTTTCATGTCTTCTGGACTTTTTGGCTCCCAAGTAAACTGTGGTTAACCTTTCAAATTAAATTCTCATTTGCAACTTTCGATTTATCCATCAGAGAGAGTGGGCAGAGCCTCCAAGGTGGTGGCTGTGGGATCACAAGTCATTGCTCTTCACCACAGATCTTTGCTGACAGAGGTGCTCACCAGTGTACCTGACCACAACTGCATCCAGGCTATTTAATTGCTCTTGGGTTTTTAGCTCCCTTTGGGGCCTATAGGTACCCAATGGTAATTGGTCTCTGCCATGTAGTGGTTCTGCTTATGATTGTTTGATTTTATGACGGTGCAAACATGATATGCATTCAGTGGAAACCAGACTTGGAATTTTGAACTTGGCTGTTTGCTGGGCTAGTACCGTGCCTCCCATCCTCTCTGGCAATGCTGGACAGCAACAGCGAGCACAGCTCCCAGGCAGCCCCAGGGTCACCAGAGGAGCGCGGACATTCTGCTATGCAGCTGAGTCAGGCCAGTGAGAGGTCAGGTGCATTCAGTGTGCTTCCCACTCACAGTGTTTTCAGCCAATGATGGGTTTGTCAGGACAAAGCCCTATTGGACATAGAAGAACATCTGCACTTCTTAATCTTACAAAAGAGATCCACATTGTTCAGTGAGGGGGTTAGAAGTGTTACCAACTAACAAATGAGTCCCAAATGCAGACAACAAAGTTAGGTACATTGAAGAAACTACATGATTAAACCAACATTACAAAAGCACCTACTATGGGGATTGGCACTGTGATGTAACAGGTAAAGCCACCACCTACAGTGCTGGCATCCCATATGGGTGCCCTTTCAAGTCCCTACTGTTGCATTTCCAATCCACCCCCCGCTATTGCACCTGGGAAAGCAACAGAAGATGACCCAAGTTCTTGGGCCCCTGTGCCCACATGGGAGACCCGGGTGAAGCTCCTGGTTCCTGATTTCAGCCTATTAGAGTCCTGGATGTTGCAACCATTTGAGGAGTGAACCAACAGAAGGAAGATCTCTCTCTCTCTCTCTCTCTCTCTCTCTCTCTCTCTCCTTCTGCCTTCCAAATAAATAAATAACTCTTTAAAAAAAAGCACCTACTATGCACCAAGTTCTAGACAAGGTGCTGAGAACACAAAGATAGTGTGTGGCACAACAGACATGATCTCTGGGCCCACAGAGATGCCTTTCCTAGGTAGTGTGATAGCATAGGGTGAGCAGGGTGACAGAGACAAGCTAAGAGCCTGATGCTAACACAGATGAGGAAGACCTGGGAGGTATACCCTGTCCTAAAGTATAGTGTGGCTGTGTGTACCTGTGGCAATCTGGGTACCTCTTAGAAATACAGAGTCTCAGGGCCAACATTGTGATACAGCAGGTTCTGCTGTCACCCAGGACACCAGCATCCCATATCAGAGCACCAGTTCTTGTCCCGACTGCTCCATTTCCAATCCAGCTTCCTGCTAATGAGCCTGGGAAAACAGTGAAAGATGACTCAAGTATTTGGGCCAGATGGGAGACCCAGATGGAGTTCTAGACCTCTGGCTTTGGCCTGGCCCAGCCCTGGCATTGCAGCCATTTGGAGGGTGAACCAGCAGATGAAGGACCTCTCTTCCTCTCTCCCTATCCTTCTCCCTCCCTCTGCCCAGCTGTCACTCTGCCTTTCAAAGGAAGGAAGGGAGGGAAGGAGGGAATCTGACTCTCAGGCTACTGCCCAGCCATCTGGAATCAGAAGCTGCCTGTTAACAAGACTCTGCAGGTGTTTATGTGCATATTACAATTTGAAAAGCACCGCTCTGGCGTATTTTGTTTGGGCTGAAGGAATTGTTGTGCAGTGATCATGCATTTGTACTTGTTCATGTATTTAGTAAATCCTTTTTATTAACAACCGCTTGTTGGCTATCCAACATGTGCAAAGCACACATTATGTTCATGCTACAGTTTCAGCTGTTTTTTATCATGATGGAAAATAAACATCAATAATGAAAGCTATATTGGACAATAACCATGCCAAGTAGACTCCTTAGTGGGCAGGAAGGGTAACAAAGGGGCTGACACTTGATTTAGATCTTGATGTATGGATAGGAGTTTCATAGGCAGATAGAGATGAGAAGGATAGTTTTCGGCTTTATTATGAGATGCAGAGAGAAAAATCGACAGACAGAGCTGCTATATGCAGGTGTACTCCCTAAATGCCCACAGCGACCAGAGCCAGAGCCAGGAGCCAAGAACTCAATCCACATCTCCCATAAAGGTCTCAACTATTTGAGCCACCTGCTGTCCCCTAGGTCCACATTGGTAGGGGAAGCCAGAATCCAGAATCAGGAACAGAACCCAGGCACTCAAATATGGGACACAGGCCTCCTCTCCCACATCCTGACCACTGACCCAAATGCCCATCCAAAAGGACATTTCCTAACAGAGAAATCAGTCTGTGCACATAAGGCTGGATTGAAGAACTCGGCAAGAAAGGCTAGCAGTTTTGCAGAGCTGAACATGGTGGAAGGTGAGACCAGGAAGGTGGGTTGGTCAGATGGTGAGGTCCTTATGCATCATGCTAAGATGATGGGGTCGTATGTGGTGGGCAGGGTTGTTTTCTTCACAGGTTTTTAGTGAAAAGTTATACCCTGTGAGTAATGGCTGAGGAGTTGTGTAGGACAAATGGAAAAGGGAGAAATCAGAGGCCCTGACATATGTCAGGGGACTGTAGTGGATGGCTAGGGGGCGACCTAGAGTGTGATATGGGCAATGCAAAGAAAGAGATAGACTGACCACTGAGTTGAAGGACAAAGAAGAAATAGAGAGAGAGAAAAAGTGAGAGCTTAAATGTAGACAAAAACTTCCAGTCTAGAAATCTGGAGTCATGGTACCATCGATAAAAATAGGGAAGTCACGGGAGGGGCTCATGGAGGAGGAGGAAGACCATCCATATGGGATTTTACTACATTCTGTTTGAGTGCAAGTGAGACACCCATCCAGATGGAAAAGGTATACAGCAATGAAATGCAGGCCTAGAGCTCACTGAAGGGGTGGACCCCAACATAACGTTGAGAGTTACCTGCCTAGAAATGAAGAGCTGCATAGATGTGAGCTCCAGGATAATAACCTTGGGGAACGAGGTTACTTCCAGGATGGGGTGAATCAATCCAGGAGACAAGAGGTGGACGGAGGAGAACCCAAAGAAACAGGGTCTCAGCCGGCGCCACGGCTCAATAGGCTAATCCTCTGCCTTATGGCACCAGCACATCGGGTTCTAGTCCCAGTCGGGGCACCAGATTCTGTCCCGGTTGCCCCTCTTCCAGGCCAGCTCTCTGCTGTGGCCAGGGAGTGCAGTGGAGGATGGCCCAAGTGCTTGGGCCCTGCACCCGCATGGGTGACCAGGAGAAGCACCTGGCTCCTGCCATCGGATCAGCACGGTGCGCCGGCCACAGCTCGCCGGCCGCAGCAGCCATTGGAGGGTGAACCAACGGCAAAAGGAAGACCTTTCTCTCTGTCTCTCTCTCTCACTGTCCACTCTGCCTGTCAAAAAAGAAAGAAAGAAAGAAAGAAAGAAAGAAAGAAAGAAAGAAAGAAAGAAAGAAAGAAGGAAGGAAGGAAGGAAGGAAGGAAGGAAGGAAGGAAGGAAGGAAGGAAGGAAGGAAGGAAGGAAGGAAGGAAGGAAGGAAAGAAAGAAAGAAAGAAGGAAAAGAAGAGAGTCTCAAAGCCACCATCGGAATGATGAACTCAACTGTTCTAACCTGGGGAGAATCAGGACTGGAACAGGGCTGTCATGGTCCATCATTGCCCTATGGCCACCCACCTTTGAGGGGGCAGGTGCTGGAGGGTGGGAGGTAGATGCAGTTATAGTGAATTCTGGAGTGATAAGTTTCCGTGTGATGATCCCTTAATGATTCGTGGTCCAGCAGTCTAATGTGCGAATCACTTCTTATAGCTTCAACTGCATCCCTTTTGAAGTTGGGGATTATTTGTGGGTTTTCTTTTCATCAGTGCTGCATCTTCAGTAGAGTAAATGTAGGGCAAAAACAGTCCAATGGCTATGATTTCCTAACAATCATTTCGACTTGTACTATGAAGCCCTAAGTGAATGGTTTATATTTAGGACAGCTTCTGTTATCTCATACATATACCTTTGTGTTTCAGTGTTAGTTGATAAAACATATAAATATTTTTAGAATATTTAAATATTTCCATAAATCAAAACAGTTGTAGCTTTTAAAACTGCCTACTTTAATGATCAAAATTATCTTGTTTACTAGAACTTTTTCATAAGGATCTTAAACGCTCTAATCTTAAGGCCTAGTAAGTTAATAAACATTCCTAATTTATTTAAACTCTCACCCTGGAAATATTTTAATTAAGATGTTCTCATTTAAAAATTCACCCATGTGGGTGTTTTTAAAGATCTATTTATTTATTTGAAAGATAGAGTTACAGAGAGAAACAGGAGATACAGAGAGGTCTTCCATCTGCTGGTTCACTCCCCAAATGGCCACAATGGCCGGAGCTGAGCCAATCTGAAGCCAGGAACCAGGAGCTTTTCCCAGGTCTCCCATGTGGGTACAGGGGCCCAAGGATTTGGGCCATCTTCCATTGCTTTCCCAAGTGCACCAGCAGAGAGCTGGATCAGAAGTGGAGCAGCCAGGTCTTGAACCAGCACCTATATGGGATGCTGACACTGCAGGCCAGGGCTTTAATCCACAGCGCCCACCCCACAGCGTCACCCATTTGTAACACTGAAGTCTGTGGTGTAACTGGGGGTGTTCTGTTGTCCATTCTGTCCTCCAGCTCCTCTGAGAAACATCAGAAAGCTGTGGTTTGGGCGGGGGGCAGGGGAGAGGTGCCAGAGGTGCTCCCCACTTAGCTCAGTTCCAGAAGCTGGAAGTACAAGATTCAGTAACCCCATCTTTTTGGCTGTGTCACAGTGTATCAGACGGCACGAAGGGGGGAGTATATAGGAGAGGCCTATTACATGGTGAGAAGGGAAGCCAGAGGGGTACAGAGCTCCAAGTCGCTTTTCATAACAAGCCTTTTCAGGGAGACTGCCTCACTGCAAGGACCAGCATTTAGCACTTCCAAGAGCTCCTGTGACCTCATTACCTCCCACCAGGCCCACCTCTTAAAGGTCCCACCACCTCAACACTGCCCCACTGAGGACCAGGCTTCTGGCATGTGGACTGTTGGGGAACACACTCAAACCATAGCCAAGTTTTAGCAGGTGCCTCAAGGGAACTCAGCTGCAGGCAGCCTTGGCTTCTCACCCACCGCTGGTCCAACTGCTTAGCCTCTGCTCCTCAGATTCCTGAGACAGGGCCTTCCTGTAACACTGCCATGGCCTGATGACTTTCTCTATCTCACTGTCCCTTCTCACCCTCAAGTGACAAGGGGCAGTGACACAGAGAGAGCCTGTAGCCCATCCTTGTCAGAATGTTGAAGGATGGAAAATCTTCTTTAATTTAGTTCTGTTCATTTGGGAGACAACGAGAACTCGTATCTACTGGGTTAACCCCCCAAATACCCACACTAACCAGTGCCAGGAGCTGAGAGCTCCTCCCAGGTATCCCACAGGGGTGACAGAACCTGGCACCTTGAGGCATCACTGCTGCTTCCTGGGGAGTGCATTAGCCGGAAACTGGAGTTAGGAGCCAGAGCCAGGGATCAAACCCAAGGTACGCTGATGTGGGATGCAAGTGTCTTAACTGCTGGGCTAGCCACTTGCTCCAAACCTCCTTTCTTAAAGTGAATGTCATCTTTTCAAATGGCCACAATGCCTTGAGACTCCAGGTGACAAGATATTAGCTGAAGTCATATCTCTGTGGTCCGAGGGAGCAGAGTTTGGAAGGGTGAGTGAGCATTTGGCGTAGGTGTTTCTGTAAATAGATCTGGAGGCCACCCTGAAAGACACTTCCTCAAGTAGCAGGGGTTTCATTAAGCAAGCAGGTGACGGGGTGATGTTTAGAAAGATACAGTAATTAGACCTGTAAGTTCCTGTGCCATCACTAACAATTCAGTTTCATTCATTTGCTGTGGTGAGAGTGCTCACGTCCCTGCTGCTAGAATCCCCTAACTCTTGCTTCCTTCTGTCATTCTGCCCATGCTCCAAGTTGCTTTACAAAATCTTCTCTCCGGGAGCTTCTCTGGTCTTTGCTGGTCGCATGTCCGACCCCAAGCCCGAGGCCCCTTTCTCTCCACAGCAGCTCTGATGCTCAGCCCCTTCTACTTTATGAAATGGGTATGTATTCACTGCACTAAGAATTTGTGAAGCACTCGCCACATGTCAGGCCCCGGAGCCTGGGCCTCTTCCCAGCCCTGTGCAGCAGGCTTGTGCCCTAGGATGTGAAGCATCGCAGGAAGAGTGTCCTGACCAGCCCTTGTGATAGCGAAACAAGATCGCTTCCTCTTCATGTGAGCTCCAGAACACCTACACATAGAAGGCACATTTGAATTCCTGAAAGACATGCAAGAGTTTTCCAGATGGGGCAAGAGTCTTCCAAACTGAGGCACGGCCCGAGCAAAGACTCACGGAGCAGGAGAGAGCCAAGCTCCTGTCATGTCTGGGAACACAGAGCATCTGCTCCCAGGCCAGGAGCTCATTGGATGATGCTGCAGCAGCTGGTCCAGGGCCTTAGCAACAGGCGATATCCATATGCACTTGCTGCAAGAAGCACATTTGTTTATGAGCACGTTTCTTCACAGTGGAATTTGCAAAATGTTATCATTCCATTACCTATGGATCCTGCCCCTTGCTCAAGCCACGTAAAAACTGTGTCTTGATGGTGAGAATGACAGTGGATGATGCATTTTATTGCTGGTGACAATGCTTCCCCTGTTCCCCGTGCCTCCCGCTGCCTGTTGTTCTCAGTTGGCAAAAATGCAGGAAGCAGAAGCTGATGTTAGATGAAGCAGAGTAGTTTGTTTTTTAAGGAGGGTGTGCTGGAGGAGGCATTGGGTACAGTGGTTAAGATGACACTTGGGACGCCCATGTCCCATACCTGAGTGTCTGGGTTTGAGTCTCTGCTCCACTTCCTTTGTTTTTGGCGGTGGGGGTGAGGGTGAGGATTCAGGAGCAAATTTTTCTCAGAGCCTGCAACAGTTGGTTAACAAAGTTGGTATCAGCTAAAGGCCTCTCTCTCGCTTTAGGCATGCAACCAACAGAAAGCAAACGGTGTGTCTCAGTAAGTGTAGGGCGACGCCCCCTGACCTTTCCCCTCTGTGTCACGTGTTTGTTGCAACAAAATCATTTCATAGCCAAATGCAACTCAAACCCAACACACAGTAACCATTTGTCTCCAGTATCACTGATCCCGGTCCTGTCCCAGAAGTAGAAGCCGAGGTTAAGAGGAGAGGCTGACTCTTGATAGGCAAAGCCTGGCTGTACCCTACAGGAGCAGTGATGGGAAGGAGGCTGGCCCCTGAGGGTGGGGTGGTCCTCTCCACTGCTGACTCCAGCTTCCTGTTAATGCATATCCTGGGAGGCAGCAAATGAAGCCTTCAGTCAGTGGGTCCCTGCCACCCACGTGGAAGACCTGGATTGAGTTCTTGGCTCCTGGTATTGGCCTGGCCCAGCCCCAATCATTGTAGGCTTTTGGGAAATAAACCCCAGCTCGGAGCTGTCTCTGACTGTCTAATTTTCAAATAAATAAAGATTAAATAAATAAATGTACTTTTTTTAAAAATGGTGCAGATTATCTTCTAACGGGAAAACAAACACTTCATAAAAGGGAATGCAAGGCAAGCCCTGGCCACAATTTATTGGCGCAGCTTGCACCCTTGACACAAACCGAGCTAATCCCAGTCCCTTCCTTGGGTCTGAGCCCGAGTCACCTTTCCTGTGGATGTTGGAGCTGAAATTGACACGGTGCTCAGCCTGTCTTAGCATGCTCGGGAGACATAGATGCTCCTCTGTTTTTATGAAAACTTTTTCTTAAATAAATAAAATAATATATCAAATGAGTATAGTGTCACATATAAATAATCTTGCTCGTAGCTATTATTTTGCCTTAACCCCCTGCCTCACCTTCACTACTTACCAAGTATGGATAATTTGAGAAAGTACAATAGTTTCTTTATGACCCTAAAGTCTGCAAGAAAAAAACAAAACCTGGAATTCAGTGATAGCTCAGTCTTTGGCTCTTCTGGCCGAATGAAGTAGTCTTCCAGCTAATTCAAGCCACATGTCACTCTTGGACTTTATATAACTGTTGCTTCCCCAGCCTGTGTCTCTTTGATGGGTATACTCTGCTATCTTTAACCCTGGAAAGTTTTCCCATGGAAAATTTAATTTTATCTCTCCTTGTTTTCTCTTATGAGAAATTGTATTTTCAAACTGCCAATGCTGGCAGATGAGGAAAAAAAAAAAAAAGACAATCTGGAAATTCCAGATTTGGTCCAGACATCGATAGCCAAGCCAAGCCAAACTAATAATTAAAGCTACTTATCAAGACCATGTATGCAAAGTATCTAGATCTCTTGTATTCTTTGGGGGTCTACTCTGAGAGCTTGCTCTGCTTTTGTCAAAAATGTCCAATTTGTGGGGCCGGCACTATAGAGCAGCAGGTTTAATGCCCTGGCCTGAAGCGCCGGCATCCCATATGGGCACCTGTTCGAGTCCCAGCTGCTCGTCTTCTGATCCAGCTCTCTGCTATGGCCTGGGAAAGCAGTAGAAGATGGACCAAGTCCTTGGGCCCCTGCACCCACATGGGAGACCCAGAAGAAGCTCCTGGCTCCTGGCTTCGGATCAGCACAGCTCCAGCCATTGCAGGCAACTGGAGAGTGAACCATCAGATGGAAGACCTCTCTCTCTCTGCCTCTCTTCTCTCTGTGTAACTCTCTGACTTTTGAATAAATAAAATCATTAAAAAAAAAAAGTCCAATTTGGGCAAGTAGAACAGAAATCACCATATGTTTTCTGAAGAGACACATCCAGATAATGAATTTCAAAAAGTTGATGGAATTAAAAGATACATTTATTTGGCTGCAAAAGATTTTTGAAATCCATGCAGTTTTTTTCATAATATGTATTTTTCATGAGCCTTTCAAAGACTCCTCTACGTGTAGATTTCAACACTTTCACATCCAAATGAATTTCTCTTTTAATTCCATTTTTTCACAAACGTGTTGAAGTACTCTCAGGAATTCAGAGTATGACAAGCATAAACACGCTGGGTTACTGGTTTGCCGGTCCTCGAGGAGACGGTGTGTGTCAGTTTTCTCACGTGAAGCTGATACCATTTTACAGAAGCAACTTTGATTTTCCGCTTCATCGTCTACAGCTGAAGTTCTGGCTCAGGTGGACCATCAGAGGACAACACACAGAGGCAATGGGAGGGCGGGAAGAAAGGCAGAAGAATGAAGTCAGAGATAATAGATGAAATCATGAGGTTAGGGTTTTGGTTTTTAAATATTTTTTTTTAATTATTTATTTGAAAGGCAGAGAGACAGAAATTCATCTCCCATCTGCTGGTTCACTTGCCAAATGCCCACAATAGCCAGGGCTGAGCCAGGGCAAAGCTGGGGCCAGCACTCCATCCAGGTCTCCCACCTGGGTGGCAGGGACTCAGCAACTTGAGTCATCTTGGGCACCTCTGCTGCCCCAAGGGTTCACATTGGCAGGAAGCTGGAATCAGGAGCAGAGGGAAGAGCCAAATTCAGGTGCTGGGCTGTAGGTGTTCCAAGATGGGTCTGACCTGCTAGGCCAAACACCTGCCTTGAGACATGATCTCTCCCCATTCATTCGTAACCTGGGATAAGGATGTTAGGAGCTTTGCCTGTGAAGATACCTGTTCAAAGTGGCCCCACATTTCCTTAAAAATTATGGGACCATCTGTTTCTACCTGGTCTCATAGCAATGTGCTGTTTCCATAGCTGAAATAGGAAATAGTCCCCAAACAGACCTTATAAAAATGGCTGACACACAGTATGCTGAAACTATTATTCAGCAGTATTATTAACAATTCTGTTTTCTTGGAAAGGTCCCCAGAAACTTTGTTTTCATTGGCAAAAGAAGTCTCAGAATTCTAAGAAGTGATAAAAATAAGAGAAGAGAGGCTTTAGTCACAGTCACTCTGGCTCAGTTATGTTGTACGAACGGATCATCTGATACTCCATGGGCAACCTGTTTTCCTGATTGTAGTTGTTCTCTTTTTTTTAAGATTTATTGATTTATTTGAGAGAGTTACACAAAGAGGAGAGTCGGGGAAGGGGGTGTCTTCCATCTGCTGGTTCACTCCCCAAATGGCCACAACGGCCGGAACCGCGCCGATCTGAAGCCAGGAGCCAGGAGCTTCTTCCCTGTCTCCCAAGGACCAAGACCATCTTCTACTGCTTTCCCAGGCCACTGCAGAGAGCTGGATTGGAAGTGGAGCAGCCGGGTCTCAAACTGGTGCCCATATGGAATGTCGGCGCTTCAGGCCAAGGCGTTACCCCACTGTGTCACAGCGCCGCCCCTGTAGTTGTTTCTAACCAAGCTGGGATCCAAATATGAATGTAAAATTTGCAAGTTCTTATGGAAATGGACAGATTCGGAAATGTATCAATTTGGTTTTGGTGTGTGCATGCACACATGTGTGTCTGTGTGTGCTTTAATTTTAATTAACACCTAGTAACTGTAAATATTTACGGGCTATAGTGTGATGTTTCAGTTCATGTATACAGTGTGTTAACGATCAGATCCCTGTAATTAGCATTTCCAGGTGTATCATTTCCTGGTGTTTGGGATGTCCAAGCTCCTCTCTTCTAGTTCTTCTCAAATATATACGAGGCTATTGAGAACCACAGGCACCCCGGGGTGTTCCTGCAGAGTTAGTGCACTCTGGCTTACTCCTCTTTCTGTATTTTGATGCTCTATATCCAGCCTTCATTCATCTCTCTCCCCCAACCCTTCGCAGTCCTCACTGACATTAAGAACACACAGTATGTGTCTTTCTGTGCCTGACTTCGCTCTACATAATGCCATCCAGTTCCATCCATTTGGCCCCCAGTGACAGCATTTCATTGCATTGTATGGCTGATTAATATTCCATCGTGGGTACCTTAAGCCACATTTTCTTCATCCATTCATCCATCATTAGACACCTAAGTTAATTCCATTATATTGGCTATTGTGAATAGTGCTCCAGTGAACACGGGAGTGTGGTTATCTCGTGGATAACATTAATTTCATTTCCTTTGGATATATGCCCAGAAATGGGGTAGCTGGATCATACATATGGCAGATCTATTTTTAGTTTTCTGAGGAACCTCAATATGTTCTCCCTAGAGGCTCTACCAATTTACATTCCAAACAACAGTGTATGAGATTTCCAAGCATCCTCGTCAGCACTTATTATTGTTTTGCTTTTTCAATAATGGCCAGTCTGGGGTGAGATGAAATCTCATTGTGGTGTGTTTAGATTTGCATTTCCTCGATGGTTAGTGATGTGAGCATTTTGGAAATACATCGATTTCATTGTTACTGACCAAAGCACATTTTGCAGAAAACAGAAAGAAACTGGTTTAGCGATCCAAAATATAAGCATGCCATTCATGATGGCTTTGAAAAGTATATTTTGCTGCAAGGCAGACTGATTTCTGTGCATAAAAGTACTTTGTTCTGAAGATACTAGTTCTTTCTTTTAATCCCGCCCTCCTAGTGTCATATGTGAGATGTTTGTCATCATGTTTCATGTGCCATAGTCCACAAGGCCACTTGAAAATATTAATAAACAGTAGTTTGTAAAGAGAATCAGTTGCAAAATGCTGTGAGTGCCTACAGTTGCAGCATGAAGATATGAGTGTATTTGAGGTTTGAAATGGCTTTGTAATTTTTAAATTGCTTTCAAGTATAGAACTGGGGCACGTGTAAGTTGTCACTGCCACCTGGAGTGACACTTAACAGGAAGCCAGGTGACTCATGGGCCAGGGTGTTTCAAAGAACAGCCAAGAATCTGACCCATCCCCGCTCAGCGGGGAGCCATGTGGGGGTGGGGGACATAAAACCCACACCACACCACTGCATGTCAGCTGCTTCATTTTGTGGCTTTATCTGCAATCTCCACAAATACGTAAAGACAGATGGCTCAAAATATTGCTCTCTCTAAGCTAGCTTTATGGAAGACATCTCTTAACAAAGGCTCTGTTGTAAGCAACAGATTCTGCCTGTTCCAAGAAACTGTCACGTAGTGTTTTAATTTTCTTGGTCTTTGCTTTTTAAACTTTGGTTTAAAAAAAAGTAACCAAGATATAGGTTATAGGTTGTCTGACCTATTCTGCAAATTGGAGACAAATGTTACCTGGAAATGTTTCTCCCTTGCTTAAATCCTCTTGCTCTCTGCTTTTAGGACAAAGGGGTCTACATAGCACCTGATGGTGTGGTGGGAGCCTAAACTGCTGTAGCCTCTGCTCCGGCCCCCTGCCCCTGCCTTCTCCAGGAGAGCTGGTCACTCCTTGTGTGCCCCAGTGTCCCTTGTTCATGTGGAAAATATAAAACTGCCTCTGCAGTTACTCTCCTGGGAAACCCAACTCCACGGATGCTCATCCCTTCTATGAACTGGCGCCATGTTTGCATGTAACCTGTGCACGTCCTCTCTCCTCTCATATACTTGAAGTCGTCTCTGGCTGTAATGCCTACTATGAGGGAAATGCTAGGTAAATAGCTGTTGCTCTGTGTTTATTCAGGGAATAATGATGAGGGAAAAAGTCTGTACATGCTGGTTGTCTCAGTCTACAGCTAACTGAAACAGGGGATCAGGCACCTGCGGATTCAGAGGCCAGTTGTACTTGTTCATGCATTTGGTACCTGTACAAGATTATGAGCTTCTTGGAAAAAAAAAGGACTTGGGAGCAGGCTAAGGCACCACTGGGAATGCCCACATCCCAATGGGAGTGCCTGGGTTCAAGTCCCAGCTTTGCTTCCTGATTCTAACTTTCTAACTGGTAGCAGGTGATGGTTGCCAGTGTGGGAGACTTGAATTAAATTCCCAACTCCTGGCTTCTGCTGGTCCCAGCCTCAGCTATTGAGGGCATTTGGGGGAGTGAACCAGCAGTTGGGAGCAATCTCATTCTCACTGTGTGTGTGTGTGTGTGTGTGTGTGTGTGTGTGTGTGTTTCTAAGACAGGACTTAGGCCTGTTTCCTCATTGTGTACCCAATTCCCAGCAAGGTAGCACCAGGTAAATATTTGCTGAGTAGACCAGCAAATGAGCCTTGTTTTCTCACTTCATGCTCAGTCCACCTACTAACAAGTTAGATTCCATATAGAGAGAATCATTTGCTACCCCTCTGACTGGCCTAAAACTCTTAGAACTTGAAATGTGAGCATTGAAGATTTTCAAGCAACTTCAGAACGACAGATTTTAGCCTGAAAACTTTTGCAACTCATTTGTTTAATGTAAATAGTTGTATTTCACTTTTTGTTTCATTGTGTCACAGGGACAGAAAGTCTCCTTCATCCTACTTTTTACAAACTCAACCAAATGGATAATTCAAGTAATTTTTTTCACCTTATCTAGATCCAAATTTATACTGAATAATTAAGGCAAGAGTGTTGGTGGTGAGAATAAGGTGTTAAGAGTAGATTGCTAGTTGTCAATTACATGTCATTGCCACCAGCAAAGCAAGGTGGAGACTACATCTAAGAACTGGAAACTACTTTCATTTTAAAAAAAAAAAAGAAATCTAAATCCTAAAGTAATCGAATTATTAGTAGTTACTCCACAAAGTAACATTTAATGAGGACAAATTTCAGTGCACATTAGCATAGACCTTTATTATATATAATTTATTATATATAATATAGTTATATATTATATACGGCATATATAACCAAAAACTGACAAGCATTCCACATGCAGCATACAATGGGTTCATTATTTTATAGCCACAGTTCACATATTTAAAAACAGAGGAAGCAGCTGTTCCCAGGACATTTGAAATTAATTTAGAGAAAGGGATTTGCAGCACACTGACTTTTTAAAAAGTCTTTGTGCCCAAAAAAAGTATAGAATCAAACATCTGCTCTCAAAAATAATCTTCGTAGAGCTTAAAGGCAGTATGTTTATGATTTGTGTTGTGTTCTTGCAATAGCTTGTACCCTGAATATGGCCATGTAAACTCATAAATATGCTGCGTTTTGTTTAAGTTGGAAGCCGCTGTTAGATGATTTTAATAGAATGTACTTTTTTAATTGTCCCAGTCTGAGGCCCCAAGACACTTAAGAAACTCATGTCATCAACAAAGAAAGTAGGGTTTTTTTTTTTTGGATTTGTTTATTTATTTATTTGAAAGGGAGAGTGATAGAGAGAGGGAAAGACAGAGAGAGAGAGAGAGACAGCTCTTCCATCCACTGGTTCATTCCCCAGATGTCTTCAACAGCCCAGGCTGGACCACATTAAAGCCAGGAGCCAGGATTTCTTTCCCAGTCGGCCACATAGATGGCACAGACCCAAGTACTTGGACCATCATTTACTGCCTCTCGAATATATTAACAGGAAGCTGCATCAGAAGCAGAGGCGAGACTCGAACCCCAGCACTGTGATATGGGATGCAGGCATCCCAAGCAGCAGCTTACCCACTATGCCACAACACCTGCCCATTGATAGTTTTCGGAAAAGCATCTGTATGTAGGTCATTGCCACTTAAGACTAAGTCTCCACTCAGTTCCTAGGCAGGAGACCTCTGTTCAGCCACCAGCTTCACTTCCCCCTCCAGGTGGCCTTGTGCAAGTCACACAGCTTTCTGTTGCATTACTCTACACTACAGAAAACAAAGGGAATGGGAGCCAGTGCTGTGGCGCATCAGGCTAATGCCCTGGCCTGAATCTCCGGCATCCCATATGGGCGCCAGTTCAAGACCCGGCTACTCCACTTCCGATCCAGCTCTCTTATGGATCTCTGGGAAAGCAGTGGAGGATGGCCCAAGTCCTTGCACCCCTGCACCCGTGTGGGAGACCAGGAAGAAGCTCCTGGCTCCTGGCTTCGGATCAGCGCAGCTCCGGCCATTGCGGCCAATTAGAAAGTGAACCAGCAGATGGAAGACCTCTCTCTCTGTGTGTGTGTGTGTGTGTGTGTAACTCTGACTTTCAAATAAATAAATAAATCTTTAAAAAAAAACAAAAAAAGGGAAAATAAGCACTAGGGTAAAACTCATTGCAAAAGGATGTGTTAGAGAAGATTCTGAGAAGAACCAGAAATATGCGGAGTGGACAGTGTTAGTCTGCGCATGCAGGTCTGAGCAGGTGGGCTCTGGGCAGAGCAGTGAGTGCCGTCTGCAGGCTGGCCTGGCCGTTTCTCAGGGTTTCTGGGCTAAGCAGCAGGGAGGAGACCCCAGCTGGTGTGGTCACGCTCAGGCTCCCTGGGCAGGCACCGCGGGTTCAGAGGCTCTGCCCAGGCCTCATTCTCCCGCCTTCCTGAGAGGTGTGCCCCTCTACAAGTGCTCCTTCTACATCTCTAGCTGGGCAAACTCTCCCTCTCCAAACTTGCCCTCTCCAGCGCCTTCCCTCCTCTGCCCTCCACTCTGCCACAGCGTCCAAGCTTCCTGTGCTGTGGAGAGCAGGAGGCAGTGGGTCACTCAAGGGGCAGCTGAGGCCACAGCCAGGGTCTGACGCTGTCGTCCTAGCCAATCTGGACAGCCTGGGGCATTCATCTCTAAAAGGAAATCATGCTGAGGGATGGCACCCTTCAATCTCTACCCCCAGCAGAGCAGAGCAACAAGAGCACTAGCCAGAGAGAGCCAAGGTCTGGGTACAAGGACCTTGCTACTGGGACCAGTGGGGACTTAGCAAAATTGCATAAGAGCCCAGTTTCTAGAACCAGGGCACCCAGTTGCCACAAAAGCAGCATCAGGCCAGCACCGCGGCTCAATAGGCTAATCCTCTGTCCTGCGGCGCGGGCACACCGGGTTCTAGTGCCTGTTGGGGCGCCAGATTCTGTCCTGGTTGCCCCTCTTCCAGGCCAGCTCTCTGCTATGGCCAGGGAGTGCAGTGGAGGATGGCCCAAGTGCTTGGGCCCTGCACCCGCATGGGAGACCAGGAGAAGCACCTGGCTCCTGCCATCGGATCAGCGCAGCACGCCGGCTGTGGCGGCCATTGGAGGGTGAACCAACGGCAAAGGAAGACCTCTCTCTCTGTCTCTCTCTCTCACTGTCCACTCTGCCTGTAAAAAAAAAAAAGAAAAGAAAAGAAAAAAGCAGCATCAAAGGGCTAGTGTTGAGGACTCGGCGGTTAAACCGCCGCCTGCAATGCCAGCATCCCATATCAGAGCACCAGATTGAGATCTGGCTGCTCTATTTCCGATGCAGCTCCCTGCTAATGCACCTGAGCAATGCACTTGGACAAAAGATGGCCCAAGTACTTGGCTCCCTGCTACCCAGTGGGAGACCCAGATGGAGTTCCTAGCTCCTGGCTTTGGCTTGGCCCAACCCCAGCCATTGCAGCCATTTGAGGAGTGAATCCGGGGATGGAAGATCTCCCTGTATCACTCGCTTTCTAACTCTGCCTTTCAAATAAATCCAAAAAATAAAAAGCAGCATCAAGGATGACAACGCTGAGGTGCCAATATCAAAGCCCAAGATGTCTTCTGTCCCCTTAGGACGGACACTGATGGCAGAGCTGGCCGTAGGACCCAGGTCCGCTGCTGGAGCGTGAGGGTTGCAGTGAGGAGTAGTGGAGGTGAAATCCAAGCTAGGTTATTACGCCTCTCCCATTCCTTCATCCACGCCTATTCTAACCAGAGGCACGAGAACAACGCTACACATGGGCGGAGGCAGCCCAGACTTCTAGATCTTTAATTTGGCTGGTGGCTGTTTTTAAAGGGGGGAGAAGGGAAGAAGGAGGCGTTTGGCACAGCTGTTAGGACTGCACTTGGGATGCCTTGCATCGCAGATTGGAGTGCCTAGGTCCACTGCCTCCAACTTCCTAGTAATGCACACCCCAGGAGGTAGCAGCTGGCTTCCTGCCATCCACATGGGAGACCCAAACTGAGTTCTAGGCTCCCAGGTTTGGCCTGGCCCAACCTGGGCTGTTGTGAGAACTGAGGAGAGAGCCTGCAGATGGAGGCTTTTTCCTCTCTCTCTTTTTGTCTCTCCACTTCTCAAATAAATTATTTATTTGAATAATTTTTAAAATAGGTATTTATTTGAGAAGGAGAGTTAGAGACAGAGAAAGAGAGAGGGAGAAAGAGAGCGATCTTCCATCCACTAGTTCACTCCCCAAATGGCCCCTAACAGCTGGGGCTCGGCCAGACAGAAGCAAGGAACCAGGAGCTTCTTCCAGGACTCCCACATGGGTGCAGGGGCCTAAGTGTTTGGTCTATCTTCTGCTGCTTTCCCAGGCACATTATCAGGGTGCTGGATTGGAAGTGAAGCAGCCAGGACCCAAATCGACACCATGCCGGATGCTGACACCAGAGATGGAGGCTTAACCTTCTACACCACAGCACCAGCCTCCTAGATAATTTTTTTAAAGTCTGAATATAGTATAAAAGGTTTCCTTGAAGAAGATTTTAGAATCAAACAGACATGTGCTTGAATTATGCCTCTGCCATTGAGAATTGAAATTTTTAAATTTTATTTAAGGTATGCAAACTTGATGTATTTCATATATACAGATTTAGGAACATAGTGATACTTCCCACGCTCCCTCCCTCCTGCCCACCCTCCCACCCTTCCTCCTCCTCCCTCTCCTATTCCAACTCTTAATTTTTACAAAGATCTACTTTCAGTTTACTTTATACTCGTAAGATTAATTAAATAGTCGACTTCCTGATTTATTTTCTGCTAGGGAAGTGCCTCAGTACAGTCCGGGTAGCGTGGTTGTACTGATTAAGGTTAACCCCAGCACCCAGACTTGTCCCCAAACTTGTCAGCACCTGGGAGTCCCTCACCAAGGGAGCCTCAGAAAAGTGCACATGTCTCATCTTACATCACCTCCACCCCCAGAGAGTATTTGCAGTGTGGCCTGGGCGTGGGAATTTTTTTGCAGATCCCTAACATGTTTCTAATGTTCAGACAAGTTTGGGAGCCCCTGGCATAGAGCCTGCCATGTGCTGGGGCTTAAAAATCTGTTGAATGAATGAAAATCCTCAGTGCCCGGCACCCCTGCTAGACTTAGGGCAGCACGGCTCCCTTCCTCTCCTCTGCTTTTTCCTGGGACATCTGAACTTGTCAGGCCATGGCTGGAGGCCACTCACGTCCTTCAAAGAAGAGACTGAGGTAAAGATAAGTAAGTGTGCGAGGGGCAGCCGGCGGAGATCCAGTTAAGCGGTCTGATCAGTTTGGTGCTGGGTGCTCTGTACAGCAAAGTGCCTGAATGCTGACTGAAAAGGAACCCTGGAAACACTAGCCTGGGCTGTGCTGTGGCTGGGTGGACAGAAAGGGTCTGCCCAGCACAGTTTCAGCTGCTCCCAAGCGCTCCTGTTTTTTTGACTTTCATTTTCAACATCAGTGGCCGTAAATCCTATGCCTGGCATTCCTGCATCACCTCTCTGAATAGATCAGTGGTCCAAAAAAAGTTGATTATGTGGCTTATCAGCTTCAAGATCCTTTAATGGCTCATAGAATGAATCCCGGGAGCCATGGAACCAACTAAGTGATTCTGTTAGGAGCCGGTATCACCTTCCCTTTCCCCAAACATCAGACCATAGAGCCATGAGCGGTTTGGAGGGTGGGGACAGGGTCTGTCCCATCACCAACTCGATAAGTTATTATGTAATTGGGAGGAAAAGTATTTCTTGACTTTTGGTGTGTGTCACTGAGGATGGGAATATTTGTTGAATGCGCAAAGCTCCTATTTATGGTCTTTATGATTCAGAACAAACTCTCAAATTTCACCCCTGTAACACAATAGAAAACATCTCACATGCTGGGGGAAGACTGATCTCTGAAATCATTCTCCTTGACCCAAGAATCCTGATGGCGCCAGGTTGGTTATAGAAACATAAAAGCCTTGCAAATTACATCTGTAGGGAGTGAGAACTCCAGCCTGCTGGGTTTTTAAGTCTTGCATTCTGAATAAGAGAAGAATCTATTTTCAAGGGAATTCTACACTTAATAGGGATTGTGGAAGTACTTGGAAATAGCTTGTTTTCTTTTTCACGTGGCATCTACTGTACTACTAGACTAAAACTTCATGAAGTCAAGGGCTGGGTATTTGGCCTAGCAGTCAGATGCCTGTGATCCCACATCAGAGTGCCTGGGTTCAAGTACCAGCTCTGGCTCCTGACTGCAGCTTCCTACTATTGGAGACTCTAGAAGGCAAGAGGTGAGAGCTTAGGTGTGTGATTAGTTTCATTCCCCAGTCTGGGGCTGTTTAGGTGACTGGAGAGTAAACCAGTGGATGGGAGCTCTCTCTTTCACTCAAATAATTTTTAAAAATTAATAACTTCTGGGGCCAGCACTGTGGTACAACAGGTTAAAGCCATGGCTAGCAGCACCAGCATCCCATATAGGTGCAGTTCAAGTTCCGGTTGCTCCACTTCTGATCCAGCTCCCTGCTAATGCACCTAGGAAGGCAGTAGAGGATGACCAAAGTTCTTGGTTCCCTGCCACTCACTTGGGAGACCTGGAAGAAGCTTCTGGCTCCTACCTTCAGACTGGCCCAACCCTGACCATTGCACCCATTTGGGGAATGAATCAGCAGGAATGTGAACCTCTCTCTCTGTTTCTCCTTCTCTCTTTAACTCTGGCTTTCAAGTAAATAAATAAATCTTTTAAAAATTAATAACTTCTTGATTTTGACACATCATAGTACTGAGTTGTTTATGAAAAATAAGAATATACTGTATTTATTATTTATATTCTGCATTTATGTGATGCTTTACCTGTGTACTTGGTATTTAAAATATATGAACCTAAATCACATTTCAACACTCCCAATTTTTTTAAGTTGAACTAGTTTATAATTCCTTATTAGAGGTATACAGTTCCACCTCCAAGTTTAAAAGTAAAGTGACTGGGGCTGGTGCCATGGCGCAATGGGTTAAAGCCCCAGCCAGCAGCATCAGCATCCCATATGGTGCCAGTTCGAGTCCCAGCTGCTCCTCTTCCGATCCAGCTCTCTGCTATGGCTTGGGAAAGCAGTAGAAGATGGCCCAAGTCCTTGAGCCCCTGAACCCACGTGGGAGATCTGAAAGAAGCTCCTGGTAGGAAGCTGGAAAACATCATGCTGAGTGAAATAAGCCAGTCCAAAAGGGACAAATATCATATGTTCTCCCTGATCGATGGCAACTAAGCGAGCATCTAAAGTGATACCCACTGAAGTGATATGGACACTATGAGAGACAATGACATGATCAGCCCTTGTCTAGACTGTTGAGGAACAACTTACTATTTTATTCCTTTTAGTATTTTTGTTGTTGTTGCTGTTGCTCTGTTCTACATAAGACCACTGGTTGAACTCTGTAATCAATGCACAATCATTCTTAGGCGTTTAAAATTAACAGAAAAGTGAGCTCTGTTAAACATAGGAGTGGGAATAAGAGAGGGAGGAGATATATAGGTTGGCACATACTCACTCGGACTTACCTCCAATGGTGGAACTAGAAATGTGCCAGGGGATTTCAACTCAGTCTTACCAAGGAGGCAGGTACCAATGCCAGCACACTTGGTAAAGTGGTAAGTATAAGTACACAACCGATCAAAAAGACAGGGTAAATGTCGAAGAGATTTCACAAATAAGACCAGTGTAAACAAATAATGAAGGATAGAATTAAAAGGGAATGATCCTGTGGGGGAAGCAGGACACACAGCAGACTCATAGAATGGCAAATGCCCAGAACAGCACTCCTGCCTCAGAATCAAACCTTGGGACATTCGGATCTGGCTAAAAGGTCCTTGAGAATCTCACAGGCATGGAAAGCCATGCCATGGTGGCAAAAAACAATCTAAATGAAAGATCCTGGCGAACAAGACCCCAGCAGAAGGAACAGACCATCAAGGAGAGAGGCGCCTTTCTCCGAAGGGAGGAAGGAACCTCCACTGTGATACGGCCTTGACTAAACAAGTTCAGAGTCGGTGAACTCAAGGGGCTTCCATAGCCTAGACAGCTCATGGCAAGAGTCTCAGGTGATTGCTGACATCATAAATAAGAGTGCCAATTGTTAAATCAACAACGGGAGTCACTGGGTACATGCTCCCCATAATTAGCCTAGTGAGCCAGGGTGCCGGCCAATAAAATAATTCTTTAAAAAAAAAAAGTAAAGTGGCTTTTATTCCAGATTGGTCTGTGTGTGTTTCTATCCCACTTGCTTGAAGCACTGTGCAGCTGTCATGCATGGGGACCTTTCAGAATGTTAAAACAGTCCCTGTCTTGTCTGTCACCTTTTACTGCCATTTGAATTTGTTAGACCTTCACATTGAAAACAAGGGCTGCCCTTCGCATAGCAGAGAAAGAAAGAATAAACACAGGTCTTGCTCTGGAAGACTCTGATTTTCCCCAGGTTTGACGACTGACTGTCAGATCGGTTGGTTGCAGCCCCTCCAACGTGTACATGGTCTTTGTCTGGGGGTCAGCTTGAGGCTTCCGTATCTGGAAAACGTCTTCCAGAGTGTCCAGCATCTCTCCCTCCAGCTGGTCCCAAAGGCTCAAAATCACCTAATAACCATCCACTGTTTGTCTCTCCCACTCTCATCAGGGATTGTGGTTTCGAGTGTCGCTAAAGAGCTCATCCTCTTGTCGATTTGTGCTGCTTTTTTCTCATGATAACTTGGCCAGCTTCATTCCTGTCCTGAGCCTTGGACATGAACTTGTGACCAGGCCTCTGTTCGCCTCTGAATTGGCAGCAGGGCTCCTGGCCATGCAGATTCTACCAGCAGCCGTGCTCTGTGTTCCCAGGGTGGATCCCGGCTCAGCCCCAGGACCCCCTGCATAGAGCCACCGTGCCCGAGTGTGCCTCCTGGGAACCCTGGTGCCAACAGGTTCCGAGTCACTCCAGCAAGATCCCAGCTGGGGCTTCAGTCTCAGTGCCATGCTCTCCACCTTCTGTGTTCCACAGGGTCCCGTCGCGTCGACAGCCTCAACGTTTTCTGTGGTCTCCTCCGGCCCGGGTCTCCCGCCGCCCCCTCCTCCTCCACCCCCTCCAGGGCCACCTCCGCTTTTTGAAGCCGAAGGCAGAAAAGAGGCGTCCTCTCCTTCACGCTCAGCTTTATTTGCCCAACTGAACCAGGGAGAAGCAATCACAAAAGGTGAGAAAGTGGGACCTTGAGGGTGCCCCTGTTCCCCCTGGAGCTCCAGGCACTCAGACACCCAGAGCCCCAGGGACGGAGACCTCAGTCCATCCCAGTCCTCAGCACACAGGGAAGGCAGGAGCTGCAGCGCTGCACGGACTGGAAAGAGCTCAGAGACCCTGGGTTCCCAGTTGCTTCAGTTTCAGCTCCTGGTGCCTTAGCATCCTCTTCTACAGCCAAGAGGTCAAGATCAAGGGAAACAAATGTAGCAAACAGTAGCACCTCTGTGTACACATCACACTGAGCTGACTGTGTTCTCTTGGTGAACAGTTGACTTTTTTTTAAAGATCTTACAACATTTAAAATATATTAGGATCGTGGGGCCAGCATTGTGGCTTAGTGTGTAAAGCCGCCGCCTACAACACCGGCATCCCATATGGAGTCCCAGCTGCTCCATTCCCGATCCACCTCCCTGCTAATGGCCTGGGAAAAACACCCACGTGGGAGACCTGGAAGAAGCTCCTGGCTCCCAGCTTCAGGGTGGCCCAGCCCCAGCCATTGTGGCCATCTGCGAAGTGAACCACTGCTTGGAAAATAATCTCTCTCTCTCTCTTTTTCTCTCTCTCTCTCTCTCTCTATGTGTCTGTCTGTCTCTCCCTCTCTAATTCTGACTTTCAAATAAAAAGTTAAATAAAACATTTCAGAATCAGGAGCACATGCATTTTAAATGGTAAATCATGCTGACAAAAAATGGTATGCACGTGTGTTTTCGCTTTGCACAGGTGATAGGAATTAGATTGTAAGGGAGTCCCTCTCCACTGAGCTGAGAGATGAGAACCCAAAATGCTGAATTTTTCTCTGACCCCAACTGGCTCCACTGTCTCCTCCAAACCTTGTATGCAAAGTGAGGTTTGAGCTCTAAGGTCAATCCCACGTTCTAATGCACGCTCACTGGAACGCCCTAACCTTTCATGCTGTGACTGGCAAGTGGTTTAGCCATGGGTGAAGTAGTCATGTGATCTTTTGGAGGCAGGTGGTTTGGTGTGTATTTGGGTTTTTTGGCACAGTTTTTTAATCTATCGTCTCCTTAAAGAAGAGGTTCCTCAAATTAAAAAAAAAATGCTCACAGTGCTTCTGGCTATCTAAACTTTAGTAGGATGCAGACTTGACATCTTAACCAGGAGTACTAGGCTGTTAGGAAACTAGGCTTACCAGAGGTTCTCCTACTCTGTACAATACATGGCATAACATGTTAGGGACATCTCCCCTTGCATGAACTATAAAGAAACGCATCCACATGTATTACGCTTCCAGGGCTCCGGCATGTTACAGATGACCAGAAGACATACAAGAATCCCAGCCTACGGGCTCAAGGACAAACTAAGTCTCCAACCAAAAGCCACACCCCGAGCCCTACATCGCCCAGATCTCTTCCTGCTCAGAAACATGCTCCAGTGTTTGAGTTAGAAGGAAAGAAGTGGAGAGTGGTGAGTGCTGCCCTTTCACCTTTGTCTCTGTCACAATCCGACTAAAGGACCCAACTGCTCAGCCACTTACCTGGGAGTTCCAAGCGACAGAGGCAAAATCCGCCTGCTGGAGTAGAAACCAGCACATTTCTGAATGTGTCCATAAACTTAACTTTTTTCCACTCATTCTCATGCATTCTTTAGCTTTTAAAATTGTTTTCTTAATTATGATACAATGCAGACGTTAAAATGTAGCATTGACCATTTTCAAGTGTGCAGGCCAGAGGCACTAGCTTATTGAGCTGCCATCACTACTGTCCATCCACAGAACCTGTCTCATCCTACGGACTGAACCTCCATGCCCGCTGAACAGTAGCTTCTTATTCCCCCTCCTCCAGCCCCCAGAAACCTCCATGCTACTTCCTGCTATCTCCATGGATCTGACTTCCTCCTTCCATCAGCTTGTAAATATTGAGAAACCATTAGCCTGTGGAACCAGGGCACCTGTGCCCCATTCCGATCTTCCATGGGGTGCGTTGTTCAGCCGCACTGATGAAGGCAGTGAGGCACTCAGCTGCAGCCACCCAACCTTGCCGGGACTAATTGTGTGAACAGGACAAAGAGACTGCCTTTGTGGGTGAAAGCTGGTGTCCCCTGCTCATGCAGAGGGTCTGCCTAAAGATGAAAGGTCACGGGCCCTAAAAAGGTGATGATAGCCTGAAAACACGGGGGCTTAGACCACTCCCCTGACCCTTCCCCGACCTGTTTATCCAGCACTGCTTCAAGTCCAGATGCAGCGTCAGCGTCTCAACCAACAGCTGCCATACCCCTGCTCCAGCCCCCACCCGCTAGCCAGGGTCCAGGTACCTGTTGAGTATGAACCCTGACCCCTGGTTCCATCCACCCATTTCCAGCCAGTGCAGATACTAAGGTAAGACCTATGGTTTTCCTCTGCAAGGAGAAGTTCTGAAAATAGAGTACCTTGAAAAATGCCACATCCCGAGTATCAGCCTTAAACGTACGTAATGCTTGTGTCTCTTTTCATTTTAGGAGTACCAAGAAGACAGGAATGACCTTATGATTCCGGAGACCGAACTGAAACAAGTGGCTTACATTTTCAAGTGCAACAAATCGACTCTCCAGATGAAAGGGAAAATAAATTCCATTACAATTGGTAGGGCAATTACTAATTACTAGGATGAGTTGTTTCATGCAGACCTACTATGTGTATTTAGTGGAGCTGATTTTTCCCCCTAGACAACTGTAAGAAGTTCGGCCTGGTGTTTGACAACGTGGTGGGCATTGTGGAAGTGATCAATTCCAAGGACATTCGAATCCAGGTGAGTGGCCCCTCCCACCAGGCTCTGCGCCAGCCCTGCCTTGGCAATGACCATGCCCTTGGCCTGCAAGGGGCCTCTTATTCCTGCTCCCTCCAGATGCAGCTGTCACCACCTCCTGTGTGAAGTTCTGTCTTGCTTCTTACGCTGCTTTAGTTCCTCCTTGTCAGTCTCTTGCACCGCATTCTGTTTTGTGCTACAGTGACTGGCTCACCAGCTATTTCAAGGACAGCTGACTAATCTTTACAGTCCAAGAATCTCTTTTATTTTTAAGGATTTATTTATTTGAAAGGCAGAGTTACAGATGGAGAGAGAGAGAAAGAGAGAGAGAGATCAATGTACTGGTTCACTCCCCAGTTGGCTGCAAAGGCCAGCAATGGACCAGGCTGAAGCCAGGAGCTTCATCTGGGTCTCCCATGTGGATGAAGAGGCCCAAACACTTGGGTCATCTTCTGCTGCTTTCCTAGGCTCATCAGCAGGGAGCTGGATTGAAAGCAGAGCAGCTGGGACACAAACTGGCACCCACATGGGATGCCAGTGTGGCAGGCGACAGCTTTACCAGCTACTCCGTAATGCTGGTCCCAGCAGCCCCAGAATGTTGTATAGTATCTGCACATAGTAGGTGTTCAATAATTGTTTGCTGAGTGCATGATTGCAATAAATGAGCCACTGCATAAATAAAGATACCAAGAGATTCATTACCCTACCATCCCAAAGAGAATCCCACCACCACCACCCTGGGAAAATTGGTTCTGGGCAAGGAGGAGGGACAGTTTTCCTGAAGAATAGTTGACATCATCAGAATAATAACCTGGAGGGTCTGGCACTGTGACATAGTGGGTAAAGCCACTGTCTGCAATGCCGGCATCCCATAGCACCGGTTCAAGTCCTGGCTGCTCCACTTCTAATCCAGCTCCCTGCTAATGCACCTGAGAAAGCAGTGGAAGATGTCCCAAGTGCTTGGGCCCAAAATGAGGCTCCTGGGTCCTGCCCTCGGCCTAGCTAGACCCTTACCATTGCGGCCATTTGGGTAGTGGATAGAAGATGGCTCTCTTTCTCTCTCTGCCTTTCTTTCTCTCTCTGCCTCTCCTTCTCTGTAACTCTTCCAAATAAATCAATAAGAAGAAGAAGAAGAAGAAGAAGAAGAAGAAGAAGAAGAAGAAGAAGAAGAAGAAGAAGAAGAAGAAGAAGAAAAAGAAGAAGTTGGATTGGATAGTAGGATTTGGTATTGAATTTGCAAAACAGAAGAAAATCTGTAATTCTTTGTTTTAAGATGAAGGTATATGGGATTTTATAGTACAACAAAAGCTAAAGGACTTCTTACCTATAACCAGCTATAACTTCTGTCTTTGATTACATTCTTTTCATATTGATTTTTTAATTTTTATTTGAAAGGCAGAGAGACAGAGACAGGCAGACAGACATCTTCAATCCACTGAGTCAGTCCGCAAGTGCCTGCAGCAGCCAAGGCTGAGCCTGACCCAAGCTAAGAGCCAGGAACTCATCTAGTTTTGCCAAGCAGATGGTAGGGCCGCTGCTACTTGCGTCATCACCTGCTCCCTCCCACAGTGTGCATTAGCAGGCAGCTGGAACCGAAACAGAGCTGGCTCTCAAATCCAGGCATTCCATGGCAGGCAGTGACTCCACCGCTGCACTGAATACCCACCCCTCTTCTCGTATTGCTGCTCTCTAGTGTTTCCTAATTATGCTTGTTAAAATTGGATTTTAGAGATCTTTCTCTTTTGCTCCAGTGACACATATGTTCAATAGTAGAACTCACATTCACTAACTGCTTCTAAGAAGTTGGTTTTGTACATGTTCATTGAATGGAAATAGCTGTGAGTGGGCCTCATGAGATCTTGGCACTGGTGCCAACTCTATGCCTGTATCTGATAATTCTAGAAAAAGCTCAGAGAAGATACACTACCTTCTATAACTGAATTACAGGTATGAAATGTGTAGAAATGCAAACTAACACTGCTATTACATAGATCTTTCCCCACTCATCAGCTTTGTGTTCAGACTGCCCTGACTTGGCAAAGGGCCATGTTAACTGAGTTCCCCATCTGAGAACTGCACCCTTAGGACTGCCTGTGAATTCAAATCTGAGGTTATAGGATTGCTCCGGAGGAGAGACAGTGTGAGCCTTGGTGCACTGGTGTCGGGGGGAGGGGGGGGAGCAAATCTGTTACACTCCCTGGAGAGCAAATGGGCACCATCTAAGGATGACACGTCCATAGTGCGTGCCTGGGTGATTGCCCCCGTGAGAATGTACACGGAACAGCCGCAGTGCATACACCAAGGAGATGGCTATAAAATGCTCACTGCATTATTCATGCTGGCAGCCCCTAGTGGGTGAATGAATCGCTAATAAATCTTCCCAGTGGCATACTGTACAGTAATGAAGATAAACAAGCTAAATAAAATAAGTACAGTAATTAAAATAAACAAGCTAAATAACATGTGAAAAAGGGCAGGGGTGGGCATTTAGCCTAGCCATTGGGACACCCTTGCCCCTCCTTGGAGTACCTGAGTTCAATGCTTGGCTCCAGCTCCTGATTCAGTTCCTACTGTTGCAGACTCTGGGAGGTAGCAGTGATGGCTCAAGTAGTTGGGTTCCTGCCTCCCCCCAGAGATACCGGGATTGGGAGTCTAGCAGCTGGCTTCAGCCCCGACCCAGCCCAGCCCAGGCTGTTACAAGCCTTTGGGGAGTGAGCCAGCAGATGGGAGTGTCTCTCTCTCTCTCTTTTTTTTCTCTCTCTCTCTCTCTTTCTCTCTTTCTCTCTCTCTCTCCCTCCTTCCCTCCCTCCCTCTCTCTCCTTCTCTCTCTCTCTCTTTCTTTTATATATATATATATATATACCACATATATGTATACATATATATATCATCAATAAATTTCTCTGCCTCATCAATAAATGTAAGAAAGGAAAAAACAGATAAATCTCAAAAACAACACTGAGCAAGTTCCTGAGTGGCAACCACTGGGAAATGCGCCTGTTTTCCACTTACAAAGATTCAGAACGCACAAAACAGTGCTCATGTATTACATATGCTTATGAGAACTTCAGGCAGCCACCCAGTCCCCTCATCCAAGGTACAGAGACAATGTTCTGGGGAGTAGGGACACGGAGGGAAGGAGAATGGGACCCTGGATGACAAAGGGGGCTTCAACATGGTGTAAGACTTCAGTCTTTAAAAAGAGAGCTAAAATGAAGCACTCTGCTAAAGCTATTTCATAGGCGGTGATGCAAATTTGTTATATCATTCTTTATATATTCCCATGTTTGAGGTATCATGATTTTTTTATGGATGTGGACTTGCATTGTAGAATGGTGTCTGAAAGAGCAGACCGTGTCTACCTATGGCAAATGTCAAGCTAAGTGAATGTCATAATCCATTGAAAACACTTGAGGAATTGTTCACATTTTATTTTATTAAAGATTTTTTAACTTATTTATTTGAGAGGCAGAGTTATAGACAAAGAGAGGGAGAGACAGAGAAAAAGGTCTTCCATCCGCTGGTTCACTCCACAAATGGCCACAGTGGCTGGAGCTGGGCTGATCCTAGACCAGGAGCCAGGAGTTTCTTCCAGGTCTCCCACGTGAGTGCAGGGGCCCAAGCACTTGGGCCAACTTCTGATACTTTCCTAGGCCATTAACAAGGAGCTGGATCAGAAGTGGGGCAGCTGGGCACCACACGTGGAGGACTAACCTACTGCACCACAGCTCCGGCCCTAAGGATTGTTTTAAAGGGACCTGAACACAATATCAGTAGAAAGCAGATTAGCAGCTGCCTGCAGGTGGGGATGGGGGTGACACTAATGGCCTTGAGGGACTGTCTGGGGTGATGGTAACGTGACAATCATTGCACAGCTCTGTGGAGTCATTAACAAGCATCGAGTTGTACATGAAAAGTGGGTGATTTCGTGTCTGCAGCTTTTACCTCAAAAATCCCTTTTAAAAATTGGAAGAAAAGGGCATGGACAAAAGTTCATAAGATTTGGTCCAGTAATCCTGCTTTTGGCAGACTCTCCTAGGAAAACAGTGCAAACCACGAGAGAGAGAGAGAGAGAGAGAGAGAGAGCGCATGCGTGAGAGAGAGAGAGAACCTAAATTAGTCAATGGGAACTTTGAAAAAAAAGGGGGGAAGGGGAATAAATTCATGAAAAACAAGTGTTACTACAGAAGCATGTCTTAAATGCAAGACATTGGCCTATGCAAGGCCACATCTGTCACTCCGCAGAGGAGCCTGGCCCAGCTCCCCTGATCAGAAGTAATCTCTGTTCTCAGAGTGTTCTCAGACTCTCAGAAAAGAAAGACACACACAGAATGTGCCAATACATGGCACTGACCAGAAGGCTGCAGGAACAACAACCCTTAACATGCCAGGGCTATTTTTAAAATTCTCCCATTGCCTCTTTAGATGCATAAGGTGTTCTGCATTGTAAGACAATATAGCAGTATATAAATACAAGTAAAATGCTGTTAGGCCAGTGTACTTACCTATTGTTAATCCACTGTCTCGAATCATCCAAGATGTACCCACAATTTATCCATTTCCCTTTGTCTGGTATCAAACAGTTCGGGAAATCTAGCAATGATCAAAACATGGCTGCTGACATGTTCTTGAGATCAGAATATAAATCTGTGAGTTATTATTTTAGTTGTGGCAGAGCCCAGAGCTAACTTGACCTTAAACTACCTCTGCCTTTTTTTTTTTTTTTTTTTTTTTTGACTGGGCTCAATTCCAACTCCGTGCCCAGTTTCTATGGAGAGAGCAGTAAACAGAGAAGTATGGGTATGGTGACCCGGCTAGACACCCCGGCAAGGAATTCTCCCCACACCTGGGCTGTGAACAGGACTTGCAATGCAGTCTTTTCTTCAGGGGGAAAGCGGAGATGTCCTTATCGCTTTAATTACCATTACAAGAATGAAAATTAGAGTTGTAATGTGGGAGAGACTGCCCCAGTGGAGATCTCGGTGGGAGTGTCTGAAAACTGATTGTTCAAAGAGAAATTTAAAACTATCAGAATTGTTGTAGCCCTTAGATATTTGTAAACGATACAAAGAATCGCCTCCACTGTGTACAGTTCTGTTTATCTATATAATGAGTGTCCCGAACCAAGCCTCTCCTTGTGGCTCCTGAAATGAATACACTTCGAAATACCTAGACACTCATCTCATTTAAGCTTTGTACTTCAGCAGAGGACTTATGTCAAAAGAATTATAGTGTTTCCTACTTATTTAAGTACAGGAACAATCTACTCAGTTTTTATTCAAGAATAATTTTATTCTTAAATGACAGTACTTGTTTGAATCCAGGTTTCAGAGAGATTGGTCAAAACTAAAATTTTAAGCAAATAAAGGAAAATGCATCTTATTGCTTTTATCATGAAATCAAATATATGTTTCAGGTCCTCTCGTGGGATTGTGAGACTTTCTCTGAACATGGAGCTGCTGTTTCCAAATTGGTGCCTTAATTTTGTCTTGGGAAAGACACCTGAGGTCGTGGAGTGCCCCCTGGGTGGGTGGTCCATTCATTCTGTCCCCAAATGACTCCTACCCTATTCAGCCTGCAGCTCTAATCCAGCAATTCCTAATGCCGGATACCAAGCTAAAGCCCAGAAGAATCGGGATTATATTTATTTGGAGGACACCATGATTTCTGTGTCTTTGGTTTGATCCCAGATTTTTTTTTTTTTTTTTTTTTTTTTTTTGTATTTCAGGTAATGGGGAGAGTGCCAACAATTTCCATTAATAAGACAGAAGGCTGCCACATATACCTTAGTGAAGATGCACTGGACTGTGAGGTTGTGAGCGCCACATCCTCTGAAATGAACATCCTTGTCCCTCAGGACGGCGACTACGTGAGTGCTTTGAGCCTTCGTTATTGACGTCTGGGAGCTTGATTCATCAGCTGCCTGCCCTGAGCTTGATGTGTGGGACAGCTCAGAGGCCGGGGAGGAGTTCAGGACGCCTTCCACGTCTCTCCTCTCCCATTAGCCTCTTGACTCTGCTCACTCCTGGACTGGCGCTTCTCAAGGCCCTTTACTCACAATTATTTTAATGCACCAGTGTCTATCAAATAGCACAGCGTGCATCTGAACTCCCACTGTGGAGGACTAAACATTTCCCTTTGTCCTGGTGCAGGAGAACAGGAAGGAAGGAGAAGAGCTTGCGCCTGGGGAGAGGATAATTCTAAGCAGTCAAATTCTCCAACCCAGTGTAAGGACCAGCTGGGAGGCTGCATGAAGAATGCCAGTTCCCAAATCCCGCACCTAGAGACTGTGTTCAGGAGGCGTAGAGTGAGGCCCAGGACTCTGAATTTCTTTTTTTGTATTTTTAAAGATTTATTTATTTTACTTGAAAGTCAGAGTTACACAGAGAGAGAAGGAGAGGCGGGGCGGGGTGGGGGGGAGAAAGAGAGAGAGATCTTCCATCTGCTGGTTCATTCCCCAAATGGCAGCAGCAGCTGAGGCTGGGCCAGGCTGAAGTCAGGAGCCTGGAACTCCACCTGGGTCTCCCATGTGGAAGGCAGGGACCCAAGCACTTGGGCCATCCTCCTTTACCTTTCCAAGTGCATTAGCACGGAGCTGGAACGGAAGTGGAGCAGCCGGGACTCAAACCGGCCCTACGTGGGATGCCAGTGTCACAGGCAGAGGCTTAACTCACTACGCCACAACACCAGCCCCATAATTTCTGTTTAAAACACAAATCTTTGCCAGCACTGGGTCATGCCTGACCACTAGGTGTCTAGACAGCCTAATCTGGAGCCAGAAAAGGTCCCCTCTGGGACTCTTCCTCCCCCCACCCTCAATGAAAAAAAAAAAAAAGCTAAAGAACAAAAGCCAATACAGAACAGCTTCCGAGTAAGGCAGCCAAAGCTCGGGGTGACCCCTGGCGCTTGCAGAAGGCTCCTGTGCATGGGGACTGGATCCACTCCGAGGAGCAGTGGGGTGTGGATGAGCCCTCCACACTCATGAAATGAGGCTCTCTGGGTGTGGGACCCAGGACTCTGTGGTCTGGGGAACGTCCCGGGGGTTCTGATGCAGAGCCAAAGGTTGAGCACCGCTGGCCCAAAGGCTGAGTGTAGCCAAAACCAGAGCTTTCCTGCCAAAAGAGTGAAGTCTTACCTCCGTGGGCCAATTGCCTTGTGCCCACAGGTGTCGGCCCTCTGCTTGCATTCCCACTTGGAGGGGGGAGGGAGCAAGACAGAGGAGGTGCCCTTGGCAGTAGAATGCGGGGATGGAGGGTCAGGGTGGGTGATTGGCCCTGACTGGAATCGCAGATCCATCGTTGCATTGTCGCATTGCTGGCTGGGAGCAGCTGCCATGCAAGGCTGTCAGGGAGCAGCCCTGGCTCTGCAGTGTTGTCCATGTGGCCTGGGACTGGAGGACCGACAGCTCCCCATGGGCTCCTGCGGAAGAGCCCCGGGATGGATACGGGCCACGCTCCTGCAGGCGGCACACACGGCCATTAGCTTACTGAGATTGTGGCTCCCATTGCAGGTTTCAACAAGGGGACCTTCATTACTCCACAGGGCCTTCGCTTTTAGAGGGAGGAATAGCTCCCTCCCAAGGAAACAGCACAGGTGCTCACATGTGTTTCACGGAGGCATCACGTCTCACGATGCGACACTTATCCCACGCACAGGGTTTCAACAAGCCCTGTGTGTCAGGGGACACCCCAGAAGCCGGGGCCTGCGGGGCTGCTCCTGCTCCATCCTCTTCCAGAATTACTGGAGAATCAGCCTGGGGAGAGGGGAGAGTCCAGGTCACCTTCATTTGGGCCATTCTGTATTTTCCACTTTGTCGTGTGTGTAGAGGGTGCAGTGTGTGTGTGTGTGTGTGTGTGTGTGTGTGTGTGTGTTTTCCAATGGGAAGGGGGCGGGGCAGGGGGAGGGGTAACAGATCTCTACACAACACTAACACATTCCCATGATCAGAATTCATCAGGCGCAGGCAGTTAATTCTGAGATAAAGCCTCCCGCCTCGCCAGCCTCTCAGCTTGTCGCAAATGCAGATGCTCCCTCCTAGCAGATTCTCCCTCCTATCCCGGCCTGCTAATGGGATTGAAGGTTGTTTTCTGTTCATGATGACTTTGCCAGAGACACAGGTAGGAGAGACAGCCTGGGTTTGCAATCTGCCTGCTGTGCTTAGGACTGATACCATCGTGGGCCCTCTGCTTCCTATAGGAGGCACCTCTTCTCCCCGCCCCCTGACAGGGTTGGTTCCTGTGTGCCCAGTGCTTAGAAGCCTGCCTGGTTCTCGGTAGCTGCTGGCTTTAATGATGACACGGGTGTGCAGTCACTGACCTGACACTTGACATATGCGAGACTCGGGTGGCCAAGAGCCCTCCACCATGCACGTGTGGGCTCTGTCACATTTCTTTGCCCGTCCTGTGGCTCTCGTCAGCCTCCCATCTGTTCGCAAAGGGAAGCCTCACTTGAAATAGCTTTGTTCTTCTTGCAGAGAGAGTTTCCCGTTCCTGAACAATTCAAGACTTTCTGGGATGGCTCCAAGTTGGTCACTGAACCTGCAGAAATTATGGCCTGACCTCCAGAGAGACGGAACACCCCTTCTCCTGACCCCCCGCCCATCAGGTGAACAAAAAAGCAGCATTGAGGAGCCAGCGTGGCAGTGGTTTGGGCCTCCCACACGTCTTCATTTCCGGCACGCCTTTGTGGGCATTTGGAAATATTTAACACTTTTTCATGATTTGCTTTTGTGTGTGACTTTTAGTTCCACTTGATGACTTGCGATCACTGACGATTTAAAGGAAAAAGAGAGAATTCTGTTCCCCTCCCATCATTAGGTGAACATCTGCATGATTCACTTTTACACTTATGTTGATTTGCTAGTAGAAATAGGAACCATCTGCGAGTCTGAGGTGTCCATTTCTACCTTTTAGAGACTTTTCGGTATGATGTTGTTGTAGTTTGCCCTGAAAAATGTGCAGTGGCTTTCTATCGTGACCACATACTCAGTGCAGATACACCGTTGGCATGAATACATGTTTTAACCCAAATTTTAATGAAAAAGTGAAACTCCACAGTAAGGACCAAATTCACTTTCTTGGTCCTTGAAAGATCTATATCCTTTATCATTACTAAAAACCAAAAGTGAATTCAAATTATTCATCTTAAATACTTTTCCACCGTGTTCTTCTTTTGAATAAAGATACTGTTACCAAAAGATACATGAGAGGAAGTCATTTTTTTTTGCTATGTAATACCTCGCAATTTTATGCTGAGGTCAAGCTCACTTTTGATTCTCTGATTTTGAACCTGTTAAATATCAGATGCCTTTCAGGATGCCTTGGATGTTGGGTTACAGGTTGATTTCCTCTTTTCCACTTGCCAGACTGGCTAACCAGTCTCAAAAATGCACACGAAAAAGCCATAGATGTGTTACTTCTTCTAACACCCACGGAATTGTCTGTTGGTTTGGCTTGCTGCTCCTGTATATAGTCTTGATAGTCCATGCTTTCTCCACATAGGAATAACTATATTGCCTTGTATCTTTTCAATATGTAGTGCTGAAGAGCCTACAACTTCTTGAATCACATTTTCATGAAGTATAGCATAATTCTTGCAGAACCAATACAAGCATATATATTGTGCCTATGACAACCTTTGGAATACATCATTTCCACTTTTTAAATATCTCCTATATCCATATAGTAGTCAAATGACTAATGCTCACATACTAAGGTTTTGCTATAAAAGTTTTGTCTGTGTGAATAATGTTGTGGCTTTAGTAAATATCATTTTTGAAATGTAAACTTATTCTGAAATAAAGTAAAATTATAATTGTGTAAATACTGTGATGAATTCCGGGTGATAAAATTATTTTTTTTCAAAGTTGATTTGCCCCTTTCTCATATGTGAGATTTAGGAAAGACAGCTGCGTCTTCCTGTTGAATTAGAATTTATCCAGCATGCCATCGGCTTCCCTGGTGAATGTCTTCTTCGTCAAGGTGGATATCAGACAAAGCCATTTGCAGTTAGAACATCTGTCATTCAGAAAATTCCACAATCCAGTTTTATAAGTCAAGACCTCTTCACTCAGAAAACCCCTTCATAAATGTCTGTTAATGTGAACATTCCAGGAAATAAATGATTTTATAACTATAGTATACTTATAATACTATAAATTATAACAAATGTAAATAACTTAAAATACATTTATAAACTTCTAGGAGGAAAATAAAATGGAAGGAAAAGGCTATAAAAAGTACATATTAAATATCCATTATATAGTAGTAATTTTATATTGAGAAATAAGTCAGCTGGCTTTGAACTTGATACCAGCCATTTAAAAGGTTTCACCGGAGATGAGACTCTGGACTTGAAGTTCAGCCAATTATTTTACCCTACCTTGATAAGTCAATTGTTTGTGTGATTTAAGAATAGGTTGAAGGTCGGTGCCACAGCTCACTAGGCTAATCCTCCACCTTGCGGCGCCAGCACACCGGGTTCTAGTCCTGGTAAGGGCGCCGGATTCTGTCCCAGTTGCCCCTCTTCCAGGCCAGCTCTCTGCTGTGACCCGGGAGTGTAGTGGAGGATGGCCCAAGTCCTTGGGCCCTGCACCCACATGGGAGACCAGGAGAAGCTCCTGGCTCCTTGCTTCGGATAAGCACAGTGCGCCGGCCACAGCGGCCATTGGAGGGTGAACCAACAGTAAAGGAAGACCTTTCTCTCTGTCTCTCCCTCTCACTGTCCACTCTGCCTGTCAAAAAAAAAAAAAAAAAAAAGAAAAGAGTAGATTGATGAGGGGCCAGCAATGTGGTGCAGCGGGTTAAAAGCCCCAGCCTGCAATGCTCGAACTGGGCACCAGTTCGAGTCCCAGCTGCTCCACTTCCAATCCAGCTCCCTGCTAATGCACCTGGGAACTTGGCAAAGTGCAAAGCACCCAAGTGCTTGGGCCCCTTATACCCACAAGGAGACCTGGAACAAGCTCCTGGTTCCTGACTCTTGGCTTTGGATCAACTCGGCTCCAGCCATTGTGGCCATTTGGGGAGTGACCCAGCAGATGGAAGACCTCTCTCTATCTGTCTCTTCCTCTCTCTGTGACTCTGTCTTTCAAATAAATAAAATGAATCCTTTAAAAAAAAAAGAATAGATTGAATGTGTTGAAAAACAGTGGACAATTTATGAACAATTACCAAAGGCAATGCTGCCTTTCCCATGTGCTTTGTTTCTTGCACCTTGCCAAATTCTGTTACCAATGTTATGACTAATAAATATTGTTAAGGAGTTAAGAAATCCATACCTGTGGCTTAGCCAGTAAAGCCACTACCTGTAGCACCAGCATCCCATATGGGACCAGTTCGAGTCCTGGCTTTTCCACTTCTTATCCAGCTGCTTGCTAATGTGCCTGGGAAATCAGCAGAGGATGGCCCAAGTGCTTGGCGCTCTGCACCCATGTGGGAGGCCCAGATGAAGCTCCCGACTCCTGGCTTCCGATCATCCCAGCTCTGGCTATTGTGGCCATTTGGGGAGTGAACCAGCGGATGGAAGATCTCTATCTATCTATTTATCTATCTCTATCTCTGCCTTTCAAATAAATAAATAAATCTTAAAAAGAAAGAAATTTATACCTAGCAGAATTGTATGTCACATACATTCACAAAAAGTCAAAATGAAAATCATTTCTAGAAAATTAAGCACCAGGAATCTCTTCTCTCTCTCTCTCTCTCTCTCTCTCTCTCTCTCTCTCTCTCTCTCTCTCCCTCCCTCCCTCCCTCCCTTCCTCTTAAAGATTTATTTATTTGAGAGGCAGAGTTACAGACAGAAGCAGAATGAGGACACACACACATGCACACCTTTCTATAGCTGATATAGCTCTGGTCTCACCATATTTCTGAAGCTCAAAGGTCATCAAAGCCAGTGGCTTCATTTCCCTCCTCAGCCACTGAGAGCCTACACGCCACCTCGTCCTGGTAGACTCCCTCTGATTTTGTGACACAGACAGTGTACGGCTCTGGCTGCTTTCCCCTCCACCTGCTTCCCTCTCTGATGCTCACTTGTCTCCCATCACTTCATCACCTCTAGGGAGATGATTCCCACATCCACGTCCCCAGCCCAAAGCCGCCTCCCCAGACCAACTCCAAGTGTTCACAGAGGAGTTCTGCCTGCCCGTCAAGGGTGAAAATGGATGCACACCTCCCACACAGCCCCCTGTTCTCGCCTCCTCTCCAGTTTCAGCCCAGGCTGCTCAGACTTAGCCTAGATTTCAAGCCATTGCCTGTGATAAAAAAGCAGTGAAAGAAAAGCAGGTCTTAGGGAGACCATGGCTCAGGCTTGCCAGTGTTTAATTCAGGGCATCTTTGTGGCATTTAACTGCAAATGGAGAGTAGGCAGTTGGATTTATGGGTCAGGAATCCCTTGTCTGATACCAAATCCTTAGGAGCTATTGCTTAAGTTTCATATTCCAAAAGGGAATTTTGTAAAACACTCTCATTTTAAAAAATAATTTCAAACCAGTGGTGCTTTCTGCAGGACTTTCAAACGCAGAAGCAGTTTTAACGACTTCAGTAGCTTCCATTGAGATGAACTGATTTTGTAATCTGTCATCGATTTCTCCTGCTCATTTAACCATTTCAGTGTGTCTGAACATGACAAAGCTGTATCTATGCTTCACGTGGAAGCGAGCCAGCTCAAATTACCCAGTGATATAATTCAGCCAGACTTCTCCAAATGGTTTCTGTTCCTCTGCCATTTGCTTAGTAACTTGGCACTGAAGATACAACTCACAAAGGGTAACGTTCACCTAACAGAGAATCGTATTTCCGGTTTCCCTCTACTTTATATTTCAAGATCACTTTTGCTGGACACTATCCCTTTGAATGTTTGAGTCCTAAGTCCAGCTTATTTCAATGGCTTGCTTTTTCAGTGGTCAATGAATGACATCCATAATGACATGAAGATCCACATGAGAGAAATGCTTGCTAAAGCATAGAAACCAGGTTTAAATTCCATTCCCCAGGGGCCAGCATTGTGCAGCAGGTTAGGCTGCTGCATGTGACCCTGGCATCCTATACCAGAGCACCAGTCCAAGTCCTGGCTGCTCCACTTCTAATCCAGCTCCCTGCCTATGTGGCTGGAGCAGCAACAGCTGCTGGGCTAGGTGCTTGGGCCCCTTCCACCCACGTGGGAAACCCAGATAGAGTTCTGGGCTCCTGGCTTCTGCCTGAGTCAGCCATCTGGAGAGTGCAATAGAGGAGGGGAGATTTCTTTCTCTGTCTCTTGAATAAAAATAATTATTTAACAAAGTAAACAATAAATAAAATCCATTCATCAGTGTTACAAAGTTTAGGTTTTTTTTTCCATCAGAAGTCATTCCATCAGGGGTGGGTGTTACGTTTAGCCACTAAGATGCCAATTGAGATACCCACATCCACAGTGAAATGCCGGGGTTGGAGTCCCAGCTGTGCTCCCAATTCCAGCTTCCTGCTAATGCAGACCCTGGCTCAAATGGTCGGGTCCCTGTCACGCATATGGGAGACCTGGACTGCACTGCTGACTCCCACCTAACCCTCTCACGCCCACTCCCTCACCATGGCAGGCATGTGGGGAGTGAACCAGCAGAAGGGAACACTCTCTCACGCTCTCAAATAAACTTTTGATCTTTTCCAAGAAAAACGATTTCATCGGTAATCTCCTGATCTCAATCATTCAGCATGGAAACTCATCAGAAGGCGTACCTTTTTATTTTTATTTGTGTGTGTGATTTTTAATATAAAACTCTGTGGCCTGATTTCTTCCATTCAAAAAGCCAGTGATCCTGCCTTGGGAAGTCTTCCAGTGAACACAGCAGCTCGTAGGTCTGTTCGGGAGGCTCCAGCTGCTGTCCTGCTCACGGTCTCTAAGGGGCACAGTCACCTCCACGCATAAAGAACAGCGTGCACCGCCTGCTAGGGACCTCGGCCTCCACCCAGTCAATGGTGCTCAGCCTACTTCAGGCATTCCCCTTCAGTTTAAAAGCTGTCGAGGAAATGTAAGAATTAGGCCAACGCAGAGACTAATTTCCTTCTGCAATAAGGCATGATAAAATCTGTGATCTTTTATGGATATTTAAAGACATTGTCTGAGGCCAACACTGTGGAGTAGTGGGTAAAGTCCCAGCCTACAGCACCAGCATCCCATATGAGATGCAGCACCAGCTGCTCCATTTCCAATCCAGCTCTCTGCTATGGCCTGAGAAAGCAGTGGAAGATGGTCCAAGTCCTTGGGCCCCTGCACCCACGTGGGAGACTGGGAAGAAGCTCCTGGCTCCTGGGTTCACATCAGCCCAGCTCCGGCTGTTGCAGCCATTTGGGGAGTGAACAGGCAGATGGAAGACTCTCTCTCTCTCTCTCTCTCTCTCTCTCTCTGGTTCTACCTCTCTCTGTAACTCTGTCTTTCAAATAAGTAAAAATAAATCTTTAAATAAAGTAAAATAAAGACATTGTGCTATAGTATAGCATTACTAAGAGACATGTAGAGATCAGGAGAAATATTTTACAAGTGCCATGCATGAGTTGCCTGATCAAGAAAAGAATACAAAGTTATGACAATGTGGTTGTTGAAGGAGTTCTGAGCGATGTGTATTCTCCATGTTCTGGGATGGTGAGAAAAGTTGGATGAAATAATCAGGAGTTTTCCCAAAGTTATGACTCTTCACGCTGACCACAATGGCAGATGAAACACGAATTTTAGTATTTATCTGGCTAATTTAAGCAAGAAGAAATGATATATACCTACGGAAAGAATAGCATTTGAAAACCAAGTTATCCAAGTTACTAAGAATGTGGTCAACATTTTCCTTTATGCTCAGCTGTGGCTTCATATAGCAATATATGAAGAATAAAGCAGGAATATTCATGGAAACCCATTCAGGGAATGTGGAAATCAGGGAAGGATGTTCCATCGTTAGCAACTAAAATCTGGTTCATAGACAGTTATCAAAATGTTCTCTCATTTGTTAGCTCTAAAATAATTACACCAGCAATATGCTGTGCATTCTGCAGGCTGCTTCCACCAACTGGCTCCATAACCATGTTCTGAAGTTAAATTACCCCGTACTCTGTAGGTTCCAGAAATAACTTCCTCTCTCTCTCTCTCTCTCTCTCTCTCTCTCTCTCTGACTTCAATATCGCAGTTATCTCAAATAGAGATATTTCCTATCTGCTTTATATTCAGTGAAAACAAATAAAAGTTCATACTTCATCAACACTTCAAAAACCTAATTTCTTTAGTTAATTAGAAAAGGCTTTGGCATAGGAATCAGAAGATCTGATTTCCGTGTGGATCTGCCACTAACCAGAGGTGTGCCCATTTGACAAATGCCTCATATCTTATTTAAAGGTACAATTCTTTTAAAATGAGATCAGCATGTTAAAATTTTGCTCAAATATGAAATTAAACAAGTATATAACAAATTGCTTGTAGCAGAGACCCTAGCTCTCCATCAAAATCTATTTCCCCTTATTTTTCAAATGGTATTTATTTTATGTGGTTGAAAGGTAGAGAGACAGAGTTCCCAGTCCATTAACTCACCCTCTAAATGCTCACAACCTGAAGTAGGGAGCTGGGAACTCAGTCAGGGTCTCCCAACTGGGTGGCAGGGACCCAGCTACTGGAGCCATTCTCTGCTGCCTCCCAGGGCGCACATAAGCAGGAAGCTAGAACTGGAAATATTGCCAGGACTCAAAACCAGGCAACCTGATACGGGCTGTGGGTGTCTCCAGTGACATCTTACCTGCTGGGCTACATGCCTGTCCTTTCCCTTCTTCCTAAACTACATCCCCAGCCTCCCCTGCCTTGGGTAGCCATATGACTACATTGCCCTTGAAGGAATGTAAGTTTGAATCATGTGGAAAATCTCATTTGAGTCTGAAGAGAGCTTGTTTTCTTTTTTTTTTTTTCTTAAGATTTATTTTTTATTTATTTAAAAGACAGATTTACAGAGAGAGGCAGAGAGAGAAAGAGAGGTCTTCCATCTGCTGGTTCACTCCCCAGATGGCCGCAATGGTGGTGCACATGGGTGCCGGGGCCCAGGGACTTGAGCCATTTTCTACTGCTTTCCCAGGCCATAGAAGAGAGCTGGATCAGAAGGGGAGCAGCCAGGACTAGAGCCAATGCCCATATGGGATGCTGGCACTTCAGGCCAGGGCTTTAACCCGCAGTGCCACAGTGCCGGCCCCAGAGAGCTTGTTTTCTCCACATTTCTTTTTCCTTCCACCAGCTGGATCCGGGACATGGCATCCAGCCTCAGTCATGTAGATGACCAATATGCTCCAGTTAGGCAAAAACAAATAACAAGTCAGTGAAAACCTAGGTGCCTGGAGCCGGCGCTGTGGCATAGCAGGTAAAGTCGCCGCCTGCAGTGCTGGCATCCCATGTAGGTGCCTGTTCGAGTCCCAGCTGCTCCACTCCCAATCTAGCTCTCTGCTATGTCCTGGGAAAGCAGTAGAAGACAGCCCAAGTCCCATGTGGGAGACCTGGAGGAAGCTCCTGGCTCCTGGCTTTGGATCGGCGCAACTCTAGCCGTTGCAGCCAATTGGAAGTAAACCAGTGGATGGAAGATCTCTCTCTTCTCTCTCTGCCTCTCCTTCTCTCTATATATAACTCTGAATTTCAAATAAGTAAATAAATAAATATTAAAAAAAAAAAACCCTGGTGCCTGAGTCACCACGTGGAAGACAGTCGCTCACTGACCTGGACCTGTCCTAGTTACACAAAGTATAAATGCATACTGTGGGGCCGGCGCTGTGGCGCAGCAGGTTAAAGCCCTGGCCTGAAGTGCCGGCATCCTATATGGGTGCTGATTCTAGTCCCAGCTGCTCCTCTGCTGATCCAGCTCTCTGCTATGGTCTGGGAAAGCAGTGGGCCCCTGCACCTGCGTGGGAGACCCGGAAGAAGCTCCTGGTTCTTGGCTTTGGATCAGTGTAGCTCCAGCCATTGCAGCCATCTGGGGAGTGAACCTGTCTCTACCTCTCTGTGTAACTCTGACTTTCAAATAAATGAAATAAATATTTAAAAAATAAAGCACTCTGGCCGCAGCAGCCATTGGGGTGTGAATCAACGGAAAAAGGAAGACCTTCCTCTCTCTCTCTCTCACTGTCCATTCTGCCTGTCAAAAATAAAATAAATAAATAAATAAAACAAAATAAATGCACGTTGTTTTGTTGTAGTTATTTTTAAAGATTTATTTTATTTATTTGAAATGCAGAATTAGAGAGAGAGAGGGAGACAGAGAGAGAGAGAGGTCTTCCATCCTTTGGTTTACTCCCCCAAGTGGCCCCAATGGCCAGAGCTGAGCCGGGCCAAAGCCAAGAGCCAGGAGCTTCATGCAGGTCTTCCATGTGGGTGCAGGGGCCCGAGGACTTGGCCCATCTTCCACTGCTTCCCCAGGCATATTAGCAGGGAGCTGGATTGGAAGTGGGGCAGCCATTTGAGCAACTTGAACAGGCGCTGCAGATGGCGGGGTTACCTGTTACACCGCAACAATGGCCCCAGCAAAATTTTTTTTTATAATTTGAATGTGTCCCCCAAAGTGTATGTGTTAGAAACTTAATCCCCAGTGCAACCATATGGAGAGGTAGGAGCTTTAAGATAAGAATGGGTTGGTTATCATCAGAGCGCGTTCCTCATAAAGAATGACTTTGGCTCCTTCCCATTCTCCCCAAGCCGCATACACAACGTGCACATTCTATTGCCCTTCTGCCTTCTGCCATGGGATGGCACAGCACAAAGACCCTGGACAAACATGAACCCCTGGAGCCTGGGCTTCCCAGCCTTTAGTACATCTTTGCTCTCCACAGATCACCTCCGCCACGTATTCTGTTACAACGGCACCAAACGGGCTAAGACAATTGTGCTTACACAATTAAAAACTCAGGTTTATCAGAGCAGTTTCCTACCAAAACTACTATACCACCTAGGGAATCCTCTGCTTTACTGGCTCAGCCACTAGAAACAACTTCAAAGAACTTGGAAAGATGGACGCAACATAGTATATTAAGTGAAATGAGCCTATATCAGAAAAACAGGTTATAAGAACATTTTTTTATTAAAATATCTGAGTCCATTCACAGAACTCTGGTGTGTTGGTATATGAGGTTATTTCAAAAAGTTTGAAATGGAAGATGGAACTAAAATTGGAATAAAAATGGAACTTGGTACAAAAATATTTTGAAGTCTGTGCATACGAAGGCTCTTCAAAAACTGTATGAAAATGCATATTATGAAAAATTATGCATAGATTTCAAAAATTTTATACTAAAATAAACTTATATTTTAATTAGCTTTTTGAAGTACTCTCATGTAATATATTTTTAAGATTTAGTTATTTATTTGAAAGTCATATTTATGCAGAGAGAGGAGAGGCAGAGAGAGAGAGGTCTTCCATCCACTGGTTCACTACCCAGTTGGCCGCAATGGCCAGAGCTGCACTGATCCAGAGCCAGGAGCCAGGAGTTTCTCCCAGGTCTCCCACATGGGTGCAGAGGCCCAAGGACTTGGGCCATCTTCTACTGCTTTCCCAGGCCATAGCAGAGAGCTGGATCGAAAATGGAGCAGCCAGAACTGGAACCGGTGCCCATATGGGATGCCGGCACTGCAGGCAGTGGCTTTACCCACTATGAAACAGTGACGGTCTCTCATATAATATTTTTAAAAAACCACATCTCGGGGCTGGCATTGTGGCCTAGCAGGTTAAGCTGCTACCTGCAATGCTAACATCACATATAGGCACCAGTTCAAGTCCTGGCTGCTCCACTTCTGAAGTGACACCCTGACAGTAGGAACTCCATTTTAGAGCACCCAAGACTCCATCTTGAGAAAGCCTCCCACCCCACCGTGAGACTATGGTCTGAAACTAACTATGTTCTGAAACTAAGACAATTCAGTTCACTGCATCCTGCTTGGCAAAACATAGAAATTCCCTAGCATGATTGCTCAAGCTTCAAACAGATACACTGCACCTGGATTGGTGTTAAGATTGTAATTTGTCTATGTTCCACATATGATTTAGGTCCATACCTGGACTAATATGAAGATTGTAATTGATATTGTCAAGATTGTAAGATTTTGGCCAGCGTTTTGGCTCAATAGACTAATCCTCTGCCTGCAGCGCCAGCACCCCGGGTTCCAGTCCTCGTTGGGGTGCTGGATTCTGTCCTGATTGCCCCTCTTCCAGGCCAGCTCTCTGCCTGTGGCCCAGGAAGGCAGTGGAGGATGGCCCAGGTGCTTGGACCCTGCACCCGCATGGGAGACAGGAGGAAGCACCTGGCTCCTGGCTTCAGATCAGCGCAGCGCACCTGATGTAGCGGCCATTTCGGGGTTGAACCAATGGAAGGAAGACCTGTCTCTCTGTGTCTCTCTCTCTCACTGTCTAACTCTACCTGTCAAAAATAAAAATCTAAAAAGAGGGGTTGGCATTCTAGTATAGCAGGTTAAACCACCACCTGCAATGTCAGCGTCCCATATCAGAGTTGTGGTTTGAACAGCTCCACTTCCTATACAGCTCCCTGCTGATGTGCCTAGGAAAGTAGTGGAAAATGGCCCAAATATTTGGGCCATTCCACCCGCATGGGAGACCCCGATGGAATCCAGGCTCTGGACTTTGGTCTGACCAAGCCTCAGCCATTGGGGAGTGAAGCAATGGACAGAATATTTTCTTTCTCTCTCTCTCTTTCTCTCACTCTTGCTCTCCCCCTCTCCCTGCCCCCAGATTATGCACTGCTCTGCCTTTCAAATAAATAAAATAAAGAAAGTTAGCTAGAAGGATTGGAATGCATTTGTAAATGAATATAAACAAGAAAGCAGGTTTCACAATACTAATATATGCAGCAGAACAAATTCAAAGGAAAGATATTAAACAGAACCATAAAGGCTATTTTATAATGGTAAAAAATGTAATCTACACTGAAAATATGACTCTTAGAAGTCTTTATGTGTCAGTATTAGTTTTCAGTTATTAGTTTTCTGTTTCTGCATCACACAAACTTAGCAATGTGGGACAACGCCCATTTATTTTTTTTAAAGGTTTATTTTATTTATTTGAAAGACAGAGTTACAGAGAGAAGTAGAGACAAAAAGAGAGGTCTTCCATCTGCTGGTTCACTCCCCAAATGGCCACAATGGCCAGAGGTGGGCTGATAGGAAGCCAGGAGCCAAGAGCTTCTTCCAGGTCTCCCACGTGGGTGCAGGGGCCCAGGTACTTGGGCCATCCTCCACTGCTTTCCCAGGCACATTAGCAGGAAGCTGGACTGGAAGTGGAGCAGCTGGAACTCAAACTGGTGCCCATATGGGATGCAGGCACTGCATGCCAGGGCTTTAACCCACTGCACCACAGTGACAGCACCCAACACCTGTTTATTTCTCACGTGGGTTCTGTGGTCAGAAGTCTGGGCAGTGTGGGTGGGTACTCTGTCCAGTGTCTCACAAGACTGAACTCCAATCAAGGTATCAGCTGATCTGTGTTCTCACTTAGAGGCCCTTCAGGGGTGAGGAACACCTGGCCTGCAGGCAAAGAAATCCCTTGGTCTGGCCCTGGCAAGGCAACCACAGCTGGGATTCAAAATTCAACAAATCTGTAGCAGGCTAATTTTTTTAAAGATTTTATTTATTTAGGCTGGCGCCGCTGCTCAATAGGCTAATTCTCCGCCCTGCGGCGCCAGCACACCAGGTTCTAGTCCCGGTCGGGGCGCCGGATTCTGTCCCGGTTGCCCCTCTTCCAGTCCACCTCTCTGCTGCGGCCCGGGAGTGCAGTGGAGGATGGCCCAAGTGCTTGGGCCCTGCACCCGCATGGGAGACCAGGAGAAGCACCTGGCTCCCGGCTTCAGATCAGTGCAGTGCACTGGCCGCAGTGCGCCAACCGCAGCGGCCATTGGAGGGTGAACCAACGGTAAAGGAAGACCTTTCTCTCTGTCTCTCTCTCTCTCACTGTCTACTCTGCCTGTCAAAAATAAAAAAATTAAAAATAAATTTAAAAAATATTTTATTTATTTATTTGAGAGGTAGAGTTACAGACAGTGAGAGGGAGAAACAGAGAGAAAAGTCTTCCGTCCATTGGTTCACTCCCCAAATGGCCACAACGGCCAGAGCTGTGCCGATCCGAAGCCAGGAGCAGGTGCTTCTTCCGGGTCTCCCATGTGGGTGCAGGGGCCCAAGCACTTAGCCATCCTCCACTGCTTTCCTAGGCCACAGAAGAGAGCTAGATTTGAAGAGGAGCAGCTGGGACTAGAACCGGCGCCCATATGGGATGCCGGCACCAAAGGTGGAGGATTAACATACTGTGGCACAGCACCGGCTCCAAGGCCAATTTTTAACTTGACAATTTTGTATGGCCTGCAAATTAGGTTATGAATATCCAAATAGCCCTTGACAGAAAAAATATGCCTGGCCCCTGATGGACTAGGGACCGTCTTCCAAGAGGTTCAGGTTATTAGCAGAATTCAGATCCTTAAGATTGTAGGACTGAGGTCTTGATTTCTTCGCTGGATGTTGCTTGGGGAGCACGCTCAGCCACCCACAAGTCCCTACCTCATGGGCCCCTCCACTGGCACTCCCCAACCCTGCCAGCAGGAGGCACTCTCACTTCAATGTCTTCTGACTTTTCAAAGGGCTCACCTGATTCCATCAGACCCACAAGGATCATCTTCCTTTGATTAACTGAGGTTGATGGACTGGGGAGTTCAGCTGTATCTGCAGAATCCTGTTGCCTTTGGCTTGTATCTCAACTTCACTGTGGGAGGGACACACTTCACCATGGGAGGGACAGCCCCCACATTCGCGCATCTCTCTCATGCCCCAGGGCAGGGAGGATACAGGCAGGTGCGCCAGGCAGTAGGGATTTGGGAGACCCAGTTAGAATTCTAGCAGCCAGGGGCTGACGCTGTGGCGCGGTGGGTTAAAGCCCTGGCCTGAAGCGCCAGCATCCCATATGGGAGCTGGTTCTAGTCCCAGCTGCTCCTCTTCTGATCCAGCTCTCTGCTATGGCCTGGGATAGCAGTAGAAGATGGCCCAGGTACCTGGGCCCCTGCACCCAAGTGGAGGACTCGGAAGAGGCTCCTGGCTCCTGGCTTCGGATTGGCACAGCTCCAGACGTTGCGGCCATCTGGGGAGTGAACCAGCGCATGGAAGACCTCTCTCTCTGTCTCTACCTCTCTCTGTAACTCTTTCAAATAAATAAAATTAAATTAAAAAATTCTAACAGCCATAGTTGTGAAATGTTTTTCATAAAAATATGTTAAGCAATAACTATTAAAATTGCAAAAAAATTTTAGTTTTGTAAAATACAATAGTGTGATCCAATATATAGCTTCATCTTTGATGGATTGAGAAGGCAAAAGAAAAAATGACTCTCATATAGGAAGTTTAAGTTATACAATTAACAAGATTGACTTGAAAGATTTTTGGAACTCTAAAAACAGAGAATATATTTGTTTTTCCAGTGTGTTATATACTTGAATCTATGTTAGATAAAGGGAAAGTCTTAGAGTTTGAAAAGTAAATATTACACAGGCCACAGTCTCTAAGGCAATAAAACTAAAAGAGAAGAAAGATTAACCAAAGTAATCCAACCAATGAAGAAGCTTAAGGGCTCGTACTGTGGCATAGCAGATTAAGCCGCCTCCTACAGCACTGGCATCCCATACAGGTGCCAGTTCAAGACCTGGCTGCCCCACTTGCAATCCAGCTCCCTGTTAATGGGCCTGGGAAGGCAGTGAGAGATGACCCAAACCCTTGGGCCCCTATCACTCATGTGGGAGACCTGGATCAATCTCCTGTCTCCTGGCTTCAGTCTGGCCCAGCCCTGGCCATTGCAGCCATTTGAGGAGTCAACCAGTAGATGGAAGCTCACTCACTTTCTCTCTCTCTCTCTCTCTCTCTCTCTCTCTCTCTCTCCCTCTTTCTCTGCCTCTCCCTCCCTGTAACTCTGCCTTTCAAATAAATTAGGTTGTTTTTTTAAAAGAAGTTTAATTACTCTTTTAAATAATTATTGAATCAAAGAAAAAAGTAATATCACAATAAAAGTTTAGAGACAATCAAAGGGCTACATATAAAAGATTATAGAGGGGCCAGCGCTGTGGTACAGCAGGCTAAAGCCCCAGTCTGCAGTATTGGCATTCCATATGGGCACTGGTTTGAGTCCTGGCTGCACCACTTCCAATCCAGCTTTCTGCTATGGCCCAGGAAAGCAGTAGAAGATGGCCCAAGTCCTTGGGCACCTGCACTCATGCGGGAGACCCGAAGAAGCTCCTGGCTCCTGGCTCCTGGCTCCTGGCTTCAGATTGGTGCAGCTCCAGCCCTTGCAGCCATCTAGGGAGTGAACTAGTGGATGGAAGACCTCTCTCTCTCTCTCTCTCTCTCTCTCTCTCTCTCTCTCTCTCTGCCTCTCCTCTCTCTGTGTAACTGTGACTTTAAAATAAATAAATAAATATTTTCAAAAAGAAGAAGAAGAGAGAGAAAATGGAGTAGAAACCAAGAGAATTAGGGCTTTTTTCATTCTTTTGGCCACAAGGACACGAGAAGCCAAGAACAGAGTGGGAATCTGGTGACGGCAAAGTCTTAGTTAATGTCCGGCTGGTGCACAACTCTAGGCAATGGGGTCGCGCTAAGAAGTGAATGGCAGGGGACCATCAGGCTAGCATCCCAAATCGGACTGCCTCCTTTGAGTCCTGTTTATTTCACTCCCATCCAACTTTCTGCTATCGTGTACCCTAGAAGGCAACAGGTGACGACTCCAGTAGGTGGGTCCCCGCTGTCCACATGGGAGACCCAGACTGAGTCCTGGGCTCCTGGTTTCGTCTTGGCCCAGCTTTTAGGGAGTGAATGAGCAAATGGAAGCTCTCTCTCCCTCTCTCTTTTTCTGCCTTTCAAATAAAATGAACAATAAATAGATAAATAACACTAAGTAAATGATAATGGGGAGGGGGCTCCACTGGTGAGAGGTTGGGAGGGAGTCTGGGAAGAGTGGAGCCACAGTCTGGCATGAAAGCCCAGGGGGAGAATTTACATCAGGCACTCAAGAACTTTGGTGTTCTCTCTCTCTCTCTCTCTCTCTCTCTCTCTCTGGTTTCCAGGGCTCAGAAAGGAGCAGCGAAAGCAAACCAACAGTTTTCACGTTCATTTGTTGCAACACTCGGTATTTTAGAAATATGTGCGTCTGTCTTTCACAGTAGTTTTCAATTGCTGACCAGATCAAAGCCAAACGCAGCCGCCACCGCCTCCTCCCACACCCCGGTCATGTGGTCCTGTAACCTAACACTTTCTCACGTGCCGCCCAGGTTGCCCTTTGGCCTCCTTGCTCCCTATGTCACAGTCACTTTCTCCATTCACACTACTTGTTCTCAGTTTCGTATCTCATGCTCGACAGACCTAACATGGTGCTTTCGCTTCCCCCCAGTCTCCTTTCTCAAGTTCAAAACAGCCTGCCCTTTTAACCAGAATTTGGTGGGCAATATTCGTATCTGTGTTTAAAGCATCGACAGTCCTTGGTTTCTGTCCGTGTAAACGGAGAAGGCTGAATCCATGATCTTTAAAGGCTCGGATTCGGAAGTTAGGTTAGGAGAGCCCGGCAATCTTAGCTTTGGAAATTCCCCCACCTACTGGTGGGTCCTGCGTGTTCATTCTCTATAATTAGACTGGCAGCCGTTTCGTGAGTTTGAGTATCTTTTAGAATGTCACCTGCCTTTTGTGTATGATGATGCATTTAAAAATCATTTGGAGTCATAGAATCAGAAATTCTGTTATACTGAAAATATATTATCAATTTCAATGCAAAACATTTTAACACAGATAATTTTCTTAATGCTTTCTAACCACCACCAGGGGGCAGAAAAGCATCATATAGCAATTCTCTCCAAGTCTGCTTGAGGGAAAGGGGGTCTTAGTTTATGTGAATTTCTAAAATTTAGCACTAAAATCAAATTATTATTTTTTAAAGATTTATTTGTTTGTTTGAAAGAGTTGTAGAAGAGAGATGGAGACAGAGAGAGAGTATGAGCTTCCATTCACTGGTTCACTACTCCCCCAAATGGCTGCAATAGTTAGAGTTGACCCAGGTGGAAGCCAGGAGCCAGGAGCTTTAACTGGGTATCCCAGGTGCGTGACAGGGGCTCAAACACTTGGGCCATCTTCCACTGTTTTCCTAGGGTTTTAGGGAGTTGGATTGACAGTGATGTAGCCAGGACACAAACTTTAGCATCCATATGGAATGCCAGCATCATAGACATCAGCTTTACCCACTACACCACTATACCAGCTCCTCAAATTATTTTTTTAATTCTGTTTTACTTGCTTTTACTTGGTGTGTTGGGCACCTTATTTCCAGAAGAAGCCTTTGGTGGTGGTTTCATTTTTTACAATTATTTTCTATTGATACATGAAATCAGACAAACCTTATCCTGAAGTGCACAGCAAAGACCAATTTGACATCACAGATCTGACTTGCCATGTACAAGGGAACTTACTTAAACTGGTGGAAAAGTGGGGCCAGCACTGTGGCATAGTGGGTTTAGCTGCTGCCTGAAATGCCAGCATTCCAGCTGCTCCACTTCTAATCCAGCTCCCTTCTACTGTGCCTGGGAAAACAGCAGAAGACGACCCAAGTGCTTGGGCCCCTGCACCCAAGTGGGAGACCTGGTTGAGGCTCCCAGCTCCTGGTTTTGGCCTGGCCCAGCCTTGGCTGTTGTGGTCATTTGGGGAGTGAACCAGAGGATGTAAGATGTCCCTCTTTCTCTGCCTCTCCTTCTCTCTCTGCAACTCTGGCTTTCAAATAAAAAAATTTTAAAAGGTCAAAAAATTGAATTAGAAGTTTATTTTTGTGCAAAACTATTTTGAAATCCATACAGTTTTTTGTAACATGCATTTTTCCATGAACTCTTTGAAGTGTCTCTATCCATGAATTTCAAAAACTTTTTGCGTCACAATTAGCTTATCTTTTAATTCCTCTTTCCACACATTTTTTGAAGTATGTGCATTACTTGTAAAAATAGTTGAAATATATTTACAAACTAAATCTCACTAAAAGTTGGAGCAATCCTTACAAAACATATTTGTAGCTGCCCAAATGTTAAGAACTGTCTTCAGCTGACATGGAGTCAAACATTGCTAAAAAGAGTCACTTCCCTCAAGGCTTCTCTTCCAAAACAAATGCCTAAAAGAGTAGAATGCAATCATTACCTCTGCTTCCCCACCTTCCATTCTGTCTGCAGTCAGCTTTTCACTGCTCTCCCCCTGAAACTACCCAGGCAAAACCATGCATGACCTCCTGATGGCCAGTCCAGGGTCTTTAGTTGAGAGGGTCGTAAGCCAGTTCTGCTGATTTAAGAGGAATGCATTTCAAGGATAGCACAGCTCCTGAAGCGGAAGGGGAAAGTACCGTTTGCGAGAGTTATCGACGATCTCATCAGGTAAGGAATTTCTGCTGGTGTTGAGTTTATTCCAGCCCTGGATCACTTGGCCCAAGTTTCCAAGTCCCCGATGAGCCGGCCACCTGGCTAACCTTAGCTGGTAGCAGGGGCCCTAGATGGCACTCTGATATGGGATGTAGGCAGCCTAAGCAATAGCCTACCCCGCTGTGCCACAGGCCTCTCCCTCATCCTTTTTTTATTTCCTGCCTATTCACTTGATCTGAGACATTTGTCTTCTTCTGCCCTTCTATTGGGATTTACACCATCCATTCCTGGGTTCTTAGACTTCTGCTCTTGGGCCAGAACTGCACCAGCACCCTGCTCTCCTGGGTCACAGCTTGCAGACAGCAAACGATGGATCTTATCAGCAAAAGCAAAGAAACATGTATTATGAAAAAAACTATGCATAAACTCTGAGATTTTTTGCACCAGAATACACTTATCTTTGAATTTCATTTTTCCACAAACAACTTCAAAAAGTACATAAAAAATGGAGTTCAAAGATAAATGTTTTAGCGCAAAAAATGTTCTTTATGTCTAAGCAGACCCTTTGGCTGTTTTTCTGGAGAAGCTTAATAAAAATCTCTCCTCCCACTGCATTCTTTTTTTTTTTTTTTTAAAGATTTCATTTATTTATTTGAGAGGTAGAGTTACAGAGAAGAGAGAGAGAAAGAAAAGTCTTCCATCTGCTGGCTCACTCCCCAGATGGCCGCAATGGCCGGAGCTGAGCTGAACTGAAGCCAGGAGCCAGAAGCTTCTTCCTGGTCTCCCACGTGGGTGCAGGGGCCCAAGCACTTGGGCCATCTTCAACTGCTTTCCCAGGCCATTAGAGAGCTAGATCAGAAGAGGAACAGACAGGACTTGAACTGGTGTCCATATGAGATTCCAGTGCTGCAGGTGGAGGCTTAGCCCACTGCGCCACCGCGCCACAGCGCCAGCCCTCCACTACATTTTTTTTTTTTAATTTGACAGGTAGTTATAAACAGTGAGAGAGAGCAACAGAGAGAAAGGTCTTCCTTTTTCCGTTGGTTCACCCCCCAAATGTCTGCCACGGCGGCACTGCGCCAATCCGAAGCCAGGAGCCAGGTGCTTCTTCCTGGTCTCCCATGCTGGTGCAGGTGCCCAAGCACCTGGGCCATCCTACACTGCCCTCCTGGGCCACGGCAAAGAGCTGGACCAGAAGAGGGGCAGACAGGACTAGAACCTGGCACCCATATGGGATGCCGGTGCTGCAGGCAGAGGATTAAGCAATTGAGCCATAGCGCTGGCCCCCCTCCTTTGCATTCTACCATCCTTCCTACCTTACTCACTTCTTCTCACTCTACCATTTCTTTAATATTCTCTGGTTTCTGTTCTTGGCTTTCTTCTCGTTTCATCATTTCACTTCCATTCATTGCATCAAGGGCCACCTGTATCCGATGACTCTCAATCTGTACCTTCACAGATGCAATGTACTCAGCAGCCAGTACCCCCTGGATATCCACAGGAACCTCACTGCACCCCCTTCTGCCATCGTGCACTACCTCCTGTCTTCTTCATTCCCACGGAGGGCATCACAGTCCACTCATCCAGTCAGCCACGCTGCAGAAAGTGTGATGCGCTCTCTCTGGGTGCATGCAGTCAGCCAGTTCTGCAAACTGGGCTTCCTTATTCACTCAAATGCTCCGTCTCCCTTACATCCCCACTGTAAGTGCTCTGGGTTAGGTTCTCTTCATTTTATCTAGATTATACTCTCCCCGCTGGAGTCACGTCTTCAGTGGTACACCATTTCCAACTCATCTTTCACAGTTAGCACAGGGATATGACCAGGTTTATATCCCCGAGTAAAGCTCTTCAACAGCTTCTGCTGTCTGTGGGTTGAAGTCCAAACTCCCTCATGGAGGACAAAAGCACACTCTGACTCCTCCCTCCTTTCTCTGGCTCATCTCCATGCGGGCCAGCCAAGGCCCTAAGTGTCAGCTATTTCTGTGAACTTTGCTCAGGTTGCAGCCTTTCCCAGCAATCACAGTCCCTCCTGTGTCTCCATCACGAATGTTGCTAAGACTTAGCTCAAGACCACCTCCAGTGTATCACCTCAAAACTGTTCCCTAGTCTCAGGCCTGTCTCCTAACAGATGGATGGACCACTGTGCTGGAATGAGATGAAAAGGTCATATCAAGATGGCCGCTGAGGTGAAAAGATCATGTCAAGATGGCCGCTGACAACAGAAACTGCCTGGCAACAGGCTGTGATTGGATGGCTTCGGAAACCACATGACAACAGAGCCTGACTGGCAAAAGGCTGTGATTGGATGGCTTTGGAAACTGCCTGGCAACAGGCTGTGATTGGTTGGGGTATAGACTGCCCCTTGACCAGATTTGCTGGTCTTGACTATATAAGCTGTTGTACTAACTGAAATAAATGAGTCTGTGGGCTGCTTGCCTCAAGCCTGCTTTCACCCGACTCCCCAGGTCTGTGTGGTGACTCCGTGCCTCTTGCCCCCACCATGCTCCTCCTCTCAGAACGAATTCACTGCAACATTGTTGAGAAATCAACTGCAACAGACCACTCCCTCCTTGGGGTTCACACTTTACCCGACACTTACTCACCGCCAAGCTCCCCCATCCATTCTGTGAGCTTTTCAACTACATAGACTGCATCTCACTCGCCTTTGTATCCCCATCATCTAGCATAGTAACCAGCACAGACAGTGCTCAGTAAATGAGGAAAGAAATGGAGCTGTGGCTAGAGGGAGGTGGAGAGGTCTACTCTCTTGAGGTGCTCACGGGGAGCAATCACCAACACTCTTGGGTTAGAACCAGTGAAAGTCATCTAGGGATGCAGTGAGTGTGACTCTCAGCCTTAGGTGCACAAATTGCCTGGGGGAGTACAGATGCTCAACTCACGATGGGGTTACATTCCCAAGAAGACCACTGTAAGTTGAATGTCATAAACAGAAAAAGCATTGTGTGCACCCGACCTCCTGTACATGCTGGCTCAGCAACAGAGCACCGCAGGCCGTCAGTGGTTTTCCTTGGTAACTATGGGGCTAACTAGCAGCTGCCCAGCATCTCCTGGGTTGGACCACCCAGTGGTAGCCAGGGAAAGATCCAAGTTCAACAAGTATGGTTTCTATTGAACGCAGATCACATAAGGAATGCTTTCAGGAGCAATGCTGATGGTACCGCTTGATCGACTCAGACCTAACAGAGTTTCAGGATTTTATTTTTATTTATTTGAGAGGTAGATTTACAGAGAGGCAAAGGCAAAGAGAGGACTCCCACCTACTAGTTCACTTTCCAAATGGCCCCAACAGCCGGAGCTGGGCCAATCTGAAGCCAGGAGCTTCTTCGGGCCTCCCACATGAGTGCAGGTACCCAAGGACTTGGGCCATCCTCTACTGCTTTCCCAGGCCACAGAAGAGAGCTGGATTGGAAGTGGAACAGCTGGGACTTGAACCAGAGCCCCTATGAGAAGCCAGCACTACAGGCAGCAGTTTTACCTGCCAAGCCACAGCGCCGGCCCCACGATCTTATTTTAAAGGCAGAGTTTAGAAAGTGTGAGAGAACTTCCATCTGCTGGTTCGCTCCCCAAATAGCTACAACAGCCTGAAGCCAGGAGCCAGGAGCTTCTTCTGGGTTTCCCACATGGGTGCTGGCGCCCCCAGGTGCATCAGCAAGGAGCTGGATGGGAAGTGCAGCAGCTAGGTCTCGAACCCAGGCCTTAAGGGATGCAGGCATCACAGGCGGTGGCTTCCAGCCCAATACTCAGTCTTAACAGTTTTTCAAATGTTACGTGAAAGTGTCTATTCTAAAACAGATCATTAGCTTCTTAGACATTAAGCCTTTTACATGGCCCTGAGCAGTCAAAAATTATTCTGGGCATCATTAGTAAATATTCCATGGACTCTTCCTCCCTGTTGGCCCTGATTCTGGCCATCCAAGGTTATATACTATGATTGAGGGATCTAATCCAGTTAGGGACATGGGAAAGCATATTAAAATACTAGTCTCTGGGGCCGGCGCTGTGGCATATCAGGTAAAGCCACCGCCTGCAGTGCCGGCATCCCATATAGGCGCCGGTTCAAGACCCGGCTGCTCCACTTCCCATCCACTCTCTGCTATGGCCTGGTAAAGCAGTGTAAGATGGCCCAAGCCCTTGGGCCCCTGCACCCGCGTGGGAGACACCAAAGAAGCTCCTAGCTCCTGGCTTCGGATCGGCGCAGCTCTGGCTGTTGCAGCCAGGAGGGGAGTGAACCAGCGGATCAAAGACCTCTCTGTCTCTCTGCCTCTCCTTCTCTGTAACTGATTTTCAATAAATAAATCTTTTTAAAAAAATTAGTCTGTGGGGGCCAGGGTAGTAACAGAAGGCTCCCAAACCGTGTACATAATCGGGGGTCTTCCCCTAACAGGAAACCAGGCTTAAGGAAGGGTTCCGCTCCGCGGCAGTGGGCAAGTTTTTATGGACACAGGCTCGCTAGCTCCAGCATCAGGACCGAGACCAGCTTGTAAACCAGCAATCTCCCTTCCCGTCACATCCCCAAACAAGTCCCAGTTCAGTCTGGCTGTCGATGTGCTTCTCCCAAGTGCACAAACATTCTCGAGCACAAAGGGCGAACCACGCTCTCGGCTCGGGGAGGGCAATGGCGCCGCTGGCCCCGGGCCCGTCCCGGAAATCCCCCTCCATCCAGCCGAAGTTTCTCACGGGACATCCGGCACCAACCCCCCGGGATTCTCTAGAGAGGCCTCAGGCCTTAGACAGCACTCGATCAACCACAAAGAGGCGTGGGGAGCCGGACTGCCGACAGATCATGAACCCAGAAACCCCTAACCCGACACAACACCCCACCCTCCGGGCCTCCGGCGGCCCCGCGCAGCGCACAGCGCCGCCCCGAGGGGCGGGGTTTCCGCTTCCGGTGGCGGATTGTTGACGCCTGCGGCCGCTGCGGTGGCGGAAGGGCCGTTGGGGAGGGGCCTCTGAGGGGAGGGAGACGGCGCAGTGACAGGTACCGCGAAGGGTGCTGCCGCGGCGACGATGGCAGAAGGGCCCGAGGAAGCCCGAGGCCGCCCTCCCGGGCAGGACGATGGCGCAGGGGACCACGCGCCTGTCCCTTCCCTGAGAGGCCCTCCCGCAGCCGCCGGCCCTTGTCCCCGAGACGCGGCGCAGCTCGAACCCCAGGCCCCGGCCCTCGCGCCCGCCGCCGCCGCTGCCCCGGAGGAGTCGGAGCCGCAGCGGGAGCTCCGGCGGCGGCGAGAGGCGGCCGCGAGCGCCGGCGCGGGGCTGCGGGAGCCGGCGGGCGGCGAGGCGGCCGAGGCCGAGGCGCTGCGGGAGAAGCCGGCGCGGCTGAGCGCCCGCGAGTACTCGCGGCAGGTGCACGAGTGGCTGTGGCAGTCCTACTGCGGCTACCTCACCTGGCACAGCGGCCTGGCCGCCCTCCCCGCCTACTGCAGCCCCCCGCCGCCCGCTGCCGGCTACGCTGCGGCCGCCGCGCCGCCGCCCCCGCAGCTGGCCTACTACAGCCCCTTCTGCTTCCCGAGCGCCGGCGCCGCGGGAGCCGAGCCGGGGGCGGCGGCGGGCGTCGGCACCCCGGGCCCGGTGGCGGGCCTGGGGCCGCGGGCTCCTCCCGGGCAGGGCTCGGGCCGGGCCGCTGCAGCGACTCGCGCGGGATCCGCCGCGCCTCCGCGCAGCGCCAGCGAGAGCGGGCGGCAGGCAGGTGAGCAGCCGCGCGAGGCGCCGGGGGCACCCCGAGGGGGTCTTCGGGTTCGCGGCTCCCGGGAGTGTGCCCGGGCCTCGCACTGCCGTGCCGTCCACCTCGAGCGCCCGGGTCGGTTCCCACGTGCAGAGGAATCTGCTCTGGAGAGCGAGGTGGAGAGTTAGCCCCGCTTGTGCAGGGACTGGACTGGAAACGATCCGGACGTGGCTGCCTAGGGGCGGTGGGACGGCCCGATCCGGAGGATCTGCATGAATGCAAATGGAGTTCCCCAGCGTTGGCTGGCCCGGGCTTACTGCCTGCGGAGCCTCCTTGTTAACTTCTGCTTGGGAACTAGAAATGGCTTTAGTTAGCTACGCTTGTTAGAGTTTGTATTCAGCCACCGATATGTGGACCGAGAACCAGCTGGTGCCTGTATATGAGCCTCAGTCAGATTGAGGATGACAGGTGGATTTATTTTCTAGAAAGTAAAACAACAACTGAGGGGAGGGAAATGTGAGAGACCGGGATTTGCTCTACACAGTATTTATTTATGCTGCACATTATACCGTGGGTGTTTATACTATAGTTAACTCGAGTTTTACCTTTTTCTCTTAAAGTTTAATTGAGTGTCGCCTAGGTGTGATCACCTGGATTCTCCTAGTTTGAGTCCCCGCTGAAATGTTTTGGGTACTTGAATCAAACACAGGTGTGAAATCAATCTTTGAACATTAGAGTGATAAAAATAAATTTTAAGCAGTTTATTCAACACAGTGCAGTGGTATTGCTGTATTTTAGTAATACTCTGGTTGGAATCGGTGTGACTAACTGATGCAAGGTTGTGAGTATTTTTATTTACTAAGTTGTACCTTGACTTTGCTTTCTCCATTCTTACTTGCCTTGTGAAATGATCATTTTTTTCATAATTTTCTTTTTTTTTAACTTACAGGCAGGGAGTATGTTATTCCATCCTTGGCCCACAGATTTATGGCAGAGATGGTGGATTTCTTTATTCTGTTCTTTATAAAAGCAACCATTGTCTTAAGCATTATGCACCTCAGTGGAATAAAGTAAGTTAAGCACCTTGGTAGAAGAGTTTGAATTTCTACTGTTTAGAAATTATTGAGTTCTCTTCATGCCTGCAAGTGACTATAAGGATAATGCCAGTGTGATGATTTCTTTCTGAAAGCTCTGTTGGATTTGTTTCCTACTGGACTTAAGAAATAACTACAAAGGAGAAAAAACTCCTCATACATTCTGTAAGATCTGTGAGAATTTCACCCATCAAAAGTAGGTAAAATGATCCTCCAATCCTGGTTGGTTTTCATTCAGTCATTCTTGGGCCAGGAAGCAGTTTCTCTCTTACTGTCCTGTAGAGAGAGTCTCTAACGACAGAAATGTAAAGAGCTTTTGGCGGGTGAACTCCTAGATGTCTTCCCAAATGGCATTGCTTACCACGAGCCCAGTCCCAAGAGAACTGTAGATGAGACATTTATTTGAATAACCCTCTCCTGAGATTAAAATAATCATAACAGCAGTTCTCATTTGCTAAGCACTTTCTGTATGCTTCTTTATATGGAGGCTTATTTCATCTTCGTACCACTATGAGGTAGAGGCTAATACCTGCATTTTATAGAGATTGAAATGTGAGTATATGAGAAGCTAGGCCCAGAATTTTAAAGGTAACGGAAGTATTAAGTGACCATGTCAAGATACAAACATGTAGTCAATTTTTTTTTTTAGATTTTTTTTTTATTTGAGTGATAGAGTTACAGAGAGAAGGAGAGACAGAGAGAAAGGTCTTCCATCAGCTGGTTCACTCCCCAAATGGCCACAGTGGCTGGAGCTGTGACAATCTGAAACCAGGAGCCAGGAGTGTCTTCTGGGTCTCCCATGTGGGTGCAGGGGCACAAGCACTTGGGCCATCTGCTGCTGCTTTGCCAGGCCATGGCAGAGAGCTGGATCGGAAGAGGAGCAGCGGGGACTCAAACTGGCGCCCATATGAGTTGCCATCGCTGCAGGTGGAGGCTTAGCCTATGACGCTATAGCCCTGGCCCCACATGTAGTCAGAGTCTAAAACCCCTTGCCAGGAAGCTAGTGTTTCTGCTATTCCTTCCTGCCCCCTCCCTCTCCTGTGCCTTTATACATCCGATCAGATGCCAGCTCCTTTGTGTTCCTTCTCCTGAATGGCTTTCCACCCAGACCATTTCCTCCTCACTTTTCATCAGATCATTTTTCACCATCATTGCTTATTCCTAGTCCTGTTACTGTCATCCTTGAATTGATTATAGGAAAAGTCTTTTTTTAAAAAAAAAAAAATTATTTATTTGAAAGGCAGTTAACAGGCAGAGGCAAAGAAGGAGATCTTCCATCCACTGGTTGACTCCACAGATGGCCGCAATGGCTGGAGCTAAGCCTATCCGAAGCCAGGACCCAGGAGTTTCTTCCAGGTTTCCCATGTGGGTGCAGGGGCCCAAGGACTTGGGTCATTTTCCACTGCATTCCCAGGACATAGCAGGGAGCTGGATCAGAAATGGAGCAGCCAGGTCTCAAACTGGTACCCATATGGGATGCTGGCAGGGCACTGCAGGCAGCAGCCTCTGATTATAGTAAAAGTCCATCTCTGTCCATTTTCTGATATAAAGCCAAGTGATTATAAATCTTGATTCTTTTTTAAAACATTTATTTATTTGAAAGGCAGAATTACAGAGAGAAGGAGAGGTATCTTTTATCTGCTGGTTCACTCCCCAAATGGCTGCAACAGCCAAAGCTGGGCCATGCAGATCCAGGAGCCTAAGCTTTATCCAGATCTGCATCATGGGTATCAGGAGCCCAAGGACTTGGGCCATCTTCCGCTGCTTTCCCAGGCACATTAGCCAGGAGCTGGATCAGAAGTGGAGCAGCTGGGGGCTGGCACTGTGGCGTGGCAGATGTAAACCCCTGCTAATGCACTTGGGAAAGCAGTCCTTGGGCCCCTGCACCAGCGTGTGAGACCTATAAGGATCTTGGGGAGTGAACCAGTGGATGGGAGACTTCTCTCTCTCTTTGTTTCTACCTTTCTCTGTAACTGTCTTTGAAATAAATAAATCTAAAAAGAAAAAAAGTGGAGCAACTGAGGCTCGAACAAGCGCCCATATGGGATGCCAGTGCTACAGGCAGCAGCTTAACCAGCTGTGCCACAGCACTGGGCCCTAAGTCCTGTTTCTTAATCATTGTCATCTCTCACACCTAACAGTGGAGCTGTACCAAACTGCTTATACGTCCATCCCTCACTCTCTCCCTCTAGAACTCTCTTCACTCAGGTCTGTTCATCCTTCAGCTGCTGGCTTACGGGGCGTTCCTGGGAAGCTCCATTAGGTTCAAGTGTACCTGGTGTGGTGTGCACAGTGTTGTATGGTTCCATCACAGCTCCAACCCACTGCGATACTGCTACTTTTCATTGTTCTGTGTTCCTGGCTGGGTTAGAATCTCCCGAAAAGCAGTGGCCATTTTGAATTGATTAACCATGAAATGCCCAGGGCTGCTACGGTGCCTGGTCGTGATAGCATTGCTTACATAAGCTGATGAACGTTTTGTAAAATTAGCTACAGAGAACCCAAATGTTTGTTTAGAAAATGCAGTTGTTCTGATAATTCTTTATAACCCCAAACTGTTATTTTGTGTAGGGATATCTCTAAGTTTGCTATGCACTATATAATTGAAGAAATAGATGAAGACACATCAATGGAAGACTTGCAGAAAATGATGGTTGTGGCTCTTATATACAGATTATTAGTTTGTTTCTATGAGGTAAGCTGCTGACCAGCAAATATTAACAGTGTAATTTTAGATTTTTCAACCCCAAACAAAAGAAGTAATGAAATTTATAATCATTGTATTTTTCATTACAACATTTTTTTAATAACAGCAAATGATTGAAAGCAGTCTAACAGATTAGTTAAAAAGGTGAATTTTGGTACCAGTGTATCTATCATGTTTTTTAAAAAACTTATTTGAAAGGCAGAATGACAGGTGGAGAGGGAGGTAGAGAATTGATCTTCCAAATGCTCATTCACTCCCTAGAAGGTTGCAACAGCCAGCTCTGGGCCAGGCTGAAACCAGGAGCCATTTGGGTCTCCCACTTGAGGGGTCCTGGTACTTGGGCCATCATCTGCTGAGTTCCCAGGACATTAACTGGGCGCTGGGTCAGAGGCAGAACAGTGCCTCTTTCATGGTTTTCTTTTCAGATGTCGTCCTACTTTTCTGATTTATCCAGGTTTTAATTAACATCTATTAGTTTTTAGGTAGAAAATTTTGGGGAGAGAGTTTAGTTTCCTTGTAATATTTTCCAGTCTTAGAAAATCAGATAAAATTCTACTCATAAACAGATTACCACCCAAAAATATATTTCTGTGCTACTTGTAAAACTTGAAATAAGTTTTTCCACAGAAACAACTAGCTAGACCTATCATGGGTCGTAGAGAAATGTTATAGTAGACATTGTGGTACTGCACACCTTGGAGACTTGTAGAAATGCATCACATGGTTAGCCTTGGAGTATTCTGTGCAGTTCTTCCAACGTGGAATTTTTAAAACATGAACTAATGTGGCAAGGAAACGTACCCTTGAAAAGTGGTAGTAGCTGAGCTGGTGACTTGTTTTTCCATTATCCTCTTTCCTTAGATAATTTGCATCTGGGGAGCAGGTGGCGCAACCCCCGGGAAGTTCCTGCTAGGGCTTCGAGTTGTGACATGTGACACGTCCGTGCTGATTGCTCCAAGTCGGGTTTTAGTGATTCCTTCCTCGAATGTTAGCATTACAACGTAAGTCCTTTTCTTATATGCTTATGAAACTAAATAATATTGCAGCATTTGATAGTGTTTTTAAGAGAGTTTTCTTCAAGGCAGATAGGTAAGCTTATGTTTGTTAAGTTTAAGACGGAGCTTTATGACTGTTTCAGTTGTTACATGATTGGAGGCCCCTTTCACCAAGCATTTTCAAGGTGATCATTTTAGGGAACATAAGTCACAGTACTGAGAGGATGCCTTGGGTGTGGAGGCTTCATCAGTGCCCCGTGCCCAGGGTTCCTGTTCTCTAGATCGGTGGAAGTTGGGGCAGTTGCTGACTTGCCTTGAGACTCGTTATGGTAATAGCTGCCACCCTCCCACCTAAGAGTTTTGACAGGCATTCTCTTGAGTGCTAGGGCTTGCAGTACCTCAGGACTGCTGGCTGGCTGTTGGCGTCTAGCTCCAGGGGAAAGGTAAACTAGTTCTACTACGAGTTGTGGAGGTGAGTGGGTGGTGATCAGTTGTGCCAAACAAGATGCTGGAATTGTTGCCGGAATGATTCAATCGATTGTACATGAAGACCTAGGAAGAATCGACTCTTAAGAGCCATGATGTTACTGGCATCCTCAAGTTTTCCCTTCAGACTTTGTGGTAACCATTCTGGTTGTGTCTTTTAGTCAATAATGACCAGTGTTTATTGAGCACTTCTTATATATGAGGCACACCACTAACACTGAGCATGTATTAAGTAACTTAATCCTAGCCTTAAAAAATAGTGGTAATTGTCCCTCTTTTTCAGATGTGGAACACAACAAGTGCTTAGTAGAAGGTGGATGTGAAACCAGTAGTCTGGATTCAGTGCCACATACTCTTAGCCACTGTGCTTTTCTGTAGCCTTCCAGGCCACATAAGGCAGAAATCTAACATTAGTAGGGTGACACTCCAGTCTTGAGTTGTTAGGCTTTTTAAAGTTTCTCTTAATCACTGGATCCCATAGAAGAGAGCTGATAAACACACACTAACTTAATAACTTGCTTCATGAAAGGTAGAAGCATGTGGTTTAGAAGATACTAGAAGCATGGAGTATCAGTGTGACTATGGGAAGGTAAACAAAGGAAACTGCCATCCTTTCCTTCTAACAAAATATTAGACAATACTGTAGACGCTTACTAGTTCATATTCTAAAACCATGGAATCCGTGCCTTTCTTGTGAAAGTTCTAAACACTTTTAGAAATAGCCCACGTGTTTGCATCACAATGTAATGTTACTTGAAAATAACTCCGATATCAAAGTAAAAATTCCCTCAATTATAGTTTGAGTATGTCTGAACATTTTAGGATACCATCAGTCTGTATGTAGTTATGATATACAGCTTACCTGATACTCTTGCTTTAATTTTTTAGGTCTACCATACGGGCTTTGATCAAGAATTTTTCTATTGCTTCTTTTTTCCCTGCATTCATCACACTGCTGTTTTTTCAACATAATCGAACAGCATATGACATTGTCGCAGGAACCATCGTGGTAAAGAGAAACGGGGTCAGATGATGCCCCAGAAAAACCTGAATTCCATACTGTTTGGAATAATGACAAGACTAAATTATGTATCAACACCATCAGTATCCCTGGGTAGCATTAATTGATGATTTAGAAATTAAAGCAGTCATTCCAGTGGGATGGAGGAGACTGTTCTGAAAGTATTGCTTTTACTTGAATGCCAAAGAACTATTCCAGAAGAAAGATCTGTTAAATTCAAGTGTTAAAAATTTTTAGATCGAAAAGAAGGCCAGTGGTTTCATAATCACCAATGGACAACATATATACTTTCTTAAAATCTAAGACATTAGAATTTGCCAAAAGCATTTTCAGCTTTGAAATCTCCAAATGAAACTTCAAAATTTTACTTTGGTTTATCCCAAAACGGTGGAAAATGTCCAGTTGTGTTTTGTAAACACCTACATCATTTCATCTTAGGTAACACTTCCTGAGGAAATTGCCGTCTGGTTTTGATGGGAGTGAGGACAAACTGGAGAATCCACTTCCCCTCCCGTCCCAGGCAGGAGGTGGTGAGTTAGCTGCAAAGGAGAGGGGCAGGGAATGCAGGCCTGGCAGGTCCCTTAGCTGAAGCTCTGCAGTCCGTACTGTGCTCGCCGCAGGAATGAACTTTGTAACTATCCTCAGCGCCTAAACACACGTTTGGGACAAGTTTCTCATGATGAAAAGGTATTAAGTCATATTGCTATATTATCAGTGAATTTTTAAAGAAAAGGATTTTTAAAGAAAAGGTAAGTTTTAGTGATTGCTTTTAGTGGGAGAAAAACTTATATTGTCATCGTAAATTTAACTTACAGTTCATGTGTATTTTCAGTGCCCAAAAGTCAAACTATAAATATGTGGGGAAAACTTCATCAGTTGCGTACTGTAAAACATTCCTATTCCTAGTATGTGTGCAGCATGACAAAAGTATTAGTGCCCTTCAGTGTTCTGAATCTGAGTGTCACTTTATATACCACATACTCACATTCAGCTTTCCTTTTATATTTTATATGGTTCCATGACTGCTGAAATATCAAATTCAAGAGTCTTATAGTTCATCGTTAACTCTACATACATACTAGTAGCCTGTGAAATACTGACAATTTTTTTCCCGTTATGAACTGTTCTTTGTATAGTAAGGGGTTATCTCACTCCCAGACATTATTCTGGGTTATTTCAGCTCATTTTGGGCCTGCAAGGGATGGAGTTTTGGGGAAAATGTTAAGCAAAGTAATACTTTGTTTATTGCCATTTATTCTTCTATTGAAGCAAAATTGGGTTTTTTTGTGCACTTTTTGGATATCCCATTTACCTCTTTTGAGCTATACCTGTGCTATTTCTAGTTTGTTTTATTTGATTTTTAGGCATTTATTTACTCTGATAATTATTTTCCAAAAGAACCAGAACACTAAATTGTATTGCAGTTCAAAATTAGATTGCTTTAGCAAAGGACCAATCTGAGTTTTGTTCCTGGTCTTTACTAGCAAATGCAAGAATGTCAGTTTATCACTGTTATCAATTTTTATAATGAGTTTTTCTTTGACACTTAAAAGTGAAAATACATTTACTGTTTATAGAAATTTTAACTGTCCTTTTATTACCTTTTTATTATAGAATTTCATAAACCATGCTTTTCACAATTTTTTTATTAAATCAGACTTCACAGAAAGCCTGTTAAGTGTGTCAGAGTACCAAACAGATCACTATGATTCTTCACAGCAAAAAACAAGAAATTAATTTTTAAAAATTACAAAAATTAGAGAAGTGTTGCAAAAATTAACGTTAAGTGTATACACTAGCATTGGTATATATTCTATTTTTGCCATCAGCTGGGGAATTCAAATTGAAATGTCCTTCAGTTCTGTAGCTCTGTAGTACATCTTTGCATTTATAATCTCTGCTCAGGTCACAGGTTTGTACCTAGGCTTTCACTTAAACACTAAAAAAGGCAAGCATGTCCAGTTCGTTATTAAAAAAAAAAAAAAAGACCTGCACATTTGCTGTCCATGAGCCATTGAGATCTGTTTGGATTCAGGTTATACTGTACAGCCCCACATGATGAGTACTGCACAAGTGTTATTGGTCTGGCTTTGTAACGAAACCCAAGTCTGTCTGTGTATCAGGGAGAGATTTTGATTCCCAGATTTGAAAAAAAAAAAATGTCAAAATAGTTGCAGGAGAGGAAACGAGGATTTAGTGCTATATTTTTTTCTCTTGGGATTATGTGGGTCTCCTTTCTTTTCAGAACACAATAGTGTATTTCACTTACAGAAATACTGATTTTCTGCATCAAAGTATCATTTTGATGCTGAAGCTCTAACCTAGAAAGGCAAAGGGAACAAAACCTAGGATTGAAACCAAGTGAGAATACTATTTCAGTGAACATGTCCTGAGTTAACACTGTAGGACTATGGTTACCGCTGCTGAAGAACAGACTAGCAGCTAATTCAAGCAGCCAGAAAAGCTTCGTGCCCATTGCTGGGTAGTTAGTGCACCTTCAGAAAAGTGAGTGAAGAGTGGTGTTCATGTTGGAGCCGGTGGTAGGGAAGTGTATGGTGATGGCAGCCTGGATTTCAGAGTACTGTGGACCGCAGGAACAAGCCAGCAGTGTGTTAGTAAGCCTTCACTTGCCAGTATTATCAAGATAACTGAATTGCTCAAACTTTACACTCTTAAGAACAACCTAAATGAGATCCCCAATCTGTAACTTCTCTGCCGGTTGAGTTTCTGTTACCACACTTTCTTTGATTCCTAACATACTTCTTCATGTTGTTGATAATTTTTATACAGATGGGAATTACTTACATCTCAACTGGTAACTCCGTTAGCTCCGGCTCAGTTGTCACTTCTGCCTGGCCTTTTTTTTTTTTTTTTAAATTTCACCCAGTATTTAAAACGGAAAGAAACGCATTCTCTTAGAAGGCTACTTTGCCTAAATCAATGAATTTTTAGTGCTTTGTATCACTTTGACAGTAAAATGAATTTGTCCTCATCAATGACTTATTTGGGTATTTTATTTATGCACAGATTTTTTTCCAACAAAGGGAAAGTAGAGGTTGAAAATCACTGATTGCCGCTTGGTAATACAGGGCTTTTGGTGGGGGAAGTGGGATATTAAATGCCCTCAGCCCACACTTGTCCCCTTTGTTTCTTTGAAGAATATGCTTAAATAGGAGTGATTCTAAATTCTGGTTACTGCCACTGCAGTTATTTGCTGTTCCCCATCCCCAGTACCAAAGGCCATCTTCAGACATGTGCTTGCCTGCGTGAAGTTCATTTCAGCTGTGTAAATCTCCTCGCAGTTCTCAACAGTAGGGCTTTACCTGTAACAGTACCTGGTGGTCTGCTATAAATAAAATTCAGCATTGATTTCAGTGATCCTGTGCCACCAATTTGTATTCTTTGTCTCAGTAAATACTGCATCACCAGTGCACTTGTGTTTTACTTCTTTGAAGTTTTTGGAATCTCCTGATTAGGGAGACTTTGCTTCCAACACAGCTAGCTCTTTACTGCCAGTGGCTGCAGTCAACTACAGTGCTTTCAAAAAGAGGTCTGTGGGCCGGCGCCGAGGCTCACTAGGCTAATCCTCCGCCTGCGGCGCTGGCACCCAGGTTTTAGTCCCAGTTGCTCCTCTTCCAGTCCAGCTCTCTGCTGTGGCCCGGGAGGGCAGTGGAGGATGGCCCAGGTCCTTGGGCCCTGAACCTGCATGGGAGACCAGGAAGAAGCACCTGGCTCCTGGCTTCAGATCAGCACAGCACGCCGGCCGTAGCAGCCACTTGAGGGGTGAACCAACGAAAAAAGGAAGACCCTTCTGTCTCTCTCTCTCACTAACTCTGCCTGTCAAAAAAAAAAAGAGGTCTATGAAGAAAAATCATCCACTTTTAGGGACATAGTCATGGCCTTTTTTTTTTTTTTTTAAAGATTTGAGGGGCCAGCACTGTGGTATAGTGGGTAGAGCTGCCACCTGCTGTGCCCGTATCCTATAAGGTGACGGTTCAAGTCCCAGCTGTTCCATTTCTGATCCAGCTCTCTGCTATCGCCTGGGAAAGTGGTAGAAGATGGCCCAAGTCCTTGGGCCCCTGCACCCTTGTAGGAGACCAGGAAGAAGCTCCTGGCTTCATATTTGCACAGCTCCGACCGTTGTGGCCAACTGGGGCGTGAACCAGCAGATGGAAGACCTCTCTGCATCTCTGTGTAACTCTTTCAAATAAATAAATAGTTAAAAATTTTTTCTTTGAAAGGCAGAGTTACAGCGAAAAGGAGAGAAAGAGAGCTTCCATCTGCTGGTTCACTCCCCAAATGGCTGCAACAACCAAGGCTGAACCAGGAGGTAGGACTTCCTGGTCTCAAGTAGGTGCCGGGGCCCAAGGACTTGGCCATCTGCTGCTGCTTTTCCAGGTGCACTAGAAGCTGTATCAGAGCAGCCAGGACTCAAACTAGTGCCCATATGGGATGCCGCTGCTGTAGAGAGGATGCCTTAAACCACTGCACCACAGTGTGGGCTCTCAGGATATATTCTTTTATCAAGCACAGTTACAGGTGTAGGGGGCCTGGATATACTGTTTCTGTTTTTTAAGATTCATTTTACTCATTTGAAAGGCAGAGTTTTAGAAAGAGGTTTCACTCCCCAGATGGCTGCAATGGTCAGAGCTGTGCTGATCCCAAGCCAAGAGCTTCTTCCCAGTCTCCCACGTGGGTGCAGGGGCCCAAGGACTTGAGCCATTTTCTGTTTTCCCAGGCAAATCAGCAGGGAGCTGGATGGGAAGTGGAGCAGCCAGGACTCAAACTGCCACCCATATGTGATGCTGGCACTGCAGGCAGCAGCTCTACCCACTGTGCCACAACATCAGCCCGAGTTTACCGTTAAAACTAATCCAGCCCTTGGAGTTACGGGCTCTCACAACCACCATGCAAGGTACAGTAACTGCAATTTAAACGTAGTTCTGACCCTAAGAGCATTCCTAACTCTTAACCTTTATGGACAGATGAGCTGGATATAAAAGGCTCCTCAAGTAGAGTAAGTCACTGAAGATAAGTGTAGCCAAAAATATAGCCTGGTGTGAATCCTGCAGATACATGCTGTTAATCAGAGGATAGAAATTATGGAACTAAATTTTGGTCTTCAACTTCATAAAAGTTGGCCCACAGTACAAGAGAAGGCTCTGGTCAACATGGTCATAGTTGTGTGCGTAGCCAGAAACAATATCCCAAATTTCTCAATGTTTCTATATCAAATGTGTCAATTTTTATTAAGCACAGACTAATCTTCTTGAAATTTCCAATGAATTTCAAACTTTAAAACAGGCTGAGAGAGGCCGATGCTGTGGCGTAGTGGTTAAAGCTGCTGCCTGCAGCACTGGCATCCCACTGGGCACTGGTTTGTGTACTGGCTGCTCCACTTCTGATCCAGCTCTCTGCTGTGGCCTGGAAAAGCAGTGGAAGATGGCCCAAGTCCTTGCCTGCTCCTGGCTCCAGATTGGCCCAGTTCTGGCCATTGCAGCCATTTGGGGAGCAAACTGGCAGATGGAAGACTTTTCTCTCTGCCTCTCTGTAACTATGCATTTCAACAACAACAACAACAAAGGCCCAGAAAATGGCATGGTACTTGAATAAAGGTCTAGTATCCTGGTTACAAATGGTTATGATTCTTTCATTTCAAATAATATACAATTTCAGGACAGAATGTTTACTATTAAGTAACTAAGACATCTCTCCACTATCTAAACTTAAAAAAAAAAAAAAAAGATTTGAAAGGGTGACAAAAAAGAGGAAAATAGATCTTCCAACTGCCTATTCCCCAAATGTCCCCCAAAAGTCACCCGTGAGAGCTGGGCCAGGCCAAAGCCAGGAACCAGGAATCCCACCTGGGTCTCAGGAGACGGGCAGAAACCCAAGTCCTTGGTCCATCACCGGCTACTCCGAGGATACAGCAGCAGTAATGCTACAAGTGCAGTCGCCAGGACTGGCCAGTGCTTCATCATGGATGTGGCTGTCCCAAGCAGTGGCTCAACCTGCTGCACCCACAATGCCTGCCACAGAACCAGTTTTTCCTTAATGCCTAGAGTTGTCATCAACACAACATTTTGCTTAAATGTAGTTGGAGTAGCCTCGACCTCAGTGCACCAAACATCTTCCAGGGATTTGTTTTTGGACCCCATCTGGAACCAGTGAGAGAGATTAAGAACATACATTTGATACATGCCATAAAGTAATATGTAAGAACTAGACACTCTGGCCAAATTATGTGAATGCACCCAATTGTTAACTCACCGCTTGCGACTTTTCGTTCCTTCAGTCTCTTCCATTAAAACCATTCGTCACGTTTCCTTTTCAACATGTTTCCCTCTGTTCCACCAATAGCCCTCAATTACCTCTTAGGCAGGAAAATGGAACTCAAAGGGCAGTTATAATCCCAGGGAGTGGGTCTAGACAGCCCGAGCCAGTCTAATTACCTCTACTGGGGCTGAGGAGGAAGAGGTTTGAGACTAGACCTGCCCCATGACTGCAACCTATCCATCATATGCACCCTGACAAAGCCCAGACTAAGATGTATCAAATTCTGGCTGGCACCATGGCTCACTAGGCTAATCCTCCGCCTGCGGCGCCAGCACTCCAGGTTCTAGTCCCAGTTGGGGCGCCAGTTCTGTCCCAGTTGCTCCTCTTCCAGTCCAGCTCTGTGCTGTGGCCTGGGAATGCAGTGGAGGATGGCCCAAGTGCTTGGGCCCTGCACCCGCTTCGGAGACCAGGAGGAAGCTCCTGGCTCCTGATCAGCGCAGTGCGCTGGCCATAGCGGCCATCTGGGGGGTGAACCAATGGAAGGAAGACCTTTCTCTCTCTCTAACTCTGCCTGTCAAAAAAAAAAAAAAAGTATCAAAATCTGAATAGGGTCCTAAAAACCTGGGAAGCCCATTTTTTTTTTTTTTTTTTTGCAAAGGCAGAGGCAGAGTCAGGCCTCCCGTGTGGGTGACAGGAACCCAGTTACTTTAGCCATTACTGCTGTTTTCCAGGGTTTGCAGGAAGCTGGAGTCAGAGGCAGAAATCAACCCAGGTACTCAATGTGGGACGCAGACATCTTAACCATTAATTAAGCTAAACACACCCCAAGACTTGATCTTTATCAAAAGCCAGCTTAAGTACAGCTTTCAAGAATTTGTTCAAAAAAAAGTATACATTTTAACAGATTTCTAGAGAAAAGTAGAAAGCCCAATGTTCCAACCTCTTGGGCCTAGAGAATGGCTAAGAACTGAACTGCAAGGTAATTAGGCATTAACTTATTTGTTATTAGTAAGGCAGTTACAGAGAGGATGTGTGTATGTGTAGGAGGAAGGGAGAGAGAGAGAAAGGAAGGGAGGGGGCGGAGGAGAGAGGGATGGGGGTGGGGAGGAGAGAGAGAGATTCTTCCATCTGCGGATTCACTCCTCAAATGGCTACGACGGCTGGGCCAGGCTAGTCAGGAGGCTGAAACTCCATCAGTCTCCCACATGGGTCCAGGGGCCCAAACATCTGGACCGTTTTCCACTGCTTTTCATGGTGTATTAGCATGGGGTTGGATCAGAACTGAAGCAGCAGGGTCTCAAACCAGCACCCATAAGGGATGCTGGCGTTGCAAGCTAAGGCTTAACCTACTCCACAACGCCAGACCCAGGCAGTAACTTCTGAGCAAAGACAGATTCCCAGTTACACCTTTTCCAGCACTCACCACTATGCGTCCTCCCCTTCCAAACAGCTAAGCATCAACCGTATAGTGCGCTCACCTCCTGTGTCAGTGCCACAGCCTGAGTCATGGCTGCTCCGGGCCTCCTATGCAGCTTCCTGCTAAAATACCTAGAAGGGAACAGATGACGTTCCTGCCACTGACCTGGGAGAACTTGGAGTTCCTAGCTCCTGCCTAGCCTAGCTCCGACTGTTGAAGGCATTCAGGGGAGCATTTAGATGGAAGATCTTAGTGCGAAGACAGGAGCCAGCAACTCTACCTGCCTCCCATAGGGGTGGCAGGCACCCAAGCACTTGGGCCATCAGGTGCTTTAACAGGAAGTGAAGGAGCCGAGACGTGATGATCCCGGGCGTTCCTTTATGGGACGCAGCATCCAAGTGACGGTTTAACACACTGCACCACAACACCAGCCCCAAATCTGTAGCATTAACCAAGTCAAAATACAGAATTTCCAAACCCAAACTAGTACCAGAGGATGGCCTAAGATATTTTAGATCAGAAAAACATCTTTTCATTGGAAACAGAAGCAGCCCAAGTGTTATATCTAAGAGGCAGAGAAAGACAAACAAGATAAGAGAAAAACTCCCACCAGCTCATTCACTGCCTTGACCTAGGCTTCCCACACGGGTGGCCGCAATGGACACAATTTCTGGAGCCATTCCACACTGCCTCTCAGGGCCCTCAGAATCAGGAGGTGCATGTGGGTACTGAACCAAGGTATTCCAATATGGGCAGTCTTAAATGCAAGGCTAGTTACTCTTTTAAGATTTATTTATTTGAAAGGCAGAGTTAGAGGTGGAGAGAGACAGAAAAAAAAGAGATCTTTCATCTGCTGGTTCACTCCCCAAATGGCCACAACAGCCAGGCTGAAGCCGGGAGCCTGGAACTCCATCAGTCTCCCAAATGGGTACAGGGGGGCCCAAGCAGCTGGGTCATCCTCCGCTACTTTTTCAGGTTCATTAGCAGGGAGCTGGAACGGAAGTGGAGTAGCTGGGACTTGAACTGGCTCTCAGATATGGGATGCTGGTGACAAGCAGCAGCTTCACCTGCTGTACCACAATGGTGGTCCCCAAGGCTTCAGAAATTCGCCATTTCCAAATTTCAACTCCAGCCAACCAAAGTTCAGCAATTAAAAGCATGCACCAAATAATAATTATACATTCAAGGAAAATAAAACGATCAAATATTGTTCCAAGAGCTCTATGGTGAGCCACGGGGTGGGGGTGGAGGGGTGGAATGTAGTTTAAAAAAATAACAGTAATCCAAAAGAAATTATACAAAAAAAACACCACAGTATCTGTGGACTGTTTTAGGTATCTACAAGAATTCAATCAATAATCAGTCTTGTCCCTATCAAGGAAAACGCAAGTACAGACAAATGGTTGTGGTATTTATTTCCAACTTTTTAAAAAAGGGTATGTATGTAAATCTATGTGGAAAATTAGGTATGATTCCTAGCACCAGGAAATAAGCAGTGTGCCTCCTATATGCTGCAAACTCAAATATTTCCCCCTTCTCCTAGATGTTGTCTAGAACACTTAAAATGTGTTCTTCGGAGTATCTGACCACTGTTAATCTGCAGAGAAAAGTCCCTGACCATTAATACTGTGAACCTTCATTATGAGTTAAAACTAAAACAAAAAGTGCTTCGTAATTTTTTATTGATGGCATTTATCCCATGGTTTAACATGTTAATTATACTGTAATAAACATGGCTTTAATATTAAACTTTTCCTTATTATCCAAAGTCACCACAGTCCATTTCAGTAAATATAAAAATATATGCTTAATACTTTGTACAATACTGGTTTTTGGTCCAAATAAAACTGGATCAGAAAAGCCAATAAATTCAACTTTAAGAATCCCCAATTTTTTTTTAAAGATTTCCAAATGGATTTAGGCAACTTTGAATAATGGGATTTACATAATAAAATCTGAGACAAGACTAAACAACAACAAAAAAATTCTAACACAAAATTAAAATTTCAAGTTCACAGACTTTATGTTATGCCAAAACAGTACAGAAACAAAATTGTATTTACACAAGTTTCATAATAAAATAATGAAAAAGGCAAGACAGGCGATAGTTAGAGGAATGAAAATAGAGAAGTAGCATATAATTATTAAATGTAGAATGAGTGAGATCTAACAAGTCCTCAGCATGGACCACTCTTTTTAATCAGGCTTCCTCTATAAGAAAATTTTAGTGCACGATACACCCGACGCACTCACTTCACACACATCAGCACAAACTCGGCATAGAAATCATTCATTTCAACATCCTCTAATCTACACAGAATCCTAATCTATACAGAATTCCTCAGATATAGTTACAATTTCAATGTGTTCCATAAACGCTTATTAATGCACATGGCGGTGCACACGAAGAGATTCTATACAAAGCCATTCACCGTGCAGGCTCTATTCCTGGGTACAGCCAGACTACGCCAAATCAGTGAATAATCTGCTGGATCATAAAATATTTTTGCTGAAGAATCAGTCATCAGTCTAGGTATTATTTTTTTATAAGGAAGTGGCAGAGGCAGGGGTAGGGCTTCCATAAAGAAAAGGAGGAAAATTCCAAAAGTTAAGAAGTCCTCAGGCAAGTCTTAGTTCAGATAACCCCAGCACACGGTGTAACCCAGTATCTGAAAGCAGGACACCAGCTGTCGCCCAACTGTTGCAAGTAACACCATCGTGACCTTTATTTCTTTCGTCTAACAGCAGTCTTTATCTTGCGACCAGAAACTGAAGTTCCAGAAGATGAGAACATGCTTTTCCCATTTGACCTTTGAAAAATAAAAACTTTACGTGACACAATGACCAAAGCAAAATTCCAGAATCATTTAACATGATCAGCAATAAGGGGAAAAATGACTTACGTTGTTAAAGAAACACATTTTCTGCTATTCTACCTAAGCAAACACATTACTGTTAACTTCTCAGGCTTTACGAACCACCCAAATTACAGTGTGATACACTGATGTGGGCGAACACATTTCATTTTACCCACACTGTACCTTGATGACTTTTAAAGGCAAAACATACATCACATACCTAAAAGAACCAATGTAAATGTCCCATTTCAGCAGAACGTTCTCTTACCCCACTGTAAATGCAGCCTGGGACGGGTTAAAGGGAAAGCTCCCGGAGCCTGACGGCTGGGTGGAGGCTGCGGGTGTGCTGAAAGCCGCACCGAACGTGAACACTCCCGATGGATTATTGTTTGTGAAGTTGAAATTTGCCGTGCTGCTGCCAAACTGGAAAACCGAATCTGTAAGAAAGCAAAAGCACTTCATGCAGGCCAAAATGATAGCTTTCTCAGTAACAACTCTGACCTCAACACACAAAAACATGTACAAGTGTCAAAGATTTCTTACCATTACTTTCTAAAGAAAAATGAAATATTTTCTCTGCTTACCCAAGTACATACTTGACACCTCCACGTGATGGTGCAACTTAGCCCTGACCAAGGGAAAAGGGCAGAGTGCACTTCTAGCTAGAGGGAGCAGGACCAACACACACATTTAGCTCTATCTTCTTTGAAAAGTGGATTAAAGGAGTTTCTCTTTTTTGAACAAGGATGAGGGGAGAGGAGACAAGAGCAACGTTAGTTTAGAAGCTGACTGAGGCTGAGTACGAACCCCGCCGCCGAGAAAGCACAGAGCAGTTTCAGGTCCACTACACAAACCCCAGAAATTCATGTTCCAGGTACCTCTGCAGGGAACATGAAGATGGGACTTCAAAATAAACGGAAAAAGAAAGAAAGAAAAAAAAGAAAGAAAAGGCAGTCGAATAGCTGTGTAAGAAGCAGATACCCAGATCAATCCCTCCCAAATCTCCTCCTCTATACCTCAGTCAAAAAGGTTTAATCTTTGGAGATGTCTTTGGGCTGGAGGACACCATGTACAGGTAAGGGCAAGAACATTATACTGAAAAAAAATTTTTTTTTTTAAATTTACTTACTTATTTGAAAGAGTTACACAGAGAAAGGAGGAGAGGCAGAGGCAAAGGGAAGGGGGGTGGGGGGGCGGGAGAGGTCTTCCATCTGCTGGTTCACTCCCCAGTTAGCCGCAACAGAAGGAGCTTTGCCGATTTGAAGCCATGAGCCAGGAGCTTCTTCCGGGTCTCCCCCATGGGTGAAGGGGCCCAAGGGCTTGGGCCATCTTCTACTACTTTCCTAGGCCACAGCAGAGAGCTGGATTGGAAGTGGAGCAGCCAGGACTTGAACCGGCACCCAAATGGGATGGTGACACTGCAGGCAGAGGCTTTAACCGCTACACCACAGCGCCGGCCCCAAAAATGGGGTTTTAAGAGTAGGCTGATACAATGAATACCACGAATGCCAGTCATCCTCCCAACTCAGCTTCCAGAAACACCAGTAACCAGGAGTTCTCGGATACCCTCCACACAGGAGCCTGGAAGCCTCTTCTCTGGGTCCTCTGACAGTCTAAGAGGAAATACCTAAACATACTAACATCCAGCTTTTCCCAAATAAAACAAAGTCAGCGTATAGGTGAAATTCAAAATTGCTAAGCCTTATCAACACACAAAGGCTTTTGCTATTCAGAGGTCCTATTGTCCTGAGGAACACCACATATTTGAGGACAATACTTAAAAAAAACACTGAAACCAAAACAATGATGGAGAAAAATAATTTGCAGCAAACTAAGCAAGGAAACACAATTTTAAGAACAAAGAAAAAACAAGTGGGCACAGTAGCACAGCTGGTTAAGTTGCTACTTGGGACACAACTTCCCGTAGCCAGTTTGAGTCCTGGCTACTCTGTCTCTGATCCAAATTCCTGCCAATGCACCTAGGAAAGCAGGAGGTGATGGCCCAAGTACTTGAGTCCCTGGTACCCACATTCAAGACCCACATGGAGTTTTGGGCTTCTGGCTTCAGCCTAGCCTAACCTGGATGTGTACTCACTCTCTCCCCCTCTCTCTGTCATTACCTTTCAAAAAAATAAACAGATCTTTAAAAAACCAAAAAACTCATCAATATAGATAACATCACAAGATCAATATAGGGCCAGTGTTGTGGTATGGGGGGTAAAACCACCACCTATGATGCTGGCATCCCATATAGATCCTGGTTCAAACCCCGCTGCTCCACTTCAGAGTCAGCTCCCTGCTAATGTGCCTGGGAGAAAGCAGCAGCAGGTGGTGCCTGCCACCCAAATGGGAGCCTGAGATGAAGCTCCTGGTTTCAGCTTGGCCCAGCTCTAGCCATTGCAGCCATCTGGGGAGTGAAGGAGTAAATGAAGATCTCCCTTTTTGTCTCTCCCTCTTCTGCATCTGTAACTCTGCCTGTTAGCTAAATCAATAAACCATTCAAATAACCATTAAATAAATAAATATTAAATATATGATTATTAAAACAGAAATATAATATAGCATACACAATATAGAAACATAAAACACATTTGTATGAATATATGAAATATAACAATCATATAAACTATAGGTATTATATTAAATATTAAATGAATATAAATAATATATTATATTAAATAAATATTAAAAGATCGATAAACACTATATCCATGAAACAAAACCAGAGGAATTATAAAAAGGCAATATCACAGAAACAAAAAGGCATACAGAAATTAAAAATCCCAACAGTGGAAGCACAATTGTGACAGAAAAGCTGTTAAGATAAAATGAATCTCAGGGCCGGCGCCGCGGCTCACTAGGCTAATCCTCCGCCTTGTGGCGCCGGCACTCCGGGTTCTAGTCCCGGTCAGGGCGCCGGATTCTGTCCCGGTTGCCCCTCTTCCAGGCCAGCTCTCTGCTGTGGCCCGGGAGTGCAGTGGAGGATGGCCCAAGTGCTTGGGCCCTGCACCCGCATGGGAGACCAGAAGCACCTGGCTCCTGCCATCAGATCAGCGCGGTGCACCAGCCGCAGCGCGCCGGCCATGGTGGCCACTGGAGGGTGAACCTACGGCAAAGGAAGACCTTTCTCTCTGTCTCTCTCTCTCACTGTCCACTCTGCCTGTCAAAAAAAAAAAAAAAAAAAAATGAATCTCAGAAGGGATAACAAAAGACAAAAGGTCTAAGAGGGGAAAGTAAGAAAACAAGAACAAGGGACAAAAAGATTCAGAATTCCCAAAAACTAAATAAAGTTCACAAAAGAGCATGCATGTTCCCTATGTATAAAAATGGACCTGGGGCTGGTGCTGTGGCGTAGTGGGTAAAGGCACCATCTGCAGTGCTGGCATCACCCGGGTGCTGGTTCGAGTCCCAGCTGCTCCACTACAAATCCAGCTGCCTGTTCATGTGCCTGGGGAAGCAATGGAGGGTGGCTCAAGTGTTTGGATCCCTGCCCCCACATGGGACACACAGATGAAGTTCCTGGTTTTAGCCTGGCCCAGCTTAGCTGTTATGGCCATGTGAAAAAAAAATTAAAAAAAAAAAAAAAAAAGAGGAGGACCCAATAGCACGGCACGTTTGACCATGCTAGAACATCAGATTTCAAGAAGAAGAAGAAATAGGTCAAAAAGCAAAGACCAAGGAAGACTTCAACAGCAACTCTGAAGGCCAGAGGTGTCATAATGGAGAAAACCCCTCAAAAATTATACTGAAATCTATGTAAATGTGAGGACAGAATAAAGAAATGCAGAAAAGTAAGGCCTCTTCCCTAGACCCTTGAAAAAAAAAAAAAAAGGGGGGGGGAATGTGTCCTCTACTAACAAGAAAGCAAAGGAGACAACATGACACCCAGGAAACAGAAGTTCCTTTGATAAGTTAAAGGCAAGCTCCACAGTACTGTTAAGAGATCCCCAAATCACTGTTCGATGGCAGGCCTAGAAAGTCTGCTGAGAGAATCGGGATAAAAGACCCTGTGAGAAAGTGCTTTCAGATACTGGAAAATAGCCAACGTGTGTGTCAAAGTGCTGAGGAGATTTACACAAACAGTGTAAGTGCAGAGTAGTTGTTCCTAATAGCTAAAACAACACACACGTCTATCAACAGGAAATGGAAAGACTTAGCTTTATGCAAGGATTTGCTCTACAGCAATGACAATGCAGTAACATGGATGATGAGTCTTACAAACCTCATACCGTTAAAAAAAGAAAAGCTGCGTCTAAGATTCCATTTCTGTACAAAAATCAAGCAAGACCATATTTTTCTAGAGGTGCATATATCAGTCAACTTAAAACCCAAAGAACAATGCTTACTATTAAAGACAAGACAGTGATCACAATTAGAGTAGAACAGGGATGTGACTGAAGAAGAGTATATGAAGAGTTCCCAATAGCATCTGCACAGCATTTGGAGTCATCATCTTACTGTTAGGATGTAATGACCTTTTCTAGACGAGGCGATACTTCACATCAGAAAAACAGCAGGGGTGGGACATTTGGTACAACAGTTAGGACACTACTTGGGACACCTGTCCCAGCTGCAGAGCCTGGTTTGAGTTCCAGCTCTGCACTTGATTCCAGCTTCATGCGAATGCACACCCTGGGAAGCAGACTGCAGTACTGAGTCCCTGACACCCATGTGCAAGCTCCACACTGAGTCCAGGCTCCTGGCTCCTTGCCTAGCCTCAGCTGTTGTACGCATTTGAGGAGTGAATTAAATCAATAAATAGGGATTTCTAAAAAAAAAAAAAAAAAAAAATTGGGAGGCCTCCTCAGGTTAACCCACATTCCATATCAGAGTGCCTGGGATCAAGTCCTGCCTCTGCTACCAACCCAACTGCCTGAAGATGTGCCTGGCAGGCAGCAGGAGATGGAACCAAGCATTTGGGTTCCTACCACCCATGTGGGAGACACAGACGTGAGTTCCAGATTCCTGGCACTGCAGAGCCCAGCCACAGCTGTTGTAGGCATTTGAGGAGTGAACCAGAGGATTAAATATATCTCTCAAAAAAACCAAATAGTATAATTTTGAGGAAACACATTATTAAAATACAGTGTAGCAGTTTTATTTAGAAAGTCATGGGAACTTGCTTAATTGTGCAAGTCCACTAGAAAGGCTAGTTCATTCTGAGAGAATTCAGCTGAACCATCCTCAGAAAGAGCTCTGCGCCCACAAAACTATCTGAAATAAATCTAATCACAAAGATCAAAAACTACAGTTCAAATCTAGGCTGCGAAGTCTAAAATTCTGGGATGAGTGTGGTACAGCAGATTAAGCCACTGCCCACAGCGGTCCCGACTGCTCTACTTCCAATCCAGCTGACAGTGTGCCTTGGGAAAGCAGAGGAAGATGGCTCAAATGTCTGGGCCCCTGACACCGACATGGGAGACCGGGATAGAGTCCCAAGCTCCTGGCTTCAGCCTCGTCTAGCCCCAGCTGTTGCAGCTGTTTGAGGGGAGAGAACCAGTGGATGGAAAATCTCTAACTCTTGCCTTTATAAAATATTTTTTAAAAAATCAGAATAAGAAAGAAATAAACCTGTAAAACACAATTCATTACCTTAAAAAGATTGATTGTGCGAAATTTAGGAATACTGTTTACAGGTACAACTAAACACATACCTCTCTATTCTGCCATGTACAAGAGATATTATTAATAATTTTTTAAAAAAACATATGCATGGTTTCAAAGTTAAAGGACAAATGTGACTTTTAAGATACCAGAGCCTAAGTCATATGAAACATGCATCACTGAATACTTACTAGAATTGGGAGCTGTTCCAGAGCCAAATGTAGACTGACTAGGCTGTTGTCCAAACACAGGAGGCTGGCTACTGCTTGACACTGCTCCAAAAGTGGGTTGTGCAGGCTGAGAAGCCGCAGAAAACAACACTGTTGAAGATGATATAGATCCAAAGCCTGGGGGATTGGGCTGGCTGGCACCTTGACTTTGTCCAAATGCTGGAGTCTGGCTAGCACCAAATGCTGGACTGGCAGATGGTGCGGAAGCTCCTGTACCAAACACAAAGGAGGATCCTGGAGGCCAAAGAAACACATCGCCATGATGTAGCTGGCTACAGGCAGATACTTCTGAAGACATTTCTCTAAGCCCACAAGCAAATTTCATGCTTCTTTTCAAATTCTGACCCTGCTAACCAAATTCCATTAAGAGAAATTTTGAAAATGATTAAGAAATTAAGAATCTAACTTTCTCTACCATTATTTATAAAACATATAAACAACTCCAATTAACATGACTCCTCACCTTCACAGGTAACAATTTTTGGTGACAGGATATATGTACAGAAATAAATGGCTAATGGTGTACATATGAACGTATTGTACAGCGAGAATTAATGTAATAAAACACTCAGTTATGTGGCTACTTACAAGTTAACATGTCAAAAAGAAAACATGAAACAGTTAAATACTACATTCTTACACAGATCAGAAAACCTGTTCCCAATAGATAAATATATTCGCCTGACTATACAACGTACACCTTCCCACATTAGCCTAACATCCCAGGTATAGATGACCTAAAGGCACTGCTGCCGTTTTAGCACAGTGACAACCTGCTGCATCACCTGCTAAGATGTGACACACACTTGTGATGAAAGCCAGTGCAACTATAACATGTGCTTTTCCTATTTTGTAAAAGTACCTGCTGAGCTAGACGTGGTGGTGGCTCCAAAGGCGAAGCCAGAGGTGGTAGCACTGTTACTGCTGGTGCCTGAACCAAATACAAACGAAGTGGCAGCTGTACTCGTGCTGGACGTGGTTGCTGGTTTGCTATCTTGAGAAAACAGCAAAGACTGAGATGTACTGGGTTCAGCAGAGTTGCCAAAAGCAGGGCTGCTCACGGGATTGCTGGACTGTCCAAACACGAAGGCAGTCATAGGCTGACTGGAGGAAAAGGTGGAACTACCAAATATGCCACCACCAGCAGAAGTAGCTGGTGTACTTGAACTCGAAGAATTGTTCAAGAAACTAAAAACTGGTTTTGCTGTAACTTGATCTGTAATATAGAAATTAAGAAACAATCCTTAGGAACAAAATCATTTCAGAGAGCATTTTTTTTCCTACCCTACAATCTATAAATTCATTAAAAAACACAGCAAGTTTTTAATACTGACTTTTGAATGGAATGGACATCTGTTATTATTAAATGTGCAGATGCTCAAATATGAGGGCACTTTAAACTGCCAATAACGGCACCCCATATGGGTACCAGTTCATGTCCCAGCTGCTCCACCTATGATCCAGGTTCCTGCTAATGCACCTGGGAAAGCAGCAGAAGATGGCCCAAGTACATGGACCTCTGCCACCCACACAGGAGATACAGATGAAGCTCTTGGATCCTGGCTAGTCTGCCCCAGTGCCAGCCGCTGCTGCCAATTTGGGGAGTAAACCAGCAAATGGAAAAGATGTCTTTCTCTCTCCCCTCACCTCCATTTTTTTTAGTTAATTCAGCAGAAGATGGTCCAAGTATGTGAGTCCTGTCATCCTTTAGGGAGATCAATATGGAGTTCCAGGCTCTCAGCTTTAGCCGGGCCCAGTCCCAGCCATTGTGGTCATTTGGGGAGTGAACCAGCAGATAGAAGATCTCTTTCTCCCTCTCTTTGTTTCAAATAAGTAAGTAATTCTAAAACAGGTCTAGAAAGTGTGTATACTGGTACAAAAATTCTTTGAATCCATAATTTCTTGGCAATATGCAGAAAGGCAGGAGCTTCATCCAGGTCTCTCATGAGGGTGTAGGGGCCCAAGCACTTGGCCATCCTCTCCTGCTTTCCAAGGTATATTTACAGGAAGCTGGATCAGAAGTTGAGTAACCAAGACCAGAAGTGGGGTGCTAGTACTGCAGGTGGCAGCTTAACCCACTGTGCCACAGTGCTAGTCCCTCAGTGAAATTTTTGTTTGTTTTTTCTGCCTTGTGAACTTTTCCCAATACTCCTCCTGTCGAATTCCTTATTCTTTTGTTAATTTTTCTGAATACTTCCAGTTTTTTTTTTTAAAGATATACTTATTTTGAAAGTCAGAGTTACAGAGCAAGAGGAAGAGTGAGAAACAGACACATGCATCTTCCAGCTGCTGCTTCACTCCCTAGTTGGCAGAAGCCAGGAGTCAGGAATTTAATCCAGGTCTCCCACATGGGTGGCAGAGGTTCAAACACTTGGGCCATCCTCCGTTACTGTCCCAGGCACATTAGCAGGGAGCTGGGTCAGAAATAAGAGTAGCCAGGACTTGAAAATACCCATATAGGATGACGCAGTTGCAGGCAGCAGCCACCCTGAGAATGACTTCATTTCAATAACTATGCTTTTACTTTTTGTTCAGGATTTTAGTTTTCAAAATCACCTCTGTCGTCTCCGTGATTAATAAAATTTGTCGGTGATATTCCTTAAATATCTGATGACTGGTTATATCCAACTATTTGTAAATGAAGGCTTTATATATTATATATATTACTATAGTTTACTAGCTCAAGAATTTCTATTTTCCTGAGTAGTATATGCTAATTATAACTGTCAAGGAAAAGGAAGAAAGAAATATACAGATCTGCACCATTGTGGGTTTTCCATTAGAACTCTATTTCTTAATACTCTATCTATAAATAACATCATCCGAATGAGAGTTTAGAGCACTTACAACTGAACACCCTAGGCTCCTTCCCAGAGTTGCAGCTGGTACCCTGAACTGTGATCAGTGTAAACCATTCCCTGACCTGATGGACTTGCTGACACTTTGTTTTTGTTACCAAGAAAAAGAAAAAAAGAAAAAGTGTGATACTCCAAATACTCACCAGCTGTGGTACTGGTTTGAGCTCCAAAAGTAAAAGTGGTTTTTGCTGGCTGTTCGGCTTCCTTCTCAGATGTCTTCGCCATGCTGAAACTAAACGTTGACTTCGAAGAACTCTCCTCTTTGGTTTGCTCTGAATTCCCAAAGGAAAACACTGGTTGACACTTTGGCTCTTCTTTGTCAGCCTTCTTCCCCAAAATTAGAGAAGTAGAAGTGACAGGCTCTTGCTGTTTCTCTTCTGTCCGTCCCAAAGCAAACACTGAGGCCGATGGCATAGAGGCAGGTTCCATACTGCCAAAAGTAAACCCTCCTTTAGGGGCAGGCATTTCTTCTTTCCTCGCTTCTGGTGTCTTACATGTGAAAGGAGTCATGGAGACACTCTTGGTTTCTACACTTCCAAAGCTGAAACTGCTCTTGTTCTCAGAGGTCACTAAGGTGTTAGAAGTGGCAGGGGTGGGGTTAACTACACCTGTAGCAAAACTAAAGCCTGCAGATGAAGATTTTGGAGGTTCCTCTTTCTTTTCTTGCTGTCCAAGATTAGACAATCCAAACTGAAAAGGAGCTGAAGAAGTTGGGTTGCTTAACCCAGAAGAAAATCCAAACTTAAATTTATTATCATTCTTACTGTCTTTTTTAACTTCTTCAGGTTTAGAATCAGATGAAACTCCAAATTTAAAATCTCCTACTGGTTTAGAAAACTTAAAACCTTCACTCAAGGGGTTTACAGACGTAGAATCAGATGATACACCTATTTTGAATCCACCCTGATCTCCAAATTTAAAATTTCCAGTGTTTGTTAAAGTTTGAGAAGGACCAGAAGAGGATGATGAGATACCAAATTTGAAGGGTGAGCCCACTGGGTTCGAAGATGAGGAGGACGTCCCAAGGCCTTCAAATAGAAAAACAGATATCATAAATACATTGAATAAATGTACTTATCCTCTCAAACAAAATGTAACCTTCAAAGCCAGAGTAGCAAAGGAGTAACTCTGAAATGGCAGTAAATGTCAACCATGCTGACCAATGTTCACAGAGAACAGTCCTCACAACTAAACTGACATTTCACTTTCCTATTATCAGACTGACCAAAATTGTTTAAAGTCTGATAAAGTTCATATTGGTGACCAGACTGAGAATAGGCACATTCATACCTTGTAAGTATATGTGTAAGTTGGCACAAAACTTGTGGGAGGCAGTCTGTCAATATTTACCAAAGTAACACACATACCCTTTGGCCTAGCAATTCTACAGCTGTGACTTTGTTTTAAAGGTAAACTCGCAGGCACTTAAAATGCTATGTGCAATGTAGGCAGCTGTAAAGAATGAAAAATGAGGATATGTCCACAAAAATCCATGATAAAATCAAGGGGGCAGAAAAGGAATATAGCATACCACTTTTGCTAATAAGGCAGTATGAAATGAGAATATAGAAGAATATAGAGAATATGTTGGTTGGGATGGGCATCGGGGAACTTTGAATTAGCCATAGCTATTATCTTTCAAGGGGAGAGGATGGTTACAAAATGGGTCCACAGGGGCTAGTGCTGTGTGATGCCAATATTCCCTATGGGTTCCCATTCGAGTCCTGGCTGTTTCACTTCTGATGAAGCTCCCTGCTAATGCACCTGAGAAAGCAGCAAAAGACGGTCCAAATACTTGGGTGCTTACAACTATGTGGCAAACTCAGATAAAGCTCTTGCCTCCTGGCTTCAGGCTGGCTTAGCCCTGGCTGTTGTGACCACCTGAGGAGCCAACCAGTGGATGAAACATACCTGCCTCTCTCTCTGCGATGTTTTCAAATACATAAATAAATCAATAAATCATTTTTTAAAAAATTGAGCTGCGGCTCACTAGGCTAATCTTCCGCCTGCGGCGCCAGCACTCCGGGTTCTAGTCCCGGTCAGGGCTCCGGATTCTGTCCCGGTTGCTCCTCTTCCAGTCCAGCTCTCTGCTGTGGCCTGGGAAGGCAGTGGAGGATGGCCCAAGTGCTTGGGCCCTGCACCTCATGGGAGACCAGGAGGAAGCACCTGGCTCCTGGCTTTGGATCGGCTCAGCACGCTGGCCACAATGCACTGGCTGTGCCGGCCACTTGGGGGAGAGGGGTGAACCAACGGAAAAAGGAAGACCTTTCTCTCTGTCTCTCTCTCTAACTTTGCCTGTAAAAAAAAAAAAAATTGAGCCAATGGGGATAAGAGATGACTCATCACAATTTCTTTCTTTCAAAATATATTTGTGAGGTCGAAGGAATCAGGGTAACTGCTTCTACTCCCCAGTTGGAGCTGTACACAAAAGCAACCCAGGCATATCCCATGTGATGGCAAGAACCCAATTACTTGGGCTATATCACCTGTCACCTCACAGGGTCTTGCCAGACTAAATGTCCACTCCTGTTATTTTTTTATTTTTAGATCTTATATTCATTCAAACATTAAAAAAGTGGCACCGAAATGTAGAATTACATGAACTGAAGCAGCCTTCATAAAAATAAACGTTATACTGTCAAGATCAAAATCTTGATTTCATAATTTCTCAACAGCTGAAGAAAGTAGAAATGGAGTGTTTGGCTCAAAACAAGAATCATTAAAAGGTACCAGATATTTACGTATTGCTCCGCTTACCCATAAGTAAAGAAAAATGAGAGCAAAGTCTTGCAAGCTCTCATCCTCATGTTCTCTCATTGAAGATTACCCACCCACCCAACTTCCTCCCCTAAGAAAAATTCAGCTGAAAAATTCTATCAGAATCTCAGGAGCAAGTAGCTATACAGATAGCCTCTAAAATATGCTAAAGGACATCACACTGAAAGCTAAAAGCAAAGGAGCCAAAGACGAGAATTAACTCAGGGACAGCGTTGTGGGTAAAGCTACCGCCTATGATGTCAGCAGCCTTGATGGGTGCCAGTTCATGCCCTAGTTACTCCACTTCCAATTCAGCTCTCCACTAATGGCCTGGAAAAAGCAGTGCAAGATGGCCCAATTACATGGGCCCTGCTACCCACATGGGACACCTGGATACAGCTCCTGGCTTAGGCTGGGCTCAAGCCCTGACCATTGTGACTACCTGGAGAGTGAACCACAGACAGAAAACCTCAATCTCTCCCTCTCTGTTAATTCTTTCAAATAAAAAAAAAAAAATTAAAAAAAAAAAACAAAAAAAAACTAAAAGAACTAACTAGTCATCAGCACTGCCTCAAAGGCTCCATGAGACCAATTTATAGCATGGTGAACCCCTTACCAAAGGTAGAGAAGGGGGAAAAGGAACTGTGAAGCAACAAACACCAAATGAACTGAAATGAATGGCAAAGCACAGCGATTTTTTCCAAAACCCTTAGATGCAGTGGTTTTATAAACTGCCAGTTGTAGTCCATTTATTCATCCAATTAATTTAGCAGGCTGCAAACAGCATTTTTCTTTAAAAAGGAAAGAGACCTGAAAATAGCAGGGTAATTTAAACATACTATAGATAAGTATTATTTTGTAAAATTCTCATTCAATCACACAGGCAAATACACTGTGGGCAAAACATAAAAGATTTTTTTTCTTTTGGTCTGCAAACAGCTTGAAAGCCAGGAGACCAAGGCAAATTACAAAGTAGATAAAGCTTTTTTTTATTAAAAAAAAAAAAAAGATTGATTTATTTGAAAGGCAGAATTAGAGAGAGGAGGAGAGGTAGAGATCTTCCATTGACGGGTTTACTGCCCAAATGGCCACAACAGCCAAAGCTAGGCCAGACTGAAGCCAAGAGCTTCTTTTGGGTCTACCACGTGGGTGCAGGGGCCCAAGCACCTGGGCCAACCTTGCTGCTTCCCCAGGCACTTTAGCAGGTAGCTGGATAGGAAGTGGAGTAGCCAGGACTCGAACTGGTGCCTATGTGTGATGTCAGCAGCTACCTGGAATGTCAGCATCTCAGGCGATCGCTTTACCAGCTATGCCACAAGGTCAGACCTGTTAGTACTCTTTTCTTTTCTAAGATTTTATTTATTTGATAGGCAGAGTTAGAGAGAGAAATCTTCCATCCACTGGTTCACTCCCCAAAAGGCAGCAATAGTAGGAACTGGGCCAAGCCAAAGCCAGGAGCTTCACCCATGTCTCCCATGTAGGTGCAGGGGTCCAAGCTCTGAGGCTATCTTCTGCTGCTTTCCCAGGCACATTAACAGGGAACTTGAACAGAAGTGGAACAGTAGCAGATAGAAGACCTTTGTCTCTCCCTCTCTCTGGCAGTAACTCTACCTCTCAAATAAATAATAAATAATTTTTTTTTTTTTTTGGAAAGTCAGACTTATACAGAGAGAAGAGAGGCAGAGAGAGAGAGAGAGAAGTCTTCCATCTGCTGGTTCACCTCCCAATTGGCCACAACGGCTGGAACTGCGCCGATCCGAAGCCAGGAGGTTCTTCCAGATCTCCCACGTGGGTGCAGGGGTCCAAGGACTTGGGCCAACTTCTACTGCTATCCCAGGCCAAAGCAGAGAGCTGTACGGGAAGTGAAGCAGCTGGGTCTCAAACCAGTGCCCATAAGGGATGCTGTTGCTTCAGGCCAGGGCGTTAACCTGCTGTGCCACTGCGCCAGCCAATAAATTTTTTTTTTTTAACAGGCAGAGTGGACAGTGAGAGAGAGAGACAGAGAGAAAGGTCTTCTTTGCCGTTGGTTCACCCTCCAATGGCTGCCGCGGTCGGCGCGCTGTGGCCGGCACATCGCGCTCATCCGATGGCAGGAGCCAGGTGCTAGGTGCTTTTTCCTGGTCTCCCATGGGGTGCAGGGCCCAAGCACTTGGGCCATCCTCCACTGCACTCCTGGGCCACAGCAGAGGGCTGGCCTGGAAGAGGGGCAACCGGGACAGAATCCGGCGCCCCGACCGGGACTAGAACCTGGTGTGCCGGAGCCGCAAGGCGGAGGATTAGCCTGTTGAGCCATGGCGCTGGCCAAATTTTTTTTTTTTTAATTTGACAGGTAGAGTTATAGAGAGTGAGAGAGAGAGAGAGAGAGAGAGGTGTGTTCCTTCCATTGGTTCACTCCCCAAATGGCCGCTATGGCTGGCGCTGTGCCAATCTAAAGCCAGGAGCCAGGTGCTTCTCCTGGTCTCCCATGGGGTGCAGGGGCCCAAGGACCTGGGCCATCCTCAACTGCCTTCCCAGGCCACAGCAGAGAGCTGGCCTGGAAGAGGAGCAACCGGTACTAGAACCCGGTGCCTATATGGGATGCCAGTGCCATAGGCGGAGGATTAACCAAGTGAGCCATGGCGCCGGCCCCAAAATTTTTTTTTTAATAGCTATCAATTTTTTAAAAAAGTGGAGCAGCTAAGACTCAAACCAGTGCCCACATAGGATGCAGGGGTTGCAGTCACAGGAGGCGGCTTTATCAGCTACACCACAGCACCAGCCTCATTAGTGCTTTGTTTTTTGGGGGTTTTTTGGTGTTTTTTTTTTTTTTTTTTTTTGACAGGCAAAGTGGACAGAGAGAGTGAGAGAGAGAGAGAGAGAGAGAGAGGTCTTCCTTTTGCCGTTGGTTCACCCTCCAATGGCTGCCGCGGCCGGCACGCTGCGGCCAGTGCACTGCGCTGATCCGAAGGCCCAAGCACTTGGGCCATCCTCCACTGCACTCCCGGGCCACAGCAGAGAGCTGGCCTGGAAGAGGGGCAACGGGGACAGAATCTGGCGCCCCTACCAGGACTAGAACCCGGTGTGCCGGCGCCGCAAGGCAGAGGATTAGCTGTTGAGCCATGGCGCTGGCCAGTGCTTTGTTTTAATCCCCACAAATTCCAACCCGACAGGCTTACTTTTACAAATAAAAAATATGAACAATTCTTTTTCTGTCTTATACTCTGGGAAACCAAAGACCAAGCATGGGTTACTTATAACAAAGTCCAAGTTAAGAAATTCAGCTAGGGGTTAATAGTTAAAAACAAAAAAAGGCGTGTTGGTGTTGCGGCACAATAAGGCTGCTGCTTGGGACCCATGAATTCCATATTAGAGTGCCGGGGATTGAGTCCTGCCTCCATTTCTGATCCAGCTTCCTGTTAATGTGCCTGGGAAACAACTGGTGATAACTCAAGTGCTTGAGTCCTTGCCACTCACATGGAAAACCCAGAGTTCCTGGCTTCTGGCTTCTGCCTGGCCCAACCCTGGCTGTTACAGGCATTTAAGCAGCGAACCAGCAGACAGCAGATCTTTCCTTGTATGTCTGTCCCTCTCTTCCTATTGTTCTGCCTTTCAAATAAATAAAAAACCTTTTTGTAAAAAAAAAAAACTCTGAAACTCAGTAACACAAGAAAGTTCTTTACCCAGCTGCAGAAATGATCCCTCACTGCTGACATGCAACTAGTTCGATCATACAATAATGCAGACAGATGTGAACTGAAAACTCGGCACTTCATTTTACATGAATAATCTACAAACAAAAACTGTGCAAGTATTTCATTTCAAAAGGCATCACAAAGAGGCACTTTACCATCGCCTTACCTATAGACTCAGATTCTGTGCCTGGCTTTGCACACTTGCATGCTACACATTTGGTAGAGTCTGCTTTATTCTGCACTAGGCACACGTCACAGTCCCAGCTCCCCTCAGGTTTCTTGAACTTGTCCAATCCCAGACAACCTCCAGAAGACACAGGGACAGGGATAGTGCTGCTACTTGAAGCAGGTACAGAACTTCCTAAAAACAACAAAATTTATGAAAATTGTATTTTTGTCAGCAGCTTCATCACATTTTTATTAACACTTCCAACTAACACAGAGAAATGTCAGAAATATGCACATTACATTGTTAGGAACAGGTCAGATATTTCAGATTTTCCTTAGCCTTATAATGAGCAGCTCCCATCAACTTTGCTCAGTGGCTGAGTTCCCTTGTAACCCAAAGTTTGAATTGCCCTGGTTTAAAAAAAAATAAAATCACCCTCATAAGGAGATTAGAAGGTTAAATTCTTAAGAATCTGTTAAACTTCAACAGCACAGCATTTTAAGGTAAGGCATATGATGTAAATTGCAAGTGATATATAACACATAAAATTCACAGTGGACCAAGATCATTTCAAGATTTCAAAGAATAGGTTTCAGTACTTGAAACGATCACTTTTGCTCAGCAGTGTTCGTCATCCAATTCAATGTCACGTCAACTATGACACTCCTAATATTTATTAAGCTCCAAAGCATACTTGGGGTCTGAGGACATAAAAAGGAATAAAATCTTAAATAGAACATAAAGGCACAGCAGCACTGAGTATAAAGAGGCAAGAAAAACATGTAATTCAATATTTATGCAGAACTGACATGTTTGCAGGGAGAAGTGGATTGTGTGGAAGAGTGGCTCAGCAAGTCACAATGTATAGACTGTGTGCTGAGAGTGGAGCCATACATTCCGGTATCCCTATCCCTTTAGAAGGTCTCCAAGCATTTTACTGCCACTTTTTCCACAGTTATGGAGCAATCTTTGATAATTTTATAGGCAGGTTCTCTTCCACCCTGTCAACAAAACTGTTCTCTAGGGTTCCCAGCTCTGGTCCACTGTCCCCCTCACACACTCTTATCTGCTCTGATGGTTTTAAACACCAAGATAAACACCAAGAAAAGAGTTTCCTAATCTGTATCTGCATCCCACACTTCTCTCTGGGCATCAATACTGTAGTCTCCTAGTAGTTCCATTGTCCCATGGTTAGCATTCCTCTCCTTAAATTCAGTTTAACTTCTTTCTTTGGACCCTTCTACTGCTGTTCTGGTTCAAGACCTCCTCATTTCTTGCTTTAATAATTGTTTTCTTATTGCGATTTCCGATCTTCTTCATTTAAAATCCAGACTCATCGGAAGCAACCAGTGCATACAGCTCTTGTTTTTCCTCTCTGGTTGCTCTTTAAAAGATTAACTTTTATTGACACTTATTTCTTCCTGCCACTCCCTGAAAGTTAGCAGAGTTGATATAGAACCTCTTCTCTTCTTTATTAACTTATTCACCTCTTCTCTCATGAATTCAAAAACCAAACTATGGGCTAATGACTCCCAAACCTTTAACTCTGGCCCAAAGGGTCCATATCAGTGTATCCAGAGGCCTTACATAATACTTGAGTGTCAACTTCAACAGCTTGAAATGGACATGTCTTCAAACTGTACATTATTCTACATCCCTCTCTGATATGCTCATCTGATTCCATCAGCACACATCATGATAATCCTTCACAAATACTACTGACAGAACTTCCTAATCTATCCTCCAATCTCCCAATTTAGTTGTTTTCAGGTTTCAGATCTCTTCCCCAAAACACTGAGTGACTTATCAAAAACCATAAACTTGACCATATCATTTGCCAGCTGAAAATTATATTTTACAGGATAAAGTGCAATTTCTTTAGTACATATGAGTGGTTCTTACATAACAATTTATTTCTTCCATCAACTCAGAATTTATGTTTCCTGTATGCATCAAGGGCTTTCATTTTTTATACAAGGAGGGAGAACCAGATGGATAGAGAAAGGTATCTCAGGTTGAAGTTTCTGAAATCTCTTATGGTGATGTCCAATAGGGATTAAGAAACATGGCTCCAGTGCTGAGGGAGGGGACAGCTAGGATAATACCTCAAGAGCTTTACATTATGATACATCCATGCATAAAACAATAAAAACAGGAAGTGTGATTCCTAGCACATCCATTGTTTTATTTAGTATCCATGTTACCATTTACCATTAGCTGTACTATATAATTAAGTAATAATGTTACAAAACCAGCCAAGACTGAACCAAAGATTGAGGTGGTGCTAATAATTCTTCTAACTTCTGAACAAAGGAAAACACAAAATGAATGCCATTTTCCTGCCTGCCTAAGTTAGAATGTTTTTCACTGATGATTCAGCAATTCACCGCCTCCCTTGCAAATGGCCAATGGCTGTCTCTTCATTTCTACTTAAGAAAAGGAGAAACATTTTTATCCGCATAAAGGTTTCAGACTGCCACATTCTGCGATCTTTCAACACCCCTATCTGTCAGCTTTGAAAATAATTAAGCAAAGCAAGACACTGTTGATGCAACTGCACAGTGGATACGTAGGACTCAACATACAACCCATGCTAGATGAACATGAAGATCTAGCCCTCAGCAAGTAATTTAAAACAGTTTAGAAAAATTAAGAGGAGGAAATGCTTATCTTGAAATATATAACATACTGCGGTGTCATTAGGTGTTTTACAGAGAATAAATTAAAATGTTCTACTAAAGGAAGGAGCAAAATTATTCCACACAGCCATAAACATACCTGGTTTCTCAGACATACAGGACACACATTTATTGTCTTCTGCATTATTAATAACACAGCATATGGGACACTCCCAAGACCCTACAGGCCTTTTGAATCTATCTCCAAATCCTAAGGACACAGTGGTCACAGTGCAGCTGGAAGATGAAGCAGTCACAGTCACAGCACTTTCTGACGTAGCCGTCAAAGTAAGGGCGCGCCTCACACCAGTTCCAGGTTTTGGTGTTTCACAGGCTACACATTTTGTCGCTTCAGGTTTATTCTGCACCAAACATGTGTCACAATCCCAAGTGCCTACTGGTGGTTTAAACTTGTCTCCAAAGCCTGTTCCTGATGCAGGAAGAGTTGCTTTGCTGCTTTGGCTTGGTGTCCCAATTCCAGTCTGTTTAGCATTCTCTCTCGGGGGTGATTTTGCTGCTTGACAGGCTATACACTTGTTATCGGAAAGTTTGTTCTGCAGTAGACACGTATCACACTGCCACGATGGTGCTACTTTCAAATTTTCACCAAATCCACTTCCACTAGAAGAAAAGCTACTTATTGCTGGTCTTGTATAAACTACTGGGCTTGTTGTGGTAGGCTGAACTGCAAGAGAATCTACCTTTGGTGATGTGAAATCTACAAGAGAAAGAGTAAGAACAAGAGTGTAAACACAAGAAGTTAGAGAACTTTCTAATCAAAGCATTAACTGGAATGTTTCTCATCCAAGATATCATATTAATTAATCATGTAACTAGTAATTGACATTTAGGCCTTGTTAAAACTCTACAAAAGATTTTGTTTATAATTTCTAAGAATTTCTTGCTTGATGCTTTCAATTGAAAAAAAAAAAAAAAACCAAACAAACAAACAAAAACAACCCTTCATTCTTACCTTCAAAGAACAACAGCTCATTTTTCTTCTACACATACCCACGGATACCCAACAGTAATTCAAACAAAACTATCACAATGTCTCAGCAGAATCTAGGAAAGCCATATACATTTCAAATATATCTGCTTTGTAAAAAATGCCTTTGTGCTCCCAAAACTGCTATTATTGAACTGATTCATCAACACTACATTTTATTTGGGAAAATAACCCATTTAATTCTTTATTTAAGATCAATAAATTTTTATAAAAATTAATTTAAAGGCAGAGTGACAGAGAAGAAGAGATAGAAAAAGATCTTCCATCTGCTGATTCACTTTCCAAATGCCTGAACAACTGGGGCTGTGCCAAGCCAAAGCCAGGGACCCAAAAACTACATTAGGGTCTTCTATGTGGGTGGCAGGAGCCCAAGCACTTGGGCTTTTCCAGGCATTTTATGCAGGAAGCTGAATCGGAAACAGAGCAGCTGGGACTCGAACCACTGCTCATATGAGATACTGGTGTCACACTCACTGTACGGTCACAACGCCAGCCCCGAGACCAGTTAACTTTTAATTTTGCACACACCACCAGTGACCCATTTCTCTCACCTTAATAACCAAAAGAAAATAAGAAGGGAAGATCACATTTCTTTTCCTCCCCACTCTTTCAGAATGTCCTGATTTCACTCAAATGAAGACTCTGCCAAATTTTTCAGACTTAAAAAAGGGGGCAACATAGGTTGAGATTATGAATACAAAGTGTAACCCTAGTTTTTTTTTTTTTTTTAGTAAGATTTATTTATTTTATTTGAAAGAGTTACAGAGAGAGAAAGAGGGATATCTTTTTAATCAGGTACACTCCCCAGATGTCTACAATGGCCAGGAGCTTCATCTGGGTCTCCCATGTGGTTGGCACAGGCCTAATTCCTTGGGCCATCTTCCTATGCTTTTCTCAAGCCATTAGCAAGGAGCTAGATAGGAAGTGCAATGGCTGGGACTTGAACTGGTGCGCATATGGTATGCCAACATTGCAGGTGGAGGCTTTACTCATTATGCCACAACACTAGATATACATGCTGCTCCCGGCTTCAGATCTGCGCAGCTCCTGCTGTTGCAGCCAACTGGGGAGTGAATCAGTGGATAGAAGACCTCTCACTCTCTCTGCTTCTCCTTCTCTCTTTGTGTGATTCTTTCAAATAAATAAATCTTTCTTTAAAAAAAAGCATCTAAATCACTGCACCCCCTACAAAGAGTACACTCATCTATTAAAAATGACACCTGAATCAAAAACTTTATCCTTCATGCATAAAAAGCCAAATCTTACACTTAAATCTTTTACAACAAAGGCATCCGCTGGGTAAATCTATAGTGTTCCTGCACTATTAGATTACCTATGAACATTCTGACATTTTTATGTTACACATCACAGTTGAAACTGTGAACGTATTTCATCTCTTTCAACCTACTACCAACTAGCTTTCAAACGTTGCTTCATTTCAGGTAAATACTTTCCTCTGGGCGTATATGTAACAATTCATCAGAGGTGGCCTTGTTTGGTACATACCAAACTGCAGAATAATCTGAGAAGGCAGTTGAGTGCTTTCATCAGAGGAACACGTGCAGGTACATCGCTCAACCTATTTGCTTATTTCACATGGGCCTAGCTCTAGTAACACACAATCCCTTTCCTCCTGCATTTGCCTCTTGGAGACATGTTAGCGAAGTCCTTGATTTGCAAACAAATCCCCACGAAAGAATTAATTTCTATATAGCTATTTTGAAACGTCCCCTCCTATCAGATTAGTCAGCATTTTTTTTATGAAGTACAACACCAAGTGATATTAAAATAAAGTCCTGAGTTTGTACAATGAGACTTTTACTATCACAAGAGCAGTCATTATCTTACCAGGGTTTTTCAGAAGATCTAGGACACTTCCCTCTTTCATAATTTTTGCAGGTCTAAAAGGACCCTCATAATCTTCACCTTGCCTCTTCATACAGCTTGTACTGTTGGGCACTGCAGTGGTATCTTGAGCTGTAATTATTTTAATTATAAAAGGTATTATGCCAAGAAAAAGCACTGGACTCAAATTAAATGCATTAGAAAAAACTTTCAAAGCCAACTCTTGGATCGATTTCTAAAACTTTAGTAAAAATGCTATGTAGTCACAAAATAATCTTCTTTTTTTTTTTTTTTTGACAGGCAGAGTGGACAGTGAGAAAGAGACAGAGAGAAAGGTCTTCCTTTTGCCGTTGGTTCACCCTCCAATGGCTGCCGCGGCCGGCACGCTGCGGCCAGTGCACTGCGCTCATCCGATGGCAGGAGCCAGGTGCTAGGTGCTTTTTCCTGGTCTCCCATGGGGTGCAGGGCCCAAGCACTTGGGCCATCCTCCACTGCATTCCCGGGCCACAGCAGAGGGCTGGCCTGGAAGAGGGGCAACCGGGACAGAATCCGGTTCCCCGGCCGGGACTAGAAACCGGTGTGCCGGCGCCGCAAGGCGGAGGATTAGCCTGTTGAGCCACGGCGCCGGCCAAAATAATCTTCTTAAAAGCATAGTTTATGGAGGACGGCACTGTGGCATAGCAGGATAAGCTGCTGTCTGCTGTGCCAGCATCCCGTAAGGGTGCCCGGTTCTAGTCTCAGCTGCTCCACTTCCAATCCAGCTTTCTGTATGGCCTGGGAAAGCAGGAGAAGATGGCCCAAGCCCTTGGGCCCTTGCACCCCCATGGGAGACGTGGAACAAACTCCTCGCTCCTGGCTTCAGATCGACACAGCTCTGGCCGTTGAGGCCAACTGGGGAGTGTACCAGCGGATGGAAGACCCCTCTCTCTCTCTGCAACTCTTTCAAATAAATATTAAAAAAAAAAAAAAAAAAAAAAGCATAGTTATGGGTAAAAGGAGGTTAGAATAAGTGCAGAGGATTAAGAATATTCATATCTAAAGATTAATGGTGGCTACCAATGGTAAAATGAGTGGTCATTATAGCTTCTATCTTTCACACTTTCCAAAACAAGCGTATCTTTATATGTAACGTAAGCGATCTGGGGCGTCTGGTTAAAATGCCCACATCTCACATAAGAGCACCTCAGTTTGATTCTCAGTTCTGTCTGCTGGCTCCAGTTTCCTGCTAATTTGATCCTGAGAGACTGCAATGACAGCTCAAGTAACTGGGTTCCTGAGACCCCATGGGAGATGTGGATTTAGTTCCAGTCTCCTAGCTCTGCCTATACCTACTCCCTGCTGTCCCATTTGGGGAGTGAACCAGCAGACAGGAGCCCTCTGTCTCACGTAAATAATTTATAAAAGCATGCAATAAAACGGGGTTGGCATCATGGCACAGAGGCAGCTGCCTGCGTTGCCGGCACCCCATACAGACACTGGTTCAAGTCCCAGCTACATTGTTCCACTTCCAATCCAGACATCCTGGCTGCTACACTTCTGATCGAGCTCCCTGATAATTCACTTGGTAAAGAAACCAAAGGCTGGCCAAGTAACTGGGCCTCTGTCACCCACGTGGGAGATCCAGAGGAAGCTCCAAGCTCCTGGTTTTGGCCTGGCCCTGCCACAACCATTGCAGCCATTTGGGGGATAAACCAGTAGACTAAAGATGTCTTATAAATAAATAAACAAATGTTAAAAATAAGGTAAAATAGGGGCTAGTGCTGTGGCACAGAGGGTTTAGCTGCTGCCTGCCAAGGGTGGCATAACACACGGGCACTGGTATGTGTCCCAGCTGCTATACTTCCAATCCAGCTCCCTGCTAATGGCCTGGGAAAAGGAACAGAAGACGGCCCACGTGTCTGAGCCTCTACCACACACTGGGAAGACCAGATGAAGCTTTCGGCTTCTATCTGGCCCAGTACTGGCTGTTGAGCCCATCTGGGGAGTGAACCAGCAGATGGAAGATCTAATTCTGATTTCCAAAATAAATAAAGCAGTAAATCTTTAAATAAACGAATAAACAAAAGTTATGTAATATGTTCCATCAATGCAACTATGCTCCCCAAAATAAAAACCACTGTTCCTACAATTGTGTCAAAATAAAGAAAACATGTTTAATCACTTTATAATATTCTATCCTCTTTATAGCTAAAACTTACTTGCTTTTAGTAAATTTATAGTAAATTTTTAGGATCCCTTTAAGTACGAAGGGACAGTAAAAGGAGACAATGAAAATGCAAGTTCCTGCTACAAATTAATCGTGAATTCCACATTTTCAATCAGCTTTTCCAAAAGACAGAAGTGATGAGGACCAGACCTAAATGTGTCAAAATGAGAACACCTATTTCTATATAGCCCACTCAAAATCAACTCCTTAAAAATCTAGATGGGGCCGGCACTGTGGTATAGAAGGTTGAGCCAACGCCTGCAGTGCCAGCATCCCATATGCCTGTGTGGAAGACCCCGAAGAAGATCCTGGCTTTGGACTGGCATAACTCCAGCCATTGCAGCCATCTGGGGAGACCTCTGTCTCTCTGCCTCTGCCTCTCTGTAACTCTGCCTTTCAAATAAATAAATAAATCTTAAAAAAAAAAAAAAACTGTAGAATTTCCCAAGATGAACATGAAACTTTTCTAACTATTTTTGCTAATTCAGTTACCATGAGTTAGTAAGAATTGATATAGCTTTCTTTCTTTTATTACTTTATTTATTTGAAAAGTAGAGTTACAGAGAGAGGGAGAGGCCCATGCAGGTGCTGGGGCTCAAGCACTTAAGCCATCTTCTACTGTTTTCCCAGGCGAAAGCAGAGAGCTGGATGAGGAAAAGGAACAACCAGGACCAACAACCAGCACCCATATGTGAAGCTGACACTGCAGGCAGAGGCTTAGCCTACTATGCCACTGTGCTGGCCCCTGATGGTTTTCCTTAACAAACCACTGAAGAGTTTTATTTTTCAAGAATATAGTAACATTTAAGGAACAAAGCTTTGTGATAAGAAGTAAGAGAAAAATTGAAACTGCTTGTTATTTTCTAATACATAGGGCTATTTTATCCAATAAAACAATGGGACTGCACACAGGCCAGTCAACTGTCATGTGAAGTCACTTCCATAATCTATGCTCTAATCACTCAGACCATGCAAAACTGAGGAAGCCTTTCTAGCGTGCATACCTCAGCTTTCTTCTTTCCTTTAGAGAGGATACAGTCTTCAAAAACTCATATTCCTGGACAGGACAACAGCCCCCAACTGCTGTTTCTGCCCATACCACCCCACATTGCCACCCACAGCATCACACAACACACACACCATTAAGATCCTTCAACATGGCCGGCGCCGTGGCTCAACAGGCTAATCCTCCGCCTTGCAGCGCCAGCACTCTGGGTTCTAGTCCCGGTCGGGGCGCCTGATTCTGTCCCGGTTGCCCCTCTTCCAGGCCAGCCCTCTGCTGTGGCCAGGGAGTGCAGTGGAGGATGGCCCAAGTGCTTGGGCCCTGCACCCCATGGGAGACCAGGAAAAAGCACCTAGCACCTGGCTCCTGCCATCGGATGAGCGCGTTGCGCCGCGCGTTGCGCCGCCGCAGCGCGCCGGCCGCGGCAGCCATTGGAGGGTGAACCAACGGCAAAAGGAAGACCTTTCTCTCTGTCTCTCTCTCACTGTCCACTCTGCCTGTCAAAAAAAAAAAAAAAAAAAAATCCTTCAACATGTCCCCCATCTTCAAAATAAAATCCATTGTTTTAACATGGCATTCAAGTTTTAGATTTAGGCCGGTGCTGCGGCTCAATAGGCTAATCCTCCGCCTTGTGGCGCAGGCACACTGGGTTCTAGTCCCGGTCGAGGCGCCAGATTCTGTCCCGGTTGCCCCTCTTCCAAGCTAGCTCTCTGCTATGGTCCAGGAGTGCAGTGGAGGATGGCCCAAGTGCTTGGGCCCTGCACCCCATGGGAGACCAGGAGAAGCACCTGGCTCCTGCCTTCGGATCAGCGCAGTGCGCCAGCCGCGGCGGCCATTGGAGGGTGAACCAATGGCAAAGGAAGACCTTTCTCTCTGTGTCTCTCCCTCTCTTACTGTCCACTCTGCCTGTCAAAAAAAAAAAAAAATTCTCTCCCCCCCAACTACCTCTTCAACCTACCGAAAAATTAGCTGCAATTCTCTTAAGTATGCCATGCTTTTCTCTTGTTCCAATACCACTGCACTTAGGTATGTATTTCTTAGGTAAAATACCCTTGCTCAAAATTCCTTGTTAGTCAACCAAGATTTTCCTACATTTCCCAAACACTAGACTTAAAAAGAAAACCAAGAATACTATTTAAAATATCCTATATTTTAATTAATCATTCATTTAAAGCCAATTTTTTTCAGTTTCAAAATTCTGAATCACTACATCCAATATAGCCACACAAACTTAACCCTTACGTTTAAGCCTGTGAAATGGACAGTAAACCTAGAGATGATATCACTACAAATATACTGTTGATAATTTCTAAAGTTCTTATAAGAAGATCCCATTTATAGCAAACTTGTCATCTTGTTTTGACTTAAAAAAAAAAAAAAAAGACAGTGAATATTCGCCGCTGTGGAATGTCCCTCTAAAAGCCAAACTGTAAAATTTACATTTAGGAAGTTATTTTCACCCAAGTGAAGGCATTCAGAAGAATTACCTAAGGTGTAAGGAATATCTGAATATTCTAGTCAAAAATATCCAACTGTTTTTATGCAAAAAAATTGAGGAATTTTTACTTACCAGAACTATTTGTAATTGATTCGGAAGTACTACTAGAGCCAGTAAGCTCTGTTTTTGCAATAGGCACACTAAATGTAAATCCAATCTACAAAGAGAAAACGTATCCTTTAAGTGTCAATTCAGTTTTAAACAAGTGTAATATCAAGTGTAAATCTTATTTCTATTCCAAGTCAAAAATTTTATTTAGGGGAACTTCAACATCAAACTTCTGTATTACTTGAATTTAAAAAAAAATAATAAAGGCAATTCAAGAGACATGTTGAATACAGTATGATTTAGTTGACAGGATTCCAGTATTTAATTAGATCTGGGACCCACAGAAAACAAAACAGCAATTAAAGGATACTCTAGGAGTGTGAGTGAAATCTGAACATGGATTATATAATTATACTAATTATATTGTGTTGAATTTCTTAGGTATGACAACTGTACTGTAGGTATGCAAATGAATATCCTCCTTAGTGGGCACATGGAGAATTAAAAGGAAACAAGATGCCTACATTTTAACTGGAGACAATGCATTTGCATATACACACTATTACTCATTTAAGTTTTCTATACAATTAGTACGGTTTTAAGTTGGAAGAAAAATTAATAGTGTTCCTTATCACAAATGGCACTTTAGAATAAAAATACAAAATGGGTTTTAAATCAGTAAAATGAAATATTCCTTGCTTGCTACTTACAGATGTTGGAGGTAGTATATCTGCCTCAGTAGATTTTATAATTGGAGATGAAAATCTAAACATGGGACTGCCAGTGCTGCCGGGAGAGGTCATTTGTACCTGGTTTTCCAAACAATTAAGAAATAAGATCAAAATAATTAGTCAGAAAAATAAACTGGCACTAAAATAGATCTTAAATCAATTACCCTAAAGAAAAACGAAAATATTTTTTACATTTAGATTTTAAAATCATTTTCATTTCTGAAAAACAATGAATATCCAATTGCTATAAAATTTGGCTTCCTGGGAGAGTACACACAAACTAAAGGTAGATATTTATCTAAGGGAGAAAAATAACATCTATAAGAATATATTCAGGGCCGGCGCCACGGCTCAACAGGCTAATCCTCTGCATGCAGCGCCAGCACACTGGGTTCTTGTCCTAGTCAGGGTGCCGGATTCTGTCCCGGTTGCCCCTTTTCCAGGCCAGCTCTCTGCTGTGGCCCGGGAGTGCAGTGGAGGATGGCCCAAGTGCTTGGGCCCTGCACTCGCATGGGAGACCAGGAGGAAGCACCTGGCTCCTGGCTTCAGATCAGCGCAGTGTGCAGCCGCAGTGCGCTGGCCGCGGCGGCCATTGGAGGGTGAACCAATGGCAAAGGAAGATCTTTCTCTATGTCTCTCTCTCTCACTGTCCACTCTGCCTGTCAAAAATAAATAAATAAATAAAAAATATATTCAGAAACAGTCAAGAAGAAAGAAAAATATTTAGGAGTAGATTAAAGATGTAAAAACAAATTCATTCCTACTCACTTGGAAAATATTCAGCAACAAACTTAACCAACTCAATCTCAAATGCACTGCAATAAGTTAAACACCACTCATGATATTGTAAAAAAAAAAAAGCAAAACCCACCATTTCCATTTCTCTTTGCTTATCATGGAGTTACTAATTCTCAGTGTAGAAAAAAAAAAAATCACTGCTTTAAACAAGTACTAGACTCATAAGGAATAAGAACAAAAATCAACTATAGGGGGCCAGCGCTGTGGCTCACTTGGTTAATCTTCCGCCTGCAGTGCCAGCATCCCATATGGGGCTGGATCCTGTCCCGGTTGCTCCTCTTCCAGTCTAGCTTTCTGCTGCCGCCCGGGAGGGCAGTAGAGGATGGCCCAAGTGCTTGGGTCCGTGAGCCTGCATGGGAGACCAGGAAGAAGCACCTGGCTCCTGACTTCGGATCAGCACAGCACCAACCATAGTGGCCATTTGGGGAGTGAACCAACGGAAGGAAGACTTTTCTCTCTGTCTCTCTCTCACTGTCTAACTCTGTCAAATAATAAAAAAAAATTTATTAAAATCATCTATATATAATAGTTTGTACCTTGTTTGTTAGTGACTGAGAAGGATTGATGGGTGATAGAGAGGATGCTGTGCTCACAGGTGAACTAAAATTGAACATAGGCAGTGAAGAACTGGCAATAGGTAGAGAAATTTTCGGCAACACTGGTAATTCCATTTCCTAAAAGAAAACATATTTCATCTTCACATCACTCTTTTATCTCTAATTATTTTAGAATTTAATTTAGAATAAAAAGGTGGCACCACACAGTGTTAACAATGTAGGCTCTTGAATTAAAAAAAAAAAAAACTGGCTAGGCCAGCAACCAGACATGACTTTGAGAGCCTAATTTCCTTGAACATCAATTTTCTATTTTGTAAAAATAAGGGAAAATAATTCTTACTCTGGACCACAGTTAAACAGTATGAACCACGGTTATTTGTGCTCATCCCTGAAACATTTAAGAAATATCAGTACTGATCAGGTGGTGACTCTCCTTTATGTTTAATGCAATAAAGAGCAACGCAAGTCTACCATGACCCAGATTAAGAGCAAACAATTAAAGCACCCTGCTTCTGCTAATGTTGGAGATTAGGTGTGACCAACGCTATAATAGATAGCTATAAACTGGAAAAATACAAAAAGTGGCCGGCGCCGCAGCTCAACAGGCTAATCCTCCGCCTAGTGGCCCAGGCAAACCGGGTTCTAGTCCCGGTCGGGGCGCCGGATTCTGTCCCGGTTGCCCGTCTTCCAGGCCAGCTCTCTGCTGTGGCCCGGGAGTGCAGTGGAGGATGGCCCAGGTGCTTGGGCCCTGCACCCCATGGGAGACCAAGAGAAGCACCTGGCTCCTGCCTTCGGATCAGCGCTGTGCGCCGGCCCCAACGCACCAGACGCAGCGGCCATTGAAGTGTGAACCAACGGCAAAGGAAGACCTTTCTCTCTGTCTCTCTTTCTCACTGTCCACTCTGCCTGTCAAAAAAAAAAAATTTAAAAATTAAAAAAAAAAAAAAAGATACAAAAAGCAACCATATGAAAACACTGGAGAGCAACCAAAAGCAAGCAGAAAGTGTTTACTGTAAAGGATACTAAGAAGAAGGGAAGGGAGTAAGTGAGCTTCCTCAGCTCTTCATAAGCTAACGCCACCAGCAAGTTGAAATTCTGACAGAAAACTGCAAACCTTTTTGTTGATGGATTCGAGGACAATCAGAGGTGACCAGAACAGCTAGAAAATTAGGGGAGATGCAGGAATGAAGAGTCACAGAAGGGGAGTTTCAGGGTCTACACATGAATCACCTAAAGCACCTGTAGACCTACAGCCTACACAAGTGTAAGACAGATAACCAAGTAATTAAACAAAACCAGAGTTGCAACATCTGCGTACTACACAGAAGACAGTTTGAGTTCTAGTAAGTTTACTACTAGCTGACACAATTTGAATACTTCAAATGGATGCAGCTTATTGTATATAACACACCTCAATAAGGCTGACCAACAATCAAAGGCAAAATAAAGATACTTCATATAAAGTAAAACTAAGAATCTATTGCCAGAAAGCTTACTTACACACACACACACACACACACACACAGATACACACACACACATATATATATGAACCGTATCTAAATAAAGTTCCAAAACAAACAAAATGAATAATGGAAAATTGAAGACAGCGATTGCTTCCAGGGTAGAAGGTGATATGAACTGATTAGGAAGGCCCATCAGTGAACTTTCTGGGGTGATGGAAATGATCTATATCTCACTAGGTGCTCACATGTTAAACAGGTGAAAGCATCTGTCAAATTCATTAAATGATATACCTAAGAATATTATGTTTCATGATATGTAAATTTTTACTGAATTAAAAAACAAATATTCTAACTCATACTAAAAATGCTGAAGTATTTGGGGTTTTATAAAGTATATATCTTCAACTTACTTTGAAAAGTACTCTCCCACAAAAAGGATGGATATTTGATAAATATAACAAAATGTTAGAATCTAAGTGCTGCAGATACCTACTCACTGTATAATCCTTCCAACATTTCATATGCTTGGAATTTGTCCTAACTGGGGTAGAGGGTAAACAAAGGATTCATCTGGCCTATTTCCATAGAGAAGTTTCCTCCTCTCCAACATCTAGACTTATTTTCTTGTCTTTAAAGCCCTGGAAACATCAATTAAATATAAGCTATTATATAACATCAACTCAGTAAGCCACACATGTGGTTAAGCTGCTTCTTTATGTTATTGGCTTTGAACAAATTCTACAATTTTATTCTGACTCCCCAACAGTTTGACTTAGTAGGTCTACATGAGTCCTACTAAGAGGGAAAACAAAAAATAATAAAATAGTAATTCTGCTAACAGACACCTAGAGTTAAACACATCAATCAAGTTTTATGAACATACCAATCATCAAATACTTTGTAAATATCTTTACAAGAACTATCTCACATGAGACAGATACTGTTGTTATAAGACAAAGAAATTTTGGCAGATAGTATATGGCCTAATATCATATGGCTATTAAGTGGCAGACATTCAACAAACATAAGCTTAATGTATTAATTCTTTTTCTGATTTTGCAGATAAGGAAATTGAAGAAGTACAAAGAGGTTAACTTGACCAAGTTAACTCAGCTAATTTAAGTGATCAGAATGTATAACAATAGCAAAAGATACAATCTTCCCAAACTCATTTTTATGTATACTGCTTATTTATTCTGTGTCAATGAATTTTTCAACTATTAAAAAAGATAGGCTGGTATCACCACAGAAGCAAAATGCCAGTATGTTTGGCAACTACAACCCTCATAGATTCTTAAATCTAAGAAAAAATGATCGTTAAAACACATTCATTATCTTACTGAAAAACAGGTTATTTTAAATATAGAATGCTATTAAGTTTAGCGAATCGAAATACATCAAGTTTCTGCTGAGTAGCAACAATATCTGAAATTAGCATAACCTGTTTACATTCCGTTAAAAATAAATTTCTTCCATTTGACCTTTCTAAAGATACTTCATATAAAGGCCTATTAAAAAACTCAACAAGATGATCCTTCAATATTTCATTAAAAATTCCCACTATAACTAACAGCTAGTGGTCTAAACATACTCAATCCCTGAAATAAAAAGGCAGCATTGTGTTCAAATAACTACTGAAGTTTGTATCTAAACCTATTCTATCTATAAAAAATACAGAGCAGTCTAAAAATCTGGGGCAGCCATTGCATTCACACCTCTTTCCTCAGAAATGTAGAGATTTTAACTCCAGTGTGGAACAGAAGAGAGATGGGAGGGGTTGAGTGAGGCATACTGGGATGTGAAACTGGCAGTTGGCTGTTGGCTGAAAATGGGGGTGGGGAGCAAGAGAAAGGAGCAGTCCTGTGATAAAGACGTGGTGGGGGAGGTGTACGTTTTGATAAAACTCTCCACAGTTAGTATACAGAAAGAGCAAAAATAAATCAATTAATACAATCAAATGTGTCCCAGAATCACACTAAGCACATCTGACAGCAAAATTTAAGCTAAATACAAAACAAAGCTTCAGCTTAAGATCTTTTCTAAAGTATAATTAATGAAGTCTATACAAAAAACTTAAACAAAAGAAAACTGGTTTGCTACAAAAATTAGAAAACATTAAATACCATTTACATCAATGTCATTCAAGTCTGAAGTCTTTTTTCAAGATGGGAGAATACACCAATGAATTCTTTCCCTTCACAAAACTCTAGCAAAGTGACAGCAAGAACCTTAGGGAAAGACAGAGCCTCCAGCCTCTTAACATCTCCCCAAGTTTCACTGGCAAGGAAGGCTGTATGGCAGAGAAAGTCCAAACTGACAAAGAAATCATCATTCTGTAATTGGCAAGGCTACGAATAACTAAAAGAAGAGAAAAAACTGAAAAGGGCCTCCCACATTAACCAACCCTAAAAAGTAAAACACATGAAGAAACTCACACAACACAGCCAATAACTTCAATCAAAATTTGAGTACATAGTCAACAGAAGTGTTTCAAGAAACTAAAACTTTAAATGATCCAGTATGGCTGAAAATACAAGTTAAAAACATACAGAACTCCAATGGCACACTATGTCACATCCACCATATTGGGAAAAATTGAAAAATCAAGTACTGGTTTTCTGGATAAAGAAAAAATAGATCTACTATCACACAGAATTGTCAAATTACAAAACTACTTCGGGCAACATTGCATCATCTAATACACTGGAAACTATATACCAACCCACATACCCAACAACTTGATTCCTAGGTAAATATCCTAAAGAAAATACTGCACATGTCCAGAGGGAAAAGTGTATTTCATTTTAACAGGTAATGAGAATCAACCCAAATGTGCTCTGACAGCAGAAAGGACTAACTGCAGTTTAGTAAACCTTCATACTGGATAAACGTATAGCAGTTTAAGTGACCTACTGTACCCTTTAACACAAATCACACACACAAAAAGGAGAAATCCCATGAGTGAAGCATATGGCATTAATCCATCTTAAATATATAATCCATTTTATATATAACTTCTAATGACATAATATACATATATTTATTACATATACTTCTAATGACATATTATCATATACATACCTTTATTATATATTGCATATTTTATATATATTTCTACAAAAGGAACAAAACTACAGTAATACGAAGGGTCAAATAATTTCAAATGCAATTCACTTATTTGAATAATGGAGTTTTGCTGCTACTTCTTTTTTTTTTTTTTAATGACACTCAAGAAATTTAAGGTAAGAGATTTAGTTTTCTGGCACGCAAGGGACCATTTCAATGGTGCATTATCCTTGCTCTGGGGCTCCCCAAATGCCACACCTCCTAACTTCCCCTTACCACCACAAACTCAAAGCTTTTAATAAACCTCACAGTTTTAAGTATATAAATCCTACCTCTTCCTCTTCTGGAGGTTTAGAACCAACAAAACGTGTTCTCTCTCGTCTCATCTTGCCACCTCCACCACGTACTCCAGAAGATAAACCATTGGCTGCTGGCATACTAAGATCTGGGTATGAAAAGCCACTAGCAAGTAAAAAGAAAATTAAGTAATGTATTATTCTGGTATATAACTTGTTACACTAATGAACATTATAAATTATTTAGCTAAATGTGATTTTAAAACTGACAGGCTATTTGTATAAAATTTCAACATGTTAATCATAAATCTTCAAAAAAATGTATCCCTAAATCAAATATGAGCCCAAATTAAATGTATAGTCTATGTGAAACGGCATTACCTTTCCTGTTGTTCTCCGCTTTGTCCTGATGTCATGTTTTTTTCATGTCCAATCTGGGGGGGGAAAAACCATATTTTACATGCTTATGTGTCTTAGTTTTCTTAAAACTACCCTTCTTTGTATGAATGTTGGTATTTGGAATGGGAAATTTGATGCTTTTTAAATTAATGAAATCTTGCATTTACAAGTTAAGACTCTGCTTTCTCAATGATAATCAAAATTAGTGCAGGAATGTCATTGAGCACACCCCTACCTCTCAACAAAATGTAAGTATACAAAGTTAACACAATAGCCACAAAGGGACTTTTATGTATCTCTCTTTGTGAACTATTCAATACACAAAGTTACAATGGTATTTTTGAAACGATCTTTCAAAACGTAAAAGTCCCTCCACTAAAAACAATCAAGGTTCCTTGAAGAAATGGCTGATTGTAGAGGGAAGGCAGAAAATGCACAAGATAAGCTGGAATTATCCTACAATAGCAAAAGAACAGGTGCTCCAAAAACGAAGGATTTAATAAAAATGTTACAGGACACAGGAACCAGCCCAAGGCAAAATAAGAGGTAATCTGAACACCAAAATATATAATACCATTAACAGAATTATAATCTACTGAATTTAAGAATTCAAACTGACATTAAACAAGAAGATATATATATAAATAAAGGAAAACTCTTTCTTACAGTAGAAAGCCAACTAATGAATGTACAAGTAGCAGGTGGATTAGAAAACCACCACCTGGCAAGATTCAGGCAAGAATCATCAATGTTAACACTCATGTATTGAAAAGATACAGTTTCAGAGTTTTATTCTCATTAGATACTAATTACAAACGGTAGAATAATTGTACAAAGACTCCCACGCATTCACTTATGATCACTCTACCAGTAATGGGACAAAGTAACAGCTATGTGCCTGCTCACAGTGAAGAGCTCATCATCATTTCAGTGGCATTACTGCCAAAAGCACGTAACTGTGATGAAAACATGGGGAAACAAACCCAAATTGCACAACACTATACAATAACTGGCTTAGACTCTTCAAATATCAGTGTTGGGTCCGGTGAAGTGGCATGCCGGGGAAAGCCGCCGCTTGCAACTCCAGCATCCCATATGGGCAGCGGTTCAAGTCCCGGCTGCTCCACTTCCGATCCAGCTCCTGCTAATGTGCCTGGGAAAGCAGCAGAGGATGGCAAATGTTTGGGCCCCTGCACCCACATGGGAGACCTGAAAGAAGCTCCTGGCTCCCATCTGGTCCTGCTCCTGCCTTTGTGGCCATTTGGAGGGTGAACCAACAATCAAAGACTTGTCTCTCTCTTTGTAACTCTTTCAAATAAATAAATCTTTAAAAAAATCAGTACAGTGAAATACATACATAACACACAAAGACACATACACATTTATACACACACAAAAGCAAACAAGGAACTATTCTAGACTAAAAGGAGACAAAGAGACAGGATAACTAATTGCAGGACACAACATTGAAAGTTTATCTTTTGGGACAGTTAGCAACATCAAAATAACATCTAGATTAACATCTAGATAAGAGTACCAATGTTAAATTTCTAGTTTTGACTACTATTATGCATTATGTAAAAGAATTCTTTGTTTGTAGGAAACAGAAAAAGAAAAAAAGCAAATGGAGTGAAATATATGGTATTCTTAACATTTTTCTTGCAAAACTATAAACCCAAATGCATGGGACCCTGCCACCCATGAGGACTGGCAAATGTCTGCTAATGTGCAGGAGGTTTGGGGAGGCAGTGGAAGAGATGGTGATAAGATATCCCAAACTATTGTGAAGGCTGAACAACTCTGTAAACACACATTAAACTACCAAACAGTAAGCTTAAATAGGTAAATTAAATTGTACAGTATGTGAATCATCTCAAAATACAAACTGTGTGAGGTTTTGAGATCTACAAAAGCAATACCAAAAGCAAAGCTTGGATCCTGGTTCAAAAAAAATCAAGCACAGGGGCCAGCACTGTGACATAGAGGGTAAAGCTGCCACCTGCAATGTCAGCAACGCCATATGGGTGCCAGTTCGAATCCCAGCTGCTCTACTTCCGATTTAGCTCTCTGTTATGGCCTGGAAAGCAGTGGAAGATGCCCCAAGTCCTTGGGCCCCTGCACCCATGTGGGAGACCCAGAAGAAGCTCCTGGCTCCAGATCGGTACAACTGAAGGCATTACAGCCATCTAGGAAGTGAACCAGTGGATGGAAGACTTTGTCTCTCTCTCTGCCTCTGTCTCTTTGTAACTCTGCCTTTCAAGTAAATAAATAAATCAAAAAAAAAAAAAAAAAGTCAATCATAAAAAAAATTTACACATGGACTAACATTAGAGAATTAAAATTTGGGGCCAGCATTCTAAATGAGCACAGGTTCCACAACCGATCTAGCTACCTGCTAATGTATCAGGGAAGGCAGCAGAAAAAGACCTAAGTGCTTGGGCCCGGGCCACCCATGCGGGGCACTCAGATGGAGTCCCAGGCTCCTGGCTTTGGCCTGGTCCAAAACTGGCTGTTTTGGCCATTTGGACACTGAACCAGCAGATGGAAGGTATCTCGCTCTAATGCTGCCTTTCAAATAAGTAAGTATATTGTGGGGGGCGGGGGAGGATTTCAAGCACAATACCACAATCAAGACAGTGACCAAATCTCGCAAAATTTCTTAACACACATAGCGAGTATATACTAGTGTTTACTAAACAAGAGCTGTTTTAAAGGTATACAGATTCACAATCACAAATAATTCACAAAATGTATGTATTATATAGTTGCCAGATTACAGTGGTAGAATACTTGTATTTATATTAATTGCTCTCTTAACTCATTACAATTGATACTCAAAGCTGGTAAATATAAACACATACTCACACTGTGCCTTTTATCTATTCTTTGATTAATCTTCCTTAGTTCACCAGATGGGGTCAGAGATGGTTTAAAATAAACAGTTCGATTTGCAGCTACAGAAATTGGCTTTGGGGTCATAAGTCTCTGCACTGGGGGATACTGAGAGTCCACCTTACATAAGTAAATAGAAATCAAAGACAAACATGTATTTTTGAATATGTCAGTAAATCATATCTAAATATTACTTAACAACAGCTAATGTGACCTAGAGGAATAAAGGGACATAAATACTAAGAAAAAATTAGTAACAGAACCAAGGAAATATATATATATATATACACACATATATATATTTATGCACACATTTATTTATAAACATATACAGCTCGAAATTGGACTTGTAAATAGAATTTATTCCACATATGCATACATATAAAATAGAACTATATTTAAAATAGTTCCACTTCTATAAAATGATTTTAAAATATGCACTAAAATTGACGTCACTGTGTCCCTGAAACTACTGAATATATTTTCTTTAGCTGCAAAAAAGATATTTTTAAACTAGTTATCAAAATACTTTAATTATTTAAATGTGAGCAAATTCTCTAAGTTGATCCCTTGGCCTTGTTATTTAATAACCAATCAAAAAACGGCATCCAGATTCTGAAATGAACTGATCTCACTAAGTACACAAACGTTTTATTAATGGTCCTTTGCTCCACTAAAACCCAGTAAAACTCCTGATGGTGTAAAATCACTATAAAGCCAAAAACCACTCTGTCCAAGAATGTAACACTATGAATAGAGTCCTTTCACCCCAGAGCAGCTGTTAGCATTGCTTTCCAGGGCAAAAAGGCTCTGTGTAGTTTGTAGCTCTTCCCCAAATCCTCACCACAAGTGTAGCCCAACCACTCAAGGATAATCTACTTTGTAGAGTGTTGGAATTACATCCATGAAATATGTATTACATTATATCCTGTCCTTTTTATTCTCTTACACCATATTAAATAAGCTGTTATTGATACAATACTGAACCACTAGAAAAATTTTTATTAGTAAGAATTATGGCACAATTTAAAAAATTTACTTTTCAAATAATCTGATATAAATGAGAATCTAAGAAAAGCCAACAAATTAATCCCATTAATGGAAACCAACAGAAGATTCCCTCGTTTAATTATAAACATCTAGATAATTCTAAAACTGAGAAGCCATACTCTTCCAAAAGCCATTTTTATTTTCCTCTGTATCAGCATTGTTGCGCAGTGGGTTAAGCTGTGAGGCTGCCCTCCCATGACCGCTACTTCAAGTCCTAGCTGCTCCACTCTCAAATCTGACACAGCTCCCTTCTAATGTACCTAGGAAAGCAGAATACATGGCCCAAGTATTTGGGCTCCTGATACACACATGGGAGACCAGGATGGAAATGGAGTTCCAGGCTCCCAACTTTGGCCTGGCCCAGTCCCAGCTGTGGCAGTTAGCTGGGAAGTGAACTAGCAGATAGAAGATTTCTCTCTGTAACTATCTTTTTAACAAATAAACAATTCCTCCCCCCCCCAAAAAAAAACAAGTAAGGATCCATGAGTCTGCTTTGCTTGAAATATACTTAATCATCCATAAATACTTGTATATCAAAAAAGGTATCTTTCTTAACCCAAACTATCAAACATTTCATTTTTCCCATAGTAACCTTCAAAGCTAATCTGAACCAAACAGGATGCAGTAAAAGGCCATCAAGATACAATCTATATATTTTGTATCAGCTCCAATATCTTACAAGAGTATATTGGTTGTCTGTTCAAAGATGTGTCAAATTGAAATTCTAATATATACAACAGATTTGACATACTGTTGGTTAACGAGTTAAGTTGAAAAAAAAAAAATCACTCAGTTCCTTGAGGGTTTAATTCACCGAATTTCTAAATATTAAACACTTCAAGCTTTTTTCACTCATATCACTATTAAAAGATAAAAATTAAGCCTTAAAGGCTGTCAAGAACCTGAAGACGGAAAATACCAAATAACCAAAATGAATGCTCATCTACTATACAAATAGAACCTTGCAGAGACCCTCGGAAGAGGCTATCATGTCCAAGTAAGAGTTTTATTTTAAAACATATTTCCTGGCCAGCGCCACGGCTCAACAGGCTAATACTCCGCCTAGCAGCGCCGGCACATCGGGTTCTAGTCCCGGTCGGGGTGCCAGATTCTGTCCCAGTTGCCCCTCTTCCAGGCCAGCTCTCTGCTATGGCCAGGGAACGCAGTGGAGAATGGCCTAAGTGCCTGGGCCCTGCATCCGCATGGGAGACCAGGAGAAGCACCTGGCTCCTGGCTTCGGATCAGCACGATGCACCGGCCGCGGCAGCCACTGGATGGTGAACCAACAGCAAAAGGAAGACCTTTCTCTCTGTCTTTCTCTCTCTCACTGTCCACTCTGCCTGTAAAAAAAAAAAAAAAAAAAAAAACACAAAAACCATATTCCCTAATGACTACCAACTAAATCCAATTTGTGTTCTTGTTAACCTAAAATATAACTAAATTGCTGACACTGTAAACAGCTAACACGGAAGAAGTCTTACCTTTTGGCTTTTAGCCTGATGATCTGAGATATTTATCCCACTCCTATCAAGAGGCTAAAAAAAAAAATACTATCAGAAAACAAGTGGGAAACTGAAAAATACAACTCTCATATATAAAAAGGTTCAAAAATCAACTTACAGAATTTAAAGGAGAAGAAACAACAGATGGAATTCTTTTTGCATCCTGTTAATAACAGAATTTATTATTTGATATAATAACAAAATTGTTTTCACTAAACTCAGATTTTGTTATACTTCTGTATTTGTGACTTTAAAAACTTACTGCTAGCGGGCTTGACATCTTCTCTAAAGACTGCAATATTCGTCGAGCTGTTGAACTGGTCACACCATAAGATTGTGCATTAAGTTGCTTAGCTTTCATCTGTCTTCTGACTGGTGCCTATAAAGTAAAAACCTTACATTATTTGTTCCAATGTTAAATCTAAGGCACATATGAATGCAATGAAAATACTTACAAAACAGAATTAGTGTTCAAAGTGAAATAAGACTGATGGGTTTTCAATAACTTAACTCAGGAAGATGTCATTAAAAGTTCAATTTTTTGTATGCCTCCACCAAAAATCTAATTCTTTGCCTGAGGAATTACTTTATAATGAGAAAGAGTGATCACATAGCATCATGCACCACCCAGAAGAAAGATCTGCCAGTTATATTATGTGAGGATAATGGTTAATAGGTAAAAGTGCTAGCATTAGCTTGATCCACTTACCCCAGTTATTTAAATAAACTTTTAAGTTAATGAGAACTGAGTTATCAGTTATCCTGGGTAATTTAGAGTAATTTTTAAGATAACTAAAAAAAGAGATTGTAGATTCCACTACAACAGAAATTTAACAAATCTGAATACCAATGACTTGTTCATATAAATAAGAAAAAAGAACATATTAAAGTAATTGGGCCATGTCTTAACTTTCTCAGAATTAGTGTGAAGGAAAAGAACTTATCAACACTCAAGTACTCTTTAATAGTGCTTATAAAAACCAATGAAGACATTTCATTTTTTCAAGAATGTATAAATTCCAATAACCATATGGTTACCACAAAACCAAGTAACCTGGTAATGGTTAAAGGGAAAAAGATTTTCAAAACCAAAATACAATCTACTTTTTTATAAACACCTCATCTGAAACCAAATCATAATAGCTACTTTATGTTCCTCCATCATTAACCAAAGTAATTGTACTTTCAGAGAAGGTATAGTATTCCACAATAGTTTTATTAAGAATTTGGTACCCATTAGGAGTGCTGGTAAAGCTAGTTTTTTGTTAAGATTTATTTATTTGAAAGTCAGTTACAAAGAGATCTTCATTCTGTCGGTTCTCTCAGTTCACTCCCCAAATGCCCACAATGGCCAGAACTGGGCGGAGCTGAAGCTGGGAACCAGGAACTCTATCCTGGTCTTCCAAATGGGCTGCAGGGGCCCAAGTACTTGGGCAATCTCCTCTGCTTCCCCAGGCATGCCAGTAGAGATTTGGATTGGAAGCAGAGTAGCCAGGACGTAAAATATGTCCCAGCTCAAACATTCTAGAAAAGAAATTATAAATATTTGGAAGGCTGTGTTAAAAAAGATTCTAAGAGGATATTAGGATTCAACATTAAAAAAACTACACACCAGAGGTGGGTACTATAGCCCTGGCAGCTAAGATTCTAGCTAAAATGCCTGTGTCTCACATCACAGTGCCTGGGTTAGATTCCAGGTCTGGCTAATGCAGAGCCTGGGAGGCAGCACTGACAGGTCAAGTGAGAGACATGGATTGTGTGTTCCTGGATCCTGGCTTTAACAAGGCTACTGCATTTGGAGAGTGAACCAGCACGTGGGAGCACATACTCTCTACCTCTAAAGTAAACAAACAAATAAATAAGCACACACAACATGAACACATACACTACCTCTTTAAAAAAAAAAAATGTGCGTACACATACTGCGATATACAAGAAAGTAGCAGGAACATAACTGAATTATTTTATGAATCAAAGGCTTGCGTGGGGCCAGTGCTAGGGTATACTGGGTAAGGACGCTGCCTGCAGTGCCAGCATCCAGTATGGGTGCCAGTTCAAGTCCTAGCCACTCCACTTCCGATCCCACTCTCTGCTATGGCCTAGGAAAGCAGAAGATGGCTCAAGTCTTTGGGCCTCTGCACCTGTGTAGGAGCCAGGAAAGCTCCTGGCCCCTGGCTTCAGAAAGGCCCAGCTCCGGTCACTGCAGCCATTTGGAGAGTGAACCAGCTGATGGAAGATCTCTCTCTCTCTCCCTCTCTCTGCTGCAGCTCTCTGTAATTCTGCCTCTCAAAAAAATAAATCTTACAAAAAAAAAAAAAAAAGCATCATTCTAACTTCTACTAACATGTTGAACCATTTTAACAATGGTAAGTTTAAAAACATGATCCTGGGGCCGGTGCTGGGGCACAGTGGGTAAAGCCGCCACTTTCAGTGCCAGCATCAAATATGGCCGCTGGTTCGAGTCACAGCTGCTCCATTTCTGACCCAGCTCTCTGCTATAGCCTGGGAAAACAGTAGAAGACGGTCCAAGTCCTTGGGCTTCTGCGCCCACGAGGGAGAACCAGAAGCTCCTGGCTTCAGATCAGCACAGCTCCACCTGTAGCAGTCAACTGGAGAGTGAACTATCAGATGGAAGACCTCTCTCTCTCTCTCTCTCTCTCTCTCTCTCTCTCAATGTAACTCTGTCAAATAAATAAACCTTTTTAATGTAGAAAATTATTCAGCTTAAGTTTTTAGAACAGATTCCTGTGTGAATGCAACATTCAGTTAACATTTCCTCCTGTAATAAAATACTCTCCTTAGTAATACAATTTGAAATAAGCCTCTAATCAGGATGCCAGGTAACTAAAGACAAACCAAACGTATTCATTTCAATCACTCCTGTTTGTCATGGATTGTCATCTTAACAAGAATTCCCTCTCCAAAGTCTACATGCATTTCATTTATTCTCTTTTATCTTTAAAATGTCAAAATTGGGGCCCACACTGTGGCGCAGCAGGTTAATGTTCTGACCTAAAGCACCGGAATCCCTTATGGGCGCTGGTTCAAGACCAGCTGCTCCACTTGCAATCCAGCTCTCTGCTTTAGCCTGGGAAAGAATGAAGAATGACCCAGGTCCTTGGGCCCCTGCACCCACATGGGAGACCTGGAAGAGGCTCCTGGCTTCGGATGGCGCAGCTCCAGCCATTGTGACCAATTGGGGAGTGAACCATCAGATGGAAGACACCCCCCCCCCCCCGCCGCCTTTCCTCTCTCTCTAATTCTGACTATCAAATAAATAAATCTTTAAAAAACAAATAAATAAAATGTCAAAATCTATAAAAGTACAATAAAAGTATCACAGCTATATACACATAAAATATTCCTCAACAGGGGAAAAAAGGGCACAGAATGATGCAACTTACCTTACATTGATATTTTTAAAAAGTTACTCAATTTCTGAATGCTTGCTGCTGATATTTGTACACAAATACAACTATTTGTATACACTGTCATAGTCTGACCTTGCCAAACTCAATAGTAACCTAAATCTAGTAGCTGTTTTGGACAGTTTCTTGGGATTTTCTTCTTAGATGGGTATATTATCTATGAACAGGAATGATGTTATTTCTTCCTTTACAAACTGTATTGTCTTGTATCTTTTTCTCATGCCTACTGAACTGGCTAGTATCTGCAGGATGATGTTCGTTGTACAGTGGCAGACTTCCCAGCTCTCTTCCCTGTCTCAGAGAGACATTATTCACTCTTCCACTATTAAGTATGACACTAGCTGATAATTTTTTTTGTAGATACACTTTATCAAATCGAGGGAGTTCTCTACATGTAGGCTTACTGAAAATTTTTATCATGAAGTTATGCTGATTTCTGTCAAATTTTTACACATAAATCAACATGTACAAATGGTTTTTACCCTTCAGTCTGTTTACATGTAGATGATATTAACTGTCAAATGTGAACCAATCTTGCACTCCCAGGATAAACTCCCCTTAATCATGACATAGTCGGGGCTGGCACTGTGGCGCAGGGGGTTAAAGCCCCAGCCAGCAGCACCAGCATCCCATATAGGTGCCAGTTCGAGTTCCAGCTGCTCCTCTTCCGAACCAGCTCTCTGCTATGGCCTGGGAAAGCAGTAGAAGATGGCCTAAGTTTTTGGGCCCCTGCACCCATGTGGGAGACCTGGAAGAAGCTCCTGACCTGCCTTCAGATTGACACAGCTCCAGCCATTGCGGCTACCTATAGAGTGATCCTCTCTCTCTGTCTCTACCTCTCTATGTAACTCTGTCCTTCAAATAAATAAAATAAATCTAAAAAAAAAAAAAAAAAAAAAAAAAAAAAAAAAAAAAAACATGAAATAGCTTCCTTTCCTTTCCTAAATGGAGACCCAGACTGAGTTCCTGGCTCCTGTGTTCAGTCTGGCCTCATCCTGGCCATTGTGGCTTTTTGGGCAATCAATAAGTGAGTGAAAGGGGTGTGTGTGCATGTGCATGTGTGTGTGAGAGAGAATGAAAGCGAGAATGGGAGAGAGAAAATGAAAGAGAGAGATTGCCATTCAAATAAGTAAATCTTAAAAAATTATAATAATGTTAGGTAGAATTCACCAGAGAAGCTATATGAACCAGAAAGTTTTTAGCTGGAAGGAATTTTAAATATGAATTCAATGTACTGAGCAGACAGACTTCTACCTATTCTTCAGCCTAATCTTGACTAATGCCAAATAACATAACATACTTAGCTATAAATCTAACAAAGTATATTCAAGGTTTTACATACTACAAAATATTAATGAAAGAGGAAACCCTGAAAGACACTGGCATAGGCGAAAAGTTCTTGCTCTGCCTCTCTTTAACTGTCTTTCAAAATAAATTAGTAAATTTTTTTAAATCAGCTTTTAGTTCTTTGTTTTCTTTTTTTATCTTTATTTATTTGAAAGTCAGAGCTACATAGAGAGAGGAGAGGCAGAGAGAGAGAAAGAAGGGTTTTCCATCCGCAGGTTCAGTCCCCAGGTGGCTACAACAGCCGGAGCTGCGCTGATCTGAAGCCAGAACTTCTTCTGGGTCTCCCATGTGGATGCGCGGGCCCAAGGACGTAGGCCATCTTCCAGGGCTAGGTCTCAGGCCATAGCAGAGAGCTGGACAGGAAGTGGAACAGCTGGGACCTGAAGCAGCGCCCCGATGGGATGCCAGCACTTCAGGCCAGGGCGTTAACCTGCTGCGCCACAGTGCCAGCCCCATAAATCTTTTAAACTAAATAAATAAACAAGTGATTGCCAGAGAGTAAGGAGGAAGAGGTTTCTGACTACAAGCTGTAAGAAGTAACGTTTTAGATGCTGAAGTTCATATAGAAACACAGGAGACCCCGAAAAGCTAAAGCAATTTTTTGCAACAAAAACAAAGTTGAAGGCATCACAATATCACATTTCAAGACATACTACAGGGAAGTCATAATCAAAACAGCCTGGAAATGATATAAAAATAGATGAATAGACCAATGAAGCAGAACAGAAACTCCAGAAATCAATCCAAGCATCTACAACCAACTTATTTTCAACATAGGAGCTAAAATCAACCCCTAGAGCAAGGACAGTCTCTTCACAAATGGTACTGGGAAAACTGGCTCTCCACATGCAGAGGAATGAAGTAAGACCCCTACTTACACCTTACAGAAAAACCACTCAAAACGGATGAAAATTGGGCCATCTGGGGAGTGAACCAGAAGATGGAAGACTTTCTCTATTTCTCTGCCTCTCCTAATCTAACTCTTTCAAGTAAACAAATAAAAATCTTAAAAAAAAAAAAAAAGCTAGCATTTTGAGTGTTAAAGTAAGCATGGGGATAGGAAAAGTGGATAAAAGGATCATATAGATAGGATTGTTAAAGTGATCATTTAAATAGGATTAAATGTTTGGTAATAAAGTAAAAAGGAGTGAATGCTCCAACATGGGAAGCAGTCCATACAGTAAACTCAGAATGACAATCACTTTACACAACTCTGACCTCAGAATCAGCATTCTGGTCAGGCTGAAAAATCCATGAGAGCACTAAAGGCATGAAAGCCAAAACTCTGTGCAGAGTGTCCTATGAGTAGGACCTCTGTGGGTGAGACCTCAGGGGAAAGAAGTGGTCATGAAAGAAGGATGTACTTTTTTCTCTGAAGAAAGGAGGGAACTTCCACTTTGCTTATGGCCTTGTCTAAGTACAGAAGGAGTTAGTGGATTCAAAAGGCTTCCACAGCCTAGGCAGCTCATGTCAAGAGCCTCAGGGATCACTGACATCATACATATGAGTGTTAATTTTTAAATTAACAGGAGTCACTGTGCACTAACTTCCCATGCAGGACCTCTGTTCTTAAAGAGTTGGATTGAGAGTTGACAGTAAAACTTGTTCATGAAGATTTACTTTGTTTTAATGTATTAAGTGGAAGATACCATTTGTTTTATAAACTGTATAGTAATGTCTAAGTGCTCACAAAAGACACAGCGTTCTTCTTCAAAGTTAATTTTCTCAGAAAGGTTGTAGTTTCTTTATTGTAAAAACAATCCTGTTGGTGTTCTATTGCATAGTAAGGTAATAATAGTTAACAATAACGTATTGCTTTAAATAGCTAAAAGAGACTTCTTATTTGTCGGCCGGCACCGCGGTTAATAGGCTAATCCTCCGCCTTGTGGTGCCCAGCACACCAGGTTCTAGTCCCGGTCGGGGTGCCAGATTCTGTCCCGGATGCTCCTATTCCAGGCCGGCTCTCTGCTACGGCCCGGAGTGCAGTGGAGGATGGCCCAAGTGCTTGAGCTCTGCACCCCCTGGGAGACCAGGAGAAGCACCTGGCTCCTGCCTTTGGATCAGCGTGGTGTGCCGGCCACAGCAGCCATTGGAGGGTGAACCAATGGCAAAAGGAAGACCTTTCTCTCTCTGTCTCTCTCTCTCTCTCACTGTCTAACTCTGCCTGTCAAAAACAAAACAAAACAAAAACAAAAAAACAATTCTTATTTGTCAATAAACACAAATAAAAAATTTTTAAAAGAATTCTAAAGAAAACATTTTAGAGTGATGGAAATGTTTGTTCAATATTTTTATTCCAGAAGGTTAAACAACTGCAAGTGCTCTATTAAAATTCAAATATTCTAATCAGAGTGTAATTTATAGCTCATTTAAAAAATTATCACACTTCTCAAGAGATATACACACACACATCTAACACACAAAATGTTGTCTTAGGCCTAAAAGAATATTCATATCCTAAATTGAAATGCGTAATCCAATTTTATCATTTTACAAAATAATAATTAGCACTGCTTTTTGACAGTCTAACTTACTACCTAGTTAAAGGGAGAAAAAAAAAAAAAGAAAATCAAGCCTTTTCCTATTCACACTAACCTGATACGGTGTATTTTGTTGTTTAGACTGTCTTACGGCAGCTGCTGCTCCACCATACATTGTTTTCCCAGGATAAAAAGGAGAATCTCCAAGCTGACTTGTTTTAAGGATTGAAGAATTCCCAAGTGACTGCACAGAAACACAATGACAAACTGTAAGCAAGAAACACAACTAAGATGATTAAATCCAATCCAGTTAGTACTCACAGGGGAAAGCGTTCCAAAAGCAGACAAATTGAATGCTGGTTTTTTTGAGTTGGTGGCAGTGTGCTGTGAGAGTGAATGAGAACTTTCAGCTTCTGGGGACCACAGAGGTGGCACTGAAGTGTTCTTTGAGACAGCTATGTCTGAAACAAAAATATGTAATGCATATTAATAGCACCAGTTACAAGACCTTAGGTTTTTATAAAAAGAAAATGAAAATTAAAACTATTGGGGAAAAAAAAAATCATCCCATAAAATCTAATTTTATTACCAAACACCAAGAATACCTTTATCAGAAGCTCTTGAAGAAAAACCACTGGTAGTGGAGATGTTATCATCCTCATGCTGAGAGGTAGAATCTTTAATTTCCTTCACAAGGGAAAATCCAGAACTGCCAATTGGGAATGCAGAGGATGTGGATGGCTGACAGTGTAATGCGGGGGATTCCAACATGGAGAAATTCAGATGGCTCCGATGGAGAGAAGGCCTTGTTAATACATCTGGATAATTTGACGCAGTACCAGTTGTTGAAGGTTCTTAAAAGAAAAGCATCAAGATTATGCATATACAACTCAGAAAAAGCAATACACTACTATCACAGTAAAATGTTCGTCAAGAAAACACACCACATAATAGAGCTTCTAATGAAACCACTGAGGCCTCCCATGATGAGCCCAATTTAAGATACACTTTAGCCAAACAAGGTCCCAGCTAACTTAAATTAGCCCAATGTCAAGTTGTAGTGCAATGATCCCATACATCTTCTAAAGTACTTGGTTTTTGATCTTCCCTTGAACAGCTGTTATTGTAAAGCTTGCTCATAAAAAATAAAATTAAAGACATCATATATAAAGTCACAGCAGTGACAGCAGTTAAGATACCACTTGGGACACCAGCACCCCATTATGGAGCGCCTCAGTTCAAATCACAGCTCCACTTCTGATTCTAGGTACCTGCTAATGTGCAGCCTGGAAGGCAGATCATGGCTCAAGTAATTGGGTCCCTGCCACTGGAGACCTGGACTGAGTGCCAGGCTCCTGGTTTCAGCCTGGCCCAGCTCCAGCTGTTCTGGCATTTCAGCAGTTAACCTAAAAGTGGAAGATCTGTTTCTGTCTCTCTTTCAAACAAAATGAAAATAAATAAGCAGCAAAAAATATTTTTAAAGAAGTTATAAAATAGGCCAAAGTGTGTCCCTCCAGAATTACCAATAAACTTGTACGTTTTCTTGGTATTTTATATGCATATAAAAACACATTTTCCCTAAATACACAATCTGTACATACAAATGTGCCTATTCTATGATTTTTCATTTATCAATAATTGTATTTCTACAAAGTACTTTTTCAAAACTACATATTACTATTATACCAAAACAGTGATTTACTATTCAATTGTTTTCTCATTCCAGCATAATACATGCACTTATATATGTATTTTTTTAGTACCTTTTTGATGAATCCACGGTTTTCCACTTAAAAGTATGTATAATAATCAAAATATGACTCAATATCTGATGTTGGACCCATAAATCAGCCTAAATAGTATCAGGTATTATGAGAACCAATACAATAAACAACCATATGTGGAACTGCTCTGTCATAACCAGTCTGCATGTTCATTTTTGCTTATGACAAATAATAAACTGATTCAAAATATTTTCTGAAAGTTAAACTCCCACAAATGGCATACATTTCACCATAATCTACAACAACAGATATGTTTTTCTGATTTCTGTCCATCTATTATGTCAAATTTTGATTTTTGTTTTATTATTTTGTTTTGAGCATCCTTCCATTTGTTACTAGCCATTTTATTTATCTTGGTCACTGCTTATGATACAGTTGCACCAATAAAATCAAATGTGCTTGATCACTAAGATCAATGTAATATGATAACAGTAGTTAAAGTACTAAATTCACTTTTTTTCTGGTTGGCTGAATCCAACTTTTTAATTTTGATTTTTTATTTAGTTAAGAGGCAGAAAGAAAGAGTGCTCCCATCTAATGGTTCATTCCCTACATAACTGCAACAGCTGAGGCTGGGCCAGGACTGACGATACAATCCTGGTCTCCCATGTAGATGGTAGGAAATCAGTAACTCTGAGGCCTGCAATCAAGGGAAGTGGGAGTCAGGAACCAGAGCTGGAAACGAAACCAACATATTCCGATGTGGGATGAGGCTGTCTTAAGCTAAACATCTGCTCTCCATTCACTTCTCTTAGTGGTGTCTTTTGTAATTCAGAAAATAACTTGTACCTTGTTTAGAGTCTTTTGCCATGTCAATACTATAAAAAGTAAAAACTTTTATTCAATTTTTGGACTACTGTTTTTATTTCAATAATGTTTACTTTTTATTTTTTAAGATGTATTTATCTTGAAATGCAGTCACAGAAGAAGGGAGAGATGGATCTTCCTTCCGCTGGTTCATTCTCCAGACAGCTGCAGGCCAGGGTTGGACCAGGGGGAAGCCAGGAGCCAGGGGCTCTTCCAGGTCTCCCATGTGGGTGACAAGGGTCCAGACAATTGAGCCATCTTCTACTGCTTTCCCCAGCATAGAGCTAGGTCAGAAGTGGAGCAGCTGATATGAACCAGTGTCCGTTACATGATGCTGGCATTACAGGTGGTGGCTTTACCTGTACACCAAAACACCTGCCCCTATGTTTACTCTCAACTTCATCTGGAATCAGTAAAAACATAGGAGTGAATAAAGATTCAGTTTGTTTTCCAAAAGGTGAACCTATTTGTATCCTAATCCCTTCCTCACTGAGTATTACCATCACTACATATTAAATTCCAAGAGGCTTTAACCCCTCTTTCCTCCAATAATTTATCTGTACTTTTCTGTACCAATACTATATTATAATGTTTTAAATCATCTAGCTTTAGAACACATTTAGTGTGAGTTAAAGTTACTCTTCCCCTTACTCTAATCTTTCAGAATTTCTCTATAACTTCAGGTGTATTTCCATTCATCAAGTTTCCAAGAGTCTCCCAGCTAGGATGGACTAACTGAAACCAGATTAGTTCTTCTACTCTAAACAATATAAAACTGAAGAAAATAAATGAAGTAACTGCTTTTATTTTTTTAATTAAAGATATGAGTTTTTTTTTTTGGGGGGGGGGGATAATGATAGAGAGAGAAAGATATTCCATCCACTGGTTTACTCCCCAAATGGTCACTAAGGCCAGAGTTGGATCAGGCTGAAGCCAGTAGTCCAGAAATCTAACTGTGTTTCCCACATGCATGGCAGGAGCCCAAGTACTGGGTCATCTCTTGTTGTCTCCCAGGCGCATTAGCAGGGAATAGGCTCAGAAGTGAAGCAGCTGCCACCTGAACCAGCACTCCGGTATGGGAAGGAGGCATCACAAGTGCCAAATTAAGCAGTTGTACCACAATGCCAGCCTCAGTAACTGCTTTTATAGTGTAGAAAACTCATACGGTGAGCACTGCAATTACCCTGCTCTGTCCAAGAACATTTTCAGACCCGAACAGAGACCTGGAATCCAGGCAAAACACAGTAGGCAGAAATCAGAATTAACATCATCAGAGTAGGGAACTGCCAAGTGAGGCCTCCAGGAGTCCACACTGACATGTCCAGGGAGGAATGGAGTCACACCACCAAATGATTACCAATAGCAGCTGCTATAGAGTTCAAAAAAGACAGTAGGAGCAAGTTTAGGCTAGCAGTCAAGACACTGCATTCCACATTGGAGTACCTGGGTTTGGTTTCCAGCTTTGGCTCTGACTCCATCTTCCCACCTCATCCTAGCCTCGGCCATTGCAGGCATTTGGGGAGTGACCCAGCAGATGGGAGCGTTCGCACTCTCTCAGCTCAAACAGATAATTAAAAAGAAAAGAAAAGAAAAGTAAAAAGATTCTACAAGGTGAGCAGTTCAGAAGAAAGAAAACAGTGCTGAGGACTATAAGTCCCAGAGCTACCAGAACTTGGACTTCATTAATATTTTTTTGGTATTCAGTTGAGACACCAAAAAAACTCCCCCTTGGGAGTGAGGACCATGTCCTAGAATAAGGCCCACTGCAGATCCATTCTAAAAAGCCACGGAGGTGAGTTTGAAGTTCTACCACATACAGTGCTAGAAAACACCTTGGACTTCCCAAAAATACACATTATCCACAGCATAAAACTACCATCTACAAGAGTTCAAAATAATCACTTAGTAATTGAACTGCCTGCTAAAACAGGAACCATCATTCTTCAGAGGAAAATGACATAATCCAGAGTCTTTATCCACTATTCAAAATGCCAAATATTTAGCCAAAACTAATTTGATAGACATAAAAGAGAATATGCTCCACAGTGGCTGGAAAAGTAGTAGTCAACAGAAACCTTAACCTAAGACAGCAAAGATTTCTAGAGTGCTTAGCAAAGACTTTAAATTCACTATTTAAAACCTGTTAAAATTATTTTAATTGGGATCATAGTAAACTTAAATTTTAAAAAACTGCTATCATTCACAACAGTTTTCCTTTTCTTTGGGTTGGTCTCCTCCGTGTCCCTCAGTAGAACTTAAAAGATTATTTCTTCTTTCAGAGTGCCATACAATTCCTAAGAACACTTCCACATGTTTTCATTGTTTAATATTGTAAATGGGATGTTTGACTTCTGGTTACTACTTAAATAAGAGTTAATAGATTTTCAAATATTAACTTTGTGATCAACTTCTAGAATTCCCTTGTTCTAATATATATCCTCTTATGTTTAATACCTGAAAGTGATGATGCTGATGAGTTCTAATTCCTGACTTTAATGAGAATGCTTTTAATGTTTCACCATTAAATGTTTCTGGCTTTTGGCTTAAGACAGCCATGTTAAGCAAGTAGTAGCATATAAACACAGGAAGGGAAGGGAAGGGGGGGTAGGGGAGGAATGTTGGCCGGGCCTGCGGGTTGGCATCCCATATGGGCGCCGGTTCTAGTCCTGGCTGCTTCTCTTCCAATCCAGCTCTCTGCTGTGGCTTGGGAAAGCAGCAGAAGATGGCCCTAGTGCTTGGGCCCCTGCATCCACATGGGAGACCAGGAAAAAGCACCTGGCTCCTGGCTCCTGGCTCCGGATCAGCACAGCTCCGGCCAATGTGGCCATTTGGGGAGAGAACCAGCAGATGGAAGACCTTTCTCTCTGTCTCTCCCTCTCACTGTCTGTAACTCTACCTCTCAAATAAACAAATTTTAAAAATCTAAAAAAAAAAAAATGTTGGCAAGGATGTGCAAAAAAAAATGGAAACTTTATGTACTACTGGTGGAAACAAAATGAAACAGCCACTGTGCAAACAGTATGGTGATTTCTCAAAAAAAATCAAAGATAGAAAAGAATTACCATAAGATCTCTTATCAATTCCACTTCTGGGCACATATCTAAACTGTAAAACAAGGTCTCCAAGGGATTTGCATACCATGTCCTAGCATCATTATTCACAACACCTAAAAGTTCTGTGGAAACAACTCCAATGCCTACCAGATGAGTGGGTAAGCAAACTATAGTATAGATACTCAATGGTATATTGTTCAACCTTAAAAAAAAATTTTAAATAATGCTACAATATGGCCGAACTTGAAATCATGCTAAGTGAAATAAGCAAATAACAAAAGGGTAAATTTTCTATGTTTCCACTCACAGGAGGTATTTAATCAAAGCCATAGAAAAAGATGGCTGTTAGGGAGAATGTATATATTGTTCAATAGGTTCCAATGTTCAGTTGTGCAAGATGAAAACAATTCCATGATGCACAGTACAGATGGTCACACAACAATGCTAATGAACTTAAATGCCATTGCACTATGCACTTAAATTATATCTTTACCGTAATTTGAAAAACATTTTATTGAAAGTAATGTGTACAAAGAATGGTGATGATTCTTTAAAATTAAGAAAATATCTATTTTAATAATCCAATAAAATATCTAAATTGGAGCAAGAATGGTAACTAATGAGACTGCTGGGTAGTCAGTGATCTCCCCTTAGGGGCACCAATTTAAACAGCTATTGACACTCTGAGCCAGCTTAACAAGAGACAAGAAAGCCTCTATGGTATCACTGTGTAGGACCTCTGCCTTGGGGTCCAGGATACCTAAGTTCAAATCCTGACTCTAGACTGCCATGCCTCTGACCCTGGACCAATTACTTCACCTCCTTGTGCCATTTCTACATTTGTAATGTAGAGCTCAGGGCTCAGGCTGGAGAAGCTCAACCAACAATTATCCAGTGGAAGCCCAAAGCCACCCAGAAGCCCCTGTGGCCATGTCCAAGACTCTATGATTCCACATTAGAATACATCTCATATTTGATAGTCACTGTGCAAGTTGACAGAAATATAGGACCAGGCCCTAAGCATCTCTCAAACTGAGAAGACTTTGCTGCAATTCCCATGCAGACAACAGCAAGCCATCATGATAGGCAGAAAATATAAGAATAAACCCAGAGGACTTGAGGGCAACATAATTCATCCTCTTCTGATTTATTTTTCTTGAAAAGACAAAATGGGGCTGGCACTGTGGTGCAGTGGGTAAAGCTGCCTCCTGCAGAGCCAGCATCCCATATGGGCACCGGTTTGAATCCTGGCTGCTCTACTCTCTGCTATGGCCTGGAAAAGCAGTGGAGTATGGCCATGTCCTTGGGGCCCCTGCATCTGCATGGGAGACCCAGAAGAAGCTCCTGGTTTTGGATCAGTGCAGCTCCAACAGTTTCAGCCATCTAGGGAGTGAACCAGCAGATGGAAGACCTCTCTCTCCCTCTCTGCCGTTGCCTCTATGTAACTCTGCCTTTCAAATAAATAATCTTTAAAAAAAAAGTATTTTTACTTTTTCCATTCTCTCATGCCTGTATTAGTTTATCATACAGAGTGAACGCAATAGTCCTATGTTCCAGCTATTGGCAGATCTGCTAAATCTAGTATATTCAAAAACTACTGAAGAAAAAAATTTGATATACTTCTGCTTGAAGTTATGCTGCTAAGAACAATGCCAGTTTTGGGTATATACAGGGTTCCCTTACCTTGCACAGCAGGCCCAATAAAGAACAGTTTGGGGTAACAAGATTAAACAAGGCTGTATCATTTACAGATTCACAAAAGCCATAAATGCTCAGCTTCTATGAGTAAAACTATAATCATCCTACTATCAATCAGGCAAAGCAGCCCATAACCTCAATCCATTGTTGACTCATGTACATATGTCACTTTGCAGCTTTTAGAGGCCTGAACTCTTGTGAGTCAATGAAATTTTGAAAGGTACGTTGTTTGAGGTTCTCCTCACTTGTCCATTCTACTATCCTAGCAGAAGAAATACAGGCACACAATGGTTCACCATCATTAAGAGTCAAGAAGAGAGGGATATGGGTGGAAAGCTGTTGGCAACAGACTTGGAACCGACCAGATTCTGTTATTGCACTGGGTTACTTGAATGTTCAATACTCTCCAGTCCACTGTTACCATTAATACGAAAGTGATAGTTGTAAAATTATATTCAATAAACATACCAGGTAAGTTATTTTAGCTTTCCTTAACAGCTACTTCAAACAGTAGATAATGTTGGTAAGTTTTCTTGAAATGTACTTCAAATTTACATGTATCTAGTAACATCTACATTACTGGTGGCATGTTAAGTCACATACTATGTGACTGAAGGTATTAAATAAATACTTTTTTTTTTTTTGACAGGCAGAGTTAGACAGTGAGAGAGAGAGACAAACAGAAAGGTATTCCTTCCATTGGTTCACTCCCCAAATGGCTGCTACAGCCGGCACACTGCGCTGATCCAAAGCCAGGAGCCAGGTGCAGGGCCCAAGCACTTGGGCCATCCACCACTGTCTTCCTGGGCCACAGCAGAGAGCTGGACTGGAAGAGGAGCAACTGGGACAGAATCCAGTGCCCCAACCGGGTCTAGAACCCGGGGTGCCGGCGCTGCAGGCGGAGGATTAGCCTAATGAGCCGTGGAACTGACCGGTATTAAATAAATACTTTGAGAAAGGTCAAGGCAGACTGTAAGAACTGCCAGGCTTATAGGACTTAGGTGTAGGATTCATATCTAGGTAAGATACAGCAGGGGGAAATGCCATCTACTTTTTGAAATAGATATCAAACAGTTGCCCACATTATACTTCTAAGCAATCAAGGAACTGAGGTGAGAAGTGGGCAAACAGATGTAGGAATACAGAAAACAAAATCAGCCATATGTTGACTGTTGAAGCTGGGTGTTCACAGTCACCAGCTCTCTACTTTTGTAGTTTGAAATGAAACTAATTCCATTCTTTGATGAAAACACAAGCACATATAAAAGACCTTTATAGACATAGAACGAGAAACTCCCCGTGAATCTTAAACTAACTTCTTCTCTAGTTAATCTGTACAATATGTTCCTTAGAATGCTAAAGATGGTTTTTGTCACTACAGATATACTAGTGCACACTAGAAATCTCTTACCAAAACAAAGAGAAAAGCTGGGGTCCTATTTCATGGCGGGAAAAGAAAATTAAATGGAAGCAGTTTACAGATCTACCAAAGCCTCAAGATGACTGTTGGAAATTCATGTAACTTATCAGTTACATGGGGCCATATTCTAAAACATAAAAATCTCTTACAATGCAACAATAAAAACAACCCATAAGGAATGGAGGAAAGGGGGATTTGAATAGCTTTCATCAAATATAAACAAATGGTCAATAAGAACTTTAAAAGATGCTCATAGTTACTAATATGGACAAACGTAAATCAAAATTAAAACCACAGTGAAACACCACTGCACCCACTTAATACAGCTACAATCAAGATAAACTGAAAATAAGTATTAGTATTGTTCAGGATATAAAGAAACTAGAACCTTCACACACTTCTAGTGGGAAGGTAAGAAGGTGCAGCCACTTGAAAAACAGCTCATCAAAATGTTCAAAACAGAATTATCATAGGAGCAGTTGGCACTGTAGTGCAGCAGGTCAAACTGCTGCTTGTGATTCCAGTAGCTCATATCAAATTGCCAGTTCAAGTCCCAGCCACTCTGCTTCCGATCCAGCCAGCTGCCTGCTAATGTGCCTGGGAAGGCAGCAGATGAGTCGGAGCAGTTGGGCCCGTGCCACCCATGTGGGAGATCCAGATGTCATTTCTGGCTCCCGGCTTCAGCCTGGCACAGACAGGGCTATCGCAGCCACTTAAAGAGTGAACCAATGGATGGAAGCTCTCTTTCTCTCCCTTTCTGTTGCTTTGCATTTCAAATAAACGAAACTTTTTTAAACTACCATACAACCCAAAAATTTTACTCCAAAAAACTGCACACAAATATTCACAGCAGACTTACTGAAAACAACTCAAATTCTCATCAACTGATAAATAGATAAAGCACAATTTATCCATATAGTCAAATACTGCCCAGCAAAAACAGAAATGGGCACCAGCGCCATGTCCCAAATGCTCCACTTCCAATCCAGCTTCCTAATGCGCACAGGAAAGCAGCGGAAGACGGCCCAACTGCTTGCCCCTGCTCCTATATGGGAGACCCAGAGGAAGATCCTGGCTTCAACCTGGCCCAGCCTTGGCAGTGGCAGCTATTTGAAGAGTGTACCAGCAGATGAACATTAATTTTAGTCTCTCCCTCTCACTCCAAGTCTACCTTCCAAATAAATGGCTTTAAAAAATTTTTTAAAAATAAAAATATGAAGTTCTGATAAATGGGCAAACTTTGAAAACACTATGTTAAGACAAAAATCTCAGTCACAAAGTACATTTATATGATTCCATTTAAATGAAATGTCCTGAACAGACAAATCCACAGAGATGAAATGTAGATTAATGATTGCCAGAAATCAGGAGGAAGAACTAATTTCTACAGTTGCCTATAAAAATGTCTATAGGGGCTGGTGCTATGGCACAGTGAGTTAATGCCTTGGCCTGAAGCGCCAGTATCCCATTTGGGCGCCGGTTCTAGTCCTGGCTGCTCCACCTCCTAACCAGCTCTCTGCTTTGGCCTGGAATAGCAGTAGAAGCTGGCCCAAGTCCTTGGGCCCCTGCACCACGTGGGAGACCCGTAGGAAGCTCCTGGCTTCGGATCGGCGCAGCTCCAGCCATTGCGGCCACCTGGGGAGTGAACTAGTGGATGGAAGACCTCTCTGTCTCTACCTTTCTCTGGAACTCTCCCTATCAAATAAATAAAACTTTTTAAAAAAAAAAAAAGTGTCTATAAGGTACACCCCATTCTTTGCAGGGTGACAAAAAACATTCTAAAATCAGTGGTGATGATGGTTATATAACTTTGTGAATATAAAGACCTCTGAACTGTATAATTTATTTTTTTAAAAGATTTATTTATTTATTTGAAGGCAGAGTTACAGAGAGGCAGAGGCAGAGAGAGAAAGAAGTCTTCCATCTGCTGGTTCACTCCCAAAATGGCTGCAGTGGCTGGAGCTGGGCCGATCTGAAGCCAGGAGCTTCTTCCAGGTTTCCCACACTGGTACAGGGGCCCAAGGACTTGGGCCATCTTCTACTGCTTTCCCAGGCCACAGCAGAGGGCTGGATGGGAAGTGGAGCAGCAGGGACTCGAACTGACACCCATATGGGATGCCTGCACTGCCGGCTATGCCACAGAGCAGCCCCTGAACTGTATACTTCAAATACATGAGTTTTATGGCATGTGAAATACATCTCAATAAAGCCATAAAAATACATAAGTGAAATAACACGCCCAAATATGCCATATCCACAGGCTATACTGGATTTATTTAATATTTGTAAATCTTATCAAAATGTTACAAAGTAAATCTAAAAAAGTCCAAGACTTTAAAATGCAGGGTCACTGAACTGCAAGATTCATGGAATGACTCAGGTGGGTTTGTACTATAGGGAACAGCAGCTAATTAGTTACATTGTACTAAAATTCACCCACTTTAAGAGGCACTATAATAGTTTCATTGTAATAGCTATTATTTACACAGTACTTTCTCACTGCCAGGACTCATTCTAAAAGCTTCACAATTATGCCTTTGAAAACAACTTACGAAGGTACAGAGGAGAAAATGTATTATCTTGCAAAAGTCACGTGATTAATATTGATGATATGAAAATTCAAATTCTAAGTGTGTCATCAGGGGTCGCTTTTTTTAACTTATTTATTTGAAAGAATAACAGAGAGGGAGAGAGGCCACAGCTGGCCCAGGCCAAAGCCAAGAGCAAGGAATTCCATTTGGATCTCCGACATGGGTGTCAGGCAGACAGGTACTTGGGCCATCATCCACTGCTTTCCCAGGCATTTAAGCAGGAAGCTGGATCTGAAGTAGAGTGGCAGGGACTTGAACTGGCGCTCTAATATTGGATGCTGACATGGAAAGTGGTGGCTTAAGCTGTGGCATCACAACATTGGACCCAGAGTTTGTACCCTTAACTGGTAAGTATGCACCAGCCTTCCCTAATAAACAGGCATCCCAATTTGAACCTTATGACCAGTTTCCTTCTGAAGGGTTTATACATATCCTCATTAGATTTACCATAGTGAGGTAATATAAAGATATTTAAAATTAGGCAATGAAAACCTATCATTCATAACAGAATAATCAGCATTCTATTTACCTTCTGTATTGACTGCTGGCTCAGGAGTGATTCTGCCATCATTAATGTTAGAGTTCTCCTCACTGGCATATATCATATGATCATTTTCTCTATTTTCTGGCCAGTGTGGCACCCCGCTTGTATCTGTTGAACAGCTGCATACATCTTCAGTTTTGTTGAAGTATCTCTGTAGCCACCCTGGCACAATATTCTTAACAGATTCTGTAACCCTGCTAAGAATGCCCTGGGGAGGGGGGAAGAGAAAAAGACCACTTAAAAAATTTCTAGTTTTTATTATGTACTTACAAAAAGTTATCCCAAGCAAAATACAACTGTTTCCAACAAACTTTGATGACATTCAGTTACTAAAGTTAGTGATAACATAATGGCATTTTACAAATTTACAGATGTAACAAAATACTTACTTTCCTTCTTGTATACGCATTCCTGAACCAATAATTATCCCAAATGTCCAATATTACTCAAATAATTAAAAAAACCTCTACAGGCCATCAGATGAACACTGTTTTTGCTTTAGTAGTAAAATATAAAATAAATATTTTAACCTCAGAGAAAAGGCATCTATTTTTATTCCAGCATATTAAAAAGAAAAATATAAATAATACCTTCAACAGTTACTTTTACTGTACATTAAGAAAACAAAAACTAAGACAAATAGAAACATGGGTTTTTCTAAAAGACAGGGAAAATAATAACCTAACAAAAATAAATCAGAAAAAAAAATCCAAGACATTTTCTGATGGTAAAATTTCCTAAAAATCTGAGGAATTAATTTATTGTGATAACTTTTAAAAGGTAAAAAGTGATATAGTAAATATCAGGATTAACAGTAATTATAGATTTGCTGTGTGCCAGGTACTTTTTCCAAGTAATTTATATGTTATTCAATTTACTCCTCACAATAACTATCAAGTTGGAATTAACACCCCCACTTTGTGGATAAAGAGAGGCAATAAAGCTAAATATTTTCCCATGGTACCATCACTACTACAGTATATCTCCAAAGAGTGAAATGATGGGTTTTATGAGTGCTAGGACTAATATAAAATTCAAATACTTCCCTAGACTTTGATTTACTTTGGATAAAATAATACAGAGAAACTATAATGAAAATCAAATGACATATATGAAAATACTCCTCAATTTATAAGGTATAACAGAAGCATACTGATAATTTTATTAATAAGAAAAAAAGCTAGCAGAGACAAATGGGTACAGTAACCAATTTTAGGCAACAAATTCTTTCAGAAAGCAACATTAGTAGTCTTTCAGGGGATGAGTCACAGAAGAGAAAAAGCATCTTATAAGATACAAAAACATAATGAGGCCAGGGGAAAATATATTAAATCTACCTTGAAAGCAAACTCAAGAGAAAGAGGCCTTTAAAAATCCTGCCAACAGAAAAGATGGCCCACATCTTTGATATAAGCCTCTGAATAGCAAGTTCCTGATTGTTCAAACATGCACAGACAACTAGAAAGTACACATTTTCCCACATACTTTCCTGTCATTTTAACGAATCTACAAGGTGAGCTCTCTATCAAACATATAAAGCAAGTATTTTTAGAATAGTCATTACGAGTTGACCATTCCTTTTCTATGCTATTGCTCCAAAGTAACTAACATTACGTAAAACCCCCAAGATTTCATATTCATAAAAACATGCACTGTTCTAGTTGCCCTGAAACCCTACCCTCCATTATTTCAGAAGACTTGAAAGGGCTACAAAGTTACAATATAGCTTAAGGCAAGACTTTAAAAAAAAAAAATATGGTGACAGATAAAGCACTATAATTAAATATAGAAAGTCTTAAGGACTTCTGTCAAGATGTTTTAACTACTAATATCAGAGATTCCTGTGATCCCTACCCTTCAAAGGCCAAGTACAGAACAACTTAAAATTGACATCAAAGGGGCTGGCACTGTGGTGCACTGGGTAAAGCCACTGCCTGTGGAGCCAGCATCCCATTTGGGCACTGGTTTGAGTCCTGGTTGCTCCAGCTTCCTGCTACTGTGCCAGAGAAAGCAGCAGCAGATGGCGCAAGTCCTTGGGCCCCTGCACCTACATGGAAGACCCAAAAGAAACTCTTGGCTCCTAGCTTTAGGATCAGCCCAGCTTCGGCCATTGTGGCCACTGTGGAGTGAACTAGCAGAAAGAACATTCTCTGTCTCTCCCTCTCTCTGTAACTCTGTCTTTCAAACAAATAAATAAATCCTTAAAAAAAAAAAAACTGATATAATTAACCAAAGGTCACTTGCATGGCATTAAGCATCCTGAGGAATCAGAAAACAAACTGAACAGTTAAAATAGATACAAGAAAGCTCATTCATTAAATGGATGAAAACTCCGCTTAAGCCGAGAACTTCTTTCTTAAAAAAAAAAATTAAAAATTTTTAAATTTATTTGAGAGCCAGAGAAAGACTGAAAAAGCTCACATTCTTTGGGTCACTCCCCAAAGTCCAGAACAGCCCAGGCCAGGACCAAAGCTGGGAGCTCTAACACAACCCAGGTCTCCCACATGGGTGGCACTGGAGTCCTCACACTGCTTCCCAAGGTCTGCATTAGCAGAAAACAAGTCTGCAGTGGAGCTGAGAATCAAATCCATGCATTCTGATGTGATGTGAAGGCATCTAACAAGTGTCTTAACCGCTAGATTACATTAAATGCCCAGTTCCCTAAAATTTAACAGCCTCCCTAGTCTCAACCCTACTGCAGCTTAGTGTAGTAGGAAAGATGAGTTACACAGTGAATGAGAGCACCAAAAGTAAAATGAAATGTGAATTATAGGACTAAGTTGAGACTATCATCAAAGAACATCCCTGCTTTGCAGTAATCAAATTTAGCTCTGTAAATTCAATGATCCTGAGTCATCAAGAAAAAGTTAAATTAAATGTACTCTCTAGTACTAGCAGTTCTGAAAGTATAGTCCCTTCACCAGTAATATCAGCATCTTATCAGTTCCTACTATATATACATATATATATATATATATATATATAAAGAAAAAAAAAACACTATCTGATCAATTCCTATCCTTTACCCAGTAAAGGATAAACTCTGGAGGTAAGGGCCCACCAGATTCTGACATGCTAAAGTTTGACAGCCACCACTGCTACTAAAGAGATTAAGAAAACAGTTGTCTGGACCCCTGTACACATATGGGACACCTGGAATCTGTCCCAAGCTCCTGACCTTGCCTGGCCCAGCCCTGGCCATTTGAGTGAACCAGTAGATGAAGAGCTCGCTCGCTCGCTCGCTCTATCTCTCTCTCTCTGTTTCTGATAACACTGACTTTCAAATAAATGTTTTTCAAAAAGCAGATGCTTGGGGGCTGGCATTGTAGCACAACAGATTAAGCCTCTGCCTGCAACACTGGCATCCCATGTGTTCAAGTGAGACCCAGGGCAGTCACTGTGGTGTAGCAGATAAAGCCACTGTCTTCGGTGCCAGTAACCCATACAGGCACCAGTTCAAGTCCTAGATGCTCCAATACCGATCCAGCTACCTGCTAATGTGTCTGGGAAAGCAGCTTAAGACGGCTCAAGTGCTTGGGCCTCTGCACCCATGTGGGAGACCCAAAGGAGGTTCTGGGTTCCTGGCTTCTGCCTGGCCTACACCCAGCTGTTGTGGCCATTTTGGAAATGAACTAGCAGATGGAAACTCGCTCTCACTCTCCGCCCCCACCCCAATGTAACTCTGCCATTCAAATACATTTAAAAAAATAAATTTTTTTTAAATAAACCTTAAAGTTTAACGATTGAAATGTAAAACAGAAATTTGTTAAAAAAAATAAAAAAAAGCCGGGGCCCGCCCACATTGTAGTGTAGCAATTAAACCAGAGCCTGCAGTATTGGCTTCCCATATGAGTGCCGGTTCCAGTCTCAGCTACTCCATTTCAGATCCAGCTCCCTGCAAATGGCCTGGAAACATAGGGGAAGATGGCCCAAGTGCTTGGGCCCCTGCACCCACATGGAAGACCTGGAAGAAGCTCCTGGCTTGTCTGGCCCAGTGAACCAGTGGATGGAAGATCTTTTCTGTCTCTCCCTCTTGTTAACTCTGTCCTTCAAATAAATAAATAAGTAAATGTCGATGTACCTAACACAGGCTTGAGCCACCACAAAAATGGAAAACTAAGAGTGAAGGGACTAGAAAAGGAGGGAAATGGTTTTCTTATGGAAAAAAAAAACACCTACTTATATACCTGGGAAAGAGCAGATGACGGCTTAAGTACTTGTCTCTACCATGCATATATATGTGAGCCAGGATGCAGTTCCTGGTTCCTGGCTTTGGCCTGGATGCCCAGCCCAACTACTGCAGCCATATGGGGAGTGAATGAGTAGGGGGAAGCTCGCTCGCTCACACTCTCTAATCCCCTCATCCTCACCCCATCACTCAGCCTTTCAAATAAATGTATTTTTTAAAAAAGAGGGGGACAGTGCTGTGGCACAGGTTAGGCTGCTGGATCAAGCTCCCTGTTAATGGCCTGGGAAAGCACTGGAAGAAGGCCCAAGTGCTTGGGCCCCTGAACCCACATAGGAGACCCCATGAAGCTCTTGGCTTTGGACTGGCCCAGGTCCAGCAGTTGTGGCCATCTGGGGAGTGAACCAGCGGATGTCTCTAACTCTACCTCTCAAATAAATAAATCTTATAAAATAAAAATAAAAAAAGAGAAAGAAGGTTCTTCAGCTATCTACAGGATTGGACAATTCAGTTTCTGGACAGACAAGAAGACACAATGTGTTGGGTTGCTTTGTTTTTGAGCTCAAAGACACAGAATGAGAGCTCTCATCAGCTGGTTCATTCCCCACATGCCTCCAACAGCAGGGAATGGAGCCAGGTGTAAGCCAGGCACCCACAACTCAGTCTGAGTTTCCCATGGGGGTAGCAAGAACCCACCTGCTGCCTCCCAGAGGATTCATTAGCAGGAAGCTGGATTTGGAATCAGAGCCAAGAATGGAATCCAGGCACTCCCATATGGGATGCAGGTGTTCCAAGCAGTACCTGAACTGCTCAAATCTGTCTGTCCCTGGCTATAAATTTTAACCTCCTTTTGAAACTTCCATGTATGCTGAAAAAGGAGAAACATGAGCCCATTAAAAGTTTGCAGCAGTTTAACCTAATAAAAATTACCTACAAGATATTGTCACATTTATCATATAATGTATTTGAAAACTGAGGGTAAGAATTTAAGATTTATTTATTCAAAAAGCAGAGTTACAAAGGGGGAGGAAGAGAGGGAAGTGAAGAGGAGACAGCATCAGCCAGGGTTGGGCCAGGCTGAGGTGAGGAGCTTCATCCGGGTCTCCCACATGGGTGCAGGGGCCCAACTACTTGGACCATCTTCCACTGATTTCCCAGATGCATCAGCGGGAAGTTGGATCAGAAGTGGAGCAGCCAGGACTCAAACCAGTACCCATTTGGGATGACGGCACTACAGGCAGCGGTTTAACCCACTGTGCCACAGTGCCAGCCCCAAGAGTTTATTTCTTAAATCACACTAAGAAAAAGCTGAGTGAAATCAAGCAAACTGAAATATGAAAGGCATCCTATCATCCTGTTTCTGACAACTGTACCTGGCAGCAAGACTTGAATAAAGGCTTTGACACACAAAATAATCTTTAAAAATATATATTTAGGGCCGGCGCCGTGGCAACAGGCTAATCCTCCGCCTTGCGGCGCCAGCACACCGGGTTCTAGTCCCAGTCGGGGCGCCGGATTCTGTCCCGGTTGCCCCTCTTCCAGGCCAGCCCTCTGCTGTGGCCCAGGAGTGCAGTGGAGGATGGCCCAGGTGCTTGGGCCCTGCACCCCATGGGAGACCAGGATAAGCACCTGGCTCCTGCCATCGGAAGAGCGCGGTGCGCCGGCCGCAGCGCGCCGACCACGGCAGCCATTGGAGGGTGAACCAAGGGCAAAGGAAGACCTTTCTCTCTGTCTCTCTCTCTCACTGTCCACTCTGCCTGTCAAAAAAAAAATATATATATATATATATTTATTTATTTATCTGAAAGGCAGAGTTAGAGACAGTGAATGATATCTTCTATCTGCTGGTTCACTCCCCAAATGGCCACAACCGCCAAAGCTGGGCCAATCCGAAGCTAGGAGCCAGGAGCTTTTTCCGGGTCTCCCATGTGGTTTCAGGGACCCAGGTACTTTGGGCCATCTTCCACTGCTTTCCCAGGTACATTAGCAGGGAGCTGGATCGGAAGTAAAGCAGCCAGGACTCAACTGGTACTCATGTGGGATGCCAGCCCCACAGGCAGCGGCTGTACCTGCTACACCACAGCAACAGCCCCACAAAATAATCTTTTAAAAATATATTACAAGAGGCCGGCGCTGTGGCATAGTGAATGGAAGACCTCTCTCCTCTCTAACTCTGCCTTTCAAAAGCAAAATTACTGGGGTTGCCACTGTGGCACAGTGAGTTAAAGCCCTGGCCTGAAGCGCCAGCATCCCATATGGGCGCCAGTTCGAGACCAGATGCTCCACTTCTGATCCAGCTCTCTGCTATGGCCTGGGAAAGCAGCAGAAGATGGCCCAAATCCTTGGGTCCCTGCACCCACATGGGAGACCCAGAAAAAGCTCCTGGCTCCTGATTTTGGATCAGCTCAGCTCCAACCGTTGCGGCCATCTAGAGAGTGAACCATCGGATGGAAGACCTCTCTCTCTGTCTCTACCTCTCCCTGTAATTCTGCCTTTCAAATAAATAAATAAGTATATAATCTCAAAAAAATAATTTTAAAAAATAAAATAAAAAACAAAATTACAACCAAGACCATATTTATACAAATAAAGATTTTTTTAAAAAACAGACACATCACAATCTTTCCAATCATATTCTGCACCTAGTGAAAATGTTTGTAATTAGTGATAAAGCACAAAAATTTTTTTACTTCAAACCTGCCACATAAGTGAACTTTCCAGAACACAGAAAGTACCTGGGCTTTTTGTCAGTTATCTCATGATAACCTGGGGCCAGAGTTTTGATGCAGCGGGTTAAGCCGCCACCCACAATGCCAGCATCCCATTTGAGTGCCTGAGATGCAGTCCCAGCTGCTTTGCTTCCAATCCAGCTCCCTGCAAGCGCTCCTGGGAAAGCAGCAGCAGAAGGCCCAAGTGCTTGGGCCCCTGCCATCCACACAGGAGACCTGGATAGAGTTCCAGGATCCCAGCATCAGCCTGGCCTCGTTCCAGTTGTTGTGGCCTTTGCGGAGTGAATCAGTGGATGGAAGCATACACACGCTCTCTCTCCCCTTCCGTTTTACTCTGCCTTTCAAATAAATACATCTCTTAAAAAGAAAAAAATCTGGTAAGTAAATTGATAAAACACAAGAGTCTCTCATCTTAAAAAGAAAACATATTCTCTAATTTTTTCCCTATATACTTCAACTGTGGCATTTCCACAATGAAAATATGAATATAGTATCTTTAAAGTTTGGCTTCATCATTCAGTAAACAAAGACCATAAATCCAATGTGAGCCTATAAACCATTTAACTTGGTACCTAAAGGAAAAAACCTCTAACAGATAGCAAGATTCAAAGACAATATAAAAACATTTATATCAAGCAGTTCTATTTAATCACAAGAGTCCTTACTAAGAATGTCAGGATTTACTTATATTGTGTCATTTAATTCTCACAATTTTTCACTTTACAGAGCAGCAAATTAAGCAAAATTTAAACAACTTGTCCAAGTCAGAGAAGAACAGGGATTTAAATTTCAGTTTGACTCCAAGCAAATAGATAAAAATCGAAGTCAAAACTACTTACTAAGCTCTGGCAAGAGTTAAATATTCAACCTCTAAATATCCCTCCTTTTTCAAAACTGAGAACACTCTTGTCCATCAGATAACAGGGAAAACATACTTATTTGTGACAAATTATCATACAGAAGCTACCAAAATAAAAATTATACTATTATAAAAACCAAAAACCATCATCTATGGGCCACATTCAGCCCTCAGCCTGTTTTTATAAAGGGTAAGAATGTGTTTACATTTACTAAGTGGTTTTAAAAACAAAACCAAGAATAATTTACAACAGCAGAGCCTACAAATTTAGTATCTATCCAGACACTTTACAGAAAAAAGTTTATCATCAGATTCTGATCTAAGCTATTGATGGGGGAGTCCCCCCTTTTTAAAACAGCTGGCTGTAGGAACTTGTAAAATAAAAACCGTATCTAGGATGATTCAATATGGATTCCCTTAACTCCAAACCAGAAGACACATCTCTGAAGCACACCCTCCAAAAAAGGGCAAAAATACCCGATTTCCTCTGACCAGGAGGTGGCAGTAGGTTCTGCCAAAGGCAAGGTTCTAGTTTGCCCATGGGCTTAAAGTTTTATGTGTCAGCTATTAAGAAAAGTTTGATCTCCCCCCAGAGCGGTCTGAGCCTGACAATCTGCACGCACCCATACACACACAAATCCAAAAGGAGACCGAACAGAACTAACCACATTCTCCCAACTAGAAAAAAATGACACCATTTCCTAAGGGCATGGGGAGAAGACAAGGGAAAATTATCAACTTGCATTAAACAGTTTCTGCCCATTATGTAGTTGAGCAACCTAACAGATTTGTCTCCACAACTTGAAGCAAAATGACAATTTAAAGGTCAGACATTAAAGGAAAAAATGTTAAACTTTAGACATTTCACAGCAGAGCTAAATCAGAAGTCAAAACAGGAAATTACAAGTCAAATGAACACATGCAGAAGTCTCAAGTACTGGGTAACTGCACTAGCTAGCTGGCCTCAATGAGCAAACATCATTAACTGACAGTGCCAGACCTCTCATTCTTATTCCAATCTTATACTACACAACTAAAAGCTTCATTTTTGCCCACAAAACTCTTAGACACTTAATCAAATAGAATTACCATTAAACATGCCATGTCATGAAGCTCCTTGCTATTCATGATGACTCAGCAACTGCTCCAAAACATGCAGTTGACAGCTTAGAATAGTAGATAGCAGTCAGGTCCAACAAAGTTCCAGCAAGGACTAAAAAAGCACTTTATTTTAAGATTCAAATGCTAACATTTAATCTTTTTTAAAATAAATGGGGCAAGAAAAAGCCAAAAAATATTTTAGATATGGGGGCAATGATAAATTATCAGGATCTCAAAGCCACACCGTCTGAAAATCAGTGATAATTTGGGCATGATTTCTCCGAAAATTACTTTAGGTAAATACATCCAAAAATAAGCTTTAAGTGCAATCTTTGACACCTGGACTACATTAGCTTGATTTTAAACTTTGTCCAAATCATCCATAAATCTATGCCAAACATTTCACTTTTCTACAGCTGATACAACAAGATCTAAGAAAGCACTCCAGGACATTTACTCTTGGGAGAAACAGAAACCGTGTTCTGTCTAACTTCCATTCCACAAAAGCATTTGGTCAGGCTAAATGGCCAGGCTTGTGACCTGAATTCTAATCTTAAATCTGCCTACAAATACCCCTGCTCCTCACAAAGAAATGTGAAAAACAAGCACTTTCTGTACGTATCGGGGGAAAATTGGTAGGAGTAACGCCGAGCCTTGTAACCACGGGTAGAGAACGACTTAACACACACACCAGTTTCCCTCTAATCTTTACTTTCAAATATCTGATAATGATACAACTTAGCACAACCAAACATACTAAATAGTCCAATTCTTTATTTTAACCCAGAATAATGAAGGAAGTCTACCTTTAACATTATGCAACAAGCTATCAGACCCTCCTGATTTCTTTTAAACAAGTTTAACACATCTCCCACCTTAGCGTCATTGAAAAAGTTTATAAGTGGCTTTATTAAAATAGGGTTTTAAGTTCTCCTACTCTGTCCTTCTAACAAGTAGCATCTGAAAAACGGAATTTTTCAGAATCAATTTCTCAATTACAATTAGGATAAACTTATTAACTGCAAACGCTCGAGAATGCACACAGTGGCTAAATCATAAGACCACCAACATCACTGGAGTATCAAAAGTACCTTAACTTGTAGAATACGCCCCATAATATTAAAATATTTTGTGTATGAGATCAGAGTTGGAATCCCGGTCAACTGTGGAGAATGGCCAACTCCAGCCTCCAAAATAAAGGGGGGGCGGGGGGGAGAGTAGCGCAGCAGAGAGAAGACGTAAGGGTGGAGAGGGACTTTCAAAATGTCCCGGTGCCATGATAACTACAGGCCGGTGGGGACCTAAACCAATACCCTCAGAACTAAGTTATTCCACCTTCCTTTAACACTGACTACCCTCCCCCCCCCCCGCGTGCCTCGGGGGGCCGATCACTCCGGGCAGCCCCCGCTCTGAAACTCGAGTCACCAGAAATCATAGAGGCCTCTCGCCACGGCTTTTTTCTTTTCCCTCCAGAGAACATAACATCCTCAAACCCCCAATCCCTGCCCTCCCCCATCCCACCCCCCCACCCCCAAAAAAATGAAGAAACACGCGCATCCTAGGCCTAGAATCCCTTTTCCCGCCCTGCTCCGCCCCGGGAAAGCCCCCGGGCCGGAGCGCCGGCCAGTAGCACACGTGTGCGCCGCAGGGCTGGGCCCGTCCTCGCCCACTTCCCGTCGCCACCCCGGGGCCTGGGCTCCCAGGCCTTCACCCGGGCCCTCCCGGCCGCCCCACGTGCGGCGCCAGGGCCGCTCCCGCCGAGTCTCCGACGCCCCCAGCCCCAGGCCGCGGCGGCGCCGGGGTCCCGTACCTGGTGCTGCGGTCGCCCCTGCTGGTACGGCTTCACCGGCCCCTGGTGGCAGCGCCGCGTCCTGATCTTGCCGCCACCGCCCCCTCCCATTCCTCCGGCTCCCGAGGCCATGGCGGAGCCTCGGCTGCTTCCCGCTCTGGGGCGGGGAAGGGGGCGGGAGAGGCAGAGGCGACCGCCTTGGAGCCCCCCCCGCCCGGCCCCGGCCCGAAAGTCCGTCTGCGCTGCCCACACAGCGGGGCGCAGGCACGCCGGGGCCCGCGAGGCTGCGAGCCGGGCCGAAAAGAGCGTGCGCGCCGGCCGACTGCAGAGGCCGAGGAGCTGGCTCCGGTCCGGCGGACTCCCGCGGACTCCCGCCTCTGTGTATGTCACAGTCTCTATGGAGATCCGCCGCGGAGAATGCCGCGAGCGGCGGCGGACGTCGCCGAGGCCTAGCTCGAACGCCGGCTGCTGGAGATTCTTCTTCCGTCGCCCCGGCCGTCGCTGCCGCAGTTGAAGCCGCCGGCGCCGCCCGCCTACCCCTCCCCTCTGCGCACAGTGCCCGCCCCGCCGCCGTCGTCGTCGTCGTAGTCCCCGCAGTCGCCGCCGCCGCCGCCGCCGTTGCGCCGATTGCCGCTACTAAGGCCGCTGCCGCGGTCGCGAGCCAGAACGGCGTCATTCGTAAGCGCCCGACGCGTTTGCATCATCACGCTGCGACCAGGTGATAGGTGAAGAGGAAGGAAGGGACCGGTGGAGCCCGCGCGCTCGGCCGCGCGGCCCGCTGGGAAACGTAGTTCAACGAAGAACGGAAAAGGAAGTCGGCGGTTGAGGCAAACCGAAGGAGGGCGAGACCCGCGGCGCGCGGCCGAGCCGTGTTCTTGCTGCTCTTGGCTGTAAATTTAGACTCCGAAGAGGCATGTGACATAAAAATAGTAACCTCCTACCCCGGGCAGAAAGGAAGAAGATAGTAAAATCAAACACAGGAGCTAATGATCTCTAATAAAAATTGGAAAACTGGCTGAGAAAAAGTGGCCACGATTCTTAGGCCTAAAGCAGAATTAGACATTATGTACAGCTTCACTAAGGTTTCGTTAGATACAATAAGGGGTTTGTGGTCAAACCCACAGGGCTCTGCCTCTTTGACCTTGGACAACTCTTTGACCTTGGATAACCTCTTCTATAAAATGAAAGCTTTAAAGTCGGCCTTATAAAGCTGTTGTGAGGAGCAGCTGTAATCATCTGTGGATATTCCCTGGTATGCAAGAAATGCAGTAAGTGATTACAGTTATAAGCTATGGAGTCGACTTGACATTACAGGTTAGGTGATATCCCAGTACTATATAACACATATATACACACACATATACATAATACACATGCGTAATAGACATATACACATACATGCTTCAACTAGAAGGCATTATGTTTAAGAAAATAAGTGCACTACTGCTCCCCATGTAGGACCTCTGCCGTTAATGTGTTGTACTATGTCAATTAACGGTAAAACTACTATTCAACAGTACTTTATACTTTGTGTGTCTGTGTGGGTGCACACTGTTGAAATCTGTACTTAGCACTCAGTTATCTGTATATAAACGTAATTAAAAATGAATTTTAATGAACAATGGGATGGGAGAGGGAGTAGGAGGTGAGATGGTTTGGGGGTGGAAAGGTGGGTATGGGGGCGGAGAACTGCTATAATCTAAAAGTTGTACTTATGAAATGTGTATTTATTAAATAAAAGCTTTCTATTAACAAAAAGAAAAGAAGTACACTAGTCTCAAATATTGAGTGCACAAAGTAGAGAGACTGTAGGAGTCGACAGAAGCGTCTTGGAAATCATGTGGCCCAGTCCTCTCCTTCCTCCCACAAGACTGAGGCTGAGAGAACTTGAATGGCACCACGAAGGGCACAGAGCTGGGCAGTCACATCCATGTCTATAACCCAACAATTCTGTAAGAGTTGAAACAAATAACCAAATGGTTACAAGAGTCTATTGTGGAAAATTACAGGTTTAATGGTTCCATTTGAGACACTTATTTTAAAACTTATAATAACAACTTTGGAGTCAAACAATTTAAATCTATCACTTACTAGCTGTGTAGCCTTGGGGAAGTTACTGATCCTCTTTCTAAGCTTCAGTTTCCTCATCTGTAAATGAATGAATGAATATTTACCTATATACCTTTATAACAGGGTAGAGTTTCCGGTGAAAGGATTAATGTATTACTTGGTTCATAGCAAATACTTAGAAAGCATCTAATATCAGCCAGCTAGCAGATACACGTGATGAGCTCTAAGACATTTAGACCACCTCCACCACTAAACTACATAAGTCAGTTCACTATTTTAATCATATATGTGAACTTCTGAAACCACACTTAACAAGTACAGGCATCACAATACACAGCAAATGATTTTCAGTGGTGCCTGTGACTACAGCCACCCATACCAGGTTTCAAATGTGATAAATTAATCTACTTCCTCCTCTGCCCCCCTTCCTGGCTTCTGCCCTCCTCCCGTGCTGATTGCCCAGTCGAGTCTCCAGGTCCGCCTGTCTTCCCTCTGAAGAACCTCATCCTTCTTAAATACAGTGGTTCTCAGTCCCTCGTACAGGGAATCCCAGCCTTTCACAATTCTTAGCTTCGTATTTGACAAGCAAACTGAAGTAATTCCTGTAAGCTAGCTCACAGGGAAGATCTCTAACAAATCTTTAACTGGGCTCTCCTTTTCATCCTATTGGACAGTGGACCTGCTGAGACTCACAAACTCATCCCTTTCCTGGAGCCCGCTATTGAAAGGTATTGGACAGCCTTCAAAGCTGAGATTTGAAAGGAAGAGATGTGCCAAAGAACTGGACCAGACTTAGATAAAATGTCAGAAGAGAAGACTGGTAGGATTTGAGACAGAAAACTTGTTCCTCTTAACCTTGCTCTCAATTGTTTTCCCATTTTACACTTATTTTTATTTCTTTGAAATAAAACAACTTCTGAGGAAACCATAATACATTAGTCCCACATTCAGTGTGATTGAAGTATCTGCTAGGATGTCTATTGAAGGAAATTTATTATATTGAATTTTTTGATAGGTCTCCATATATTACATACACATTTCTTTTTGACAGGCAGATTGGACAGAGAGAGAGAGAGAGACAGAGAGAAAGGTCTTCCTTTTCCATTGGTTCACCCCTCATTGGCTGTTGCGGCCGGCGCACCCCGCTGATCCGATGGCGGGAGCCAGGTGCTTATCCTGGTCTCCCATGGGGTGCAGGGCCCAAGCACTTGGGCCATCCTCCACTACACTCCCTGGCCACAGCAGAGAGCTGGCCTGGAAGAGGAGCAACTGGGACAGAATCTGGCACCCTGACTGGGACTAGAACCTGGGGTGCCAGCACTGCAGGCAGAGGATTAGCCTAGTGAGCCACGGCGCCGGCCTTACATACACATTTTCACATAATTATTACAGTCTCAACTGGAGAAACTGAAAGTTGGGGGCAGGGTTGGGATTATAGAAAGGTTTGTATTTATATTGTTTTTTTCTGGCCTCTGTATTTTAGAGGAAGAAGGGCCATTGGCATGGGAAGATATTTTTTAAAAAGACTACACTCTCAACCATGTTCTCTGTCTTTGGGGAATAAAATAACTCTTTAGACTAAATGAACTAAATAATACATTTCGATTGACTACACATATCACATGATTCCTACATGCCATATAATATTTTCCCTCTTCCTGACTATATATGCTAATGTATGCTAGGCTTTAGCCTGGAGTCATATGTTTTTATGAACATTGCATTATAGTTTAAGACATTTTAAATCTATTCATCTTGAATGGAAATTCAGTTTTACTAGGAAAAAAATACTAAAAAATTCTGGAAGACCATTCCTGACCTAATATTTCAGACCATTAATGAATGAGTCATCACTGGAATTTGTTAAAAAAACAAATGTTCATTGAGAACCTACTATATATATATCAGTTTCTATTCTTGGCATTTGGTTTATCAATATGCCAAACAAAACAATGAGCGAACCATCAGTATGCCAAACAAGACCATTTTACTGAATTCTCTTAAAATTTACTGCATTGTATTCTGTTAACCAATAGCATTTAACACTAATAACTCACCTAAAAATTCTTCATTCCATAAACCTTACTGAATCCATCCCATACAAGGAGTCTATTGATTTAGTTTAGTTTCAATTTTTAAAATAAAATTCATTAAGTTACATTAGAAAACTGGACTCATCACTGAGGTTGAAAGCTGTGTAAAACCCTAACATTTACAAAATTCGCCTTGCTGACACTGAGTACCAAGCTTCTTCATTTTACAGAAGTACTTACAGAGGGCAGATGTTCGGTACGGTTAAGTCCCTACTTGTCATGGCCACATGTCATATCAGAGTGTCTGGTTTGAGTCCTGGCTCTGCTTGCTTTCTTGCTTTCTTTCTTTCCTTTTTAAATTAATTTATTTATTTGAGAGGCAGAGTTACAGACAGAGAGGTCTCCCATCTGCTTGTTCACTCCCCAAATGGCTGCAATGGCCAGAGCTGGGCCAATCAGGAGCCAGGAGTCTCATCTGGGTCTCCCATGTGGGTGCAGGGGCATAAGTACTTGGACCATCTTCCACTACTTTCCCAGGCCATTAGCAGGGAGCTGGATTGGAATTGAAGCAGCCAGGACTGGAACCAGCACCCATATGGTATGCCAGCGCCACAGGCAGGGGCGTAACCTACTATGCCACAACACCAGCTTCCTGGCTCTGCTTTCCATCCACCTTCCTGCTAATGCACATTCTGGGAGGCAGCAGTAATGGCTCAATTCTTGGGTGACTGCCACCCACATGAGAAACCCCAGATTGAGCTCCAGGCTCCTGGCATTGACCTGGCCCACCCTAGCAATTGAGGGTATTTGCAGGGAAAGCCAGTGGACCAGGGGATGGGAACACTATCTCTCTGACTTTCAAATAAAATGAAGATAAAAACATTTTAAGCTAGGCCAGTGTTGTAACTCAGAGGTTAAGTCACCGCTTACGATGAGAGTATCCCATATGAGCAGCGGTTCGATTCCAGGCTGCTCCACATCCAATCCAGCTCCTTATTAATGTACCTAGGAAAGCAGCAGATGATGGCCCAAGAACTTGGGCCTCTGTACCCACAGGGAAGACCCAAATGGAGTTCCTGACTCCTGGCTTCAACCTGGCCCAGCCCTGGCTATTGTGGCTATTTGGGAAGTGAACCAGCAGATGGAAGATGTCTCTCTGTAGATAAGGCCCTCTCTCTCTGTAATTCTGCCTTTCAAATAAATAAATCTTTAAAAATGTTTAAGAAAAAATTAGACAATAAATCTTTCAAAAAAGTTTGTAGGGAATGTCCTAATTTATCAGACCCTAAGTTACTAAGGCTTCTATTTACAAGAACATTCTTGTAGTTAACATGTGAACAATCTTAATGTACCTCTGATGGCACCACCACAGTGTAGCACAAGTGACCTATTTCAAACAAACCCCACCTCTTGGTGGCTCATCACTGACCACCCAAAGCATCAGAATAAAGCATCTCTCCTGTCCCAGGACTACTCGATCAGACTCTGCCCTTTACAAGATCATCAGATGCCCCACATTACATTTGAGAAGTACTGCTTAAATAATAACTATGCCACGGGAATTTATTAAACACGTATGACATGTAAAGATCTGAAACTGGGGACCTACAATGTGGTGTAACAGGTTGAGTGCCAGCATCCCATACGGGCACCAGTTCAAGTCCTAACTGCTCCACTACCAATCCAGCTCCCTGCTAATGTGCCTGGGAAAGAAGTGGAGGTTGACCTTTGTGCTTGGGCCCTTGCACCTACATGGGAGACCAGGAAGAAGCTCCTGGCTGTTGTGATCATTTGGAGAGTGAACCAGGGGATAGAAGATTCTCTCTCTCTCTCTCTCAAAATAAATAAATCTTTTAAAAAATCTAAAACTGAACATCAGCTATGAAATATACTTAAACATGGACATCTAAAAGAATACTCTGCAAATTGCTAAATACCCTTTTTACTTATACAAATTTGCTTTTAGAGTTGAGTCATGAGAAACAACAACAAAAAAAGTAGGTGAAGTAAACTGTAATCTAAGAACTGATAAACAGAGAGATATTCTGAAAAGAAAGATAAGTCTACGTGCTTGAAGTTGCTATGATATTTCTCTTTGATTTTTAAGGTAGAAAAGTGAGCAGGCACTCTTTTTTTTCTGGAGAATATTCTTGGGACTGCATTATCATCTCATGTGGAATGCTTGGTGAGAAGTCAGGAAACTTGGAATAAGATTTATGGACCTCACTTTCCTAAACTGTAAGGGCAGGAATATAACTTTGTATTTGACAAACCACAAAAACAGTGAAACATTTTATCTGCTTCTAGTAGCTTGAGCTCTTCAATAGGTGCCATTAAGTCAAGACACTATTTAGATATTGTATTTTCTCCAAAAATTATTTCTGGAGAAGTCCAATTTGATAAACATAATGCATTGTTTAGTCTAAAAAATTCCCTGCAGTTGGTCATCATAAGTATTTTTTTTGACAACTCTGATGTGTTGTCTTCATTCCTGCAACAGGGAAGGTCTAAAAATTTATGAAACACACATACATATAAAAAATGCCTAAAAGGTGACATATAAACACATTTGCAAACATGAACACTTACACATCAAGTCAAGACAATGAAGTAGCAAACATTTCCATAAAGAGCAGGTGTAGGAACTCCTATTTCTCATTACTCTACAATGACCAACAATTTGAGGAACATGCAGCTTATACTGCATGTAGACATTTTTCCTCCTCTGTACTATTTGGTACCTTTCATCTTTGCTCCAAAGTGAGCAGAACTGAAATTACACATTTTTCAGTTATTTTTATTGTCTTATTTTTCCAAAGGAAACCAGACTACTACATGGAATGAAAAATATGGATTTAGTACATCCTTAATCTCTATTATCAGAAGGAGCAGAGTCAATTGGACAGAGTGATTAACCATATGTAGTGGTTGGTTATGATGATTTTAAGCCAATACTTAAGACCCACAGCCTAGCTCCCCTTGTTTTAGTCCATTATAAGGAGAGTCACATATCACAAGCTACCAAAATCATTGATTCTTCAAAATTACAAACCAAACAACAAAATGTACTCTTCAAAATCCTCCAAAAGGAGAGGTAAGATTGTATTATTCTGCAAGCAACAGTAAATGGTATTGCCAAAGAAATCAAAAGCAATGCTACAGACATTGGGAAAAACCCACTAAAACACAGCACCCCAAGCCAGGGAAAACTGTCTCCACACATGACTGTTTCTGTATCACCACGTGCATCCTTGATGCACAAACATCAAAGATCCCAGCTCTCCATGGAGGCTCAAAACAAGCAACAGATAGCTTCTATCAGCCACAATTAAACCTAAGCCATCCTTCAATGCTTCAGTAACAGTTAAATCCTTCCTTCTTCACTTGGTTGGTTATAAAATCTTATCCCTTCTGTGAGTCAGCAGTAACGCATACACATTGCCTATGAGAAGCACCTGCCTTGGACACATCCCTTTCCACTGAAGTGCAAAGCCCAGTGACTCATGTTAGCCTCATCCTTGCTAACACCAGCGTGGTGCTGGTTCTCACACCCACACTGGAGAGTTCCCATGTGGAAGTGAAGTTACTGTGCAATGAGTTAGTCGTCTGCTAGAGCACTGGGAGTACACTCATGGGAAGGAAACAGCACTTGCTGTCTCTCCACTACTGGCCATTATGGATATGCCTAACACCTCATCATATGAGCTTACTCTCTGCAGTTGTACCTCCTCAGACACTGGCCAAGTTTCTTAGCTCAAGGTTTAGGTTTGCTTTACCAACAAAAGGAAATTGACTTTTTCCTCTTCATTTGTTCCATCACTAACATTAAGTCAGAATCCTTTGTAAGTCTTGAAAAACAGAGAAAGAGGTAGAGGGGAAATGCACAATTTTCATAAACATTTTATTACAAACTAAGGGAAAAAAAAGTACTTGTACAGTAGCCAGTTCCACATCAGATCCAAAATAAACAGGTAAGATAATTTGCTTAAATTTCTCCAATGTTTTCCACTGAAAACTTTCTCCCTATGCAAGCAATATGGAAAAGGAAAGGGAAACATTAAAGGAGTTATAGAGGAGAGAAGAGAGGAAGGCTCAGATGAGCAAGGGGGTGGGGAGGGCAAATTTTAAATTCTTGCGAATAGTCACCTCTAGTCATTTCTAAAAAAAAAAAAAAAAAAAAATCAAAAATTGCCCCAGGTCCATGGCCAGCCTGAACTCACCGTTGATGTATTTTGCCTCCATAAGACAGTCTTTGGGGTTCAGGTTGACTCCTTGCTGACTCAAATTCAAAAGCTGCAGAAGAAACGAAGGATCAATGGAGTGATACTTTGCAGAAATGGTGTCACAGAAGCCCCAGAGTGTCACTTACTGGCATCATGAATAATGAAAGACTAATAAATTATACATGGGAAAGCAAAGACCCTTGTCACTGTCACTCTCTGTTTTTGTAACGTTTTATATCCACAGTGCCACATATCTCTCCACATATTGGGTACATATTTGTTGTATTGATGAGTGCATATTCATAAAAAGTTTTGCAAGTTCTTATTTCCCTGAGCTACTTTTGTGTTATGCAAATTTCTTCTTGTGTATTTGGAAACAAATAATTTCCAATTAAATTTGTTAATTTACAACACTGTGATTCCCCGCCCCTTTTCTTTTTAAAGCCAGTACCTGAGACCTGGAGTAACCGCCCAGTCAGAGGTAAACAGAAAAGCCCCTTTAGTGTGATTAGATCAAGACAGTGCGCGCTCTCCCTCTCTCCCTAAGGGATTACACCAAAATAGGATCTGTGGACTAAAGGGCAAAGTATGTAAGTACGGGGCTTTTAAGACAGACCTGCTGAATGGCATTCATTGAACATTTGTTCTGGGCAATGTGTTGTGCAGACAGAAAAATGTATGACAGTATAGCTCCTGCCATGTAGCAACAAGTGGAAGCCACTGTGCTGTGAATTTATTTTTAAATATTTCATTAAATATCTGTGCATATCAATTTCCTCTTGGAAATATGTATTTTATGTTTACAGCCTCCATTTTCTTTCTTTTTTATTTATTTATTTTTATTTTTTATTTTTTTGACAGGCAGGGTGGACAGTGAGAGAGACAGAGAGAAAGGTCTTCCTTTTCCGTTGGTTCACCCTCCAATGGCTGCTGCGGCCGGCGCACCACACTGATCCAAAGCCAGGAGCCAGGTGCTTCTCCTGGTCTCCCATGGGGTGCAGGGCCCAAGCACTTGGGCCATCCTTCACTGCCCTCCCGGGCCACAGCAGAGAGCTGGACTGGAAGAGGGGCAACCGGGACAGAATCCGGCGTCCTGACCAGGACTAGAACCTGGTGTGCTGGCGCTGCAGGCAGAGGATTAGCCTAGTGAGCTGCGGCGCTGGCCCCAATTTTCTTTCTAAGATTTTATTTTTTGAAAGACAGATTTACAGAGAGAGAAAGGGAGAGACATAGAGAAAAATCTTCCATCTGCTGGTTCACTTCCCACAGGGCCAAAGCCAGGAACCAGGAACTCCAACTGGCTCTCCCACGTGGATGACAGGGGCCCAAGCATTTGGGCCATGCTCTGCTGCTTTGCCAAGCACATTAGCAGGAAGCTGGATCCAAAGCAGAACAGCTGGAACTCAAACCAGCGCTCTGATGTGTGATGCCAGTGTAGCAGGTGGTGGAGTAGCCCGCTGCACCACCACACCGGCCCTTACATTCTCCATTTTGATCAGTTTGTCAGGCTGAATAGAAGCTTCAGATACACTGTGTTGGTGCCCACTCCCTAGGTCAGTGAGATAGCGCTGAGGACTCCCAGTTTGGAGAAGCTGAGCTCCCCTTCAGCAGGGGAGCAAGTCCTCTCTTTCTTCTTCCTATTTTTAAAATCGGGGGTGGCGGGGAGTTGGGGGAAGAGGCAGAGCGAGAGAAATTTCCAATCTATTGGTTCACTCATCAAATGCTCACAGCAGCTAGGGTGCAGAAGCCAGGAGCTGGGGACACAACGCAGGTCTCCCACGTGGTGGCCAGAGCCCAGTTACTACAGGCATCACCACTGCCTCTCAGGGTCTGCGTTAGCTGGAAGCTGGAGTCAGGAGCCAGAACCAAGGATCAAATCCAGGCGCTCTGGTGTGAGGCATCTCAGCCAAAGCCCCGCTCCCATTCCATTTTTTAATATAAACCAATTCTTCAGTATGAAACACCAGGTCCTTAAATTGTGCACACAAGACAAAGACAGGCAGACCTCACTTGTTTGCAAAGTGACAAACTGTGTTCCCAAAAAATCATGCAACAGGATCTCCCCAAGGTGAGGAAGAAGCCAAGGGACAGGTTTTGTCTGGCTGGCACTTGCGATCCAGACGCTTTCTCTTTCTCCCTGTCCTGCTGGGTGCAGGCATCATCCCGTGGCTTCCGCACCACTCCACAGCTCCAGACCCTTCTAGCAGGGCAGCTGCACCCCTCTAGGCTCTAGCTGCACCACCAGGGTTCTGCTTGAGGATGAAGCCGAATCTGCTCTGCAGCTGCACTACAAACTCTCCAGGGCTCATCCCCAGGGCAGGGCGCCCATGTCCCCCAGCACGGCTATCTCTTAAGTTCTCCTCTCTGCCCAGACTACTGTCCTCCAGGGAGGATTGGAGGGAGCCCTGCCCTCTTCAGCGCCCCACCCTTCAGCCCTCATTTTTTGCTGTGCATCTGTGCCCTAAGGGTCTTCTGTCTTTGGAAGACACAGAAAGGTTATTGCCTTTTCACCTTCGCTAATTCTTCCCCTGTGGCAACGGACACAGAAGGGTGTAGCTGCTTGATGGGGAGAAAGAAGAGACTAGCATCCACACCAGCCAACTTGAAACTTCTTCAGGCTTCCCCCACTCCTCCTGCTGCCCCCCAAGGCCAGAGCTAAAAGGTGCCAATTTTTGCCTCTCCACGGTGATCCACAAATCCGGCATCAGGGCCCAGCGCTGTGGCACTTTGGGTGAAGCCACTACTTGTATCTTCAGCATCCCTGATTCCAGGCCTGGCTGCTCCACCTCCAATCCAGCTCCATGCTGGTGCACCCGGAAAGGCAGTGGAAGATGGCGCAAGTACCTGGGCCCCTACCATCCGTATGGGTGACCTGGATTGGAGTTCCTGGCTTCTGGCTTCTGCCTGACCCTGTTCCAGCTGTTGGGGCCACTTGGAGAATGAACCAGCAGATGGAGATTTTCTCTCTCTCTCTCTCTCTCTCTCACTCAATTTTTTTAAACTTTCTAAAAATATTTTATTTATTTATTTAACAGGTAGAGTTATAGACAGAAAAAGGGAGAGACGGAGAGAAAGGTCTTCCATCTGCTGATTCACTATCCAATTGGCCGCAATGGCCAGACAAAAGCCAGAAGCCAGGAGCTTCTTCAGGGTCTCCCACATGGATGAGGGGCCCAAGGACTTGGGCCATCTTCTACTGCTTTCCCAGGCCATAGCAGAGAACTGGATTGGAAGAGGAGCAGCCGGGACTCGAACCGGTGCTCATATGGGATGCCAGCGCTGCATGCAGAGACTTAACCCACTATGCGGCAGCACCAGCCTCTCTCCCTCCCCCTCTCCTTCTCTCTCTCTCTCCCCCCCATCCCCCTCTCTCTGTAACTCTGACTTTCAAATACATTAAATACAAATTTTAAGAAAATCTCTTGTATAGAACCAAAACCTGGTGTGGAGTTCTGCATCCCTCTTTAGAAGGGAAAATAACATGGAGGCCAAGAGAATGGTCATGGGTCTTATCCACTCTTTCCATTTTTTTATCCTGTCCTTATCATCCTGTAGTCCCCTGTCTATACCCTAAGAAGAAATCTCGAGACTAGCCACCAAACAAGACCATCCCAAGAGCAGAAATTCAATGTGTGTCAAACACAAAAATATTTCCCTGGATTGGTGCCATGGCATAGTGGGTAAAGCCGCCGCCTGCAGTGCCGGCATCCCATGTGGGCACCGGTTAAAATCCCAGCTGCTCCACTTCCAGTCCAGCTCTCTGCTATGGCCTGGGAAAGCAGTAGAAGATGGCCCAAGTCCTTGGGCCCCTGCACCTGCATGGGAGACCCTGAAGGAGCTCCTGGCTCCTGGCTTCAGATTGGCCCAACCCTGGCTGCTGCGGCCATTTGGGGAGTGAATCAGCAGATTGAAGATCTCTCTCTCCTCTGCCTCTCTGCCTCTGCTTCTCTGTAACTCCGGCTTTCAAATAAGTAAATAAATATTAAAAAAACTAGTTATTTAAAAATGTATTTCCCAGTGCTGCTTGCTGCTTATGGAAGAATCATCCACACACCCCAATTTTTTCAAGATTTGGGGCTCCTTCCAGAGGGAAGGATTAAAGCATTTAAGGTATATTCCCCAAGAAGATAATTTAAAAAGTAAAAAAAAAATTTAGACTGTTTGCCTTGATTTAAATTCTGATTGGGACCAATGCTGTGGCACAGCGGGTAAAGCCACCACCTGCAGTGCCAGCATTCCATATGGGTGCTGGTTCGAGTCCCCATTGCTCCACTTCCAATCCAGCTCTCCACTGTGGCCTGGGAAAGCAGTGGAACATGGCCCAAGTACTTGGGCCCCTGCACTCACGTGGGAGATCCAGAAGAAGCTCCTGGCTCCTGGCTTTGGATCAGGCCAGCTTTGGCCATTGTGGCCATTTAGGGAGTGAACCAGCAGATGGGAGACCTCTCTCTCTCTCTACCTCTGCTTTTCTGTAACAATGCCTTTCAAATAAATAAATAAGTCTTGCAAAAAAATTCTGATTAAGAGCCCTCTTATTTGGAGAGATCAGTTCAACCTTTTTTTTTTTAATGGTTTACTTATTTATTTGTAAGGCAGAGTTACAGGAAAGCGGAGGTAGAGAGGTAGAGAGGTAGAGGGAGAGGGAGAGAGAGAGAGAGAGAAAGAGAATCTTCCATCCACTGGTTCACTCCCCAAATGGCCTCAACAGTCAGAGCTGAGCTTATCTAAAGCCAGGAGCCTGGAGCCTCACTTGGGTCTCCCACATGGGTGCAGGGGCCCAAACACTCGGGCCATCTTCTGCTGCTTTCCCAGGCGCAATAGCAGGGAGCTGGATCAGAAGTGGAGCAGCTGGAGCTCAAACTGGCTCATTGCCCAAATGCTTGCAACAGCTGGGGCAAGGCCAGGCCAAAACTGGGAGCCAGGAACTCATTCTGGATCTCCCAACTGGGTGGCAGGGACTTCCCTACCTTGAGCCATCAGCCGCTACCTCCCATGGTGCATATTAGCAGGAAACTGGAGTTAGGAGCCGAGGTAGGACTCAAACCCAGGTATTCCACTCTGGAATGTGGGCATCCCAAGCAGCCTCTTAACCAACCACCCAGAGGTTCACCCCGTTTAAGGGATTCTGGCTGAGCAAAACATGCTAAGCTGGCCACATCACTGGCCTACTTTATTCTACAGTGAGGTCAGGAGTGCTGAGGTAAACTGGATTCTTAAAGGATTGCCTCCTAGATAGTAATGGAAGCCACACTAACTGCAAATCATTCACAAGTAATGATAGGGAGCACTCACCCCTGGGATGGTAGTTGGTGTTTATAAAAGTCAGCTATGTGCATTGACTTGACTCAACAGAAAGTCATGTCCTATTGTGACATCAGAATACCACATGTTCAACAACACAGCAAAGGGCATAAAAACTTCAGTGCGAAAAGCAAGCTGAGCAGGGGCAGAGAAACTGACTGAAGCCAACACAGGTGCCAAGAATGACTTCCTGTTTTTTGGGAACTAGTGATCTCACTCCAGGTTTAAGTTAAGGTGAAATACATCTTTTCCTTTCTTTTTTATTTTAGGTTTATTTATTTGTTTTGAATATCAGAGTTACAGAGAGGCATAGGCAGAGAGAAAGAGAGGTCTTCTGTCCACTGGTTCACTCCCCAAATAGTCAATGGCTGGAGCTGAGCAGACCTGAAGCCAGGATCCTGAAGCTTCCTCTGGGTCTCCCACATGGTTGCAGGAGCCCAAGGACTTGGGCCATCCTCTGCTGCTCTCCCGGGCACATTAGCAGGGAGCTGGATAGGAAATGGAGCAGCCAGGACTCGAACCGACACCCATATAGGATGCTGGCGCTGCAGGCGGCGGCTCTTACCTGCTACACCACAGGTAGCTATTTCTACTTCAGACCCAAGACCTTGTTCTCTGCATTGGTTTGTTCAGCTGGAAATTGTTTTATCCCGCTTTTTATTAGTTCATCCATTTCATCTGAACATAGACCTACCATATGATCCAGTCATCCCAGTCCTGGGAATTTACCCAAGCCAAAAGAAATCAGCACATGAAAGAGTTATCTGTACCCGCATGTTCATTGCAGCACAATTCACAATAGCTAAGATATAGGTCAACACAGATGTCCATCAACTGTTGACTGGCTAAAGAAACTATGGCATGTATACATTATGGAGTGCTACTCAGCTATAAAAAAAAATGAAATCCTGTTCTTTTTTAAAAAGGATTTATTTATTTATTTGTTTGTTTATTTGAAAGTCAGAGTTACATAGAGAGAGAAGGAGAGGCAGAGAGAGAGAGGTCTTCCATCTGCTGGTTCACTCTAATTGGCTGCAGTGGCCGGAGTTTTGCCGATCTGACAGAGAAGTGGCAAGGACGAAGCTGAGCGGACAGGTATTGGAATTTTCTAATATGGCAGGACTGAGGCTAGAGTTCCTATGATCTGTGACCTCCTCAAAGCCCTGAATGTCCAGGATTTGAAGTGAACTTTAATGCATCTCCATGGGAACCTCATGCTTTGATCTACATGCTGAAGGTCGCACAAAATGCAAGGCCCTCTTGTATTCCCCGGTGCTTCCAATTATTTGCACTTGGCTTTCAAGGGTTCCTAGGGTTCGAGGTGGAAGTGAAGGATAGAACGAGTTGAGTCAAGGGCTCCTGTTCCATACGGCAGATTAATCACACACTTGCACTCCTCCTTCCCCAAACACATCATATGTGGCGGTACGAGGATGAAAAGACATGAAATCCCTGGGGAGAAGGCAAGGAAAGGCTGACCACAGTGGATGAAAGATTTTTCTCCCAGCTGTGCGAGAAGGAAAGCAACTAGAAAAGAGCAAAAGGACAACCCGAGGAGCAGGAGAGAACATTTGGACAACACGTGAGTACTCCAAGGAGGCTCCCAGAATTGAGGAGAGCTGGAGGGTGGCCCCGGGTGGAGAGCAGGGAGCGGGGCCAGAGCCTGGGGACACACCTGTGGATTCCCAGTTGTCACCTACCTTGGCAGCTGGGAAGGGGACTCTCCTGCAGCTCAGCAGGAGTTCAGAGGTTTATTCTGCAGAGAATGGAAACCGTGAGGCCTGGTTCTTTCACTTGGCGCAGTGAGTGAGCGCACGGAAATCAGTGAACACCTTGGAACTGAATATAGGGGAACTCAGCCCTCCTCCCCGCCCCCCACCACTACTTTATGTTCAGAACGTCACTGCTTCCTGCACCTGCTTCTCCCTACGTTCATGTCACCAGCAGAGTCTTTGAGAAAAAATACCTGGGGGAGAAAATGGTGTCTACTACCTACTTGTATTGTGATTGTGGATTTATTTAGACTTGTTTTTACATTTGCATTTGGTTCATTCTGCTCTTCCTCTTTTTCTCTGTCCTGCTTCATTTAGAATCTAATGCATTATATTTCTTTTTAAAAATTGTTTAGTAACTAATTTTAAATTTATTTGTTTATTTTATTTTTTTTATTTTATTTTTTGACAGGCAGAGTGGACAGTGAGAGAGAGAGACAGAGAGAAAGGTCTTCCTTTGCCGTTGGTTCACCCTCCAATGGCCGCCATGGCCGGCGCACTGCGGCCAGCACACCGCGCTGATCCGATGGCAGGAGCCAGGTACTTCTCCTGGTCTCCCATGCGGGTGCAGGGCCCAAGCACTTGGGTCATCCTCCACTGCCCTCCCGGGCCACAGCAGAGAGCTGGCCTGGAAGAGGGGCAACCGGGACAGAATCCGGCGCCCCGACTGGGACTAGAACCTGGTGTGCTGGTGCCGCAAGACGGAGGATTAGCCTAGTGAGCCGCGGCGCCGGCCTAATTTTAAATTTAAACATGGAGCCAGTGTCGTGGTGTAGTGAGTAAAGCCGCTGCCTGCAATGCAGGCATCCCATATGGGTGCCAGTTCATGTCCTGGCTGCTCCACTCCCAATCCAGGTCCCTGCTAATGGCCTGGGAGAAGCAGCAGAAGATGGTCCAAGTGTTTGGGCCCCTGCCACCCTCATAGGAGACCTGGATGAAGCTCCTAGCTTCTACCTGGCTAAGCTCTGGTCATTGAAGCCACTTGGGGAGTGAACCAGAAGATGGAAGCTCACTCTCTCTTTCAAATAAATAAATCTTTTAAAAAATATAAACATTAATTGCCTCAAATTGGTATCTCTAGCTTCCTCCAAAATGATACAAGCCCTCCAGTATCCCTTTGTCGTGTCCCTTCTCCTCTTTCTGTTGGCCTTATCTTTAAACTCCCACACAAGTTTTATTTTGTGGATGCTTGTTTCAATTTACCCATGATTTGACCAAGGACTCCTTCTTGATGCTCACTGCTTCCTTCTGAATTTAATTTCCTTCTTCCTGAAATATTTCCTTAGATAGTTCTTTAGTGGAATCATCTACATAGGTGGTAAGTTCTTTTTTTCAAAATTTGTGAGTGAGTGTGTGTGTGTGTGTGTGTGTGTGTGTTTAATCAAATGGCTCTTAGTATTCCTGCTTCCATGAGGGACTGAGACTAAGGGAGATGGGAAGACAGCCAGCTGGCATCAGGAGGGTCATCCCCACAACATCCCACTTATACTCAGAACTAAGCACGCAAGCAGAGTCGCTACTACGGTTGGAAATTGGCATCAGAGAACATTGGCATTGGAGAACAGATGGAGGAGTTAGGGTGTCGTTAAAAAGATATAGGTTCCCCACCCACCCACCCAAACTGGAGAGAACTTGGCCTGCTTCAACTCAAGGGAAATCAGAAGGTCAAAAGTGGTTTGGAAAGGCCAGAACCAGCAGGGATGGAGGGAGGGGAGATGGCCAAGGGGTGGAGGGGGCTGAAGGGATTGTCCCAGCCCTGCTGTGATCTTCTAGCCCCACTGGTCTGGCAGGAAGGCAGGGTAGCCTCCACCACCGAAGGGCAGGTCTGGGGCTGCCAGGTGCTCCAGGCAGGGAGCTGTGGGGGCTCCAAGCTTTCCCTCCTGGGAGCTCACCCACATCACCTGCCAGGCTCCCCTGGGCCTTCCCCAGGGTGCCGTTCTTGATCTCACTCAGGCACAGTGTTCTACACCTGTGCACCTCCATGTCATGGAACTACTTGTAACACCATCCGGGGCAGCCCCAAGGCCATAGTTGAAGTGAATGGCATTTGGCAAGGAAGAGCCAGGAAGATGAGAGTTGCTGCAGCTGCTGCCGGGATCTGACTGAGCCTCTCAGTGGTCAGTTCTTCCAGTCTTTGCCTAAATTGTTATTTGCCTTCATTCTTGAATTGTTAAACAATGAGAAACTGCAGGTTTCCATTGTCTTGTGAGTCCCACTGGTGTGTTTGAGAAGCCTGCTGTTAATCTAATTTTCATTAATTTGTAGCTAACAACTGTTCTTTCTGAATGTTATTTTATTTATCTTTGGTGTCCTGAAATTTCATGTAATATGTCTATACCTAATTATTTTTTAAGATTTATTTATTTATTTGAAATGGAGAGAGAGAGAGAGAGAGAGAGAGAGCGAGAATGAATCTTCCATCCACTGGTTCACTACCCAAATGTGTACAAGAGCCGGAGTCTGAGCCAAGCTGAATCCAGAAACCAAGAACTCAATCCTGGTCTCCGACATGGGTGGCAGGGGCCCAAGTACTTGGGCCAGCTTCTGCTACTTTCCCAGGCACATTAGCAAGAAGCTGAATTACAAGCAGAGCAGCTGGGATTCGAACTGAGAAACTCCAACATGAGATGCTGGCATTGCAAACAGTGCCTCAATCTGCTGTGTACTGGCCCTCTAGATACTGATTTGAAATAATATTAATAATTAATCCTGAATGCCCATGTTTCCCATGGTTTTCATAGTATATCATTTAGCATTAACCAAAATTGACAGTCCCCTTAATTTCTTCTTTTTTTTTTTTTAGTGGGAGGTAAAATAGCAAGGTTTATTAGGAAAGGGACATCCGTAAGGACGGATGGGCACCTCTCCAGACAGAGCCCGAGAGACTGGGGGGGGGGGCAGTGGAGAGAGAGTACACCTGACCAGGTCAGGCGGGCGGCCCAGCAGAGAGGCAGAGGGCTAAGCGCACGGTCTGGTTGAGGCGGGGTGTGTGTGTGTGTGTGTGTGTGTGTGTGTTTAAGGAGATGGGTCTTGCTTCCCCACCTCTGCTCCTCTTGGAACAAAGGGCTTTTTGGATGTAAATAGAAAAACTCCTATCTGAGTTTTTCCCTGAAGGTATCAGACAGGAGGAAGCCTAGCTGGCGCCATCCTGAGTTTGGAGGAAGGGTGAGCAAGACCCCCTGGAGAATGGGGATCCGAGCAGGGTGTCTGAAGTGCAGATACTGGGCTACATCTGGGAGAAGGGGCCGGGACCCCCACCAGGCAGGTTATCAGGTAGAAGGGGGCAGGGCAGGATGCGAAGGCCGGGCTGCCCCTGAAATCCCCTTAATTTCTTATTACAAATACTGCCTAAAAGCTGGCCTCAGTGGGCTTCATCTTTCTGTCTCAACTAACTCATTAAAACAACTTTTAAGCAGAGACAGCAGTCCTTTCACTTTACTTACATCAAGTAAGTGAGTGTTAAAGAAATCTTTACTTATTCTAGGGATAGAAAGACATACTAGGGAACACTTCCATTCTGGTTCACTCCCCTATTTCCTGTAACAGCTGGGCCCGGGTCAGGGTTGAAGTCAGGAGCTGGGGACTCAATCCAGGTCTCTGAGGTGGATAGCAGGAACCTAATCACCGAAGCCATCATCACTGCCTCCCAGGGTCTGCACTGGTGGGAAGCTGGAGTCAGGAGTCAGAGCTGAGAATCAACCCCAGGCAGTCTGACGCGGGATGTGGGTATCATAACCACTAGCATAAATGCTCACCTGAGAGACATTTCTAAATTTAGAATCATTCATTTGGGGTGGGATTTCAGAATGTTTCTACACCAAAATAATCTTTTAATTCCAAGTGCATGACTTTTTCGAAGTCCACTCATATATATATGTACATATAAACACATGCACACACACATATATGATTAAAATTCATAGTCATGCATGTTTAGAATTCCTCAGTGTTCACCTACTTTCCCTTTCTGTCGCAGGACCCCATCCTGGACATCACGTTACAATGGCTACACGAAATGTAGAGACTTTCAGGCACCTGTTGGCTGTGATAGTATCTCAGACGTTTCCTGTTTTGTCGTCTTTGACAGTTGTGGGAGTTTTTTTTTTTATATTTGCTTATTTTATTTGAAAGTCACAGTTACAGAGAGGCAGACACACATACACACACACACAGTGAGGGTAGGGTGAGGGAAGAGATCTTCTGTCCACTGATTTAGTCCCCAGATGGCCACAAAGGTCAGCACTGGGTCAAGCTGAAGCCAGGAGCCAGGAGCTTCTTCTTGGTCTCCCATGTGGGTGACAGGGCCTCAAGCACTTGGGCCACCTTGTGCATCAGTAGGGAGCTGGGTGGGAAGTGGAGTAGCCAGGACTTGAAGTGGGACTCATAGGATGCCAGCATTGCAGGCAGAAGCTTAACCCACTGAATCACAGTGTCAGCCCCTGGCTTTGATTTTGACCCTGTTCTTTATGAAGCTATGAAGTAAAAAACTGGATTCCTATATTCCCCGAGGGGTTCCAGTTAGCTTAACTTTGCCCCATGGCTTCAGAGCTTCTAACCAGTCATGGTGGTTTAGAAATGTGTCTACAGATCCTGCGACAGCCGGCTTTTCAAAGGGAACAGCCTAACTCCCCTTGCCTTTCATGGAGGATTGACCTTCACACCTCACTTCTATTGAACAGAATCTGATGGGAGTAACCAACTGTGACTTCCAAGACTGGGCCATAGAGAGACATGTGGCTACTGTTTGCTCTTTTGGATGAACACACTGGAAAAGACAGCCCCATGCTGTGAGAACACCAGAGGCCTGCCTGGCGAGCAGGCACCAGCACACCAGCTGTGCAAGTGAACCACCCTCATGGAGAATCCATCTGGCCCCCACAAAGCCTTCGGCTGACTACAGTCCTGGTTGACCTCTGCCTGCAACCTCCTGAGCGATCAGACTAAGCCTGAATTCAACTCCTCCAAACTGATCTTCTCTTCCCAAAACTCAAATGTCAACACTTGCCTGTTTCTTGGTACAACAGTCATTGTTCTGTTAATCAGCCTATCAATGTCTTCATATCCAGGGACCCTCAAGGACTCAAGCCTCGAGAAACCCACTGAAAGTTCCAAGTTGGCCAGCTGGGTTCAGATTACAAAAAGTGAGGCACTGAAGCACGTTCTTCAGCTCATCTTAGAGGAGTGCAGATATTCAGGCACCCAGTGAGTCTCCCATAGGGAAAAACAACTGTTGCCTCCTAGGGTGTGCGTTAGCAGGAAGCTGGAGGCAGGAATTGAATCCAGGTATTACGATAGGGAATGTGGGTGTCTTCACAGCCAGGTTAAATGCCTGCTTCTGGGATATGTTCTTTTGCTGTTGTTGCTGTTTTAACTTGGGAGATGGGCCCAACAGTGCAGAAGAGCAGGTATGTTGGTGTTACTATATGAAGTTCAAGGCTGAATACAGAAAGTTTTCTGTATGATTGTGTGCCAGCAGCAAACTTTTCTCTTTTGAGTTGTTGGTCCAGGAAAAAAGCAAGCAAGAAGTCTTATTCAATTACAGCTTCTTCCAAGACTTTTTCTCCCCCCTGCTCAAAAATAATAATAAATAAACCCTTTAAGGTTACAGACTTGATGCAATTCATAAATACAGCTTTATGAACATAGTGATTTCCCCCACCATACCTGCACCGCCATCCTTCTTCCTCCTCCCTCTCGTATTCCCATTATTTTTTTTAACCAAGATCTATTTTCAATTAACTTTATACACATAAGATTAACTCTATATTAAGTAAAGATTTCGACAAATATTATGAAAAAAATACTGTTCTTCCACAGTTAAGACAAGGGCTGATCAAAATCAATACACCTCAAAATGTCAATTTCACTTCAATAGATTAACTTTTAGGTGCTCTAATAGTTTTCACAAATCAGGGAAAACATACGGTATTTGTCCCCCTCCCCCCTTTTTACAAGATTTATTCACTTATTTGAAAGGCAGAGAAAGAGGTCTTCCATCCACTGCTTCACTCTCCAAATGGCTGCAATGGCCAGTGCTGGGCCAATCTGAAGCCAGGAGCTTCTTCCAGGTCTCCTACACGGGTACAGGGACCCAAGAATTTGGGCCATCTTCTACTGCTTTCTCAGGCCATAGCAGAGAGCTGGGTTAACAGTAGAGCAGCCGGGACTTGAACTGGTGGCTTCACTGGCTATGCCACAGTGCCAGTCCTGGTATTTGTCCTTTGGGGACTGGCTTATTTTACTAAGTGTGATGTTTTCCAGTTTCATCCATCTGTTGCAAACAGGATTTCACTTTTTAATCACTGTGTAGTATTTTATGGTGTAAATATCCTATAATTTCTTTATCCAGTCTTCAGCTGATGGGCATTTGTATTGATTCCATGTCTTAGCTATTGTGAATTGAGCTGCAATGAACAAGGGGTACTCATAACTCTTTCATATGCGATTTCATTTTCCTTGGGTAAATTCCCAGGAGAGGGATGGCTGGGTCATATGGTAGGTCTATATTCAGATTTCTGAGGTACCTCCATACTGTCTTCCACAGTGGCTGAACCAGTTTACAGTCCCACCAACAGTGGATTAGGGTACCTTTTCCTCCACATCCTCGCCAGCATCTGTTGTTTGTTGATTTCTGTTTGAAAGCCATTCTGCCTGGGGTGAGGTGAAACCTCATTGTGGTTTTGATTTGCATTTCCCTGAGAGCTAGTGATCTTGAGCATTTTTTCATGTGTCTGTTGGCCATTTGGATTTTCCTTTTGAAAAATGTTGTTTAAGTCCTTTGCCCATTTTTTACTGGGTTTTAGATCGTTTGTTGTTGAGCTTCTTGATCTCTTTATATTTTCTTGTTATTAATCCTTTATCAGTTGCATAGTTTGCCTCTTCACTTTGCTGAGTGTTTCTTTAGCCATGCAGAAGCTTCTCAATTTAATGTAATCCCATTTGTTAATTTTAGCTTTGATGGTCTGTGCCTCTGGAGTGTTTTCCAATAATTCTTTGCCTATGCGAATGTCTTTCAGGGTTTCCCCAATGTTCTCTAACAGTTTAATGGTATCGAGTCATAGACTTAGGTCTTTGATCCATTTTGAGTGGATTTTTATACACGATATAAGGTAAGGGTCTTGCCTCATATTTCTGCATGTGGAGATCCAGTTTTCCCAGCACCATTTGTTGAAGAGACAGTCCTTGCTCCAGGGATTGATTTTAGCTCCTATATCAAAGACAAGTTGGTTGTAGAAGTTTGAATTGATTTCTGGTGTTTCTATTCTGTTCCATTGGTCTATCCATCTGTTTCTGTATCAGTACCAGGCTGTTTGGATGCCCACTGCCCTGTAGTATGTCCTAAAATCTGGTATTGTGATACCTCCGGCTTTGTTTTTGTTGTATAAGATTGCTTCAGCTATTTGGAGTTCAATATTTGTTCATTATACAAACAGAAACTTTACTTTTAAGTTAAGCTTAATCATATTATTATTAGTTGCCTTTTCCTCCCAACATTCTTGTAAAGCTTGAGTATTGTAATTTGAAAATTATCTATTGGATGGACTGCTAAAATTTGGTAGAAGATACTATTTTGCCCTTACCTAATGCTTAAAGCTGTATTTTGTAGCTATTCGTTGGTGCCGCAGAAACACATGGCTATATTTTTGTTATGAGAAAATGACTATATCCAAATGACTATAAACAAGTGTGATGACACGGGAAATACTGTACTTTGGAAATTAACTGTTAAACTCAAGCCTATATTTATCCACCCAATAAATTATGTTCTAAAGCCAGTTTGTTCTCTCATAGTCATATGACAACGTCAGCACTCAGTACAGGAAATGATGATTTTTTTTTTCTGCACTGTATTTTTTAGTTGTAATTATTCCTTTAAAAATCAAATAGCTTTTTTGCCTCTCCATACTTTAAAATTCAAAATACGTTTTGGGATGACTCAATGCTACCCGCCTCCTTCCTGCCCACCCCCCTCCACAAGTTGACTCAAGGCACTCTTCTGTTCAGAATTAGACCTCATTCTTAATAAGTTCAGAAAGGCTGAGATTTTCCTGAAAAGACTCTGTAGTAACATTGTTTTTTTATTAAAAATTTTTTTTTTAATTTTATGCCAGGCAGAGTTAGGCAGTAAGAGAGAGCCAGAGACAAAGGTCTTCCTTCCTTTGGTTCACTCCCCTAGTAGCTGCTATGGCCAGCGCTGCGCTGATCTGAAGCCAGGAGCCGGGTACTTCCTCCTGGTCTCCCATGTGGGTGCAGGGACCCAAGCACTTGGGCCATCCTTCACTGCCCTCCTGGGCCACAGCAGAGAGCTGGCCTGGAAGAGGAGCAATTGGGACTAGTACCAGGTGGTGCCCCAACCGGGACTAGAACCTGGGGTGCTGGCACCGCAGGTGGAGGATTAGCCTAGTGAGCCATGGTGCCGGCCATATTGTTTTTAGATAAGCTGGAATTGTGGTGTAGCAGTTAAAACTGTTGCCTTCGGGGCCGGCATCCCATCTGGGTGCTGGTTTGTGTCCTGGCTGCTCCACTTCTGATTCAGCTTCCTGCTAAGGGCCTGGGAAAAGCAGCAGAAGATGGCCCAAGAGTTTGGGCCTCTGCCACCCATGTGGGAGACCCAGACTAAGCTCCTGTCTTCAGTCTGGCCCAGTCCTGGCCATTATGGTCATTTGGGGGAATGAACCAGTGGATGGTAGCTCTCTCTATATATATCTCTCCCTCTCTGTAACATGACTTTAAAATAAATTAATCTTTATAAAAAAAACCTTTCACAGTGAGCTACCTTTCTCCATTCTTCCACAGGTGGTAGGTCACTGGTACTTACCGTAAAGAGTCACTTAACCACTGAGAACACATCATACCTGCTCCAGCACACAACCCCACCCCACCCCTGCCGCCATGGCATGCTGGACAGTTAGGAGCTTGTGATACTCAGTTGCAAGCCTTCAACACTGGGCAGGTCCTCACTCCTCCAGAGGCCCCACGACACATCACCAGGTGCAACACAGAGGGGACAGATGAAGCGTGGGCTAAATCCTGGCTGTGCCACTGTTCTGTTCGGGCACTAACCTCTCTGCCTGTTTTCCATCTGTCAATGCTTAATAACAACAGTACCTATGACACCTGGTGCTGTGAGAATTAAATGACATAATAAACAGCAAATGCTTGGGACAGTAACTAGTACACAGTAAACCCGCAGTAAAGGTTAGCTGACATTATCTTTTGACATGATGGGGACATGCACACATGCAAGCATGGTAAATGAGACCTGGAAATGAGACCAGGGTTATTAAAGACAAACAGTGGATGTTTTAAAATCTGAATTAGACATTCTGTATTCTAAACACACACACACACACTCAAACAAATCAGTACCAATTAAATACAATAACGTTGAAAGGGATATAAATTACAGTTTTTCTTTTTTTTTTTTTAACAGACAATAGTAAAATACTACAGTCAGCTCACTATATACAAAATCCATGAACAGCAGCTTTTCATTAAAGTCTCCAATATCTTACTCATTTACCAATGCTAAGAACTTGAAGAAAAAAAGTACAGCAAGCTGTACGTATTCTTTCGTCCTGGTGCTCACAACACATTTAGAGCTACACATCCAGACCAAGTGGACAGGCATCTACAGAGTAGGTACAGAAAGGACTTCCGTAAAAATGTCCACGCACATAATCCTTCAGCGTCTGCATCTGTGAGTCAGCAGGATCATCTGTATTCAAGCATCTCCTGCAAACACTGTGAAGCATGAGCCAGTGGGTTTTATAGCTCAGGCCATCTCTTTAGCATGTTCCAGAGCCAAGCAAAATAACAACAGCAAAACCACGCCACAACAAACCTACCAATCCAAAACAAAACCACAAAAAACAACACCCCAAATCAGGAGCCCCTCTCCGAGCCCCTCCCCGTTACTGTGTGTTTTTACAGTAATACTGCTGTCTGTGCTGCCCCGCCCACTGGGCTGGACCAGGTGTAGGAAAGGCTGGAGTGCGAGCCCTCGCACCGCCAGCGGTTATTACGCAGTGTCCAGAAGGCAGGTGATGGGCCCGGTGGAAGACCAGAGGATAAGAGCTGTGAGATTTCTCAGTGCGCTTAGGAAACAGAAGACAGAGAACAGCAGCACGTGGCTTGGTGGCCAAGGGAAAAGTGGCACCAAACTTGCAGTCAAACACATATGTTCACAGAAGACCAGAGTGGACAGCGGAAATGCTCAGTCCTATGTAAGTTCTTTGGTTATAAAGAACAGCATCTGTAATCTTTTCTGCAAGGAGGATTTGCAACCTCAGTCTTAGGCAATAAAATATTTTTCATCTACTCGTATATAAGAGATGCCCAAGAGGCTTTGTAACAAAGACCAGTACCTAATGATTTTCTACAAATCACCTTTATCTGCATTTTAGTGTGCAGCCTTGTCTGTCTCCAGACACACTATAGATACACATTTCATATACATAATATATATTATTTATAAAAACAATCAATTAGAGTATAACTCCAGATTCTACAGTAAGAATGGATTAAAACTGTACAAGAATACAGTTTCTTGGAATCTGCAGAGGTTTCTACACAGTAGGGGTGTGTAGTAAGTGCAAACACAAATACTGTCACTTAGTTCATCCAGGACTTTCAGTCTCTTGCTTTCTGGAAAACAAAGTGCTGCTTCTCCCATTTGGAGGTGGAAAGAGGTGGCCCAGGAGGTGCACAGCTTCTTGGCCGGTGCTGGTTTGAGGTCAGGCTGGGCCGCAGCATGTTTGAAAGATGGGGTGGGTGCCATCCCAAGGCGACCAGGCGAACAAAGACACCAAGCTGTGGCCCGCGGAGGAGGCCGTGTGTGCACCTTTCACCGTGCAGTCGTGTCTCCCTGGAACGCAGAGGCTGGTGAGTCCAACGTTCTTGTTCCCACCTCCCCACCCCATCCACAGGGCCCACCCGTGAAAGGGGCAAGGAGTTCTCCCCAGAGGGACCCACAGGATTGGGTTTATTATGGAACCCAGTTCTGGAATCCACAGAATACCAGGGAAGAACTGAGCCTCCAGGTGAAGTTTCCAGGAAAAGTTGTGATAGCGACACTCAGGTTTAAAAAAAAAAAAGCCATTTCTTGAGTCACACTCTACATCACTTCAGTGTTAGAACAAAAGTCAAACTTTAGTCTGAATTATTAAACAACTCATTAAAAACAACATCACAGAAATACTGAAGTAATCTTTAAAAAGGAAAAATCACCATAATCTTACCATCCTGATATAACAAACATTTTCATAAATTCTACTTTTAAATCAAGATCTTTGGCAGGGACTCAGCATTCTGGAAACTTCTGAGAGCTAAACTGCTCCTGTTTGTTAGCTTCTAAATCCAGACAATGAAACAAGAGAGGGCCGCAGCCCCTCTTCTCTCTTCTCTGGGCCCTGTTTCTCTTTCACACCTTACTGCCCATTGCTTTACCACTGGGGGTTTGTGAAACCTTATTTCCTCTGGGCCATCCTATTTGAGGCAAAATCTTATGGAGGACAGCGGCGACTCCTAGGGGCTGGAAGTTTTAAGAGGCAGCTTCTCAGGCAGCTCCCAGTGGGTCTGTTGCACATTTAGGTTTGGAAAAGTAAACTGAATTCTTAGGGTGAAGAAGTAAGAGGCTTTGACCTTGGCTTTCTCTAAGGATCACTGAAAAGCTGATGCAGGGCCAACCATGCAGATTGTATTTCAGGATCAGGGGGAAGGAAGTTGAAGACTTTTCAGCAAATACATGTTTTGCTTACAAGAATAAATGCAAGCAGAGAGTGACTTCTGATGGGAAAGAAGTCTTTTCCTAGTCAGAGATCACGGTGTTTGGCATGGCAGATGTTTTTTATGTGCATGCTACATAAACGATCAGACCAGATGTTGAAATTCCAAGGGTTAGTACCGAAAGCAGCAGGGAGAGCTTGGCGGGAGCTGCCCTGGAAACACTCCTTAGCAGGGGAATGGATGGAGCACCACTGTGGTTACCTTACCCTTCGCTACGCTGCTTTCTACTCTGCCAGCTCTTGGCCTTGCTAACCCTGGCTCTCGCCAATGTCCTAACACAGGTGTGGGACCAAAAAAGTGAATGCGAATGGGAATAAGTGGTGAAACTGATGTAGGCAGGCAGGCAGGATACAACTGATTAGATGTGTGAGCTGGAAGACCACACCCTCACCACATCCCTGTGGATCTCATGCCCCTCCCTAATCATACCTTATGCCCCCTGCCAATCAGACTAATTAACCACTCCCCTTTGGAAATGGATAAACGGCCTGGAACACGGGGCACGTGGCCTTCTCGTGCTAAGCTGCTGGTGGCTGCTCATAACCAAACACTCGCTGCATGTGGCTCCTGGCCTGCTGTCTGCTCGGTATGGACCCCAACTTAATTTCCGGACTTCTCTTTCTCCCTAAAGCCCTCCCTCCCCTATGCATTTCTCTCAAGACAAAGCTTAAAAAAACTTACCATGCTGCCTGGTCTATTTGAGCCTGTATTTAGAATTCTCTGAATTTGTGGCAAGAGCCCACATAGCTTATTAATTTCAGAAATATTGACAAGCAAACCGGTTTCAAAACTTAGGAACAGAATACTCAGAGGTGCACAATCTTATTTATACAAGAAATTGCTAATTTCCTTAGGAAATTAGCAGAAATCCACTTTGTTCCAATACGAAAATGAATGAACATTATAAAGCAATCCAACTCCCAAAGCTAAAGCCTCAGTTGCTCAGGGAATTAGTCTATAGTCCCCTCCTGGCCGAGCAGTTATCCTTGATGGGCACCACATTGCTCTCTTCTTCAGCTGTGTGCTACACAAACTCCCTCACACTTAAACATCTCTGAAACTGGGCTGTGCCTTACAATGGCTGATGGGATATGGCTTAACTGGCAGTGATTTTTGCTTCTTACTGATAAATAAAATGATGGAGCATCTAATAAGGGAATCACTGGATTTAATGAAATACGGTCAAGGTTACCAGATCACTTTGGGGTAGCTAAGAACTAAATCTCAGGGAATGAATAAGAGACTGACCCTTATTCACCTGAACACTTTGAACACCAGCCCGTAAGCCAGCTAAATATCCAACGGTCTTACAGATTTGATGGCTCCCGCTCTGGTCCCAAAGCAGAGCTGCGCTCCCACAAGGAGTCAGCAGGGCCGGAAGCGAGCTTGCCCCCAGAGGGCCCACCATCCCCGTGGGAACCTCTGAATGACTCCTTCCCGCTAGGTCACTGGTGAAGCAGCTCTGGGGCGGGGGGTACCGTGACATGTGCTCCCTGACAGCACAGAACCCAAGGGGCTGCCTCGGAAATTCATTACCGGATCATTCTCTGGCTTGGCATGCAGCTGGCCGGCGTCGTGTGGCCCATCGGGGACACGCTCACTGTCTGTTTTATGGGGTAGGTTCCTCCTACTTGAAAGCTCCCCCACAGAAGAATCTGTCGACCCGTCAAAATCTTTTCCGTCCGACACCCCCATGAACTCTGTGAAAGAATGATCCTCCAGGATGTTCGTGGTGTGCTCTATGGTCACCTCCCTGGGGCAGAACACTCTGGCTGGGGGGCCATTTTTACTGGGGCAGCCATCCAGTTCTGAACACGAGCCAGTCCTATGCAGCATTTTGGAGTTTCTCTCAGGGACGGGCTGGGACGATGGGCTCCCTTTGGCTAAGGCACTGTTTTCCTTGAGCGGCACCGTGATTATCTTGTCCTTTACCGAGCCTCTTTCTGCTTCTGCAGACTCTTTGCTCGAGGATGGTCTGAAGTCATGCACGAGTGGTGGTCCAGGGTGCTCACTGCAGTCTGCATCCTTCGTCGGAGGGGCCAGCTGGTCTGAGCTGTCGCTGGAAGGGACCGCCATGTCAGAGAGAGTGGCGTTCGAGGCACTGTGGGAGAAGTAGCCGCTGGTAATGCTGCTGGTGGTAGGGCTTCGGGACACTTCCTTCTCTAAGACCCGGGAGCTGGTCAGGTCTGCTTTGGAAGAAAACCACTCCCTGTTCTCCAGGCTGGCGTTGTAAACACTGAAGTCAGCAAACTCCACCGGTACGTAAGGCTGCGAGTTAATCAGCTTCCGGTTGAGAGCCTCCAGCTCACTTTCCTCCTCCTCAGAGTCCTACGGAAACGAAGCACAGTCGGTGTTAGCTCCTGACTGCCACTGCATTGCTGAGACAAGTTTTAAATGATTTGCTATTACATGCATTCACATTTGCAGGATTGCGGTTTTGTCTTTTCTTTCCCAGTTGGGTCAGATTTGTCACTTATTGTGAACACAGGTGTATTATTCTGAGACCTGTGAACATAAGCCCATTATCACCTACTGGGAGGGATGTTTGTTCCCACTTAATAGTAATTAGAAATCTTTTCTCCCCAAGCCCAAGAGAAAGACTGAGACTGATGTGGTGGCCTTTTAATTACGCATGATTAGCTTTGAGTTGTGACATTTCCTCTTCTTCCTTAAGTGCGTACAGGGACAGCCAGAAGCACAGAGGAGTCACACCCTCCTTTGTTCTCACAGTCTTCAGCCATTGTGTATGTGGGGGGGCCTGGGATGGAGTTCCAAGCTCCAGGCCTCTGCTTGGCCCAGCCCTGTCATTGTAGCTATTTGAGGAATGAACTAGGGGATGGAAGACCAATCTTTCACTTTCTCTCTCTCCCCTTCCTGCTCTCCCCCTCTCTCCTGTCACTCCCTCTGTGTCACTCTGCTTTTCAAATAAATGAATCTTTTTTTAAAAAAGGACTTTTAGGGGCCAGCACTGTGGTGTAGCAGGTAAAGCCAACACTTGCAGTGCCGGCATTCCATGTGGACCGGGCTGCTCCAATTCCAATCCAGCTCTCTGCTATGGCCTGGGAAAGCAGTGGAGGATGGCCCAGGTGTTTGGGCCCCTGCACCTGTGTGGGAGACCTGGAGGAAGCTCCTGGTTCCTGGCTTCAGATTGGCATAGCTCCGGCTGTTGCAGCCAACTGGGGAGCGAACCAGTGGATGGAGGACCTCTCTCTTTCTGTGTAACTCTGACTTTCAAATAAATTAATAAATAAATCTTTTAAAAAGGTGACTTTTGGGGCTAGTGCCGTGGCATAGCGGGTTAAGTGCCTGCAGCACTGGCATCCCATACAGACACTGGTTCGAAGGTATGAATGCTGGTATGAATGCTGGCTACTCCACTTCCAATAGGCTCCCTGCTAATATGCCCGGGAAAGCAGCAGAGGGTGGCCCAAGTCCTTGGGCCTCTGTATAAACATAGGAGACCTGGTTGAAGCTCCTGGCTCCAGGCTTTGGCCTGGCCTATCTCTGGCTGTTGTGGCCATTTGGGAAGTGAACCAGCAGATGAAAGACTTCTTCTGCCTCTCTCTCTAACTCTACCTTTCAAAGAAATACATTTTTTTTTTTTTAGATGACTCATTCAATGCACGTTTTCATTAAGCAAGTGCTAAGGGCCAGCTAGTGGCCTGCAGGCCTGGGAATACCAACAGTGAGCAGACAGGCACGGTCCTTGCCCCATGCAGTTTTGCCTTTGGGTCCTGGGTGACTAAAAAACCTAGAACCGAAACATCAGCTTTATTCACTAAGGTTACCTTTTGAGAGAGACAGAGACAGAGAATGAATGCATCTGAGGGCAAGGTAGGTCTTCACAATGTGGTACTGGTTGTTCACAAGTGAACATGAATTCCATCTGTGTTTATAGTGATATTTTTATAGTGATATTTAATAGTGATACTTTTATAGTGAATTTTATAGTGATATTTCTTTTGCATCTCATGAGATACTAAACATTTCAAAAGTAGTTTAATACTCTTTAATGCTTCTAAGTTTTAAAAACAATTTAGTTTACAACTTAGTAAACTAAATATATAAACATTTGAATATAAAGAAATCAGTAGTTTTGAGTTCCTGGCTATTACTCGATAAATATCAAATGGTGATAAAGTTCCTGAAGTTAGCAAATTAAAATCTTGGGCCACAATAACCTCTTGTCATTTTGCCTTTAGCTGCATTCTAAATTAAGCAGTACTGTTTAAAATAAATGGGTGTGACGGGGTGTTCTTTTCCTGGGATGTCAGTAAAGAAACAAAGATGGAGCACAGTTGTCTGAATCAGTTCTCTATTTGTTATGTGTGCATTCAAAACTGAATTTCAAGTGTTTGTAGCAAAGAACAAAATTCTGGGGCAGGCACTGTGGTGCAATGGTTAAGCTGGCTGCTTGGGACGCCTGCATCCCATATGGGACTGCCTGAGATTCAACCCTTCCTCCTCCTACATCCAGCAAATGATGGCTCAAGTACCTGAGCTCCTGTCACCTTCGTGGGAGATACAGATGGAGTTCCTGAATCCAGGCTTCATCCTGCTGCAGCCCAGCTGTTGCAGCCATTTGGGGGAGTGAACCAGTTGGTGGAAGATCTCTCTCTTTCTCTCTCAAAGATTTATTTATTTGAAAGGCAGAGTTACAGAGAGAGGGAGAGGGAGAGGGAGAGAGGGAGAGAGGGAGAGAGGGAGGGAGGGGGAGAGAGAGAGAGAGAGAGAGAGAGAGAGACAGAGAGAGAGAGAGATCTTCTGCCAGTCACCCCCAAATGGCTGCAATGGCCGGGGCTGATCTGGGCCAATGTCAGGAGCCTAGAACTCCATCTGGGTTTCCCACATGGGTGGCAGGGGCCCAGGTGCACTTAATTACCAAAGAGTTATTTGTTATGATGAAAACCAAATTTGATGATAAGAATTACGGATTTGGGCCTTTTCATGCCTGAAGTTATTTCTTCTCAAGACTTAGGAAAGGCCTGTGCTGAATGGAATAGTCAATCGTGAGTCATGAGTAGAAATATGTGTAAATTTAGCAAACTTACAAAGATTAAAAAAAACCCCAACAAATCAAACTCCTGAAGCATAGCATGGCCTTCCTGAAACTGCAGAGTCTACAAAGCCCCGAAAGAGATTAAGTTGGAACAGGGGGCAGTATACAGTCATGCATGTTGGGGGAGGTGGAGGGAATGACTCAAAGACCCAAAGAGAGACAGAGGCTAAAAGAGTAGGAACAATGTATTTCAGGGAACAGAAAACTGAGTTGGGATTAAATATTTTCTAACATTTAAAACAGACGGAAAGTTTACTAAGTTATGGCCTTCAAGGAGATAAAAGAAGACTTAGATGGGTTGACATTTACACTGAGGTAGTTTGAGACTTTTTATAGCTGAAGCCTCATTTATCTTGAAGGAGACTAAACTAAGCAACTTCCTACAATTTCTTAAAGATGAACAGAACTCAAATCCTACCCAAAAGTGGAGAATGGAGGCCAGCTGTCAAGCTTCTTAATAGCTACATCTTCATTTGAATTTTGTGATTTAACTTACATAGTTGGTATTTACCTATAGACAAAACACCTTGACTTAAATAAAGAGATCAAGGGACCGGCATTGTGGAGTAGCGGGTAAAGCTGCCACCCGCAATGCTAGCATCCCAGTGGGTACTGCTTTGTGTCCTGGCTGCTCCACTTCCAGTACAGCCCCTTGCTAATGACATGGGAAAGCAGCAGCAGATGGCCCAAGTGATTGGGTCCCTGTCACTCATGTGGGAGACCTGGATGAAAGCTCCTGGCTTTGGCCTGGCTCAGCCCTGACCATTGCAGCCATCCAGTGGATGGAAGAAATCTTCCTCTCTCTACAAGTCTGACTTTCAAACAAATAAATGAGTTTTTAAAAAAGAACAAAAAAGGGGTCAAAGCCCACATTAAAGCAGTGAGTCACTTGATTAATGCAATTCCCACTCCCACTGTACTCAGATCTGTGCTCTTCCCAGGAAGGTCTGTTCTCAGAAGGAGGGCAGCAGGACTTCTGTCTGTGACCCGTTTAGGACAATAAGTGTGTTGGACCTGCACTGTCTTGGGAAGCACCTGGAGTCATTGGAGTTGGCCCAATTTTGTTGACCGATGGAGCCTTGGTTCTTCCACCCTCATTAACTGTGAGTCCTTGAGCAAGTCATGTAACATTCTAGAACATTGTTTTGTAAAATGAGAGGACAACTGTGTATGTTGTCTATGCAAGGCCTAAGGGAGGGTCATGTGGATACTGGAATGACTGCTTTTCTTCCTGTGTTCTCCACACTTCATGGCAGAAAAAGATTTCAGAGGCATAGTGTTGTGACTATCTTATTTATGCAAGACACCAAGTATGTCTATATATCTTCCTAAACTGACCAAGCAAAACAGAGCTCTAAAAATCAAGCATGGCTATATTTACTATGTTTTAAGTGAAATTACCAAATTTACCATGGTTAGTAGGCTAAAAAAAAAAAAAAGTAACAGGAATAATGTCTGAACACTGCTTCACAAGAATGGTTGCAAACTCTCTGATCAGTCTGAACCACTGACCCACTCTGAATTTTTTTCATAAGAGTGGAAGAAAAAAAGTCAATTAGGAACAAAGGAAGAACATGGTTCTATTCATCGATAAGAGAGGACGTACAATTAAAACTTCCCAAAGAGACACTAACTAGACTCTCAGATCAAACAAGCAAAGCACTGGGACATGCAGGAGAACAGCTACCTGCAGTAAATGAAGCAGTCCAACAGTCTCAGAGGTGAAGGACACTCACCCAGCCAGTCTTCTACCGACAGCAGAGGCAGAAATGGCAGTTCCCCCATGGAAGACCCGGTAAAGATCGGGGCCGGTAAGCCCTACTGAGTGTACCTCACAGCGCATTCGGCTGCACAGGGTCTAACTGCTGCAGAGACGTGGCAGGTCTGCTTCCATCCCACCTTCTGTTGGCTGAAGGTCCCAAGAGGGAAATGAAGGAACTATTTCTAACTATGAGGCAAGCCCATCTGTGCCCTGTGAAACTACCTGCTGGACAGCTCAGAAGGTGGCCCAGTAGTGTCTGGATTGTGTTGTGGCAAAATGAGTTGTCATGGTGTGCTTGAATTCAGTGCCTTTGCCCCACGGTGGTTAAGTGTCACATCAATAAACAGACAGTTCCACTCCAGGGAAGAGCCAGAGAATTTGAAGGGTGCCATTTAGCCCTTATTAACCAGGTAAGCTACTCAGCAGTTCATTAAGAACTGGGGATGGGCACGGGCCATTGGCCATTGGCTGGTTAAAATGTCCAGGCCCCATACTGGAGTGCTTAAGTGTGCCGGATCCATCCCGATTCCAGCTTCTCACCAGTGCAGACCCTGGGAGGCAGCAGTGATGCCTCAACTAACGGGGTTCCTGCTGCCCACATGGGAGACCTGGATGGTGTTCCAGGCTCTGGCTTTGGGCTGGCCTAATTCTAGTTGTTGTGGGTTTTTGAGGAGTGAACCAGAGCATGGGAGATCTGTTTTTCAGTTGGTCTGTCTGTCCCTTAAAAAACAAAAACAAACATCTGGGGATGAGCAAGCAGCTGCTGAGATGCACCTTCTTCTCCATCAGGAGCCAGAATGGAGGCTTTGGGGAAAGAGACAGGAGAGCCTAAAGTCTGGGGAGGGGACGAAGGACAGAGAACTGAAGGGAAAGGGTGCTCTTGCTTTTTTCCACTCTTTGGGAATGAGGAGGTCGTGTCAGAGGAGCCACCAGCACCCCAAGCACCAGGTGAGTGGCCAACTGCACATCCGGAGTCAGCTGCAGTCAGTTTTCACACATGTGTGTTAGCAGCATATTTTTGGATCCTGTTAAAGATCTTGCGCTAATGACACTTAGGAACAGATCTGACGCTGTGTAGCAGGCTAATGAGACTCCCACAGCCTGCACGCTCAGCAGACCACGTGCAGGTGGAAACATGGAGCAGCCTCCTCTCCCCTCAAGCTGGCCTGACTTTCTCAAAACCTAGGAAGCCACAGGAAACTGAAAGCCAAGAACAAGAAGTCTACCTAGGTTTAGGACTACACAGGTGTTCCTCCATTTTTTTTTAAAAAATTAAGGTATAATTTATAATCTAAAGTACCTGGGAGATATATATATATATATATATATATATATATATATATATATTTGCAGGTAGAACTACAGACAGTGAGAGGGAGAGACAGAGAGATAGGACTTCCCAAATGGCCATTATGGCTGGCGCTGTGCTGATCTGAAGCCAGGAGTCAGATGCCTCCTTCCAGTCTCCCACGTGGATGCAGGAGCCCAAACACCTTGGGCCATCCTCCACTGCTCTCCCGGGCCACAGCAGAGAGCTAGACTGGAAGAGGAGCAACCAGGACAGAATCCGGCGCCCATATGGGATGCCAGTTCTACAGGCGGAGGATTAACCAAGTGAGCCATGGTGCCGGCTTCGGGGATATATTGTTTAAAAAGTTTATGCTTTTAATTTTAAAACTAAGTGCTGCTAGGGGCCAGTGCTGTGCTGTAGCAGATTAAGCCACCACCCGTGATGCCAGCATCCCTTATGGGCACCAGTTAGAGGCCTGGGTGCTCCACTTGTTATCTAGTTCTCCACTCATGGCCTGGGAAAGCAGCAGAGAATGGCCCAAGATTTGGGCCCCTGCCATCCACAGGGGAGACCTGGATGAAACTTCTGGCTCCTGGCTTTGGCATGGTCCACTTCTGGTACTTGTAGCCAACTGGGGAGTGAACAAGTAGATGGAAGATCTCTCTCTCTAACTCTTTCAAATGAACAAATATATTTTTGAGACAAAAAAAAGAAAGAAAAACCCAAGTGCTGGGAAATGAGGTTTTTATAGGAAATGTTTCACCCTACCCAAGGCAAAATAAAGGTAGACCATCCTGAGAACCAGGATGACACCATGGGGTTGGAATGGACTTTTCAACAAGGGCTACGTGCGGCTGGAGAGATGAGGAAGTTAGGTGATGGCGGCTGGTAAGGCAGCTTCAAACTACAGTTATCTTGGTAATAGCATCAGGCAGCATAAAAACGCTTTCAAACACACCCACAGCTAAATGCATGATTACTTACTCCAAGTAAGTTCAATTCCTCTAGGTAGATTAACTTCAGAATCTAGGCAATATGTATAGGTAACATTAGAAAGATTTCTGCATTAAAGTGATTTCTTTGTTATGCCTTTTTTTTTTTCCTAAATGAGCACCAGAATCATTAAAGGTGTATTCCCCCACCCCCTTTGTAAGCAAATTTCTGCTAAGGAAAATAAACAAACAAACAACAACAAAATCACAGGTCATGGCCACATCCATGCAAAATTTCATTACAAGGGTTGTATAAAATATGTATATATATATATTTAAAAGCAAAGACCCAACACGTCTTAATTTCTTCTAAACATGTGGAAGACTGTGAAAGGGCCTTGCACCCACCACCAGGCAATATGAGAGAAACGGTTGCAGAACTTACAATCTTCTTCTCACGTTTGCTATTGTGCTCTACTGGCATGCTGCTGCCCTTGTTTCCTGAGAGTACAGTGCAGCCAGGGTTATGTGCCTGGGATGGAGGCATGCTCTGAAAAGGTTAAGACACACAGACGCATCACACACAGACGACGGCGACGGCCGGAATACAATTCAAGGACGTGCGCGTTAGAAAAGCAATGCTGGCACTTGGGTCACGTGTGAGAAACGCAGCAGCCAATTAGCAAGGTTAGAGTTAAACTGCTGTTGACATTGGACAGGACTACATAGACTCTGTGGCCAAAAAAGCATACTTAGTCTTATTAAAATAAGTAAAAGCTTTTCACATTCTCAAAAATGGGTAGGGGAACATCTCTTTTCTCACTTGAAAGACAAAAATTACTTGGAAAGTCATCAACACAAACAAATACAACCAGAGCAGTCGCAACAAACAAGAATTCTGACCACGAGCCTGCATGCTGGGAAAAGAGGCATTCGCGGAAGAGCCCTCCTGGCGTGGGCACCATACACATCCACATGCAGCATCCGTCTCGTTAATGCAAACGGCTACTTCTCCGCAGGCAACACGATTCTGCTCTAGTTTGCAAAGTACAGACAAGTCAAGCGTTTACCTCCTGGCTTAGAAGAGGCCTTGCTTCAAGAGCTATCCTTTTCTTATGCTCCTCTTTGACAGGCATTAGGGGTTTGAAAAACTTTGGCGGCTGAGGAGAAAATGCTTTAAAAGGGCTGACTGTTAAGGCATGAGGGTTCTCTGATGTGCAACCTGGGGAAGACAAAGAGGCGTGAGTTTAGGGGTGCAGAGCACTCTCACCGACACACAACAGGCGAGGCCATACCCCCGGCACAGGGATATCTGCTGGAATGCTGGAATTTGCCTGCTCCTATAAAGTCACAGAGAGGCAGTGGGAGAGAAATAAGGGACCACGTTTTGTATTCTGTTTGCAAGACACAGCCCAAGTGCCACTTCCCAGGTCAAGTCCTACTTGGTGCTTACTGTGCGTTTCTGACTTCCCAGTGCCCTTACCACCTATATGGGAATTCTGGTACGTTGTCATTGTACGTCTCATTTTCTATGTGTTTTATTTGCATGGTTGTATTTTAAGATAGCAAGTAGAGGCTCAATAAATACTCAGGGATGAATATTATATACATTTTTTTGCAAGTCATTCAAAATATTCTTCCTTAGTTCTCAGGCTAAGGAAGAATAATTTTTCTTCTTGGCTTGGACTCATTTCTCACTTTTTTGACCTCTTTCCACCCTTCTCTACTTTCTTCCTAATTCTTTGATATAATGGCACTTGGTAGGTAGAAATATAAGGTATTCAGAAAATGCTATTGCTGTCAAGGCACAGGGAGACTATTTACAGTTGTATCACAGTTTCTGCAGGGAGTTTGTTCCAGGACACCCAAATCCAAGGATGCTAATAAAATAAATTCTATAAATACATATCTACTTATATATTTATGTATTACAGCTATTATATAATAACTACATTTAAAGGATTTATTTCAAATATATTTAAATACAAATATCAAATATATCTAATATAATTATATATTTACAAAATATGTCACACAATTTTTATAAATCATATATTTTATAAATGCTGTGGTATTTGAACATAACCTGTGCACAGCTCCCATATACTTATCATTTTTATTATTTATTAAAAGGCAGAAAGAGACAGAGACAGAGAGAGACACACACACAGAATTCTCATTTGCTGGTTTATTCCCTGAATGCCAGCAACAGCCAAGGTTGGGTCCAGTAGGAGCCAGGAGCTGCGAACTCAATCTGGGTCTCTCAAGTGGGTGGCAGCGACCCAACGATCGGAGCCAGCACTGCTGCCTCTCAAGATGTGCAGGCGCAGGGATCTGGCATCAGGAGTGCAGTGGGGACTTCAGCCCAGGCCTCTGCACCTCTCATATGCTTTCAATTATCTCTAGGTTACTTAAAACACCTAATACAATGGAAATGCTATGTAGCTGTTGTGCTGTATTGCTTAGGAAATCATGTCAAGAGAAAGACAGGTACTGCGCATGTTCAGCACAGACGCAATGCATTCTCTTCCAAATATTTCTGATCCATGCTTGGTTGAATCCACAGATGTAAACCAAGGATACAGAAGGCCACCTGTGTTGAGATAGTAATATTGCCACTTGTCAAACTCATGTCTGGTATAATTTTTATTTCTTAAAGATTTACTTATTTGAATGCAGAGCAACACAGCGAGTGAGTGACAGCGAAAGCAAGCTCTTCCACCTTCTGGTTCACTCCCCAAATGGCTGCAGCAGCCTAGTTTGGGTCAGGCCCAATCCAGGAGTCAGAAACTCCATCCTGGTCTCCCACATGTGTGACCAGGAGCCCAAGAAGTTGGAGAGGAAGCAGAGCAGCAGGGACTGGAACCGACACTCTGATACGGGATGCCAGCATTACAAGGGGTAGCTTCATTTGTGGTGCCACAAGGTCAGCCTCTCTCATATATTTCTGAAACTGCTTTATGAATCAGAGTCTGTTCTCCTAAAAATTTCTTTGAGCACAAAAACATGAAAGAGGTGGATGTTCTTTTGGCAAAGAATGATGCAATATGATAGGATCTGTGTGTGTCTCAAAACTGACTTCAAATTCAGAACATGATATATCTAAAATGACTTGGAAATTCTAAAGGAATACACAAAAACTAGTAGTTACTATCATTATTTGGATGATATGGTGGATACCAAGCAAAAAGAAACCAAGGAAGTGGATATGGTTCGTTCTGTTTGGGCAGACAGTTTGGATCAGGGCTTCCTAGACTCGGTTTCAGATCTTAGTATCTACATGGAAGACTTTGTTTTCATAGTTCCCCAAGCAGTTACACAGAAACGTCGCTGCAAAAGGGTGTTACCACTACCTTCTTTACTCCTTCGAGGTGAATCCCTGGGTAAAGTTCCGTAACATGCCACATCTTGGAAACTGGAGCTATAGTCAGACACGTCCAGCTGGTTTTCTGGCCAACCCTACAAGGCAAAAATATGGGTGAAGGGTAGATCAGTGACTCTGCAACAAGAAATGAAGCCTGGAATGGAGTTTCTTCTATATTCTTAGAGTAGTCTGTGCTTTTCATTTTGAAATAGTTTGCACATATCAAAAAGTGCTAAATAATATAAGAAAAACTATTGTGCTCAATGCATACCCAGAGTGAATAAATATCAATATTTTATTGTATCTGCTCAAGATTTAATAAAATAATTACAAATACAGTGAAATTCACTTTTGTATCTCTGCATGGACTGGCTCACCTTACTCCCTTCCTGGAGGCAGGTGCTTTGAACAATGTGGCATAACTATTGGGTGACTGGATAGTTTAAAGACCAAACCAAAGTACTTTGAGAGAAAACTCTTTTTTTTTTTTTTTTTTTACAGGCAGAGTGGACAGTGAGAGAGAGAGACAGAGAGAAAGGTCTTCCTTTTTGCCGTTGGTTCACCCTCCAATGGCCGCCGCGGTCGGTGCGCTGCGGCCGGCGCACCGCGCTCATCCGATGGCAGGAGCCAAGAGCCAGGTGCTTTTCCTGGTCTCCCCATGGGGTGCAGGGCCCAAGCACCTGGGCCATCCTCCACTGCACTCCTGGGCCACAGCAGAGGGCTGGCCTGGAAGAGGGGCAACCGGGACAGAATCCGGTGCCCCGACCGGGACTAGAACCCCATGTGCCGGCGCCGCAAGGCGGAGGATTAGCCTGTTGAGCCACGGCGCCAGCCGAGAGAAAACTCTTATATGTCATACAAGCTTATTTAATCTTATTTCTACTTCCCAGGAGTTGTCTGCCTCGAAGGACTACATTTTGAACATCTAGAGGAAATAATCTGTGTTTATACTTTTTCATTCATGCACAGTCCCTAGTACAGTAACTCATATACAACGTGTGCCCCCAAAGTAGTGGGCCAATATTTGCAAACTACCCTTGATTTTAAACTTCCTATTTTCACCCATTAAAAATAAATTGCTGCTTTTTCTATGGTGGATGTAATACCTTCTTAAATAATTCAGAGACAGACCCACCCTCCCACACACATATTTAATTTAATTATGTATGGCACTGTCCTGGCTTGAAATGTGTCATGCTAAGTAATGATGTGATACAGAAAGCACACAGCAATGTCACACCAAGTATTTGGACTTGGAAATGGAACTGTGGAAAGAATAATTTGCCCAAGACCAACTGGCAAGCCCAGAGATGGTAAAAACACCAAGATCCCTTTCTTAACTTTTCAGACTTAGATTCTGCTAATAACCCAGTCATGCCCACAGGTACACACCTTATCATCTTCATCAAAGCCGGAAAGATCTGGTCGACTGGAGGAGACCTGTAAGACATGATTTTTATCAATATGGCTTATATACTGAACATAATTTTCTTTTTTATAAAGAAATGGGTCACACATGTAGCTGACATCTATATCACTTTCTTTTCCCCCTTCTCCCCACCCTCCCAGGAATGATTACCATCAGTGTGAGGTTAATGATTCCCATCCAGGCCTTAAACTTTAAATTCTTCGTCTATTTTAAAGGAAGGAAGATAATGAGAGAGGCACCGCTCCTGCCATCCACTGGTTTACTCCTGCAAAAGCCAGGGCTCAGCCAGGCTAAAACCAGGAGCTGAAACTCAGTCTGGGTCTCTCACATTGGTGGCAGAGACCCAAGTACTTAAGCCATTACTTGCTACCTCCCAGGGTGCCATGAGCAGGAATCTGGAACTGGGAGCAGAGCTGGGATTTGAAACTAGGCACTCTGATATGGGATGCAGGTGTCCCAAGAGACATCATACCCACTGTGCCAAACTCCCATGCCCCCATCCACATTTTATATAATTACATATATATGTAACAGACCCATTATATAATATGTAATATTTATATGCAATATTTATATAATATAAATATATTCACATATATTGCATATACATATATTACAAATACATAGTTTTACAAATATGTAGTATATAAATAAATCATATACATGTAAATAAATATATATGAATAAACAGCAACCAGATTATTTTGCATATTTTTATACCTCATATAACTAGTATCTGACTATACAGAGCCTTCAATAGTCTAATAATTTATTTTTGTTCCAATCTTCCATTGATGGGACATCTAGGCTGCTTCTAATATTGTATCATTATAAACTACTTTGAAACAAATGCTGCTGTCACTCCTGCTTAGCAATACCCTAGAAGCCTCCTACAATTATTGATATGTGCATTATTTTCAGTATCATTCAACCATACATACAACCTGTGTATCTGTAAGAATCTCTAGAGTAAATGATTACACCTGTGGCACTTTCTGGGCTACAGGTAAATGTATGTGTGATGTGTATTTTTGACTCTGCTTTTCTGCAGGATTTTAGAAAGAGCTTATCAAATCCTATAAAGCAATTCTCTTGGGAATTTATAGATCAGTTTAGGAGCATGTGCCAATTGTTTGGCATTACATATTCCCATCCATGAACATGGTCATTTTTTCTGTTTAGGCTTTCCTTTTGGCAACAGTTGTATTCAGATTTCTGTTTCTTCCTGATTCAGTTTTTTATTTTTATATATTTGAAAGACCAAGTTATAGAGAGAGGTAGAGACACAGAGAGAGAGGTCTTCCATCCACTGGTTCACTCCCCAGATGGCCACAATGGCCGGAGCTGAGCTGATCCGAAGTCAGGAGCCAGGAACTTCTTCTGGGTCTCCCACATGGGTACAGGGGCCCAAGGACTTGGGCCATCTTCTACTGCTTTCCCAGGCCATAGCAGAGAGCTGGATTGGTGCTCACATAGGATGCCAGCACTGCAGGCAGCAGCTTCACCTGCTACACCACAGCGCCAGCCCGAGGATGCCAGTGTTAAAGGCAGCAGTTTATCCCACTGCACCATAACACTGGCCTCTTGAAATTGAATTTGTTTAAAAAACTAGGTCATGTTTCCTGTCAAGTCTCCCACAGTCTGGGTTGTGCTAATTGAATCCCTGTGGTGTCAGTTAATATTTTCGCTGGGTCCTCTATAAATACCAGTAGTTAGATCTAGAGCATTGATCAGATTTAGGTTAAAAACATTTTTTTTTAGTTTATATCATAGGTGGTTTTGCTTTGCTTTCTAAGCTAGATGTTTACCTTATTCTTTTCAAAAAATGTAGTTTTATTTATTTGAAAGGCTGAGTGACAGAGTGAGAGCAAGAAGGAAGGAGGGAAGGAAAGAGAGAGAGATTTTCCATCTGCTATTTTGTTCCTCAGATGCTTGAAATCAGCTAGGACTGGGTGAGCAGCCAGCAGCTCCATCTGAATCACCCATGTGGAAGGTGGCACTCGATTTTAGGCTCTACGATACGGGATGTGTATCCAGGCAATCACTTAACCTGCTGCACCACAAGGCCTGCCCTGCTTCATGATGTTTTACTCTTGCTGTAAGAGCTATAAATTTCCTAATAGCGGCCCTTGCCCTTTCATTTTTTCTACTGTCTACTATTCTGTTTAAATGGAATAATAGGGATTTTTAGGCTGCTGATTTCCATCTTAGTACCATTTTAACTGAATCCTAAAGGTATTGGTATATAAAACCTTTATTTAGATTCTAAAACCATCCTAATTTCCAGTTTGATCTCTTCTTGAATACATGAGTTAATCTGAAAAGCATTCCTTCAATTTACAACTCTGTAAGTCTCTTATTACCTATTTCTAATAATTGTATCATGTTCAGAAGTAGCAATCTGAGGGCCGAAGCTGTGGTGTGGGGTGTTAAGCTGCTGCCTGCGATACCAGATTCCAAACAGGTGCCAGTTCAAGTCCTGGCCGCTCCACTCCTGATAAGGGAAGTGGGCCAAGTGTGTGGGCGCCTGCACCCACTTGGGAGATCCGGATGAAGCTCCTGGCTTCGGCCTGGCCTAGCCACTGCCGTTGTGGCCATCTGGGGAGTGAAGCAGAGGATGGAAGATCTCTCTCTCTCTCTCTGCCCCTCCTTCTCTCTCTCTAACTCTGGGTTTCAAATAGATAAATATATCTTTTAAAAAAGAGTAGTAATCTGTATGCTACTGATTTTTGATATTTGCAGAGATTTGCTCTGTGGCCTACTGTGAAGCAAGTTCTGTAAAGGTCTATCATGTCTTGAATCATTTCCTGGCAAGTCTAGAGATCAGGAAGGCAAACAATTCTGAGCTTTTCCTTGCAGGTTCTTACTTTGACCCCGCTGCTTCTGAGATGGACGCTCTGCACTGGTTCCTACGTTACTCTCCTTTCTTCCCAAGACAGCATCCCCTCTACTAAACAGTCCAGCTCGACTGGACTTCCTAGATGAAACGGCTGAGCAGGTTAATCAAGTGGTCAAAGGAACAACTATGAACTACCGGGTGTCTACCCGAGGTGGAGGGCACCGCCCTCTACCGCACCGACGGGCAGCACAGCGAAGCCGCGCCAGGGCCGCTAGAATGAGCACGCGACACCCAGGGGCTCTGGTGCCTGGGACTGCAGCTGGCTCCACCGCCTGAACCAACCAAATTCAATCCTCATCTTGAGAAAGCTCTCGCTAGGAGCGAGGCGGGTGAACGGGAATTCATGAGATGGCACCAACAGCTGGGTCATGTGACACAGACCTGGGCCCCCCGGTGTGCGCATCCCCTGCATGCAGAGGCGTCCTGGCACTGCGGGACACTGCCCGCGCCATGCGCACCGTCCGCCACCTCACGTCCCCGCATCCCCTACCCAAACCCCGAGCCATGTGGCGAAGGGGCGCCGCCTTGAGGGGCGTGCGGGCTTACGTTGTGGACGTTCGGCGTGCTGAGGCTCCTCCGCAGGTGCCGCGCCTTGGTGGAAAGCGCTTCCTTGACCGTGACAGCCTGTGAGCAAATAGAGATTTGAAAACGACCTTTATCACTGCCTCATCGGCTTAGAAGAGCAATACACGCTGATGCGAGGAGTTAGAAAAATAGAGATTAATCTCCCACCTCCCACATACACCTATAATAAAAAGCTGGAATCTCACCATACACCTTTAGGTTTTCGCTTAATAATCTGTCAAAAAATTTTAATAAGTAAAACCCGGAAAACTGGCAGAAGACAGACATTCATTGTGAATTTTTCATACACATGGACAGAAAAACTAAAGGGACCCAGTACTTCAGGAAGTTCATGGAGTAATGGAATCAAAAGGTTAAGTTTATTATGGTGCAAAACACTTTGAAATCCATGCATAGTTTTTCAGAATACATATTTTCCACAAACTTTGTACACCCATACTATACACTGATTTCAATTTTTTTTTGCACCCAAATCAATTTATCTTTTAATTCCATTTTCTATAAAGTTGCAAAATCACCAATAAAGTTTTCTTTTTTTTTACAGGCAGAGTGGACAGTGAGAGAGAGAGACAGAGAGAAAGGTCTTCCTTTTGCCGTTGGTTCACCCTCCAATGGCCGCCGCGGTAGGCGCGCTGCGGCCGGCGCACCGCGCTCATCCGATGGCAGGAGCCAGGAGCCAGGTGCTTTTCCTGGTCTCCCCATGGGGTGCAGGGCCCAAGCACCTGGGCCATCCTCCACTGCACTCCCGGACCACAGCAGAGGGCTGGCCTGGAAGAGGGGCAACCGGGACAGAATCCGGCGCCCCGACCGGGACTAGAACCCGGTGTGCCGGCGCCGCAAGGCGGAGGATTAGCCTGTTGAGCCACGGCGCCGGCCACCAATAAAGTTTTATGCTCATGCATTCAATTTGGGTGAGATTTTCACAAAGGGAACATTTTTTTTTTCCTGACAGGTGCCAATCTTATTCTTTCTGCTGCTCAAAAAAACATTTTCCACAATGGCAACCACTGCTCCTACGCAAAGACATCCCTTGGTCTTACAGTTCCACTGTTTAGTGGGTTATTTTCACACGTCAAAAAAGCAAGCGAGGCCTACCCATTAGGCAGACAGTAACAGTTCCTGGCTAAGCTTATCCAAGCTATTTGAGTTTACATCAGACTCTGCACCACTTCCTGGCTGTGCAACCTCAGGCAAGTTAGCTAACCTCTCGGCCTGAGCTTTCTCTTTGAAAGTGGGGTCCCCTGGAAGATGTCATCAAACATTAAATTACTAAACCTAAACTACTAGGGCATAGTGTTTGGTCCTAATTCGTCAGAATCCTTTCTCTAAGAGGTGACCACGCCAGTGCTCCTGCTGTTATAGGCTTGGCGAGGCGTCTGCCCAACACACTCCCGCGTGGCCAGCCTGGGTGACAGTGGGAAGCCGCTCCCACTGGGCAGCCACTGGCTCACTTGCCTGCCGCAGCCGTTCCAGACTCAGAATGTTCTCCACCTGCAGCACGCCGCGCGTGTACTTCTCGATGTACGTCTCCCCGTCGGCCGTGCCTTCGTTCTCACTCCTGGCCGCCAGCAAAGCCAGCGTTTCCCGATCCTCGATTTCCTCGGTCGCCTTTGGGGACAGGAAGCAAAGGGCCCGTGGGAAACGTGGACTGCGTTTTCATCCAAAGTGTGAGGAGAAAATTCTTTAGAGGCCGGGAGCATAACACACACACACACACACACACACACACACACACACACATATCTACATCTCAGTATTTTACACGGCATTTTACCTTGGGTATGTTGGACACTATTTCATAGGTGACACCACAGGAATAAAATATATTCTTCAATGATATTCTCCTCTTCAAACTCTGTGTGAAACTCTGGTAGAAAAGGACAGCTGCATTAAACCACGTAGCAAACCAAAGTTGTTTAGTACTTTACAAATTGTAAAAGTATAATCAGTTATTATGATTTGATACACACACACACACACACACACACACACCATACTTGGAAAAAAAATAAATAAAAAAAAACCCAGAACCTAAAAATCCTTGTCTCCACCCTGAGGGACAGAGTGCCCAGCTGTTACTCAGGGGTTGGACTTCAGAATTTGCAGCACATCTGGGGCTTTGGGGTCGCTCCTCTCCCCACCTGCTGGCCGCCCTTGATCTCCCCAGGGTTCAATCAGTCTTTCCTGGGACATCAGGAAGCGCTCTGGAGAGGCTCAATTCTGCTGACAGCACCTCAGGGATGAGATCTGGAGGTGCTGGAGGACAGGGATTTATTTGTTTTGTCCTGGTTTTGTCTCTATCCTGCTGGGACCTGGCGCTTGACTTCTGTCTGTTTTTCTACTTTTAAGCAATGAAAGATGTCACAGCTCCACTGTCTGCTGTTTTGGATCTCAAATGAGTCAAAGTGGAAAGGTCCCTTGGGGATGACAGTCACCTGTGCTGTCCTTGTGTTACCTTGGATAAATGAGCACCAGACTCTAACTCCGCCAGTGTGGTCACATTTAGCACATCCCCTGCCTTAGCGCCATAGAGCTCTGTGCTGCGACACGAGTGGGAGACAGCGGCGAGTGCACAGACACGGTGCAGAGCCAGGCCCCAGTACTACCTGCTTGTTGTAAATATTGGCCGCAATCCGCTTCCGCAGCACCAGCTCCATCGCGGCCGGGTGGCTGAGCTGCACCGTGGCCTTCACAATCAGGTAAATCCTTTCATTCTGGGGTGTGACCCTGTTCAAGTGGACAGAATCGTGCACCGAGGAATCCCAAGAGGCGGTGGCTGACACCTAGGGTGGGTGGGTGGGGGGGCAGGAGGAGAACAAGACACAATCCAGCTCGTGGTTTTACAAGACACACTCGGGAAAGGAAATAAATTTAACTCAACATAATCAAACAGCTTTCTTTCTTTCCCTTTTTCAAAGATAACAGAAATGCTCCATTTTCCCTAAAGTTCCCAGTCCTCTTGAAGCACAGCAGGGGAAGACAGCTCCTGGGGACATGAGAGAATCCAAGTTCCCTGGAGTCAGCTGGGGGGTAGGAGTGTGGGAAACTACCTCGTCGTCGCTGTGCTTGATGATGGGCAGGTAGAAGAACTGGCTGCCATGTTCCTTGGGCAGGATGGAGTTCACACCAGAAGCGTGGGGGCCCACAAGCTGCTCATTGGCACTGAGGTTATCGGCTAGCCAAGTCCAGGGCACAGGAGAAGAAGGAAGGGGCAAAGTCACTTTTTGAACAAACATGCCAAATTTTAAAATATGTTTTTATAGATAATGCAGTTTACAGAGAACACGCTTTTTTAATGTTTTCTTTCATTCCTTTTTTTTTTTCTTTCATTCCTTATCCTGCAGTTGAAACAGACTACAAGACTTACAATAGCTTTTATCCTCTACAAATGCAACTGTGGAAGTGGGAGAGTTGCCTGGTGAGGCTCCTGTAAGGCCGAGTGGAGATGGTCTCTCTCTCTCTTTTTTTTTTTTTTTTAAGATTTCTTCATTGTATTTGAAAGGCAGAGTAAAAGAAAGAGGGAGACATATGTGCAAACACACACACACACACACACACACACACACACACACACAGCAAGAGAACATGGTTTTCCATCTGCTTGTTCACTCCCTAGGGGCATGTAATAGTTGGGACTTGGCCAGGAACCAGGAACTCCATGAGGGTATTCCATGTGGGTGGTAGTGACCCAAGTAGTGAGCCATCTTCTGTGCCTCCCAGGCTCATTAGCAGGAAGCTGGATCAGAAGTGTGGAGTAGCAGGAACTCAAACCAGCACTCCAGTCTGGGATATGTGTATTCCAAGCAGCAGCAGCTGAACCCACAATATATTCTATCAGTAATGCTGGGAGTAGATAGTCTCACCAAAAACACTTTACAGCTTTTCTCCTTTCTGTAGTCTAATGTTACATTTGTTGTCCTACTTATACAACCTATACTAGATTAGAGAGTTTTAGTCAATTAAATTATCAACTAAGCATATCAAAGTTCTGAGCACATGGAAGAAATATGCAGATCAGGGGCTAGCTTCATGGCATAGTGGTAAAGCTGTGCCTGTGATATCAGCATCCTAAATGGACACTGGCTGGGGTCCCAGCTGGTCCACTTCTGACCCAGCTCCCTGCTAAGGTTCTGGGTTAAGCAAGGGAAGCTGGTCCAAGAACTTGGGCCCCTACCACCCACGTGGGAGACTCAGATGAAGCTTCTGGCTCCGGACTTTGGCCTGGCCCAGCCCCAGTCATCGCAGCCATCTGGGGAGTGAAGCAGCAGATGGAAGATCTTTCTGTTACTCTTTCAAATAAACAAATAAAATCTTTTAAAAAAGAAATATGAGGAAGATCATCTTCCAATGCCCTAACAAATGTGGGATTCATTTTTTTAAAGATCCCTTTATTTATTTGAAAGAAAGAGTTACAGAGAAACAGAGAGAGAAAGAGAGAGAGAGAATCTTTTATCTACTGGTTCACTTTCTAAATGGTTGCAGTGGGCAGGGCTGGGTCAGGCCAGAGCCAGGAGCATCATCCAGGTCTCTCCTATGGGTGCGGGGGCCCAAGCACTGGGTGTTTTCCCAGGCACAATAGCAAGGAGTTGGATTGGAAGCAGAGTGGCTGGGACTTGAACCAGTGTCCACATGGGATGAGTGCACAGCAGGCCTCGGCATAACCCATTGTGCCACAGCACTGGCCCCCAGGCTGTGTGAGCTTCAGTGTCTGGAAGAAAGGTCTGCCAGGAGCCCTCCTCCTCCCAAACTCAGCAGCTCTGCTTTCCATTTCTCCAAAGATGGTTCCATGTAAGATTTCACTTGGACAAGGGTTTTACTCAGAAAACACATTGAAAATCATTGTTTTAGTTGGCCCAAGTCCGATCTCATTGCTATACTACTAAAAGACAACTCTTAACATGGGCTTACAGTGTGATTATACAATGGCCTAAAAACCAAGGGCGGGAAGCAAATTGCAGTAGCCAGAAATGCAGGTTCCCAGGCCCTTGCTGAGTCTAAAGAGAATCTCTGTGGGAGTGAGTACTTCCCCAGGTAGTTTCTACAAGCATTAATGTTTCAGAGTAATTGCTTTTTTTGACAGGCAGAGTTAGACAGAGAGAGAGACAGAGACAGAGAGAAAGGTCTTCCTTCCATTGGTTCACCCCACAAATGGCCACCACGGCAGGTTTGCTGTGGCTGGCACACCATACCAATCCAAAGCCAGGAGCCAGGTGCTTCCTGGGGTGCCGGTGCCACAGGCGGCAGATTAGCCTAGTGAGCCACAGTGCCGGCCTCTACTTACCATTCAGATCCAAGAAGAGAACTGGTATGTGAGTTTCCATTCCAGAAGGTGGGATCCTAAATGTAATAACAAAGTTTAATTATAATAAAATACGTGGGTGACATTTTGCTAGATAAAACATTTCAAACATGGGCCCAGAAGAGAACCACTATGGAGATGCAGGTTCTCTTGATGAAATACTGGTACTTTCACTTTTCTTGACCTTCCTGCTAATACAAAGCATGAAATTACATGATATAAAAAGGACTACCATGCCAGTGCCGCTGCTCAATAGGCTAATCCTCCGCCTTGCGGCGCCGGCACACCAGGTTCTAGTCCTGGTCGGGGCGCCGGATTCTGTCCTGGTTGCCCCTCTTCCAGGCCAGCTCACTGCTGTGGCCCGGGAGTGCAGTGGAGGATGGCCCAAGTGCTTGGGCCCTGCACCCCATGGGAGACCAGGAGAAGCACCTGGCTCCTGGCTTCGGATCAGCGCGGTGCGCGGGCCGCAGAGCGCTGGCTGCGGTGGCCATTGGAGAATGAAGAATGAACCAACGGCAAAGGAAGACGTTTCTCTCTGTCTCTCTCTCTCACTGTCCACTCTGCCTGTCAAAAAAAAAAAAAAAAAAAAAAAAAAAAAAAAAAAAAAAAGGACTACCAGCTATATGACTTAAATATAATTAGTGGAACAGAGATTTCAAGGCTTTTTAAAATAATTCTATCATCAGGGCGAGGGATGGGGGTGTTGGTAGAGTGGTGTCAGGGCTTAGAGGGGGTAACAGGCAGGTGATCCTTTAGAAAAGCTCAAGGGAGGAGTGAACGCAACACATGGATGAAGGGGTGGTGTGTGCAGGAGAGGGCAGCCTCAGCTGCATCGGAATCGCCTGTTAGAACAAAGGTCTTGGGCCCATCATGCCTCCGAGTCAGAGTAACCAGAAGGGGACCCGGGACTACATGGGACAAACGCTCAAGCTGACCTGAAGTTTGAAAGCACCTCAAGTGAGAGACTGAGGAGAGGAGAGGGCTCTGAGGAGCCTAACAAGACTGATAACAAGCTGGGTGTCCCTAAGAAGAGGCTGGCAGAAGTCCTGCCTGTGAGCCTTGGGAGTCTAGCCCAACAGTGAATCTGCAGGGAGAGAAGTCTCCTTCCATACAGCTGACCACAAAGCTGACTGCACTGGCACTTGTCAACAGCGAAACCAACGGCATCGCTATTGTTTCTATGCCTGTCCAGAAGAGACTGTCTGGGCCTGAGTGTTCTGTGCTTAAAGGGAATCTGTCTGCTCGTAGATGGCAGGACGTATTGTTGTAACACGAATGTCAACGAGAATATAAAGCAACAGCAGCTATTGTTAATGAATGGGCATGGAAGGCATTTTATATACACTAGGACATGCAAGGTTATATTATAATGCACAGGTCCTTTACGTCTATTTTCCTGGATTCTTACAATACTACCACGAGGGCAGAAGCTTTCTTTAGGTGTACTCTGGAAACACCCTTCTTTTGAGCCAAAATAAAATAATTTCTGGAGATCAGGAAACATTGTTCAGGTTGCTTATTCAGAGGACTGGAAGAATGGGGTACTGGATTCCTAGCCAGGGAATGAATGCACTCTGGCTCCCCATGGGGGGAAGCTGGAATAAAGGGAGGGGAGCATTGGAGACGGGAGGCCCTGCCCTGAGCAGCACAGTGAGCATTTACTGCGTCTGACAAGGCTCTCGCCACCGGCAATCCGCACCACTACCACCAGGTCTGCACGGCAGGAAGGGTGGCCTCACCAGTCGGCGGGCGCCCCGGGGATCCCACTGCCTGGGGCTGGCACCAGCACAGCGTTCCGTTCTTCCGTCAGCCCTACCCACTGCTCCACGAGCCGAGCTTCCCGCTCCACGTCGTCCTCTGTTTTCTCTGCAGAACAGAATGAGGGAGATGAGTGCCAGTGAGAGAGAAAGTACAATTTCTAACTTGAGCTTCTTTTTTTTCCCACTGTAGAATCTAAACTTAAAGCAAAGACATTTTCATTCAGTATAGCCAAAGTTGTTGTTTAAACCTTTGCTGTGTTGCACACAGATTTTTTTGAGGTTTTGAAGTTCACGGATAAACACCAGGTGAGCTGAAAGAGGCTAGGACACAGCACAGCCCAAGGCACTCTCGGCCAGGCACAGCAGAAAGAGCACTGGAGCAGCATTGGAAGCATCAAATGGAATGATGGGTGATGTGGCACTGCTTTATAAAGCCACACACCACTCATAAAGACAGAGGGGGGAAAACACCATATACACCACTGGGTAACACTGACTTTCTTAACCTTTATGCTCATCGTGAACGGGACTTTGAAACCCTCGCACCTGAACTTCAGTTCTGGGGCTCCCTTGGTACAGTCAGAATGATCTGTTTACCAGTAGGCTTAGTGCAAACTGACGTCGCATGTCAGGTCACGGTGTCTTCCGGAGGGAAACGTTTCCTATCTTCTGTATGTAAAGGACTAACATTTGTGATGTGTCCTTTGGTGCAGAATCAAGCACAACCGGTGGCCGGAGAAGGCAGGAGGAGAGGGGAGGAGTTGCAGAGCAGAGCTGTGCTGCCAAGTCCTGGGGCCTGTTGCCCGCACGAGTAAACTGCACCTGTGGAGCTGGGTGGCAGCCAGCAGAGCGGTGAGGCTGATCCCGAAACAGCTGAATGCACAGGTACCAACAGGAGCTGGGCGGCAGCTAGTGTGGTTTTAGAGAGGACCCTTGTGCTGCTCTTAAGTCCTGCATCTCGGATTCTGCGACATCTCTGATTGACTGAATATTAATCACATTTGTGTTCATCAAAACAAAATTTAGTCTGACTTTTAGTGTCGTAGTTTTATGACATAACTTGGAGTTTTTATGAAAATGTATTATTATTATTTTAAATAAAAATCCCACAGTATTTATTGTCTTCTTTTAATAATATAAGGATAATCAAAACAATATGAGCAAATGTTTTAGAACTACACTCCTAATGAAAGGACACCACAAGACAAACAAAACACATTGTATTACCTTCTCAATAATTTCTCACTTCATTGATCATTCCTAGTTGGAGACACTTTGTAGCAAAGTAGTATTTCCTCCTTGTAGAGTGATCTCCTCCAGTTTTCTTTGTTTTAGAAAGAATCTCTTCTGCATCATCTAATAGAAGGCTATATACTCAGCAAAACCAGAGATACTGCCCTCTATCTGCAAGGTCACTTGCTCATAGAGCCACACTTGAATTTGAGATCTATCTCGCAAGGATCTGAAGACGGGGCTGACGGACTGCACTGTCACCTTCTGCACTTCTGGCCCTGTCCATGGTGTGCCATGGTGGAATCCCACAAAGACCACATTGGATGCACATGCTACCTTGGAAAGCAGCTTCCAGAATTCAATGCATTATTACAATGTACATTATGATTAACAAATACCTGCAACTCTCACAAGTTCAAAACAAACTAAGATACCACTGCAAACTGAAGGGAAGAAGACAACTCACCACCATGGCAAGAGTCTCATCTCACATACCCTTTTTATTGCTGACTTTTTTGATCTGCTCGTCCAGGTATTCTCGTCGTTTAATGAGGGCATCTGACCACCGCTCTCTGACGCAGTTTAAGTCTTCTTCCTGACAGCAGAGAGGGAAAGTCTTCTTTATAGAGGGTCTCCACTGCTCTTTGTTTTATACAGATATTTAAATTGATTAGGAAACTTCCCATTAGAAGGGCCATTGAATATTGCTGTGTGATTAATATGCAAGAAAGCAAAGAGGCCTCAGTTAACATTGCATGCTGATCAAGGATGCCTGCATCCAGCAATCAGAGCCCCTGGATCTTAACAGGGATAATTATATGTAAAAGCAGGACAAGCTCAAACTATAGCAACTGTTGGATGACGTGTGTGTGTGTGCGTGTGTGTGTGTGCGTGTGTGTATTTAAATTGCAGCTATTCACCGAAAGGTTTGTGATTCTAGGCAGGACAGCATGAATAGAGATCAAATCACATAACAGCACGTGAAATGAGAAATGACAGGCACTTGATAGTCCATCATTCAATGGCTGACAACTTGTGTTTTCTGGAATGCATAGATAGATCAGCACAGAACCCTTTGAACTTGCTGCAAAGATTTTAAGTCCAGCACGATCATGAAGCTAATCCCAAATCTCCATGCAAAACCCAACATGCAAGTCAGCCATGCTTTAAGAAATTCCAGAAGCAGGCTCTTGGCTTCACTCTGAACAATGGGGCAGGAAAACGAATAGCACCAGGACGTTAGTCGACAGCATTGCTGAGATCCCAGGGGTTCAGTAGATATTTCCCCTAACATTTGTTATTGCTTGCTTACTTTTTTAATTAAAATTATCAAGAGGAAAGAAAAACCATTCCGTTCTACTCCAAACACTCTGAATTGCCTAACTCTAGTCTAATCCTTCAGACATCATGTTAGAAATAGACACCGGAAGACCTTAGGGACTTCCCTACAATGTACCCCTATTTTATGTGTAGGAGGCACAGTGGGCAAACATCCTTCTAAACTTGCAGGGAGAATCAGTACAAAGACTGGGACTTGAACCCAGAAGCCTTAAGCTTAATTTGCTGCTCTGATCACAATTCTATCACTCCATGTCTCATGACACCGGGCCAGTCAGTACTGATTAGGAAAATTTCACATTTGCATGTATGAGGGCATTTCAGAAAGCTCATAGAAAATGGAATTAAAAGATATATTTATTTTGGCATAAATTTTTTGGAAGCTACGCAGTACAAGATTTTCAAAAGGTTCATAAAATGTTGACAAAATGTGTATTATAAAAAAAAACTATGTATGGATTTCAAATTTACTTTTGCATAAAAATAAAATCTTTTTATTTCATTTTCCCATGAGCTTTTTGAAGTAGCCTCATATTTTTTCCTCTTCATTTCTAATGAATGAAAGCTGAGATTTAAGTTCTATGTTACAGAGAACTAAGCTTGGCTTAGAAGAAAACTGGCTAACAAAACAAAGCTATGTGTACATGAAAATAATACAAGACTCTTAGATGTAAGGAGCCAAGCAGTTTAGCATAGGAAAGACAGAAGAGTCCCTAAAGAGCATGGATGAATAACTGTGTAGTTTTTAAGATTACCAGTTTTGGAGGCAGTGCTGTGTCATAGCGGGTAAAGCCGCTGACTGCAGCATCAGCATCCCATAGGGGCGCCAGTTCGAGTCCCAGCTGCTCTACTTCCGATCTAGCTCTCTGCTATGGCCTGGGAAAGCTATGGAAGATGGCCCAAGTCCTTGGGTCCCTGTACCCATGTGGGAGACCTGGAAGAAACTCCTGGCTCCTCTGGCCATTGCGGCCATTTGGGGAGTGAACCAGCGGATGGAAGACCTCTCTCTCTTTCTCTCTCTCTCTCTCTCTTTCTGCCTCTGCCTCTCTGTAACTCTGTCTTTCAAATAAATAAATCTTTTAAAAAATCACCAGTTTAAATGCAGAGGTATTGGTCTTGTGTAGCAAGGCTTTACAAGCTAGCAAGATGGCATAGCAAAAATGCAGTATCTTGGTACACATTTTGAACTGCAGAGAAATCTATAGAGATAGTATTGTCCTCCTGATTAAATATAAAGCAGATCAAAAGCAAGTGAAACACTGCATGTTCTTGCTCTCTGCTCCTTCCAGCTCCCAGGCCTCGGCTTTGCAAATGCTGGCAATTAGCAGTAGCTGTGCCCCATGCCACAGGATTGACAGCAGCAGCAATACCTGATAACTATCCATATCATCACCATCCTCATCATCTCTCTGGGAGGAAAAAATAAACACAAAGGACATGCATTTTGTTTCTCAAACAACACACAGGAAAAAATCATTCTTTAAGCTTCACACGCACATCACAATGAACAGCTCACACAACATCAGCAAAGTAACACATTTCATTGACTCTCCAAAGGGTCTAATGGGTAGAATTCACTTATATATCATTTTAACACCTTATTCTTTAAACAAAGAGAGCAGCCATTTAAAAACAACAAATGGCAAACCTATAAGGGATTTTAGAGGTTCTCTTGCTCGATTTTTGTTTTAGTCATGAGGCAAAACGAAGGCTGAGGTGCTTTAACCCAGAGATCACACAGATAGGGGCAAGGTCAGGACTGGCAGCCAGGCCTTCGGCTCCTGGCCTCGGCAGGCTCTTCCGGCTGCACACCACTCCTGCTGATGATATCAGCACAGGGAACGCCTGGGGAGCCCATGCCTATGAACATACAGGGTTCTGTACTGCAATACTGCTGGCAAAGCATTAGGCACTATTCTGGGTAACGTGGATTTCTCAGCAGCCACTATTACTCTAACAATCAGTTGAAAAAAATCCCAACTGTCCCAAACATATGGCAATATTTTATCATGATTACATAAAGTAACAATCTTGGCAAAAATATTTTGAAAACAAAAGGGTTTTGACTGAGACAGTTTTCCTTAGAAACTGAACCTCAATAGAAGCCTTCGATTTAGATTTATCAGTAAATGCTTTTGACTCATAGAAAAGATATGAACCTTCTTTTTTAAGAACTGTGCTTTAAAGATATAGTCAAGAAGTGGGCATTTGGCCTAGAAATTAAGACACCTGTGTCCCACGTCAGAGTGCCTAAGTACAAGTCCTGGCTCTAGCTCCTGACTCCAGCTTCTGGTTGATGCAGACCCTGGGAGATGGCTCGATGGCTCGAGCATTTGGGTTCCTGTCACTCATGTGAGGGATCTGGATTGAATTTGCAGCTCCTGATTTTGGCCCTGGCCCAGCCCTGGCTGCTTCAGGCATGTGGGGAGTGAACCAGCACAAGGGAGCTCTGCCTATCTGTCTCTCTCTCCCTACCTTTCTGCCTCTCAAACCAATAAATTAAACACATAGTTAAAATTATTTTCATAACTAAACTTAAAAATACACCATGTTTTTAAGTTTGGTTACATCATTGCAGTTAAATGACTAACATTGATTGCAAGCCTAATCCCGAAATAACTGACCTTGAAGTAATTCTCTCTAGTAAAGTAAGAAAACAATAGCTTTAACTTATTGTTAATGTTTAGACTAGGGAAGTGCTCCTAATAACTGAAAACTGGCCTGAGCTTCCATGGTATCAAACTGTTGTGAAATCAGCATACGCTGTACTGGTTTCAGTCATTGCGTAAGAATCATTCCAAGGTACCACACGAGCAACAAAAAATGAAAGTAGAATATGTCAATTAAAAGTAAAAATGCATATTTAAGAAAAAGGTCTGAGAAAACTTTCGGGGGTGTGAATACATTCCTCAGCTAGTCTACTGACAGTGGATACGTTAACCATCGTGTACAGTTCACACTGTATGTTCATTCCCTCCACAAACTGCTTAATATACAACGTTAGTAGACAAGACCCTGAGCATGGCAACAGAGGAAGAAAAGCCCTGAACATGGTACAGCTTGAGTTTAATGCCTGTTTCTACGTGCTGTGAAGAGCACTGCTCTGGGGGAAGGCCCCTACTTTAAAGTTCATATTTTGACAAAAATCGGCTTTAATTCAAGAGGTACAGCTTTTTTTTTTTTTTTAAAGAAAACATAAATAATCGATTTTTGATGTTTATCAAACGAGAACATTTTGTCAGCTGAGAGTCCATCTTCTGTGTGCCACAGTTTGGGACACACAAACTCAATATTTATTTAACTTCAGAGGTTTATTAAGTTATAAAATTTGATGGTAGGAGAGGACCTCGGGGAATTATTAAGTCAACCTCACCGTTTTGGAGATGAGAAAAACGGAACTCGAAGTTTGAATTTCCCAGGCAGGGTAATGAGTTACTGGAGCCGAGCTGGACACACTCAGGTCTCCAGACTACAGACCAGTGCTCCATCTCCACCCGGCTCTGCTGCCACCCTGGAACTGAGATAAGAATGCCCACAAGCCAGTTCCCTGCTCCCAGGCTGCACGCACAGGGAAGAGTATGGAGGTGAAGTCTCAGGCAGAGCAGACCTTGGCCCTGAACCTTCCTTCATACTGATTGTAACATAGACTTTGAGAACTGGAGGTAATTTTGGCCTTAATGAGGGAGGGTAGCGCCTGACAAACCTCTGCCTTCCTTAAAACCTGGTACTCATAGTCTGTGGGCTCATCTGCAGATTCTGGAAAATTCTTTGCCCTAATGCTATGGACTCAAAGGGAAACTGAGAGGCTGAATCTCACACCCAACTCCAAGGCAGAACGAAGGTGACGGGAGGGAGGCAGTTCCCTGTCACATTCAGCAGTGACGGAGCCAAACGGAACACGCTCACTCTCCCCCATGCCAGATTCATATCAGGAGGGAAACTGGGGTCATGGTGAAGCACAGACATTCTTCTAGGCCCCTGGGAACAAGTTCTGAAGTACTCTCACTGGTTATGTGACGATCAAGTCTTAGGGCTTTATTTTTTAAAATGAGAACATAAGATGTAGGCAATGAATTTTAATGGGCAAAACTGACCATGAGGACAGTTTTTAGTTTAAAAAAAAAAGTAGTCAAGCTTTGAAACGAGTGGTTAATTATAACAGTGTAGGGAGGCAATTTTATGATGTAAATAAAAGGGGATCAGGCCAGAGAACAATGCCAAACATCCGACATCATATTTTAGACCACATATTAACCTGCCTAAGGTGAATGACTGCCATAGCATTAATGTGTGTTTATAAATAAGAGTAGTACTCATCAACAGTAAGCAAATGGTATTTTAATCTTAAGAAAGGAAAAGGGCAATGGATGAAAGTATAAATTAGGAGAGGATACACTTCTTTGGTTAAGGCAAGGAAAGAGTCCTGTTATACACCCTAATAGGCTCCCATCAGGATCATTAGCTGCCTTCTGCGTTAACCAGTTTTCGTTAAATATTATGTCAAATCTTTCCACCTTACCTGGTAACTGTCCAACCCCCTCTGGAGTTTGGTGGACCTGGCAGTTACGCAGCCAATGGACACCGACAGGATGGCTTCCACCATAAGAGGCAGTGTCCCCGAGTGCTGCACAGGCTTCACAGTGACTTGCACTCTACGGGAATGACCCTGCAGAGGCGGGGAGGGAGGGCAGAGAGGGTGCCCGTAATGGGAACGCGGAGAGATATGGGAGGCAGGGAGGAAGAAAGGGAAGGCAAACAGGGAACGAAGGTACAATTAGAACACTCCCAGCAACTGTGCGAAGAAAGGGCCAGGGAGGAAACAAGAAAGAAACCAAAACCAAACTGGGTACCTGTCGGAGTTGAAAGATGCCACCCGTGTTGACATCTTTCGCCTGATGAAGTTCCACCGCCGCGTACTCCCCTAGCTCATTCAGTTCTAAGATGGAGATCCACATCTCGATCCTGCGGGTCACTTCATTCCACCTGCAGAGGCACATGGCGTGCGACAGCAGGGTCACCGTCCAGGCGCAGTGCATGGGGCAGTACTGAGCCCCCTTCACTGCACACTTACTATGTGTTAGGGAGAGTGCCATGAATGCCGTAGAGATCGTTCCCTTGCTGAGCTCTCAAACGACTCTTTGGTGTTGGATCTTTTTATTTTGTGGAGGCATAACTTATATTCAGCGAAATCCCCATTGTAACCCAACCCCCACCACTACTCATAAGATCTGCTCACCCCCTTCCCATTCAGTTCCCACACCCCAGTAGCACAGAGGTCAGTTTTGGCTGTGCCAGATCTTCACATAAATGGAATTCTGCAGTCTGGGCGCTTTTGTGGTCTGGCTTCTTTCCCTCAGCATAAGGTTACCGAGATACATGCAATGGACATCAACAGCTCCTTTTTTAGGAAGGCTAAGTACTAGTCTATCATTCGGATAATCCCACAATTTGTTTACTTGTTCACCCACTGGAGATCTCCTGGGTTGTTTGCGGTTTGGGTTTATTGTGAATCAAGCTTTGGTGAACACCTGTATGCAGCTGTTAACAGACTTAGGTTTTCATTTTTCTCAGGTAAATGTCCAGGACTGGACAGTTGAGTCCCAGAAGAGGCAAATGATCAGCTTTACCAGACACTGCCACTTTACCGCCAGACTGTGACTTGCCTGTTCAATTCCAGACCAACGTCTTTTGATGAGCATTGGCTTTTAATCTGTTTTTCTCCTATGCTTTCTGGGGTCTGAGAACCAGTGACTCAGAATTGTGATGTGATCCTCCTGCTTTCTTCTTTTATACTTCTAGCTTTCAGTTTAAGGTTATGATCCTATCACCAATTGATTTTCAGTCTCTTGTTGGAACGACTTTTCTTTCCCCCTTGAATTTCTCTGGTGCCCAACAGTTCCTTTTAGCATTCTCATTTCACAAAGGAAGAAACGGGCTCTGGGATGAAGCAGCTTGGCCACGGTAACAGTGGCAAGTCCCAGGGTTTACAGCCTGTATTCCTAAGCCCTGTCCAGGTCCTTGTCTTGACCTCGTCTGAAGCTCACAGCCCAGTACATACCTATCATACAATGTCCTTGTCTTAGCGTGAAGAGAATCCACTTCCCAGATGGAGCTCCCGTTCCCAGCGCACCGGTGGCCCCACACTTCAATCGCCAGGGCTCCATCTGAAATGAACTCCAGGAATTCCTCTGTTACGTTCACTACGAAGTCCTAGGAGAAGCAGGAGGGAGAGAAGCACAAAAAGAACCGTGCATAAAAGAGGCTGTGAAGTTTCCTTTTCACCCTTGAATGGAATACACCTGTACTCTGGAGGCCACTAGGCTGATCTCAACCTTAAACCCATCTCTTCAGTGTAGTAGACCATAAAAAAATTAAAAAAAAAAAAAAAACCCACCAGAGAATATGCACATCTGGATAGGGAACTATAAGGTAATTTAATTCAGCATCTTTCTTCTACGAATGAGGAAACCCAAGAAAGCAACTTGTTCAAAGTCTTCTTGTTGTCAGCTGTAGAGCTCAAGCTACATTCCCTTGCTCCTGGTTCATTCTTAGGCACACAGCGTCACTCTGGCTTCCTGCTGGCACAGAATACTTCAACAGGCACAGACTAATCACAGAATTAAACCTTCTATGATTATCTTCATGACTTTATGTTCTTGCTCTTAAGCTCTCCCACCCCAGCTCCTCATTCTAAAAACACAAAGCATTGACTGTGAGGAAGTAAGTGCTGAAGTGACTGGGCAGTGGGGCACATCACCTAGAACCATGCAGTAGCCATGAAGACAGGCCAGTCTTCCCACGAGCCTCTCCGAGGGACTTCAGGTGGTGATATCTCTCTGACTCTCAATTTTTGGAAACAGCTGTGCTATATTGATTTAACTTTACACTATCTATATTCTTATTTATTTTACTTAGAGACAGACTGAGAATTTTAGAAAAAGGAAAAACAGTGATCATTAGTATAATCTCTATATTTTAGAGATGAAAAACCTCCAAGGTCACAGAGTGAACCAAGGGGCTCCAGGCTAGAATTTATTAAAACAGTTGTTAAGCAGAATGCACTGAAGAGTCAGATCTCAGCCTCCTAAATAAGTAACTTTGTTGATCCAAAGAAACATGGGGAACATTTCAAAGAATACTTGAGAAAAAACAACACAATAATTAATAAAGTTTTATTTTATTTTATTTTTTTACAGGCAGAGTGGACAGTGAGAGAGACAGAGAGAAAGGTCTTTCTTTTGCCGTTGGTTCACCCTCCAATGGCTGCTGCAGCTGGTGCACTGCGGCTGGCGCACCATGCTGATCTGAAGGCAGGAGCCAGGTGCTTCTCCTGGTCTCCCATGGGGTGCAGGGCCCAAGCACTTGGGCCATCCTCCACTGCACTCCCGGGCCACAGCAGTGAGCTGGCCTGGAAGAGGGGCAACCAGGACAGAATCCGGCGCCCCGACCAGGACTAGAACCTGGTGTGCCGGCGCCGCAAGGCGGAGGATTAGCCTATTGAGCCGCGGCACCGGCATAAAGATTTTGGGGGGTGAGCACAGTGGTTCAGATGCCTCTTGGGATGCCTGCATCCCAAACCAGGGAGCACTGGTCTGAGCCCCGTTCCGCTTGTGATTTCAGCTGCTTGCTAATCATATCCTGGGAGGCAGCGTTGATGGCTCAAGTGCTTGGGTCTCTGCCATCCATGGAGTAGACCTGGATGGAGTTTTGGGCTCCTGGCTTCACTTTGGCCAAGTCCTGTTTGCTGTGGGCACTTGGGGCTTGAAATAGGGGATGGAAAGTCTGTCTCTGCCTACCTTGCAAATAAATAAAAATAAAAACAAATATCTCAGAAAGTTTTTGAGAGGGGCCAGAGCTGTGGCACAGAAAGTTAAGCCTCCACCAGCAGTGCTTTCCAATCCTGCTCTCTGCTAATGCACCTGCGAAAGCAGTGTAACCAGGCCCGAGTCCTTAGGCCCTTGCACCCACATGGAAGACCTGGAAGAAACTCCTGAATCCTGCCTTCAGATCGGTCCAGCTCTGGCCACTGTGGCCATTTGGGTGGAAGATCCCTCTCTCTCGCTCCATCTTTCCCTCTCTCAGTAACTGTGCCTTTAAAGTAAATAAATCTTGGCCGGCGCTGTGGCTCAACAGGCTAATCCTCCGCCTTGCGGCGCCAGCACACCGGCTTCTAGTCTCGGTCAGGGCGCCGGATTCTGTCCCGGTTGCCCCTCTTCCAGGCCAGCTCTCTGCTATGGCCTGGAGTGTAGTGGAGGATGGCCCAAGTGCTTGGGCCCTGTACCCCATGGGAGACCAGGATAAGCACCTGGCTCCTGCCTTTGGATCAGCGTGATGTGCTGGCTGCAGCGCGGGGGCCTTGGCAGCCATTGGAGGGTGAACCAACGGCAAAAGGAAGACCTTTGTCTCTCTCTCTCTCACTGTCCACTCTGCCTGTCAAAAAAAAAATAATAAATAAATCTTATTTATTTTATTTATTTGAAAAAGTTACAGAGAGAGATAGAGACAAAGAGAGAGGTCTTCCATCTGATGATTCACTCCCCAGATGGCCGCAACGGCCGAAGCTGTGCTGATACAAAGCCAGGATCCAGGAGCTTCTTCTGGGTCTCCTACATGGGTGCAGGGGCCCAAGGACTTGGGCCATCTTCTATTGCTATCCCAGGCCATAGCAGAGAGCCAGATCAGAAGCGGAGCAGCTGGGACTAGAACTGGTACCTATATGGGATGCCGGTGCTTCAGGCCAGGGCTTTAGCCAGCTACGCCTCAGCACCGCCCTCGAAATAAATAAATCTTTAAAAAATACAAAAAGTAAAGTATTTTGAGAAACAGAACTAAGTGAATACAGGTAATGAAATATCAGAGATTTGTTTTCAGAAGAAAGACTTGACAGTCTTTAGAGGTGGTGATATGAGTTTGTTTTCTAAGTGTAGAACCAGGAAAAACAGGCACAATTTGCAAAAGAAAGGGTCATGAATACCTATTAAGAATTGACCTGGGGATCCAAAAGCCTCCAATGTCAGACTATTGGAACTCATGAAAGAGTTTGGTAAAGTGACAGGATATAAAATTAACGTACAAAAACCAATAGGAACTTCTAAGATCAATCCCATTTATAATAGCTATAAAAAATTAAATACCTTGGAATAAATTTAACCAAGGATGACAAGGATCTCTATAATGAGAATTTTTGTAATTATAAGTAGAATGTTTTGTACATTAAAGAAATAGATGACATAAAAAAATGGAAAAATCTTCCATGTTCATGGATTGAAAGAATTAGTCTCATCAAAATGTCTATAATACCAAAAGCTATTTACAGATTCAATGCAACCCCAGTCAAACTACCAATGAGATTCTTTGCAGATCTAGAAAAAATGATGCTAAATTCATACGGAAATATAAGAGACCCTGAATAGCTAAAACAATTTTATACAACAAAAACAAAGCCGAAGGCATCACAATACCAGATTTCAGGACATACTATAGGACAATTATAATCCAAACAGCCTGGTACTGGCACACACACACAAAAGATGTTTAGACCAATGGAACAGAACAGAAACTCCAGAAATCAATCCAAGCATCTATAACCAACTTATCTTTACCAAGGAGCTAAAATCAATCCCTGGAGCAAAGACAGTCTCTTCAACAGATGGTGCTGGGAAAACTGGATCTCTGCATGCGTAAGTATGAAACTATACCTGATACCTTACACAAAAACCCACTCAAAATGGATCAAAGTCCTAAATCTATAAGCCAATACCACCAAATTACTAGAGAACATTGGGGAAACTCCACAAGACATTGGCATAGGCAAAGACTTCTTGGAAAAGACTTCAGAAGCTCAGCAAGCAAAGCCAGAACTGACACATGGGATCACGTCAAGAAGCTTCTGCAATGCAACAGTAAAGTGAAGAGGTGACCAACAGAATGAGAGAAAATATTTGCAAACTATGCAACTGATAAAGGGTTAATATCTAGCATCTATAACGAGCTCAATAAATTCAACAATAACAAAATAAACAATCCAGTTAAGAAATGGGCAAAGGACTTTAACAGGCATTTTTCAAGAGAGGAAATTCAAATGGCCAACAGACACTTGGTTCAGCCACTGTGGCAGACAGTATGGAGATACCTCAGAAATCTGAATATAGATCTACCATATGACCCAGTCATTCCTCTCCTGGGAATTTACCAAACCAAATGAAATCAGCATATGAAGAAGTTATCTGTAACCACATGTTCCTTGCAGCTCATTTCAAAACAGCTAAGATGGAATCAACCCAGATGTCCATCAACTGAAGAAATTATGGCATATATACATTACAGAGTACTACTTAGCTGTAAAATATTTACTGTGAAAACAAAAAATGAAGTCCTGTCTTTTTTTTTTAAGATTTATTATTTGAAAGAGTTACATAGAGAGAGAAGGTGAAGGCAGAGAGAGAGAGAGAGAAGTCTTCCATTCACTGGTTCACACCCTAGTTGGATGCCAACAGCTGCAATCTGAATCTGTGTGTGAAATGCACACATCTGAAGCCAGGAGCCAGGAGCTTCCTCTGGGTCTTCCCATGTGGGTGCAGGGGCTTGAGGACTTGGGCCATCTTCTACTGCTTTCCCAGGCCATAGTGGAGAGTTGGATCAGAAGTGGAGCATCCAGGACTCGAACCAGCACCCATATGGGATGCGGCACTGCAGGCATCAGCTTTACCCCCTACACCATAGCGCCAGCCCTTGAAATCCTGTCTTTTGGAACAAAATGGATGCAACTGGAAACCATTATGCTTAGCCAGTTCCAAAAAGACAGATATCATGTTTTCCCTGACAGGGGTAACTAACAGGGTACCTAAAATGCAACGTATTGGAGTAAAATGGACATTTTTGAGATTTGATGATTGTTTATGGCCCTTTTCTCTTCTGTTGAGGAAAAGTGTTTTTTCCTTCATACTATTTGTTGAACTCTTTTACTTAGTGTAGGGTTAACCTTATGACAATTAAGTAAACTGAAAGTAGATCTTTGTAAAAATTGAGAGTGGGAATGGGAGAGGGAGAAGGAAGAAGGGCTGGAGCATGGGTGGAAAGGTGCGAAGTATTACTATGTTCCTAAATCTGTGCATACGAAATCAATGAAACTTGTATAATTTAAATAAAATTGTACTGGGAAAAACAAAATTACAGAGGACACAGTCTTTCAGAGATGACTTTTTGATTGTCCCCTGTTAAAATCAGGAAGGCAAGATAATGTCTCATGGTTGGTTCATCCAAATTTATCTTTACCGTTTTATATTTTCTTTAAAAAGAATGCTATGGGAGCTGGTGCTGTGGTGTAGCAGGTAAAGTTGCTGCCTGCAGTGCTGGCATCCCATATGGGCACCAGTTTGAGTCCTGGCTGCTCCACTTCCCATCCAGCTCCCTGCTGATGTGCCTGGGAAAGCAGTGGAAGATGGTCCAAGTCCTTGGGCCCCTGCACACACTTGGGAGACTCAGGAGAAGCTCCTGGCTCCTGGCTCCTGGCTCCAGCTCCAACTGTTGTGGCCATCTGGGGAGTGAACCAGCCTATGGAAGATTTTGTCTCTGCCTCTCTGTAACTCTGCCTTTCAAATAAATAAATAAATCTTAAAAAAAAAAAAAAGAAGAATGCTATGCTACTTTTAAAAGAACAAAAATATCTACAGCAACTGACATGTTAAGATGCCACAATTCTGCAATATATATAACTTGATCTCATTTTTGTGAAATGTTTTTAAGAAGTTATGTGTACGTAACATAAAAGTGTGTCTGTATACCTTTTGTGTATGTGCACATATTTATCATATCCATTTAGAAAATGTAGGACAGAGAAAATATTTTTTAAAAATATGTAAATATGTTGGCCCCCAGTTTGCTGGGGCCAACACTGTGGTACAGTAGGTTAAGCCTCTGCCTGCGGCACCAGCATTCCATATGAGTACTGTTCAACTTCCAGCTGCTCCTCTTTCAATCCAGCTCTTTGCTTCTCACCTGGGAAGGCAGTGGAAGATGGCCTAGGTGCTTGGACCCCTGTACCCATATAGGAGACCCAGAAGTAGCTCCTGGCTCTTGGCTTTGGATGGGCCTAGCTCTGGCCATTGTGGCATTTGGGAGTAAACCAGCACACGGAAGACCCTTCTCTCTGTCTTTTCCTCTGTCTATAACTCTGCCTCTCAAATAAATACAAATAAAAATCTTTAAAAAAAAGAATTTGAAAATCAAACTGAATAATTCTGTATTTACTCATAAAAATAAGTAGTAAACTGTCATTGGTGGTTATACCTCTGGGGAGTAAGCATTCAGATTTTATTTTCAATATTTCTAAATTATTTGATTTTTTAATGATGTACATTTTGAGGTTACAAAGTTCAGGAAAATAGTACATTTAACAAAAAGTCTTATGGAGAAAATGTCTAAGTTATAAATAGCATTTTTAAAAAAAATTATTTGTGAGGCAGATACAGAGAGAGAACACCCTCCACTTGTTCACTCCCCAATGCCTGTAATAGCTGGTAGAGGTACTGAGGTCGGGGTCAGGGGTGCAATCCAGGTGTCCCACCTGGGTGGCAGAAACCCAACTACCTGAACCATCGGCGCTGCCTTCCAGGCTCTACACTGGCAGTAAGCTGGAGTCGGAGCTGGGAACTGAACCCAGGTACTCTGATGTGGGTGGTGAGTGTCTTAAGCACTAGCCAAAGGCATGTGCCACAAGCAGATTTGTAGACTCTGCCTGATCCTCTGCCCCCATGTGGCTCACTCTGCAGTGGAGTTCATACCTTGCAGTGAGAGAAGGTCACCGTGTACTGGGCATCCTTGGACTGTGGTGAAGGCACGTCTGGGTCCACCACTGGGGCGGCCACTGTAGGCTCACACTGGTCCCAGAACGTGTATTGACAGAAGACAAAATTCGACAGGCTTAAGGGCAGCCCAGTTGCCTCTTTAATTTTCACCTGAAGAGACAAAAAAGGAAAAATTGCAATTATAATGTCCATAAAGGAAACATTAAACTACACATTATTTTCTAATTTCAGTTATATCAAATTTAAGAATAGGTGAGAAAGTAAATTAATAAATCAGTCATCTATTTGACTTCTGAAAATATTTGAAACCATTTCATTAAGGGGTTTTTCATCATGAAATCTGTGCCATACTTCTGTAACTACACTGTATAAGCTTGGCCGCAAACGCACACCTCCCTGTGATATCGTCCTAATGAATGAGTTTCTGATGCAGATGCAGTCTTTTTTGACAGGCAGAGTGGACAGTGAGAGAGAGAGAGAGAGAGAAAGATCTTTCTTTTGCCGTTGGTTCACCCTCCAATGGCCGCCGCGGCTGGCACGCTGCGACCTGCGCACCGCACTGATCTGAAGGCAGGAGCCAGGTGCTTTTCCTGGTCTCCCATGGGGTGCAGGGCCCAAGCACCTGGGCCATCCTTCACTGCACTCCCGGGCCACAGCAGAGAGCTGGCCTGGAAGAGGGGCAAATGGGACAGAATCCAGCACCCCGACAGGGTCTAGAACCCGGTGTGCCTGTGCCGCAAGGCGGAGGATTAGCCTATTGAGCCGCGACACTGGCTACAGATGCAGTTTTTACCAGAAAACATAATTCACTAAGCAACATATGTTCCTTGCATGCCAAATACATAAAGACTTTGGAAACTTCACACAACCGTCATCAGTGGGAAAAATGACTGTCTACCACCGTATCTGTTGTCAGGAAATTTAAGTTTTATTCTATGGGTGAAAAGTGTTCATGAGATGTTTTATAAAATTGTTTTGCACCAAAAGGTGACTCCTAGGCGCCCCGTCAGGAGCACCCTCTCACCCGGCACGTCAGTTTCTTGACGCGATGGATGATCTCCCCACTGCTGTCCACGACTTCAAGGCTCCCACTCTCGCTGGAGTTCTCTGAAGAGTCGTCCTCCACCACGCGCTCCGGGACGGTTCCAGTAACACGCATCACTTCCACGTGGAGGCGTCCTGCTACCTGGGGCAAGGAACCAGAGCACCATGGAGCTGAAAGGCATCCCTGGGCCACACCAACCCGACATTGACACTGAAGTGCACCACTCCGGTGAGCAGCTCTCTGCTTGGCCATCTCCAGCAACGGGAAACCACCACTCTCATTGCCCCTCTGATTGATTTGCCAGAATCTGCCTCCCTACAACTTGTCTTCTGGGACCATCCTCAGTCTTACCCTTGAGTCTCCCTACTTGTCTTCTTGTCCAATGTCATCAGCTAATTTCTCTCAAGCCTTTGGCATTAGTGCCAACTGCTTTGTGGGTCTGAGCTACGAGCCACTATTTAAAGTGCCCACCTTAAACCCAGGAAAGGCTTGGAGGCAGCTCTTGTTTTCCACCTGGAACCATCTATGTCTGTCCACATACTCATTCATGCATTCAGTGGTCAAATGTGTCATTACACATTTGCTTAAATGCCTAGCCTCACTGGAATACTGAGATAAAGACCTGTTCTCAGCTGGCACAGAACTCAGTCAAGAGGGAAGACAGAGAAGTCAAAATCTAGCAACAACTATATAAACGAGTTGCTGTAACACAGACCTGTGCAGGTCGTCATGGGAGTAAATTCACCATAATTGTGCCCAGCTCTGTGGTCACGATGGTGGTCACACACAGCTGTTCTCTCGAGAGGAGGGAATGGGTCTATGGCTCTGAGTGGGGCTGGGAGCAGGCTGAAGTAGGAGCTTGTGGGGTGGGTACCTGAATCTCTTCCAGGAAGAGCAGCATAAACAAAGTCATGCAGCTATGAAGAAACCATTTGTTTGTTTATTTATTTCATAAGAGTTACAAAGAGAGATGGAGAAACAGGGAGATCTTCCATCCATTCGTTTACTCCCCGGATGGCTGCAAAGGCCAGCACTGTGCCAGCTTGAGGCCAGGCGGCAGGAGCTTCATCCAGGTCTCCCACGTGGGAGTAGGGGCCCCAGAAACTTGAGCCATCCTCCTTTGCTTTTCCCAAGCCCATTAGCAGGGAGCTGGATTGGAAACAGTTCAAGTGTGTATGTTACTGAAGAAAGGATGTTGTTACATTGAAAATATAAACATTGGTTGACAAAATGGGTAAAACTAAAAAAAAGTTTTGAACTTGAACATTTCCTGAAATGTCTTAGACCCATAGGTCAATATACCTCATAACTGAAATGCGAGTTTAAAAGAAATGTGTGTGTGTGTTAACAATGAGTTATTTAAATTGTTTTCTTTGAATATTTGGATTGCAAAGTAATTTTTTTTTTTTGACAGGCAGAGTGGACAGTGAGAGAGAGAGAGACAGAGAGAAAGGTCTTCCTTTGCCATTGGTTCACCCTCCAATGGCCGCCGTGGCCGGCGCACTGCGCTGATCCGATGGCAGGAGCCAGGTGCTTCTCCTGGTCTCCCATGGGGTGCAGGGCCCAAGCACTTGGACCATCCTCCACTGCACTCCGGGGCCACAGCAGAGAGCTGGCCTGGAAGAGGGGCAACTGGGACAGAATCCGGCGCCTCGACCGGGACTAGAACCCGGTGTGCCGGCGCCGCTAAGCGGAGGATTAGCCTGTTGAGCCGTGGCGCCGGCCTGCAAAGTAATTCTTCCAAGTTGTACTTTGGGACAAGTAAGAAATACATCACAAAGGTCTGAGAGGACCTTAAAAAGAGAAATGAACACAGGACACAGAGCTAAATCTGGTTTCCAAAGCATTTCCAGTTTGATCAAAACAACAACAAAAACCTGAAAGGCAAACATAAAACATGCTACAATAATCTTTTATGACCATGAATTAATTTTGATAATTTCTACTAACACCATTGATTAGTAGAGAAAAAAGAATGGAAACTCAGCTGCCCTAGCTGCCCATAGCTCAAATGGAAAAAAAACAGCCCCCACCCCTGGAGGGCTGTCATTGTCCGGGAGCGGCCTGTCCTCACCTCCCCCTGCTGGCTGATGATAGGGACTGCATACTGAAGCTTCACATCACAGAAGAGGCACTCAAGGAACACGTTGGCCACCCCGATTAGGTTGTGATTCTCCTGGGCTTCGTAGAAAGGGTCACCTCGTTTCCCGTAGAGTCTCTTTGCCTGAGAGGTAAGGACAGGCCAGTAGGAAACAAAACATTAATTTAAATCAGATTATTTAGCATTAGCATTATTCAAAAACAATTTTTAAGGAAGTGTTTATCCAAACACACAAGAAACTTGGCACATGTCACATGAGTAAAACAAAATCCACACATGGGAGGGGCCTGTGTGGTGGGGAACTAAGTGACACCTGTCTGTCATCCCGTCAAGTCCTGCCTGCAGGCTGTCCCTCCTCGTTCCCCGAGCTTCCCCTCATCTCCTCTGCTTACTTTCACTTCTGTTCTTGACATCTGAAAAATGGATTACGCACACTAAGATTACTCTCAGTGAGGCACCAGCTGTGATCAGAGCTTGGGGCACGGTAACATAAGCTGATGAATACAAAATCCATGCTTGGCATCAGCTAAGCCGATTTTTCACATTGACAAAGCAGCACCCATTCACTTCATTCTACTTAAGATGGAGTAAGGATGGAGCCAAGAGAGAATCAGCTGCACGTTCTCTTCACTTGGTTTCCATCTGTGTGGGGACTGCTTGCTATGTTACTCATCCAACGTAGCAAGGCTTCCAACATTGCCTTCACTTTATTTCCCTAAGGTAAACACCCGAAGCCTCACAGCCATGAGTGTGAGTGTGTGAGTGTGTGTGTGTGTGTGTGTGCAGGTGCGTGTTCTCTGCTTGTAACATAACCGGATCTCCTTTAACACGTTGCCTCTTTACCTCAGGAACTTTTTCCTTCCATTCTTGATACAGGTCTCGCATGTCAATCAATTTATTCTCCAGCTTTTCGATGGTCCAGATCTGGGTGCCCTTTCCTTTCCTCCTCACTTGGATGGCTGGCTCGCTCACGATGGCACCTCTCTGCACAGCGAGGAAACACAGCCACAGTGAGCACTGGCGTCACACCTCCTCCCTCTTGTAAAGGGTTTATGCAGCTACTATAGATGATATCCAGAAAACAGTTTGGCCCTGGGACAAGTTGCTACATCGACCAGCACCAAAGCTAGAACGCAGTTAGAAAAATGCCTAGGATTCTTTTTTTTGACGGTGAAAGCAATAAATATATTTAAGCAGTAAGTGTGCAAAATACCTAAATATATACAAAGATAAAATTCTAGCACCTAGAGAATAATTTACTTTACTTTTTATCTCATGTATATTCACGCACACACTTTTTGTTACAATGAGAACCAAACAAAAATCTAAGTTCTTATCACAATCATCTTTTTTATTTTGATATTGTGATCATTTCTTGGAGTCTTCAAAAATTCTTCATAAACATTATTTTTAGTGGCATAATAGCAATCCATCATACGGATTAGCCACACGTTTGATGAGTTATTCTATTGTTCAATATCATGGTTGCTTCAAATTTTTCTGCTAATAAAGGCTTGTATAATAAATATCCCGGTAGGTAAAGGACACACATGTTTATGCTCATTTCTAGGACTCTGCTCTGGGAGTAAATTTCTCAAAGAGGACCTCCTTGGTCAAAAGACTAAACCCAAGGCCAGCATTTGGCATGGTAATTAGCTCGTCAGTTGGGATGCCTGTATCTTATATCAGAGTTCTCTGCTTCTGATCCAGTTTCCTGCTAATGTGCACCCTGGGAGACAGCTGATTATGGCTCAAGTATTGAGTGCCTGTTGCTCTTGTGGGAGACCCAGCTGGAGTTCCTGGCTCCTGATTTTAGCTTGGCCCAGCCCTGGCTGCTTGTCAGCATTTGAGGAGTGAACCAGTAGATGGAAGGTCTCTTTATCTATCTCTGTCTGCCTTTCAAATAAAATGAAACAAACAAACAAAAAGATTAAACCCAGGGTTGGGTATTTAGCCTAGTGTTTATAAAATTTTTTTTGACAGGCAGAGTTAGACAGTGAGAGAGAGAGACAGAGAGAAAGGTCTTCCCTCTGTTGGTTCACCCCCTAAATGGCCGCTATGGCAGGTGCGCAGCACTGATCCGAAGCCAGGATCCAGGCGCTTCCTCCTGGTCTCCCGTGTGGGTGCAGGGCCCAAGCACTTGGGCCATCCTCCACTGCCTTCCCAGGCCACAGCAGAGAGCTGGACTGGAAGAGGGGCAACCGGGACAGGACCGGTGCCCCAACCAGGAGCCACGGCGCTGGCCTATAACATTTTTTTTAAGATTTATTTTATTTATTTGAAAGGCAGAGTGACAGAGAGTGAGTGAGCGAGGTTTTATCCATTGGCTTACTCCCCAAATGACTGTGATGGTCAGGACTGGGCCAGGTTGAAGCTAGAAGCCAGGAACTCCAGCTGGGTCTCCCACATGGTTGTCAGGGGTCCAAGTACTCGGGCCATCTTCCACAGCTTTCTCAGGCACATTAGCAGGGAGCTGGATCAGCAGCAGAGCAGCCAGGAGTAGAATCAGTGCTCTGACATGGGATCTGGTGATGCTGGAGGCAGCGTAACCTGATGCGGCACAGTACTTAACAATGGTTAAGATGCCTGTGTCCCACACTAGATGTAACACCCGGGTTCAGCTCCCAGCACTGGCTCCTGACTGCAGCTTTCTGTTAATGTATGTCCTGGGAGACAGCAACAATGACTCAAGTAATTGAGTCTCTGCTGCCTATGTGAGAGACCTGGACTGCATTCCTGGATACTGGCTTTAGCCCCAGCCCAGCCCTGGCTGTTTCAGACTTTTGTGGGAGTGAACCAGAAAACAGGGGCTGTTCTGTATGTCTGTCTCCTCCTGAAATTAAGTGGAATAAAAAAAAGAAGACAACTGATGGATAACATGCTCCCTGATTCACCTTTTTCTTGCTTGTTGGAAGAAAAATGAATGGATAAAATAAATTTTCTTAGGAGTTTCTCACTATAGCAAAAATTCTTCAAGTTGAAATGATAGGAAACTTCCAAATGGCCTCAGAGTCTTCGTGTATGTAAACACAGGAATCATAAACATCTTTGGATCTTACGGAATTCACTCCTATTAAGGTACTCTGACAACATACACATATTCCCCATTTCAGAAGGGGGCATTTATGTGCAAGGCAAAGCAGGCAGGGCTACTTATATACAAGGGAGTCTTAAAACAGCTCATGGAAAATGAATATCAAAAACTATGCATAGATTTCAACATTGCATTACATCCAAATAAATTTACCTTTCAATTCCATTTTTCCACAACTTTTTAAAGTATCTTTCTATATTTTTTGTTACATTGTTTTAAAGCATTGAAATTAGCAAGTATTTTAGTTACTAGAGCCTGTATATTCTGCCTGTCATATATCTAAGGGCATCATTTAAATAGCATTACCCAAGGAAGTCTTAAAAAGAGTTGTGCCACTTCATATTGGGATCACTTCCAGGATGCACTACAGTATGTGCCACTGTACCTCTCATTCTCATTTTTCTTTCTTTTTTTATGATCTATTTATTTGAAGGGAGGGAGAGATGAGAGAGAGATAGAGACGGGGAGAGAGAGAGAAAGAGAGAGAGAGAGAGAGAGAGAGAGAGAGAGATCTTCCATTTGCTGGTGTTCTACCCAAATGGCTGCAACAGCCAGAGCTGGAGCTGGGCCAGGCCAAAGCCAGGAGCCTGCAAGTCTATCTGGGTCTCCCATATGGGTGACAGGGGCTCAAGTATTTGGGTCATCTTCTGCTGCTTTCCCAAGAATTTAGCAGGCAGCTGGATCAGAAGCAGAGCAGCCAGGAGTGGAATGGGTGCTCAGACTTGGGATGCTGGCATCCAGACATCAGCTTAGTCTGCTGCGCCACAACACCATTGAGGACACTCTTACCTTTCTGTTGGCACTGAGGTTTGCAGCAGGGATCTGAAGAGTCACTTGGTAATCAGTGAGTTTGCTCATTTCCTCAGCTAAGAAATTCGCTTCCCTCACTAAGGTATTAGCTTTGACCAGCTGCTCTCGCAGTTTAGCCAGGCTCTGCCGGAAGAGTTCGTCCCTGGGGTGGCGTGGAAAAGGAACAAGAACATCTAAAAGAAAACTGCAATCCTGTTGCTGAATGAGCAGTTTCACAGAAAACAGCAGAAAACTCCCATTAGGCCATATTTTTCATCCTATTTTACCAGGTCACCTCTGATCCTTCCCTTTGCCTACAGATTGGCTACCTGCTGCGAACCACGACTGGAGAGTGAATTGTGAAAACAGGTCTTACATACACATCATTGGAAAATGACCAAATTTTGACAAGAAGATGCACAAAAACAATACAGAGACTGTCCAGGTAAAAGTAATGACCATGGCCTTTGTGCGCTGCAGAATGGCAGGTGATGAGATTGGCAGGTGACGGAGACCTGGAGTTAGGGGAGGAAAGTGAATGATGTGATTTCCTCCATTGGTAAGAGTCATGCACACTAAGGGACCTCTGCAGCAGCAGGAATTCTTTCTGTTCAACTCCACACAATAGCATTTGTTGACAAAAAGCTCCAACACCTGACTTGGTCTAAGCCCTATTATCCAAGTCCTCTGCCTCCACAGCATTTGTCATGGCTATAACTTGGCATTTATTTGTATTACTATTGAACCAATGTCTCTCTCTCCCCTGCTGGGACCACTTTCTTTTTACTTATCAAGTGTACTTGGCTCTAGGTCAAGTGCATGGCTCATTGTAGAGTACTGAAAAAAATACTGACTATGTGGAAGAAAAAACACCTGTGGATTTCACACTTGGACCTGCAACAGCCCTGTGCCTCAAGGTGTAATTCCATTATTCTACCATGTGTGCACTCCCAGCCCTGATGTCGCAGGAAAATGATGAGTTCACAGCTCCCAAGCCTCTACTCCTTTCTCATCACCTTAGAAACAACACAGGCAGCACATGGAGCACATGTAAGATAAGGACAACGGTCTTCCCAGCTCCTGAGACTGGATTCATCCAGTCTTCTCTTTTCTCTTTTCTACAATTTTCCTTGGCTCCACCCAAACCTTGTTGTCTCTTTCCTTTGAATGAGCTCCTAACTCCCTCCCTTTCTCCTTTTTCATCACCTCTGGTTCACATCCCTTATACCCTCACAGTGCCCAGGCTCTTCTGCCTCCAACACAGGACATGCTTATGTGCAGTCTGAAGAGCCCCGCCTTCCCCAGGTCACTCTTTGGTACAAAGTGTCACAGGGGCTCTCTCCCATGGGATAAATCCCATTCAAGTCTGCCTGTCTAGTAGTTTTGGACTAATTCTCCCTACTCCCATAGATACCACCTCCTAGGCTGAACACAGCAGTCCTCTCACTGCCCTCCAATGGTCTTCCCTTCTCCACTGCTTCCTACCTGTTCATGCTGATCGCCCGTCCACAGTTCCCTCCAGCTCCTCACTGCCTAGTCAGAAGGCGCCTTTCAAGCTCACCTGAAATCCTTCCTCTTCCAAAAACAATTCTGCAGGAAGACTCAGTTCTACAGAGGCCCCACTCTGAACAACAATGCACTTACTGTGCACTTTGCTTTCTTGGCAATGACACACTTGCTTACCATGTCACCAAATTCACCCAATCCATACACACATACAGTAATGACTGAATACTGCATTTGTGAGGACATGGTTCTAGCCACAAGGGATACTGCAGTGAATCAAACGGAGTCCCTGCCCTGGGGAACTTATTTTCCATGCGGAGGAGTTAGACGACAAATAAACATATCACAGCACTTCCTATTGTTGAATAAAAGTATAATTTACCATTATGATTGAATTTCTATCTCGCTCTCATTTCCACTGTATGGAGAGAATAACCCACACCTGTGCTTCCTTTGTGATTCTCACTAGCTCTTAAATAGACTTTGACTCTCAATTTTTCCCTCTTTATGTCACTATTAGACCTCCATTATTTCAGAACTCATCGACATTTACTGACACTGAGTTCCAGCTTCTTACAGAACCACATACAATTAGTGAATCTTAATTTCAGCCAGTTGAAAATCTGGGTACATCAATGTTGTGACCATACTTGTCTCTTTGAGTGACATGCCCCAAATGCCTTCTTCTCAATTCTTTTTGAATAATTTAAACTTCAAAGATAATCAGTCTAGAACTACAGGAAGTGAAAAATATTTTTTAGCCATTTCACTGAATTGAAAACAACTCACTTTCATTTTGTCTCTTATATTCTTTGGTAACTAGATCCTTTCTAGTGCAGTGGGTAAAATGGACCAGCTACCTTCAGCATACAGCTGGAGCTACCATCTCAAAGGAAGTGTGGCAAACGTGGCTCTTCAGAGAAAGAGCCACCTGATAACCTTGGTGTGTTTCACTGGGCACAGGAGAACATAAAGAGTAGCCAAATTAGGGCTAATGTTCAAGCTTCAGTATCCAGACAGCTGAACAGGTAGCTCCTGGGGAACGTGGAACTGACTCTTCACGTAGCACAAACAAGTGCAGATGACTGCAGGCCTGTGAGTGCAGGGCAGGACATCCCTTTTCCTCTAAGGGTCATGTCCCCTTGTCGGGCTCATGTTAAACATCTCACTGGTAGTGAGAGACATGGACCAGTGACTCACCATGGCTTTGATCCCATTGCTTTCACTTACCAGCTAACTGCCCTTGCATAAGCATCCAACCCCTCAGCCTCAGTTTCCTTTTGTGTAAGACAGGGGCAAACGTGATAAAATGTAGCAGCAGCTGTGAAGGAGCCAGGACTGTAGACAAATCTTTGAGGGCCTGGCACATGATAAAAGTCCCATAAATGTTAGGTACTATTACTATTGCTAATAGTTATTACAGGAGCCAGCACTGTGGCCTGCAGTGTCAGTATCCCATATGGGTGCCGGCTCAAGTCCTAACTGTTCTACTTCAGGTCCAGCTCCCTGCTAATATGCTTGGAAAAGCAGCAGAGGATGACCCAAGTGCTTTGTCACTGAATCCACTTGGGAGACCTAGAAGAAGCTCCTGGCTCCTGGCTTCAGACTGGCCCAGCTCCAGCCATTGTAGTCACTTAGGGAGTGAACCAGTGGTTGGACAATCTCTCTCTTTCTCTTTCTCTCTGCTTCAGTCTCTCTGTAACTCTGCCTTTTAAATAAAAAGGTCAATCTTTAAAACATATAAAATAGTTATTATAACATGGGGTGATTAGTGGGACTGTAGACAGACCAGCGTTTGAACTCTGGCATTTTCACCTACTAGATGGGTGATTCAGGCAGGATTCTTAAACTCATGGCGCAGTGTACATGAGGGGAAGATAGTTCCCATGGCAGAGTTGTGGGGAGTGTTAAGTACACAACAGAAGTTGGCAGGAGTCTTTATTGTGGTGCCTGTTGCTATGATCACCACTTCCTTACCACCATCTCCCTTGACAGTTCTGACACAAACATTTTACAATTCACATTGAGTAGATTTGTCAATACTGAAGTTATATCAAAATAAAATCAAAGAAATAAAAAACAAGGAAAAATGCTTTCGCGTTAAAGAAATATTGCTAGAGCGGGGCTGGGAGGTGTGGTCAGATTCCTGCAGCAGCTAACACTGTGGCAAACAGGCTTATGTCCTCTCAAGGGAAAGCCAGTGGCCAGCAAAGCAGATATGGGACTGTGATTTCCACTTCTGAGAAGTCTGTCTCCCGCCTATAGGCCGTGTGAGCCCCTCCCTGGAGCCCCATGGCCCAGACGCCTCACCTCTGCGTTCTTACCTCTCCTCTGCCCACTGCGTCACCTGCTGCTGGGCCGTCTGGCTGCTGTAGGCCAGGCGGTCGGGGCCGCTGCTCTGTGGCTGCCTTTCGGGGGAGAGCTGCTGGCGGAGGCGCTGCAGCTCCCGCTCGTACATGAGCCGCTGTTCCTCCAGAGCACTCCTCTTTTCCTCCAGGTATTGCTTCTCCAGGACCTGGACCACGTTTTGAACTGGGTCTGGTGAGCCAAGAGACAAAGGCAAGGCGTCTTCAGAGTGGTACAGCGAGAGGCAGCACCTGCGGCAGACTCGAGTCCGCAATCGTGGCTTCTAGGAGAGGCCAGGCGGCCTCGCTGGAGGACACCTGCTCACAGCTGTCTCCCTCTGAACACTGACCTCCACGCAGATGTTCTCTCACGTTACTGAGCACACCCCAATACTTAGATAGATCGTCAATCTACCACCAGCAGAAGATGCAGAAGGTTATGCCATCCTATCCATGGAAGAGCCAAACTTCAGGAAATCTAGGACGACTCCACAGATAAAACCATGTACAATCTCATTTTTATGGTAGTCGATTTCTATGCCCATTTATCATCGGGTTTGGTATTTGATGAAGGATTAATGATTTCCACTACAAATCTTATTACCCTTAAATCTAAGGTGGGAGGAAATCTTAAAAAAAAAAAAAAAACAGACTGAGTTTATCTAACACTTGAAAAAGCAACAGATATGTGCCATTGGGTGACTGAGTGCAGACACCCTAGTAGACCTTGTTCAGCAAAGACGCTGGGACAATCAGAGGTGGCTGTGGTCTGGGGGGACCGACTCTAAAAGCTGACTGGCTGGGCAGAATAACAGTCCAGGAATGACTCATGAGCTGGATGCCATGTGGAGAGGCATGGCCTCATGCACAGAGCAGAAAGTTTCTGATGTCCCTGTGCAGGTAGACTACAGGGAGCTGTGCCTTAGATGGTGGAATGCAAAAGTCACCATCACAGCCAATCCTTCTGAGAGGCTGCTGGGACTGCGAGGCAACGATGCATTCTCAGACTAGCTTGGGGTGTTACTTCCTCCTTGCATACTTACACACTTGCTTGCTACTTGTAGCTACAGATTAGCTTCAATTTAATTTCCAGGAAAAAAGCTGGAAATTACAGTGACCCAGGAGGAAGTTTTGTATTACTTGATGGTAGCTACAGACTGATGTTTCCAAAATATGCTATCAATTTGTGAAATAAGAATGTAAATTGTACTATTTTTCTATAGGAGCTGTAAAAGAAAAAGATAATATGTTAGCTTAAAAAAAAGACTAAATAATACAAAACAAAAAGAAGCAGTTTTTTTTAGAAGAATCACAAAGTATGCTCAAGATAGGTGAGTTATTTAATTAATAAAAAATAAAAAATGACAACCACAATGGAAACAGCAACTATTAGCTAATGGATACACCCCAGGTGTGTGTGGGGGGCCCTGTGCATGCATCATCTCACAAAAGCCTTGCAACAGACCTAGGGGTAGATTTCATTCCGATTTTAAAGATAAGGACATTGGAGTTCAGCTAGCTGTCCTAAGATGACGCAGCTAACACACGATGGAGACAGGTGAACTCAGCTAAGTAATCAGCTAATTGGCTGGTGCAGGACATTAACTTGGGGAGAACTGATGTAGGATTCTTACCCAATGTCTTCCTTAGAACTAATAATGTCAAATATTGTTTCTTATGGCTATGAAATGGCAAGATTCAACATTTTTTCAAAGAGGCAGAATATTCTTCATACAGTCCTGACATAATGTGCCCAAGATATATCACTAATGGAAAAACAGACTAAAAACTAATGGAAAGTGAACAACAACAGACCAAAAACCCCTTACACAAAGGTAGATCCTAGGTGTGTAAAATGCTTTCCACAGAACAACTGTCATGATTTGAACAGGATTTGGCTACCTGAACTCAAGCTGACGTTTCAACCCCAAAGTCTCCTGTTTAAGGGTCAATGGATTGACACTGAGGATGGATGAAGGGTGGAGAGACGTGACCCAGTTGTGGTGTCTGAAGGCGGGGTCTTTGGGAAGTGCTGGGACTGCATCAGGTTACTGAGGTGGAGTCCATGGTTGAATCATGGTGGCCTTATAAAGAGAGATACGAGTAAGAGAGGACGAGTAAGCTCCCTGTGCGGCTGCTTCCACGTGATCTGCCTTCTGTACACGTCCCAGCTTCATCAGACTAATGTGGGTGCCCAGCTTGGATTGTGAGCCTCCAAAACTGTGAGGCAAGAGAAACCTTCTTCCTTCCTCAGAAGATCATCTTGGGTATTTTACTTAAAGTAATGGCGGGGCTGGCACTGTGGCATAGTGGGCAAAGCTGCCGCCTGCTGTGCCAGCATCTCACAGGGTCACTGGTTTGAGACCCAGCTGCTCCACTTCCGATCCAGCTCTCTGCTATGGCCTGGGGAAGCAGCAGAAGATGGCCCAAGTGCTTGGACCTCTGCACCCACGTGGGAGACCTGGAAGAAGCTACTGGTTCCTGGTTTTGGATCAGCGCAGCTCTGGCCATTGCAGCCAATTGGAGAGTGAACCAGTAGATGAAAGACCTCTCTCTCTCTGCCTCTCCTTCTCTCTGTGTAACTCTGACTTTCAAATAGAATAAATAAATCTTTAAAAAAAAAAAGTAATGGCAAGCTAATACAGAACCATCCTTATGTACTGGAAAGCACTAGAACTTCTGGTATAGTCCTACAACTTCCAGAGAAAATAGGAGAAATACATTGAAATTGGAGGTAGTCTGAAGAAATTTTAAATCTGAAGGCTAGATAATGGCCTCACAAAGTTTTTAAAAAATAGATTTCTCAGGCAGGATGTAGGTGCTGGGTTTAAGAACCAAATGACAGGGTGCTTACCACCCGTTGATATTTATATAAAGCCTAACTTTCAGGGATTCTAACTGTCCTAACTTTGTGCTTATGAATATTTTCCAAACAAACTGGGAAACATAGTTTCAGAAAATTGCACTGTAGGTTTTTTGCTGGGAGAAACTGAATGGAATATCTATCCGTACTTCTACTTGTTCATCAACAGAGCAGAAATATGCGATCTCAAATGGCTGGGCCAAAATACCTCTCCTGGGCTTCAAGTGGGGCCACAACTCCATGTGCATGAATGGAAGCGAAAGCGACTCCCCAGGGCCCATCCCTGAGCCTCGCATGCACAGCTCTGTAGGCTCTGCCCCAGGTGCTCCCAGGTCCACTTGCACAGGACTCACCCTAAGCTGGGTCTTTGTTTCACCTCTGACCCCAATCCTAGTCTGGAAATATCTTTTTCATGGACAATTTTCCCCCCTCAAATCAACCAGTTTTAAGCCTTTACCAGTGCATAAAATGTTTTAAAGCAGATAACTCTAACCAGCAAGTCACTCAGTCTATGATGTGGTCTAGAACAGAAGCCAAAGACTGTCCTGTTCACAACCAATCAACCAGTAGGAGACAGTGCAGTTTTGTTTTTTCCCCTCTGTGTCCTTCCTCTTGAATGACTTGTTTTAAAATTTAGTGAGCCTACTGCCTAAGGCCAAGGTACAAAAGAGATGAGCATTTTAGGAGGAAAGGAGCACGGACTTTGGGAAAGGACTTTCTCTTCGCCATCGGCTTATTTTCACCTTTACCCTGGTGGGAAACTAGGAAATAAGCTCCCACTGTTTTACTGTCCCCAGAATGGGAAAGAGGGGATGGTGGTGGCCATGGTGCTGGCAGCAATGTATTCACGTGAGCAGGAGAATTAGAATTAATTCACGCCAGGATGTCTAGACGCGGAGTTGAAGGGAAGTGTGTCCTTAGGGGAATAAAGATGCTGGATGCATTGGCTCCACGCCCCCTGCCAGCTCCTTCACTGCTTGTGGCTTCGAGCTGCCACTGCCTCTGCAACAACACATGGGTGCCTGATTCTTATCTTGAACCCATGGGAAGAGGCTTTATTGCCCAACGTATGAGGTTTCCTTTTCCGTGTATTTCAAGTGAATTGGGCTTTAAGTAAATTATTTATTCTAGAGATGTAAGAATACATTATTCTAGGGGATTAACGGGATACTGTTGGTGAACAGAGAGCTGGAGGTACTACTGCCTTGAACTGCTGTGCTGTCCATGGTAATAAAGCTATTGACACGGAAGCTGCAATACCACTAATCTGTTTCAGTGCTGTGGCTACACAGGGAAAAAAAAAAGCTATCAGATTTTAACCACTGAAAAGGTGATGGAGTTGGGACATGAGGCTGGGGGTCACAGCTGAAAAGGCCCATTGCTCAGTCAAGAAAACGTCAGCTTCTTCCCAATCACATTAGTTAGATTCTACCAAAGCATGTAGCACAAGCATTGATCAGCAGCGCTGCTAGAAACCAATCCAGCTCCCGCATGCTAATGCCAGTCAGCGGAACCTTTATCCCAGCGTTTGTGGAGGAGCTTCGTCTGCAACCACAGGAGAGGGAAGAGAATCTTCAGATAGGACCACCAAGGGGACGACCACCAGGCAGAGAGGCTTATTATCGGGAAGCCACCTAGTAGCAGAGGTGAACCCTGTGAACACTGGCTAGTGGCTGGATCTCCTGAAATCCCATCAGAACTCATTGGTATACCCCATGGGAACTGGTACATGGCCGGGAAGACAGAAAATGTTACTTTAAAAAATTGTTGGGGCAACATTGTGGCATAGCAGGTAAAGCCACTGCCTGCAATGCCAGCATACCATCTGGGTGCTGGTTTGGGTCCCGGCTGCTCCACTTCCAATCCAGCTCCCTGTTACTGGCCTGGGAAAAGCAGTGGAGGATGGTCCAAGTGCCTGGGGCCCAGACACCCATGTAGGAGACCTGGAAGAAGGTCCTTGCTGCTTGCTTTGGTCTGGCCCAGCCCTGGCTATTGCAGCCACCTGGGGAGTGAACCAGCGGATGGACGATCTGTCTCTGTCTCTCCCACTCTTCTAACTCTTTCAAATAAAGAAATAAGTCTTTAAAAAAATTGTTATTTTATATGCAGAGTGGGCTCCCCATCTGCTGGTTCACATCTCAAATGCCTGTAACAGCCAAGGTGGGGGCTGAAGCAGCAGCAGGGAACTTAATCAAGAGTCCCACAGATGTGTCAGGAACCCAGTCACTAGACCCGTCACCTGCTGCCTCCAGGGCTATGAACTGGCAGGAAGCTAGAGCCAGGATTTGGAGCCAGGAACAGAACATAGGCACTCTGGTGTGGGATGCAGAAGTCTTAACTGCTAGGCCAAATGCCTGCCCAACAACACTGGAAGGCAAGGCCTGAGCTGGGATACACATGAATAACTCATGTTTGTACCATGAGCTGGGCCTCTCAGACTCTAGTAGGTTTGGTGAAGGGGAGGGAGCTAACAAATGCTTGCTAAATACTCATTGGTTATTAAGGGGTTTAATATAGATGTGATCAAAAGATGCAACTGCATAAAATCTGGGACCTGGGGTATATGTCAATTATGAAACTAGAGTTAGAGAACAGAGTCAGCTAGAACTCTGTAACCTCATCTGAAGCAATGCGCTCTCTCCAGATGGGCATTTCTCCACCCTGAGCTTGGTGCATGTGCACCCTGTCACACTCTGCACAGCAAGTATTTACTCAGGCTTCCAAAATCACTCTCTGGAGACATGCTGCCCAGGCACATTGCTCAATCCTATTATGTGCTTTCTGGGGTCTGAACATCACTCTAGAACGTCTCTGGGGCTTCCTCCCCATGGGTGGGCAAGTGACAGTGACAGGCTTGGTTTCCAGCTATGATCCACCCAGTACTGTGGTGTTCAGGGTCCTGCGGCTAATCTTAGTACCCTGATCTTAATGCTGAAATACAGAAATTATCAAACTTCAACATTTAACATATCTTCTCCCTTTCTGGTTTGATACTCTTTATATACATTACACTTGTTTCTCATAGTCTGATCTTTACTTTATACCTCATTTTTATAATAAAAAAAGAGCCCCTGAGGCTAAAAATCCATAAACAGACATCAATTAAACGCCAAAATCTTTATGCCTGTAGTAGAATCTCCCAATGTGATATGCCAGGGAGCTTACTGGCAATTCTCTAGCCATGCTCAAGTTTTTCCCATGTAGGTTTGGTCAGAGAGCACAGTAAGAAAGCCAATGCCTAAGAAAAGAACTCAACTGTAAAAAGCAAAAAGTTCTCCAAGTGCCCGGTTACAAGCTGTCTGATGGGGACCCTGAGGTCCAGAGGTATGTCAGGTCTTTCCTAGTCCAAGTCAGGGTTTTTTAGGACCCCAAGACCAGATCAAAGGGGAAGTGGGGTTGCACTGAGCCGGTCCCAAAATGCAGCCTCAACGCTATCCTTGTAAAGTAGTTCTAGTCTCAGAAATCCTGACTTGTGCTTGTTAACAGGAGCTTCCCTGAGTAGCTACTCGGTCCTGGGAACCAACTCTGGGAATTAGGAGATTGGGAGACAAGAAAAGGAAAAGACATATTTGTAAAACATTCGGGGCAAGCAAAGAAACGAATCTGATGTGTATTTTCCTGAATGCGTAAACATAGAGGAAGGGAAAAGGAAGGCAAATGGACACAGGCTTTTAGACACAGAACTTTAAAGTAAGTACTGAGGATCTTCTGGAAGCAGGGATCCAGGAAAAACGCATCAAGGAGAATCCCTTCTGCAGAGACCTTGGTAGACTGGGGTGGAGAATGAGTCCACGAAGCCCTCCATTTTAACTCTCACTTTGGTAAAAAAGTTACCTGGGCTTGTTAAGAAAGTCTTTCTGGGGTATAATTTTCAAATGAGTTTATAGTAAGATGTTGAGACTTTTCTCTCTCCCTCAGGTTATGTGTGAAATTCCTAGGTTCGGATTTTCTTGGGGATGTTGACACTCTGAAGGAATCAGAAATGACTTGCTCAATGATGGGAAATTTGATCAGGAATTCTGTCGGGATCACTCAGAGCTCTGGGATTGCCCCCTGGAAATGCTGTAACAACTGGCGTGGGGTCAAGGTGTCTCATCAGGGGTTCACCCGCTTTCTGGGAGAAACCTGCTCCCAGACCTTTCCATTAGCCCTTGTGATGGCCTGTTTCAGGAACTGAGCAATTTTGTGTTTCAATTTCAGAACGACACTTTCGATATCCCTGATCACTCACAATGAATGGTGTGAGATGGGAGGAGGTGCCCAGGACACTGGAAGGCAGAGTTAAGGTCTCACCATTGCTGTTCAGCGTCTTCATGATAACTTCCATCTGGGCAAACTCATAGTTGTAGTCTGGTTCCGAGGAAGCCTCGCTGGCCGCATCCAGGTCGTGCTCTGCAGGGCCCGTTTCTCGTTCAAAGTCTTTCAACCAATCTCGCCGTTTCCTCTTGGGTAAGTTAATTCTGTGGGGTTTTTCACCATGGGAGAAAGTCAACTTGGTTTACACTTTCAAAGATGACAGAAAAAAATGAATATGAAAAGAGTAGAGAACACAAAGCTGTTACCTAAAAAAGTGGTTATTTCCCCACAGTATTCTGTCGCCGTGCCACAGCTGGGTGGGACTGCACATGAGGGTGCCATTCACACAGGACCTGGAGGCACGGGAGAGACAGTGTCAGGTGGGCAGGAGGGCACAGAACTCAGGCCTGGCCGCCCAAGAGAGACGTGGGGCAACTTCCTCTTGACAGAGTGTCCTAATTAATAGCTGGAGAAGTGACAGATTTGTGACCACCACTGAAACACGCAAAGGGTGACAGCCCTCCATGAAAGGAGGCCGCTGCCGCAGCTCACTAGGCTAATCCTCCGCCTGCGGCACCTGCATACCCGGTTCTAGTCCTGGTTGGGGCGCCGGATTCTTTCCCGGTTGCCCCTCTTCCAGGCCAGCTCTCTGCTGTGGCCAGGGAGTGCAGTGGAGGGCCCTGCACCCGCATGGGAGACCAGGATAAGCACCTGGCTCCTGCCATCGGTTCAGCACGGTACGCTGGCTGCAGTGCGCTGGTTGCGGCAGCCATTGGAGGGTGAACCAACGGCAATGGAAGACCTTTCTCTCTGTCTCTCTCACTGTCCACTCTGCCTGTCAAAAAATAAAACAAAACAAAAGACATGAAAGGAAACTCTACCTCAGGGACACTTTGCCAAAATTTGGGATGAGGCTGATCCAGCTCCCACTTGGAAGATACAGATTAGGAAAAACAGAGGACAATGGACGTAGCAATGAAATCCTGGCCACGAGAGACTCCAGGCTAAGGAGGTGTCTTTAATAAATAAAACACATACTGAGAGAAACAGACAGAGGAGACAGCCTGAGACAGGAGGGGAAGGGGAAACCTACAGGTCAACAGGGATCTAAGAGAAATTTACAAAACAACAATGCCTGTACCTTATTTGGATCCTGATTAGAAGAAATAACTGAGAAGATCGCTTATAAGATCATTAGAGAAATGTACATGATGTACAAATGATGATTAGTAAGGGATTATTGTTACTTATTTGGATGTATTGAAGCTGTGTTTAAGGACCTTCATCTTTTAAGACATACATGCTGAGATATTTATGAAAGCAATGTTATAATCTTTGGAATTTGCTTTAAAATAATCCAGAGGAGACAGACAAGGAGATGTGGAAGGCATATTAATACAGCGAGATTATATATGAGGTACTCATTTTTTGAAGCCGCATATGGACACATGGGAGACTGTTATACTACTCTCTTCATCTTTATGCTTCAAATTTTCCATTATGAAAAGTTAGAGACAAACAAGAAACAAATAGGAGGTTTAAATCCTGAAAGTCCTGTTTGTTATCAGACAAACTGTATAAACAAACAATGGGGGCTGAGGAGGCCACAGCACCAGCCTTTGCTGGACCGTATGATCACACAGTCTCGGGCGTGCACTGTGTCTCTGGGTGTGTATGGGCCTATGCCTCTTAGAAGACGAAACAGGTCTCAGAGAAGCAGCAACTCCATCCAGTGGACACTGACCGGTGGTCTTTCGACAGAGCAGCATTTATCAATTGCACTTGCTCGCTGTCAACACTGTGAAGTCAGTAGGCTGACCCCGCACACTACAAGAGTCTGTTGGGTCTCCTGCTCATTAAAAGAGCTTATTGGGGATGGAGCTGTGGTACAGTAGGTAAAGCTGCTTGTTGCCTGAGGTGCCGGCATCCCATATGGGCACCAGTTCACGTCGCAGCTGTGGCTGCTCCACTTCCAACCCAGCTCCCTGCTAATGTGTCTGGGAAAGCAGTGGAAGATGGCCCAAGTCCTTGCGACCCTGCACCCATTGTGGCTGTTTGGTGAGTGAACCAGCAGATGGGAGATCTCTCTCTCTCTGTCTCTCCCTCTTCCTCTCTGTAACTCTGCCTTTCAAATAAATAAATAAATCTAAAAAAACTAATCAACAAATCTTTTGACATAAAGCATAGTAGTAGGGCCTTTATTTTTTTTTTCTTAGGGTGTATAAAAAGTCCTCCATAGTTTTTGGTTGACAATATTAGTCTTCTCATAACTTCCTCCACTTAAAGAGGTTTTGCTAGCATTTTAAAATGAGTCATTGGAGGAGAATAATTAAAGTCTAATTTGCTAAAGAACTGTACTGTGAGGTGAAGTTTTTTTTTTTAAAGATTTATTTTTATTTATTTGAAAGACAGAGTTTTATATATATATATATATATATATATATATATATATATAGAGAGAGAGAGAGAGAGAGAGAGAGAGAGAGAGAGAGAGGTCTTTCATCTGCTGGGTCACTCCCCAGATGGCTGCAATGGCTGGAGCTGAGCTGATCCAAAGCCAGGAGCCAGGAGCCAGGAGCCTTCTTCAGGGTCTCTCATGTGGGTGCAGAGGCCCAAGGACTTCGGCCATCTTCTGACGCTTTCCCAGGCACATTAGCAGTGAGCTGGATCAGAAGTGGAGCAGCCAGGACTCAAATCGGCACCAGCATCCCATATGGGCATTTAAGGGCTGGGGCCTTTAACCCACTGCACCCGAGATGAAGTTTGATAGAGAAAAATTATATTACTCTTTTAATTTTTCAAGAAGTTACGTTTCCCACACAATCTTATTAGCTGGGCTGATTGACATGGAACTATCAAGCTGAGAGCTATGGACTGCGGGGCACTAGGACTCCCTGTGAAACCACTGCTTTGCAGGAGCACTGCAGCTGCAGCGACGAGACTCTGCAGAGAAGAGCAGAGCTGCTGCTGTAAGTGCTGCTCTCCACCATCATCAGCAAGTCACTGCCCTGGGCCCAGTGTGTCCTCAGCTTTGTGTGACGGAAGCCAACAAGCAGAAAGAGGAGCCTTTGCATGCCGAAAATGAGACACACTAAGCTGTTTCTTGTTCTTACCTTGCATTTTCTTTTGGGGTAAGAGTGACATCGCCATCAGAGGCAATATCAATCTCACAGTGTTCAGGCTGAATCCCTATACCAAACAGCTGGATGTCCTGAGAGGTATCTGCACCCACCCTGGTGTGGTCCTGGGAAGAGGTTAGGAAACAAAGAAAAATCCATGTGTGTAAGTTACTCAACAGCAATTTATCACAATCAGTTTGAATAACCCAGCAGCACATTCACAAAAATATTAAATGAATCAGGTGGGAGATGCTCGAAATCTCAAGTATTCAAGGTCAAAAGTACCATAACACATGAAATTTTTAAAAAAATGTTTAAACATTATGAACAAAATACCCTGATCAACAGTGATTAAATGTTGTTTAATAACATAAGGAAGTCAGACTTGAGAGTAGAATAGCATGAGTTCTAATTTTGACTTGGTCAACTTACGTGTCCACACGCATGTTGCCTCACTCTCTGTGAACCAGCATGATACTGGTTATTTGGCCCACTCGACACATTCTTTATTAATCATCTGAATTAACAGTGAAAGTATTTTGAAAATGACTATATAAATTTAAGAACTGCTACAAATGGTTTCATAAAAGTCTCATATGAAAATATGTAACTTTAAAAATGTTAAAAAAAGCTGAGCTTCCAATACCAATATTACACAGAGCACTGAAGGTTGTGGGTTGTTTGATGTATAGATCAGTGTGATTTTAAATACCTGGAACCTCAGACATGTGAGCATTGGGACTACAGAAGATTTTGTCACTGTTTATCCCCTGTGTATTCATACAGCAAATTTTTCCTGCTTCTTTAAATACCATTTAACCACTATGCTATTGACCCTTATCTATGCAACAGAGGAAGTATAAGGCTTGATCTAACAAAATTAACGTTCTGGAAACATTTCTTTACCCCTTAGTCATTCCCTAAAAGAACAGACCAGAAGTCTACTAGTGGATTCTCAGTAAGTGAGAGGCTATTTGCACCACGTTCATGTCTCTGAAAATAGTAGAAGCAAAGGATCATAGACGAGTGAGGCTCCTTGCTTCCATTCTTGCTTATTCTCCATTGCATTTTGTAATTCACTGGGCAGATCAGAATCCCGTACATGGCACCGAACCTTTCCTAAGTGGCTAATCCCTCTGCACTCTGCTATTTGGGTGTGTGGGCAGTGCATGCAAACTACCTTCAAGTCCCAGGTCTCAAACGTCAATCAGGTGCTCTCTTTTCAACAGAGGTCCTCTTTCTCACTTAAAAAAAAATTAAGCCAGCAGTTCAAAAAGTGTGGTCTGAGATGCCTATGGTTTCTGAGGACCCCTTTTTTTGGAGGGGGAGGTTTGTGAGGTTAAAACAATTTGATAAAATTACTTGATGTTCTGTCTTTGTTCTCTGTCACACAGATACAGTGAAGCTTTCCAGAGGCTCTGCAATACAGGTTGATGTCGTAGCTCTGAAGACCAATGGTTGAATGTTTGTAGCATAAAATGTTCTTGGTCGTAAGTTCTAATACAGTAAACGCAGGTAGATATAACTCAGAACACAAAAGTTCTTTGGAGTCCTTAGCATCTGTTAAGAGTATGCATGGGTCCTGAAGCCAGAAAATTTCAGAATCACCGCAATATTCTCTCCAACACAGTCAGTGACACACCCTGAGGCCAAGTGCCCACTCGGGGAGGCCACAGTCCCACCTCCACACTTGAAGGGTCCCTGTCAGACCAGAAGTTCTTTCCTGAGGGGTGGGTTTAGAAGGGAGAGCCTGGGAGAGACCTGTCACATGTAGCTCACGGGTCTGCCGTGGGCTCCTACTCATCTTGAGATTGTCTTGGAATTACTCAGAAGCAAAACTGAGAACATCTAGGGCTTCTCAGGGTCTCTGTGGCTGAACTCAGAAATTCTCAGACTCCTGTGGCTCAGACCCGGTGCCTTCACCAGGAATCACCTGGAAACTCTTGACTGCCCACTCTTGCCCCTGTGAAATTCTTGCAGGACATCAGCCCCGAATGCACCGCTCCAGGATGAAACAAAACAGTTGTGGTTCATTCTCAGTGGTGATCTGACTGCACTGCCCATTATCTTATTTTTATTGAGAGTTGAGCTGGATACTACAACCAAAATCATGGAGATAGACATTTGGGTTCCACTGGGAACTGTGCATAAATCAGGACTGCAGGTGTCTACTCATCTACTCCCTTACCTTTAGATAATAAACCAGAAGCTCATTAAGAGCAGGGTCTGCATTCAGGTTGACCAGGTAGCACTTGTCATCCCCCACCTTGATACCAGATGTCTCCAGGGAAATCCCCATGCTCTCAAGCTGGCGTTGTCTCTCCTGGGCACAAAAACAGACAAGAGCGGGAAACTGTATTTGTTGCTCTATTCATAAGATGTATCCATGGAAAGAGTAAGTCACTGTTTCTGGGGACAGTGCCAATGGAATGACACATTTTACTCAGCTCAACCAACTTTACAGAGGGCCTACAATGTTTGACACCTCGTGACAGTGACATAGGGGAACTAAGGCTGACGCAGACCCCACTGTGTCCCTTAAGGAGCTAACAGTTTAGTATAGGGTACAAAAAATCACATAACTAGAATCCAAAAGAAGAGAGCATGGTGGCGTCAGAGGGTTACACAGTGCTGCAGGGCTCCAAAGGAAGGGGACCGAGATGGGTTAAGCCAGGGGAAGTTTCAAGAAAAGAACATATTTGAGATGGTTCTTGAAGCATGAAGAATTTCAACAGGAAAAAAACGGGGTTTGGGGGGAGTAACAAGACAAGGACAGTGTGTCCTGGGAACGACACGAGGGACACAGTAGGGACTCTCGGCATAGTGGCTGATTTTAGGAGCCAAGAATCTCTAGTAAATTTGGGAAAGCAGTGAGAGAGGGAGGCTGGAGGAACAGATTGCAGAAGGCCTCGAATTCATTCATTTATTCATTCTGTCTCTTTCTTTTTAAAATCTGAGTAGGGGGAGAGAGACAGGCAGATGGAGAAGGAGAGGTAGAGCAAGAGGGAGAGAAAGAAAGAAAAGAACATTCCCATTTGTTGTTCATTCTCCAAATGCCTACAATGGCTGGGGCTGGGCCAGGCTGAGTGAGAAGCCAGGAACTCAATCCAGCTCTCCAACGTGGATGGTAGGAACCTAGTCACTGGGATCATTACTGATACCTCCTGGGGTTTGTACTGGAGCTGGAGCTGGGACTCAAACTTGGGCACTTAGAGTTCGATCTAAGTGTTTAAATGGTTATGCCAAATGTCAACTGCCTTCGTCATCCTTTTATTCAAGAGATATTTTATTAGAGTATAATGTGGTGGGTACTGACTTAGGGCTGAGAATACATTGGAGAACATAATGAAGTCCTTCTTTTTATGAAAACTGAAATTCTAGCATGAGGAGACAGACCTTAAAAAGACAAGATATTAACATATTGAATTTTCCTTTTTTTAAAAACAGATTATTTATTTATTTATTTGAAAGAGTTACACAGAGAAGAAGAGGCAGAGAGAGAGAGAGAGAGAGAGAGAGAGAGAGAGTCTTCCATCCACTGGTTCACCCCCCAGTTGGCTGCAATGGCCGCAGCTGTGCTGATCTGAAGCCAGGAGCTTCTTCTGGGTCTCCCAAGCGGGTGCAGGGGCCCAAGGACTTGGGCCATCTTCTACTGCTTTCCCAGGCCATAGCAGAGAGCTGGATCAGAAGAAGAGCAGCCAGGACTAGAACCAGCACCCATATGAGATGCTGGCACTGCAGGCGGCAGCTTTACCCACTATGCCACAGCGTTGTCTCCAACATATTGAATTTTCAATGGTGTTAAGTGTTGTGTAAAAACATAAGCAATGTGAGAGAGATATGAAGTTGGGTATGTGTGTGAGTGACATTTAAAAAAAAATACGAAGATACTTCAAAGTTTGTGGAAAAATAGAAATAAAAAGTAAGTTTATTTTGATGCAAAAAATTTGAAAACACACAAGGAGTTTTCAAAATGGTCATGGAAAATGTGTTTTGTGGAACTACTATGCATGGATTTCAAAAAATTTATGCACCAAAACAAACATTTTTAAATGCTAGTTTCCATGAACTTTTTGAAGTGACCTTGTATAAGCAGAAGGCTACACTGGTTTCTAGTGACCACTTCAAGCTGCCAGACTGGGATGGTCCAGTATTCCCAAGTGGTCAGTGAGAATAAAATGTTCACAAAATGCGACACGCAGAGAGTCCTAACATACCCACCCCACCAGACTTAGTCCTTACTTCATGGTTCAAGTAAAACTCATACAGCATTTTCCAATAAACCCAAGACTCAAACACATCAAAAAGTCTATGATATGCTGCATGTTATAAATTACCAACAATCCGCTAGTCTCACAGTTTGCCAGGAGATCTAGAAAAATCACAGAACAGGGGCCAGTATTGTAACACAGTGGGGTAAGTCACCACCTGTGACTATGGCATCTCAGGTGAGTGCCAGTTTGAGTCTTGGATGCTCTAGTTTTGATCCAGCTCAAAATGGACCTGAGAAAGTAGTGGATGATGGCCCAAGTGCTTGGGCCCCTGCACCCATGTGGAAGGCCTGGATGGTGTTCCAGGCTCCTGGCTTCAGCCCAGCCAAGTCCTGGTGGCTGCAGTGACTGCATCTGGGGAGTGAATCAGATGATGGAAGATCTCTCTCTCTCCCTCTGTAACTGCCTTTCAAATAAATCAACAAATAAATCTTTTAAAAACTGTAAAAGCAAAAATAGACACAACTGTAGAAAAAAAATCACAGGATAAGCTTTCATCAAAATGTGAAGAGCAGGACGCTTCAGTACCATGCCTGTCACACCCAGCGCTCTCCAGCACTCCTAGTTAACACACAGCCCAGACTGTAAGCTGAGAGCAGACACAGAGTCTGTGCCTAAAACTGTTCCCTGTAGTCTCCAGCTCAGCACAGTGAGGCCTTTAAAAGACTTCTTCACAAAGACAGGTGGCTATACAGAAAGGACAGCAAATGTAAAAGAATCACAGTATTCCAGGCCTAAACCATCAAGCTACCTGTGCGATCTCTTCTGTTTTCCTCAGCTTCTCTTCCCAGGTCACCGTCAGCTCTTTTATCAGTTTCTCAGACTCCTCGAGCTTCTCCTTCAGTTCGGGGGCCTTCATGGCCTTTAAAACAAAACCAGAGACGTTGGACTTGCAGAATTTCCCCAACATTGTATGTATGTGTATACACACACACACACACACACACACAGAGGACAATCATCTCCTGTCCATCTTCAGCAGGTATCAAGTGTTTGGTGGGGAGCAATTAACTCAAACATTGTCGGGGTGGGTTTCAGACCTTTATTAATCAGATGAAATGTAAGAGACACGGCTGCTCCTGTTTAGGAGACCAGATCCCAGCACTCCATCTGTCACACAGCTCACATGCAAAGACTCGGAAGAAGCTAGAGTTCATCATTGAAATATCAGGGTAGGAAAAAAGGCTATTAAGCAGATGGATTTTTCTCACACACAAGCACCACCACACACATTAGGGTCATATTAACCTATTAGCAAAGGTGAAGATTCTTCTCATTTATTTTAAAATTTGCTCTGGGCCCTTAGACTACTTTTCTCCCACCGAAGGTAACACATTTAGCATACTTAGTATTCACTCAGAAGTAGGATATCTGGTTACAAGAGCAATGGTTCTCCTCTGGGTTTGTTCAGAATGACTAAGGGGTCTAAACACAGATATTTGCAATTTAACAATTTGGGGGAAGCCTTTACTTGGGAACAATGTGCTCTGAGATCCTATAGTGGTGACATGAACCCCTTCAGATTAAAACCTATAAATAAGAAAGACGGCAGAGAATGGGGAAGCAGCGGAAGGGGTGGTGATCTGAAAGCTGGAAGCTAGATGAGCGAACCTGAGTCTCACAGTATTAACAGAGCCTGACAGCGACATGTAGTGTGGGGCACAGGGGGACACATGAGAAAATTCACGATGTATCTACATGGGTCCTTTGCTCTTTCCTGTGGCCAGGCATTGTTCCAGCACCTGGCCTGAGATGGTCACAGCGGAAATGCAAATTCAGAGACAGGAGGGAGTAGGCTGATTATCTACAAACCAACTGCAGAACCACTTTATTTTGATCCTAGAATCATGAGTCTTTTCAAAGAGTTTATTAGCATTTATTTGGTGTTTTGCTATCCTTTTTTATATCAATCAAAAGAAGTCACAGTTGATGAGCTAAATGCAGATTCTATAATTATGTCGAAATGATGACATTTCTTGAGCATGTACTTTGTGCAAGGCCTTTGTGCTAAGTGCTTCCTACTTTCAGTGTTGGACCAATATCAGGGCTTAAAAAATTTTTAAAAACACCATGTTTTGCACTTTGAGCCCAAAGCCTACAAGAGGAGATATCTGAATAAGCAGTTATAGTGTTTATACCATTAAGTAGACTATGCATATCCCTGAATTTGCCTCTTTTCTGTTTGATCTATTGATTATTTTTGATTAAATATGCTGATGGATAAAAACTATTTAAACAGTACCTGGCTTAATAAATGATGGTTATTACTTTTATTTTTCATAGTTCAATACCCTCCCAGCTCAAGTGGGGTTAGAAGAGAGAAGCATGGAGAAATGAGAACTCAGATGTGTCAGTGCCACACAACTCCCGGCCTATGGAAGCGTGTGACTTTAGCAAAGGCAGGTGGCCTCCATCTCAGCTCCCTCACCTACTCCGAAACACCACTTGTCTGTAAGAGTATGTGGTCATAAAGGTTTGAAAAGGTGGTAACGATGGAGAAATGTTTTCCACCAGGAGATGATACAAACAAAAAAGTAAAAGGAGATTTCTGAATTATCCTTTATATTTAGCTATCCTTGGTCATGCTAGCTCTATGACTGCATAAGGAGAGGACACACAAGTAACTTCCCTGCAAACTGCGAGGCCCCATGGAATATGGCCTACAATGCCAATGAAAACACACACTTGGAAGTTCAAGGGCCAACTGAGTTACTAAAACAAAGAGTCATTTGCTTTCTAGACTCTAAGTTGCTAGGACAGAAGTCTCGTGTTACTCACATCAGTCTCCACAATGCTTAGCCTACGGCACAGCCAGCACACAGTGGAATGTTGACTCACACTCAGACGACCTAACACTGCAAGCCGGCACGCCCTTTCCTGTGAGACACGCAAATCACGGGCTTCCAGAACAACAGAGCGCCAGGTCGACTGACCTCAGCCTGGGAGAGCTGCTCCTTCAGCTTCTCCACTTCCTCCCGCAGCTCTCGGATGACCTTTGCGTTGGGGTCCTCATTCACAACTGCATGGTTCACGATCCTTTTGGCCCGATCTGCGTATCGTAACGTGGAGAGGGTCTCTTCGTAGTTGTCTGCTGCTGGGCTAATGGTGGCTATCATAGAGGTCTGGCTGTTGCCTCCCAAATTGTCCTGCAAAGCATTTCAAAGGGCATCTCAGGGAGACCATTCCGTGCCCGACACAAACAACAAAAGCAACAAACACGTGTGTGTGACGTTGTTCTCAGTGAAGAAAGCCACATGTGGAAGTGGGTTTGTATTTCACAGATGCACTTATGACAAGATGTAATGCAGCCTCTCCACATCCACCACAATGAATAATACCTGCTGAACAACATCACAATGGAGTAAAAGCAACAAAACAGTTCTCATCTCATGTTCCTAGGAATTAGGATGTGAGGCAGTTCTTGTATTAGGTTTGCACACATCTTTCAGCACATACATCTGAAACGGCCAGCATTCAGCTGGAAAAGACACTAGAGCAATGAATTACCTTAAGAAGCCAAGTGAGGACTGAATCTCGATAAGGCACAAATTTGTTTTTACCCTTGCCAGCTGCCTGGTCAGCCAGGGAGGATATGACCAGCCCCAAGGTTGTAAGTGATCTGCCAAGAGAGAGAATGAAAAATTATTTTTATAGAATGCTTATTTTGTTTTCATAAAACAATAATCCTTCTAGGTGACAAGAATTAAATATGTAAAATAACAAGGCTCTAACATTGATACAATCAAGTTTCCACTAATGTGCCAAGAAACTGAAAAAGAGAAACAAAAAAGAACTCCATGAGTTTAAAAGAACAAATTTAGAATCCTTGTAAGAATCTACTGTCTTCCATCACAGGACCTGTGAAACACATTTGAAAGACCACACTAGATTTATTTTAATTTACTCCAAATATTATGGCTAAAAGATTTGGACCATTCTGCTCTATTTCCCAGAATAACTCGTAACTTGCAGAGTCCCACTCTGTTATACATTGGGAGGTATGTCCTGTTCATCTGCTTGAAGCTGGCAAGTTTATTTCAATGTAATTATTAGAGTTGTGCAAAAATATAGAACCACCCAAGCAGAGGGCAGCACATGGCTACTCGTTTAACCCTTCCTCTCAAAGTGGTGCTGGCATCACCAGGGAGCTGGTTAGAATCTGTCGCGAGCCCCAGGCCTACTGACTCAGAGCAGTCAAAGGCATCCCGGGTGACTCATGTGCACACTACATTTTGAGGAGCCCTGGATGAATGACTCCCACGTGACTCATACACTTAGTTGTCTAGGCCCTGGGGCCAGCAGCAACATTCTTGCTTGGGCACGTGCTAGAAATGCAAGTTTTCATTCTCCTTTCCAGACCTACTGAATGGCAAACTTACAGCGGGACCCAGTGATTTATGCCTTAACAGGTCCTTTGGGTGGTTTTGAGAATCCCTGGCTCAGGGTGACAAGTTTTCTTTGGTGGCTGAGACATGTTTTCTGCCCCCTGGAGACAATGTAAAAACAATAGAGTTGTGCCACCGAGGAGTGAGGGACATCCTTTGTGTCACAGTTTAATACCAATCGATCTTTTGCCTTCCTTGGATCTGGAATCCACCGGCCAGAAACCAGCAGCCCCTGCTGGTTTCAGAGGATGGAGAGCAGTGTTACAAGGACAAAGTGCTTGGTGAGTGGGTTAAAGCGTGAAATATTACTGCTTATTTATAGAACAAAAAGGGGCACAGACAACAGGTGAAAGGCTAGATGGCATTCTTTTGAATGTTAACAGTAGATTTCCATCAAATAAGTTGGAAGGAAAGAAAAATATATTCCCTACAAAGGAAACTGAAAAATCCCTGAAATACAAACCAAATTCAAGAGGCAGAAAATAAGCCAGAATTTTACCAGCTAACAGCTATCCCCACAAAGTAGCATGAATATGCATACTGTATTGGACAGATTTAAAACAAGTCTAACCCAGGAGAAATGAAGGTGTATGTCCACATAATTGTACATGAATTTTCCAATGCAGCATTATTCATGAAAAACTAAATGCAGAAACAACCCAAATGCCTATCAAATGATGAAGGGATACATATTCCCAGCATGGAATATTATTTGGCCATAAAAAGGAATGAATTTCTGATGCATTCTATCATGTGAATGAAAGAAGCCAAACACAAAAGAACACTCTGGTTGAGCGGTGTCTCCCCCAAGTTCAAGCCCACGGAAGCTCAGAGTAACTAGCGGGTGTAATTAGTTAAGATGACATTGGACCGTATAAGGAAGGGCCCAAATGCAATGATTGGTGACCCTGTTGGAAGGTCATGCGAAGGCGGAGGCAGAGACTGGAATTACACATCTCCAACCCCTAGGACACCAAGGACTGCTGCGACCACCAGCAGCTGGGGGAGAGGTGTCAAATAAATGTCTCACCCTGAGTGCTAAGAAGAAACCAACTCTGCTGGTTTCTGGATTTTGGACTCCTGGCCTCAAGAATCATGAGAAAATAAATTGTCTTAAACCACTCCGTTTATGGTACTTTGTCACGGGAGCACCAGGAAACTCACACTGACACATCTTGTATGGCTCCATTTATACAAAATACCCAGAACCAGGCAAATCGACAGAGCAAGAGGCAGTGACTGCCCAGGGACATGGGAGGGACAGTGGGGAATGACTCCTGCAGAGTTCCCTTTGGGTGTGATGAGAATGTTTTAAATGTGGTGATGGGTGCACAACCTTGAGAAAACTGCATGTGATATATGTGAGACAGAGGTAAGCAGAGGTTCAACATAAGGTAAAAAACAGCTTTCTGTTTTAATAGAGAATATAGGTTTTCTTTTTTCACATTTTACAACTATTGAAATAAAGTTTCTGGTTGGAAACAATTCTTTGAACTGAGACTGAACCTCTATAATATAAAGGCAGGACCCAGCCTCTCATCTGTGTCCCTCAGCCCAAGGTGGCCTTGTCCCTTATCAAAAGGAATTCACTGCACAGAGAGATTTGGACAGCTGATCCTACAAGGTTCTAATTACTGAACTCACAAACTCCAATAGATAAAATGTTATTGGCCATGTTATTGGAGGGGTTTGTTTACAAGAATTCCAGGCCCAGGCAGGGGAATTCCAGGTCTGGGGCAGAAGGTAACTACCACTTACATGTAACCTCCCCAACCACCTGAAGTCCATCTACCCATCATAAATTCCTTGAGGAGCATGCTATTGCCAGCCAACCAAAGGAGGATAAGAAGCATCACTAACCAAATAGGAACCTGGATTCCAGTGCCAACTTCAATCTATAAGAACCTTCACTCCCAACTCCTCAGGGTGCCTGGGAATTAAGCAATAGCTGCCAGGCTCCTTGGTCTACCCTTTGCAATAAATACCCACTTTCTTCTACCACCCCAATGCCAGTGACAGGCTTTCTGCACATCGGGCGAGCAGACCCAGGTTTGGGGGTTCTACAACAATGTTTAGGGGGTTGTTAGGCAACAGAACCATCTCAGATATTTCATTATTCAAGAGCAGCTGTAATTATTTAAATCATATAAAGGGGCTAGCATCATGGAGCAGTATAGCAACCCATATTAGAGTGCTGGCTTGAGTCCCCTTCTGATCCAACACCTTACTGATGTGCCTGGGAAAGCAGAGGAGGATGGCCCAAGTACTTCGGTCCCTACTACCCAAGTGGGAGACCCAAATGGAGTTCCTGATTCCTGACTTCATCCTGACCTCGCCCCAGCTGTTGTAGCTTTTTAGGGAGTACACCAGTGAATGCAAGATCTCTCTATGCTTCTCATCCCCTGTCACTCTGCCTTTCAAATAAATAAAATTAATCTTTAAAAAAGTATATAAAGTGCTCAGTGACTAAAAATCAATATTAGTGACTTTATGGTGGCTAAAAGAAATTTCTGAGATGCTAAATTTAATTACAAAGGTAGGAGTGTAGAAGAGATAGGTTAGTTAGTTAAGCAGTTAACAGCTACTGGCCCAAACCCAAAAAAGACTGTTCCACTTTCCTGGGTGTGTACCATAGCCTTGAGTTGAGATCCCCATAGTTGAGTCCCAGGCACATCACTGCCTACTTAGGCATATGAACCCCTCTCACTTACAGCCAATGTAGGTTCAGCGTGAAGCTTTCACCTTCTTCCAAAAATTTTCATCATAAAAATGCTGCTGGGGTTTAGGTCTGGTGTTCCAACCACTGCACCAAACACCTGCCCCTAGTTTCTGGCCTTCCAAACAACAAAACATAAAACCAAATAGTGCTTTGAGAGAAAAAGGGATAGACTGATACACTGTCATCAGCATCCACTGCACAGTGTCCATCCTGTACCCTTTGGGAAGATACCAGAATATGCCACCCTAAAAATATGCCTCCTTGGCATATGGATTATTTAGAGCTAAGAACCACTGAGAGTCAGCAGACTCAGTAAAAGCACTGAAAACAAGGCAAAAGTTTCCCTTTTGGAAAGGATAATTCCCTTTGTAGAGATGCCTCCCTCTCCAGCACCTGCAAGAGGAAGGCTCTGAACCACCCCAATCAATGAAGAAGGCAACAATTGAAATTTGCACAATGAACAATCCTTTTTACCACTTTTCCTGGCCACTTTACCATAATTTGCCTTCCCCCCACCCAATAACTCCAAACCCTCTTTCCTTCCTTTAGCCTAGCAGGGTGCAGAAGCCTTGAGTTCCAGCCACCTCTCTGGGCTGCTCATTCCTGAGTACCCCTATGTGAGAGTGCGCTACACATGCTAACAAGCCTCTGGTTGCTTTTCTATTGTTAATCTGTCTTGAGCCAGTCTAATTTACAGGGCTTCTCTCACCTGCTGGACCTAAGATGCCTGGAAGACAAAGATTTCTTTCTGCTCTCCTCCCTGGGCACAGCTTCTAAGCGCCCCAGCAGCAGGGAGGTGGAGCTGTGTGGGTACAATGGCAATTTGACTCCAGTTTGCCATGTGCTTTGTTCAGTAAATTTAACCGCCAGAGAAATAGATCATAAACAGAAGCCACTCCCTTTCACCTAATAGTATGCACACATTCAAAACAAGAACTCTCAACCTATTACAATCTCCTTGACACACACAAAAAAAAAACATATGGGGGTGGGGGTGAGTGGGACTCGATGATCAAGCCACTGGATACAGGCGGTTCATGCCATCACCCAGCAGGCACGATCCAGGGGCTGCTAAGCCCACGAAACATAAAGTGCAAAGTACGAAAGCTGGGCAACAGGTCACACATTTTAATGGGCATTTTATTTCCGGGGAGTGCAAAAATCTGACAAGACCACTAACCACTAACCGTCTGGCACTGTTTCCTAAAGCTGATTGGATGGAAGGAGGTGTTGGGCTAGGGGATGACATTTATGAATAGCTAGCTATGTTTCAAGACAAAAAAATTCAAAATAAAAACTACTCAGCTATAATAAAGGAGAATTTATGATAAAAAAGAAAGTAGGAACAAACATTTGGGCTAGTGGCTAAGGTGTCGGTTAAGGTACCTGTGTTCCTGCCACCCATGTGGGAGACCTGGATTGTGTGCCTGGCTCCTGGACTGTGTTCAGCCTGGCACAGCCCCAGGGCATGTGGGAAGTAAACCAGTGGATAGGAAGTCTCTTTCTACCTGTCTCTAATAATATTTTTAAAGGTTTATTTATTCATTTGAAAGGCAGAGTCACAGAGAGGCAGAGGCAGAAGCAGAGAGAGAGAGAGAGAGAGAGAGAGAGAGAGAGAGATCTTCCCTCCCCTAGTTCACTCCCCAACCGGCTGTAATGGCCAGTGTTTGGCTAGGACAAAGCTAGGAGCTTCTTCCAAGGTCTCCCATGTGGATGCAGGGGCCCAAGGACCTGGGCCATCTTCTACTGCTTTCCCAGGCCACAGCAGAGAGCTGGATTGGAAGTGGAGCAGCCAGGACTTGAACCAGTGCCCATACGGGATGCCAGCAGCACAGGCAGCAGCTTTACCAGCTACAACACAGCACAGGCCCCAAAAAATAATTTTTAAAAAGGTAAAAAAATGCAGAAAGATAAAAAAGTGCTCTAGTTAATATAATTGATAAACAACACTGAGACATAATTGAACTTGTTTTTGCTTTTTTTGCACCTTTCCCCAAATACATAGCTTCCCTTAAAACACTATATGTGAGATTGCTCCCTGGGGAGTGGATATAATGTGACGTGATTTATTCCTATTGCTTAGGATGGACTTCATACAGGCTATTTTGTCTGTCTTTCCAGTACTCTTCTTCACACACATTTAATACTAACTACATGTGTATTTATTGCATGTGTATTTCTCTGTGCTCCTCTATTTAGAATGCACCACTCTGCCATGCATAGTCCTCCACGCAACAATTTTGCCTGGCTTACCAAAAGCACCCAGGTAAATCTCTGCAGAGTTAATCCGAGTCTAGAATCCACAGGAGAACAGAACATGTACTTCTGTCCAAAAGGAATAATCCAGTGATAGTATGGGGCACACCGAATGTTCCTGATTTTGCTGGGAAGTGGTATCGTAGCTAAAATCTCCATTTGCCAAACTCTGTGTAGCTTGGAGTAGCCCTGAAACACAGTTCTGGTCAAGGAGATGCATATAGATGTTACAGGATGGGACTTCCGAGAAAGCTATTGTTCTCCTAACAGCTCAAAAAGCCTGTGCTTCCTTGCCCTTCCTTCTTCCCCCTCATCTTCCTGTCTGGATCACAGATGTGGACCCACTGCCTGAAACGGTGGAGCCATCTGGAGCTGGGGAGGACTAAAGTGTGTGCGTTTCTGAGGTGCTGCTCCAGCCTCTGCACGACTTGTGTCAAGAGAAGAATAAGCCCACCATCTCACTGTCACTGCATTGGTCTCTGTTGCCTATGGCAGAATGCAATTCTTGGCATTGACAGAACTACTGGAAACACTATGAAGCAAGTGGATTTGAATTCAGCTTCTTTTCCGGTAAACCCCATCTCTTAAGAGTAAAGAGAAACATAAAAGGATATGGGTGATTAATCACAGGGAAAGAACAGCACTGTCACATAACAGGAGAGAAGAGTAGCTAAACCTATGGGGTGTGACTTCCTTACACATTGTTTTCCATTTGCTAATGTCAACTCAATGTTCATCTAATGAGTATACTTCCTAATCTCATTCTCTTTCAGTTTTTTTTTTTAAATATTTATTTATTTATTTGAAAGGCAGAGACACAGAAAGAGCAGGAGAGACATAGAGGGAGATCTTCCATTTGCTGGTTCACTCCTCAAATGTCCACAAGAACAGGGGCTAGGCCAGGTTGAAGCCAGGAGCCTAGAGCTTCTTCCAGGTCTGCTATATGGGTGCAGGGGCTCAATGACTTGAACCATACTCCACTGCTTTCCCAAGCGCACTGGCAGGGAGCAGGATTGGAAGTGGAGCGGTTAGGACTCAAACTGGTGCCCACATGGGATGCTGGCGCTGCAGGCTGGATTAACCCATATGTCACAGTGCCAGCCCCCAGTTCTACTAACTTTTGCAAAACGGTTTCTGCTGAATGTTTCTTCTGGAGATCTCCGTTTTACACCTAGAATTCTGCCATCATATAAGTCCAAGGAATGAAGAGTTAAAGTTATATGGGATTCATTCCTGCAGAGTTCTTTTGTACCATGAACCTCCAAAGGACTTCTAGGTAGCCTTTTTCAAAACTATTTGTTCTGGGATCTTTTTTTTTTTTCAGGACCATTTGCAGAACCTAGTATCTGTGCAAATGCTCTGACAAACACTGGGGTCCCCCTGTCACAGCCCCTAAAGCATGTGTCCCAAAGAACAGATTTTTCCTGTCCTTTCTGGGTTGCCTGTTAATGGCAGAGACGCCTGTCCAGGCATTTCTTCAGATGATTGGACCCTGAAATGTGAAAGTTGTAAATTAACAAGGTTCCTCACCCTGATTAAAGGACAGAAGCTGGTCACTTTTATTCTCTCCCAATACAAATGCATGTTTGGTGATTTAAGCAATACCCATTAAAATGAGGTCTATTGTTTTTAAATATTTATTTATTTGAAAGGCAGACAGACAGACAGATACAGAGAAAGATCAATCTTCTATCTACTGGTTACTCTCCAAATGGCTGCAATGCGTGGGGTTGGGCCAGGACAAAACCAGGAGACAGGAACTCCATCTGGGTCTCCTACATGGGTGGCAGGAACCCAAGTACCTTGGCTAGTATCTACTGCTCTCCCAGAAGAGCTGGATTGGAAGTGGAGCAGCTGAGACTTGAACCAGCACTTTGATAATGGGATGCCAACATTACAAGTGGCAACTTAACCCGCTACACCACAACACTGGCCCCGAAAGTACTAAGAAACAAAGAAGACTCACAGAAAATACTCAAGATGAAAAATGGGGGACTGAGTCACATGGAATATTAGAAATACTATGTTTGGGGGCTGGCGCTGTGGTGTATCGGGTGAAGTTGCTGCCTGCAGTGCTGACATCCCATATGGGTGCCGGTTCTAGTCCCGGCTGCTCCACTTCCAATCCAGCTCTCTGCTCTGGCCTTGGAAGCAGTAGAAGATGACGCAACTCCTTGGGCCCCTGCATCCACGTGGGAAACCTGGAAGAAGCTCTTGGCTCCTGGCTTGGGATCGGCACAGCTCCGGCCATTGCAGCCATCTGAGGAGTGAACCAGTGGATAGAAGACTTCTCTCTCTCTGCCTCTGCTTCTCTGTAACTCTGCCTTTCAAATAAATAAATATCTAAAAAAAAAAAAAAAAAAAAGAAATACCATGTTTATAAGTTGTTACACTATAACAAATTACATGACACAATCCTAGAAGAAACATATATGAATATCCCTATAACTATGGTTCAGAAGAATCCATTTGTGAACATGTTAGTATACACTTCATTATTAACTATAGCAGCTGAAGTGGAGATGAGATGGGGAAAAGTATTCATTAGATGAACATTTTTTTGCATTTAGTGACTGGACATGGTTGAGAATAAAACGCAACCATTTCCAACACCTGAGGGCCTTGGGCAGAGTGTCCGTGACCTAACTGAGTGCCTGGAGAAGCTGAAGGCACCAGCCTGAGCAGAGGGGAAGGCTTCCACGCTCCTCCTCCGCCCTGCAGACGGCAGCAGCCCGGGTGTGGAGCTGGTGCCGTGCAGATGGCTCACAGGGGGCCTCTCCTCCTAAGCGCTGAACATGCCGCAGCACAGCCACTCAGCCACTTCACGCTGCAAATGAAGGCGGTAACATGTGCTTTAAGGCTCCTAAGAGCTGCAGGAGACACGAAGCTCCTAAATCCATAGCCCATTAAGTAGACACTGATGTCTGTGTGAAGTCCCTGACAGGTCTGCTTAAGAGGATTATTAATGCTGCATCCAAAGAAGCGCAACTGGAAGCTGAGGGAGCTCAGGGGACATGGCAGGGATTTCCTTAGCTGTACTGTGCAACTGGGAACTGATTTTTTTTTTTTAAGATTTATTTATTTATTTGAGGGCAGAGTGAGAGAGAGGGAAAGACTTCGAGAATCATTTGTGGAACTATAAGATAGTAGTTTCAATTTATTATTTTCTTTTACTTTATCAGTAAACATTTGCATATACAGCTTCCTATGTGGTAGGCGCTGTTCAAAACACTTTGCCAAAAGCAACTAATTAAATCCTCGTAAGAATCCTACTCATAGGGTGCTTTCCTCATCTACACCTTATAGATGAAGAAACAGAGGCACAGAAGGATCACATAGCTTGCTTATACAGCCAAGGAAGCACAGTGCCTGCCCTGGGCCACCCTCCCTGCTCCTCCGGGCTGTGTTGTATAGTTCTTGCCTGTGTCCAGCAGGGCCCCCTATTCCATGGGGATATCTCTCAGTGCATGCCTGAAACTGTGGCTTACACCAAACCCAAGATATACCATGCTCGCTCCTCTGCATAGAGACCCATGATAGAATTTATCAGTGAGGCACAGTAAGATGAACAACAATAACGGTGAAATAGAACACCTCTAACAATATATTGTAGGAAGAGTTAAGTGATTGAGGTCTCTCAGAGTACCATGCTGTACTGTCTTCACCTTTGTGATGATGTGGGATGTCCCAATGCCTGTGGGAGGAGATGCAGTGAAGTGGACAGTGTAGGGAGGGTGACACAGTGTTAGGCCACAGTGTAAGGGTTACTTGAACACAATAAGCACTGTGATAGTACCACAATCCATCTGTCAACTGAGACGTACACTAAGTGACCAACCCATGAGGAGTACGTATGGGATGGGTACACTAGACTAAGAGATGATTCATGTCCTGGGCTAAATAGCGTGAGATTTCACCACACTACCTGGAAGTGTATGCAATCTAAAACTTATATTTATTTCTAGAATTTTCCATTTAACATTTTTTGGGTCATGACTGACCATGCAAAGTGAAACCAAGGATGGGGGGGAGCTACATTTTTAGTTCCTGTGGCCCCTAATGTATTCATATAATCATCCCAAAGGTCTGCCTTCCACACTTTCTGAGGCCAGAGTCCCATCTCACACATTCCTATGTTCTCACGCCTAGTCAGTGTTTGACACACATCTGCTAAAATGGACCCAAAGAGTGCAGGTCCATACTACCTATCCACAATCTGTTTTTCTTTTAAGATGGACTGATTTATTTGCAAGGCAGAGAGAGAGAGAGAGAGAGAATATCTTCCATCTACTGGATCATTCTCCAAATGGCTGCAATGGTAACACCTGGGCCAGGGGCCAGGCTGAAGCCAAGAGCCTAGAAGTCAATCCAGGTCTCCCACATGGGTGACAGGGACTCAAGGACCTGAGCCATCATCTGCTGCCTCCCCAAGTGCTCATTAGCAGGAAGCTGGACTCAGGAGTAGTCAGGACAGGAAACCAAGCACTCTGACATGGGATGTGGGCTCTCATCCTGCAGAGTCCTGACCCCTGTGCCAAATGTGCAAATCAGCACAGATGTATTGTCTCACAGTTGTGGAGGTCAGTTCAGGATGCATCCTCCTGGGTAAAATCAGTGGTGGCCGGGCCATGTTCCCTCTGGGGGTGAACGTGTGTCCTTGTCATTTTCAGCCTCCACAGATGCCCCCATTCCCTGGCTCATGCCTCTTCCTCTATCCTTATGGAGGCAATGGCTGGTCAAAGTTCCTCACCCTCTCACTCTGCCTCTACTTCTCCTACCTTCACTTTCCAGTTGAAAGGGCTCTAATGATTACTGTGGGCTTACCTGGATAATCTCATCTCAGAATCCTGAACTTAATTACACCTGTGAAATCTGTTGGCTTTGTAAGGTAGCCTACATACAGGTTTTTGGAATTAGAACGTGGGCAAATTTGGCTGTGGGAGGTGTTATTCTACCTACCTCAAAGTCTAAATTCCTTTTTCATTCTCAGCATCTATAGCAATGCCAGACTCATGCTAGAGGCCTGGGATTTTATTTATGCTATTTAATGACTCTAAACATCAGTTTCCTTGTCTTGAAAATACCTGTTATGCTCCCAGAGATAAAAATACCTATTTTGAGCCTCACTGAGCACATAAAGTGTTCTGAAGGTTATCAAGAACCCTGGTCCCATCCCACAAACTAGTAGTAAGGAATACACTCCACTCATTTGTAAAAGACCTAGTACATAAATTAGGAGAGACAGTAGGATACCAAGAAGATTCCACTCTGCTCAGTGAGCAGTTAACAGAAAAGAACCATTTGCTAGAGGATCTGAACCATGTTATCACATTGCCTTGGGGTAGTTAGTCCACGAGGGGCCATGACATAATAGAGTATCTAAGTTAAAGGGAGCACCATTAGTATCTACCTGGGATAAAAGTATTCAACAGACTCTTTTAGGCACATGGAAAGTGGCGACCTCAAGGACAGTGCAGTGTTGATCCTGGGTTCTGGATCCCACGTGCAATCAAATCCCAGATCTATACTTGGAGTGTGGTAACCTGAGACACATTACCTAACAGCTCTCTGCCTTAGTATTCTCTTCTGTAAAATGGGGATTAGAGGTCCCAACTCCTGATGCTGATGTGAAGATCAGATGAATCATGGCATAGAGAGCGTGCAGAACAGGCCCTGGCCCTGGCGAGAGCTCACTGGAAGTCCATGCTATTCTACATTGAGGCCAGTCACTCACGTATGCTGGAAGTTCTCACAAGCCCATGCATGAACTTCCCAGTATAATCTGACAAGCTCAGCGGGCAGGTGAAGGGTCACACAGCTCAGCACAGGTTGGTGAGCCTCCAGGAAGGGTGACAATCTTGTCTTTGGTATCTACTCCCTCACCCAATTCTGCATTTCTCGTCCTATTGCCTGAACTAATTTTGGAACCAACAGCAACGGTGCCAGTGTGGGATCCTGCAAAGTCTCATCATGAAATAGAGTAAAATCCTTTGTTATCAGAGCAGGAGACAGGAAGACTGGATGATTAACTCCCTAAAGTAGCTGTCTTTACCAGTGAATATGGCTGTGGTTGTCTGATGGGGTGGTGGTGGTGGGGGTGTGCAATATTTTACTTCTAATTTTCCAACTTTTGTGAACTAAAATCAAGATATGCTAACGTTTTAAAATGCAAGCAGTATCAACATGTTCTTAAATATATTCCCTCTTGTTAGATTCTGTGTAAATGATGGCTCAACAGGAATAGATAATAACTAGTCAAAACTACTTTCTGCTGAACTTGAAATAATGACAGATTGTGCTGATTATAAAAATAACAGCTACAACAATATTTATTCAGTGCACACTATATACTAGGCATTCTGGGCATATAATCGCCAACAATCCTATGAAGTGTTATCATTATCTCCATTTTACAGATGGACAAAATGGGGTGCAGAGTGGTGAAATCGCTTCCCCTTGATATACACTATAGTAAGAGGCAAAGGCAGGATTAAACCCAGGCAGTCTGGCTCGAGAGTCTACCCTTCAATATAAATTCTGGCCCTCCTACCCCATGTTGGAAGGCAAGGACTTGGTCCTACATGCCAGGAGCCACCTTGGGGTACCTCCTGCCCAGTCTTTTACTGGGGCCTCTGCACGGATCTCCTTGGTTTACCCAGCAAACTCCTGCATGTCTCTTGCCATTCTGCTGTCTTTCAGCCTTTACTGCATCACTGGGCCCACAGCAGGCATTCAAGGCAAATGGTATAACCTTGTATAGGGATACAAAGCAGTTACTCTTTCCAGAATGAGCTCTCTGAGTTGGTTGAAGGTGGGAGTTCATTTACAAAGTAGTGATCTGTATTGTACCTTACACGGCATTACATGAATACAAAGCTACACATGTGTGAGCCATTTTTTAGCAGGGTTGCGCCTCGTAGGTCGTCTTGCGCCAGCCGACTTACTTGTTAATGTTGCTGCCTTCCTTCAGTCGCTCTCCCGCGGCTCCTGTTTTGGACACTCTTTCACTACCCGCCAGGTCTACCAAGCTGACCTTACTGACTTTCTCTCCTGAGTTCTAGTTGTGGGAAACAAGAGAGAAACAACACACATTAATGCAGAAGCCATATGAACATCTGCCTCTATGTTAGCACTTTAATTCACAGCAACCCCAGTTATCCATCTCACTCTAATGTGGCAAACTTCTCCTTATTTCCAGCAGTCAGAAGAGCTACCTGAACTAGCAATGGATTTCACTGTCAGCATTTCCATTGGTGTGCAGAGGGAGCATTTTGTTTTGCAGTTGCACAGCAAGAACACACAGCTTTCCAGAAAAGAGTCAGAAAGCTGGGCATTTTATGGGGCTATGAGGGAGCATTAGGATGTGAGGCTCCCTGCACATCTGCGGCAAACCTTTCTTCTGAAAAGTGTTCTTTAGGCCAATTGCTGTGGTTTCCTCTTTCATACCCCTCAATGATGATGCAGTACAAATATTTGTTTGAGGGCAATTTCAGTATGAAACATACGTATTAAAAACTTTATGGTGATACCACATCTTTAAGAAGTTTACAAGAGAAATCCAATTTAAAAAAATTACATGTAAAGGGAGCCCCCCGAATGAAATGATTTAAGAAAAGCATCTCCTCTAGCAAGAGCCAACGTGAAACGCCAAGCCACCAAATCCAACCACAAAACACTTCACCATGTGGACACCTCGAGTTCTTCCACCCTTCCCAAAGGCTCTGTCCAATCCCTCACCCCAGACTGCAGGTCGTACAGCGTCTGCGTGATTATGATGTTGAACACAGCATGGGAGCGGCTGCTCTCTTCATTCATGTTGGTTGCAGCTACTGTCCGAGACTTATTTCCCTCAGACATCAATGACTCAATATCCTAGAGGCAAAGCATAAGGAACACCCTATGAGTAAAACAAGAACACGGTCCTGCACACCAGATGTATGCATTCATTGTGGTCCCTCTGATGCCTCTCCTACAGCCTTCCACAAGCCTCTCTGCTCTCCTCCACTGAGAGCGGTTTCAGGTTCCATCTCTCTCAGTTCTGGTGAACTAAATGTTTCCCCCATCCTTCTTTCCATTCTCTAATTGTTTTCTTTCTCTGTTAAGTTCCTTTTTTTTTTTTTTTTTTTCATCCTTGGTAAGTTTCCAGGAAGGCTAAAATATCCATTGAGCACTCCATATACTCAGTAACTATGCTATGGTCAGTACATGTCCCCTAAATTTTATGTATCATGTTAATGGTATTTAGAGAAGGAGTCTTGGGAGGCAATTTTGATTAGATCAGTCACAAGGGTAGATTCCCAGGAAGGTACTAAGGGCTTTAAAAGAAGAACTGATGAGCCAGTGCCATGGCTCACTTGGTTAATCCTCCGCCTGCGGTGCTGGCATCCCATATGGGCACTGGGTTCTAGTCCCGGTTGCTCCTCTTCCGGTTCAGCTCTCTGCTGTGGCCCAGGAAGGCAGTGGAAGATGGCCCAAGTGCTTGGACCCCTGCACCTGCATGGGAGACCAGGAAGAAGCACCTGGCTCCTGGCTTCAGATTGGTGTAGCTCTGGCCATAACGGCCATTTGGGAGGTGAACCAACAGAAGGAAGACCTTTCTCTCTGTCTCTGTCTCTCTCTCACTGTCTAACTCTGTCAAATAAATTTAAAAAGAAGAAGAACTGGTGCACTTGCCCTCTCCCACTAAAAGATGCCTCCAGTATGTCATGATTGCAGCAAAAACACCCTCACCAGGTGCCATGGAAGTGCCAACACCAAGCTTCTTAATGTCCCAGCCTCTAGAACCAGCTTTAATTCTACCTCTCCTGTGCTTATCAGCCTGGGGAGCTGTCTGTCACCTGCTTATTCTCCTCTCTCTTTCAAAATTATAGTGCTCCAAGGGCAGAGGATTTTCCTTCTTTATCTTTGTGTACCCGCTGCTACAATGATTCAATAATCCTCATGAAAGAAGAGTTTTCCTGATTTTGTATACAAGGATGCTGAAGTTCATGGAGGCCAAACAGCCTTCCCCAGATCTAGTAGGACGTAGAGCTGGGATGCAAATCAAGAGCTCCCAAGCTCCTACTAATAAATGCTGTCACACATGGATCCTAACGCAGTCATGCTAAGAATTAGGAACTTTGTGAAGGTGTGGACTCAGCACCTTTAGATCGGAAGCGTTCTCATTCACTTCAGAATCTCAATGTTTTTAAAGTGGTGACTGTGCCCTATTTCTCATGTGAGCAATACCACATATGTCTTCATTTAACTGGCTGGAGAGTGCTACCTCACAGGTTAATTTTAGTTACACTAAATCAGACATTATAGTAGGGCAGCCACCCTGCAGAGATGACACAAGTACATGCAGGGATCTATCCATTTATTCATTCCCACTCTTCAGCAACAGAGATAGCAGTTTGTGTTGTGAGATTTTCAATGCAATGACCATAGAAATAAGGACAGAACATCAAGGCCCATCTGAATAGGGCATCGATTTCAAGGAGTAGGAAGGTAGAGCAGTGATGTCAAGAAACAAGAGACCCCAAAGAGTGACTTATCCATGAGGAGGGGTTGAATTAACAAGCAGACACCATTTGGATTATCAGATGTGTCTAGAAGGGTGTCATTGGAAACTTACAGAGATCTGTTTCAACAGAACAATCTTAGTGACAACATCCAGCAGCCACAAAATAGTATGCCTCTTGGCCACACTGTAAAACCTGTACAACAATGTGGCATGCAGAGCACGAATGGGGTGGGGAGATGTGTGTGCAGATGCGGGGTCTCCAAGAACATGATATGTTATAAACTGATAGGCTATCAAGCATCCAAACAAAATAAACTCAATATTACCTACATGCTTGGATATACTGATTTTTAATGACATTTTTAAAAACTGATACTTACCTCAAAACTAGTGACGGCCAGTTGAGATAAACCATCTACGTATGGTCCCAAAACTTTATGCTCTCGAACTTTAAGAGATTGTCTACTTCTGTGGGAGGGAAGAAAAGGAATAAATGAATCAGACCAAATTTGGAAGCTGTTCTTTCTTCTGAGTACCCAGAAATTAAGACTAGAATTATAAAAAAACCTTTTTTACTGGTCAAAAAATATTCTAAAAAAAACTCTTTATTTGGATTAGCAAAACAGCATTCCATAAGAGGAATGTCTTTTATACTCTGATTTCTATTTAAAGTAATGTACTATTTAAAAAGTTCTATCTCTAGACCTAAACTAAACAACCAGTACACAGAACTAGGTTAGGCTAACTTGTTTTAGTAGATGAAATTCAGTTTCACATAGGGGAAAAAAATAGTGAAGCAAAGAACAAAGATAAAATTTAACCTTGAGGTTATTTTATAAGAAAGTACTTCTCCGGGGCTGACGCCGTGGCTCACTAGGTTAATCCTCTGCCTGCGCTGCCGGCATCCCATATGGGTGCTGGTTCTAGTCCCAGTTGCTCCTCTTCTGGTTCAGCTCTCTGCTGTGGCCCAGGAAGGCAGTGGAGGATGGCCCAGGTGCTTTGGCCATGCACCCGTATGGGAGACCAGGAAGAAGCACCTGGCTCCTGGTTTTGGATCGGCGTAGCTCCGGCTGTTTTGGCCATTTAGGGGGTGAACCAACGGAAGGAAGACCTTTCTCTCTGTCTCTCTCTCTCTCACCGTCTAACTCTGTATGTCAAATTTAAAAAAAAAGTACTTTTCCAGTAAATAATGTTTTAAATTTTGAATAGTGAATGATATTGAACTATGTTTAATTTACTTTTCCAAGCTGCAATGATTTGTGCTGCTTCTATGCTAACAATTTTATACGGAAAGTGAGAGCACAGCACAGAAGCTGTTTGTAGTCACTGATATTTATTCTGTATTTAGAACTGGTTCTACTCAGGGAGATTTCAGGGCTCTTTTGAATTTTTTAAATGGCAAATCTGGTTTGGGACTCATTTGAAGAGCTTGTCAACCGACAATTGAGGTTAAAAGCAAAGCTGTATATGTTTTTACCGTATTGTGTGTGTCATCGTTTTCATGGCATTGAATATTAATCACCTTTCAAGTGAAGAGTCAATTCTTGGCATCACTCAAGTGTGGAAAAAAGGAAGTAAGTATCACTGAGTGCTTCCAAAGTCTTGGTGTTGCTCCCTAAGCACTTCCGTTATCCCATTTAATCCCACAATGTTTCTACAAAGTAGGTTTTACTAACTTTAAGGATGAAGAATTCAATGTGACAGCAAGCAATTCTGCTGTACTCTAAACAGGGGCAAACCATAATGCATGTATTCAAGAAAGCTACCCTGATACACACAAGCCAGCACTCAAGCTCACTATGCTCCTGAAGCCAGGGATTCTGTGACTCTGTTCAGTAGCAGGACACAGTGAATCTATCACTTCACATGAGTGGGATGGGGTCTAATGTCTGGAATTCTTGCACACTGCTGGGGACAGTGTAAATTGCTACATCCACTTTGGAAAAGCTTTTACTCTTTAACAAATGTGGAGAATCAGTCTCCCTTGACTCAGTTCCACCCTTTGATGCAGTCCCTAGAAACTCCACATTTGTACACCAGGAGTCCTATATAAGAATGGTCAGAGGAGAACTGTAATGAGAAAAAGTGGAAACCACACCAACACCCGGACTTAGTTATGTTACAATGGAATACTGAACAGTATTAGAAAATAAATGCATTGTTACTGCATACATATGAATGAATGACACATTGAGGGGGAAAAAAGCAAATCATTCCTTCATAGGCATTAAATAATAACTCTTCCAAGTAAATATATTTCTTATGACTGAGTCATTTCCTTTTTTTTTTTTTTTTTTTTATTTGACAGAGTTAGACAGTGGGAGAGACAGAGAGAAAGGTGTTCCTTCCATTGGTTCACACCCCAAATGGAGCTGGAGCTACGCTGATCCAAAGCCAGGAGCCAGGTGCTTCCTCCTGGTCACCCATGCAGGTACAGGGGGCCAAGCACCTGGCCCATCCTCCACTGCCCTCCCGGGCCATAGCAGAGAGCTGGACTGGAAGAGGAGCAACCAGGACTAGAACCGGTGTCCATATGGGATGCTGGTGCCACAGGAAGAGGATTAACCAAGTAAGCCATGGCGCCAGCCCCGACTTAGTCATTTCCTTGACTCCATAATTTTGATCATATACTTTTGATTTCATCTAAGATTTTTGTGGACTTCTAAGTGTTCTGAAATGTTATGTATCACAGAGTTGCTAATCCTCCGCCGTGCGGCACCACCACACCAGGTTCTAGTCCCGGTCGGGGCGCCGGATTCTGTCCCGGTTGCCCCTCTTCCAGGCCAGCCCTCTGCTGTGGCCCAGGAGTGCAGTGGAGGATGGCCCAGGTGCTTGGGCCCTGCACCCCATGGGAGACCAGGAAAAAGCACCTAGCACCTGGCTCCTGCCATCGGATGAGCGCGGTGCGCCGGCCGCAGCGCGGACCGCGGCAGCCATTGGAGGGTGAACCAATGGCAAAGGAAGACCTTTCTCTCTGTCTCTCTCTCTCACTGTCCACTCTGCCTGTCAAAAAATAAAAAAAAAAAGAAAAAAAAAAGAAAAAAAAGAAAAAATCAATATGAATTCAAAATCTGCATTTATGAAAAAGCTCAAAATGTGAGAGGAGTATGCACAGACACAGGTCAGACACACAAAATCAAAATGCACCAAGGTATTAACGGTGGTTATTTTTGAGTGGTGGGCTTATAGGTCATTTTTTATTTCTTTTTACATTTTTGTACATATTTCTACAAATATGTGTTTTAAACCAGTTCAAATTTAGTTGACAAAAAATAAAATGCTCCCCCTTCTATGAATCAAATTGATCTAGTGTCATAAAAACACAGATGTGTGGGTTTCACCATTTCATGTGCTACTGGATCAAAGCATGTACAGGTGATGAAACTCAGGCCAGTGGATCCTTCAAAGCAGCCAGGGAAGGGAATGACTTGCCTAGGCCAGGCTGCTTCAATCATCCAACACTTTACCTTCCACCTAGAACTTATTTTCAATACTAATGGAAGAACCAATGTGTCCCTTGTAACTCAATTTTTATGAATAGTCCATAGTGCAAACAAAATTTACCTATAGTAAACCATGCACAGACATAAACAACTTTCAACATGAATATAGGCCAAACTGTAGGAACCATGGATATGCCGTGAGGCTTTGGGTAGCTCATGGTTTCTCAGAGCAGTGAACAAGGGCTCAAATATATATATTCACTTGCAATTTTAACTTTAGGATTCTTTAAAGAAATTACCACTAGTTACAAGCTTAATTGCAACAACTGACTCACCCTTTGGGGTCTAAAAGATCACGAACTTTCTCATTATAAATTTCCATATATGATACTTCCACTTTAAAGGTGTGGGACTCATTTTGCTCCAAAGAGATTCTTTTAAATAAAGCACAACAGAGCCTTGGAATAAGGCCCAACTGCTCAGCATGACCCATCATGGAGAAGGACTTTCCTGAACCTGGAAAAGAATAAGCATAAAGAAGGAAGGGTAGAAGAGAAAGCAAATTTAACACTTCAATCATGCAAGTTTTCTTTATGTAAGAGCCAAGGTCACTCAGCACAAAAGTGGCAAAGTTGGCCCTCAGCCCATCCCCTGGATATCACACCTTTGTTTCTCTGACTACACTCAGGCTCTGGTCTAACGCGCACTGCAAGGTTCAGAGGGGCCTTGTTTACAGGTGAATGTGTATAAATATAACCATTAAAGACATCACTTTAAAAATATGTATTGCAAAATTCCAACTATACATTATTAAGTAACATTAACAACTTTGTTGCTACATTTCATTTTTATTAAGATTTATTTGAAAGAGAGTTAGAGAGAGAGAGAGAGACAGACAGACAGACAGACAAAGGAAAGGAGGGAGAGTGTGGGAGAGGGAAAAAGAGATCTTCCATCTGCTGGTTCACTTCCAAATGGCTGCAACTGCCAGGGCTGTGCCAGGCCTAAGGCAGGAGTCTGGAATTTCATTTGGGTCACCCGCATGGGTTGCAGGGACCCAAGCACTTGAGTCATCTTCCGCTGCTTTCCCAGGCATATTAGCAGGGAGCTGGATTGGAAGTGGAGCAGCTGGGACTCAAACCGGCACCCAAATGGGATGCTGGCAGTACAGGTAGCAGCTTAAAGCACTGCACCATGATGCCAGGCACTGCTGCTGTATTTCTATAATTTTATATTATGTTATGTGTATTCTCTCACCCAAGTTTCTTAGATAACCTATAATTTGATATTAGGCAGTACTGTTAGAATTTATTATTAATTTTCAACTTATAGTTGAAAAAAATCAAAACAAAACAGCAGTTTAGTGTGTTCCTGGCTGGGCCACTGGTCTGTTTTTGTTGTACTTGCTTCAACTACCTGGTGAACCAGCCTAGGTTTCATAATTTATCACCACCTTTATCCTGGTGAAAGTCCTCAGTAGTGGATGATCCTAGGGTTTTTCTGTAGTTTTTACTATCACATTTATGCTGAGGAACTGGTAATTATTTTTCTAGTTCAAATACAGGTTAAAACTATAATTTGGGAAAATGACACTTAATAGTTTGAAACTAGCTTTGCTCATTAACACTGAAATTACTCAATTACCAAAAATGGTTACACTTTCAAAAAGAGGCATACCTCTGACCATCTAACTCAGTTATATCCAGAAAGTCAGAAGCAAGTTTCTGTCGCTACACAAAGATTCTTTTTCTTTCTCTTTTTTTGGTTTTATTTTGGGAAGATGGGGAGAGAGAGTGATCTTCCATCAGCTGGTTTGCTTCCTAAATGCCCACACCAGCCAGGGTTGGGCCAGGCCAAAGCCAGGACCCTGGAACTGCATCTGAGTCTCTGCTCTGAGTGGCAGGGGCCCAAGCACTTGAACAGCTTAATTTGCTGCCCCACAATGCCCAATTTTCAAGTTTCAAGGAATGCATGCTTAATGTCATTTACTGTAGATGAGAGTGAATTCTTACCTGTCTGCCCATATGCGAAAATACAAGCATTGTACCCCTGAAAGGCTTTCTCAAGAATCCCTTCCCCAAGGCACTTGAAAACTACTTCTTGACCTAAAAAGAAAGACAAACAACAATTAAAAACTAAAATACGGGAATGATTTTTCTTGAAATGTCTGTATTAACAGCAAGTTTCTCTCTATATAATGGAATGTTAAAAGCAAACTGTGTGCCTACTATGTGCAAGGCGATGCATTAAAGAACTTAACACATGCAGTTCTACTTCCACTTCCAAACTACATCTCAGCACCTGGGTAATGTGTGACTCCATACACTGTTTCCCTCTGAGACATTTCTCTAGGCACTGAAGTGTCCTTTCCATTGGCAGTGGGAACTACGGAAGTATCACCCAGATTTGATTTAGTGCCTTTTGATTTAGTATAAAAAAGTCATTAAATATCACTTGTCTTCTCTCCCCCACTGCATTCAGAGTTTCCAATGAGCAAGGTCAACACCACAAACAGTTTGGTATCCCCCTCAGCACTTAGCATGGTGTTGTGTTCATGCCACGTGCTGAAAAATTGCTCCTGGCTGTTGGTGGAGTGACAACTCTGGCTGCTATCAGGAGACTCACAGGCACTGCTCACCTGTGTTCCCAGAGGGGTCACAGGGACAAGTTCTGTTAGATAAATCTCTGCATCACCTGCAGCTCTTGGGGGGGTTGTTTGTCGTTTACTACAGTGGAGTCTAGCGGCAGGGTAAAGGAGTGACAATCATTAAAAACACTGGAGGATGCATTTACTATACTTTGAAATTGATGAATTTAATCTTTTTTAAAATGAGATTTATTTATTTATTTATTTAAAAGTCAGAGTTGTAGAGAGACAGAGATCCACAGGTTCATTACCCAAATGAATGCAACAACCAGAGCCAGGCCAGATTGAAGCCAGCAACTCCATCTAGGTCTCCTACGTGGGTGGAAGGGGCTCAAGCACTTGGGCCATCTTTAGCTGCTTTCCCAGGTACAATAGCAGGAAGCTGGATTAGAGGTGGAACAGCGGGGACTTGAACCAGCATTCATATGGGATGCTGGCATTCTAGACAGCCCCTGAAATTGCTGAATTTCTAACACTCATCCCCCATAATTAAGATAATTAAAATGATATTCTTCATCTTCTGTGCTCTTATAGTGCTTAGAACATTTTTATAACAGCATGTGCATAAATGACTGGTTTAACTACCTGTTTCCTCCACTGAAGTTGGAGTCTATAATCTGTTTATCCTCATAATCCTAGTCCACAGTACAAAATGCTTCATAAGTGCTTATTGAAAGAATGAGTCAGTTGAACCTTTTCATCCTACACAACACTCAAAAATGATATAACACAACGCTAGCTTTTGGTTGTGTTTTACTTTTACACAAAGTTGGATCTGAATTTAGCAGCCTCTTGTTACATTACGATATATCATGATGGCAGAACAAGACTCATGTAAAAAGTGTGTCAACATGAAACAAGAGATAATATTTTCAACCCTTAGGCTGGCAAAAAACATGAACTTCTGACAACATCAAATATGGCTGGGTTGAGGCAAAAGGGATTTTCATAAGCTTCTTGTGGGAGAACAAATGGATACAGTCGTTCTAAAAGAATACCTGACAGCAGCTGTCCCAGAGAATATTCCCACATTCTCTGACCCATGGTGAGTAATTGCCACTGTGCTGTTATTTATAATGGTGTGAATGGGAATCAAGTAAAACACCAATTAGTATGGTAGTGGGTAAATAAAATGTGATTATTTATATGATGTAATACTACACAATATTAGAAAACACATCTATGGGTAAACAGTGCTAGAATTTTTTAAAAGTATTAAGTGAAACGAAAAAAGCCAATGTGTGTGTAGGGGAAGAGAGAGAGAGAGAGGATGCAGATATACAATGATGTATAAATATATATATGGGGCTGGCCCTGTGGTATAGCAGGTAAAGCCAATGCCTGTAGTGCTGGCATCCCATATGGGTGCCAGTTCCAGGTCTGGCTGCTCCACCTCTGATCCAGCTCCCTGTCAATGCACCTGAGAAAGCAGAGGAAGATGGCCCAAGTATTTGGGACCCTGTACCCACATGGGAGTCCCAGAAAAACCTCCTGGCTTCGGATTGGCCCAGCTCTGGCTGCTGCGGCCATTTGGGGAGTGAACCAGTGGATGGAAGATCTCCTTCTCTCTCTGCCCAGTCTCTCTTTCTCTGTAACTCTGCCTTTCAAATAAATAAATAAATCTTTAAAATAGATGAGAGATGGTGTATGTAGATGATATATACACAAATCAGCATGATGTGTATAAATGTGTATATGTACTTAGAAAGAAATAACAAGCTTACTTTATCTTATTTTTCTTTTTTTTTTTTTTTAATTTTATTTTGCTCATTTGAAAGGCAGAGTTACAGAGAGGGAAACAGAGATCTCCCATCTACTGGTTCACTCCCCAAATGGCCACAACATTTGGGGTTGGGCCAGGCTGAAACCAGAAACCTGGAATTCCATCCAGGTTTCCCATGTGTGCACGGGGGCCCAAGAACTAAGGCCATCTTCTGCTATCTTCCCAGGCACATTTGCAGGGAACTGGATCAGAAGTGGATCAGCTAGGACTCGAACTGGTGCCCACGTGGGATGCCAGCATTGCAGGCAGTGGCTTAATCCACCTATGCCACAACATTGGCCCCATCTTATTTTTCTATTTTTGATTCCTACCATCTAACACACAACCTAGAACCCAGGAGATATTCACAGCATGTTGGTGAAATACACATATATTTTTTTAAATGGGTAAACAATCAAGAGTATTTTCTAAGGACACAAGTTTGTTGAGAAGATGGCTAGGCATACCCTGAAAAGAAGAAAATACGGTCAAAATTATTCACTACAGATATATTTTATTTTCAAAAAGATTTATTTATTTATTTGAAAGGCAGAGTTACAGAGAGAGAGAGGGAGGGAAAGAGACCGATATCTTCCATCTGCTTGGTTACTCCCCAGATAACTGCAATGACTGGGATTGGGCCAGGCCACAGCCAAGGTCTTAGGATTCTATGGTGTTCTCCCACATGGGTGGCAAGGGCCCACATACTTGGGCTATCTTCTGTTGCTTTCCCATGTGCATTAGTGGCCAGCATTCTCACACATTCACACACACACACGAGCCCACCACCAGAGCACAGGTGTCCACCTGATGCCAGGCAAGTCTAAAAGGACTTTGGGAAAATAAGTAACTTTTAAAGTTAAAAATTTAATTGTGGTTACCAGAGGCTGGGAAGGAAGTGGAAAGGGAGAGATGGAAAAATGTTGATTGACAGGTACTAAGTTATACCTGGATAGGAGTCATAAGTTTTGAGGTGACTATACTTAATGTTAATTTACCACATATTTGTCTATTTTAAAAAACTTAGAAAATGGTATTTTGGATGTTTTCACTATAAAGAAATGTTAAATGCTTGAAAGAAAAAATATATTTACCATGATTACATATTACACAATGTATACAGACAATGAAACATCAAATAGTACCCTACGCATCTATATAATTTTTATGTCTGTTAGCTTTTTAAAAATAAAAGCTTTTTTTTTAATTCCAAAAAACTCCTAAGTTATAGACAAGTGTGATGGTCTGATACTCACTGAGAAAGCATCTGACTATCCTGGTGTATAATCTCTCATACATGTCAACATCTTTCTTCTCCTAGGTTTTCTCAACTTTTTATTCTATGTGTATTCCCGAGTCCCAAGCCAAAAGGCAGGCCTTAAACCTGGAGCTGAGGCCTGCCTTGGAGAATACCTAGGACTAAGCTCAGCCTGCACTCTGGCTTGTCAGAACTACTGTGGCCCTTGCCAGGCCCAAGTGCACTTGATGGTTCTAACAGCAATGTTTTCTCCCTTTCTTGGCTCAAGCTGCTGAATGAAGCAATCTTGTTTGATCTTCCAGACTGGTTAACCAGCCCCCAGGCAGGGAGTGCTGTGAGGGGGGGCAGGAGAGGCTTTAAGACTTGGCTAGGTCCAGCATCCTAAATGTAATTCATGATTTAATTCATATTTAGTAACTTGAACAAAAGCTAGAGTGCTATGGTTTGACTGCATCTCCCAAAGTTCAGGTGCTGGGAATTTAATCCCCAGTGCAGCAGTCTTGAGAGGTGGGCATGTTAAGAGGTGATTACGTCATGAGTATTAATGTTGTTATCTGGGGACTTGGGTTCTTATAAAAGAGAAGCAGCCTCTTTCTCTTTCTCACCACGTGATGTCATCCACTGGGTTACCACATAGCATGAGGCCCTCACAGGATGTAGCTTTGATCTTGAACTTCACAGCCTCCAGAACTGTGAGCCAGTAAATTCCTGTTCTTTATGAATTGCCCAGCCTGAGGTATGCAGTGAGAGCAGCACAAAATGGACTAAGACAAAGCTTGAATTGATGAAAGGACTCAACTGCAGAGAGGCACTATGTCAAAGAGATTTTATTATGGCTGCAAAGAGCCTGAAGTCATTGGCCAATCAAGAGTTTATATCTACTGCCATATCAAGTAGTGCAATGTAATATTTCTGGTTCCTGTTCCTAGAATTAGGAGGAATTATTTTTGCTATGTTCCTTCAAGAGCAAATCACAATATGTCTTTTTTCCTTGGTAGGAATTATCTTTTAAACTCAAGATTATTAACTGGGAAAAAGCAAGGTCAAATGCTGAAGGTCTACATGAAGCAGGTTTATGATACAAGTTGGGGTGGGGAAAGTGGGGGAGGAACCAAGCATGAAGACAGTAAAATGGCATGAAAAATAAATCAAATGACCCAAGAATTGTCCAACACATAAAAATATAAGTAGAGGTGAGTGTTTGACCCAGTGGTTAAAATGCTTGCATCTGATACAGGAGTGCCTGGGTTTGATACTGAGCTTTGATTCCTGACTCCAGCTTCTTGCAATTTCAAACCCTGGGAGGCAGCAGTGATGGCTCAAGTAATCGGGTTCCTACTACCCACATGGGAAACCTGGATTGAGTTCCTGGCTCCTGGCTTCAGCTCAGCAGTAACGGCCACTGTGGGTATTTGGGGAGTGAACCAGTGGATGGGAGCTCTCTCTCTAACTCTCCAAATAAATAAATAAAAATAAAAATAAGTTACATGAGCCAATTTCAGCTTAGCTTATGTCCAAATTATTGCAAGTACTGAGCAGGACTTGAATTAACCTATTTATTTAACTGGTATACTATTATTATTTATGCTAGCAAGGAGAAAGAGAATTTTTAATAATTGTCCTGTTTGCATTGCATTTTACAAATCATTAACTCCTCACAATACTCAGGTAGGGTAGGTATGAATTGTGACTGATAAAGTGACTGGGGCTCTAAAAAGGCTAAGTCATTTGCCCAAGATGTGGTAACTAGTGAGTGGCAGGTTCTAGGACCACCTAGATTGACACCCAAATGGTAAGGCTGCAGTTAATGTATAATCAATAACTTAAGCTGCAGGACACAGGTGATCAGTAGCTTCCCCACTCTGGTCTGCATGGTTTTTATAAACTCCCAGAATTTATCACAGCATACTATTTTCCCTCAAGTTTTAGTAAAGTATCTGGCACACATTACGTTTTTGTACTTGCTAAATTATTCCTGTGTCGACACTACTATTCTCAGACTAATGGATTTTTAAAAAAATTTTATTTTATTTGAAAGGCAGAGAGAGAGTCTTCCATCCTCTGGTTCACTCCCCAGATGGCTGCAATGGCCAGAGCTGCATCGATCTGAAGCCAGAAGCTTCTTCCGGGTCTCCCACGCGGGTCCAGGGGCCCAAGGATTTGGGTCATCTTCTACTGCTTTTCCCAGGCCATACCAGAGATGGATCAGAAGTGGAGGAGCTGGGACACGAACCGGCATCCATATGGGATGCTGGCACTGTAGGTGACGGCCTTACCTACGCCACAGCACCGGCCCCCAGGCTAATAGATTTTTAGGTCCCTTTCCTTATTAGTGATTCTTTCAATTTAATAAGAATTGTTTCATTCTATTAGTTTCCATTTTGGTCAAAGTATGATTGTTTTAAAAATTCTAATGAAACCCTAAAGACTACAGGCCTTTGTTAAATAAGCCAATAAGGAATGAATAGATGTGTCAACATAATATATATGTATTAACTGGGTAACTTTGATAAATATTACATATCACACTTTTACTGATACCCACAGTAACCTCCTTGTGAGAAATTAGTCTCTCTGACTTCCACTAAACATATACATATGATTTTAGGTAACTGTCAAGTTCATTTAGTTAGTTATGGTTGGTTGACAGAAGAGAACTCAGATGTATTATACTTAATATTGTTTTAATCATAACTGGGAAGAAATTTGAAAAAACCAAATTGGAATATAAGAAAGTAGAAAACAGTTATCCTGTGCTTCTGGACAATTTTTTCTTCTCCTTTCCAAACTTAAATAACTGTTTTGAAGTGTTTAAGGAATAATAACTGTTCTCCCCTCTCTACAAATATACATCGATGTTAGCATTTTTCATCACTGCTCAACTACTCATTATAGGAGTAACAGATGCAATCAGTTCCCTACCATGGATATTTAGATTATTTAATTCTATGCAATATTTATCTTTTATATATTTGTCTCTATGCACTTTCCTCTTGACTTTAAGGGCAAAAAAAAAAAAAAAAAAGAAAAGAAAGAAGGAAGGAAGCAAGGAAGAAAGAAAAAAGAAAGAAACCAGTTTTCAGGTCCTCTAGCAATGCACAAGTCCCTTTTTCAACAGCTCCCACAATACTGCCCATTATTCTTCTTAGCTTTGACCAGGTCAACAGGGGGGAAAAGCCTCCTGTTTAGTTAATTTCCCTTTAACAATTTATTGCCAGTTTGTATTTACTCTTTAGTATGGTGGCTATTTAAATTCTGTGCTTATTTTTATAAATCAACTGGTGTAGGCCATGCCTTTTTTTTTTCTTCCTGTTAACTTAAAAATGCTCTAATTCAGGATATTAACTTCTGGTCTATGTTATAAATACTTCTGAGGCTGTCATTTACCCTGCAGTCTTATATTGTTCTTTGTTATAACACATTTTTAGTTTCTAATCAAATATTTTCCTTTATGATTTTTGCATGGAACACATTGGACTTCTAAAATAATTTTTTAAAAGATTTTTTATTTGACAGGTAGAGTTACAGACAGTGAGAGGGAGAGACAGAGAGAAAGGTCTTCCTTCCGTTGGTTCACACCCCAAATGGCCGCTACGGCTGGAGCTACGCTGATCTGAAGCCAGGAGCCAGGTGCTTCCTCCTGGTCTCCCACGTGGGTGCAGGGGCCCAAGCACTTGAGCCATCCTCCACTGCACTCCTGGGCCACAGCAGAGAGCTGGACTGAAAGAGGAGCAACTGGGACTAGAACCTGGGACCCATATGGGATTCTGGCACTGCAGGCGGAGGATTAGCCAAGTGAGCCACGGCACCGGCCCCAAAATAATTTTCTATCACTATGTTATATGGGATTCACCCAGGTTTTATTCTACTTATGTTGTTTTCATTTTTAATAGTTTAATTTCAAACTTGAGCTGTGCCCCTCACCAACTGGGTGACTCTGGTCAAGTTCTTGATTTCTTCATCAGTAAAACAGAAATATCAGTTGCTGCTTTACTGGGTTGTTGGCTGATTTAATATGGGGGTGCTTCCCAAAGTTAATGAAAAATGCAATTAAAAGATAATTTTGGTGCAAATATATTTGAAATCTTTGCATCTAATGGGTCTCCAATGATTCTTGGAAAATGTGTATTATGAAAATTCTGCACGCATTTCAATTTTTCTGCACCAAAATAAATTTTATCTGTAATTTCATTCCCCATGAACTTTTTTTTTTTAAGATGTTTTGATTTATTCGAAAGGCAGAGTTACAGAGAGGTGTTCCAGCCCTGGTTCACTCTCCAAGTGGCTGCAATGGCCAAAGCTGATCCGAAGCCAGGAGACAGCAGCTTCTTCGTGGTCTCCCACACAGGTACATCTTGAGCCATCTTCTACCACTTTCCCAGGCCATAGCAGAGAGCTGGATTGGAAGTGGAGCAGCCGAGACTCAATCCAGTGCCCATATGGGATTCCGGCACTGCAGGCAGCGGCTTTACTTGCTATGCCACAGCCCCCCCTGCCCATGAGCTCCTGAAGTGCCAGCACATAAGGCAATACAGGTGAAACACTTATTACAGTGCTCCGCCAGTCTAAGTTTAGAATATATTTTATTTGTTACCTATTATTAATGTCAGTCCTTAAATTTTTAATCAATTATAATTAATTTTGGTGCAAAGAAGGATGTCATCAACTAATCATTCTTCCTTCAAATAGTTGCCCCATCTTTGCATCAACTCTCTAAGGAAATTCAACTTAAAAGAGAAGAAGGGGAGAAGACACTTGTTCTTAGGGAGATTTTTGAAAGGGATCCTTCCCTGCTATTTTTCTAGCTCCCACAAAGGTCTGACTTTTACTGTGCCATCGACAAAACATAATGCTGGTGACTCTCTGAAGAGTGAGAGACGGGGAAGGCAGACAGGGTGGTGTGCGTGTGTGCGCACATGCATGTATGTGACATGCATGTATGTGACATGCATGTGTGCACAGGTGGCTCATGAGAAGAACAGAATATTGTTATTTGGGTCAGGGCATGTCAACATATACTATCGAGTATAGGAAAATATATTCCATTCTTTTGTAACATTAAGATAGAAAATTACAGAGGAAAAATACAATAGAATAGATCACATCATTAAAATGAATAGGACAAATTCTACAGAGTTTGGTTCTTTTTTCCATTCTTGGGTCTTTTTAGTTGTGAATCTGTGGATGGAGCCAGACTTAACCAATTCTTTGGTCTAGTGACCTTCAGGGCACACTGATAGAGTAAGAACTATTAAAAAAAAGTGCCACGGCCTAAAAACGCACGGTAGATTCTTTATACAGTCTCTTCCTCTTTAAACACCAGCTGTCTGTGAAACCCAAATGTTGTCTCCACCCTGGGAGAGACAGAGAACAGGAAGCATCAAAGACCCTCACATGGGCTCTTAGGAGACCCCAATTTATCCCAAAACCTGAGGTGGCTGTTGTTTCTTTTTTTATTTTTAAAACATAACAGCATAGGAAAACAAGACTTATCAATTCCTTTTTGAACTACAGTTTTTTTAAAAAGCTGTTTACGCTGGATGGTGGGAATCAGGGAATTCAAATAGTTCATGGGTGGATCCCATAAAAGATGCAATATCCCCACCCTAAATGTTTCCCAACTACAGTTCTCACTCAAACAGAATGAAGTGCTATTTGTTAGGGGAAAGCTCACTAGCCCAGCAGGGAAGGCTCAGAAATCCTGTAGGATGTAGGAGGATCTAGGAGTATCTGTTTCAATCCCAAGCAAAGCCACAATCCAAGAGGCCTGTGGCTTTTCAGTAGGGCCAATGCCAGAGAGGAGGAGGGCACTCCACAGACTGAGCTCCACAAACCTGGGCTGATGAATCCACACAGCAAGCCTGACCTCAGTGTTAATAACCATGACCACGATGCCAATTTCCTCCGTGTCTATCCCCTATGACCATACAGTTAAGCCTTCAAACACAGGCGCGCCGAAAATAACCCATAACACAATATGAGAGCAGCAAAGAGAGCTCCTGTATGGGGTTTCTGTGAGCAAAATCACAGACCTGAGTCACCCAAGCCTGAGTCAGACAGCAGCATCCCCTATGGGTACCATTTACTGTCCAGCTGCTCCACTTCTGATCCAGCTCCCTGCTACTGGCCTGGGAAAAGCAGCAGAATATGACCCATGTGCGTGGGCCCCTGCTACCCATATGGGAAAGCTGGATGAAGCTCCTGGCTCCTGGCTTCATCCTGGCCCAGCTCTGGCCATTGCAGCCATCTGGGCGGTGGACCAGCAGATGGAAGATCTCTCTCCCTCCCTCTCTCTCTCTCTCTGTAACTCTTTCAAAATAAATAAATCTTAAAAAAAAAAAAAAAAGGAAGGAATATGCACCTGGTTCATATGCCTTACATTTGGTTAGTAAAGAGGCACTGGATAGAATGGTACCAGTGGCTGTGCTCTGGAAAGTGAGAGAATGACAGGGCAGGGCACAGCCCTGTGTTTACGGTCTGCATTAAACAAGGCAGATACACTCAGACCATGGTTGGATGAAACACCACGCACGGCCATGCACACAGACCTGACATACACACAGTGGAATTCCCAGGGTTCTAATGTACAGAATGGGGGAGCGCATTCTAGATTTGCACATATCAGCAATTCCATCAGTTTAAACCAAGCCCCCCGGTGTCCTCTTATCCAGCTCCTTTCTGGTTGCAGTTACAGTGGAAAAAGAAAGAAGGCAGGGCTCAGTATTTGTGACTTGGAATTCCTGGGCATGCTTCCTTGTGAGGGTGTTTTTCCATTTCTAAACAGGGCTGACAGCACAGTGATTTTGATGAGTCTGGTCTTGGCAGGTGGCCCAGCTCCAAATCAGAGCACCTGGACAGTGCAAGACTAGACGGGCCCTTCGCACGTACCTCCGGGGTGAGGAACGCCTACCGTGGATGAGGCCTAAGTACATTCCTTTTCTCAAAAGCCTCCAGTGGTGGAAGTGCCGTTCTCAAAAATTCTATGTAGGGACTTCAAACTTGGTTTAAGAAAATGATCAAACATTTCTAAGATCAGATAAAGAAATGAAGGCTTTAAGGCTTGACTCAGCAATACAAGATTAAAGTTTTAATTAGCTACAAAATTTGCCAGTAGTAGGCCTGGCCATAGGAACCTGAGAAGCTAGGCGGTGAGGGTAAAGGTAGACCATGGGGCCATTTCCAGCGTGGTCTCCGAGAGCTATCAATGTTGCAGTCCTCGGATCTCCTGCAGCACGGCATGGGTGACTCACCCAGACGGCCATTCCCACCCAGCAACAGTGCTGCGGCTGGGCCCGAGCGTGGTTCTGCTTCTGTTGCTGGATAAAGTGGCTGACTCACCATGGAAGGGTCATGCCACCACTGGCTTGGGCACTGGAGCCAAGGGTGAGAGAGGAAAACAAAGCCACCTCAGCTGTGTAGCTCATCTTAGAGCAAGGGCACGCTGCAGTCATTTGGGGTGGGGTGTGGGGACGTATTTTCACACAAAACATTGCTAGAGAAATGCTCTTCATCTTTGCTCGGTGGGGTTTCACACTGTGGCTCTCTGATGAGGCAGCAGGCCGAGCTCAACGCCTCTTTGGGGTTGTGGGGTGCGCGATATTCACAGCACTTGTGGGGAGTTTCAAAGCAAAGTCCAAATCAAATACAGCGGTTCAGGACTCTGGAGAACTTCTGACAGGAGGGAGCACGGGGTTCAGAGTGTTCCTGGCGGGGTTCCAAGGCCCAGCACTCCAATGTGCTTTCCTGAATGCAATCTCTGACCAGGAAGAGAGGAGAGGCATGCCTGGGACTGGAAAGTGGACTCCACCGTCTTCACCAGCACCCATAACTGCCCTCCCTCGGCTGCCTCCTCGTTTTCCACTGCTCTCCACCCTCTCACAGGCAGCAGGATTCTCTGAACCTCAATTTTCTCCTCTGTAAATGGGGACAGTAATAGTTTCCATCTCTTTTGAGTGCTTTGGCATTAGAGTAGGTGGATCACACAGTGCTGGGACTACACTGTTTACTACTGTCATCTACCCCTCTAAATACACTTAACTAAGATAAATGATGTCTCTGGGTGCCGAGCAATACTCCAAGGAATAGATGTGGACAATGAAAGGGAAACAGACAAGAACATGCAGATCAGTGGGAATAAAAACAGAGCAGCAGAGGTGAGAACAAAAAGAGAAACGCCCAGAGATACACATGCTTACGTATCCACACTTTGTAAAAAATTACCAAGATTAGCTTAGCTCATTTACTTTGAATGTCTTTACAGGATGTCTGACCTCCACTGTCCAATCCTCTGGATTTGCCAACGTTCTCCTTTCCATCTGTGATAACCCAAGCCCGCTCCTTGCTAAAGCTCTCAGCTGGGAGGCTGCTACTAGGACTCCCACAAGGTGAGTTATGTTCTTCCAAAAAGCTGTGTCTGCTCCTAAACAGGTCTGTCAGTTGCAGTTCTCTGTAGTTATATAATTTCAGCAACAAATGCAATTATAAGAAAGTTAAGCTGGGGGCAAGCATTGTGGTACAGTGGGTTAAAGCCACCATTTACAACCCTGGCATTCCACATGAGTTGCAGGTTCCACTTTTGGCTGCTCCATTTCCAATCCAGCTGCCTGCTAACATGCCTGGAAAAGTAATGGAAGATGGTCCAAGTGTTGGGGCTCCTGAACCTATGTGGGAGATCCGACTGAAGCGCCTGGCTCCTGGCACAGCCCTGGCTGTCTCTCCCTATATCTTTGTAACTCATCATTTGAAATAAATTTTAAAAATTTCTTTTTATAAAAATGAAAGCTAAACTGAATACTTAGGAACAACTTTGTAATGGCGAGTCAGTAAAAGAATTGTCAAATCAGGTATAGGTGACACAATTTGTAGAAGACTATACAATGAAATAAAAAGATTTAGATGAATCCTGTGTTCAGAATTTCCCCATAAATGTATTTTAAGAGGGCACGCATCATTTATAATGAATCCCTTCTTTAACAAACTTTTCAAATATCCAACCACTAGCCCTTCTCATAACTACAGGGAAAACTTTAACAGTTTAAACCTAAGGGCTATCAATCATTAGGTGTTTCCTCCATGTAAAGCACTTGCTGAGTGCTCTTGAACATAATCTCACTTCACTCTCACATACTAATAAAGAGAAGGAGGGAGGGATTCATATTTGGTACAGTGGGTTAAGCTGCTGCTTGCAATAAATGACAGTGCTGGTTCTAGTCTGGGCTGCTTCTGATCCGGCTCCCTGGATATGTATGTGGAAAAGCAGCAGATGATGTCTTAAGTACTCAGACCCCTGCCACCTATGTGAGGGATCCTGATGGAGTTCCTGCCTCCTGGCTTTAGCCTGGGTCAGACAGGTAGGCTGCTGTAATCATTTGGTGAGTAAACCAGCAGATAGATGATCGATTCTCTCTCTCTCTCTCTTCCTTTCAAATGCATAAGGATGAAATATATTATTGCCTACTAGTACACAACTAGAAAACAGTAGAGCCAGGATTTGTATCTAAGAAATCTGTCCCCAGACCTTACAAATCTGGCCTTCATTCTAAAAGAGCACCTGAATAGTCAAATAATGGACCAAATACAATATTTTAGAACAAACCAATATGGTAGAACTCTGCTACAAACATTGGTTCTATTGTAGCTACTGTTGGTCTTCAGAATGCAAGCTTTGATGCACAACTGTTTTGTCTCCTCATTACTTAGCTTCAGTTAAGCAACGTGACAAAGAAATTATTACTACTGCTGAGTACACAAAACCTCCACCTCTGAAACAGAATCAAACATGGCTGCTCTCCCTGCAGCAACGGCCCACAGCCTGGAGGGTTGACCTTCTCCTCACAGCCTCAGCCACGCAAGCAGTGAATCAGGTCCACAGCCTTCCTCCTGGGTAGCAGGTGTAACAAACGCACAGAAACATACTGCTTCAGGAAATCTGAGTACCAAACCATACAGCAAGAATTGTTATACAAATCCTAAGTCAACAGTTCAGAATTACTGGAGCCAAGGAATGTTTACATTAACACTGACCCCCAGACAGGCCACCAGCAGACTGGTTTGTGCTTTTGATATGAAGGTTTGTAGAAAACTAGGAAGAAAATTAAAACCAAGGTTACTGGAAGTTATTATTATCATTGACATGATGCATAACAGGAAATGTTAAAACCACTGGTTCATTGTCAAGAATGCCTTAATTACAATCAGCAGTGAGTGATTTAAACATTTACAAAGGCTGCTCAAGTTTATCAGCAAGGGCTACAATAACTTCATAATTTTAAATGTGGATCTATTATGTGTACATGTATATGAGGTTAGGGGAAAGACATTTGCTGTACTTTATTTAGGTGCCTAATTAAGTTATTTCTGTTTTCTTCTTAGCCCTAGCACAAGAGCTTTTGCTTCAAACACAGAATTATCTCCCAGATAAACATTATTAAGAGTACCTAGTCAAAAGGTAAAAGGAGAAGGAGAATATATGTAAAATGGAAAGTGCCTCAAAGCACGATTCAATGCAATGTGAATGGCTTAACAAACAAGCCTTTGATTTGCGCTGAGAAGTTCCCAGGAACAGCTGTGCAGCCGGCATAAAATGGCTGATTCATGCTTTATCAGAGAGCTGGAGGGGATCTGAGATCATTCTAGGCCACATCTCCTGCTTTCACGGATGAGGAAGAGATCCACAGAGGTAAGTGTGCCCAAAGCCTAGCTATAGTGCCAAAAACCCCAGTACAATGCATTTTCCTTCCAAAATACTGATGTGACTACCTTAACTTATACTGTTACCTGACACAGTGATAAAACTGCAGATAAATATCAAATAAGGTCTTCCTATGTGCTGGGTACTGCGTTAAGTAGTTCACACGAAGAGGCCATTTACTTCTCGAAGTAAACCCTGTGAGATCAGAGCTGTTATTATCCTGATCGAACATCCGAGAAAGTGGAAATACACTGAGACTGAGCAACTCGTCTGAACTTACACAGATGGCATAGCCATGATGTGAACCCCGAGAGTTTGAGTTAAGAATCGGAATTCTTCAACTGCTCCAACACACTGCAATACCATTAAACACACTAAAGAATTACGTGAGTGGAAGCTCTTGCTATAGCTTTTAACAAAGAGCAAAACATAATTGAGAATTTCACATTCTGACATATCCCCTGAAGCCTACAGCCCTTGCTTCTTTTTGCTCTCTCAGTCTGTCTCTCTAGACTTGAGAGCTGTTTGGAGAGCCTGGATTCGGTATCAATGATGCCATTATTCATCGAGCCTGACAAATAGGTTGGTTTCAGGAAATCTGTGCTTCCACTTCTCCATTTCCCCTACTTCCCACCAGAGAATGAATGCTTCTTTCTCAACATTCCTATTCACAAAGGAAGAATTACTATTTTTTTAAAGAAGAAAAAGGAAATGGAATTAGTATGGAAAGCAATCAACTAATCTATTAGTAATGAATTTACTAGGCAGATTATTTATAATAGATGAAAACCTGAGTGCACAGCAAACAAGACCTTTATGTTTTGCTAAAGGGAGTGTGTGTGGGGAGGTCACAGTATTTGTATAATAATAGTAGACCGAAAGAAAAAGAAAAATTTCCCTCAAATTTTGTAAATGCACATTGTGCCAAGAGACTATTTCAGTGTTTGATATGATCAAGCAGTCTAAAATTTAGCAAATATTAGGCTATCAGTATGTCTAAACATAATTTTTATTTTTAAAAATATTTCTGAACATACTATTTATAATGAAGTGCTACAGAAATCCTGAATTTCATAATTTAAGTAATTTCTGGTTTAAAAAAAAGGCTAGAGTGGTCTCAGGGCAATAATGAACAATGTGAACACAATCTTGCTCAAGCATTATTTTAATCACATTACTCCAACATTCCATATTTTTCACCACAATAGTCTAAACATCTCAGTTCAGCTTTGAGAATTTCCTGCTGCCCAATTTCATTCAACTTGTAGAAAGATCTCCCCTGGTGTCTTTTCAAGATAGGCATCCCCCAAGATACTCAGACCAGTGCTACCACCAGGCATATTTTAGTCTTGAAAAGCCAAATGAGGAGTCAATTATAGCACCTGCCATTAACCAAAACATAAGGTTACTGCTTGAAGACATGCAACAGCCACATGGCATAGGTATTATCATTGCCATTTTATAGGACAGGACTTGCAGCTCAGAGAAAGTAAAGAAATGGTCCAAGAGAACCAAAGCATAGATGCTGAAACTCAGCTCAAGTCTGACATCCAAGTCCATGAGCTTCCCTTGACATCATAATGCTTCTTGCCTGGATGCCTTCTAGGCTCCCCTTTGACTAGACCCTTTCCTTTCCTTTTTCAAAGACAAGTAAAAATTATATATATTTATGGTTCAGATCATGAAGTTTTTTTTTTTAAGATTTATTTATTTATTTGAAAGTCAGAATTACAGAGAGGAGGAGGAGAGCCAGAGAGAGCTCGCGAGAAAAAGCCTGAGAGAGAGCTCTTCCATCTAATGGTTCACTCCCCAATTGGCTGCAATGGCCAGAGCTGTGCAGAAGCCAAGAGCCAGGAGCTTCTTCCAGGTCTCTCATATGGGAGCAGGGGCCCAAGCACTTGGGCCATCTTCTGCTACTTTCCCAGGCCATAGCAGAGAGCTGGATTGGAAGAGGAGCAGCCGGGACTAAAACCGGAGCCCATATGGGATGCTGGTACTGCAGGCAGCAACTTTACCCACTATGCCACAGTGCCGGCCCCCACCATGAAGTTTTGATACACACACTGGAACAGCTAAATAGGGCTATTTCATTATGCATCAGTACCAAGACTTATCTTTTTGTTGTGTGTGTGTTTTTTTCCCCCTAGCCTTCACTTTTTATGCCCAGTTTCAGACCCACCTTTACAACACCTTCCTGGACCTGTCCAGATTTTATCCTGAGTCTGTTCAGATTTCATTTTTTTTAGTTTTTTTTATAGTGCTTAAAACCTATAAAAATTTAAATATCTCACAATGCTGTTTGATATGCATTTCCTCTACTTCCCAACTTATTTTTAAATTTCTCAAGAGCTTTCCTGGGCTTGCAACACAGTAGGGGTGTCATTAATTCTTGGGAATTATTCTGAGGCCATCTGGCCTCCCTGTTTATATAAGAGGAGCCACTGTTAGATATTGGGCTGAGGCTCAGGACGTGCAGGAGGGTAGTCACAGAGTAGAGAAGGGAAGATAGACTGGGACTATATATAGAAAGACTCCCAATGTAGTCCACAGAATATGATTTGACTTAGGAGGTGATGAGTAGTCCTGAGAAGAACTTGGGAACTGCATGAGAGGAGCTCTAATTCAGGAAGACATGAGAATGTTTGGCTGCAATCTGAATAAATATCAATCAGACGGGGTGAGAAACCGGGTTTAGGATAGCCACAGGATCTGTGTCCATTTGTCTCTAACATTATTGGAAAGGTTTTACTCTTGCTGATTTAAATCTCAATGCCTTCACTCTGCACCAAAATGCATTTAGCACCCAATAGTCAAGACAGACTGTTCCAGATGCTGCAGAATGAATTATCTAAAGTCCCAAAGGGACAATAAAAGACAAACTAATTATAGCTATCATGAAGAGCTACTGATTCACTTTAATAAAATACATTTCTGAAATGGCAGGAATGATGTCTGGAAAGACTAATTTACTCAATGGGAGCAACTGAAGGAATTCAATTAATAATCATTGTTAGTGTTTGAAAAAATTGTATGTCAAATAATTTTTCAGCAAATTTTCTTTATGTGGCCAAGAAAAAGTCATGCATAAATCCAAATCTCTTAAGAACTATATCTTACCCTTGTTATTTTTTTTTAATTAAATGAGAAAGTCATTCAGCTGGTGCTTTTTTAAGTAGAAATAAGGAGAAAACACTGAGACAAAATGTCTAGTCCACATGATACAGTGTGTAAAATAGTGTCTAGCATGAATAGCAACATACTGTAATCTTTTTTTTTTTTTTTGACAGGCAGAGTGGACAGTGAGAGAGAGAGACAGAGAGAAAGGTCTTCCTTTGCCGTTGGTTCACCCTCCAATGGCTGCCGCGGACAGCACGCTGCGGCCGGCGCACCACGCTCATCCGATGGCAGGAGCCAGGTGCTAGGTGCTTTTTCCTGGTCTCCCATGGGGTGCAGGGCCCAAGCACCTGGGCCATCCTCCACTGCACTCCTGGGCCACAGCAGAGGGCTGGCCTGGAAGAGGGGCAACCGGGACAGAATCCGGCGCCCCGACCAGGACTAGAACCCGGTGTGCCGGCGCTGCAAGGCGGAGGATTAGCCTGTTGAACCACGGCGCCGGCCAACATACTGTAATCTTTTTAAAAAAGATCTTATTTATTTATTTGAAAGGCGGAGCTACAGATGCAAAGACAGAGAGAGAGAGAGAGAGAGAGAGAGAGGTGTCTTCCATCCATTGGCTCACTCCCCAAATGGTGCAATAGCTGGAGCTGTGCAGATCCAAAGCCAGGAGCCAGGAGCTTCCCCAAGTTCCCGTAAGTGGGTGTAGAGGCCCAAGCACTTGGGCCACCTTCTACAGCTTTCCCAGGCCACAGCAGAGAGCTGGATCAGAGTGGAGCAGCCAGGACTCAAACTGGCACCCAAATGATATGCTGGTACCGCAGACGGTGGCTTTATTGGCTACGCCACAGCACCAGCAACATACTGCAATACTGAAAGTTGCTTAGAGTAGATTTTAACTGTTCTCACAGGAGAGGTAATGCATATGCTAATTAATTTGGTTTAGACATTCCACAATGTATGCATATTTCAAAACATGCTTTACACAATAAATATAAAGAACTTCTATTTGTCAATTCAAACAATGTTTTTTTAAAAGATCAACAATCTTAAGAGAATGAGAACACAATCAGAAGGAAAAGAACCAAGAGCTTCCTCCAGTAAACAAAAGCAATTGTGATCGACTCCTAGAGAGGTCCAAGGTTAGCCTCTGATGATAAAAAGTAATTTGTGTTGGATGAGAAGGGGAATAACACGTCTTGGAGACCATATCCCTGAGGAATATGTCATTCTAGTTCTTGTGACCACTCAGGACCTGGGAGGATCCTAGAAACCAATGGCACCTATGCTTTGCGACAGTCACAACAGTGGCCACTTATGCTTGCAGGCGGCTCTTCCATTATCTTTCATCTTGAAACATCCTGAAGATACCAACACCTCACTATTCTTAACTCCTCTCCGCCCCCTCACAGGTGAAGAGCTAGAATGAAGCTTAGTGAGGTTAAGAAAAACTGCCCTAAACTTCTCAGCAAGTGACAGAGCTAGATTCTGAAACAAAATCATACTGATATGTCTAGAATTAGAAAGAATAAATCAAACAGTGCAAGTAATGACCAAGACCTAGTGGAAGGAGAGCCAGAGGCCCAACAGTCAGGTACAGAGAGAGTCAACTTACCGGCATATTTTGTAGTGTTAGATTCATCCATGGACCAAAAGCAATAATCAAAGGCAAATACCTGAATGAAAGAATAAAATATTAAACTTAAAAACTAGTTAACTTATGAATATATCAGAATGCCTAAATAAAGAAACTCATTTATGGAGATGAGAAGGATGCCGACTACTGTCTGATTTAAAGTCTCTTATAGGTTTGGTACTTTTGTTAACTCTGAAGTTTCTTTTAAACTAAATTTATAGCTACATCCTTGTATTAGAGTAAGTTGCTTATGAAAATTACTGTTTATCCAAAATTACTATTTATCCAGAAGATTACTATTTATCCAGACATCTTAAAAAATTTATTTTTGGCAAAAGGATACTTAATGAGGAATAAAACAATGACTTTCTCTTCCAAGTCTACAATCCCAATGTCTGTTGAAACCTGGCTGGATCTCTTATGGCTTCGCAGGTAACACTAAAACAAATAACCTTCATTTAAACCAGTTCCTTCCATCTACACCTACTCTCATTTCTAGTGTAGCCGAGTCCCCAGACTCCTCCCACCCCCATTCCCAACTTGGCTTCCTTCTGCCTCCTGTTTCAGTAGGCAATCTCCACCAAGTAACATCAGGAAGTCCACAATCCACTCTCCCATGTCTTAGTTGTCCATTTAGATACTAGATCTCAGGAATGGCTGATGTCTCTCCATAAGGACTCCCATCTAACCACTGTTTTCCATGCATATTACCACTACATGAATTCCAGATTTTATTATCAAACACAGAGCAATATCTCCCAAAGTGTGTTCCAAAAAACAGTAACTCCATGACAAAGTCCATGCGAAAAAATTAAAACCTGTTGCACATGGGTGTACAATCTTATTCCATTTGAGATTTTTGGTGCAATTCTCAATATTGAAGGCTCTGAAAAGTCCTCCAGTAAAGAAACTCACTCAGGGGCCAGCACTGTGGCACAGCAGGTAAAGCCGCCACCTGCAATGCTGGCATCTTATATGGACACCAGTTCAAGTTCCCATGCTCTACTTCTAATCCAGCTCCCTGTTAATGGCCTGGGAAAAGCAGTGGAAACCAGCCCAAGTGCTTGGGCCCCAGCCACCCATGCATGAGACCCAGAAGAAGCTCCTGGCTCTTGGCCCAGCCCTGGCTGTTGCAGCCATCTGGGGAGTGAACCAGAGAATGGAAGATCTCTTTCTCTTTCTGTCTTTCCCTGTTTCTTCGCAACTCTTTCAAATAAATAAATGAAACTTTAAAAAAAGAAACTCAATCATTGAGCTTTTTTTTTTTTTTTATCTCTTCTGTTGATTTTGGGGAGGAGACCCTTGTTTGGGTAACACCTATTAACTTGTCTTGATACTGGTGGTGCTTCTGAGAATATCCCTTAGCAAACTCTGGCCAATGACTCAGCAGCCTCTTTCCTGGGCTCCTTGCTATACTAGCAAGCAGTCTTTTGTTCTCTTGCAGTTTAAATCATAAACTGCAAGTCTTCCATGGACAGGGATCCTTCCATGCTTCATCCTCTCCAAGGGATGTCAAGCCCTGAGGCACAGTACCTATGCTCTGCAGCCTGGCCTTTGAGAATGGTCACAGGAGGCCCTGCAGCTGAATGGCCCAACTCTCTCATGCTCCAGCAGAATGTGCCCTTTCCTTGGAATCACTAGGGACAGTGTCCCCCTCTGTCTTTGTTCTCTTCATTTCTACCCTCCGAAATATTTCCAACTTCCTAAGGCCCACTTCAATATACTTTTCTTTCAGGAAGCATTCCTTGGTAAACCCATAGGAATGTTCTTTTCCTTCTCTGGAATTTCACAACATTGTTTAACATTTTCTAGGGCTCCAATCCCAATTACTTTATTTTTCACCTACTGTGCATATGATCTATGTACATGTTTTATCTCTACTTGTCTCCTAAGTTCCTTGAAGGCTGGAGCCACAGCTAATTCATCTTTGAAGCCGGCGATATCCTTAGCAGTAGTTTTGTAATTTCTTATCAAATGATTAATGGCATTGAGAACTTGCAAGGAAGCAGGCACCGAAGAGGAAACTATGCTCTGAATAGTTTCAGAGCTATGTATACTTAATTTTGATGCTTTTAAAACTGATTCAGGTATACTAGTATATGATGCACATAACTTACATTATCAATCCTGTCTCCAAAGAAAATTTTGTTACTTCTACAAACATTTGCTCTGGTCTTACAATGACCGAGTTTCAGAAGAATAGCTATGAAACAACAGTTTCAGCCAGCAGAGTGTGGAATATTTACTGCATTTCAAGGGCTGTTCCAACGACTCGAGAGACCACACAGGCATAATCCAGTTAATCTTCCTGCCTCTGGGCAGAAATGAACTTCAACACTTCTCCTGAGAGATGAGGATCTGTCTTGTTTTAAAACATTTCCAGAAAAGGAGATTCCACAACCTCCCTCTAATGGTATCTTGTAACACTTAACTCTCCCTCCCGGGACATTTTCTTTTCTTTTTGTCTTAAGTCAACTCTCCTGACTTTAAATGGTCTATAGAGGATATTTTTTAATGGGTATCTTTACTGTTCTCCTTTAGAGTCCCATTCAATTGCTTTGACAGTGCTATATGTAGTGCAAAAATCATGTATTTCCTATTTCCTAATTTTCATGCCTCCCCCACACTTATTTTTAAGTTTGCAATTCTGCATACTGAATGTTACAAACCTTCAGATTTACATACACAGTAAAGCTACTTGAACTAAAATGAAATTCGCCCCTAATTTTGAGGGCCAGTCTATCAGTAAGAATTATTCCAAATTCTATGGCCACCACCATTTCTAATAATCAAATGGTCACTTAAAACTGTTTTTAACTAATAAAAAAGATGAAAAAAATTTTTCTTTTTAAAATAGTAAAGCCCTTGGCCAGCACCGTGGCTCACTAGGTTAATCCTCTGCCTGCAGCGCCGGCACCCCGGGTTCTAGTCCCAGTTGGGGCACCGGATTCTGTCCCAGTTGCCCCTCTTCCAGTCCAGATCTCTGCTGTGGCCGGGAGTGCAGTGGAGGATGGCCCAAGTGCTTGGGTTCTGCACCCGCATGGGAGACCAGGAGGAAGCACCTGGCTCCTGGCTTCGATCAGCGCAGCGCGCTGGCCGTGGCAGCCATTTGGGGGGTGAACCAACGGAAAGAACACCTTTCTCTCTGTCTCTAACTCTGCCTGTCAAAAAAAAAAAAAAAAAAAAAAGTAAAGCCCTGCAAAGGAACTGCAGCACTGGTAGATCTGACAGTTCTTTCCTTGCCAAATTCTGGCCTCTGCTTGAACTGAGTATGTCTTGAATTTAAAAATCTTTGATCACTGGTATTTTAGAATCGTGAATCCTCAAACCATAAACAGAGTATAGATATTTTTTTCCTAAACATTTACTAAGAAAGCTATAATCCACCAATCTTGGTGATTTCTCACCAAACTCAAAGCAAATGAACATAAATTTCTTTATAAAGATTTATTTATTTATTTGAGAGGCAGAGGCAGAGGCAGAAAGAGATCTTCCATCTGCTGGTTTACTTCCCAAATGGCCTCAAGGGCCGTGTGGGTACCCATGGATAGGCCTGCCATGGGACCCCACCATGCTGGGCTTGGCTTATAGCAGTAATGCGGACGTAGCAGCTGATTGAACTTTCCATCTAGCTGAGGATCGTGGTAAACAACAAGATGGCGCTGATGCCCTGCCTGCTGCGTGACTCCACAGCTGATCGTGATCAAGTGCCGGATTGGAGAACTCTGTGCATGGACTGTGATTGAATGACTGTGATTGGTTGAATTCGTTATATAAGCAGACCGCGGGAGAAGGAGCACACACGCCAGCTTTCCCCCTTCTCCCGGTCCCCCACTCTTTTTCCCACTCGTTCTAAGTAAAAGTCTACTGAAGACCGATTAACTGTGAGCAGCGTCGTTCCTTTTGCGGCCAAAGGAGCGACAGGGCCGGAACTGAGCTGATCCCAAGCCAGGAGCCAGGAGCTTCCTCCGGGTCTCCCACATGGATACAGGGGCCCAAGGACCTAGACCGTCTTCCACTGCTTTCCCAGGCCATAGCAGAGAGTTGGATCAGAAGTGGAGCAGCCGGGTCTTGAAAGGGCGCCCATATGGGATGCCAGCACTGGATGCGACGGCCTTACCCACTACACCACAGCGCCGGACCCAGAAAAATTCTTATTTTTCTTTACTCTCAACTACAAGTGATCTTCTAATCTTTCTCTTCTATGAAATCTTCCACTGCTGCAGCCTGGTACTGGTTCACCTACAGTCTCAACAAACGCCTTTGTTCTTCTGTGTAGGTCTTCCTTCCAACTATAACTGGTGAACTTCTTGGTGACAGGGCAGTGTCCATGAGCCTTCAGATTTCATGCAGGGCGGCCTCTGCACATAATGTTTTTCCAGTTAATTCATAGATTGCCAAGGGAAGGAGTTGGAATGCAGACAAGAACATTCAGTGGATGTGAGACTGTTAGGACTAAGGAGTCCAGGCTCAGAATGTATTTGTAGAAGTTTCATTACTTTCAGGTGCTTGTTCTGGGGGCAGCTGGTTCCTTCAATGGTCATCAATGGTCAAATACAGACGTGGTTGCAGGACAAGCACCAGGATCCTTGTCAATACCAACGCTCCTTGGGTCAGGTCGATAAACAAGTATGACCATGGCAAGTTTAATTTTCAGTTTCCACAGAAATTACAACAATTATTTGTGTGTCACCAGAAAAATTTATATCCATCACTAAGGCAGTTGTAAAGATGTTTAATCTTTGTTTTAGGAAATCTGATCATGTCCCTAATAATCTTTTGAGTGCTACAAATGAACTTTTCATACACATTTATCCTTTTCACGGCCAAAATTTATTTGCAATTGAATAACACAAGAGTTATTAGTTCTTACAGCACTTTTTATTTCCCGATACAAAATCCATTGACATTTCAAAAGTAATAAAATCATTTTCTTGACAGTTATTCCTTAAAAACTGACCACCTTGGACAAAAAGAAAAACATCTGTTTTCAAAGAAATTGTAATAGAGAAATATGTTATTTAAGATTGCTAAGTCATTTCATTAGGATTCCTAATGCTTATTTAATGTATTCATTATGAAGCCACTCATATCTTAATTGGAGTATGAGAGGGAATTTCTCAATGCACATTTTTGTTAAATCAAATGGAAACAAAGTATAAACTTTTATATTTCATCAATGAGCACCCACCAACACTGGAAGAACATTTAGTGTAAAAGCATTCACACATTTTCAGCTAGAAAAAGAGCCAAAAGTACAGACGGTCTTGCGTTGTTCTCTAAGTCTGAAAGCCATTGTCTTCTACAAAATTCCACTCCACCTTTCCAGATTCGCACTCTTTCCCCCGGCTGCATTCGTAAAATCATGGAGGGGAACCAGCTTTCAATTCCCTGCAGCTTGCCGTTCATCTGCTCCGCCTTCAACAGCCTCTTCCACATGGTAGCTCTGCCTTTTTGTGAACCACTGAACATGCAGTAAAGTCACCAAAGCTGTTTTTAATAAGACAAAAATGCTGAATGATCCATGAGCAGGATACGGCACAGCCCAACTCCACTCCTATCTAAAAATCCTATCACTGATGACATTTCATCAAAATTTAATTTGCAGTTTAAAAAAAACTGTACTAAAAATTTTAAGAAATAAGCATCTTCTATGTTTCTTGGAGAAACAGAAGCCTCAATGTTCTAAGAAATGTGATGTGTTATGCATGGAAAGCCAAGACACTGTGGCAAAAAAAAAAGAAGACCTAAATGAAAGATCTCTGCGAATGAGATCCCAGTGGAACGAATGGGGCCATCAAAGAAGGAGGTACCTTTCTCTGAAGGGAGGAGAGAATCTCCACTTTGACTATGACCCTGTTGGAATAAGACTGAAGTCAGCAAACCCTAAAGGCTTCCATAGCTTCAGCAACTCATGACTAGAGCCTAGGGAGATTCCTGACGCCATAAACAAGAGTGTCAAATTGTTAAATCAACTTCAGGAGTCACTGTGTACTTAAGTCTCATGTGGGTTCTGTCCTTAATGTGTTGTCCAATGTGAAGTAATGCTATAACTAGTACTGAAACAGTATTTTTACACTTTGTGTTTCTGTGTGGGTGCAAACTGATGAAATTTTTACTTAGTATATACTGAATCAATCTTCTGTATATAAAGATAATTAAAAATGAAAAAAAATCTTGGTGTTAACTTGGAAATTGCATAGAAAATTAATCAATTAAAAAAAATATATATCATGTAGAATCTCTGTCCCTATACATTGTGAATTAATACTATAACTAGTACTCCAACAGTATTTTTCACTTTGTGTTGCTATGTGAGGGCAAACTGTTAAAATCTTTACTTAATATATACTAAACTGATCTTCTGTATATAAAGAGAATTGAAAATGAACCTTGATGTGAATGCAAGGGGAGAGGGAGTGGGAAAGGGGAGGAAGTTATGGGGGGGGGGGGGAAGCCACTGTAATCTATAAGCTGTATTTTGGAAATTTATATTCTTTAAATAAAAGCATTATAATAAATTAAAAAAAAAAAAAACAAGAATCAGCCCTTAAGGCATTTGGATCTGGCTGAAGAGCCCGTGAGAGTATTTTAGGCATGGAAAGCCAAGACACTCTGGGAAAAAAAAAAACCTAAATGAAAGATCCCTGCGAGTGAGATCCCAGTGGAAAGAACAGGGCCCTTAAAAAGGAGGTAACTTCTCTGAAGGGAGGAGAGAACCTGTCTGAATAAGATCAAAATCAGTGAACTCAAAAGGCTTCCATAGCCTTGGCAACTCATGACAAGAGCCTAGGGAGATTATTGACGCCGTAAACAAGAGTGTCAAATTGTTAAGTCAACAACAGGAGTCACTGTGTACTTACTCCTCATGTGGGATATGTCCTTAATGTGTTGTCCAATGTGAAGTAATGCTATAACTAGTACTGAAACAGTATTTTACACTTTGTGTTTCTGTGTGGGTGCAAACTGATGAAATCTTTACTTAATATATACTAAATTGATCTTCTGTATATAAAGAGAATTGAAAATGAATCGATGTGAATGGAATGGGAGAGGGAGCAGGAGATGGGAGGGTTGCGAGTGGGAGGGAAGTTATAGGGGAAAGGAAAGCCATTGTAATCCACAAACTGTACTTTGGAAATTTATATTCACTAAATAAAAGTTAAAAAAAAAAAGAAATGTGATGTGTAATCATGTTCCTAAACCATGATAACCAAACGTGCAGGCACTTCCAACTATATCACATCTGTAGTCTCTCATCGACTCTTAAAAAAAAAAAAAGGATTTATTTTTTGATAGGCAGAGTTACAAACAAAGATATCTTTCATCTGTTGGTTCAGTCCCCAAATGGCCACAATGACTAGGGCTGGGCAGGCTGATGCCAGGAGCCTGTAACTCCATCTGGGTCTCTCAAGTGTGTGGCAGGGGCCAAGTACTTTTACTATCTTCCCGCTGCTTTCCTAGGCACATAGCAGGGAGCCGGATCAGAAGTGGAGCAGCCGGGACTAGAACTGGTGTTCATACAGGATGCCAGTATCACAGGTGGCAGCTTAGCCTGCTGTGCCACGTTGCCAGCTCCTTTTATTCTGTCTGCTTTTATTAATGTGTTCTCCAATCATAAATAGTTTATTCTAGAAGGCCACTAACAGAAACCACCTGCCACTTCTTTCAGCTGTAGGTGCAGCAGGGAACTCAAACATAGTTTAGATGTTTTCTGCCCAATAGTTACTTACAATCTAGTTAAAAAAGTTATTCCTGGGAAAATATATTTTTTCAAAATAATTTTAATACCTCACAATCCTTCCCAGCACAAAATAACTAATCTGAAAAGATAATTTAATTTTATGCAAAAATTCCAAACATACACATCAGTTTTTGTGAAGTGAGACAAAGCTGACCCTCTTTCAATTTCTCTTCATTAAAAATCTCTCAATGTCATCTCAAATGTCACTCCCTTATGAAACTTTTATGAAGGACAATACTGCTTATTATTCTGAATTCCATGTCTGTATAATAAGACTCTGAGTGTGTATAAGCATGAGAATATAAGGGAACCTCCAAAAGTTCATGAAAAACTGAGTTAAAAGGTTAAGTTTACGGCAAAACTTCTTTGAAATTCATGCATAGTGTTTTTTTTTTTTAAAGATGTATTTATTTATTTGAAAGTCAGAGTTACACAGAGAGGAGAGGCAGAGAGAGAGGTCTTCTATCCACTGGTTCACTCCCCAATTGGTTAAAATGGCCAGAGCTGCGCCGATCCAAAGCCAGGAGCTAGAAGCTTTTTCCCAGTCTCCCTTGGGGGTGCAGGGGCCCAAGGACTTGGGCCATCTTCTGCTACTTTCCCAGGCCATAGTAGAGAGCTGGATTGGAAGTGGAGCAGCTAGGACTCGAACTGGCGCCCATATGGCATGTCGGCACTGCAGGCAGTAGCTTTACCCACTCTGCCGCAGCACTGGCCCCCATGCACAGTTTTTTAATAATGTGCGTTCACCAAGAACTTTCTGAAGACCCTGTATATTTATGATTTCAAAGTTCTTTTCACCCAAACAAGCATCTTTTAATTCCCTTTCTGTGAAGTTTTTGAAGTACCCTCACATAGAGCCTGGCACATGACGTGCCTCAGTATGTGGCAACCATTGCTACCACCGTCTACTTCCGGCTTCTCTTCTGTCGACAGGAGCGGCACAACTACCTCGTGGAGCATTTACTACGTACCAGGCTCCAACCCAAGTGCTTCAGATTCTTACCAAGCTGGGAGGTTTCCTGAGCCAGGGAACTGTACTAATTAATTTCTTAAGTACCCATAGGTGCTCAGTAGTTGCTGAATTAAACAGAGAAAAATGAAAAGGCAAAAATGGCCATGAGCGGAAGAGCCGCTGTGTCAGCATCAATGCACAACATGCTGCTTCCTAGCTCCAAAGTCCAAAGGGCTTCCCTTGAGGGGGAAAGTCTGCTCTATGTGGACTTGCTGTGCGTTGTATAAAGGAGCGTGTCTTTCTCTTCTATACTGCCCTCATCCTCTCTTCATACAATTGGCCCACTGTTCACATCTGCAGACCCAGCTGCCATCCGACTGCCTGTTCTGCCACTACCCACTTTGAAAACCAAGCCTGAGATCTCCCCGTAACTCCCTGTTTCTCCAGTTTTAGGCACACTGGCTGGCCACAGTCCTGTTTTGAGGCTAATTTTCAACTGTGTCCAACTGAAAGACTGCTATTAATATTAAAGACACGTTTCAAATTTGTTCACATTTTGCCACACTGCATTATGAGAATTGAGTCAGACCAAAAAGAAAACAAGGGAGAAAAAAATCAAAGTACTATATTGCATGTCAAAATTTATCCTTTTAATGCCAACCTGCAGCCCTTTGCTCTCTTTCGTCTCTTTCTCCTAATACAAAGATTGTAAAGAATCATCTGAAAAGGAGGTAAACTTCACTCATTTGGAGAAGCTGGACTAACACTGAAAGAAAAGCCCCGCATTGAAAGCCTGTCTGATCAAGGGATTGTCTACCACTGCTGTCTGCAAAAGCTGCTCTCTGCCCCATGAATCCCACCCGATATTTGAACATATCTGCTACTGAGCACAAACAAGAAGTGCCAGAAGCATCACCCTTATTACTGGGGAGTTCTATTGACAGAGCTACCTCCCCATTTTCAAATGTGTCAACAAACATTGTCTTTGTGCAATGCAATTAATCATTTCCTTTATAGAGGCCTATACAGACATGCCAACCATGTCTTGGATTGCACAGTCAACACTGCCTGACTGTGAGATGTCAAAGCATCTTCAAGATTCAAAGCAAGCCAACAGCATCATCTGTTGAGCACCTACAAGAAGTAAGGCCTTGGCTCTGAGCTCAGGGACTTTGCAACCTGTTGTAAGAGGCAGTGATGCTGTTTAGCAGTACTACACTGCGTTGCAGCTCAAATTTCTCAGGAAGTGTGCAGAAAGTAGCTCTTCAAGGAACTAATTCATGCTTGCTCTCATTTAATGAATGTGAAAACAGGAAGTACATCTCTCAAATCCCCAACCAACATTATAACAGCATACAGCTTCCATTTAACACTATACACATATAAACTAGTGATGCATAAACAATGAGGCACTCACTCCATTCCAACTCTTTCAAATACTCTACTTATCTCATGTTTAAAGTTTTATCACTCATTTCCAAAATCTGCTTCACTGGAGGCTGGGGGTGGGGGAGGGGTGTCACAAATGCACAATCTGTGGTATTTTGAGTTCTTTCATGCCCCAAATACTTCTCAAAAGACTGAGCCACTGAAATAACCTCTCCAGCAGCACATTCAGAATGCAATGTGGATATTTTCAAACAGACTATTCCTTATGTTTCAAATATCTAAGCATGTACTATATGACTCTGTCTAATCTCCCTGATAAATTATTCCTGTCGCTCATTACAAAGGAATTGGAGTCATCCTGACATCATCTACCATGAGCAATCTCTGGGCCTGGCTTGGAACATCCAGACCAAGACCTTACCTCAAGTGCCCATCACCCCATGCTGGACCACACCCAGTGCATCCAGCAAGCTAGGCTGAATCCAAGGCCCCAGGTCTCCCAAGAGTAAAGAACCAGAGGCAGCCCTAGGGTAGCAAATATTTACTGTCTGTCAGCTTCTGTTGGCAAGGTCTGACAGACAGCTCACTTGGCTGGGGACGAACCCACCTGGTGGGATGCCAGATCCCTGGATCCCTGATCCAGGAGGCTTTTACTGTTCTGGCTGGAGGTGTGGGTCAATGCCAAGGACAGGAAGCCAGTATTGTTTCTCTTGAGGCCTATTGTCTGTGCAACCTGGTACCTTGCCAGCTGCATCTGAGAGCATTCCAAGGCACAGAGTTATGGGAGAATACCTGGCTCTGCATAGAGCCAGGCAGAAGGAAAGGAGGGAGGGGTACCGGCAGAAATTTCATGATGAAAATACAGAGCCCCATCTTTCTGAAGATTTTTTTGTTTGTTTAAAAAACCAATTGGGAAAATTTTTACAAGTCTGATTTAGGGTGATCAAGTTAGTGGACTGTATTATTAAGTCAAATGCCCTCCCTGTAGGATGATTATGCATCCCTTGTCTATTGCTACAGGATTTGCAGTGCCTCTCGTACGAGGAATACAATTCCTGGCCCTTCTGATAGGAGGTTTGGCTGTGGGACTTACTTTGGCCAATCAAATGTGAACAAAATGATAAATGCCAGTTGAAGGCAACAGCTTTAAGAGGCTCCTATACAGCTCTCTCTCTTCTTCCCTTCTGCCACAGTACAGCTGGTGTCTCTATTGGTGGGTTCTGCATCCGTGGATTCAATCAACTGCAAATCAAAAATATGTGGGAAAAGAAACGGCATCTGTACTGAACACATACAGACCTTCCTTCCTTGTCCTTATTCCCTAAACAATACAGTATCACGACTAATCGACATTTGCACTGCATAAAAGTAGAATAGACCTGAACTATATGGCAGGATTATATAGGTTGCATGCAAATAATATGCTGTTATAGATAAGGAACTTGAATTTTGTTGTCTGTGCATGTGTATGGGTGCGTGCCTAGGGCAGGTGGGGAGGGAGGCTTGGAACCAATCTCCTACAAACACCAAGAGAGAGTCCTCTCTCGGAAAGGGACAACTGTATTAGCAAGTCTCAGGTAGGGGCTATTTCTTCAGATGAGGGCCCAGATTGAAGTCACACAGTGCAGAAGAGACAGTGAATCTCAGCTGACATGTAAAGTTAGAGAAATATCCCTTTGTTTTCTCAAGTCACTGAACATTTAAGGCTGTTACTGCCACATCACCTAGCACAGCAGACTTACAGAGGATAAACCTAGATTGTTATCTACCCTATAGTCTACACTCACCAACTTTTCTGTCTCCTACACCCAGACGAACTTCCTGCATGCATAGCTGTAATCATGTCACTTTTCTGCACACACACACATACACACACACAAATACCCAATCATCTTCATGACTGATTAAGGTCAGACTTCCAAATGCTTGATAACTTTTCCTTTCATGTACTTTACTCTCTAACCAGTGATGTGACTCATTACTTCCTAACATATCAATCACTTTCCTGTTGGTGTTCCTTATACACAACTTGATTCCTACCCTAAACTTCTAGCTTTAGAAGCCCTGTCCATCACTGAAGATCCCCTAAAGCTCCACAGTCAGCTGTGAAGCATTTCTCCTCTTAAGTCACAGAGCACTACAGAGGCAGGCTGAGAGTTGGGCCTGACGGTTAAGACACTGGTCAAGACACCCTAGTCCCATATCGGTGTGCTAGGTTCAGTAGTGCATCCCAGCTCCTGACTCTAATGTGCTTTCTGCTATGTGCACCCTGAGAGGAGTGGTGATAACTCAAGTGATTGGGTTCTAGTCACTCATGTGGGAGATTTGAATTGACTTCTTGGCTTCCAGTTTGGGCTTAGCTTAGCCAAAGGCATTGCAGGAATTTGAGGAGTGAACCAATAGATGTGAGTCCTCTCTCTGAAAGGATGCTCCATACCAAGTAACATGTTTGCTCTGCAGCAGCCCCATTCCATAGAGCGTGGATGTGAGCCATATATTTTATCTACCATATTTTCAGACATATTAGAAAAGCAAAAAGAGAGAAAAATAATTTAAATATCTAACCCAGTATATCCAAAATATTTATCTCATATTCTTCTTGTTTTTTTTCCTATGAAGTCTTCTAAATCTAAATAAAGTACACATTCCACTTAAAGCATATCTCAATTCTTACTGGCCACACAAGGCCCAAAAACCACATGTGGCTAACTAGCTACCACACAGAAAGTTACAGGTGGAAGGTGTCTCATTTGAAAGTCAATGTTTAGTTTTCAAAAATTCATGGCAGCAAAAAGGTAAAGGCATCTAACTGTGCAGTCACTGGTGCAGTCGAAGGTGCAGTCACTGACTGCAGAACCACCACAGGACACATCCACACTTTCGATGGCAAAAGCAATTAAAAAGAAAATGAGTGAAAAACTAGACAGCATTAGCAGGGCACACTATGAAGGTATTTCAAAAAGTCTGTGGGGACCGTAGCTGTGGTACAGTGGGCTAAGCCTCTACCTACACCGCCGGCATCCCATATGGTTCATGTCCCAGCTGCCCCTCTTCCGATCCAGACCTCTGCTATGGCCTGGGAAAGCAGTAGAAGATGGCCCAATGCATGGGCCCCTGCACTCATGTTGGGGACCCGGAAGAAGCTCCTGGCTCTGGGTGGGCTCAGCTCTGGCCACTGCAGCCATTTGTGGAGTAGACCAGTGGATGGAAGAACTTTCTCTTTGTCTCTCCCTCTCTCTGTAATTCTCTCTCTCAAATAAATAAATACAAACATTAAAAAAAAAGGTCTGTGGAAAAATGAAAAGGTAAATTTGGTGCAAAAATGTTTAAAATCAATGCATCTTTGTTTATAATATGCGTTTTCCACGAGCCTCTCGATAATCTCTGGTAAGATTTCTCTCCCTTTTTTTCCGAGCAGTTTTTATAAAGCCAGGCTTTTGGTGCTTCTTTAAATGATTGGCCTTCAAAAAGTAAGGAATTTATTTTGCTGTAATGGTGTAGATCTCTTCAGCTCACCACTATGTCAACAAATTGACATACCATGAAGTAGGATCAAACGTCTTGAAGTTCAGAAGTTCCTAATCTCTCTTGGGAAATAAAATTTTAAAACACTGAAATGATTTTAATTCGTAAGATCAAATTGCTCAAACAAATCCTACATAACATACTAAACACAACAGTCATGAGGTAAAAATGACAAGTTGAGTGAAACAGGATGTGGCCCTACACAAAGTGGCTTTGCCTATATGATCAGCCTCTGTATGTGTGGATTCTGCATCCCTGGACTGAAAATATTAGGAAAAGAAAATGTGTATCTGTACTTGACATGCACACATTATTTTCTAAATAATACAGCATAAAAACTACACAGCATTCAAATTGTATTAGGTATCAAAAGAATTCTAGAGGTGATTTGAAGTGTATGAGAAGATGTATGTAAGGTATGTGAATATTATGCCATTAAAAACGGATGCATTTACATATTTATTTGAAAGGCAAAGAGACAAAGTAAGGAGAGACAGAAAGAGAGATTTTCTATCTGCTAGCTCAATCCCTAAATGACCACGACAGCAATGGCTGGGTCAGGCCAAAGGCAGGAGCCTGGTACTCATCTGGGTCTCCTGTGTGGGTGGCAGGGACCCAAGCCCTTCGGCCATCATCAGCTGCTTCCCAGGTGCATTAGCTGGGAGGTGGATCAGAAGTGCAGAATAGCTGAGACTCAAACCAGGCACTCTGACACAGGATTGCGGGCATCCTGAGACAGCTTAACCCCTTGTGCCACAATACCTGCCCCACAATTTATATAAAAGACTCGAGCATCCACAGGGTTTGGTATATTCAGGAAGTCCTGGAACTTTTCCCTTAGATAATGAGGAAATCTGTATTTACCTTTCCCCTCAAACTCCTTACTCTTTCTTCCTACCTTGCCCCATAAGACCCCTCAATAGAGTAACTTCTCACCACCATACGGCATCACAGAAGATGACCAGACTGTCCTAGACTGGCAATGAGAAGGCACAGACTGGCACCAAGCTCTTCACAGGAGGGTCTTGGTCATTCCACCCCTTAAGCTTCAAGCTTCTGGTTTCAAACAAGGTTAAAATGGTCTGAGGTCAAAGATCTCTTCTAGCTTTGCAGTGCTGACTTGGCACTGGAAGGCACTCAGTAACTATCAAGTGATTAGGGACCAGCATTTAGCGGAGCAGTTGAGATGCCAGTTATGATGCCCACGTGCCATGCTAGAGTGCCTGGCTTTGATTCTTGGCTCCTCCTGATTTCAGCTTGCTGTTAATGCAGACTTATAGCAACAGCGATGGACAAGTTCCTGCCACAAGATCTGGGGGAGTGAATCAGCAAATGGGAGATCTGTCTCTCTGCTAAATAAATTAAATTAAATTAAATTAAATTAAATTAAATAAAAAGAAATTGAAGGACAGAAAGGAAAAATGGAAGTACAAGAAATTTTTAATTTTTTTCCTCCTTGTTTCAGTGTCTCTCTTCAGAACAGCAAGATACTCCTGCCAGGCATCACAAAAGCATGGAGTAGAAAAGGTACTAGAATATGCCCATCATTCTGGGGCCACCTGAGTCCAGAAACTGGCCATCAGAGCTACTGTGACTGAGCACATTTTCCTAGGCACATCAAGAGGGCTTGTAGAATGTCTAACGAGGAATCCTGTACACAGTGTGTCTTCTCTCCCCTCGTTACCTCCAGCCCAAACCTCAACTGTAGCAGAGAAGGCCTTACCTCTAAGACAGAAATCTTGGACTGAAAATGAGAATCACACTGAGAAGGAAAGACACATCTACCTTGACTCTGATAATTATGTGACAAAGGCTCTTTTTAAAGTATGGAGGAGATATAAAGCAGATGTCTCTGTGGTTGTTCAAAAACTTATTTTTCTGCTGAAAGGAAACAGAACATGTTCTCCCACAAACACTGCAAAATTTGTAACTGGTAAAAGTATAAAAAGATATGCACACAACTCTATTGAAATAAATGTTTCTATGTTTCTCTGCTCAGAAGTACAACTTTATAACTTGAGACACATAACAAAGAGAAAAATCCAAAAATTAGATACAAAACAACTGATATATATCGATTTGTATAAATTTTCCTTTCCACTTAGATATGCTATATTACACATTTTTATAAAAAATTTAAATCTAACATTTAAAAGTCAGCTGGGGGCCAGTGCTGTGGTTCAGCAGGTTAAGCTGCTGCCTGCAGTGCCAGCATCCCATATGGGCGCCAGTTTGAGTCCCGGGTATTCCACTTCCAATCCAGCTCCCTGCTAATGTGCCTGGAAAAGCAGTGGAAGATGGCTCAAGTGCTTGGGCCCCTGCCACCCATGTGGGAGATCTAGAAGAAGCTCCTGGCTCCTGGCTTTGGCCTGGTCCAGTCCCAGTCATTGAGGCCATTTGGGGAGTGAACCAGCAGATGAAAGATTTCTCTGTCTCTCCTCTCTCTGTAACTCTTTCAAATAAATAACTAATCTTAAAAAAAAAAAAAAGCCAGAAGGATATTTCAATCTTTTCCTTGCTCTAACATAACACTTAGGAAAAAATAACTTTTAGGAACAGAAGAAACCCAATTTGGGGGCTGATGTTGTGGCGTAGAGGGTTAAGCCACCACCTGCAGTGCTGGCATTCCATATGGGCACTGGTTCAAGTCCCCGCTGCTCCACTTTCAATTCAGCTTCCTGCTAATGCACCTGGGAAAGCAGAGGAAGATAACCCAAGTGCTTGGAGGCCCACACCCACTTGAGAGACTCAGAAGCAGCTCCTGGATCCTGGCTTCGGCCTGACCCAGCCTTGGCCACTGCAGCCATTTAGGGAGTGAACCAACAGAGAGATCTCTCTGTCTCCCCCCTACACACCCCACAAAACTACCTTTCAAAAAACTAAGATAAGTCTTTAAAAAGAAAAAAGAAACTTAATTTGGGTATAAAATGTTCAACCTGACCACCAGCAGCACCATTGATGAGAACCTGGCTTCTCTTCTAATTTTCACTGGCTCTGCCTCCTCTTCCATTCCACAAAGCACGATGGATCCCAAGGTGCTGACCTCTGTTCCATTTCATGTGATCTCTTCTCCCTTGACAACATAACGGATGCCCCTTCCTCCCCACCTTCCCCAAGCCCCCCAGGACTTACCTAACCCTGCCAGGGTATAGATTGTAATCTACATCCCTACCAGCATCATCATCAGATGCTTTGCCACCTTTCCTACTGAATCCACTCTAACATGGCACCTGCCAACCTCCTGTGGAAGCAAACTAGCTCTTCCTCCTTTAGTTTCTGCTGATTTTTCAAACACTCAGTTTCAAACCTGAGCCGACGCAGGCTCTTTTTCCCTGCACTGTCTTCTCTCATGCACGGTTAGCATTTACATCCTGGAGACTCTTCCTGTAAGGTTCTGCTCATTCTTCCCCTCCTCGTCTCTGGTATCATGGGTCCTGCTCCTGTGAAGCCCCTTCATCCTTCATTTCTGCTGCATTTCTTGAGCACCCAGCATCGGTTATTTTGTTAGAGCTGCAGATGTTGCTCTCACTACACCTGAAAATGTAGATGCGGCTTTGGAACTGGGAAACAGGCAAAGGTTGGAAGAGCTTGGAGCAGCAGGTTAGGAAAATCCTAGAATACCGTACGTGGAGCACATGCGCAATTCCTGTGAGGGCTCAGGAGATGAGGAGTCTAGGAAGCTGGTCTCAGGTGCAGACAAGGAATGGGAACGAGAGTCGAGGCTGCGTCACCACAAAGCACTCGGCTGAACTGTGTCCAAGCCCCAGCGTTTCATAGAAAGCTAAACATAAGAATGATGAAAAACTAGTAGAAGATATTTCTGGACAGCAAAGTGTTCAGGCTGCTACTTGGTTAATTTTCACTGCTTATGCTCAGATTTGGGGACAAAGGGAAGCAGAGCAGAAAGATTTAGAGAAGTCACGGCCTGGTCCTATAAAGAGCAGAAAAAGCCTGCTTGGGAAAGAAGAGTGCCCAGCTTGCTTAAGCGATTCACATGAGTAAGTGGGAGTCACGGGCTAATCCTCAAGACAACGGGGAAAAGGTCTCAACAGCAACTCAGAAATCTGACACAGATCCAGAGGCCCAGGAGGGCACAATCGTTCCAGGAACTGGGGTCCAGAGTTTTCTGCACTGGCTTAGCACACAAGGCTGCCCTGCTTTCTGGGAAAGAGCTCTGCTGTTGACTGTGGATTAAGTAGGCCCAGGAACAGCCCATGCTGGTGGCAGACCTTGGTGTCCACATGGTTCTGGTTCTGCAGTTGCACAGAATGCAAGAGCTATGGGGACTAAGCTGGCTTCCACTAAGATTTCAAAGGAAATCCTGAGAGGCCTGACGGAAGTTAGATGCAGGGACACAGCCACGGAGTTTCCACTGGGACAATGTCCAGCTGAGCCACGGGAGCGGAGATGAAGCAAGACCCCACAACAGTTACTAGCAGCATGCAAAGCTGGCATGGGAGAGCAGCCGCACGGGCCGTGAGCTCACCACGGAGGAGGTTCCTCTGGAGGCCTGGGAGTCCTCCCACCACAGTGTGCTCAGGAAGCCTGACTGGGATTTGAGGTCCGCCCTGCTGAGTTTGCCTTGTTTGGGGGACATTACTCCTTTCTACTTTCTAGAATAGGAATGTTTATCCTATCACCATCCTGCCGTTGTGTGTTGTAAGTAGATAACTTGACTTTTATTTTACAACTAAAAAAGTTTGCCATGAGTCTTAGATGTGACTTTGGACTTAGACTTTTGAGTGAGGTTGCACTGAATAAATACTTGGCACGACTGAGGATGGAGTATCGTATTTTGCATTGTGAGAAGGGCATGAATTTTGCAGGGGCAGGGGGTGGTAGAGTCAAAAGCCCATGGCTTGGATATGTCCCCCAAGGGTTCAAGTGCTAGAGATGTGGTCCTCAGTGTGGCAGTATTAAGCTGAGGTCCACAGGAAGGAGGTCAGGTCACTGGGAGCACTGCAATCAGGAGGGATTAATAGTGTTAGTTCCCATGGAAATGGATTGCAAGAAGAAAAAAAAAAAAAAAGCAAAACAAGCCCTTCTCTGCACATATTTCCTGTCTTATCATCACAACTTCTAGGAGCTTGTTTGCAGATGTTTTTCAAATATATGACTTCATTGTCTACACACAAAGACACTTTTGCTGCTTCTTTTACAATTTAGATCCCTCCCTCCCTTCCCCTCCTTCCCTTCCTTCCTTTCCTTCCCTTTCTACACTCCTTCCCTTCCTTCCCTTCCTTCCCTTTATGGCACTGGCTAGGACTTCCTGTAGTTAGAGTGATATCCTTGTTTTACCTCTTCCTTTAGGTAGAAAGTGTCCAATCCTGGCCAGTGCCACAGCTCACTAGGCTAATCCTCTGCCTGCGGCACCGGCATCCTGGGTTTTAGTCCCGGTCAGGGCGCCGGATTCTGTCCCAGTTGCTCCTCTTCCAGTCCAGCTCTCTGCTGTGGCCCGGGAGTGCAGTGGAGGATGGCCCAGGTCCTTGGGCCCTGCACCCCATGGGAGACCAGAAGGAAGCACCTGGCTCCTGGCTTTGGATCGGCACAGTGCCCGCCGTAGTGGCCATTTGGGGGGTGAACCAATGGAAGGAAGACCTTTCTCTCTCTTTCTCTCACTGTCTAACTCTGCCTGTCCAAAAAAAAAAAAAAAAAAAAGTGTCCAATCTTTTATCATTTAGTATAATGTGAGCTGTAGATTTTTATCATATGTCTTTTATCAAACTGAAAAATGTTCTGCCTACTAGTAATTTGCTGTCAACGTTGTATCTGAAGTTGGTGTTGAATTTTGTCAAATGATTTTTCCAGCATCTATTTTGATGATCACATGGCTTTTCCTCTGCAGCCTGCTAATATGATGAATTACGGAGATTTCATAATTATGAAACTCTGACTTAAGTTTTTAGAGCACATTCTGTCAACTTAAATTAAAATGAAAGGAGATGGTATAGAGAGTTCCCATGTACCCTCTCTTCCTGTTTCCTCTATTGACAACATCTCACACTAGTGTGCTACATTTATTAAAACTAATATATTAGTGATAACCAAGCTCCACAGCTTACGTTAGGGCTCACTCTTTGAACTATATACTTCTATGGATTTGATAAATGTACACTATCACACCATAAAGAGTTTCCCCTATGCTGTACTTACTCATCCCTGTCCCCCAACTCCTACAACCATTGACTTTCTTTCTGAAGCACTCATTTGCAATGAATTTTAATTGAGATTTAAAGTAGATCTGTCATAAGTGCTGAGTTAAGGATAGCTATTATTACTAGTCACAGTCATAATAGTATTCAAACAGTACAGTTCTAGGTATGGATAAAAAGGATCTGAGAGCCTTCTCCCATAATAGCTGGATAACAGTAGTGATGACTCGACCAAACATTCAAAAGGACACACCTCCGCTTTCTCCTAATTAACATTTCTACATTAGATCTTAATGAACTATACAACATCCTTACCTATAATAGAAAGTGCATATTACAGCCAGGTGATTATTACTATTATTTACCATCATCACATAATTGGACGTAATTTCAATAATTACTCAAACACAGGCCACATGAATAAGTCATTTCTTAGGAAAATACAAATTAATGACAACAGAATTTAAGTTAATGTTGATGGATCTAAGGGTCAGGGAGCATGTTCCTTTTCAGGTCAGGCCAGGGCAACACACACCAGGGATGTGGAATAGTCAGACACATGGGTCATGAGAATGGATTCATAGTGGTGAGTTTGCTCTGGCAAAATGGCTCTGTTCATCTGTGAAGGGGATAATTACATAGCTGGACTTGAACCTCCTTTCTACTAAACTGGCTTGTGCCTTCCTGCGCCAAGTGATAACTCACTCTCTTTCCTTTCTTCATTCATTGATGTTGGTACCACCTACTAATAACATCCATATAAGTTTTGCATTTTCCATGTCATATAGTTGAAATCATAGAATATATAGCCCTTAAAGATTGGCTTCTTTCCACTTAGTGACATGTAATCAGGTTTCCGGTATGTCTTTTCATGACTTTTTTCTTATTTTTTTTCTATCATGGAATAATGTTCCATTGCATGTATGGAGCAGGTTTATTTATCCATTCACCTGCTAAAGGAAATCTTGGTTGCTTCTGGTGTTTGGTAATTATGAATGAAATTGCTATAAACACTTGTGTGTTGGAGTTTGAGTGAACATAAGTTTTCAACTTATTTGGGTAAACAGAAGTATGATTGCTGAGTTGTATGATAATATAGTTAGCTTTGTAAGAACATGCCAGGTTCTCTTCCAGATTGGCTGTCCCATGTGTCATTCTCACCAGCAATGACTGACAGTCCCTACTTCACATCCTTCCCAGCATTTTTGGATTTTGCCCATTCTAATAGGTATATACATGTATCCCATTGTTGCTTTAATTCTCTGACATATGTTGAACGTATTTTAATGTCCTTATTTGCCACTTGTATGTCTTCTGTGGTGAAATGTTTGTTCATATCTGTTGCCCATTTTTTCAATTGAGTTTTCATGTGCTTTTAAAGAGTTCTTTGTATATTTTAAACACAAGTCTATTATCAGGTATGCTTTCTCCCAGTCTGTAGCTTGTTTCTTCATTCTCTTAACAACATCTTTTGCAGAGAAGTTCTTACTTCTAATGAAGTTCCATTTATCAACTTTGCCTTTCATGGATCATGCTTTTGGCATTGTATCTAGTCATCACCAAACCCAAGGTCACCTAGATTTTTTCATATGTCATCTTTGAGAAGTATTATAGCTTTGAATTTTATATTAAAGTCAATGATCTATTTTGAGATAATATTTTTGTGAAGGATGTATGGTCAGTGTTTAGATTTTTTTGCATCTGGATGTCCAATTTTTTCAACACCATTTGTCTGTTATATACTTCATTCTAATATTTTCTGCTAACTTATTTGATTCTCTCTTCAGCAGGATCTATTTTGCTGCTAAAACCCAACACTAAGTTCTTAATTTTGGTTTTTTTTTTTTTTTTACTGAGAATTTCTATTGGGTTATTTTCCAAATCTGTTTTGCCAGTTTTTATAATTACCAGTTCTAACATTTTTTAATTTGAAGTTTTATCTCCTTAAACACAACAAATATATTTATTGGAAAGTTCATGTCTAATAATTAGAATATCTGAAGCACCTGAGAATCTCTTTCTTTCTTTTTTTTTATTTGACAGGTAGAGTTATATACAGTGAGAGAGAGAGACAAAGAGAAAGGTCTTCCTTCCATTGGTTCACCCCCCAAATGGCCACCACGGCTGGAGCTATGCTGATCCAAAGCCAGGAGCCAGGTGCTTCTTCCTGGTCTCCCATTCAGGTGCAGGGGTTCAAGCACTTGGGCCATCCTTCACTGCCCTCTCAGGCCACAGCAGAGAGCTGGACTGGAAGAGGAGCAACTGGGACTAGAACCTGGTACCTATGTGGGATGCCAGCACTGCAGGCAGAGGGTTAACCAAGTGAGCCACAGCACCAGCCCCAAGGATCTATTTGTATTTTTAAGTATTTCTTCTAGCTCTTGTTCATGTCACTTTATCTTTTCATGTACCTCTTTGATTGTGGGCTGGCTATCACATTTCTAAACTGTTTGTGGAATCGTTCAAGACTTAGGATTACATTTGTTTCTGCCAGGTGCATATGGACACCTGCATTCTGAGTACCACATGACTGGAGCACCTGACACCTGCATTATGGTATCATTTTGACTCAACAGTGGTGCTTGAAATTTATTGGATGGCATAAATTACTTGGAAGCAAACAGCAATCCATGTTAAGGATGGCTTACTTGTGTTTTCACATTTATACTCCACCCAAAGCTGGTTCTTGATCCACGTGGTTAACCCAAAATATAAGGAGATTACCAAGGGTTCCAACCTCTGGCAGGACCTGAACTCCAATGATTCCCCTGTCCACTCCCACAGGCCCAAAAGCTCTCAGCACACTGCTTTGCCTTTGAGCTGATCTTCTGTAAATGGAAAACACCCAACACTAGCACCATTTCTCGAAATTTTCACGTGCTTTTTGATCTTACTCCAGCAATTCTTCATTAAAGCTGGTGTATCACCAGTGTCTTCAAGTACAAATCTGTAATATTTTATTTATTCCTAGTTGTTCTCAGTGGGAAAGGTGATGTTAGTTACCTAATTTGTCATTTTTGAAGGCAAAAGTCAGAATAGGAACTTTTCTTATGAATTTTGCAAATTCTTTGCTTCTTGCAGTCTTTAATACAACCAATATTATTTGAGTACTATATTGTGCACAGATTCCCTACCCAACCCCTGTTAGAACGATAGGGCTGGGTTTGATTCTTGAAGCAGTGTCTCCTGCCTGGAATAATTTGTTAAATTGAATCAATTGGTCTTTTCAGATGCTTTGCTGATTATTCATACCAAAAACTGATTATTTTAAATAAATCAAATTTCATTCTTACATAAGTATCATTAAAAACACCTTTCTTTCCTTTTCCTGTTTGCTTTTAACATTACATAGTTGCTACAAGGAATGGCCTGTATCTACTTTATTGTCTTATTTTATTTGGCCCTATTATGTCATTTATTAGATTTTAAAATGAACTTTATGCATTCCAGATGTGCCTATGGCACACCCCACCCTGCCCATACACACATGTGCACACACAAGGGTACTTCAAAAAGTTCACATAAAATATATTACAACAAGTATATGCATGGAATCCAAAAATGTTTTACCCCAAGATAAATTTATCTTTTAATTCCATTACCCATGAAATTTCTTTTTTTTTTTTTAAGACTTATTTATTTATTTGAAAATCAGACCTACAGAGAAAGGAAGAGAGATAGAGATCTTCCATCTGCTGGCTCACTCCCCAAATAGCCACAACAGCCAGGGCTGGACCAGGATGAAACCAGGAACCAGAAGCTCCATCTGGGCCTCCCACATAGGTGCAAGGTGCCAAGCACTTGGGCCATCTTCTGCTGCCCTCTCAGGTATATTAGCAGGGAGCTGGATTGGAAGCGGAGCAGCTGGGACCTGAATTGGTGCCCATAATGAATGCTGGTGTCGTATGTAGCTGTACTTGCCACACAACACTGGCCACTCCATGAACTTTTTGAAGTAATCTCATGTATGTGGTAACATAATGATTTAACATTAATTTATTTTGAAAATAGCATGACATTTCTTAGGAACAACTATAATACCTAGCTCAACCAAGGCTGGGAACTATAGGCTATATTATACTAGCTAGAAAGTAACTTTAACATTCCTCTATCCAAAGCAATAGGGATTTAAAAAAATTGTTTGTGCCTCTAATTTCAGTGTTTTTCTTTCACTAAGTAGCCATGTGTAGAACTATGTGGTATTTCATTGCTTGTTTTCTGTGGGGAAATAGTCTAATTCACCACAAGCCTACACTGTCTATCCTGGAGAACTTCTCCAATGATAATACTTGTTCTTTAGGACCAACAATAAGGGAAGTAGGAGCCAGATGGAGTCTTCAGAGCTTCCAGTGCAGAAGCATTTTCTGGATTACAAATTTTAGGGATCATATCTACAACAATTACTCTTGGAGAATCTCCTCATCTCCCAGATTTGGCCAGAAGGCCACTGCTTACATTGCTATTATATATTTCCTCTTAAGAAATATCATAGTTTTTGCTCAATGCTGCTTTCCAAGCTGGACTTGAAATCTTAGTGCCAAACACAATATCTGTGATGACCTCAAAAAACAGAAAGCGTGAAGCAGCATTTAAGTGGGTTTCCATAATCTAAGTAAGGTTAAGCTGGAATTTTCCTCTAAACCTCCAGAAAAAAGTAAGCCTCCTCTATTCTGGATTCTCTCCTAGCCAATGTGTCTTAGATTCTGACCATATGGTATATGTAGGTACAACCTGTCCTCATCTCATCTCAGGAACCACCGGTATAGTCAGCATCATTGACCAAAGACAATCAGACTTCTGGTTCCTTTTGGTACTGAGTATCCCTCTGCTACCCAAGAAAATGCTCCCTGGTAACAAAACCAACTTTCAGGCACTAAGAACCATCCCTTACTTCTCATTTCCTCAATTTCCCCCTCCATCCATTCCCTAATCTTCCGGCTTCTCCCTTGTAAGCACACCATCAAAGATTGACCAGAGCAGTTGTGAGGGGCACTCTCACTAGTGTACATTGTGATTGGTAAGGAATTCCAGAGGACCCCATAAGGTTGGTGGAAGTGGGGGTCTCTAAGTGAGTGGAGAATTTTTCCAGTGATATTAACTGTTCTTAGCAGGACTTTAGAAAAAGCCTGTCACATCAGTAAGCAGTTATGCTCCATTGTTCTATGATGCTACCCACTCTATCTCCCCTCGTTCTGAGGTGGTACCAGGTCTTCCACTCAGTCTGTGCATCAGAACTCAGCATTTCTTCTCTCTGAGCCTCATTTCATCAACAGAACAGAAATAATAACCAGACAGGTTTGCTTTAAGGATCAATCTGGTCATTCTAAGAATGAAGCAATGTGTGAGAGTGCTTTACAAATGTACAGTGACATCCCAATTTTATATTACCAATGCTAATTAATTGTGCATAGAGTTTCAAATTACAACATTTTTTTTTTTCAAGAGGACAGAGTTTCTACAAGGGATGTGATGAATAAAATCCTAAGTTTTTGAACATGAACTCAACATACATGCCAAATTCCATACAGTGCTTACCTTGGGAGGTTTCCTACATGGTGAGAAGAAAGAATTCAGCAGCAGAGACACGGAGGGTTGTTAACACAGCAGCCACATCAGAGCACAACCATGAAAGAGAAAAAGACAAGGGAAATTCAGTACCTTGATAACATGATTTGAAGCATGTTCTACTTCATAAAGATCTGAAGCCAAGTTCAAACACACTCTTATGTGAAGTGATAAATTCTTAGTTACTCAAAAATAAACTTGTTGTGAGCATAATCTATTACTTTCCTGATTTAGTAGAATGGATCCATGCAGTTATTCTGAAATATTTTCACTGATTTTGAGGAATGCCAATGGAAGTGCATCAATTTAAAGAAAGATGCTATAATTATTACTGCATGGGGTTAAATACTTTAAAAGCAATTTTCATATTTAATTTTTTTCTTAAGCTGATTTTAAAAACACATGAACATTTTCCTTTGATAGATACATATACTGTATATATACAGGAATTTTTCTCACTTAAAAACCAATGTTCCAAAGATAATTTTTTATCTATTTCAGTCCTGAACAGAAATTTAAGCAAGTTACATCCCCAGCATCCACACTTGCACTTTTTTTAAATGACTGTTTCTGCACATTAATAATTTAGAGATAACTGTAACTGTGCCTGGAGAAAACTCTTAAAAGGAAAAAGTTTTTAAAGTAACAAAATATTAGGTTGATTTGCTTTGTAAATATATTCTTTGTGTACAAAGTTAAGGAGCTAAATTACAACACCTAAGGCATTTGATTCCTTTGATAGCTCTTGACCTTCTGATAGTTATTCTTGATCAAACTCTGATATCATCAATTCATTAATTGTAAAGTCGTTGTGAAAGAGAAATGGGGGTTGTGTTCCATGGCTTTTATCTTTCTTCATAGGAAAGACTCATGGGGATGAGAAAATGGATTTTCCAGGGCAGAAGGTATTGGAATCAAAAGGTAGAAGCAAAACAGCAGTAGGCCCTTTCTCTGTCTCTGGGTTCACCACTCCTCACAGAGCTCTGAGGAACCTGAACAAAACCCAGAGTTCATATGGAAGCTAAAGGAGTTGATCTCACAGAAGCAGAGAGTAGAGCAGCAGTTGCCAGAGGCTGGGAAGGGTAGGGGGAAAGGGAGATGGAGAAGGCTGATGAATTGGTATAAAAAATACAGATAGGAGGATTAAGTTCTAGTGCTCTATAGCACGGTAGGGTAACTATGCTTAACAATAGTTCATTGTTCATCTCAAAATAGTGAGAAGACAGGATTTTTTAATCTTCCCAACCAAAAAAAATAAAATAAAAAGAAGAATGCTTCTTAAAGTGATAGATATGTGTTAATCACCCTGATTAGATCCCTGCACATTATATACATGTGTTGGAATATTACAATGTATTCTGTGATTATGTGCAATTATTATATGGCAATTTAAGAAAAAAATTCAGCTCCTAGCAGCAGGAAAAGAATGACTATTAATTCCACAATGAAGTGGACAATTCTACTCTTCCAAAGGCAGGTAGAGAAAACCATGACACTCCTTTAATGATGAAGCTGAAATATCATTTTCTTAAAATTCTATGAATTGACTGAAAGGAAACACACCGTATGCCTTACGTCATTACCTCATTCAGTTAGGAACAAAGGGAAGGTGATTTTTTAGAAGGGAGCTCAGTCTAAAATAACCAAGTGTCTCTGGCTGCTATAAAGCATGTCTCAACATACTAGTGGAAGATTGTGTTGTGTGTGTGTGTGTGTGTGTGTGCATGTCTACCCTCTGAAACAAGATAAACACTTATAGATGTTATAATGAAGATTTATGAGAGTGTTTAATCCTAAGGAAGCCATGAATTTCCATTCTGTACATAACAAAGCTTGAGATTTCTGCCAACAAAATTCCCTTAAGTGGAACCCTACCCTGGAAGACATTCGTTCCGAACAGGGAGAAAAATCAGAAAAACTTTAGCATCACATGTTTGACTAAGCCTTCTCTTATTTGGCTTAGTTTATTTTTCTTGAAGCTGTATTTGGGGTGGGCATTTGGCAAAGTGGCTAAAACACTGCTTGGGACAAGCACATCCCATATCAGAGTGCCTGGGTTTAAGTTGTGGCTCTGCTCCCAATTCAAATTTCCTGCTACTGGGAGGCAACAGGCTCAAGTATTTGGATCCCCATCACCTCTGTGGGAAAGCCAGATTGAGCTCTGAGCTCCTGGCTTTGGCCTGGTCCAGGATTGGCTGTTTCAGACATTTGGGAAAAGAACCATTGGATGTGTCTCTCTTTGTCTCTCTGCCTTTGAAATTTAAAAAGAAAAAAAAAATAGTGTAAAACAAAAACCTGAATTAAAAAAAAACCCACCTTTTTTGACAAAGAAAAGTCACTTGGGTTACATAAGGCAAAGGCACGAAGCAGTATGGACTAATTTAACAAAATACATGCTTCCTCTTTTCTACATGCTTTGATGAACCAAGTAACCCAAAGGGGGTGGTACAGGTTAATGGGAATCCCAGGGAGCTCCCCAGAGTTCCTGTGTGTGCCCTAGAAAATCAGTCCTACCTACTTCACTTTCTAGGCACTTCAAAGGAGCATCTAGTTCATTTAGAAACACAGCACATTGCATGGGAATAGCGATGCAGACCTGCTACCTTCTTTTGCTCTCTAAGGACTACCTGGATGAAGACTGGGCAGCAGAGGAAAAGCAAAGCTCAGCTGCAGGAAAGCTCACCAGCTAGTGTCCACTTACTCATCACCCAGTTCAGAAAGAGGATTCTCACAACGGAAGGAAAGGAAGTCATTTCAGATAACACAACTGTACTTTCTTGGGGTGTAAAAAAGGTGATAGTAATGGATAGCTAAGTCAACCTAATCTAAAACAACTTTACTGTCCCAGTACCCGGAGGCCATTTGCTATTCTTTGGTAGTGGTGAAAAACACATTTCTCCTATGTTAGTAATACTGATACTATAAGAAAATATAGTATCCTCTGAAAAAGGACTGTCCTTTGAAAAAGAACTCATGTGATTGGTGCCTGGCACTGTGACGCAGTAGGTTAATCCTCTGCCTGAAGTACCAGCATCCCATATGGGTGGTAGTTCTAGTCCTGGCTGCTCTTCTTCTGGTCCAGCTCTCTATGGCCTGGGAAAGCAGCAGAAGATGGTCCAAATGGGCCGGCACTGTGGCTCACTTAGTTAATCCTCCACCTGTGGCGCCAGCATCCCATATGGGTGCTGAGTTCTAGTCCCAGTTGCTCCTCTTCCAGTCCAGCTCTCTGCTGTGGCCCGGGAGGGCAGTGAAGGATGGCTCAAGTGCTTGGGCCCCTGCACCCGCATAGGAGACCAGGAAGAAGCACCTGGCTCCTGGCTTTGGTTCGGCATAGCTACCACAGTGGTGGCCATTTGGGGGGTGAACCAATGGAAGGAAGACCTTTCTCTCTCTTTCTCTCTCACTGTATATAACTCTACCTGTCAAATAAAAAAAAAAAAGAAATAGATCCTCAGATATTCTAATTATTAGACATGAACTTTCCAATAAATATATTTGTTGTGTTTAAGGAGATAAAACTTCAAATTAAAAAATCGGCGCAGCGCCAGCTTGTAGTGGCCATTTGGGGAGTGAACCAATGGAAGGAAGACCTTTCTCTCTGTCTCTCTTTGTCTATAACTCTACCTGTCAAATAAAAAAAAAAATTTAAAGAAGATGGTCCAAGTGCTTGGGCTGCTACACCGGCATGGGAGACCCAGAAGAAGCTCCTGGCTCTGGATCAGCCCAGCTCCAGCCATTAGGGGCTATTTACAGAGTGAACCAGAGGATGGAAGACCTTTCCCTCCTTCTCACATCCATAACTCTACCTCTCAAATAAATAAATAAATAAAATCTTACAAAAAGAAGAAGAATTCATGTGATCTTACAAAGTTAAAAAAAAATCTCACAGGCAAGTGCATAAACTATGAAATAACTTCACAGGAGGCCACCAGGCTGAGATGGCTCCAACTGCCTGGGTTTCTATGTAAACAAAATGAAACCCAAGTTCAGCCAATTAAAAGCAGCCAACTGGGTACTAGTTATACGATCGGGAACGTTCCAGCTGGACAGTTCAAATAAGGCAACTGCTCACACTCTGACCAATCAGTGTCTCTGCTTTGCTTCTGTGTTCACTCATCCTATAAAGGCTCCCCTCCATGCACCTGCAGTGGAGAGTGGAACCACTTCCAGTTTCAGCTGCTCAATTCATCAATCACTGTCTGCACAAATACTCTCCATAATTTTAATGTGACAAAGTGTATCCTTTTAGCAATCTGAAAAAGGATGAGGCGGGGATGAATAATAGAAACATTGTCAGATTCAACATAGTCAATGTTAAACACATTTTTAATATGATAGCTCTTTGTTGATTATACCAGTCAAAGCTACGTCTTTATTAATGAGATACCTGTGTGGTTCCATTACAGAAGCAGGCAGCGTTTGTGCTAAGCAAATACCTGGTAAGCTAAATAATGAAACACACCTCACTGACTCCCAGACACAAGCCCAGTTGCTGACTTTCTAAGAAACCGAGCAGAACATTCCAACTATACTTAGCTAAAACTGTTTACTCCTGAGCATTCTCCACTGCCCATCCTTTCATCTACCCTCCAAAAATGCCCTTGCTTTTACATGTGCAAACTGCTGTAAGTATCAGAGGATTATTCGTGTGTATTTCAAAGAAATAAACAACACAATTTGACATCTTAGAAGCCAGCAAGGTGTTGTTTCTAGGTTTCAGGATTGGGAGAGAAAATAAGCAGCAGCAGTTCTACACTGTTAGTAGTTCTATTTTTTTTGCAAAACCCCAAGGCTTCTCTTCCCTCTCAGGACAAGCAGGTTGAGCTCTGGAAGGCAGCCCACATTATGTGTGCATCCAGCACACAACTCCCGCATTCAGGTGCCTCTGTCCCACTTCGGTCCTCTGTGTTGCCCAACCTCACGCACTTCAGGACTTAGTCCTCTCAGCTCCTCACCAGCTGTCTGAGGTCACCCTGGGCTTCACCACCTCTATTACCCAGGATTCTTTGGTCAACACAACAGCATATGGCTTAGGGAAACAAGGACTCTGTATTTGAGACTCCTGTGTCTTTAAGATTCAAAACCCCTTGAAAACAGAGGCAACGCCACATGCCACTTTGGTAATCCCTGTCCCCAATTCCACCTACTCACATAGAGCTTAGCATATTAGAAGAACGCAGAGATGATTCTTTACATTAGTGAATTAAAACAAAAGACAGATATGAGGTTTACTTAAATCACCACCCCAACCCCACAATTTGGGGACAACACTGTCTGCATTTAATAGTAGTAAAGACCCCAGAGAGTGTCAGAAAACACAAAATATATCTGATGATTTAAAATAATGATTTCTCTAGACCAGCATTTCACACAGAGTGGAAGTTCAATGGGATATTAACAAAGGCCAGGCCCTAAGAGCTTCTAAAGTCAAATGAACAAGAACTGAAGCTAAATTCAGCTAAACATGGGCTTTCTTATACAGTACTGTTCAGAGGCTTTAATGGGCTAACATATCTCATGCTGTTAATCTCATTGCAGAGGCAATGCAACATTTCAACAGTAGCATTTCTCAATTTACTTGAGCACAGAATTCTTTGTTTTATATGGATATGATTCATCTCAAACCCTCAAGAATCAAATCCTATTTTTTTTAAGAGTTTATTTATTTATTTGAAAGTCAGAATTCAGGAGAGGAAGAGAGAGATTGATTGATCGATTGATTTATCTTCCATCCACTGGTTCACTCCCCACATGGCCCCACTGGCCAGGGCTGGGCTTGAAGCCAGCAGCCAGGAGCTCTTTCCAGGTCTCCCATGTACACAGCAGGGACCCAAGCACTTGGGCCATCTTCTGCTGCTATTCCCAGGTCATTAGCATGGAGCTGGATCAGAAATGGAGCAACTGGGACATTCACCAGTACCCATATGGGATGCTGGCATTGCTGGTGGCAGCTTTACTCAATAGACCACAATACAGACCCCGACGACAGAATTCTTTGGGAGGAACATCATGGAATATATTTTGGAAAATACTTACTATTGATTTTGACAAGCAGAAACAAAGCTATTTCTTTTTTCTTTTCTTTTTTTTTTTTTGACAGGCAGAGTGGACAGTGAGAGAGAGATAGAGAGAAAGGTCTTCCTTTGCCGTTGGTTCACCCTCCAATGGCTGCCGCAGCCGGCGCGCTGCAGCCGGCGCACCGCGCTCATCCGATGGCAGGAGCCAGGTGCTAGGTGCTTCTCCTGGTCTCCCATGGGGTGCAGGGCCCAAGCACTTGGGCCATCCTCCACTGCTCTCCTGGGCCACAGCAGAGGGCTGGCCTGGAAGAGGGGCAACCGGGACAGAATCCAGCGCCCCGACCGGGATTAGAACCCGGTGTGCCGGCGCCACAAGGCGGAGGATTAGCCTGTTGAGCCACGGCGCCGGCCAGAAACAAAGCTATTTCAAGGATACAATAGTATTTTCATATTTCAACACATTCCCATTATTTCATAGTATGCTAAAATCAATGATGAGTAAAAAGAAGGTTATTATTAAAGATATATATAATTATGAAAGTAGACATTTGGCCTGGTAGCTAAGATGCCCACATCCTACCCTGGAGTACTTGGATTTGATTCCCAGTCCCCGCTCCTAACTCCAGCTTCCTGCTAATGTAGACCTTGTGAAGCAGTGGTGATAACTCAGCTAACTGGGTCCCTGCCACCCATGTGAAAGACCTGGATTGAGTACTTGTCTCTTGGCTTTGACCTGTGGGCATCTGGGAGCTCTGTTGCTCTGTCTCTCAAGTAAATAAATGAGATTAACAATATATAAGAGGGGCCGGTGCTGTGGTATAGCTGGTAAGGCTGCCGCCTGTAATGCCGCATCCCATATGGGTGCCGGTTTGAGATCCAGGTGCTCCAGTTCCAATCCGGTTCTCTGCTGTGGCCTGGGAAAGCAGTAGAAGATGGCCCAAGTCCTTGGGCCCCTGCACCATGTGGGAGACCTGGAGGAGGTTCCTGGCTCCTGGCTTCGCAATGGCACAGCTCAGGCCGATGCAGCCATCTGAGGAGTGAACCAGCGGGTAGAAGAATTCTCTCTCTCTGTCTCTCTCTCTCTCTCTCTCTCTCTCTCTCTCTCTCTGCCTCTCCTTCTCTCTGTGTAACTCTGACTTGGACTTCCAAGTAATTAAATAAATCTTAAAAACACATACACACACACACACACACACAAGGGGCCGACGCTGTGGTGTAGCATGTTATCTCCCTGGCCTGAAGTGCTCGCATCCCGTATGGGCACCAGTTCTAGTCCCAGCTGCTCCTCTTCCGATCCAACTCTCTGCTCTGGCCTGGGAAAGCAGTGGAGGATGGCCCAAGTCCTTGGGCCCCTGCACCCACGTGGGAGACCTGGAAGAAGCTCCTGGCTCCTGGTTTCAGATTGGTGCAGCTCCAGCCATTGCGGCCAACTGGGGAGTAAACTATTGGATGGAAGAATCTCTCTCTCTGCCTCTTTCTCTGTGTAATTCTGACTTTCAAATAAATAAATAAATCTTTCAAAAAAAAACAAGATAAAAAGCTACTGATTTAAAAAAATATATATATATATATATAAGAAGTAGAAGTAAAATGAACAAGAGCTCACAGAAGAATGACTACAAATCAGAAGGCAGGCATAGGGATTTGGTGGTTTGAGGGGAAAGACGATTTGAAAAGTTTTTTCAGGGGCAGGTCGAATGGAAGTATTCAAGGTGTCTTGGCAAGTGTTCAAGTCTGATGAGACTAGACAGTGTATAGAAAGGAGATGCTAGAAAGTAGGGCTATAAGACAGGTTGGACCTTTATTGGGACAGGTTTTGAGTTCAGGCATCTAGACTTAATTTAACACGTAGCATGAACCTGCAAAGCTTAACAAGGAAATGAGTGAAATCAGGAAAGCAGTATTAGTCTGTTATTACAACAATAAACACCCTAAGGTCAAAGTTCTCTCCCCACGCCTCACAATGAAGATTTCTGGGTCAAGGAGCCCTTTGACCATTGCTAACAGCCTGTTGACTACAGTCAGCTGCTTAGAAGTTCAATGGCCAGGGATCCCAAGGCAGTGCTTCAAGGGAAGTGTGTGGTCAGGGCCTCATCTTCTACAACAGGAGTTTCTCTTTCATGTATTAACTCTTCTATTAATTGCTGGAAACTGCCATCACCTTATCTGAAAGATACGGGGCTGAGTGACATTTCCTCCTGGAGATCAGCTGAAAGGCACGCACTCTATGAAGCTCCTGGTTATCACTTCTAACGGAGAACTGAACATGGAGTTACAGAAATCTTCTGAGGACTCTGTTCACCAACGTGAATTGACTGAGTACTGACTTCCACAATTCACACACTAGTGCTTTGAGGGGATACTTAGAGGAAAGAGGCATGGTCTCAGACCTTAATTAAAGTAAAATGGACTGTGACAAGTATCTTAACAGAGACAGGGGGAAAAAAAGGTATGATCAATCAAGAAATATTAAATACCAATTATTTGCTACTCTGTTGGGATAAACAACATGAATTAGACTTGTTGTCTTGCAGACAATAATAAACTGAATTTGCACACACCTATTAAACTACAATATAACATGCATAGCAGCAACCCCAAAGAGGGTGAGATCAATGGGGAAGAGGGGAAGTTTCTTTTTTTTTTTTTTTTTTTTTGACAGGCAGAGTGGACAGTGAGAGAGAGAGACAGAGAGAAAGGTCTTCCGTTGCCGTTGGTTCACCCTCCAATGGCTGCCGCGGTCAGCGCGCTGCGGCCGGCGCACCGTGCTCATCCGATGGCAGGAGCCAGGTGCTAGGTGCTTTTTCCTGGTCTCCCATGGGGTGCAGGGCCCAAGCACTTGGGCCATCCTCCACTGCACTCCTGGGCCACAGCAGAGGGCTGGCCTGGAAGAGGGGCAACCGGGACAGAATCCGGCGCCCCGACCGGGATTAGAACCCGGTGTGCCGGCGCCGCAAGGCGGAGGATTAGCCTGTTGAGCCACGGCGCCGGCCGAGAGGAAGTTTCTTAGAGGAGAAAATTCCTGAACAGAAGACTGAACGAGAATATACTGAGCAGATAAGGTAAAGAGATGATATCCCAACAGGATTCATCTGTGCAAATAGTGTGGGAGAACACAGCTCACTTGCAGACCAGAGACTTGTGGGTTGTTCTGTTGCGAGCTCAGAAGCTCAGCTCTAATAGCAGAGAAGGTAAAACATGAGATGACAGTATAGGTTTAATGGGGCAGATGGGTACCACTCTCAACTAGGATTTGTTAACCACAATTTGGAGATAGCTTACATACTTGCATATCAATCATCTAGCAAACGCCTATATTTAAAATATATCACAAGTGCTTCCGTGAATTATAAAAAAGCAGAACTGGTTACAAATTTATTTTTTAACATTTTATTTTATTTTAAAGATTGATTTATTTGACAATCAGAGTGATAGAGAAGGAGAAAGAAAGAGAGATCATATGCTGGTTCACTCCTCAAACCACTGCAATGAACAGAGCTGGGTTAGGCTGAAGCCAGGGGCCGAAGGACTTGAGACACTTCTGTGGCTTTCCCACGTGCATTAGCAGGGAACTGAATCCGAAGCAGAGCAGCTGGGTCTTGAACCAGCACTCCATTATGGGATGCCAGCATTCCAAGCTGCAGCTTAACCTGCTGCACAAAGCTGGCCCCTTTATTTTATTTAATAACACAATTGTATATATTTATGATACAATATAATGACTTGATACAGGATCAAATCAAAGTAGTTAGCATAACTATCACTTCAAACATTATTCTTTCTTAGTGATAAGTACATTCAAAATGCTCTCTTCTGCCTATTTGAATTATATGGCACAAGAATGTTTACTACAGTCACCCTTTCTTTTTAGAAAACTTTTATTTAATAAATATAAATTTTGAAAGTACAACTTTTGTATTATAGCAGCTTTTCCCCCCATAACTGCCCTCCTACCCGCAAACCATTCCATCTCCTACTTCCTCTCCCATCCCATTCTTCATTAAGATTCATTTTTAATTATTTTTATATACAGAAGATCAACTTAGTATATACTAAGTAAAGATTTCAACAGTCTGCACCCACACAGATACACAAAGTATAAAGTACTGTTTGAGTAGTAGTTTTACTGTTAATTCACATAGTACAACACATTAAGGACAGAGATTCTACATGGGGAGTAGATGCACAGTGACTCCCATTGTTGATTTAACAATTGACACTCTTATTTATGACATCAGTAATCACCTGAGGCTCTTGTCATGAGCTGCCAAGGCTATGGAAGCCTCTTGAGTTCACAAGCTCCGACCTCATTTAGACAAGGTCATAGTCAAAGCGGAAGTTCTCTCCTCCCTTCAGAGAAAGGCACCTCCTTCTTTGATGGCCCGTTCTTTCCACCGGGATCTCACTCACAGAGATCTACAGCCACCCTTCTGTATAATATATCACCAGAATTTATCCTTCTTATCTAACTGTAATTTTGTATTCATTGATCCCCTCCCTCCACTCCACCTTCTCCTACTTCTGGTCTACACTATACTTCTATGAGACCAATGTTTTTAGGTTCTTCATATATGTGAGATCACATGCTGTTTGCCCATCTTGTGCCTGGCTCATTTCGCTTAACACTGTCCTCCAAGTTCATCCAGACTGTTGCAAATGATAGGATTTCATTCCTTTTTTTCTAAATGGCTAAACCTATCAAAAGAAGAATGAAACTCCAAAAAGTTGGTAGAGAGATAACAGACTGGGACAGGTAAACAGTTCATGGTCTGAATACAGATAAAGAGCTAAGCTGCTGAGGTGGCAGGTGAGATACCGGGGTTGCTGAGGGAAACAAAACACTTCAGAGGCAGAATGTAAACTCTAGTTTAGTCCTATAATGTGTCCACAAAACAGAAAAATGACCATTACTTTATTTAACAGCTAAGACTTGCTATGCTCTTTTTTTCAAATATAGGGTTTTTTTTTTTTGGGGGGGGGGATTTTATTTATTTGAAAGACTGACTTACAGAGAGAAGTAGAGACAAGAGAGAAACAAAAAGGTCTTCCATTCACTGCATCACTCCCCAAATGGATGCAAGGGCTGGAGCTGAACCGATCTGAAGCCAGGAGCCCGGAGCCTCTTCCGGGCTTCCCATGTGGGTGCAGGGGCCCAAGAACTTGGGCATCCTCTGCTGCTTTCCCAGACGCATTAGCAGGGAGCCGGACTGGAAGTGGAACTTTAACCCACTCTGCCACAACACCGGCCCCAAGACTTGCTAAGCTCTAATTATGTGTCAGGTACATTCCTGTTCATTCATTGTACTTGATTTAACTGACTAAACACACTTGATAACCCTGTAACACTCTTTAATATCATTTTTTAGATGAAAAATACTGAGGTACAGGTACAGAGATTACATGACTTTCACAAGGTCATGGTTAATTAGCATCAGTGCAGTAATTCAAATCCAAGCAGTCTCTGGTTATAGCACCCCCCCCAACTCTTAACTGCTACTGTGTATTACTGCCTCTCTTGCATCTAAGACGTTAGTAAAAGCTCTTTGAACCTAGGTTAAGGCATTCATTAGTAAACCATGTGGATCTTCAATGATGTGGATCATCAACGCACACAAGGTTCATCCATGTGGTTAATGGCATGAATTAGCTCAGTCTGTGTCAGGGCCTTTCATGCATGTATAGGAGGAGAAACCTACACAAAATGAACCTCAGAGGAGGAATGGCTTTTTAGGAGGGGAGAGTGGTGTGGCAGGGTGGAGTGAGAAGATGACTGTAACTACCACTTGGCCCTGGAAAAGTAAGAACGTGAGCACCACTGAAGAGGGCTGCACGTACAGCCACAAAAACGTGCATGTGGATGTGTTAGGAACAGATCTCGGGCAGAGCCACTGCTGGAACAAACCAGGAAAGTATGGTGTATGCTGAGGGAACAGCAGGTGGAGAGAGGGAGTGTGATTCACAGCAATAAAGCTGAAACAACAGACAGTGAGCAAAGTGCAGAGGGCACTAAACGCCATGCAGGCTTACACTTTTTTTTGGAAGCAATTGCCAATGGTGGTTTGTGTAATGGGAGTAACACGGCCAGATCTGCTCCTGGAGGGTGGGATTCGCTATCTGTGAGTTGGCAGTGAGACAAGAACTAGAGAGCCTCTGCCTGGCACGTGCTGCAGCCCTCACTGCTTGTGAGTGAAGACCACAGCAGAGGCAAGAGGAGGAGGATGGAAATGAGAGACCGTGAGGGCAATCTGAAGGAAGACTCTGCAGGACTGTTGACTGCCACCTCTCCAACAGCATCCACAGAGATGGAACCCCTACCACGAGGCCCTGGGCCACTTCTCATCATGACCCCAGTCCCCCAGTCACAAACTCTGAGGCAGGCCTGACGAGATGAATGAAAAGAGGCTTCAATTACAAAAGCCCTTGCTATACTGTCAACAGTCTAAAAATTAATTCAAAGCACATTGGCAGTATTAAAAATAATAATTCTAATGTATCTTTAAAGAAAACCTTGATTTTTTTTTTGAAAAATTCCCATCTATTTAATTTACTCTCATTTTCACTAAAACTCAGGAAAAGGAGTGGGACTAGCCCAGTGGTTAAGATGTCCACATCTCACATCTGAGTATTTGGGTTTGACTTATGGCTCTAGCTCCTCATTTCTGCTTCCTACCAATGCAAACCATGGCGGGCAATGGAGATGGCTCAAGGAATTGGGTTCCTGCCACGCACATGAGAGACCTGGACTGAGTTCCCAGCTCCGGCTCAGCTCTGGTTGATGCAGACATTTGGGCAGTGAACCAGCAGGTAGAAATTCTATCTTTCTCTCTCTTTACCTCTCAAATAATAAATAAAATGTAAAAAGAAAACTCAAAAAGAAAATAAACTAATTATGTACTGAAGTGGGAGGATTTGTGATTTGACCATTATCATTCTTGCACATTTGGATTATATCCTTTGGGCATAAACACATGTAACTTAATTATTATAGTAGTTAACAGTTCGGGTTATGGAATGAAATAATCTTAGCTCTGCCATGAACTAGCTATGCTGACGTTGGGCAAGTTTATTTTAGCCCTCTGAGCCCAAGTTTTTGCATCTGTAAAAAGGAAACAGAAGAGTCCCTTTTGGGACAGCAAAGAATTGTATGAGGTGACAGGGACAATACCTTACACTATCAGCATACAGTTGTTGCTCTATAAATGCTAGACGATACTGTTGCTGTTACAACAGATATCCCTTATTGCATGACACATGCAATATGTCAACATAGCTCAAACTAAAGTTCTTCCAGGAAACAGTTATTGGGACTTGAATTATGAGAGTCCTTCATTTAGGGCAAAAAAAATTTTTTTTAAAGAAAACATGTATAACAAAGGAAAAGAAAGAATAGAGAGGGGAAAACACTGGAATTAATTATATAAATGTGTATAAAGTTGGATGCCTTTATAAGAACTAACTTATATTAATTTAAGGAAAGAGCCAAGTGTAAGTGCATAACTATCACACCTGAAATCTAGTCCCATATACTGCCACAAACTATAGGGTGTAATAAAACTGGAAGTCTTATTTAATGAGCTAGAAAGCTGGCAGTAAAAGGTCAAGGGTCAGCATTAAAATAAAAAAAAATAGCTTTTGGTTCCCTCTCTGAAAACAACAGCTTGAATTTTCAATTGAGTACAGAAGAGCAGACTCTTGGGATAAATGCCAGAATCAAGTGCTGAAAAGTTGACACTTTGACTACTGAAGTTCACTGGGATGAATGGTGAAACAAAGTGATTAAGAGCAAAAGCCCATTCTGTTAGTCTTCATCAAAGACATTTTCTGCAATAAAGACATATCAACTCTACAACAGAAGCAATAAGCTTCTGAGAGAAGGTAACATCAGTCTTCACAATTCTCACCAGAGGTTTTCTAATCAATTTAAGTTTTCTAAGTTAATTTCATTATTTAAAAGCACTGATGATCTCAAGCAAAGTTTCAGAGGTGTAATAATTTGTAAATACAATAAGATTCTGATTTTAAAATCAGTTTCTCACTGCCCTTGTGTACACACCCAATAAGATTCAGGTTTTAATTTTTTAATTTAATTTTATTTTTTTACAGGCAGAGTGGACAGTGAAAGAGAGAGAGAGAAAGGTCTTCCTTTTCCGTTGGTTCACCCCCAATGGCCGCTACGGCCGGCACACCACGCTGATCCGAAGCCAGGAGCCAGGTGCTTCTCCTGGTCTCCCATGCGGGTGCAGGGCGCAAGGACCTGGGCCATCCTCCACTGCACTCCTGGGCCACAGCAGGGAGCTGGACAGGAAGAGGAACAACCGGGACAGAATCTGGCTGCCTGACCAGGACTAGAACCCGGTGTGCCAGTGCTGCAGGCGGAGGATTAGCCTAGTGAGCCGTGGCACCGGCCAAGATTCAGGTTTTTTTTTTTTTTTTTTTTTTTTTTGACAGGCAGAGTGGACAGTGAGAGAGAGAGACAGAGAGAAAGGTCTTCCTTTTGCCGTTGGTTCACCCTCCAATGGCTGCCGCGGTCGGTGCGCTGCGGCCGGCGCACCGCGCTCATCCGATGGCAGGAGCCAGGTGCTAGGTGCTTTTTCCTGGTCTCCCATGGGGTGCAGGGCCCAAGCACTTGGGCCATCCTCCACTGCACTCCTGGGCCACAGCAGAGGGCTGGCCTGGAAGAGGGGCAACCGGGACAGAATCCGGTGCCCCGACCGGGACTAGAACCCGGTGTGCCGGTGCCACAAGGCGGAGGATTAGCCTGTTGAGCCACAGCGCCGGCCAAGATTCAGGTTTTAATGACACATGTCCTACCATCTCTACTGACTAAACAGTGAAACACGGTGGTGACCTCCATCTGGAAGTGACCACAGCCCCTGCGGTGTGGGTCAAATACCTTGCAAATGATTTCTATGCAAGCAACACTTATTAAAAGACTCAACCAATCAGTGAGTTCCCCACCTTTCCTAATATCAGGTTCCTCCCTATTATGACATCAGTCACTGTACATATGCTTCCAATAAGAGTTTTCTTGGCTAAAAATATTTTAAAAAGGAGTCGGCGCTGTGGCGTAGCAGGTAAAGCTGCCGCCTGCAGTGCCGGCATCCCATATGGGTGCTGGTTCCAGACCTGGCTACTCCACTTCCAATCCAGCTCTCTGCTATGGCCTGGGAAAGCAGTAGAAAATGGCCCAAGTCCTTGGGCCCCTGCACCCACGTGGGAGACCCAGAAGAAGCTCCTGGCTCCTGGCTTCAGACTGGCGCAGCTCTGGCCAATGCGGCCATCTGGGGAGTGAACCAGCAGATGGAATCTCTCTCTCTCTCTCTCTCTCTCTCTCTCTTTCTCACTCTCTCTCTCTGTGTAACTCTGACTTTAGAGTAAATAAAAAAATCTTTAAAAAATACTTTTTTAAAATATAAAAATAGTGCCAATGAGGTTGAGCTTCATGTCTAAAATATAAAGCTTTCTTTGGTAATGGAGTTTCCATCATTTGATAAACTGACACGAGAATATTCAGAAACCAATTTTTCTCCATAGAACCCAAATCAAGGTGTATCTCCCAGTGGGTAGGATCCTCACAGCAACACAGGCCTGCCCAACCTCTGTAAGCAGCGGGTCTGAACACCAATCAAGCAGCTTCTTCCCAGCTCCTGCGGCTGGGGCAGATACCAGCCTCGCTCCCAGTCTAGCATCCAGTCACTGCTCAGTAAATTCTACAGAATACACCCCTCGAAGATTTGAGTGTACTAGCATTTTACACAGTGAGCACTGAATAACTAGTTGAGCTTTTTCCTTCTCGATGAATTAACTTTCTTAAAATAATCTTGCAGTGCGCATGGGCTCTTCATACATTCCTTGTTTTTATACCAATTTAGCAAATAGAATTGCACCTGTTCTGAGCAGTGCAAAATGGAAGACCACCACCATTTCTTTTAAGAGCCCCATCTCTGTTCTTGCAGAAGGAGGAGCAAGATTCAGGAGCAATGGTAACAGGTGAGGCAGGAGAGATAAAGAGCTCCCTGTGTCTCCATTAGCACTCAAAGGAAGCCTAGATGGCAGGAGGATCAAGCAGGAGAAGATGCAGGGTGCCTGCCAGGCACCTGAGGGACCTGAGGGAGCTGTGTGTGCGGCGAGGAGAAAGGATTTAGGGTCAGCCTGGGGAGGGGGGCTAACTGAGACGTTTCCTGAGAATCTCCAGGAACTGAGGAAGATCCACAGGGAGTGGGACTGATGGAGACGCACAGCGAGGCAGAAAGGAGGGTGATAAAAATCAACTGTCAGGTAAGAACTTGTAGCTTGGGTGCATCTAGAAGCCCCACTGAGCCCCCACACTCCTTGAAAGCACAGCCAGAGCATCAGTGCCAGACTGGAAACCGTCACAGCGTCCCGAGAGCAGTTCAGAATCTCTTCCAAGGCACCGAACACATACACAGTCACTCTCTCTCTAGTGAAGTATCAATCCTGGACTGGTGTGAATTAGAAAGGATCAAGAAACAGCCTGCTGCAGATATTTTCAGAAGCCCCAAGTTCAAGACCATCCTCTGCAAAGTGTTCAGGTTAGAAGGCAAACCCCAAGTGCTAAATGCTACAATAAGTTCAATAATTTTAATTTTTATTGCTTTTAGACCACATTATTTATGATGACCCTTTGCTTTTTCACTAAAAATCTTGTGCTTTTTTTCTCTTCTGAAAGTTTTATGTAAATATTGCTGCCTAGAAGCTAAACAAAGGTACTTCAGAATAAACTTTCTAGATAATCAGTCACTTAATAAAAACGATAACAATAAATCACAAAACTCAAGATGACTACATGAGTATGTCCAGAATTCTTGATCTAACTTAAAGCTATTGGTCCAGTGTGTATGTTTCCTGCCAAAATTTAAATGCAGACACAAAGCAAGTGGAACATCTTACAGTGTTATTTTATGTAAACAAGATCCATCAATATTGACTTCTCTGCCTTTTTTTTTTCCCCAAAGACTGCCGAGGAGCAAAACCCCTCAATCGTTCTGCCTGGCTAAGGGCACAGCCAACCCCAGAGGCGGCACAGTCCTCAGACAGGCGCCAGGCAGGGCTGTCTCTGTGGAGCGTTCTCCAGGCCACTTCATGGGCTCCTGCTCCTAATCACCATGACTGCAGTTCCCAGGAGGGCGAGCCCAGCGCGAATTCACACTGGGTTAACCAAAACAGAATCGAGCCCGGAGAACATGACTCTCGCACAATTTTTCCATCCTTCAAAAGTATCATGCAGTGCAGTGAGGCTTTCCAAAAAAAAAAAAAAAATGCAGCAAGGAGCATCAGTTCTTGATTTAAAAATCAAGCATGAAGCACCGCCATGAGGTCGTTCTTTGGATAAGATACAGACCAGTCTGCCGCTACGAAGAGTGCGCTCTAATTAATATGCTGTTTAGAGGAAACACACATTTAACTATCTGGTTTCACTTTTATTGCCAAGATTGATTTTCCATTTAAGTGAGAGTTTGTACCTTGACAGTATTTACCTATGATAGCATAAATAATGATATATTGGACTTTTCTACATTAGGAAGCCAGAAGCAAACACCATACTCTGTGTAACAGTTTCACAGAAACAAGGAATCCACTGAGACACACAAATGGCATTTCATGAGAACCAGACAGGCATGGTGGTTGAGCAGGGAGGCAGGAGCCAGGTTGCCCAGCTTCCATTCTAGCCTCTACTGCTGAGTAGCAATGTGACCTTGGATGTGGTGTTTAAGCTCTCAGTGCCTCAGTCTCCTCACTTGTCAGAGTTGTTGTGAGGGTTAAATGAATTAACATTTGTAAAGCTTTTAAAGCTGTCAGAGTATCACAGGTGATGCAAAAATGTCCCACTTTCAGCCGTTTATTTTATCTACAAACTTCTCTCCATTTGCCATGGCAACAGCTGCTGCTGCCGAAACCAGGCGCTTGTGGACTTAGAGACCCTGCAGATCCTGCTACCTTGGAGGCCCCAGGACCATGAGACTCCTGACTCAGCAGCCCACTTACACTGCAAGACATCTGTGTGGCCCAACCTGGTCTCAAAGTCACATGGCATCGAATCACCAAGGCAGGAAAATTACAATTCAACGAATCCCATGCCTACAAAGAATAAGATTTTAGCAGGTACATAGATTGGACAGGATGGCATTTCTCATCCCCATCCCAATACAACACCAGGGAGCTACAAAGGAAGTCTGCCAATGGTGTGTGTGTGTGTGTGTGTGTGTGTGTGTGTAACATCATGCTGGTGGTAGGCACTCATGGTATTCTCGTTTAGGAAGTAGCAGGTGGCCAATCTCCTCTGTGGATAGCAAAGTGGGAATAAGAACCATCTGGCTAGGTGGAGACCTAGATATACCTAAAGCAGTTAATAAGAGATCCACGGTCCATTTAAAGTATAACCGACCACAGTGCAGAATAAATGAAGGGGAGGGTAATACAGGAGTCTGCCCTCATGTGAAACCTCGCTCTGCCTGTGATCTTCCTACGATGCCTGACACCTTCTCAGAGCTCAGTTCCCTAGGAGGCAAGTCTGAGATTCACCTGTGAGGGCTTAGGAGTGCTAAAACTAGCTGCAAGTTTCTCTTCGTTAGCTACAAACTCCCGGAGGATAGCTGTTAGGGCTAACTTTACCTCTACTATTTAACAGCTTTGTATTTCATGTACCATTTTTGTGGTTAACAAAGAAGCCTTTTACCCATTAGCAAACTCACAACATGGTCTTAGTGAATGTCACTATGATGACATTAGAGTTGTATAGGAAACATTATTTGTGCAAGATAGTTAAGAGATTCACAACAGAGAGTCCAAGTAAATTGCCAGATAAAAAAATTTTCTTTAGTCTGATTGAGCCCAAGGCATGGACAGGAGGCATGGAACTGGGCAGAGTCTCCTCCTGACATAGCCATCAAAGAGCAGCAATAGCACACTGTTAGCTATTTAGTTCCCTGCTTCAGGAGGCTCCAAGAGATCCGCTGAATAATCCAGACTCATGATCTCAACTGGAACAAGCTATAAATATAACTATCGTTACTGTTTGAATACTTGAATGGGCCAGATAAATTTAAAAGAGAGAAAAAAAAAATCACTGTACGGAGTGCCCCCGTCCCTGAGGCTGCCAGAGACTGTGCTGTGCCTCTGTGACGCTGGAACCATATATTCTACTAGGGGGAGTGGGAAAGAAACTGGTTATTGAGCATAATCTGTCCGTTACACACGGCTCTTGCCACATTATGTTCTTCATCAATCCGGACATCTTGACAACATGACGTGGAAATTATCAGCTCCATAGCAAACTGTCCACAAGTCTAAGTAAATAGCAAAGCTAGGATTAAAACCTAGTGCAGGATTTTCGGTTATCTTTCCTTCACCCCACAGTCAACTCTGCAACCAGAATGATCTTTTAATAATAAACTTGCCATCATTCCCCTGATTTAATCACAGCTCTCCGACTCCTTGACCCCTTATTACACTTAGAATAAATTGCAAATTCCTGATTGATATCACAGAATTCGATAAAGACTGCTCTCCTTTCTCAGCTCCCACCCACAAAGAACTGAAAAAACTCTTTCCCACCCCAGAGCTCTCACTCTTGCTTCTCCCCAAGGGTCCCCCTCCCCCTTGGCATAAAAGACCCCTCCTGGAGAGACTCTGCCATCTCCCTGCCTTGTTCTTCCTGGGACAGCTGTCATTGGTCTTTAACAACCACTACTGGCAGCTCTCCTCACTACACCTGCCGCATTTTGTGGGAGTCATCGGATATTGTCTGCCGCATCCACTCACAGTGAGCTGGACTGTCTACCTGGTACCAGGCACATGTAAGCAGCTGGGCTGGTCGGAGACACCCATCTCCTCTCTGTGAATGCCCCTCAGGCCAAGGCCTGGCCACACTCCTGGTATCTTTCCTCTTGAGTCTAGCTTGGTGTTTGATGAGCTTCAGAGGATCAATGTTTACTGAATAAACACACAAGCTGAAACCAAAACAATGCAGGTGTCTTACCCAGTCATTTATGACAAGTCATGCTTGAAGGGCTGCCTGGTTTTATATTAAAAACTGGGTACATTTACTGCTGCAGACAATGACTGCTTTCTTTCTGCTAAGCACCGATTTCAACAATCCATTTCATAGGGATGTGTTCACCGACCTGTTTACTGGATTGCTCAAGAGCTCTTAAATCAGCAGGTGTCAAGTGGGGAAGCTATTTCTGAACTCCGGGCCTCCATGGGCCTCTGTGCCAGGTGATCTGAATGGATCGAGTGGGCCCCGAGGCTGCCTTCCTACAGGTGGGGGAGGCACGATCCAGAGAAGCAGCACCCATATCCCACAGCATCTGCACCTGAATCTCCCTCTGCCTGGGAGGTCCGTCTCCAGGGATCCTTCCCCAACTCCACCTGTTAGTGTTGCTGCAGCCGCACCACCTCCTCCACCCTCGGCCCTTTACCTTGCCTACATTACCCTGCTTTATTTTCTCCACAGCATCCTTCACCGTTTCAAACCAGCTCATTTATTCTTTTGCTTTCTTACCTATAGATCTTCTCTCCTGAATCCAGTAGTTATAAGATCTGGAGAAACAGAGGCTTGGTCTATTTGGTTCCCTGTTATATTCCAGTGCCTAGGACACTGTCAGTCACAAAACAGTCACTTTGGAAATATCTGCCAAATGAATGAATGAGACGCTTGGCTCATGTCTCCCGTTACTGGCAACATGTGAGGAAACAGGGATGGTTCCCTGATCTTCACTCTGGAGGTGTGCTTAAATCCAACCAGACGCGGACACAGAGATGTTTGTTCTCACAAAGGCTTTACCACAAACAAGTGGAAAGGGAATGGCGCAAAGAAACCACCTTCAGCCATTGCCACCACCTGGCCGGTTGTGCACAGGTAAAGTATACATAAGGCTGCTGAAATATCCTGTAAGAGAATTCCCAAAGTTATGGCAATGTCCCACACAGGGTGCACTCATATTCGGTTTAGGGAAACAACTAGCAGATTACGACTCCCCAAAGCACTCGCTGGGTTTCACATGGTACTGAGAATAGCAAAGGCTCTTTTCCCCAGGGACATGGGCCCTTCTTTCCAGAAGTAAGAAGGCCTCTGAGCATCAGAAATAGACATCCTTACACCCCTGGGGTCAGCCTTTCTCTGCCCCCTTTTGACCAGCTCCATTATCTACTTTTCCAGCACACATGACAGACAGGATGTCCAACCAGAAACGCGGTAGGAAGGTGGTAGCCAGGGTGTCCCCTGACAGCTCAACACCATGACAACAGAAAGAAGCTGAGACTAACCCAAACTCCATCCACCATGCGGGAATGAGGGGGCTTGGCTGCCTCTAGCCTCATTTCCCACATTGGGGAAGGTAGGGCACCATGCTTAAGGATTGGAATTTGAAGGAAGAAGCTCTAGCTATCAGGAAAATGAATGGATATCAGAATACATACAGATGGGAAAACATAAGCAGCAAGTAGACTTGGAAAAATAATTTTATTGGAACAGGGATTATTTTATGTAAAGGTTTCTGCCAGTTTCCAGTTGCTCTGGACGGAGCTTCTCTGGTTTTCATTTTAGAATTTTGACCGAAAGGATGTAACTACATGTAGTGTTCATTTCAGTTTCAGTTTCTCTTATGTGTAAGAGAACACAGAGGAGTGACCACCAGAAGAAAGCGTTTTCCTGCAAGACACAAAAGGAAACGGTGCAACCTGATGCGGCCACATCAGCAGGCCCCGGGCCTGTCATTGAATACGCCTCCTATAGAGAGATAAGGCAGCAGCCCACATCCTTTCCCTTGGTCAGCATCAGGGCACCTCCCGTGACCACAAAGGGAGGGAGGCGGCAGGAGGAGGAGGGGGAAGACCTTCTCTTCCTAAGATCATCAGAGAGAACAGAAATTATCCTTAATGTTTTTATTCAAAAAATTCTTCTCTGTTTGGAGTCATTCACAGAAAAGAACATTTTGGTCGGGGCCTGTCAGTTGTTCTACTGTGGTGGATTAGAATCCCAAGGATGATGACTGCCTGTGAAAGCTGAGACCTTACTCTTCATCACTTTATCACCCTGCTCTCACAGAAAAGTAAAACACTGGCGCAAACACCCTAATTGCAAGTGAACTGAAAATGGGCTTGCCCTTAAAGCTTCATGCTCCCCTTCAAGATAAATGGACACATCTTAAGGACCCAGAAAAAATCCCCCACAATCCCGATGCCTAGGTAGGTAGAACAAATGCAAATGATGGAAAACACAGAAATGGTGTCTTTCCCAGAGAGTGTTCAGAGGATTACTGCAGCAACAGAGGCCAAGGATGGTGGTGGTGGTAGGGATCTGGGGGTCAAATGTGTTTGTGAATTTCTGCCTCAAGCTGCTCACTTTTTAAATATTCACAAAGCATGAGAGTGTATCAATGGCTGTGAGAAGTCCTGCATCAAATAAAGTGATGTATTACACTGTGGATCCAGTTTCCCCTGTGCAGTAAACATCAACATCTGGTTCAAGGGAATGCACTTCAGAAAGGCTGAAAAAACCCCAAGTAACAATAACCAGATAGCATAGAAAACTACACTCATGGTCTCCACTTTAGGAAACAGGAAGGACATACTTGCAGGTCTACTTTTTAAAATGGCATGGATGCAAGTTATCCCTTAGTGCAGTCTTTCCAGACTATTTTTCTAAATTTGAAAATAAATGCAAACAGCTGAGCCTTTTATTCGTGCTTTGGTAATTTCCATAGGGGTGCTTTAAAGTTAAACAATGGGTGTGCCCCTTCACTAACTCCCTCAGCGAGGACAGGATGAAACAGAACATCTGCCAATAACTGATGGGAAACAAGGTGGGGAGGAGAAGGGAGGGGCGTGCCCTCAGAAAGCCCAGTGCAGGAAGAAGGAAAGCCAAGTGTCTTCCTGCACACTGAGGACCAGGCTGCTTCCAGTTAAACCACTTGGATTCCTCCCTGGCCTCAGGCTACACAGAGCTACAAAGAAGAGTTAGTCTTAGAAGGAGTGACCACAGGAGAGGCTCATCCACAAAATCCTGGAGAGCCAAGACTTGATTTCCAGACCTGGAAGACTCAGGTCAACAGCTAAAAGTCCATGGAAAACTCAAAGCAGCAGTGCATTCTCTAGAAGAGCTCCAGCAGTGAGAATGCCCAGCATTTCCACGAATGCAAGCAAACCACGTGGCGATTCCCAACCTCAAATCAGGGGACTTGGCCATAAAGGAGTCTACACTCTTGAAGCTTGAAATTGCAAGCCAACGTGCACAACTTGGGGACCATGTTGTTTTCCAAATATCATGGGATAATTACACCTGGAAAATGGAAAAATAAACTGTGGTACTCCTTATAACACAATTCCTCACAGCACTGCAGGAACACGAGCCACAGGTGTACGGGTTCTTCAGAAAGTTCATTTGGTGCATGAATTTCAAATGTTTTGCACCAAAATAAGCTTATTTTTCAACTGAATTTTCCCATACACTTTTCTGAAGTATCCTCATTTATAACAATGTGAAAGAATCTCAAAAATGTAATGTCAAATGAAGGAAGCAAGTCCTTGAATATTCTATATGATCCATTTACATAAAATAGCCCCATCCTCAAGAACAAAATTAAAAATACATTGCTTGGGGATACAGAGTTAAATTTAAAACCTTTTTAAAACAAGTAAACCAAAGGAATCAGGAGCACAAAAATCAGGACAGTGTGGCTTCTGGGAGGGCAACACTCCTCTTTGCTAAGGTATGACGGCTGCTTGGTCAGCTGGATGGAGAGTCTGCGGGTGTAATTTTTATTATTAGTCTTTAATTGCACACATATGCATTATAAACTTTTATATATGGTATAATTCACAATTTAAGAATGTAAGCAGTGATTCTCTTCAAGTCTTAAAAAATCAATCAAAAAAAAAAAATGGACAGGTCAGAGACTTCAATTAGGAGACATTCCTTAACCATGAAAGGTCAAGAACACCCCTGGAATTCTGTAAGTCTTTGCAATTAAAACAGGAAATTCCATCACATCTCCCCTGTTCCAAAGACCTGGAGGTTGCCAGACACAAATCCTTGTTTTGTTGGTGGCTGGAGTCTAGGTTTTTTTTACAGCTGTCGAAAGACAATATGTGGTGATTAGGGATGATGCTGTCACAATTACAGCATTGAGGGGCCAGCATAGTGGGTAAAGCCACCACCTGCAGTGCTGGCAACCCATACAAGCGCTGGCTCAAGTCCCAGTTGCTCCACTTCCAATCCTGCTCTCTGCTATGGCCTGGGAGAGCAGAAGATAGCCTGGGAGACCAGGACATGCATTCTTAATTGGGGTTTTAACCAGCAGGCCAAAGCCCCACTCCTAACTCTTCAATCATTTTTCTACCAATGCATGAGTGATGGATGAGGGGTAAACTATAAGTATTTATTTCTCATCTTAGATGTCAGTGAGGACACTAAAAATCTCCCCCTAAGATTCATCCAGCTTAGAAGCCCCAGGAGAATCATAACCAGTATTTACACAATAAACTTTCAGTAAAGCTCATGCCACAGTCCTGTAGTATCTCCAGCATCTACTTCAATATTCGATACTTTGGAGGTGCTCAACAATCTTTCACTTTCAGACACAATTCCAGAACTTAAAAATTTGTATTTAAAAATTTTTTACGGGGCCGGCCCTGTGGTAGAGTAAGTTAAGCATCCGCCTGTGGCACCGGCATCCCATATGGGCTCAAGTTCAAGTCCTGGCTGTTCCACTTTCTGATCCAGCTCCCTGCTGATGGCCTGGGGAAGCAGCAGAAGATGCAAGTGTGAGGGCCCCTGTACCCACGTGGGAGACCCGGAGGAGGCTCCTGGCTTCAAATGGGCCCAGCTCCTGCCATTGTAGCCATTTGGAAAGTGAACCAGTGAATGGAAGACCTTTCTCTCTGTCTCTCCATCTCTCTGTGTATAATTCTGCCTCCCAAGTAAATAAATAAATCTTTTAAAAAAAATTTAAAACATCAAGATCACTGAATAAGCATGTTTTAAAAATCAGATGTGATATTTCTAATCACATATTTGAGATACCACTTATATAACATGTTTAGAAAAGTGACATACACAAGTTCCAGCAAGATACACACTTGATTTAGAATGTTTCTACCACTAGTTACAAGACCAGTTAGAGCTGCCTATAAGACATTTTGAGGATTATGAACAACTTCTAGTCTTGGATTTGAAATAAGTTAAACTGCTACGGGCTTTCAATAGTATTAATAAAAAGGCTAATGTGTTAGTGTTTTTCTTATCCCTTTTGTCCAATCTTAAAACTTTTTTTCCTTGGATTTATCAATAAAAGTACTTTTACATGTAACCTCTGCAGAATTTTTAGTCATCCAAGTAATGAAATATCTAAACAAAATTTCTACAGAGGGCAGCACCTCTTCAACAAAGCTTACAATGATGCAGGACTCAAGATTCTTTCTTCTTTTTCTCTAAGCTCTTCCTTACAAACACAAGACAAGCTGGGAAAGCTCCCTGGGTAAGGTGCAGGATAGGTGCCTCCACCCTAGTACCCATCGGATGCCAGTGGGAATGGTCGCCATCGTCACCTCCATGGATGCCATGTCTGGTTCTCATCCTTGGACTCATTTGGTGTGCTGCTGAGGCAGAGACAAGAGCAATGGCAGAGAACCTCTCTTGAGGGACAGATAGGGTCTTGTGGGGCAGGGCGCCCTAGCCTGTAGAAACTTCTCAATGGATATTCTTGGACTGTCCCATATAAGGCTCACCTGCCTGTCCCCTAAAGTAGTTGGCCATTGGAATGAGAAGAGGACCAACACTGGGATACTGGGGAACTTTGAAAAGTATCTCAAAAACTGACCAAGGGACTCAGCTTCACGGCTGGAAGAGGAATGAATTGTAGCACTGTGTCCAGTAGAAGAAAATGTTTGGAAATCCAATGTCATTAATGACCTACACAATCTTAACAGAGGCACCTTCTATCTCTACAAGCTCTTTACAGCACGGGAAGTATTAAGAGAAGAAAAGCTGGGAACAGTGGAGAGGTACATCTTCTACCCTGGTGAAGGAGAACAGTACACTTCTCCCTGTAGGAATGGGGCTTTTTGTGCTTTCTGTAATAAAATGATATTCCTTTGGTGGGGGAGGGGAGTTGAAAATGGGGACTTAAACAGATATTTGTACACCAGATTTATAGCAGCATCATTGACAATAGTCACAAGGTAGAAACAAATCCAGTGTCCAGTGACAGAGGAATGGATAAGAACGGTGGGGTAAGTACATACAGAGGAATGTTATTTAGCCTTAAGAAAGAAGGAAGGACTGACATATGGACTTTCAGGACGCTAGGATAAGAGAAATAAGTCACACAAAAGGATGAATACTGTATGCATCTACTTATATGAGGCACATAGAGTAGTAAAATTCATAGACATCAGTATGGGGTTTACCAGGGCCTGGGAGTGGGGGAATAGGAAGTTAGGGTTTCATGGATACGGAGTTTCTGTTTGGGGTGATGACCAAGTTCTGAAAATGGGCACTGGTGATGGCTGCAAGGTGTTGCTAAAGTCCTTCACAGCCATGAGTTGTGCCCTTAAAATGGTAAATTTTATGCTACATGTATTTTGCCACAAGACAAATTCTCGTCAAAGCTAATCCCCTACTTCTATATTCACTAGGGGCTGTAGAGTACAAAGCTGGGCCTGGGAGAGAACAAGGTGGCGAGGATTTGAAGAGGTTGTCCCAGCCACAAACACTCTTGGAGTAAACAAACAGCTCCCACCTGGCAGGCAGTTGGGGCCTCCTCTCAGGAAAGGCACTGCAGCGCCAGGAGACAGCCCCAAACACGCGCGAGGCAGATGCTAAGACAGCAACCGCATTCTGGCCACTCAGTCATCAGCTAGCTGATACGTGAGACGCCAGAAAAGAAGGGCAGTTCAGGAACACTCCATCACGTACAATGTGCAGTACAGGTTGGGCATTTTAATTCAAAATCTGAAATGCTCCCAAACCTGAAACTTTGAGTGCCAAAAGGATGGCATAAGTGGAAAACTACACGCCTGACCTCGGATGATGGTTCACAATCCAAATGTACAAAATTATTAGAATACTGTAGGTGGGAAAGGTCTTTGGCAGTGGTTAAGCCGTGGCTTAGGATGCCCACGTACCAGAGTGCCTGCATTCAGGTCCTGGCTCAGCTCGTCATTCCAGCTTCCTGCTAATGTGCACCCTGGGAGACAGCAGGCAATGGCTCAAGTACTTGGATGACTGCTACCCACAAGGGGGACCCAGGCTGAATCCCAGTCTCATGGCTTCAGCCTGGACCAGGCCCAGCTCTTACAGGCATTAGGAAAGTGAAACAGTAGATGAGAGCTCTCTCTCTCTTTCCTTGTCATTCAAATAAATAAAGTTGTATTTTAAGATTGATATATTTATTAGAAAGGCAGAGTTAGAGAGAGGGGAAGAGACAGAGACAGAGAATGATATCTTCTATCTACTCATACACTCCCCAAACGGCTGCAATGGCCAGTGCTGGGCCAGGCTGAAGCCAGGAACCTGGAACTCCATTTGGGTCTCCCATGTGGGTGGCAGGAGTCTAAGTGCTTGGGCCATCTTTGGTTCCTTTCCCAGGCACATTAGGAGAGAGCTGGACCAGAAGTGGAGCAACTGAGACTTGAACTGGTACTCATTTGCTGACCTTGCAGGAACAGCTTAACTTGCTATGCCACAATGCTGGCTCCCATAAAATACATTTTTAAAAATAGTTTTAAAATTGGCATAAAATCACTGTCAGGATATGTGTATGAGGTCTATATGAAGCCTAATTTTGTGCTCACAATGTGGATTCCATCCCCAAGAAATTTCTAAAATCTAAAAAAATGCTGAATAAGAACACTTCTGGTCCCAAGCGTCTCAGGTAAGGGGTATCAAGATGTACATGAAAGCTGAGGCACTCCTGCAGAAGTCTGGATGTCCATTTCCTGAACCAAAGTCTCTGAGCCAGTAATCTAGGCCAGCTCATGACACCATCATCAGACCTTCTACACAGCTACTGCTCAGATATTTTGTGTTTTTATTCTCCAAATTGTTTGAAGTACTCCAAACCTGTCTCAAATCTCTCCATATCAGTCAGAACAGGTAACAGGAGATAATGAAGACCCTTCTTGAGGCCTGGGTAGGTGGTAATGGTGGGTCCACATAGCTACAGAACTGGGGACACCAGTCTGCCAGCTGTGTCAGTGGCTACCACCAAAGGGCCCAGGAGCCTCAATCAGTTCTACTTCCCTGGCCACAGTGGTGGCCACAGAAGGAGGAACAAGGGAATCCAGGATTCATTTTATTCTGCTGTATCTAGCATGGTACAAGAAGACAAGAAGGCAGCAAAAAGCCTCACTATTGACACCTTCTCTTTGCAGCTCTATGTCATATTGTCCAAGATATCTTTTATTAAACAATTATTTATTTGGGGCCAGAGCTGTGTCATAGCAGGTAAAGCCACCACCCACAGTGCTGGCATTCCATGTGGGCACCAGTTCGAGTCTCGGCTGTTCCACTTCCGATCCAGCTCTCTGCTATGGCCTGGGAAAGCAGTGAGAGACCCAAGGTGTGCATCCACATGGGAGACTCAGAGGAAGCTCCTGGCTCCTGGCTCCTGTTGTGGCCACTTGGGGAGTGAACCAATGGATGGAAGACCTCCCTCTCTCTCTCTTTCTGCCTCTGCCTCTCTGTAAATCTGCCTTTCAAATAAATATATAAATCTTTTAAAAATAAAAAACATTTATTTGAAAGGCAAAAAGACACACACACACACACACACACACACACACACACACAAACATAGCTGCTGCTGGCTGGTTCATTATCTAAATGCCTGCAATAGCAGTAACTGGGCTAGGCCAAAGCCATGGGCCAGGAACTCCACTGGGATTCCTACACAGTGACAGGGCCCCAAGTACTTGACCCATCACCTGTTGCTTCCCAGAATGCATCAGCAGGTAGATGGACTTGAGGTGGAAAAAGCAGAACTTGAACCAGGCATCCTAAGAAACATCTCAGCTACTTTGTCAAATGCCTGCCCTTTATGAGTGATTCTTTTTCTATTTATAGCCCAAGTGAAGTTCATGCTTTCGTACTCCTCTTCAGAGAAGAAGAGTTTTTTTTTAGTCCTTCCCACCTCTTAACTTTGTGTATGATGCTTAATTCCAGCTCCAGGTGGTAGATATACCACATACCACATGGTGGATAGCCTATTGTCACTTTAAAAATCTATTTATTTGAAGGGCAGAGAGACAGAGACAGACAGGAAGAAACTTTCCATCTCCTGGTTCACTCCACAAATGCCTGTAATAGGCAGGGCTGGGCCAGAAACTCAAAGCCAGGAACTCTATCTGAGTCTCCTATGTAGGTGGCAGGGACCCAAGTACTTGATCCATTGCCTGCTGCCTTACAGACTGCACACTGGTAGGAAACTCGAATGGGGGGCTGAGTCAGGACTGGAACCCAGGCATTCTGATAGGGATATTGGTGTCCAGGGCAGTACCTTAACCACTATACAAACTCCCACCCCTGTCTAAGATATCTTAACATCAGAACACCACAAAGAGGTTGTACTTCTCTGCTTTGAGTAAGATCATGTTTGTCAACATAACATAACCATCCACAAAAGTGATGTTTAAAAAGATGTTCCCATAGCACGTGGGGACCTGCCACCCATGTGGAAGACCACAATGGAGTTCCTGGCTCCTGGCTTCAGCCTGGCTTAGACCTGGCTGTTGTAGTAATCTGGGGAAGAGCCCAGCAGATGGAAGATTTCTTTTTTTCTCTCTGCCTCTTCCTTTCTCTGTCCCACTGCCTTTCAAATAAATAAATAAATCTTTTAAAAAGTAAAAGGATAGAGGTCATATCAAATTCTGAACTTCCACTTCAGGATAATTTGTGTCACACCATGTCGCTTAAACGTGAATTTGGAAAGACGGATATATAATGGAAATGTTGAGAAAGAATTTGATGTAAGATCACAGACACTATAAATAACATAAAAGCTAAACACAAGATTACAAACAACTTGATCATGTGCACATTCCAGACTGAGCTCACGCCATGAGCAGTAACTCAGAGGAGGAGAACTCCTCCAACAACAAAGCAGCTCAAGAACAAGGTGCAGGACTCTCACAATTTCTTCAACTGCTATCTGCTTTGTAAAGATTAGAAAAGGTACATTTTGGGCTAAAATCCAACTTCAGTCACTTGGTTTTCCCTTTCTGATCTCTTTTTCTAGCAGGAGTGAATCCCTTAGCCAACCTTTCTACGGTTCTAATTTCAAAAGCAGAGACAACACTTAATGTGCACTGTTGAAGGACAGCTGGCAGCAGGACAACTGTCCCAGGAGACTCACTGAACCTTAAGTCAAAGAGGAGCAACTAATCTGCCTGTAATATTTTAATGTATATTGTTTGTCAAGTGCATTATCCTTCTGCTCTTTGAAGGAGAAAATGAACCGACAGGTGCCCCAAAGCTTGACCAAGTGCTAGAGAAACTAGAAAGCAGAGCAAATTGGCCCCTTTCCTGGAAAAAGATGCAATTTATTTAGAAACTTCCACCAATATACATCAAACCACCATGCAGTATGGACTTAGGAAGCAGGCAAATTACACGTCAGCTTTGTTGCACCCCTGAAGTCCCATTAGGAGCATACGGGAATCTCACAACCACCTAAAGTAGTATTCTAATTGAGACACTGAACAATGGTGGGGGGGGACAGACAAATTCCTCAGGTGAGTCATTTTTCATATGCAGGTCATGGATTTCCATAGAGACAATAATGACTTTAACTTCCTGGAGACGTGGTAATAGGACAGGAACTTACGGTGTTTTATCAGGAAAAACACTGTTCAGAAACTATCTTTCTTTTCCTAAATAGTTGTCTGACCTCAGAGTTCATACAATGGCTAAGTGTTACTGCCAAATTGGTGGGGCAGGATGGGAGGGAGACAAGAGCCTGGATCTGCCAAATATAGCCATGACTTTCCCTGGGAGTTAACGTTAAGTTTCCACAATAGACTACAAGGCTGGGAAGAAGTAGGGTGGTAGTGAATCTTCCTGCTTGGATCACCCCACCAACGCAGAGTTCAGGGTGCTTCACTGTTTCTAACCAGCCTTTGCAAACATTAGTTTACTTGGTCACTGTGAAAATCCAGCATTTTCATGGGGCCGGTATTCCCATTTATTCCAAGGGGTTAAGTAATTTGCTTAAAATGTCATAGAATCAGACCTAAAAACTATTCTCTTAAATCTAAGTTCTGTGTTTTCTCAGCTAGTTGACATCCAAGCTTTTTTTCTTTTTTAAAGATTTATTTTATTTATTTGAAAGGCAGAGTTACGGGGGTTGGGGTGTTGGAGAAAGAGAGAGAAATCTTCCATCTGTTGGTTCACTCCCCAAATGGTTACAATGGTCAGGGCTATGTCAGGCCGAAGCCAGGAGCCAGGAGCTTCTTCCAGGGTCTCTCACGTGGGTGCAGGGGCTCAAGTACTTGGGGTCTTCTGTGACTTTTCTAGGTGTATTAGCAGGGAGCTGGATCAGAAGTGGAACAACGAGGACTCAAATGGGCATCCAAATGGGATGCCAGCAACACAGGCAGCAGCTTTACCCGCTATGCCATAGTACTGGCCCCCAAACTTATTTTCAATTGATAGAGGGCCTTCCTAAAATATCAAGCAAACACACAGATGTGCATAGATAGTGTCCTTGCTATTCTTTTATGCGAAAACCCTGCAATTCTGGGGCTTTGCTTTCTGTGTGTGGAGCTAGGCATTTATGAGTACTATAACTACAACTGTGAGGGCCAAGCTACCAAGAACCTTTGACAAATAAAGTGTTGCTTTTAGTGTTGGGGTTTTGTGGTTGGTTTCCTGATTGGTTTGTTGGTTGGTTAGCTGGCTGCTTTATTCTGAGGTCAGGAGGGCTCTTTATCATTTTAGTCTTATTTTTCTACTTCATATAAATTCCTTTTTCTTTTTTTCAGATTTTGAGAATTTCTTCTTCCAGAAGGATAATCAAATGCAGTTCAAACTTAAGACTCCAAGGAATGCTATTTCCTAAATGTTGTGGCATAAAATAATCAACTCTAACTAATCAACCTATCAAGCACCTACTGAACACCTGTTTGTTCAACACCACATACTCAAATAAGGACTCAAGGTAACAAATATGCCCTTCTGAAAGTTCATATCTTGAAGGACAAAAATGAAAACCAAGACCCCAAAACATTGCATCCTTGAAGGTTTGTTTCTATGATGGCAGCATGAGACTGGACAAGAGAAGACAATAAGCCCTCTGTGTGTTCATGGCAGTGTGGATACCAGAGCCTCAGAAAAATGTCTAAATGCCACTTCTTCTCGTGATGATGCAGTGCTCTGTCACTGAGGAAAAACAATTGCAGAAAAGCATAAAGGAAAAATAAACAGCCCAGCGATCCCGTCACCCAGAGATGAGATAACTGCTGTTAGCACAACAGAGAATTATCCCTCTAGACTTTTCTCTATGCTTCTTTTCTCAAACATGGTCCCCAAACATCACCATCAACAGGAAACCTGTGAAAAGCAAATGCTTGGGCCCCACCAAAGACCTGTTGAGTAAGAGACCCTAAGAGTGGGACCCAGCAATCTGTATTTTAATAAGACCTGAAGACAACTGACTTGTACCAAAGTCTGAGAACCACTGACATACACACACACCCCACTGACATATGCTCTACACACACACACACACACCATTCACATGCCACATACACACACACACACACACACAGCTAGTCCCCAGCCCTCACAAGTAGGGTTATGGTACACATACTGTTTAAAATTTTAAATTCTTATTTGGCACCAACCTTATATTTTGAAAATCACCTAAACAGTGCATCTGCTGTATGCCTGAATGCCTTGCACATGGGTGAACAGTACCACAAAATGGTTCATATAACAAATGCAATTAAACACCAAGAGTCAGCCAGACTGCAACATTGTTGGTTGAATAAACAAGTTACTTAGCAATGTCAGGACCTAATGAAACCCATTTTTAAAAATCTCTGAGTGGTTACATAAGGTTTTTAGATCTTCAAAAAATAAATAAATAAGAACCATCTGCATTAGTGTTTCTATCCTGTCCATGAATCTGTTTCAGGGCTACTTAGAATCTGGTTTTTGGACCCAATATTCCAGCACTGAGCAGACAGCTCCCCGATCCACCAATCTGACATACCGGAACTGTCGCCTAAACACTTTTGCTTGGGTCACCTCCTCCCCACCACGGCAGCACTCCTGTACAAATTCCAGAACAGCGACACAAGTTCCGGCAGCTTGTGTGCAGGCCAAGGGCCTTGACTCAGACTGCACAATGTGAGTTGAAATAAGGAAGCCGTCCGTGACAAGGGAAGGAAAAAAAAAAAAAAACTGGAGTAGCAATGTCCCATTGCTTAATTTGTCCAAATTATTTCTCTGATTTTGCAATACATACCTTTCCAAACTCTGTACCAACTTCGGGGGAACTATGACAGAGTAAAGCAGAGGAAGGTGCCACTTTGATGAAGGTCACCCAAAACGCTCATCCTAACTAAAAACAAAAAATCCTGATTCATGGTAAGATAAGAATATCTGAAACACTGCATTGTTTATGAAGAAGATAAGCTTTGTGGCCCAGTACATGTTGTTGAATTTTCTGTGATGTGACTGGAGAGCAAGAACTTTAGAGTTCATGAGTAATGGGAACAAAGGAAGCCCAAAAAAGTGCAGCTATAAGTACAACACGGCTGCACAGCATCTGAAAACATCAGCCAGTCAGCAGCCCCTTCTCTTAACAACAGTCCATCCCCACTACAACCTTCTTTGTTAGAAACCCAAGCAGAGCTTCACGTGGTATGGCTCACTTGGGATGACAGATCCATGGAGAAGCAGTCACCCACAAATAGGAGCCCAAAGACCCCCATTATCATCACTCTTCAGCCAAATAACTTGCAGATCACTTAAACTCACTGAGCCGGGCCAGCGTTGTGGCATAGTGGGTAAAGCCACCGCCTGCAGTGCCGGCATCCCAAATGGGTGCCGGTTCTAGTCCCAGCTGCTCCAGTTCCGATCCAGCTCTCTGCTATGGCCTGGGAAAGCAGTAGAAGATGGCCCAAGTCCTTGGGCCCCTGCACTCGCGTGGGAGACCCAGAAGAAGCTCCTGGCTTTGGATCAGCATAGCTCCTGCCATTGTAGCCATTTAGGGAGTGAACAAGTGGATAGAAGACCTCCCTCTCTCTCTCCTCTCTCTGTGTAACTCTGACTTTAAAGTAAATAAATAATCTTAAAAAAAAAAAAAAAAATCTCACTGAGGCTCAGTTTCTTCACTCAGAAAATGGATTCCAAAAGGCCCCTGGCACAGCTCCAGCTGTTGCAGCCAATTGGGGAGTAAACCAGTGAATGGAAGACATCTCTCTCTCTCTCTCTCTCTCTCTCTCTCTCTCTTTGCCTTTCCTTCTCTGTGTAACTCTGACTTTCAAATAAATGAATAAATCTTTGAAAAAAAATGCTTATGTAAAATCATTAGAACAATTTCTAACCTGTATAAGAATCAGCGCAGTTCTTCCTAATCTGCGGGGGCTGTGTTCTAAGAGCCCTCTGAGGACCCCTGAAATTGCTGATAGTATCAGATCCTATAAGGGAAGGCGACGTCATAATTTCACAGATAGAGTGGCTGTGGTTGTGCAGCAGGCTAAATCATATCCTGGGACACCTGCATCCCATGTTAGGTGCCAGATTGAGTTCCAGCTACTACACTTTTGATCCATCTTCTTGCTAATCTGTATCTTGGAAAGCAGCAAAACCATAGCCCAAGTACTTGAGTCTCTGACAGCCATGTGGGGTAGAGTTGCAGGCTCTTGGCTTTGGCCTGGCCCAGCCCTGCCCCAGCTATGGTAGGCACTTTGAACTTTAGGAGTGAAGCAGAGGATTGAAAAATCTCCTCCTCCTCCTCTCTCTCTTTCTCTCTCTCTCTGTTCTACCTTTCAAGTAAATGAAAATATTTTTTTTTAATTTCATGGAAAATTAAATTAAAATATAGGCTTATCTCGGTTTGCTGCAAAAAAAATTTTTAAATGAATGCATAGTTGTTTCATAAATGATTTTGTTCACAAACTTTTCAAAGACCCTTCATATGTATGTATTTAGCAACATTTCTGCACCAAACTTATCTGTGAATTCCACTTTCCACTAGGTTTTTTTTTGCATACCCTCATACATACCTATAATATAGTTTAATTTATCAATGAGCCATAGTAAGAAATTAACAATAATAAAATAGAATTGTAGCAATATATTATAATGAAAGTTATATAGATGTGGTGCCCCTTTCTCTCAACATACAGAATTTGCCATTCAGTATTTTCAGACCACAGTTGGCTGCATGTAACTGAAAGTGCCCCCTAGGATAATGGGGAACTGTATTGTCCATAATGTTATTAGTGATACTAGAGGCTGACACAGGATGGGGAGGGTAAGAGGTGGTAAGATCTGGGAACATCACTGAAATGTAACAGAGTTGCCAGAAAATAGGAATTATGTTCCTCCAGGGGCTGGGGCCATCAAAGAGGCAGGGGGAGCTGAGACCCCACTGAGTAAGCTCATCCTAAACCCCAGCACAGACTGTTTTCCCCGCAGTGCACTGCAGCAATGTCTTGTCTTGTCTTTTTTTTTCTTTCTTTTTTTTTCTTTTTTTTTTTTTTGACAGGCAAAGTGGACAGTGAGAGAGAGATTTATTTATTTGAAAGGCAGAGTTACACAGAGATAGAAGGAGAGGGAGAGGGAGAGAGAGAGAGATAGAGAGAGAGAGGTCTTCCATCCACTGATTCACTCCCCAGATGGCTACAATGGCTGGAGCTGGGCCGATCCCACACAGGTGCAGGGGTCCAAGGACCTGAGCCATCTTCTACTGCTTTCCCAGGCCACAGCAGAGAGCTGGATTGCAAGTGGAGCAACTGGACTTGAACCAGTGCCCATATGGGATAGCCTGCACTGCAGATGGCAGCTTTACCTGCTCTGCCACAGTGCTGGCCCCCTGCAGCAGTATCTTTTAGGGTGGCCTTTCAAGCCACAGAGAGATCAGAGGCAAAGTAGCTCAGAGGAGACTCTGGGTTATGGGTCAGAATAAGCCCTGTGCTCGAAATCCAGCTCCGTTTCTGGGCTACATGGCTTCCAGAAAGTTATTAAAATTTCCCTTCATTTCACTAATGATAGGTGTTCACTTACCCTGAAAGGTTGTTATAAACCTAGCACAGGAACAGCCACATGGCAAGTGATCAATGAATGTTAATTATATTGGTTCAGTCTTTTAGGGGAAGTAACACCTCAAATAGAAGAGGTCCAGTACAGTGCTATGGATGCAGAAGGGGCACAGAGTGTCACTCACCTAACTTTTCTCTGTGAAGACACAGGAAGCAAGAGTATGTAGACAGATGCCAGGAGGGTGAGAGCAGCTTGTGTTGGGGAGAGATGACCCACAGCTTAGAGTGGGGTACTGATCAGACAGAAGGAGTCAACCCACGGCGTGCATGGCCTGGCTCAGGGGCTGCCTCCCTTTAAAACAAAAGCTGTGTGCAGAAATAGTTTTATCGTTGAGCTGCAAACACTGCTTTGGATCTTCTGTCTTCAAGTTGGGTGTTTGCTGTTTGTTTTCAATTGCAGGCTTTGTTTCTTTATTACTTTTTTTTTTTTTTTTGATAGGCAGAGTGGACAGTGAGAGAGAGAGACAGAGAGAAAGGTCTTCCTTTGCCGTTGGTTCACCCTCCAATGGCTGCCGCGGTCGGCGCGCTGCGACCTGCGCACCGCACTGATCCTAAGGCAGGAGCCAGGAGCCAGGTGCTTCTCCTGGTCTCCCATGGGGTGCAGGGCCCAAGCACTTGGGCCATCCTCCACTGCACTCCCGGGCCACAGCAGAGAGCTGGCCTGGAAGAGGGGCAACCGGGACAGAATCCGGCGCCCCGACAGGGACTAGAACCCAGTGTGCCGGCGCCGCAAGGCGTCTTTATTACTTTTTAAAATCACCATTTCACCTGTATTACTAATAGAAAGAATTCACAAAATGAATAAAAGCCATCGCTTCCCATACTAACACTGAGCACTCCTTTTCTCCGGAGTGTCTTCCCCATCCATAACTTGGTTGCTCTCCTTAATAAGAAATAAAGTGGCACGATAAGAGTTTCATTCATTGGCCGGCGCCGTGGCTCAACAGGATAATCCTCCGCCTCGCGGCGCCGGCACACCGGGTCCTAGTCCCGGTCGGGGCGCCGGATTCTGTCCCGGTTGCCCCTCTTCCAGGCCAGCCCTCTGCTGTGGCCCTGGAGTGCAGTGGAGGATGGCCCAGGTGCTTGGGCCCTGCACCCCATGGGAGACCAGGAGAAGCACCTGGCTCCTGCCTTTGGATCAGCACGGTGCGCCGTCCGCGGCAGCCATTGGAGGGTGAACCAACGGCAAAAAGGAAGACCTTTCTCTCTGTCTCTCTCTCTCACTGTCCACTCTGCCTGTCAAAAAAAAAAATTTAAAAAAAAAATAAATAAATAAAAGCGTTTCATTCATAGAAAGCCATCTTGTGTGATTCTACAAAAAAAAAATCTCATTTTCTGTGGCTGTTTTTCCCACAGTAGACTAATGTCACACCAAACAACAATTCCAAAGGAGCACTCCCGAAAACAACCTCCAGCAGCAAGCACTGGTAAGGCAGGCTCAACAGTAAGGACAGAGCACTGACGGGAGGGGCCCGAGGGGGTTCCTGTAAAATCAGAAACTGAAAGAGGGAATGGAACTATAATAATGGGGCTATTGCATCGCTCTGAAAAGAAAATCATTTTTATTATACATTTTATGTGAAAAAAGATGAGGAGCTCTGGTTTTGACTCAGAGCAGATGCTTCCTGCAATTAATCACAAAAAAACAAGAGAATGGAAGGAATTTCATACTCTTCTTCTTAAGGGAGTAATTCAATCAGCTTTTCCAACATCGTTTTTTTACTTTGACATTTTATTTTATTAATATGCCCTTTCAATTTGATGACATGAATAAATAATGGTATCCTTCCCCTCATTCGGGGGATGGGTGGGAGAACACACATAAAAACAACAGAATATCTTGTTCCCTTGTGAATTCAAATGACTATTTCCCCTACAAAACAGATTTTTAAAGAAATGACAGTCAGTGAGAACCTCATGAATGGTAAACGCTCACTAACAGCCTGCTAGAAATTCTGCGTTCTTTTCAAAGGACATCCTCAGTGTCGTCTGCGCTCTCAGGTATCCACAGAGGAACAAGCGTGCAAAATTGCAGACAAGTCTCCCAGGACACTTAGGGAGCCTCAGGCCAATCCCAGCAGGAGCATGAACTGAGTGACAGACTTCACTGACAGCCACAGCAACCAGCACCCAGGACCACCTACCTCTAGGGGCGGGATTTCAGGTGACAGATGACACACAGAAAGACAGAACCTCCCCAACCCTGACAACTCCACTGTGCAGACATTTAACCACTGCTTGAAATTTTTATACCAAATCTTGACTCTGCCCCCTTTTCACTTCACATGAAACTCAGGGAAAAACAACAATTTGGATGGCTTCACACAGACTACTTGGTTTTCCTGTTAAAAACAACCATAAATTCCTCAAGTGGAAAATGTTATTGCTGGATTTTTTTAATCATGTAATATTTCCTCATCTCTTCTCCACTCTTGTTCTTGTATTTCATGAAATTTATCAGAGTACACTGAAGGAGTGGACATCTGCCCAGCAGCTAAGATGTCAGCTGGGATGCCTGAGTCAGAGCACCAGGGTTCAGGTCCTGGTTCCACTCCTAACTCTGCTTCCTGCTACACACGAGCCCTGGGAGGCAGCAGGTTACGGCTCAAGCGGTTCGATCCCTGCAACCCTTGTGGAAGACCTGGATTGAGCACCTCCCTGACCCTGGTCTCTGGCCCCGAGCCAACTCCAGTTGCTGCAGACATTTAAGGAGTGAATTAGCAGACATTCAGAGCTCTGTCTCCCTCTCAAATAGCCTTTAAAATAAAAGCATACAAAAAGAGTACACTGAATAACTGATGCTCATTTTAGAAACTAATACACTTTAAGCAAGCAGAATTAAGAAATAAAAAAATGTAGATCAAGTGAAATATGCATTCAGCCTAAACCCTCCAGTATTCTTTGAGTGAGGAGAGTAAGTGAATGACAGCTAGAAAGAGCAGGAATCAAAATGATCACACCAGCAATTCACAGTTTTTAGTTCTTACTGACTTCCTGGCATGGGGGTGCTGGGAACATACTCTCTGTGCAACTCCAAAAGGAATGACTTCAGCAAGCGATGTTTGTATGTGCTGGTGAACTACAAACTCCCCACGAGGAGCACTGGTGTGAGTTTCCTACATCCATTTTTATCATCAACACAAAGCCCAAGCAAAACCTCTCTTCCAATGGGAAATCTTAACCAGTTCGACCTGCCTGCCTGGCTGCTCCCTAAAACCTGGCACGGTGGCTTAATAACCACACGCGTCTCAGGCAGTTCCTGGAGGGCCTTTCCAATCTCTGCCCCAGTTCTGCTTTTGTCTTAGGACAATGCCACGTAACTATGGAAACACGGAACTGAGACTTATAGTGCCTCTCATAAAGACAGCCTCCTTCTAGAGCTTAGTTCCACCTAAACCGTGCCGGTTGGGGTCAACGTTTATTTATTTATTTACAGTAAAATGGTGAAAAAGTGAGAGCTTAAATGGAAAAGGATAAAATGAAGATGAGAATTTTTATAAAATCCACAGCAGATTTTCTTTGTAATCACAAAAATGGTCATGTTTTTGGTGGCTGGCTCTTCCGTCCAGTGGCCAGACGCAGCTGGCCTTCAAATCCTGAAGTGACCCCAGTGAAGTCCCAGCACACGGGCCCAAACCTGTGCCCTCCATTTACGTGAAATCAAGAGAAGCCAAATGTCACCTGAGCTTTGAACGCTCCCTACACCATATGCTCCCAAAGCCAGAAAGTCTAACGAAATACTCCAGCAGCTAGCATTCCTTTTTAAAAAAAAAATATTTATTCACTTATTTGAAAGGCAGAGATACAGCACAAAGAGAGGGAGAGAAGAGGGAGATCTTCCTCTGCTGGTGCACTCCCCAAATGGCTGCAACAGCCAGAGCTGGGCTGATCCCAAGCTAGGAGCCAGGAACTTCCTCCAGGTCTCCCATGTGGGATCAGGGACCTAAGTACTTGGGCCATCTTCCACTGCTTTCCCAGGGGTATTAGCAGGGAGCTGGATTAGAAGTGGAGCATCTGGGACTTGAACCGGTGCCCATATGGGATGCCAACACTGCAGGCGGAGGCTAAACCTTCTATGCCACAGCACTGGCCCTGCAGCTAGCATTCTGATATCACAAACACAGGCTCCCCAACAAAGATATACTAGAAAGATCTAAACAGAATACTGATGGGGGCAGTGGTGTGGTACAATGGGTTAAATCACCACCTCTCACACTAGCATCCCATAATAGAGTGCCAGAGTCCTGGCTGCTCTACTTCCAATCCAGCTCCTTGCTGGTAAGCCTACGAAGGCAGTAGAGGATGGCTCAAGCCACCCACATGGGAGACCCAGATGGAGTTCCAGGTGCCTGGCTAACACCTGGTCAACCCCACCATTTGGAAATCAATCAACAGATGGAAGACATCTTTCTGTCTGTCTTTCCCTCCCTGTAACTATGCTTTTCAAATAAATATAAATAAATCTTTAAAAAATATTGTTGTGCTAATTGCACGTCATGAATTTGGTGGTAGTACAATATGGAATGTGACTGAATTTTTTTTATTAGCAATCAAAAAATAGACAAGGATCACAGATCCCTCACCTGCAACCAGGCAGGCCCTGCACTAACATACTGCAACAGCTGCAGCAAGTGTCCTGAGCTCCAGCCTTCTCATCACTCCAAGGGCAGCAGCAACTTCACTTGTTGACTCCAAACAAATATTCATTAAGTGCAAGTTTGTTTTTAGCTACTGTTTTCATCACTTACCTGGGGAGGACAAGGAACGCTAAAAGGCCAAAATGCTCACGGTTCTCTCTCTTTGGAATGGGACTGCTGCTACTTTATTTCTTATCTGTGCTTTCTGGTCACGCTCAGATGTTCTGCAATGAATAGCTTCATGCTTTAGTAATCACTTTCTTACACATCGGTTGCTTCCCCGAATAAAGTCAGAATCAGATTCTGACAAAACACTGTGGATGGCAGACAGGAGTTCCTGCTAAGGTCAGTGTGAGACTCAGCCTCCAGGGCATCAATGAGAGGAAGTCAGAGCCAGGGCCCTGCTAGGCTCCAGCCCCGCTGGGGACACGGGTACAGGCAGTGGGTGTCCTCACTGCAGACCCCACCTGCTGGAGCAGCTCAGTTCAGAGAAAGCCAGCACATCCTGTTCTTTCTGTGCAGGGATTCGAAGCTCTGGGCAGAGCATTTTTCTAAAAGGACCCAAATGGGGGCTGGTGTTGTGGTGTAGCAGGTTAAGCTGCTGCCTGCAACGTCGGTTCAAGTACCAGCTGCTCCACTTCTGATCCAGTTCCCTGCTAATATGTCCAGGCAAGTAGTGGAAGATGGTCCAGGTCCCTGGGTCCCTGCCACCCATGGGGCTATCTAGAAGAACTCCTGACTCCTGCCTTCGGCCCAGCCTAGCCCTGGCTGTTGTGGCCAATTTGGGGAGTGAACCAGCGTTTTGAAGATCTCTTTCTGTCTCTTCCTCTCTCTGTGTAACCCTTTTGAATAAATAAATAAACAAATATTTTTAAAAAACTGACCCAAATGACCTGCTGGAGCTCAGAAAGGTGAAATTACAAAGGGTGGTGCTTTGACATGCTGGGCTGGACAGAGTTTCAGAACTAAGGTAGCGCTGGCCTTCCCCCAGCCCTGTCTTGGTATCTTTCTCTCCCCAAGTGCAGAGAAGAGGCCTCCTCTGAAGCTTCCATGTCCACCCAAAGACTGATCCATGGGGCTGACACTGTGGCATAGCGGGTTAAGTCACTGCCTGCAGCACCTGCATCCCATATGGGCCCCAGTTCAAGACCCAGCTGCTCCACTTTCGATCCAGCTCCCCACTAATGTGTCTGGAAAAGCAGCGGAGAATGGCCCAAGTGCTTGGGCCCCTGCACCCACACAGGAGACCCGGGGGAAGCTCCTGGCTCCCAGCTCTGGCTGTTGTGGCCATTTGGGGCATGAACCAGCAGATGGAAGATTTCTCTGTTTCTCTCTTTCTGTAACTCTGCCTTTAAAAAAAAAATGAATCCACTAAAGAGGAACAGAGTTGCCTTCAAATCTTCTTGCTGCGATTTTATTAACTGAAGGAAGATTAAATTCACCTCACAAAGGGTGAGCCCACAGGAACCTTCTCTATTCTCTGACCCCATTCATTTCCCTTAAAAATCATTTACTTTTCCTCTAAAAGCACCAACTACCCCCTCCACTCTGAAGAACGGGTTTAAAGCTCAACCATCTGGATCTTCTCAGTCTCATACTCTGTGTGGTTCCCATGCACGTGATAAATTTGTGTGCCTTTTCTCCTGCTACTCTGTCATTTTGCTTCAGCAGACTTGGTGACCAAACCTTTAGAGAGAAAGTCTGGACTTCCCCACAGCTTCTAATAGGTAGCCAGCTAGGAATCGCTGCTCCAGCCAGTTCTGGAACCACTAAGTACCAACCCTCCAGCCCCTAAAAAGGAGAAGGACTTTCAGTTCTCTCAAAATACAGCTCTGTCATCCTATCCCTAAGATGACAGGGAGGAGACCACCCTTGAAAATATAGTTAAGACTGTATTTTGTGGGGGTGGAGCCAAGATGGCGGAATAGTGAGAGCGTGCACTGATAGCCTGGGAAAAGATAGTTTAATAAAAGTGGAGTTATTGTAGTCACAGGATAAGGCTCAGGAAAAAACTGCAGAGGAAACTCTTCTAGATCTAGTGGATGTGACACGGAGGACCTATGGGGAGAGCAAGGACTCCCACGGTGTGGAAGCTGAGCTGAGGAGTCTGCGCGCCAGTGCTGGAAGGGGAGGTGAGACCAAAACCTCAGTAACCTGAGTCATTGGCGGGGAAAGGCAGAAAGAGCCTAGAGGGAACGAGGCTTGCAGCCCCGCTGGGGAAAGTTCACCAGGCTGACTGGAGGAGAGAAAAAAACTGAATAAATAAGGGGAACCAGCATGGACACTAGCCTCTCTCTCTACTCACCTTACAAAGCCAAGCAAGACAAAGAGCAGGCACCATTTTGGACATACGTAAAGTGGCGCCCACCATCAGCCAAGCAGAAAAACATGACTCTGGTAGGGAGAAATAACTGGAGGTTAGAACCTAGTGAAGGTGTGGAGCTAATGAACTGAGACTGTGAAAATCTGAGGGTGGGTGAGAGAACTCACCGAGTACACAAACTCGGTAACCTTGGCAACCCGGTGGGAGACTGCAGAGAAATTTGAGACCACACTGAGGGCTGCATAGACCCTTTGTGTGGTCCTTGGGGTAAAGCGGACTAATACCCACAGAGGCCAGATTTCATACATCAACTACCCTCAATTCCTCTCAGCTGTGTGGAATTACTTCCCTTCTGAATAAAAAAAAAAGAGAGAGAAAGAGAGAGCGAGTGAGCAAGAGAGAGAACAACCTGGGTGAATCACCTTTGGCATACCCTTAACCCTGAAAAACCAAACAGAGCTCTCTGGCCACACGCATCACAGCCTCTAAGGATCCATCAAAAGCAGACAGTCCACTTAATCTAGAGGCATAGTATAACAAGAAAAAACACCATAGCAAAGAAACCAAAGAATATCTCCACAATGCCAAACAACAAACACAGAAACCGAGGTAACAAGAACAAGGAAGACACTATGATGCCCCCAAATGAAATAGACACCCCAATTCAAGATTACGAAGATGATGAGATAGAAGAAATGCAAGAAGCGATCTTAAAAAATTGATAAGAACATTAAGAAGTTCTCAAAAACAAATTCTTGAACTACAAAAATCCTTAATAGACAAGATAGAAAATCTTTCACGCGAAAATGAAATATTAAGGAGGAATCAAAATGAAATGAAACAACTAGTAGAATATGAAACTGTGATAGTGATGAGAAATCATAATGAAATGAAGAATTCAATAGATCAAATGACAAACACATTAGAGAGCCTTAAAAACAGAATGAGTGAAGCAGAAGAGAGAATATCAGACTTAGAAGACAGAGAACAGGAAAGTACACAGTCAAACCAAAGAAAAGATGAGGAAATTAGAAATCTAAAAAATGTTGTTGGGAACCTACAGGATTCTATTAAAAAAACCAACATTTGGGTTCTAGGAGTTCCTGAAGGCATGGAGAGGGAGAAAGGATTAGAATGCCTTTTTAGTGAGATAATAGCAGAAACTTTCCCAGGTTTGGAGAAGGAGAGAGACATCCTAGTACAGGAAGCTCATAGAACCCCTAATAAACATGACCAAAAGAGATCCTCACCACCACACGTTGTAATTAAACTCACCACAGTGAAACAGAAAGAAAAGATTGTAAAATGTGCAAGAGAGAAACGTCAGATTACTCTCAGAGGATCTCAAATTAGACTCACAGCTGACTTCTCATCAGAAACCCTACAGGCTAGGAAGGAATGGTGAGATATAGCCCAGGTACTAAGAGAGAAAAACTGCCAGCCCAGAGTATTATATCCTGCAAAGCTCTCATTTGTGAATGAAGGTGAAATAAAGACCTTTCATAGCAAACAGAAATTGAAAGAATTTGTCACCATGCGTCCAGCCCTACAAAAAATGCTTAAATATATGCTACACACAAAAACACGACCATCAACATGAAAGAAGGTAAAGGAAGAAAACCTAACAGTAAAAGATCATAGGAAGCTCAAAGCATATACTAGACAATATCTTTGGGAAAATGGCAGGGCAAAGTCACTACTTATCAATAGTCACATTGAACGTTAATGGACTCAACTCTCCAGTTAAAAGGCACAGACTGGCTGAATGAATTAAGGAACAAAATCCATCTATTTGCTGCCTACAAGAAACACATCTTTCCAACAAAGATGCATGCAGACTGAAAGTGAAAGTTTTAAAAAGATATTCCATGCCAACAGAAATGAAAAAAGCAGGTGCAGCCATATTAATATCAGACAAAATAAACTTTAACACAAAAACTGTTAAGAGAGACAGAGAGGGACACTATATAATGATTAAGGGTTCAATTCAACAGGAAGATGTAACTATTATAAATGTATATGCGCCTAATTACAGGGCACCAGTTTATTTAAAAGGTATGTTAAGGGACTTAAAGGGAGACTTAGATCCCAATACAATAGTACGGGGGGACTTCAATACTCCACTCTCAGAAATAGACAGATCAACCAGACAGAAGATCAACAAGGAAACAGCAGATTTAATCGACACTATTGCCCAAATGGATCTAACAGATATCTACAGAACTTTCAATCCTACATTTAAAGATTTTACATTCTTCTCAGCAGTGCACGGAACCTTCTCTAGGATTGACCACATACTAGGCCATAAAGTAAGTCTCAGAAAATTTAAAAGATTTAGAATCATACCACGCAGCTTCTCAGACCACAGTGGAATGAAGGTGGAAATTAGCAATTCAGGAATCCCTAGAGCATATGCAAACACATGGAGACTGAACAACATGCTCCTGGATAAACACTAGGTCGTAGAAGAAATCAAAAGAGAAATCAAAAACTTTCTGGAAGTAAATGAGGATAATAACACAACATATCAAAACTTATGGGATACGGCAAAAGCAGTGTTGAGAGGAAAGTTTATAGCAATAGGTGCCTACATCAAGAAATTGGAAAAGCACCAAATAGATGAGCTTTCAATGCATCTCAAGGATCTAGAAAAACTGCAGCAAACCAGACCCAAATCTAGTAGGAGAAGAGAAATAATTAAATCAGAGAAAAAATCAACAGGATTGAATAAAAAAAATTACAAAAAATCAGCCAAACGAGGAGCTGGTTTTTTGTAAAAATGAATAAAATTGACACACCATTGGCTCAAATAACTAAAAAAAGACCCAAATCAATAAAATCAGAGATGAAAAAGGAAAAGTAACAGAAGACACCACAGAAATAAAAAGAATCTTCAGAAATTATTACAAAGAGTTGTATGCCAGCAAACAGGGAAATCTTTCAGAAATGGATAGATTCCTGGACACATGCAATCTACCTAAATTGAACCAGGAAGATACAGAAAACCTAAACAGACCTATAACTGAGAAAGAAATTGAAAGAGTAATAAAGGCCCTCCCAACAAAGAAAAGCCCAGGACCAGATGGATTCACTGCTGAATTCTACCAGCCATTTAAAGAAGAACTAACTCTATTTCTTCTCAAACTATGAAGAACAATCGAAAAAGAGAGAATCCTCCCAAATTCTTTCTATGAAGCCAGCATCACCTTAATCCCTAAACCAGAGAAAGATGCAGCATTGAAAGAAAATTACAGACCAATATCCCTGATGAACATAGATGCAAAATTCCTCAATAAAATTCTCGCCAATAGAATACAACAACACATCAGAAAAATCATCCACCCAGACCAAGTGGGATTTATCGCTGGTATGCAAGGATGGTTCAATGTTCGCAAATCAATCAATGTGATACACCACATTAACAAACTCCATAAGAAAAACCATATGATTATCTCAATAGACGCAGAGAAAACATTCGATAAAATTCAACACCCTTTCATGATGAAAACTAAGCAAATTGGGTATGGAAGGAACATTCCTCAATATAATCAAAGCAATTTATGAAAAACCCATGGCCAGCATCCTACTGAATGGGGAAAAGTTGGAAGCATTTCTATGAGATCTGGTACAAGACAGGGATGCCCACTCTCACCACTGCTGTTCAACATAGTTCTGGAAGTTTTAGCCAGAGCCATCAGGCAAGAAAAAGAAATTAAAGGGATACAAATTGGGGAGGAAGAACTCAAACTATCCCTCTTTGCATACGATATGATTCTTTATTTAGGGGACCCAAAGAACTCTACTGAAAGACTATTGAAACTCATAGAAGAGTTTGGCAAAGTAGCAGGATATAAAATCAATGCACAAAAATCGACAGCCTTTGTACACACAGGAAATGCCACGGCTGAGAAACAACTGCTATGATCAATCCCATTCACAATAGCTACAAAAACAATCAAATACCTTGGAATAAACTTAACCAAAACGTTAAAGATCTCTATGATGAGAATTACAAAATCTTAAAGAAAAAAATAGAAGAGGATACCAAAAAATGTAAAAATCTTCCAGACTCATGGATTGGAAGAATCAACATCATCGAAATGTCCATTCTCCCAAAAGCAATTTATAGATTCAATGCGATACCAATCAAGATACCACAGACATTCTTCTGAGATCTAGAAAAAAATGATGCTGAAATTCATATGGAGATGCAGGAGACCTTGAATAGCTAAAGCAATCTTGTACAACAAAAACAAAGCTGGAGGCATCACAATACTAGATTTCAGGACATACTACAGTGCAGCTATAATCAAAACAGCATGGTACTGGTACAGAAACAGATGGACAGACCAATGGAACAGAACAGAAACACCAGAAATCAACCCAAACATCTACAGCCAACTTATATTAGATCAAGGATCTAAAACCAATTCCTGGAGCAAGGATAGTCTATTCAATAAATGGTGCTGGGAAAACTGGATCTCCACGCGCAGAAGCAGGAAGCAAGACCCCTATCTTACACCTTACAAAAAATCCACTCAGCATGGATTAAAGACCTAAATCTATGACCTGACACCATCAAATTATTAGAGAACATTGGAGAAACCCTGAAAGATATGGGAACTGACAAAGATTTCCTGGAAAAGACCATAGAGGCGCAGGCAGTCAAAGCCAAAATTAACTATTGGGATTGCATCAAATTGAGAAGTTTCTGTACTGCAAAAGAAACAGCCAGGAAAGTGAAGAGGCAACCAACAGAATGGGAAAAGATATTTGCAACTATGCTACAGATAAAGGATTAATAACCAGAATCTACAAAGAGATCAAGAAACTCCACAACAACAAAACAAACAACCCACTTAAGAGATGGGCCAAGGACCTTAATAGACATTTTTCCAAAGAGGAAATCCAAATGGCCAACAGACACATGAGAAAATGTTTAAGATCACTAGCAATCAGGGAAATGCAAATCAAAACCACAATGAGGTTTCACCTCAGCCCGGTGAGAATGGCTCACATTCAGAAGTCTACCAACAATAGATGCTGGCGAGGATGTGGGGGAAAAGGGACACTAACCCACTGTTGGTGGGAATGTAAACTGGTAAATCCACTATGGAAGTCAGTCTGGAGATTCCTCAGAAACCTGAATATAACCCTAACATTCAACCCAGCCATCCCACTCCTTGGAATTTACCCAAAGGAAATTAAATTGGCAAACAAAAAAGCTGTCTACACCCCAATGCTTATTGTAGCTCAATTCACAATAGCTAAGACCTGGAATCAACTTAAATGCCCATCAACAGTAGACTGGATAAAGAAATTATGGGATATGTACTCTAAAGTATACTATACAGCAATGAAAAACAATGAAATCTGGTCATTTGCAACAAGATGGAGGAACCTGGAAAACATCATGCTGAGTGAAATAAGCTAGTCCCAAAGGGACAAATATCATATGTTCTCCCTGTTTGGTGACAACTAACCAAACACCAAAAAGGAAACCTGCTGAAGTGAAATGGACACTATGAGAAACGGTGACTTGATCAACCCTTGCCCTGACTGTTGATGAACAACTTAATACTTTATCCCTCCTAGTATTTTTGTTTGTTTGTTCTACTTAATACTATTGGTTGAATTCTGTAATTAATACACAGTTATTCTTAAGTGTTGAAACTTAACTGAAAAGTGATCCCTGTTAAATATAAGAGTGAGAATAAGAAAGGGAAGAGATGTGCAATTTGGGACATGCTCAATCGGACTTGCCCCAAACGGCAGAGTTAGAAACATACCAGGGGATTCCAATACAATCCCATCAAGGTGGCATGTACCAATGCCATCTCACCAGTCCAAATGATCAATTTCTGTTCACAACTGATCATAATGATAGGACTAAGAGTCAAAGGGATTACATAAACAAGACTAGTGTCTGCAAATACTAACTGATAGAATCAAAAAGGGAGAGAACCATCCAACATGGGAAGTGGGATACACAGCAGACTCATAAAATGGCAGATGTCCTAAACAGCACTCTGGCCTCAGAATCAGCCCTTAAGGCATTCGGATCCAGCTGAAAAGCCCATAAGAGTATTTCAGGCATGGAAAGCCAAGACAATCTGTCAAAAAAAAAAATTACCTAAATGAAAGATCTCTGCGAGTAAGATCCCAGTGGAAAGAACAGGTCATCAAAGAAGGAGGTACCTTTCTCTGAAGAGAGGAGAAAACTTCCACTTTGACTATGACCTTGTCTAAATATGATCAGAGTTGGTGAACTCAAAAGGCTTCCATAGCCTTGGCAACTCATGACAAGAGCCTAGGGTGATTACTGATGCCATAAACAAGAGTGTCAAATTGTTAAGTCAACAACAGGAGTCACTGTGCACTTACTCCTCATGTAGAATCTCGGTCCTTAATGTGCTGTACACTGTGATTTAATGCTATAACCAGTACTCAAACAATATTTTTCACTTTGTGTTTCTATGTGGGTGTAAACTGTTGAAATCTTTACTCAATATATACTAAATTGATCTTCTGTATATAAAGAGAATTGAAAATGAATCTTGATGTGAATGGAAGGGGAGAGGGAGCGGGAAAGGGGAAGATTGCGGGTGGGAGGAAAGTTATGGGGGGGGGGAGCCATTGTAATCCATAAGCTGTACTTTGGAAATTTATATTCATTAAATAAAAGTTAAAAAAAACAAAAAAGACTGTATTTTGTAAAGAAAAATACTTATCTTCTTAGATTTATATAAATATATCTGTATGACAAAAAGCCAGTTACTTTCAAAATTCAAAGGCTTATTTATACTATGCTTATTTATACTACAGTGATTAGTATAAAGCTTTTAAAAAGATAAATTACTCATTTTAACCAGATTCTTGAGCTGAGATAAAACATGATGGTTTTATTGTCTTTGAAGAGATCTTAAAACCACAATATTGTCTATTCTTTAAAACTTCTTTCATCTTCTACTGACTGAACGTAGTTTTTATGAAGAAACTTCTTGTAGTGATAAGAACACAAAAAAGTGCACACTGACCAATTCAAAGAATGATTCCTAGTAATGTCATATCACTTATATAATAACCAATGTCAATTTCAAAATTGTATTATTTTTCTTTGAAGGGCAGAGAGAGTGCTCCCAACCACTGGTTTACTCCCCCAAATGCACACCTCAGCCAGGATTGGGTCAGGAGCTGGGAACTCAATCCGGGTCTCCCAAGTGGGTGGCAGGAACCCAGTTACTTATGCTATTGCCATTGTCTCCCTGGATCTGCACTGGTGGGAAGTGGGAGTCAGGAGCTAGATCCAGATATGGAACCTAGGTACTCAGGCACCTGAACTGCTAGACTAAATGAATGCTCCAAAGTCGATGCTAATTTGACACCATTACAAGGGTTCATTCAGGGAGAGAAGCCTCTCTTCTAGGCTCTAAACTTTCAGTTAGATCCCTCCCCCACCCACATACACACTTCTCGTAGCCTTGAAGGTTTGAATGTATACACTGCTAGATGTGTCACAGTCTCAAGCAGTGTTGTAGGAAGAAAAAGGATAAGAGGGAGTTATGGTGTCATGTGTTTTACACATTGTTGCTTTTTTAATTACAGTAACCTTTGCAATGTGGTTACTGTTACTCTAATTATAGATGACTCTGGGAAGTTAGCACACATCAGCAAAGTCAACAGTGCAAAACACTCAAATGTCTGTATTCACAGGAAATATTAATGAGTAAATCAGACACTAGTTTCAGAATCATTCACTTCTGACATGCATTTATGGGATTTGAAGTATGTTTGCATATTCTCAGGGGAAAACAGAAAAACAGGTGGCAGCCACCAGAAAGTTTGGTGAAAAGAAAAAGGGGGTCTGCAGTAAGGATGGCCAACAACCCAAAGTGGAGTGCAGCAACTGGAAGTCTGTGAATTCAGGAGTGGTCATTGCTGGTTGGTTCTCTATCCAAAAGCTGGCACTCTTGATGGAAACTGGGGAGTTAGCCTGACCTCAGCAGTGATCTGAAGTTGTTCGAGTCCTCTGACCTTACAGATATTCCTGCTTGTAACTGAGCAGAGCTTGCAAGAATTTATTCCACAGTCCTAAACACATCAAAATCTGTGTTGCTTGGAAAAAGTGCAAAAGGTCCCTTCATGTAGTTACGGGAAGCAAAGGTACGTTTAAAATACAACATTGAGGTAACTTATTGAGACCTTTGGTAAATGAAATTATAGAATTCTAGGGATCGGCATATGCGCCTCAAGCAGTGCTATTCATTCTATTAGAGATGTGATACAATGTACAAGAACCTTTAAACAGATTACAATCCAGTTAGGAAGCAGCTTGTCTGACACATAGTCAGTGCTCAATAAGACCTGGAGTAGGAAGGGAGGGGAGGAGGGGAAGAGGGTGTGCAGGACGAACCAACAAGCACACAAAATGGTAATGTGCAATGAGAAGCATTCCTGGAATCTGGAGGGTGGAGACACTGCTCCCAGCAGAGAAATCAGAAAGAGCCTCCTGAAGACACACTGGTCCCTGGAGAAGAGGGATTCCCCAGCCTGCAATTCTTAATGAAGAACTGGGCTTCCTTGACTTTGGCAGCCTTGAAATACAAGCTTACAATTTGATTTAAAACATACTTTATGCAAAGGATAAAAGAAGTATTAACTTTTATCAGCTTGTCCTTCTAGAAATTAGGTAATGAAGTCTCACTGAAATGCCAGAAACTAGTATCTCAGTCTTCTGAGCCAGAATGGGTTTAAAATGCTACTTTAAAAAAAAAAAAAAAAAAAAAAAAACCTCTTTTTCCTACTCTCTTATGTGAAAGTTTTCCTTAAATCATCAACTTGGAAGCGCAAGTCTTTAGAATTTCACCCTTTTTGGGGCTACATCTTTACCCAGGCGAGAAAGCCTCATTGCTATATGTATTCAGTAAATCTTTAGTTACTCAATCTATAAAACCAGTTCAATTTCATGAAATTTTATAGCCTCTCATGTTAGAAAGCCAATGACGGTAAAGACATGAGTCATTTAACTCTAAAACAGATGCAACTGTTTATTCAAGCAAATTGGCAGAAATCCCTTCTTCAGGTCTCTATTATTTGCTCCAACTGAATAAAGTATAAAGAGAAATAAATTTAAACCAGGGAACAACTCTAAGGTATACAAGATGTTTTCCTGGTCTGCTCCCTTGCCCCCTCCCAGGGCATCTGCAACACATTAGCAACACTAAAACAACGGAAGGCATCTATGAACAGTTCCTGCAGGAAGACATAAGGCATTCTGCTGCATATCTTGGTAGCAGATGGTTCAGTACATTTGAAATCCAACATTCGGCAAAGCAATGATGACATAACTTCATTGTAACACAACAGAGAAAAATGTCACACTTGATTTGTTTTCATTTATAATAGCACATCAAGGCCATTCTAGATCAAGTTTATTATTCTTCAACACTTGTGCTGTCACTGAACACAATCTTCTCTACTTCAGAGTCTGCAAGTGCAACTACTGGTGATTAAGTTTCACAGAGGCTAGATTGGAAGGCTACCTACACTCCCAGGATCAGACAACACGAACAATTACTGGGTCTGATCTCATTTCACATACATGTACCATGCCCACAGCAGCATGGACAGTCAGTGGCAGACGGGACCAGAGCCCAGGTTTCCAGACTGCCAGGCAGAGCTAATCCATGTCCAAACTGTCACAGCCAGTCCTATGGGGGCTTTCCCAGTAAGGAGTCAGTGATTTCTGCTAAACAAAGAAGTTCTGGCTAAATCTCGGATCTTGAGGAGATAGGCAAGGAAAAAGTGGGTACTTTATGGACATTTTTTTTCTATACCAAGCTTTTTATTTATGTATTTATTTTAATGCAGAGACAAAAGCAGACAGAGACCTGCCACCCCCTGGTCCACTCTCTATGTCCACAACAGCCAGGGCTGGGCCAGGTCACAAACAGGAGCCTGGAACTCCATCCAGGTCTTTCATGTGTGTGGCAGGGGAACCAAGTACTTGAGCCAGCATCTGCTGCCTCCTCAGATGCACAGAGGCAGGAAGCGGGGACACAGACCAGAGCCTGGGACTCAAACCCAGGCTGCTCAACATGGGATGCAGGCTTCCCAAGCAGCGTCTTAACTGCTGTGTCAAATGCTCGCCCTTCTACATGGAGCTTTTAGATAAGAAGTCTGTTTCCATTTCTGTTTGTTTCAGAGAGGAGTTTGCAAGTTTGGATGAATAATCTGGTGGGATGGTCTGATACCCATAAGCATGGTGAGAACTGCTCATGAGAAAGCAATTGCTATGCTTATTATTCCCTTCTCCTGTAGGTTTTTTCCTAGACTACATATGCATAACTGCTGTCTGTTGGGTGATGGTTTAGCAGCAATGAAGATGAAAGTAAGAATTAATAAAACAATTGGGGCAGGCGTTGTGGCCTTGCAGGTAAAGCTGCTGCCTGTGACCCTGGCATCCCATATGAGTGCTGGTTTGTGTCCTGGCTGCTTGGCTTCCAGTCCAACTCCCACTAATGGCCTGGGAGAGCAGCGGAGGATGTCCCAAGTACTTAGGTCCCTGTATCCCATCCACATGGGAGATCCAGCAGAAGCTCCTGGCTCCTGGTTTGAGCCTGGCCCAGTCTTGGCTGCTGTGGCCATCTGGGGAATGAACCAGCTAATGGAAGACCTTTCTGTTTCACCCTCCCTCTATCCTCTTCTCTGTAACTCTTTCAAATCAATCAATCAAAAATGTATTTAAAAAATTTAATGAGACAATAACAAGGATCAATGTGAATATTTCCTGTGCCCAGTACTGTAATAACAACTCTACACAGATTTATGCATTTCATCCTTCCACACTAAGGCATTATCCTCAACTTGGGGAGACAAGGGAAGAGCTAAAGAGTGACAGAGTCAGAGACAGTGGTCTCATCCTCTGCCTAGCAGAGGATATAACACTGATATAGAAAACAGAAGCAAAATCCAATAGAGGGCATTTTTCATAAAAAGATTATTAAAGTCCTTCTACTATTGGAATCCATAGCAATGTTTCATAAACATGAATACATAAACAGATTAATTCAGAATCTTGTGAAAAAGCAGAGTTTTGACTGTAAACCTGAGCAGAGCCTGCGATCCTTCATTTCTACCTGCTTCCCAAAGATGCTGGCTCACAAACCACACCCAGTAACAAGGGATGAGTGCATGGCAACTGCTATGGAGAAGGTATTACTGGCCAGCTGATTTTACACATGGAGGAAAACACTGTAAGTGAATCTACAAAGTCAGCCTAAGTAGGAGCTAGAACACAACATTCGAAGTGCATGTCTTGTTCTTCCAATCACCTGTCCTCCTAATCTTCTTCAATCTGTACCACCAGAGCTAGGAGAGAATTCCCCTCTCCCCTAAATAGACACATCAGACTGATTTTCCTGGACAGCTCTCACAAGGGCTGACGGTAGGGCTCAGACTAATGGCTGCATAATTAACTTGAGGTAAAACAACAGCACTCTTTATACTTCAAGTGCTATAGGACTTTTTTCTACCTATCACAAGAATTCCTATAGTTAGCAGTATTTTTTTCTTCTTTTTTTTTAAATCTTCTATTTAATAAATATAAATTTCTAAAGTACAACTTTTGGATTATAGTGGCTTTTTCCCTCCATAACCACCCTCCCACCCACAACCATCCCATCTCCCACTCCCTCTCCCATCCCACTCTTCATCAAGATTCATTTTCAATTATCTTTATATACAGAAGATCAACTTAGCATATACTAAGTAAAGATTTCAAGTTTGCACCCACACAGACACGAAGGATAGAGTACTGTTTGAATACTAGTTTTACCATCAGTTCGCATAGTACAACACATTAAGGAAAGAGATTCTACATGGGGAGTAAGTGCACAGTGACTCCTGTTGATTTAACAATTGACACTCTTACTTATGACATCAGTAATCACCTGAGGCTCTTGTCATGTGCTGTCAAGGCTATGGAAGCCTCTTGAGTTCACAAACTCTGACCTTATTTAGACAAGGCCATAATCAAAGTGGAAGTTCTCTCCTCCCTTCAGAGAAAGGTACCTCCTACTTTGATGGCCCGTTCTTTCCACAAGATCTCACTCACAGAGATCTTTCATTTAGGTCATTTTTTGTTTTTGTTTTTTCCTTTTTTTTTTTTTTTTTTTTTTTGGCCACAGTGTCTTGGCTTTCCATGTCTGCAAAACTCTCATGGGCTTTTTAGCCAGATTCGAATGCCTCAAGGGCTCTGAGGCCAGAGTAGTTAGCAGTATTTTTAAGACAATTTTTTAACTGGTTAAGACCTAACACATGTAATTCTAAATCATCAAAGAACTTTTAATTGCTCTTTGAAGGGTAAAATGCATTCTGCTACCTAAATATCTTATCCTCCTAAAACCCATTCAGAGGCTGGTTTGCTCCCAGTGGATTTCAAAAACCTTGGTTCTATGAAGTCTGGTCCAATTATATTAAAGCACACAGCAGGTTAGGCTGCCTCTTGTGTTATGGGCATCCCCTATCACAGTGTCTCACAGTATCGGTTTGAGTACTGGTTGCTTTATTTTTTTCTTAAGATTTATTTATTTATTTGAAAGGGCAGAGTTACAGAGAGGCATAGGCAGAGAGAGAGAGAGAGAGAGGGACAGAGAGAGAGAAAGAGAGACAGGGAGGGAGAGAGGAAGAGAGGGAGAAGAGAGAGAGATCAATCTTCCATCTGCTGGTTCACTCCCCAAATGGTCACACCAGCCAGGGCTGGGCCAGACAGGAGCAAGGAGCCAGGAGCCAGGTTTCCTACCTGCATATGGGTGCAGGGACCCAAGCATTTGGCCATCTTCCACTGCTTTTCCAAGTACATTAGCAGGGAGCTGGATCAGAAGTGGAGCAGCCAGAACTCAAACTGGTACCCACAAGGGATGCTGGCACTGCAGGCAGCAGCTTTACATGCTACGCCACAGTGCTGGCCCCTTGGTTGTTCCGCTTTTGATCCAGCTCCCTGTTAATGTGCCTGGGAAGTCAGTGGAAGATGGTCCAACTGCTTGAGTCTCTGCCACCCATTTGGGAGACCCAGAAGGAGTTCCTGACTGCTGGATTCAGCTTGGTTCAGCCTTGGCTGCTGCAGCCATTTGGGGAGTGAACTAGTGGACAGAAGATCTCTCTCTCCTTCCTCCCTCCATCTCCCTAACTCTCCCTGTCACTCTTTCAAATAATGAAAAAAATCTTAAATATATATATATTCAATTCTCAAGCCAAAGCCCTTAGCCCTCAGGAGAAACTCTGGATACCTAACAGCATCTGTGCTGCTGTTAAGAACAGAAATGAGCCCTCCTCCCTCAAACTCTCGTGTTAACATCTTCATTCCCAGGACTTCAGAATGCAATTGTACTTGGAGACAGGTTCTTTTAATCAGGGAGATTCCTGACGCCATAAATAAGAGTGTCAAATTGTTAAATCAACACCAGGAGTCACTGTGTACCTATATCCCATGGAGGATTTGTCCTTATTATGTTATCTAATGTGAAGTAACGCTGTAACTAGTGCCGAAACAGTATTTTTACACTTTGTGTTTCTGTGTAGATGCAAACTGATGAAAATTCCTACTTAATACATACTGAACCGATCTTCTCTATATAAAGATAATTAAAAAGGAAAAAAAAAAGAAAGAAAAAAAATCAGTGTTACATTGGAAACTGCATCAAAAAAATTAGTCAGTTTCAAATATATATATATATATTTCATGTAGGATCTCTGTACGTAATGTGCTGTACAATGTGACTCAACGCTAAAACGAGAACTCAAAGAGTAGATTCCACTTTGTGTGACTATATGAGGGCAAAGGGACGAATTCATTACTTAACACATGCTAAATTGATCACATGTATACAAAGAAAATTGAAAACGAATCTGGACGTGAACGAAAGGGTGGAAGGAGCGGGCAAGGGGGGAGGGTTGCGGGGGGAGAGGGAAAATATGGGGGGAAACCCATTGTAATCCATAAGTCATACCTTGGAAATTTATATCCTAAATAAAAAAAAAAAATTTACATATTAAAAAAAAAAGAGATAATTAAGTTAAATGATGTTATTAGAGGCATAGTTAATCCTATATGACTGGTATCCTTCTACAGAGATAAGGATACACACACACACACACACACACACACACACACACTCACTCACTCAGAGGGAGGACCACATGAGCAACAGGGAGAAAGGACAAGTACAAGCCAAGGAGAGACCTCAGGAGAAACAAACCCCACAGACTCCCTGATTTTGGACTTCCAGCCTTCAAAATTGTAAGGAAATTAATGTCTGTCTGCCAATCCAGCTGCCAATATGTGGTACTTGGCGATGGTAGCCCTGGCAAATGAACAGATCTGTTTTCTGGTTTGATTCTCAATTCAGCAGAAACCTGCCACACCTATGACTCAGGGAAGGCTGGTTGTACACGCTGTCCATTCTTAACCTCTTATCAGGAACTCGGCCTGGGAGAGCCCACAGCGAGCAGGAGCAGGCTTCATCACATTTGCCGAGGAAGCTTCGTTTTTGTATTCTCTGTCAACACACACATTTCTGGCCAATGACATTTACAGTGTGCCATGGCAGAATGATCTGAAGCCCACCAGGGTTTAAATGTTGGTGCTGTCATTTCATTAGCTAAGCAACTTGCGGACTTTACACTCTCTCACCTATAACACAGGCTTCTATCTCGTAAAGGGAAGGCTTACATGAGATAATACATATCATCACAGATTCCCGCTGGCAAGTTCTTCCTAGCACATGCTGGGAGCCTGTTGGCCCTGGCCATTAGACTTATCAAACATGGTCAAAGTCCCCTCTCTTGTGGGCAAGTTTTGGCAGCTTGACAGTAAGTTGAAAGAGCAGATTAAAGAAAAGAATCATGAAAACAGATTCTTGTGCTTTTGAACAATTTTATGTTAATTTTAAAAAATCATATAATGGCTGATTCACTCACCAATCCTTAGATGTAACACAAAGTCACTTGTTTGAGAATGGCCTGCTGAATGCAGTTCCGGTCACTTTTTCTGTGTAAACTACACTCTGATACATTATCAATTTTTAGTTTCTGTTTCTTCAAAGAGGATCAAGAACTAAAAGACCATTGAAAAACAGTCTAAGTACAGTATATTCCTGTATTTTTAGTATTTTCCTTATTTACTTGAGAAGGAAAGGAGGGGGAGGAGTGAGAGAAAAGAGAAAGGAAGGGAGAGGGGAAAGAAGGAAGAAGGAAAAGGAGAGAGAGACAGAGAGGGAGAGAACTACCACTTACTGTTTCACTCTCCAAATGACCAGGGCTGGGCTTGAGGCCAAAGCCAGAAGATGACCAATCCAGGTCACCCACGTTGGTGGCACGTACCCAGGTACTTGAGCCAATGTCACCTGCTGCCTCTCAGGGTCTGTATTAGAAGGTCGAATTTGTAGCCAAAACTGGTAATCGAACTCAGGTACTCTGATGTGGGATGTAGGTGTCTTAATCACTAGGCCAAAAACCTACATTTTTATAATTCCCCTCCCTCCAACAGCTCAGAGGTTCTCAAATGTCAGTACGCTTCAGAATCACCTGGAGAGTCTGGTAAAACACAGATTTCTGGGCCTTACTCCCAGAATTTTTGATTCAGAAGGTCTGGGTGCAGCAGGAGAATTTACATTTTTAACAGGTTCCAAGAGGATGCTGCTGCTGCTGCTTATCTGAAAAGCACACTTGTGAAACTCGCCTCCATGGATCCTGTCTTCCATTGAAAATACATTTTTGCAGATTCACATCTAATCAATTTGTATATTAGACTCCATAACAGAAGGACAAACTCTAATTATTCTTGGCAGTTTATGATTCAACAAGGAGAAGTGTCCACTGGGTGTCCATGGGCACTGGACCCCCCATGAGCATCGAAGACCTGTGCCACAGAAAGAACAGAGATCAAGTCAATGCAGCAAGCTGTAGAGGGAGATCAGCTAAGAACATGTTAGTGGCAGGGCCAGAGCTGTGGCGTGGCAGGGCGAGTTAGGTCTCCACCTGTGACACAGTCATCCCATGTAGCTGCCAGTTCCAGACCCTGCTGCTCCACTTCTGACCCAGCTCCCTGCTGATACACCTGGGAGGGCAGCATAAGAGGGCCCAAGTGCTTGGACCCCTGCATCCATGTGGGAGACCCAAATGAAGCTCCCAATTCCTGGTTTCAGCCTGGCCCAGTGCCAGCCATTTGGGGAGTGAACCACTCGATGGAAGATCTCTCTGTCTCTCCTCCTCTAACGCTGCCTTTCAAATAAATAAAAAACAAATCTTTAAAAGAAGAACAAAGGAAATCTTAATGATGTTAACTGGATGCTTATAACTTTCCTGCATTTACTCAACACAAAGGGAAAAACAATCACAAGATAGGAATGCATGGTTTTCTTTTAAAGATCTGTCTGTCTATCTGAAATCAGAGTTACACAGAGAGAGGGAGAGGCAGACAGAGATCTTACACCCATTGGTTTACTCCCAATTTGGCTGCCATGGCCAGGGCTGGGCCAGAATGAAGCCAACCACCTCCTTCAGGTTCCTGATGGGTCCACAGGGGCCCAAACACTGGGCCATCCTCTGATTCCTTCCCAAACCATTAGCTGGGAGCTGGATCAGAAGTAGAGCAGCTGAGACATGAACCTGTACCCACCAGGAATGCTGGCACCCCAGGTGGCAGCTTCTCCAGTCATGCCACAGCGCCAGCCCAAATATGAGGCTTTCTTTTTTTTTTTTTTTTTTTTTTTTTACAGGCAGAGTGGACAGTGAGAGAGAGAGACAGAGAGAAAGGTCTTCCTTTGCCGTTGGTTCACCCTCCAATGGCCGCCACGGTCGGCGCGCTGCGGCCGGCGCACCGCGCTCGTCCGATGGCAGGAGCCAGGAGCCAGGTGCTTTTCCTGGTCTCCCCATGGGGTACAGGGCCCAAGCACCTGGGCCATCCTCCACTGCACTCCTGGGCCACAGCAGAGGGCTGGCCTGGAAGAGGGGCAACCGGGACAGAATCCGGTGCCCCGACCGGGACTAGAACCCGGTGTGCCGGCGCAGCAAGGTGGAGGATTAGCCTGTTGAGCCACGGCGCCAGCCCAAATATGAGGCTTTCTAACATCACACACTTATCAAGGATTTTTCTCATGACTTGGTATCTCAGGCTATAGCCATGTCACTACACAGAGTACACAATCTGGTGTTACTATATAGGTATTAAAAATTCCATCGATGTAGTGGGTAAAGCCACTACCTGTAGTGCCAGCATCCCCACTGGCACTTCTGATCCAGCTCTCGGCTATGGCCTGGGAAAGTAGTAGAAGATGACTCAAGTCCTTGGATCCCTGCACCCACGTGGGAGACCTGGAAGAAGCTCCTGGCTCCTGGCTTCAGACTGGCACAGCTCCAGCTGTTGTGGCCATCTGGGGAGAGACCCAGTAGATGGAAGACCTCTCTCTCCTCCTCTCCCTAACTCTGCCTTTCAAATAAATAAATAAATCTTTTTTTTTAATGCTTGTTGAGCCTGCACACAGGAGCCTAACTGCTTTGCCACTGATGTCCTCTGAGGAGTCAGAAGGTAATTTATAATTCAATACTTTTTATAACTAATTCTCCCTGAAACCTCACTCTGGGGCAGGTGTTATGGTATGACAGGTTAAGCCACAGCTCCTCCACTTCCATTCTAGCTTCCTGGTAATTCATTCTGAAAGGTTCAAGTGCTTGGGTCCTCGTCACCCATATGGGAGACCCAGATGGAGTCCTGGGCTCCTAGCTTAAATCTGGTGCAGCAAGGACTGTTGGGGTATTTGGGGGAGTGAAAACCAAATGGATGATATCTCTATCTGACTTTCAAGTAGATGAAAATAAAATAAACATTTAAATAGAACTTCACTCTGTTTTATAGGAGCAACAGTAACTGATCCATGTGCATGAGAGGCCTTACAGGTGACAACCCAGGGCAGCAGGGTGTGCTTGTGCCCTCCCAGATTCAGTGAACTCCAAACTTATTTTCATTCAATTGAATAACAAACATGCAGGCTAGAACACAAGTTAGTATCCACCTACATCTCTCTGATATCCAGCTGCACTAATAAACCAAGAAGAGATTACTCAATTGTGACAGCTTGGCAAGACCCCAAGAAAAAGTTTCATCTACATGCTCATGAACAGGAGGCCAAGGACAAAGTAGTCACGACCCTGTCTCACTCCTCCCCAGCTGAACTCGCCTGCCCATTCTTCACAGGCATTGAAAGGCAGCAGAAGCCCAAGACCAGAAAAAAATATACACTACAAATTCCAACTCAATCTCACTATCAACTTAATATAAAATACACGACCTTGATTTTTGCATGTGACTCACTTCATGCTTCTCTCCTTAGGCAAAGAAACAAACAATATAAACACTGTTTATTAGCAAACAAAATTACTAATCTTAAACAAAACACAAAATAATTTGCAGAAAGGTGTCAGAATTAGTGAGAATTTAGCAAAGTCACTGCCTATAAGATCAGTACATACTGTACAAGTCAACAGCATTTCTAAGCTACAACAACAACAAAAAAGTTAAGAAATGCAACTGAAAATGACCACTTTGGTTTATTTGTGCAACTGAAAACACATAGCAATAAAAATGAACAATCTACAAGCACAACTAGAAGACAACAAAAAATAACATGGACAAAAGAAGCTGGGAACAGAAGAGTACACACTCTATGGCTCCAGTTACATAAACTACACCATGATTATAAGTCAGGATTAGTGGCAGCCCACAGGGATACGGAAGTACCAGGCAAGAACTCCAGGAAGGCTTCTAGGACACTGCTAATGTTCTGTTTCTTGGGTCTGAAAATAGAGAAAGCTATAGACAAATTCATGGATCATCTCAAACTTTAAAATTTGTTAAGGAATCATTTGCAATAGCAATATATACATATGTTCAAAATATATACTTTTTCAATAGCAAAATATGTATATATTCAATTTATATTTGTTAAAGCATCTAGGTACCAATCTAACAAAAGATGTATAAGAACTAAGGGCTGGCACTGTGGTTTGGTGGGTGAAGGCACTGCCTGTAACACTGGCATCCCATATGAGCACTGGTTCAAGTCCTGGCTGGATCCCTTCAGATCCAGCTCCCTGCTTATACACCTGGGAAAGCAGCAGCAGATGACCTAAGTACTTGGGCCCCTGCTACCTGGGTGGGAGACCTGGATGGAATTCCAGCTCCTGGTTTCAGCCTGGCACAGCAGTCCAGCTGGTCCTGGTGGCCACTAGGAGAGTGAACCAGTGGATGAAGATCCATCTGTTTATCTATCCCTCTTTCTCTCTGTAATTTTGCCTTTAAAATAAATATATACATCTTTTTAAAAAATTGTTAAAGAAGACCTAATTAAACTGAGAGACTCTCTTCTTGCACTCGAAAATCCAGTACCCTAAAGATGTCAGCTCTTTCCACATCAAGCTATCTGTCCACTACAATCCCAACAACTGGTGCTTAACGCTCATCTAAAAGTCTGAGCAAGTCACTCCCATAGCAGAATGTACCGGGGACACCAGCCTTTCAGCTATCAGTAACGCAGATGATGCGTGCTGCTTCAGGAATGGACAAACAGAACTAGGAAAGAGAACTCAGCGCTCTGAAAACAATACTCGGTTATCTGGAAACACAGTATGGCAAAGAACGCCTGGACCATTCCATAAACAGCACTGGGGCAAGAAGTCATCCATACAGGATGAAATGAATCCCTACCTCATACCATTTTATTTAAAAAAAATCATCTTCAAGGATTCAAATGTGAAATGCAACACTTTAAAACATTTTAGAAGAGACTGCCTTGGGGTAGTAAAGAACTTTTTTAAGCAAGAAGCTAAGAAAAGCTATTTGTGCATGACAAAGAACTAACAGGCATAATACATAAACAACACCCAGGAATGCATTAGAAAAAGGCAAACAATGAACAGAACAGGCTAAAGGAGAGCAGACACTTTACAAAAGAAAAAAACGAGTGGTCAAAAAACATACGAAAACATTTTAATCTAAGTATTTATGAGGAAATGCAAATTAAAACCACCATGACATAATATTTCACATGCTACAAATTATTAACATTTTAAAGTTTGATATATTAGATGGTAGCATAACCACTGAGGAAAAATACTTTAAATGGTAACATGCAACACTAGACACATACTATGATCCAAGGACCCCAATGTGCACAGCAGTGTTGGTCACAAAAGCCCCAAACTGGAAACTACTCGAGTGTCCACCACTGATAAAAGGATAAACCACAGTATCTTCCTACTGGGGACCACCACACAGCAGCAGAAGCGAACACAGCCGCATGCGTCTGCATGGACGGAGGGACCCACCAACAATGCTGACTGAGGAGGTGGCTCCACAGCTGTCAAACATTTACCAAAGTTATCAACTGTATACTTAAAAGGAATACACTTTATTATGTGTAAATAGCGCCACAATAAAGCAAAAATAATTGAGCAAAACAAGTGAGGTGTTGGGGGAGTCCAAACAGTAAAATTTCATTTTCAAAAGATCAAAACCAGGGAAACATAAAATTGAATGCAGTTAAATTATAAAGAAAATTAAGGAAAATAAAAATACAAAATTCAGGATAGCCATTTTCTTTCACAGGAATAGTGAAAAAGAACAGAATTCAGAAAACTCATGCAAGACACATAAAGCACAAGCTGGGACTGACTTTTCTTTCTGAAATGTTAAAACCAAGCACAGAAGTTACCTACTCTTTTATTACACAGGCAATGTTCCACATTTTTAAAAAAGATACAGATAAAAATTCAATAGCTACATTTTAGAGAGATGAATTTAAGAACAAATTTATTTTAGTAAAATTTTATAAAAAATAATTATTAAGGCTAGTTACTTAATTTTGCTTCTAGGTTCTTCCTTGATTTCAAAATTTCAAAACTTCTGTGCCTGTAAAGTTTTTTAAATTTGGTAATCTCTGAAAATATACCCTTAGGTATTAAGGGCTATTTAATATATAATCAAAGAACTAAAAAAAAAAAGTTATTTTTTCTCAAAGAGAAAATGCTCAAAGGTCTAAAATGTGTAAAGTTGCTATTCTTGTAATTTTTGCATTTCCCCAATAAAAAAATTTTAAACTGTTGCAAAGGAGACACTAAGAACTCAGCATAGGAAACGTTACCTGACATTGAGAGCACATTTTTATGCCTCTGTCCTAGTCTCTGTTTCCCATTCTATTCATTTTTTTATTGCAATGAATCATATAACTGAGTTCCCAGCTCCCCCTCGGACATTCTAGACTAACAAGTGCTAGACTGGAGCACAGGAGTGGGCTGGACCTGCAGACACTCACTGTTAAAATGCCCTGGGCTAGGACTGTCATTGAGCAGTCAAGTGGTTCCTTATGGCACCAGAAGTAGTAGTGCTTCAGGAGGGACACTGTAGATTCACAGATTTCTCAATTAAAAGACCACTGCTTTGTCTGCAGATTAACCAATGCTACGAGTCAAATATTTCCTGACTTCAGCGGAAAAAAAAAAAAGCAACAACAGAAGTGAAGTGACTTTTCTCAACCTTTTCTAAGGGAAATGCTATGCTGCATGAACACTGCAGGGAAGCATTTTGGTTCCCAAGCTAGACACGGTCCTGACCACAAGTCGTCACCTCTTCTACCATGCAGAAGGGCTATGCAGCAGCAGGTGGACAAAAAGCAAGATCCACACTCAGGTGAACACTTTTCAGTGGAGGACTCCTTTTGTTCTCCTCACAATGTTACATCCAACATGAATACATAAGTCAAACGTACAGTACACAACATGACCTAAGATAAATCAGTGAGGGGGAATGAATGGCGTCCCAAAGAGAGGCTGCAATGGCCCACCCCATTCATCACCATTCATGACAAATTTGCAGTTTTTTCCTCTGGGTCAAAAAGGTATTTTGAATAGAGAAATGTATTCTGTCCTGGTTTGCCATAAGTATAAATCTTTTAGGAAAAAGTCACCAGAGTATACCACAGCTCACTGATAAGTTAATTACTAGAGAGACAAAGCATGAGACCAATGGCTTCGGGGGAAGGCTCTGCTTAATATTTATCACAGGAGCTACCAAGGCCTTCCTTCCATGAATTAAGACCTCTCACAACACTTTAACTCTGGCTACTGAACAAGTACAAAGACAGCAGGTAGCTGCTGGTGTATTTCAACACTTTAATGAAAACAACAGTGAAAGTTTGGAGACCTTGACTGTATATGAGGTCTCTGAATGTGCTTTGTTGTTAGTGCAGGACTCTTAAGGAAGGGACAGAAGGTGGGATAGGAACAGAAAACTATGCTTCCAAAACATGACCATCAAATGCACCCAACAGCAGTGTTCCTATTTTTCTGCAGCTGTAGAAACCTTTGAAATTTTAACAGAATTCATATCAGTTCTCATCCTTGGAAAGTACACAAGCATGTACAAACACATCACTTTACATTTAATTCCAGGGTATTCGCTGACCCTACTTTAAAATGCCCTACACTATCTCAAGCTGACAGCATCTATTCTAGTGCATTCCCGGGTCATGGAGTTGCTGAAGATTGCTATAAATAAACTTTATTTTCATTGTTAAAAAAAATAAAATAAAATGCCCTACACTATAAAAACTGTCTTACTACTACACATAAGGTTAAAAAAAAGAGAAAGAGAGAGTGCCAACTCAAGCTTTTTGGCCTAAAAAATGACAAAGTAAGATAACAAAACTAAACAGTTAAGAGACAAACACACTAGTGGTAGACTTTATAATGGTTTCATAATCAAAACTCACTGGTGAACTAACATGATAGATTTCCTACAAAATGCAGTTCCGAACTTATGTTAGCCAGCTCCCGTCTTCCTAAACAAAGACTTGCACTAAGAAGATTATTAATTACAACCAATTTACTGGGCACTCACAATGCAAGAGTCTGTTGAAAACAAAAACTACTGACCCAAATAGTTTTCCTAGGTTATAGTCTGTAGCATACTGCTCTAATTGTTTAACTTAATCCTGTTCTTTTGTAAATCCTTGTTCAAATGTAAATTACATCAGGCAGAACCTCAGAGCATGGGGCATCTGATCTTTTCTGTTGATCTCTGCAAATACAAAATTCTCTTCTTACTCACATATAAGTAAAAGGAGTGCTGAGAGCAAGCTGATTCCATTCTAACAAATCAGAGGGGATTCACACAAATCTGAATGCAAACTTAACATTTGGTTGGAGGCACAAAAGATTAAAAATACAATTACCCAAATGCTCCTACTGTTATCTAATAGTTTATTAATGGATTACTTAATAGAGCATTGTCATGATGGATTTCTCTGGTGAAGTTTGCCTTCCCACACTCTTTAGGATCAACATGGTAGAAAAAGTACACAAACACACATTCCTTTTCTTGTACCTTATTTGCTGCCTGAGTGCCCAACAGAAGTTTAACAAAAGCATTAGTTTTCAACAGCTGAGTATCTGACAAAATTACAAAGCAATGACTTTCCTTTTTAGGAATTTATCTTTATTTGTCTAATGGCTCCCAAAGACACTTTTAATCATGCCTTTAAAAATCCAAATGAGGGCACTGTGCTGAGGCATAGTAGGTTAAGCCTCTGATTACAGTGCCAACATCTCACATGGGCGCTGGTTCATGTCCCGGCTTCTCTTCTTCCAATCCAGCTCTGCTAATGGCCAGGGAAGGCAGTGATAGATGCCCCAAGTGGTTAGGTCCCAGCACCCACATGGGAGATCCAGAAGAAGCTCCTGGCTCCTGGCTTCATCTCTGCCCAGCTCTGGCCATTGTGACCAGCAAATGGAAGCCCTCTCTCCCTCTCTGTAACTCTGCCTCTCTGTCTGTAACTCTGCCTCTCAAATAAATACATCTCTTTAAAAAATCCAAACAAAATGTAAAAACAAAAACAACTTAAATATAGTTAGAAATAACCCTTAACTACCCACCTAGAAATGTTTCTAATTATTTATGGATTTTGGAATTTTTCTTAATTTAAAAAAATTTTTTAAAGATTTATTCATGTTGGCCGGCGCCGTGGCTCAACAGGCTAATCCTCTGCCTTGTGGCTCCAGCACACCGGGTTCTAGTCCCGGTCGGGGCGCCGGATTCTGTCCCGGTTGCCCCTCTTCCAGGCCAGCCCTCCGCTGTGGCCCAGGAATGCAGTGGAGGATGGCCCAAGTGCTTGGGCCCTGCACCCCATGGGAGACCAGGAAAAAGCACCTAGCACCTGGCTCCTGCCATCGGATGAGCACGGTGCGCCGGCCGCAGCGCGCCGGCAGCGGCAGCCATTGGAGGGTGAACCAACGGCAAAGGAAGACCTTTCTCTCTGTCTCTCTCACTGTCCACTCTGCTTATCAAAAAAAAAAAAAAAAAAGATTTATTCATGTGAAGGCAGAGTTACAGAGAGAGAGGGAGGGACAGACAGAGAAAAAGATATATTCCATCCACTGGTTCACTCTCCAAATGCCCATAGTTGGGACTGGCCCAGGCTAAAGCCAGGAGCCCAGCACTCTGTCCAGGTCTCCTATGTGGGTGGCAGGGGCCCAAGTAATTGAGACATCTGCTGCTGCTTTCCCATGTCCATTATCTAGGAGCTGGATGAAAAATATCTATGATGAAAATTACCAAACACTAAAGAAAGAAAAAGAAGAAGATATTAAAAAATGAAAAAATCTTCCATGTTCATGGATTGGAAGAATCAACATCATCAAAATGTTCATACTGCCAAAAGCAATTTACAGATTCAAGGTGATCCCAATCAAAATACCAAAGACATTCTTTGCAGATATACAGAAAACTATGTTGAAATTCATATGGAAACACAAGAGACCGTGAATAGCTAAAGCAATCTTACAGAACAAAAACAAAGCTGGAGGCATCACAGTACTTCAAGATACACTACAAGGCAGTTACAATCAAAACAGCCTGGTACTAGCACAAACACAGACTTATAGACCAATGGAACAGAACAGAAACTCCAGAAATCAATCCACGCATCTACAACCAACTTATCTTTGATAAAAGAGCTAAAATCAATCTGTAGAGCAGGGGCAGTCTCTTTAACAAATGGTTCTGGGAAAACTGGATCTCCACTTGCAGAAGTATAAAATTAGACCACTACCTTACACCCTACATAAAAATCCACTCAAAATGGATCAAGGTTCTAAATCTACGATACCATCAAATTATTAGAGAACATGAGGGAAACTCGACAAGACATTTGCATAGGCAAAGACTTCTTGGAAAAGACTCCAGAAGCACAGGCAATCAAAGCCAAAATCGACAAATGGGATCATATCAAATTGAGAAACTTCTGCACTGCAAAAGAAACACTCAGCAAAGTGAAGAGGCAACTGACAGAATGGGAGAAAATATGTGCAAACTATGCAACAGATAAAGGGTTAACATCCAGAATATATAAAGAGCTCAAGAAATTCAACAATAACAAAAAAAAAAAAAATCCAGTGAAGAAATGAGCAAAGGACTTAACAGGCATTTTTCAAAAGAGGAAATTCAAATGGACAAGAGACACTTGTGAACATGCTCAGGATCACTGGCCATCAGGGAAATGCAAATCAAAACAATAAGGAGGTTTCATCTCACTCCAGTTAGAGTGGCTCACATACAGAAATCAACAAACAACAAATGCTGATGAGGATGTGGGGGAAAAAGTATCCTGATTCACTGTTTGTGGGAATGTAAACTGATCCAACCACTGTGTAAGACAGTATGATACCTCAGAAATCTGAGTAAGACCTACCATATGATCCAGCCATCCCACTCTTGGGAATTTACTCAAATAAAAAGAAATCAGTATATGAAAGAGTTATGTGTACCCCCATGCTCATTGCAGCACAATTCACATTAGCAAAGGTATGGAATCAACCCGAATGTCCATCAACTATTGACTGGATAAAGAAACTATGGTATATACACTATGAAATATTACTCAGCTGTAAAAACAAACAAACAAACAAACAAAAAAAACCGAAATCCTGCTTTTTGCAACAAGATGGTCACAACTGGAAACTATTACACTAGTGAAATATGCCAATCTCCAAAAGACAAGTATCATATATTTTCCCTGATCTGATGCAACTAATAGAATACCTGAAATGTAACATATTGGAATGAAATAGATTTTCAAGAATGGATGTTTATAAGTCTTGTCTCTTCCATTGAGGAATGATCTTTTGCTTTGTTCTGTTTTATTCTGGTTTGTTTTCTTCATACTATTTGCTGAACTCCTTTACTTAGAGTAGGATTAACTATATGATCACTAAGTATACTGATAATAGATCATTGTAAAAATTAAGAATGGAATTCAAGAGGTGGGGGAAGGGTTGGAATGTGGGTAGTAGGGAGGGGCAGTCCCACTATGTTCCTAAATCTGTATATATAAAATATTTTCTGCAGAGAATAAAAAAACTACAGGAGCCAGGAGTTTCATCTGGAGCTCCTGCATGGGTGGCAGAGGCCCAAGCACTTGAACTATTTTCCACTACTTTCCCAGGAGCATTAGTAGGGAGCTGGATTAGAAATGGTGCATCTGGGACAGGAACCCCTGCTCATATGGGATGCCAGAATTACAGGTAGCAACTTAACCCACTGTGCCACGACACACAGCTCCTCTTGTTTTCTAATTTATTCAAGAGGTAGAGAGAGAAATGACGACACAAAAGACAGACCGACAGATCTTCCATCCTCTGATTCATTTCCCCAAATGATCACAATGGCCAGGAATGGGCTGGGCTAAAGCCAGGAGCAAAGAACTCAATCCATGTTTTCCACATGGAAGGCAAAGACCAATTACACCTGCTTAATCCCAGGGTTTGCACTGGTAGGAAGCTGTAATCAGGGGTTAGAGCTGAGAATCAAACCCAATACTCCAAAATAGGATATGACTGTCTCAATCAACATCTTATCTCCTAGGCCAAATACCTACCTGCCCACTGGAAATTCAATTCCTTTAAATCTCTTTTTCTTAAAAAAATTTTGAACCTTCCAAAAATATATTAAGGTAGATTTTCTAGAAAAAATTTGGCAATTTGCTAAAAAATTTTAGTGTTAATATTCTTTTACTAGGTTTCCACTTGAAATAATTTATATTCAAATGCTAATTGGTTAAGAAGGCAAAGATGAAGAGTTAATTGATGCTGCTTGAGTTTATGTTAAAATTTGAAATAACTTAAATGCCTATCAATAGAGCATTAAGCACCTAAATTATCATTCATCCACATAATGAAATACAATATAATAGTTAAAAAGAATGAGGTAGGCGCATGTGTATTCACATGGGTGGAAGGCATTATTCTGTTAAGTTACAGAATAGGCTGGAGAATAGGTCACACAGATGGTCTTATTTATATAAAATTATACGCATACACACATATATACAGATGCCTGAACACATACCCATATTCTTTATTTTTGAAAAGATTTATTTATTTTTATATTTGAAAGGCAGAGAGGGACAGATCTCCATCCAATGGTCCACTCCAGGGCTGGGCCAGCAGTCAACTGGGAGCCAGAAACTTGCACTTGGGCCATCTTCCACTGCCTTCACAGGCACATTAGCAGGAAGCTGGACTAAAAAGTGGAGCAGCCAGGACTTGAACCAGCACTCCAATAAGGGATGCCAGCACTGCAAGCGTTGGCTTAACCCACTGTGCCACAACACTCACTCTTCTTTCTCTCTTTCTTAGAGGATACACCCCAAACTTTTAAAGATGATCACTTTTAAGAAATAAAAGGAAAGGATGGAGGCTTCATTTTGGATTTTTTCATATTTATTATCTCAACAAAAGAGAAAATAAAAAAAAATATTTAAAGCTCTTGTGTAACACTTTATCTCTGTTTTTGCAATTCCTTAGAAACTAAAATAATCAGAATAACTTTTCTAAACAGGCAAACACATATAGTTCAAGAACTACATCTTCCTCTTTTTTAGGAGAGAACAAGAGGCCACTTAAGTTGCTCAATAAACACAGCTGACTAAATATGTGACCAGTGTCACACTATGTATGATATTCAGCACAACTGAAAATATAATATTAGGCTATTTTGGAAAAAGTTCTCTTTGGGGCATATGTTTGGCACTGAGGTTAAGACATTACCCTGGGACACTTGTATTCATATTTGAGTGCTGGGATTTAAATCCAGCTCCACCCCCAATTCCAGCTTTCTTCTACTGCTCAAGTAGTTGGGTCCCTGACAACTATGAGAAGAGAGTAGATTGAGTTCCAGGCTCCTGGCTTTGGCCTGGCCCAGGTCTGGCTGAGGCAGGCACCTGGGGTATGAACCAGTGGATGAGAGATTTCTCTCTGCTTGTCTCTCTCTGTTTCTCTGCCTTTCAAATAAATTAGGTAATTTAAAATTATAGAAAGTGAAGAACTAGCCGGCGCTGCGCCACAGCTCAATAGGCTAATCCTCTGCCTTGCGGTGCCAGCATACTGGGTTCTAGTCCCGGTCCGGGCGCCGGATTCTGTCCCGGTTGCCCTTCTTCCAGGCCAGCTCTCTGCTATGGCCCGAGAGTGCAGTGGAGGATGGCCCAACTGCTCGGGCCCTGCACCCCATGGGAGACCAGGAGAAACACCTGGCTCCTGTCATCGGATCAGCGCAGTGCACCGACAGCGCGCCGGCCACGGTGGCCATTGGAGGGTGAACCAACAGAAAAGGAAGACCTTTCTCTCTGTCTCTCTCTCTCACTGTCCACTCTGCCTGTTAAAAAAAAAAAATAGAAAGTGAAGAACTTTTCTTAGTTTTTATATTAATTACTTGACTGTATACTATCTTCAATTTTACCTTCTTTTATACTATATTTAAGACATTTTCACAATGGTAAAATGATATGGATTCTATAAACAAAGCTAAATTGGCTATTACATGTAATTTCATAAGGGTTTTTATACAATATAATCACTGATTATGAACTGTAATATATACCCTATAAGGTATGTTCTACAAAAATTAGCCAATTCTAGGCCAAAATCTGTGTTATTTGAATACACCAATGGAGTGAATCTTTATGATCTGGGTACGTGGATAACAGGTGAAAACAGAGTAACGGTTTGTTAAACCAAGGAGCCGTGTGCCACGTGTATATACTGGCAATTCCATGCTTATTGTGACTTCTTGCAAAGCCTGATGATGTGGCTGCACCAGTCCAATGCAGTTTGTTTCCTTGAATTAAAATATACAGTTAATTTGCACCAATTTGATGTTAATATCTCATTACTTAAATACTTGCAAACTACTACTACTAGAAACTATCTACTACTGTCTTTTATATTGGAGAATGTCACTGATGTGACTGCTATCTTTGTATGCAGGTTTGCCAGAAAAAAAAAAATTGCTATATTTTCCAGTTCATAAACACATTTTTTTAAAAACACAATTTTGGGGGCTGGGGAACCGTGACACAATAGGCTAAGGCTCTGCCTGCAGCACTGGCATCCCATATGAGCGGCAGTTCGTGTCCTGGCTGCTCCTCTTTTGATCCAGCTCTCTGCTATGGTCTGGGAAAGGAGAAGTTGGCCCAAGTGCTTGGGCTTCTGCACCTGCATGGGAGACCAGGAAGATGCTCTTGGCTTCTGGCTTTGGTCTGGCCTGGCTCCGGCTGTTGCGGCCATTTGGAAAGCAAACCAGGGGATGGAAGACCTCTGTTTCCATCTCTCCCTCTCTCTGTAACTCTACCTCTCAAATAAATAAATAAAATCTTTAAAACACACACACACACAATTTTTAAGTCTTACAGTCCATAAATTTGAGAGTGAACAGCAAGCAAAGCAAAACTGACTTGGGTTCACAGTGCCAGGTTCTATTATAAGCACTCTTCAAGTGTTAATTCACTTGAAGGGACGAAATGGGATAGGTAACTTGCTCAGAGTCACAGATTAACACATGAGAAAGCTGGGACTTAAACTCAGTGTGATGTCAGAGTCCATGATTTAAACACTGCTCTATGTTAGCCTTAGCAGTTAAGATGCCCATGTCCCACACTGGAGTACCTAGGTTCAATTCCTGGCTCTGGCTCCTGACTCCAGCTTCCTGCCAGTGTAGACCTTGGGATGTAGTGATGTTCGCTCAAGAAGCTGGGTTCCTGTCACTCACATGGGTGACCTGGATTGAATCCTCCTTTGACTTCAACCCAGTTCAGTGTGGACATCTAGGGAGTAAACCAGCAGATGGGAACCCACTCGTCTCTCTCTCTCTCTCTCTCCCTCTCTCTCCCCCCCAACCCCCAATCTCCTTCTAAATAATCCATTGCAAGGAAGGTCCAGAAAAATCCAACATATGCACACTTCTTTGAAGACTAAAATCCATGCAACTGATTGTACCTGTTTGTGGCCTTCCTTTGCAATTGATTAGTGAAGTGTTTCCCATCGTCTACTCTGTGCCTAGGGCTGTAATAACACCTGAGACAAAACATGAACTCTAAGATAGGATTCTTTTTTTTTATTTATTTATTTATTTGAAAGGTAAATTTACAGACAGTGACAGGGAGAGACAGAGAGGTCTTCCATCCGTTGGTTCACTCCTCAAATGGCCACAATAGCCGGAGCTGTGCCTATCCAAAGCCAGGAGCCAGGAGCTTCTTCCGGGTCTCCCATGCAGGTGCAGGGGTCCAAAGACTTGGGCCATCTTCTACTGCTTTCCCAGGCCATAGCAGAGAGCTGGATGGGAAGAGGAGCGGCCAGGACTAGAACTGGTACCCATTTGGGATGCCAGCGCTGCCGGCAGAGGATTAAGCTACTGCACCACAGCACCGGCCCCAACAGGATTCTAACATGCAAGAAATTTAGCATCTAGTTAGGGTGGGGAGTTATGCCTAAAAAGTGAAGGAAGTGTTCGGTTTATCATAATATTTAAAGACATGATGTAGATGGAGTATCTAAACAGAATCATGTGGGTTTTTTCCTTCATATTGTCACACAGCTTAACATCACGATTGCTTCTGTCACAAAGCTTAACATTACAATTGCTTCATACATTTTTTCATAAAGCTTTAGAAGAACAGCCAGGGGTCCTGGGCCAGATTTCCTCCAGGAAACATTCCCAGAAAATATTTTCAATGGTGAAATGTCTCTACAAGCTGTCATCAAACCCTGCTATTGAAGCAGCCTTCTGTCTAATAACCTGTCACGGAAATAGAAAGCTCTTCATATAACAGACACCTGCCTCTACAAACCATTAAGTTTTCCTTTCCAGTTACAATGATACCTCAAACACAAAATGAGGGGTTTAACTGAACAATAATCACTATCTATTCTAATCAATTATCATTTGTCTTCAGTGACATTAATCATCTACAATCTTAAGATGATCATTAAATCAACCTAAGTTCCCAAAGAGATCCTGAAGAGACCTGCAAAAACTCTGAAAGCTTTCTCCAGTCCTCTATTTCTCTCAGCAGAATGTTACTTCCATTTGCTTTTTTTTTTTTTTTTTTGACAGGCAGAGTGGACAGTGAGAGAGAGAGACAGAGAGAAAGGTCTTCCTTTGCTGTTGGTTCACCCTCCAATGGCCGCCGCAGCTGGCATGCTGCAGCCGGCGCACCATGCTGATCCAATGGCAGGAACCAGGTGCTTCTCCTGGTCTCCCATGGGGTGCAGGGCCCAAGCACTTGGGCCATCCTCCACTGCACTCCCTGGCCACAGCAGAGGGCTGGACTGGAAGAGGGGCAACCGGGACAGAATCCGGTGCCCCGACCGGGATGAGAACCCGGTGTGCCTGCGCCGCAAGGTGGAGGATTAGCCTATTGAGCCGTGGTGCCGGCCTCCATTTGCTTTTTAAGAATATTATATTTGCATAGGATGTTATATACAGTATACATTTGGTTAAAAAAAAAAAACTAGGTGCATCAGACTTCGGAGTATCTGAAATTGCTAAGTACAAGTCTATAAATAGCCAAATACATAGTTTGTTGCTTATACCATTAGTTCACAGCTATAAATAGTAACGACTCTTCTCTATGAATGTAGCACAGCTGTTACTCAAATTTTGAAAGGCAAGGACTACAGCATTCAGATGTTCTAACAGTGACTTTTTACTGCCATTTATCCTAATATTTTAAACACTTTTATTCAATTCTTTCATTTTCACCTTCAATGTGTAATGTGAAATTTTCAAGTAATTTCCATTGTATATTATACTCTTATACTTTCATTTATTCTATTAACCCTGCTAAGGTTTTTTTTTCATTTAGCTGAAGATTAAGTTATTTTCATCCACTACTTATTTTCTTCCACATGTAAAAATACAATTATAAGAATTGGTGGGCGGAGCCAGTACCACAACATAGTAAGGTAAGCCTCTGCCTGTGGCCAGCATCCCATATAGGCACCAGTTCATGTCCCAGCTGGTGCACTTCTGATCCAGCTCCCTGCTTATGGCCTGGGAAAGCAGTAGAAGATGGTCCAAGTGCTTGGGCTCCTGCACCCACATGGGAGATCCAGGAGAAGCCCCTGGCTCCTGGTTTCAGATTGGCCCAGTTCTGGCCATCGTGGCCATTTGGGGAGTGAACCAGAAGATGAAAGACCTCCTCTCTTTCTCTCCCTTTCTCTATCTGTAACTCTGCTTCTCAAGTATATAAGTAAAAATCTTTTAAAAAAAATGGTGAGCAATGCTAATTTTGCATCATTTATTTCTAAATATGAAAGTGAACTATATACAGGTCACTATTTAAGCAGCTATGCACACTTTTTTATTCATTCAGTGTTTACCCTAAGCCACCAAGTGGGACATACAGCGACGCACAACCCTGGCAAGATGCCTGAAGCGTCCTGAGAACCTGCCTGGAAGGCTCAGCTACTTTCTTACAAAAACATGCATTTTGTGTACATTTGCAAATTGCTCTTTATTAACTGTGCTACACTCTGTTTGAGAGCTGCGATGCAAAAAAAAAAAAAAAAAAGTTTTATAAAATACACAGCTGCCACCAAAAATAAGATTCTCAGCATATCAGCTGTTTCTCTGTAGGATCACTTAGGAGTCAGGAATTAGAAAGCAGGAGGGGGAAGAATGTGTTCTTAGAAGAATAAGCTGGCTAGAAACAGGAAGTCGGTGACAACAGCCCTGAAGTAGGATGATCTGGACACTTACTGTGGTTAACAGCAAAGGTGATTTCTCTGGAGGCAGCATAGATCATCCTCAATCACATTTAGTAAACCTCCACATTAAATCCAAAATAAACATTGTCAGGGACATCTAACAGTAGGTTTCATCATTCTATTAAAGCCCTCAGTTCCCACTAATCAACATGCCCTCTCCCAGAGGCTGTGGTTGAAATCTAGGAGAAGCTGCATTTATGCATACACGTTGAATGACATTTGTGGTCTCCAACCAGTAGGAGTTTAAAAAGTCACAGGGGAGGTGTTTGGCCTGACAGTTAAGACACCTACATCCCATGTCATGGTACCTGGGTTCCATTCTGGGTCTGGCTCCTGACTCCAGTTTCCTATTAATGTGAGCCCTGGGAGGCAGTTACTGATGACTCACGTAGCTGGATCCCTGCCACCCACATGGAAGACCTGGATTGAATTTCTGCCCTGGCTTCAGCCTGACCCATCCTCGAGACATGGCAAGCATCTAGAGAGTAAAACAGCAAATGAGAGCTCATCACTCTCTTAATAATTAAAAAAAATTAAGTTGCTAGGAAGGCAGAATAATAAGAAAAGGTTATGAGTCAATGGGAAAAATCTCTCTTTAGAAATTAAAAAACGAAAACATTCTTTAAGAGGGGGAGCCATGAAAAACAATTTTGGATTTTGTTTTGATGGGGAACAATAGCAGAAGAGCATCCAGAAACTGATGCTTGCCTAATGAACTGAACAGATGAATTAACGCTAAAAAGGACAGAGCTCCACTTCCAAACCAAGATCCTATGGCTGAGCAAAACTCTCCTCACAAAAAAAAAAAAAAAATACCTTATTTCTCCTCCATCCTAAATATCACTTATGATGTGAACAGACTGGCTGACAACAAATAAGTGATCACTGTGGAGTGATGAGCTCCAGTACTGTTACTGTTAGGATAGTCTTGCACCAATCACAGCTGGCGTACAGGGCAGCCCCTCCCAGTTTTCAGGGGGTGTATCAGAGTATCAACTCTCAGAAGAGTTGATTCAAAGCAACCACAAGTTTTAAGTGTTTGAGAAATATCTTTATATATCATTCCTCAAAGAGACATTCCCAGAGGATAAGGAAAGTAAAGAATTGTGGCACACACTGTGCTGATATAGTAGTACATGCCAGGCAGCAGAGCAAGGTTGAAATGAGCTAAGAAGAAGCCACTAGGGATCTCATCACAGAAGAGTGAATTCGGAGTGCAGTCGTCCCTCAGTAACCGTGGAGCTCTGATTCAGGACGTCTAGTGGGTACTCCAAAGTCCTGGATGATCAAGTCCCTCACACAATATGACAAAGTATTACATACATCCTATGTACAGCCTCCCACATACTTTAAATCATCTCTAGATGGTTTCTAATACCTAATATAATGTAAATGCTATGTAAATAGTTCTTACACTGAATCATTTGAGGAATAATAATAACACTTGTCTATGTTCAGAATAGAGGCAACCATCACAGGTCTAACTACCAGGAGGGCGACGGCACCATCCATCATCAATTCCTTCCTTACACTTTTGAGCATGCACTAAGTGCCAATCCCTGCATTAGATTCCTCTGATGAATCTAAATAAAAGACACTAAACCTCCTTTTGAAAAGGTTACCACATAATAGTTTTAACAAGTACAAAAAAAAAGTGTATGGGTTCACAACAATATGGTAAAATCATCATAGGGGCAGGTTGAGGCATTTTATTTGTGCCACATTGGAGAACCTTTGTTCAATTCCTTGATCTCCTACTACTCCTGCTCCCAGCTCCCTGACAGCGCAGGCTTGGGAAGCAGCAGTGATGGCCCAGGTCACTGGGTTCCAGGTTCCTGGGTTTGGTCTGGCCCGGCCCTGGTCACTGCAGGCATCTGGGGAGGGAAGCAGCAGGTGGCAGTTCTCTTGTTCACTCTCTTCCTCTCTCTCTCTTTTTTTTAAAGATTTATTTATTTACTTATTTGAAAGAGCTACACAGAGTGAGAAGGAGAGGCAGAGAGAAAGGTCTTCCATCCACTAGCTCACTCTCTAATTGGCCACAACAGCCAGAGCTGGGCTCTGAAGCCAGGAGCCAGGAGCTTCTTCCGGGTCTCCCACATGGGTGCAGGGGCCCAAGCACTTGGGCCAACTTCCACTGCTTTCCCAGGCCACAGCAGGGAGCTGGATCAGAAGTGGAGCAGCCAGGACTCAAACTGGCACCCATATGGGATGCCAGCACTGCAAGCGTCAGCTTTCTCCACTATGCCACAGCGCCGGCTTCTCTCTCTCCCTCTCTCTTCTCTCTCTGCCTCTCAATAAATTTTAAAAATCTTTCAAAATTATTGAAATACTTTAATGGGATTTAAAGTTAAGACAAGGGTCAGAGAAAGATTCCTAAAGAATGAAGCATTTTGTATCATCTACAAGGAACCAATGAACCTGAGTTTGTGGAGAGGAGGCTAAAAGGGCATTTACTTATTTCTGAGAAAGTAAGAAAGTGAGCCCTTGGATGTGCTGCTTACAAGATCTGGTCAAGGCAAGGAGATGATTCTGCAGGATTGAGATAGTAGGGAGCCCCCCTAAAGAACTGGGATTATGAAGGTGGAGGTGGTGACTAAGGTGGAGAGAACAGAGCAAGTTATTATTTTCTGTGATAAATCAGGTCCCAGCAAGCAGCTGGGGACCTGAAACCACAATACAATCAGCCCAGCAAGTGCCAGGCATCCGGTAGGCCTTGTTATGATTCCCAAATTCGGCCAGACCACACAGAGTCTAACCACACTTGGAATGTTTTACCAACTCACTAGTACTAACAAAACATTAGGCAAAATAGCCCCAAAGTGACTGTATTTATGGCAGAGATGCGTTCAGACTTCTATTTACTAAGTGACACTGTCAGAGGACAAAGATTTCATCCAGGGCTTTGTTCTTTTTGAGCAACTGTCTCATGTACTTCTTGCAGGGGATCATACAACAGTGCTTTCCTCTCTGCATGGGCTTCTGGGGTCCTCCAGCCAGAGGTGAGGTCCACCTCCAGCACGACTGGGCACCCAATCCCTGGATTCAAATGACTCCCCCCCCCCCCCGGCCACCTTCCCCAGTCCTCTGCTCCAAACTGGAGTCTGGGATGCACGGTGCTTGGTTGGTGATATAAAATGAGCATCTCTAATGCGAAAACCCAGAATGTTCTGAATGTTGACTGTCTCCACGAGTGGAAGGTTCTTAGCCATAAAATTTTGTTTCATGAACAAAACTATTAAAAATATTGTATGACATTACCTTCAAGCTGTGTCTTCAAGGTACATAGCATAAATGAGTTTCATGTTCAGATCAGGTTTCCATCCCCCAAATATCTCATTATGTATGTATATGAAAATGCTCCCAAATCCAAAATTTGAAATACTTCTGGTCCCAAGCATTTTGGATAAGGGATATTAAAACCGGTATGTCTTGTCTCCACCTTGTAACATGTTAGAGCTAGTGTGCACCTGCACCTGACAATCAAGGTTTAATGGTACCACTGGCAACCTTTTCTCTTCCTTTTGTGGCAACCAATAAATGGATGTGTCTTATAGTTGGTATTTTAAGATGCAGTGAAAATAGGACAATTAATTGGAAAACAGGCCTGAATTGGTCATATAAAGTCAAGTTTTTCCTGCCACGGCTGAGACAGAGGAGAGAAGCCTTACATCACACGAGCGACCAACACAAAAAAACACAGAGATCTGTGAAGGCACCTGGTGACACAGGCAGCAACAGAGGGCACAGGACGCTGAGACACAGAGCAGCACAGCCAGGAAGAGGCAGCAGTCCAGGAGCCAGTGTGTGGAGTGGGTAGGGCAGGACACCCACAGCATCTGTTCCCAGCCCTGCCCTTGGGAACAGCTGATGGTGCTGAGGGGGTGGCATGCACGTTTGCCTGAAGTCAAGTTTCCCATGTCTCCTTTTCTCCCTTTCCTCTGAACTTCCAGATGCTGCAGATCTAACACAGCCAATCTACACCCTTCCATTCAACGGAATTGTCCTCATGCTTGACTCAAATTTGATTTCTGCAATTCATTCTGGTTTATTAATGAATAGAGTCAAGCTTACGTTATCAGCCAGCCTCAAAGCTTCCTACACAGATGCATTTGATCCAGTTATTCAAATTGCACATCTGTTTGTCATCTCTCTCACCATTTAAAGTGCATAATGACTAACAAGGGGAGGAGGGCTAGGCAGGCACTGGGCAGGCAATTAAGCCACTACGTGGGATGACTGCATTCCATACAAGAGTGACTGTGTTCAAGTCCACGCTCCACTCTGCACTTCAGCTTCCTGCTAATGAATGTCCTGCAAGACAGCAGTGATGGCCTGAGTAGTTGGGGCTCTGCCACCCACATGGAGAACCTGGATTGAGCTCCTAGCTCCAGCCTTTGGACTGGCCCAACCCTGGCTGTTGCAGGCATTTGGGGAGTTAATCAGCAGATGGAAAATCTCCTTCAGTTTCTCTGCCTCTTGAATTAAAAACAAACAAACCACTGATCCCACGTGGCACAATTACATAACCAGTGGGTCTAGACTTCAAGGGGTTTTTGCTTCCCTTTAAATGTTCTGATCAATAGAAACAGGGTGGAGAGGGCGTAAGAACATCATAGAGAGTAACATAGATACAGAAGGTCTCATAACATGAAGAATATACTGCTGCTGTCTACAAAAGGGCCCAAGAGAACTGTCTGGGTGACAAAATGTTCTATATATTAATAATGGTGGTGATTAAACAGATGAATGCAACTGCAAATATTCAAGAAACAGTATGCTTTAAATGGGTGCATTTTATTGCAGGTAAATTATATCTCAAAAGTCAATTTTAAAGGATATTATCCAGGAACTAACTGTGAAGCACAGAGTCAATCAGCTCCATTAACTTTCTTCCTTTTCTGTAACTATTCATACTGTAGCTACCTCACTAATTCCCATAAAATACAGTTTAAAACTGATAGATAAAATGCAAATGATGTTCAAATAAGTCAAATTTTCTGCTTTTTACAAGCTATGACCATTCACTGGACTAAAATGAGGTTTTAATAAACCTTGTGTAAGTTTTCAAAAGCTGACACCAACAAACCATACCTTAATCTCTATTGTCCTCAAATGTAGAAATGCAGGGCTGGCGCTGTGGCACAGTGGGTTAAACCTCCAACTACAGTACCAGCATCCCATATGGCACTGGTTCAAGTCCTGGCTGCTCCACTTCTGATCCAGATCCCTGCTAATGGCTTGGGAAAGCAGTGGAAGATGGCCCAGGTGCTTGGGCCCCTGCACCCACATGGGAGACCTGGAAGAAGCTCCTGGTTCCTGGCTTCTGATTGGCTCAGCTCCGACTGCTGTGGCAACTTGGGGAGCGAACCAGCGGATGGAAGACTTCTCTCCTTTTGTCTCTCCCTCTGTCTGTAACTCTGCCTCTCAAATAAATAAATAAGTCTTTAAAAAAATAAATAAAAAATAAAGATGAAACCGCTGAGTGCCTGCCTGCCCAGGGTCACACACAGTGAAGCTGCTTTGATCTGAGCCTAGATATTCTGGCTCTTCCTTAAAAGCAAAACAAAAAAGTGTAGAAAAGCAAAGACTAAAAAGAAGTACTTAACCCAATCACTCAAGCACTAAGTAAATCAAATTTATAAAAACAGAAGAAACTGTCAAAGTTATACTGAGGGAGAAAATATAAGTGGGACCCTATCAAACTGAGTAGGCTATTTTCTTGAAGAGAAAGAAGTTGAAAAAAACATAAAATTGGACAAAAATGACAGTGACAAATTCTTTGTGGGCTCCAAAGTTGGCTTGCTTTCACCTCAGAAAAAGGTTTTTATAATTCTCACAAAGAAAAATAAAAAGGAAACTCACATGCTTCAAATGAAAAATCAACAAGTTTTCTAGCAGCTTGGATGGGTTCTCTGTGATTCTTAGTTTCATGCTTAGATATGTCTTAGTCATAGTCTTAAAACCTTTATGTATTTATCTGAGAGAGAGAGACAGAGACAGAGAGTGCCCCCACCCACTGGTTTACTGCTCAAGCGCTCACAACTGCTGAGAATGAGTTCGGCTAAAGTCAGAAGCTCAGAATTCAATCCAGGTCTGCATGGCGCGCGGCAGGAACCCAATCACTCCAGCCATTGCTTTCCAGAGTCTGCACTGGCAGGAAGCTGCAGTGAGGAGCTGCAGCCAGACATCAAATTCAACAGGGGATGCAAGTGTTTTAGCCACTAAACTAAATGTCCACCCCAGTCATGCTTAGTCTTCAGACATATGTGTGCATATTTAATTAGATGATTAAGAAATATTCCCACCAAGGCTAGCCATAAAAACTATGTAAAACATGGCTATCTGGGACTAGTATTCACATATGTAAAAACAGGTTAAGAAGAATAAGACTTTTGCTGTATTTGACTCAAATCCCGTATAGGTCATTTTAATGCCCAATACTTTAACACTTATTGAGAGAAAACCAGAGTTGAGATGTAGATGCTAGTTCTCTGATCTCTACAAAATTTCACGTAGCCTTTACTGAGTCAAAAGTTCCATTCTCTTTTTAGCAGTGGGAAGGGGAACGACATTATTACAAGTGACTCAATACAAAGCAATTTAACTGAGCTTCATTAGTGGAATATTTTCAGCATGGAAGATACTTTAGTGATGTTAAGTCTTATGCTCTATCCAGCAGCTTTATTATCAGAGTGGGTCTTGGCCTTATTTTTTTTTTAATTTATCTTTGTGGTGATAAATAATTAAACTTAGCTTTAGTTATAGCCTTAGATTAAGGAAAAACCACAAGTTCATCAAATTAAACAGAAACACAATACTGGTTTGAATGATTGGTTTAAATTTTCTCAAATACCTAGGTGATGGGATAAAGGTAAGACTAAAATTATCAATGTCAATGGCCCTAGTGCTTTTTGTTACTACAATGAGATACATAGGCAGCCTAACTTTTAAAGAAAAGTAGGGCTGAAATTCCAAACAGGGCACAGGTTCTGGTGAAGACCTCCTGCCCAACTGCGTCACCTCATGCAGACAGCAACGGCGAGAGCACAGGGGGAAGAAGCAATCACATCCTGAACAAGAAACCAGAGAGACGCATGGGTCAGGCTCTGGCTTTTACAACAACCTTCTCTGGAGAGCTCAGGGGTCTCAGGAGAGCTACCTTAATCCCTTCCAAGGACAGCACTCCCTGACCTAAGGATCATCCAGGGGGCCTTCAGCACCACCTGGGGGACCAAGATGCCAACACACAAGCCTTGGCAGGGACAAACAACATCCAACTCATAAGCAACAACTCACAAAAATCCTGGTGTGTGTGTGTGTGTGCGCATTGTTTTTTAATTTCCACCCCTGACCCTCTGACCCCCCAAAGTGGCTTCACACAGCATCTTAGTACCAGTGAGGAGTGACCTGGTACATCCATCAGAATTTGTTTCTAATGCTCCTTTCCTCTAAAAGGATTTATATTTTGAAACAGGAAGCATTTAAGATTCTGGAACATATTTTTGCCAGTGAGCGAGGATATTTTCAAAAGTTCTGAAGACCACCTCAGAGAACACAAGAAGACTCACGGGTCAAGGGTGACAAACAGGAGAGGGTGAGTAACTCCTGGATCTGAGCCAAACACAACACAGGGCCTGATGTTTCACCACAGGCTGGGCCTCAATTCACTGGAGTGCATCCTCCCTATCAGGTAACTCTAAAAAATTACCCAAAAGTATGTTTGTCTCATCTTCATTATGCATCATCCTTCTGTCTTATGGTTCTTAATACTGACCTAATAAGTAATAATGCATAAAGAAAAACAGCTAACACTTAATGGTATATTTGCTAAAAAATATTCGAAGTGTTTTATATATTTTACATGAAGTGGGAAATTAAGGCACAGGTGAAGTTAAGCAACTTACCCAAGATCATCCAGTTAGAAAGTGCAGGTGCTAAGATTTGTACCTGGGGAGCCTGGGTTCCAGGGCTGATGCTCCTAAAGCTGCCTCATCAATTAGAGAAAGGAAACTCCAAATATTCCAGTGGAGCCTGACTTGGTTTAGTAGACATTCTATTCCCTTTCAGTGCTTAGCATTTTCTCAGGGGAAACATAGTCTGAGGAGAGGGTAGCTTTGGTGAAGAGAGGATGTTAAAGATAATCAAAACAAGGAAGAGTACAGTGAGACAGAACTTCAATTAGGACCAACGTTCAACTGAACTTAGTGTTGTAAATTTTTAGACAGTGTTACTGCCTACAGGCAGTATACAATTGCTCAAGAAATGAGTTGCTCATCTTGTTGGTAAAATTCTATGCACAGAAAAAGGGAAATGCAAAGTATTATCAAGATGCTAAACAAATTTTATTTCTAATACTCCATATTTCCCAAATGTTTAACAGTGAATGGGCATCATGTTTAACATTAGAAGGCTATATTTATTTATTTTAAAGATTTATTGATATGAAAAGCAAGTGACAGAGAGAGAGGGAGGGAGGGAAGGAGGAAGGGAGAGGGAGAGGGAGAGGGAGGAAGGGAGGAAGGGAGGGAGGGAGGGAGGAAGGAGGGAAAGAGATCTTCCGTGCACTGGTTTCACTCCCTAAATGGCCACAATGGCCAGGACTGGGCCATTGTGAAACCTGGAGCCTAGAACTCCATCTGGGTCCCCCACATTGATGTCAGGAGCCCAAGCATCCAGGCACATTAGCAGGGCCCTGGATCAGAAATGGAGCAGCCAGGACTTGAACCAGTGCCCATATGGGATATCTGTATCACAGGCAGCAGCTTAATCCGCTGTGCCATAACACCAGCCCAGAAAACTGTATTTAAAAGAAAGTGATTTAAGCTTTCAAAAAGAGAAGGAAGAATATGTGCCTCTCACTTCCCCTGCACAAATAAACCCTGAGCCATGCAAATACTAGCTGCAAGTTCCTAAAAAGTCACTTAGACACTTGGGTTAAAAATAATATGGAGGCAGGATTTGGCATTTGGTTAAGATGCTGCTTGGGATGCCCACATTCATGTTGGAGTGCTTGGGTTCAAGTCCAAGCTCTGCTCCCAATTCTAGCTTCCTGCAAATGTGCAACCTGGGATGCAGAAGGTGGCAACTCAAATAGTTGGGTCCTTGCCATCACATGGGATACCTGGATTGAGTTCCCAGTTCTTGGCTTAAGCCCTGGCCCAACCCTAGGTATTGTGGGCATTTGGGAAGTAAATCAATAGTTCTCTCCCTCTCTCTTTCCTTTCTCTCTCCCTCTCTCCCTCTCCCTCTCCTTATCCCTCTTCCTCTCCCTCTCTCAAATTAAAAAATAAAATAAAAATACATCCATGTCATCTGTCATTTGGTCATTTTTTTGGAAAAGATTTATTTTAATTATTTGAAAGAGTTACAGAGAGGGAGAGACAGAAAGAGACACAGATTCCATTTGCTGGTTTACTCCCCAAATAGCTGCAATGGTTGGGGTTGGGTCAGGCTGAAGCCAGGAGTCAAGAGTTTCTTCTGGGTCTCCCACATGGGTGCAAGGGACCAAGCACCTGGGCCATCCTCCACTGTCTTCCCAGGTGCACCAGCAGGGAGCCGGAACAGGACTGGAGCAGCCAGGACTCGAACCAGCACTCATATGGGATGCTGGCAATGCAGGGCAGCGGTTTCACCTGCTGAGCCACAATGCTGGCCCCTATTTGGTCATTTTTAAAGTGTGGTGTTAAGGAATAGAAACCCTCTTACACGCAGTCACTTAAGGATGGAAAACTGAGCTTGTCTGAGGCAGAAAAAACTACCTGCAGACCTGTAGGAAGACAGCAGGCTCTAGGAGCCAAGATGTCTGCTTACTCATCTCCAGAGTCACAGAGCGCCTCGCCTACCAATCAAGACCACTACTGCAGTAACGTCTTGTAAGTTGCCTTCTCCACCCCCATCTTATACAGCTTTCTCCTGCTCTCACCACTGAGTCTCTCCCTTCCTGCTCAGACTTCTAAACCAAGGTGGCTCAGCCATGGCACTATAAACTGCTGATGTTTGGTAATCAGTGAGATAAATCATGAGTAACTTGTTAATAAGATGCTTATTACATAAAGTCTGTAAAAGCCTTGAAAACTCTGCAAATAGGTTACTTACAAACAAATGTAAACAGATTCAAAGTTATCCCTACAGAATGCCACTCTCAGTGATTTCCATTTTGATGTGCTCTCTTAGCATACTGAGAATTGTTTGCTCTCTTTGACAAACTTTGGCTCAGAAGATCAAGCCACCACTTACAACATCAACATCCCATATAACAGTGCCAGTTCAAGTCCTGGCTGCTCTGCTTCCTGCTAATGAGCCTAGGAAAGCAGCAGATAATGGCTCAAATGTGGGAGACCTGGATGGAGTTCCTGGCTCCTGGCTTTGGCCTGGTCTAGACCTGGCTACCACGGCCATTTGGGGAGTGAACCAGTGGATGGAAGATCTCTCTTTCTCTGTCCTTTCTCTCCCTTTCTCTCTCTCTCTCTCTCTCTCACTTTCTCTCTGTCACTCTGCCTTTCAACTAAATAAACAAATCTTTAAAAAACAACAACCTAGGGGCCAGTACTGTGGCTCATTGTGTTAAAGTCCCACCAGAAGTGCCAGTTCTCTGCTATGGCCTGGGAAAGCAGAAGATGGCCCGGGTGCTTGGGCCCCTGCACCTGTGTGGGAGACCTGGAAGAAGCTCCTGGCTCCTGGTTTCAGAACAGCTCAGCTCTGGCCGTTGTGGCCATTTGGGGAGTAAACCAGCAGATGGAAGACCTCTCTGTAACTCTTTCAAATAAATAAACAATGTTTTTAAAAAGGCAACCACTTCAAGAACAAAGAGTAGATGAAGCATCACCCAACTGCCATCTAGGAACCAAAGCATCCTCACACACCAGGAGAAAGAAGACAGGAGACACCTTCACACACCAGGAGAAAGAAGAACAAGCAGGTCAGCAGCACCTGCCGCTCAGGGGACACCCTGGATTCACAGGCAACTGACACCAGGCAGAGCGAGAGGAAGGTGCACAGGCAATCTGCCCGTCTTTCTTCTCTCCCCATTCTCTCCCTCCACCCCACTCTTCCTAGAACATAAGGAGGAGCAACTTCTTCCTGGCCTGCAGTCAGGTTGGGGAAGACCCACCCATCACATCTAGAGCCATGGACCACCCCGGGGGCAGCCACCAGTTCTGGCACCATGGGAGATGGAACATTCCTGCCCTTGGGACTGTGCCTAGGACAGAATTCTCTTCCACTATAGCCATACAGAACTCGCTGCTGGTTGCTATGTGAGCTATGGGGGACCTCTCGGATAGAGCAGCCGTCCCTCATCTCACGTAGTGCTAAGCAGCCACGGCCTCTACTGCTAGTTGCAAGGGCCCAGGGCTACTTGCGTGTTTATTATGTAAAGCCACACGACAGCACAGAGCCTGTCATTATGTAATAATCCGATGTGGAAATGACAGGTCTCCCAGTGCTCAGGCGAGAAGCGGCAGAATCATGACAGTCAGAGCCTGGGGATCAATCAGAACGCAGTTCAGGACAGACCCCCATCCCCAGGTTCACACATTCTGGCAGCATTTACAGCCCCGTCTTCCACTGTGTCTAACAAAGCATCTCGAAGGCACCGCTGTCTACAAGGCACGTGCTCACGGCTAAGAGGAAGGAACAGGGAAGAACCAGAAGATAGTGAGCCAGGCAGCCTGCCCGAGGGAGTTCACAGTCTGGGAGAGGCCATTTGTATGGATTCTTCACAGACAGGGATCTGCTCACTGATCTTTATTCAGGGTCCAAGTTAGGCCACACAAACTGAGGGTAACACTAAGGAGACCGATGGATACAAGGCTTTCAAAGAGCAGTAACTGTATCATTTCATGATTCCTCCCCGAGCCCACCACCCACATACCCAGTAAGTAAAGAGAATAGGGAAAAGGAGCTCCCTGTCACTGACACCCATCACCCATGGCCAGGGGTATCCAGGACCCAGATGTTTAAGTCAAAGACTACATTAAAACCAAACAACAAACAGAGCAAAGCAAAACAAAAAACCTACAACAAACACCTGGTAATCGAAGCAGGCAAAGCGCTGGGCGCGTGTAAGTGATCTGAAGTCTACTTACTTTCACACTGCCATTGGATCTCCTCGCTGGGAATCCTGACAGGAAAATGCTCCAGTGCACTCGGCGTCACACCCACACCGGGCTGCTGGGCTCTGCAGCATGCTAACAGCTGTTAACTACCAGGGCTCATCAACTGAGGATGACCCACCACACACCTCAGGTACCTTAAACCATTCCAGCTGCAGAATGGGATGGGCTCTGGCTGTGTCTGCCCTATCCCCAATCACCCACACAGCGGAAGGGAGGAGCTGCTGGAAGGTCGAAGTTGCCAAGACCTAGGCCTCTTCCTGACCCTAACTCCTCTTCATTCCTTCCTCTCTTCTCTCCTCCCCCTCCTCCTCTGATGGGAGGAAGGAGCAAGAGCAGCAAACGCTGAGGAGCTCAGCTGCAAGTTGGGAGAGGCAGATGGAAGAACCAGGCACCTGAACTTTCCTCACGTAGAAGGCCATGGGGGCTGATGCTGGCTGTGCAGAGGGAGAAAGCAACAGAAAAGCAAAACACCTGTTCAGAGCCTAGCCGGGAGACGCACAAAGCCCTCAGCACAGCAGACCAGCTGTTGCCCTGAGCTCCTCTCAGACCTCCCGCTGGGGCTCTGGTGCAAACCTCCTGGCAGCCCCCACCCCCACAAGCATATACATTTTTAATGACATCTCAATTTTTTGTCAGGGACATTGCCTTCTTACAAGTATTTTACATTCATTTTCTGGACAATAACTTCTTTACCCAGATGAATGACGGCCAAATGACCAGAGACTGGCTAACCCCTGTTCACGGCACCATCTCAGCAAGGCAGGGCTCCTGTACTCCAGGGACAGGTGAAAGGCTTCATCTGCCACCCCAAGGGTAGGCTTTAAAAGGCACATGGCATTAAATATCCACATTTAAATCAAAAGTCATCAGAAAACCACCAGACCTAAAGGCAAGAATTTTGAGATTTTTTTTTAAGATTTATTTATTTGAAAGGCAGGGTTACAGTTAGAGAGAGAGAGAGAGAGAGAGAGAGAGAGAGAGAGTCTTCCACCTGCTGGTTCATTCCCCAAATGGCTGCAATGACTGGGTCTGGGCCAAGCCAAAACCAGCAGTCAGGAGGTTCTTCCAGGTCTCCCATGTGCGTGCAAGGGCCCAGCATTTCAGCCCCTCCTCCACTGCTTTCCCACACGCATTACCAGGGAGCTGGATCAGAAGTGGAGCAAGCCAGGACTTGAACCAGCACCCATGTGGAATGCTAGCACTGCAGGCCAGGGCTTTAACCCACAGCATCGCAGTGCAAGCCCAGAGACTTCGTTTTTAATTGCTCTTTTTTAGGTCCCTAAAAAGCAATTCCTTTCCGTAAACCTGGAATGAGTTAAGAAGTAGTATCAGAAGCTAAGTGTAGGTCAACAAGCTTTAAATGTCCCACAGAAATAAAAATAAACTCGTTGATGCTTGGTGTGTGCCACGTATGAGGTACCCTGCTAATCCTCACAACCATTACACTCTGAACTTTTTTAATGAAAATTTATTTATTTGAAAGTCAGAGCTACAGAGAGAGAGGGAGAGACAGAGAGAAAGCAATCTTCCATTCCTCTGGTTCACTCCTCAGAGGGCCACAACAACCAGAGCTGGGCCAGGCTGAAGCCAGGAGCTTCCTCCAGGTCTCCCACGTGACAGGAGTGCAGAGCCCAAGCACTTGGGCCGTCTTGCTGCTTTCCCAGGCTGTTAGCAGGGAGCAGGATGAGAAGTGAAGCAGCTGGGACTCGAACCAGCACCCTTATGGGATGCTGTTGTAGGCAGTGACTTTACCTGCTACACCACAATGCCAGCTGCTGGCCTGCTCTGTATGATTCCCATTTACAGATGAAGAAAGCAGGGCACAGGGGGTTAAGGAACCAACACTTCACAGCTAGTAAGTTGTGGAGTCAGATTCAAATCAACAACTTTTCCCCCCAGAATCCACACTCTTGGCCATGGCACTATTCTGCCATAACACTTGATAATTTTTATAGAACTGTTACTTACACCCAACTGAGGTCTATAAAAATAATATAAAAGGCAAATGAGAGATTTCCGTTCAACTGCTACAAAAGCTGTGGTTCAGAGACAAGGAACTAGGATGAGACTGGGGAAGTTATTTCTGTTATCAAACTATAAAAACAAAGACATAGCCTGCCATTCAGAAAACTCAGAATACCCACAATTATGGGGGACTCAATGTTCCAGGGTCAACATCTTTAACAAGCTCCAATGTGCTTTGGCTAGAAGGAGCAAAGGACCCTAAGGCACCCAGAACTCCAGCAGCTGGTGTCACCTCAGACACCGGGGATGTCCACTCTTCACAGTCCAGGGTCAGCCATTGTGAGGTTTCCACCAATTTCTAGGATGGAACAGGATGGGAGAAAATCCAATGCAGTGAGTTTTGTTGTATCCTTTTTTTTTTTTTTAAACAAAATTAAACTTATCCAATGTTTAAATTCTGTGGTTATGTGTCCTCCTATTCTGGTGTTAAGTTGTCCTTTATTTTATTAAATGGGGCATTGAGATACAGTGGTATTTTTATTTCAGTGTGCTTATTTGGCATGATGAAAAGAGTTTGGGGAGGGGGCTGTGCTGTGGTGTAACAGGAGTAAGCTGCCGCCTGCAACACTGGCATCCCACATGGATGCTGATTCCAGTCCCGGTTGCTCCACTTCCAATCCAGCTCCATGCTAACACACCTAGAAAGCAGCAGAAGATGGCCCAACTGCTTGGGCCCCTGTACCCATGTGAGAGACCCAGATGAAACTCTTGGGTTTAGCCTGACCCAGCCTTGGCTGTTGCAGCCATTTGGGGAATGAACCAGCAGATAGACGACCCCTTCTCCTCCCTTCCCCATAACTCTGCCTTTTGAATAAATAAAATAAATCTTTAAGAAAGAAAGAAAGAAAAGAGAAAGAAAATAATTTGAGAAGCAGGCACTTGGCCTAGCAGTTAAGACAACGGTCAAGATGCTAGCACTGTGGAGTGATGGGTAGGGCCACCACCTCGGTTGCCAGCATCCCACGTGGGCGCTGTGAGTCCCAGCTGCTCCACTTCCAATGCAGCTCTCCGCTATGGCCTGGGAAAGCAGTGGAGGATGACTCAAATCAAGGGGCCCCTGCACCCCTGTGGCAGACCTTGAATAGGCTCCTGGCTCCTGGCTTCAGATCAGCTCAGCTCAGGCCATTGCAGCATTTGGAGAGTGAACCAGCAGATGGAAGACCTCTCTCTCTCTCTCTCTCTCTCTCTCTCTCTCTCTCTCTGCCTCTGCCTCTCTGTAACTCTGCCTTTCAAATAAATAAACAAATCTTTAAAAGACAAAAAGATGCCCACATCCCAAACTGCTGGGCCAGGACACAAATACCCAGCTCTGGCTCCTGATTCCAGCTTCCTGCTAATGTAGACCCAGGGAGGCAGTGGTGACGGCTCAAGTGATTGGGTTCCTGCTGCCCACATGCAAGACCTAGGATGAGTGCCCAGCTTGCAGCTTTGGCCCAGCGCCAGCCACTGCAGGCATCCTGAGAGTGAATCAGCGAATGGGAGCACTTGTACAGGCTGGGAGAAAGCAAGGGGGAGGGAGGGATGCTGGAGCTTTACATTTACCCAAATTTTTATTTCTACTGTGACACAATGACCAAGGATAACCAGGAATCACTCTTGGAAAAAACTAATTAAATACTGAAAATGAATCTTGATGTGAATGGAAGGGGAGAAAGAACGGGGGGTGGGAGGGAAGTTATGGTGGTGGTGGGGAAGCCATTGTAATCCATAAGCTGTACTTTGGAAATTATATTAATCAAATAAAAGTTAAAAAAAAACTAATTAAATAACAACCTGTCTAGAGAACTTAAAAAAAAAAAAAAAAAGGCTTTTAGGGGGCCAGCATGGTGGCATAGTAGGTTAAGAATCTTCCTGCAGCACTGGTATCCCATATGGATGCTGGTTGGAGTTCCGGCTACTCCACTTCTGATCCAACTCTCTGCTGATGGCCTGGGAAAACAGTAGAAGATAGCCCAAGTGTTTCAGCCCCTGCACTCACACTGGAGACATGGAGGAAACTCCTGGCTCCTGGCTTCAGACTGGCCCAGCTCCAGCCATTGCGGTCATTTGAGGAGTGAATCAGTGGATGGAAGACCTCTCTCTCTGTCGCTCCCTCTCTCTGTCTGTAACTATGTCTCTCAAAATAAGTAAATAAAAAAATCTTTTTTAAAAAAAAAGCCCTTAAGGATTACAATAGGTCAACACTTTTGGGAAATTATTTCCATGACATAATTCATTATAAAAATGTAGCCTAAGCTGTCATTTTGGAGAGGGGAATACTATTCTAATCAAAGCCAGCAAAATGTTAAAACTTAAACAAAACAAAACAAAAAACAGTGGCACCACCATGCTAATGATACCTATTTGTCCTGTAACTCTAGATCAAAAAAACAGATGTTTAAAACTGGATAAGGCTGCTCAAATTTAACACCATTATCTTGATAAACTCTCCCTATCACTACACTCCTCCCTACTAACTCAAAACACCACCTTGAAACAAGTAATTTTAAGGCTCTTTCTCAATGTAATAATGTAGCCATTCCCTGTTACAATTTGTATAGTGAACACTACACTTTAATTAACTGTATAAATAGAAGTAGTTAAGGATAGAGTACAAAAACACAAAACAAAACAAACTCTCTTCTCTTGAAAGCCTTACAATGTAAGAAGTTCCAATTACAACTGAAGTTCAGCTATAAATCTTCCCAGTCTCTGTGTAGCTGGGATAACAGACAGGCGGGTACAGAGAGCATCAAGTCTGAGTTTTAGTAAACCCCAGCACAGAACCCAAGTGTATTTGAAGGACTGTCATCTGTTCAACAAACTACATGTGGGTTTACTGTCTATGGTGGTCCTCCCAACACCTGGGACAACCTCCTCAGTGCCCACAGCAGAACGCAGTGTGCAGCTGCACACACTGCCCCTTCTGATTTTCCTCGGAGGCTCCTGGCCTGGGATACTCGGACATCTGCGGTCATTCATGGTGGTGCCCAGTCTGGGGAGTGTCTTCTCTCCACAACAGCACAGGCTAAAGCTTCCCTTTCCTCAGAGGCTTCCTTCCTGTTCCCTGTCTTTAAAAAACAAGGCTCCAAACATCTTCCCCTAAGGGAAATCAATACAAACAGACACTTTCCTGATGCCCCTTCCAACAGCAGCAAAGCTCGTCACACCTACAGACCAGACTGCAGCAGGCTGTGAGGAATCAGCCACTCCACTCCGCTTTCACTGGGCACAACCACAGGGGACACACACACACACACACACACACACCAGACTTCATCCCACAGTGGTAGACAGGAAACCCAGGGGATTAACTGGAGGTCGGCAGAGGGGTCACAGAACCCTCAGAAGCAAAACAAGCTGCCCAGGGAGGCTTTATGCCAACAGCTCTGGAAATGTCATTTCTCCACCCCCACACGTACGTATTTATTACATAAAATAGCTGTGGGCCTGCAAGAACAGCTCGACATCACTGGGTCAAAAAAATGAAACAAAAACCATGAAAATTAATTGAAAGGTCTCAACCATCCTTTAGGTCAAAGCTGCTGTCTATAAGGAGCCCAGGCTCATCAGTTGGCTCACAGATAACAGCCTGAAGGATCTGGGACTGGTGGCTGTCTTACTTCACTTGACACCTTCAATCTTCATGTCAAGAACAGTGACTTGGGACTGGTGCTGTGGCACAGCAAGTTAATCTACCACCTGCAGTACTAGCATCCCTTATGGGAGCCAACTGGACTCCCAGGAGTTCCATTTCTGATCCAGCTCCACACTAATGCACCTGGGAAAGCAGCGGAGGATGGCTCAACTGCTTGGGCCCCTCCACCCACTTGGGAGGCCAAGAAGAAACTGCTGGCTCCTGGAAGCAGGCACTTGGCCTAGCAGTTAAGACAACGGATAGAGTTGTCCAGCCTTTGCAGCCATCTAGGGAGCAGATCAGCTGATGGAAGAACTCTAACTCTTTCAAATAAAAAGATAAATCTTGAAAAAAAAGGGGGTAGGGGCTGGGATTGTGGCATAGTGGGTAAAGCTGCCACTTGCATTGCCAACATCCCATATGGTGCCAGTTTGGGTCCTGGCTGCTCCACTTCTGATCCAGCTCTCTGCTATGGCCTGGGAAAGCAGTAGAAGATGGCCCTGCATCCAGGTAAGAGACCCGGAAGAAGTTCCTGCCTCCTGGCTTCAGATTAGCTCAGCTCCAGCTGTTGCGGCCATTTGGGGAGTGAACAGTGGATGGAAGACCTCTCTACCCCCCCACCCCTCTCCCTCTGCCTCTCTGTAACTCTGCCTTTCAAATAATAAATAAATAAATCTTAAAAAAAAAAAATTTGTCCCTTTGAAACTGGTTAGACCCAGAGACAAACATTTCTTAAGAAAGAAAGAAAAGGAAAAAAAGAACTAAATTAAAATGCAAAGCTGTTTCAGCCCCCATAGACATTACCTACTTATTCTGTTTTTGTTTTTGTTTTTTTAAGGTATTTTATTTATTTTAAGGCATTTTATTTATTTATTTTATTTTATTTATGAAAGGTAAAAGACGCAGAAAGAGAGAAAGCTTCCATCTTCTAGTTCACTCCTCAAATGGCTTCAATGCCAGGAACTCCATCCAGATCTCCCACATGGGTAACAGAGGCCAAAGTACTTAGGCCATCTTCTGCTGCTTTACCAGATGTATTAGCAGGGAGCTGGATTGGAAGCAGAGCATCCAGGACTCAAACCAGGGCTGATACGGGATGCTGCTGTCAAAAGTGGCAGCTTAAACCTGCTGTACCACAATGCTGGCCCCTTATTTGCTGTATTTGACTCAATTGTGTATTTAAGTACAGTTGGGATAAGTCTCAATACCAGAACTTGAAAAACACCTTACAAATTATCTAGCCCAGCTCTGTTTTACAGATGAAGAAACTTACATGCAAAAGGCTCAAAGGCAAACTCAAAGACACCTACCAAGTCAGTGTTGGAACCAGGTGAGACCTAGACTTCCACCCAGCCTGCTACAGGATGCCCAGTTCCAGCCCCCTGCATACACAGGGTCCACAGATCTCTGCTGAGACTGCTGTGCACCAAAAGGCAGAACAGGCCTGTGATTCCCAAAAGGTCAGCATCGAGAGAGGGACAGGCAAGTACTTGCATCTGATAACTTAGGAAATCCCTTCACCTCTGCCACATTACAAGTAAAGCCAAATAACAAGAGACATTTTAATTAAACAGAACTGGCTAGAAAGTCCTTAAGTTGTGAAACTAGGCTCGAAAATCTGACGTATTAAACTACATCAGTGGTTTTCAACCCGAGCCACACACGGGGTCAAATGCCAACATTCTGAGTCCACCCATCCTGGTGGAGCCTTCAGAGGGTTACACCCAAGGCTTGGTAGAAAAGAAATATCTACCTCACTGCACATGAATTTCTGATCCACAGAACCCACGCATATAATAAAAACACTTGTTTCAGCTTACTACACTTTGGAGTAGTTGGTTAGGCAACAATAGTAAGCAAGCCACCCAGGAAGTTTTTAAGAAAGTCCCAATGTCCGAGGTGCACTAGAGCCTAATCATGCCAGAATCTCTGGCAGTGGGACCTGCACACCTATTCTTAAAGCACCCAGGGGATTCTCAGGAGCAGCCAAGGTCGAGAGCTACTGTCTAGATCTGTACTGGTCAGCAGAGAAGAGCACCTGTCTTATACAGCTGTTGAAATTTAAATGAGTAAAAATTAGGTGAAATTAGGCTGCACTATTCACATTTCAAATGTACACTAATCACATACGGTTAGTAGTTGCCGTATTGGACAGTGGCATTGACAACATTTCTAGCATCACAGAAAAGTGTCTAGATAGGCAGTTCTCAAAGCTTGGTAGGGAGCTGCCAGCACCAGCAACACTTGGGAACATATTAAAAATCCAAATTCTCAAGCCACACCCATAGATGTTCCAAATCAGAAACATTCAGGGTTGGGCCTGCAGAGGATGCTATGCATGGTCACTGCTCTTGTAAAATCATGTCTTCTATCTTCTCTCATAATTATGAAAATTCTCAACTTTTAGCTTTATTATAATGTAAGTGAGTATTTCAGGATGCCACATGGTGTCAAAGGTTTTGTGTTAGCAAGTTTGAGAAATCACTTTCAGGGACCAAGCAAAGGACTCCAAGAAGATGCTGCTATTTATCATTTCTAAGAGAAACAATCATAAGGTCTAAAAATATAAAATGATGAAACTCAACAAATTATATTATTAAAATTATAATAATGAAGCTATGTAATGTGACAAAATGGGAGGAAAACAACACACAAAATTCCGTGTGTGAATATTTGTATTATATGGACAAAGACATGACAAAGTAAAGGTAGAAGGAAAATAAGAATAACTGGTTTGCTAGACTTGGTAGGACACATTCCCCACCCCACTCCTTCTTCATTTCTGCCATGCTTCTTATACAGTTGCCAGGCAGAAATATTGTAGCATATCTAAGACAGCAATTAAAAAAAAAAAAAAAACAGAACTGAGCTTTGACATAAAAAGTCCACTGCAAGAATAACTTGGTAAAACAGTTCTACGACTTTACCAATAGTTCTTCTTATTGTTAATCTCAAAGTAACATGAAATCACCACTGGATGCCATCCAATAAACTTGCTTGTTCTTTCAGTCCTGAATCTAGGAAGATTCTCCTACCTCCTGTTCTTTTTCACCTCGGATCTACAATCAAATTTAAAGAGTTATAAATTTTAAGCAAATGAAATATTAAAGAAAGATGTGAAAAATGTAACTTTTTGTGTTTGTTTAGTTTCTACCTAGTTGTTAGTTGGGAAAATGTCAAACAAACTAATACCCAAGGAGGAATTCCTTCTTATTTTTACAAATCCAAATGTCCATAAGCATTTTGTAGACTGGTCTTTAAAAAGCTCCTGGAGCTGGTGCTGTGGTGTGATTAGGCCTCTGCCTGTGGCACCAGCATCCCATATGGGCACCGGTTCGTGTCCCAGCTACTCCACTTCTGATCCAGCTCCCTGATAATGGCCTGGGAAAGCAGTGGGAGATGTCCCAAGTGCTTGGGTCCCTGCATCTACATGAGAGACCAGGAGAAAGCTCCTGGCTCCTGCCTTTGGATCAGTGTAGCTTCAGCCATTGGGGCCATTTGGGGAGTGAACCAGCAGATGGAAGACCTCTCTCTGTGTCTTTCCCTCTCTTTTTAACTCTGACTCACTAACAAATAAATAAATCTTTAAAAAGAAAAAAGCATATTAAAAAAAAGATTTGAATTTGTACTGCCCACATGATAGGAGAACAGCAAGCCTAGAAATGAATATTAAAAAGTGATTAAAAAAATAAAAAGCTCCTGGGAATGAGCATTTGGCCTAGTGGCAAAGGCACTAGTCAAGATGCCCATGTTCCATGCTGGAGTACCAAGGTTCAATCCCCGGCTCTGGCTCTTGATTCCAGCTTCCAGCTAATGTAGGCTATAGGAGGCAGCAGTTCATGACCCAAGTACCTAAATTCCTGCCACCCACAAGGGAGACCCAGATTGACATCCAGGCTCCTGGCTTCAGTCTCAGCCCACCCCCAGCTTTTGCAAGCATTTAAGGAATGAACCAGAAAATGGGAGCTCTCTGTCTCTCAAAATTGGGGAAAGGGAGATAAATCCCACACTAATCAACTTTTGATTGTTTTAATCAATTCTCCTCTGAAGTTTTGCATTTTTTTCTTTATTGACAACTCTGTTATTAAATTTATTTTTTTATGTGGCCAAGATAGAAACAATCTTTCTGAGTGTTTCTGCAAATCTTGTTGATTTCTCTGTTATTTTTCCTTGCAGGTACAGTTTTGAAAACTGTAAGTTTCAAACACACAGAAATTTTCTCTGCTTTGGCTCTGGGACAACTTGGAAAAGGGTAACTGGCTGGAGGATCCTATTATGTCTTAGGATCCCTATTACTGGAGGGAAACATGTTCCTGTAAATTTTCTTTAAAATATGAGTACATGCCATGTGTAATTTTACACAAATTGGAAACAACCCAAGTTTTCCACTTATCTCTTACTCAATGTTGCCCAAAGAAACCAAGTGGCAGGGTGATAAACTAGCCAGTTTGGCATCATTTTGAAAATTCCTTATGGCATTTTTCCCCAGCCTAGTTGGCACATATCTTTTGTAACTGAATGAGCCAAAACAGTTTAACTAGAATTTGTCCTATGGCAACACAAAAATGATTTAAAATTTTTCCCAGTATTTTGCATCTGCCACAACTAATTATCTTCATGAATGTGGGTAATTGAGAGCTGTCCACAGCACCTACTACTTTCAATTCCACATTTATTTATGCTCTTATGAAAAAAGGAAACCATTTGCTTAATTTTATTGTTGCAAGTTAAGTAGAAAAGGGATCTGACAGCAGCTTTTAATAATAATAGTAACTGCAAAGAGAATTTACAGAATGCTTTCTGTGTGCTGGAGATTCTTAAACTTAAGTACTGAGAACACAAATATAAATTATACAGAATCCTCCTAGAGTGATCCCCAACTTTAGCTGTGACACTGATACATCTGAGAAGTGTCCTTAACACAAAACACAGACACAAAAACAAACATAACAACACACTTCAGGAGGGAACAATAGACAATACAAAGAAAATTATCTTTAACGCCCTCAGAGTTGGTAGAGACCACAAACAAGAAACAGGAATAGGATCCTACTTAAAAAATTCAGAGACTAAAAACAGCTCTTGGAAATTAAATACCAAAAAAGAAAATTAAAAACAAGGGTGGAAAGATACAGTGAAGGAAATCTCCCAGAAGACTGAACAAAAAGACAAAAGATGAAAAAATAGAAGGAAAAAATAAAACCATCAGAGGACCAGTTCAAGTAACCTCATGTTCAAGTAACTGTCCCAGAGATGAACAGAGAAATTAAAGGGGAAGAATTTGTTAATGAACTAATTTAGGAATTTTTTTTCAGAATGGGCAAATAAGAGATTTCGAGTCAAAAAAGTCCATTATTGTGATTTCATAAACATGGGAAAGAATATTCCACAAAACTCCAGGAAGAATGAAAGCAGACCACATCCAAGGGATCTGAAATCTAAAAAACCTCTCAATGGAAGCAACAGAAGACAAGACATTAGCCTGTCTCCAAAACAGGATTGGACACCCTTCCAAACTATCAATGAGTAAGTGGGTAGAATGAAGACAGCTTTAATGGTTTCAAAAAAAAAAAAAAAATTACCTCCCAAGCACAGCTTCTCAGAAAGCTACTGAAGAATGTGTTTCACAAAATGGAGGCAATACACTAAGAGAGAAGAAAAGAGAAATAGAAAAGTATGTGATCTCTACCTAGAAGGCAAGTATAAGGAGCTCCCAGAATAACGGTGAAGGGAAACCTAAGAAAGCAGCCATGCTACACAGCAATGGCCACCCATGTATAATGGAGCAAGTTAGTCTCCAAGATGATGAAACTGGCAGAGGACATTTAGAAAAGAGATGCAGGCAAGGGGCAGAATCTGAATACTGAATTAATGGTAAGTAGGAAAAGAAAAAAAGAAAAAAAAAAAAACATTCACTCCAGGGAAAACAAAAAGTTTTGTATGACAGGAAAAAATTAATTGACGAGTACATGACTCAAATGTAAACACTGTTCCATATAGTCAGATAAATGATATGAACACCGAATACAGATCCAAACAGAATTACTATATAACTACTAGGAAAATGGAGGAACAGGAAGAATTTAGGGGTAGGGTAGGAATAGGACAGAAGGAGAGGAGAAAGAGAACAAATCAAAAACCAGCACTGCCAGTGATTATGCACAGAATATAGAGGGAAATTCCAAAAGAATGAACTAAAACCACTAAAAGTAGTTGCTTCTGGGAAAAGAAATGAGGATGATTTTTTTAGCATAGCCTTTATAAATTATAGAACCACTTCACACTCTAAATTATTTATGCTGGTTTAAAAAAAAAAAAAAAAAGCAAAGCCCAAGTTCTCACTAAACCTGTGTTTTTCAAATTACAAGTTTGTGATTCATTAGTGGGTGGTGAAATCAATGCAATAAATCACAACTATCATATTTTAAATGAACTGGAACAGAAGAGGACAGAAAATAAGATACACTGCATAAGACAGAGTATCTTTCAGTAAGCCTTTATAATACACACACACAGAGGCTCAACATGTAAAAATGATTTTAAGTGGGGCTTGCAATCACAGCAATTTTTAAATCACCACTCTAAACTACACTGTATTATAATACTTTAAGTCTTATTTTTAAAAGTGGTATTATGGTGCAATGAGTTAAGCCACCACCTTCGAAGCCAGCATCCTATATGAGTGCCAATTTACATCCTAGCTGTCCACTTCCCATCTAGTTTCCAGCTGATATGCCAAGAGAAGGCAGGGGAGAATGGCCCAAGTACGTGGGCCCCTGCCACCCCTATTAGAAACCAGGATGGAGTCCCAGGCTCCTGGCTTCCTCATGGCTCACCTCCAGAGGTTGTGGCAATTCTGGGAGTGAACCAGCATATGGAAGATTTCTCTTTAACTCTCTCTGTAACTCTCTGCCTTTCAAATAAAAATCTTTTTAAAAAGTAAGAGATTTCAATATACCTTTATTTAAAAAAAAAACTGAAAATGTTTATATATAATGAAAATATGCATAATAGTGTTCTTTAAAATTCCAGTAGTATCTCGCTTGCAGAATGCATACTCCTATGTTAGTGAAACCTGGATCTGCCTTGCTTTCCCATAAAAAGTCAGGAAAAATAACAACTAAGAAAACAGAATTTAAAGTCCCACAAATGATTTTCCAATATAGTATATTAAAGCTTCTTAGGAGACATATCTTTTTAATTTTGTATTCCTTTCACAAATATTTAAATTTCTGGCCTTTAGACACACTTGAGCAGAAGGAATGGCTAAGGAAGTCAAATTGCCTGCAATGTGAAGGCATAAACCAGAAGACAAGTGCATTTGACAGAGGTAGCTTTCTTCCCCTGAGCCCTTCTTCATGTACCTGGCAAAGCATATACAGTACTCCTGCAGTATGGATAATGGGGAAGGAAGCTAAAAACTAACTTTGATGCTCTTTTATTAAGAGCCATATTTAGTCCGATATTTTCTTTATACTCAGCTATGGTAGACATACATTTTCCTGTAGGTGCTTGCCCTACCATCCACTTACACAAAACAATCAAGAACAAAATCACCTGTAGAAAGCAAGCTGCATTATACTATTTCCATAGTAAAACTTCTCTTCCTAAAACTTATAAAGATCAGTGCCAGCCCTGTGGAGTAGTGGGTAAAGCCACCACCTGCAGTGCTGGCATCCCACATGGGCGCCAGTTCGAGTTCCAGCTGCTCCACTTCTGATCCAGCTCTCTGCTATGGCCTGGGAAAGCAGTAGAAGATGCACCGGCATGGGAGACCCAGAAGAGGCTCCTGGCACCTGGCTTCAGATCAGCGCAACTCCAGCTGTTATGGCTAATTAGGGAGTGAACCAGCAGATGGAAGACCCTCCCCCTTGTTCTCTCTCTGTGTAACTCTGCCTTTCAAACAAATAAATAAATCTTTTTTTTAATTTTTTTTTATTTTTTGACAGGCAGAGTGGACAGTGAGAGAGAGAGACAGAGAGAAAGGTCTTCCTTTGCCGTTGGTTCACCCTCCAATGGCTGCCGCGGACAGCATGCTGCGGCCGGCGCACCGCGCTCATCCGATGGCAGGAGCCAGGTGCTAGGTGCTTTTTCCTGGTCTCCCATGGGGTGCAGGGCCCAAGCACTTGGGCCATCCTCCACTGCACTCTCTGGCCACAGCAGAGGGCTGGCCTGGAAGGGGGGCAACCGGGACAGAATCCGGCGCCCCAACCGGGACTAGAACCCGGTGTGCCGGCGCCACAAGGCGGAGGATTAGCCTGTTGAGCCACGGCACCAGCCCAAATAAATAAATCTTAAAAAAAAAAAAAAAACTTATAAGGATTGGAGCCATACCCCAACCATCTGTATTTTAAAACTACCTCTACCATCCACACTGAATGTAAAAAAAGAATGAATTAGTCTTCAAATACTGGTATTGAAATATACTAAAAGCACTTATTAAACCATATACAGGGACAGGTATTTGGTACAGTGTTTAAGACACTGCTTGAGACACCTGCATCCCATATTGGAGTCAGAGCTGAGGCTCCACTTCCAATTCTGCTAAGTACTGCTCAGAAGGAGGTGAGTCCCTGACACCACATGGAAGAGACCCAGACTGAGTTCTGGGCTCCTGACTTCTGCCTGGCACAGTCCCAGCTGTTGCGAACACTGGGGAAGTGAACCAGTGGATGGAAGACCTGCCTGTCTCTCTTTCAAATAAAATGAAAATACATAAATAAAATTTAAAAAACAAAATATATACGAATAAGCTATACCTTTTTATATATGTGTGTGTGCAGCAGAAAAAAATACAGGCAAAACAGATGGCTGATTGCCTTTCTTTGGAGTTATGAGCAGATGAGAAGAACAGGGGTGACAGCAGTGGGGAGATGAAGACTTCCCCGTGTAACTCATCCTGGTAGGCAAATCAGAGATGCTCATTCTTCCGCTTGCCAAACAGCAAACAGCTTCGCTTCCGCATCCCGCTCCGCTGCCGCACTCACACACAATCACCCAGAAGTAAGCTGTGGCAGGTATGCTTCTCCTTTCATTGACAAAGAATGTTCTGCTGACCTTGCAAAACTGAACCTGTGTTCTCAACACAAGAGCAACGCCAAGGCTGCCCGGTCTTTGCAGGCTGCCAGGGCCTAGCTTGCTCTGCAGCCTCTCTGAGTGCTCCCATCACACTGCAGACAGCTGCTGAGCACCTGCTACATGCCAGGCACCATGCACGGAAAACAAGACAGAGACCTGCCTTCAGGGAGCTCGCAGCCTCCAGACAAGACAGAGAGGACATGGAATTTCCCAATAATGGTGCATGTGTTGGCAAAACTACACACCTGCATAACTCACCACCTTGTTATTTTAACTATTTTCTCCCCTCTCCCTTCCTGCACCTGCCAAAGGTAAGGGTGTCTGGCTTACATACTGTGTCCACAGTTATCTTTGGATCCCCTGTGCCAAACATGGTACCCACACATTCCAAATTTCACAAATGCCTCCTGGACAGTAACACAACAGTATTATAAGAAACAATTCCATGTAAGTGTTAACGCTTCAGGGCAGTGATCAGTGTACATATCAACTATCACCCTGGACCTACGCAATGTATTATAATCCTAGAATTTCAACACCAAAACAAACATCTACAGCCTCAGACGGCCTCTGATCTCTCTTGGTCCTCGTCATGCAGTCCTGGCTTTAGTTCCATAAAGAGGTGAAGATGATGAAAGCTGAGCCAGTCTACTTCTTTTTCTGGAAGTCAATGCACCCTCACTTGTTTTACTGGGAAGACTGAAAACTTTTATCCAGTAATTAGAATTTTGACTCATGTTTAATACGCTGGTAATTTCATGAACTTGCATAGAAATATAGTAATTGTCATTTTGACACAGGCTTGCCAATATGCATTTATTTAAAGACTTCTTACATGTCAAATCTTGGACTTCTGGGTATGAAAAATAAGAACATCCTCAGTGTTCTCCTGGCTTACCCTCGGCCCACCCTGGCTGTACCCAGAAACAAATGATAGAAAGAACTGTAAATATAGCATGAAACACTTTTGCAGATAATCAACCCAAAGCCCAAGGGATGAGCTGCTTCTATTTTTAACTGATCTGTTGCTTTAAGGAAAAACTCTGTAGAGAAATAGGAAACCAAGCTGCATAATGGAAATCAAAATGCATTTGGGGACCTTAATCAACAAGTAGCAGTGCTGTGTAGACACCCCTGTAAACTGAATGACTTGCCGGTACACTGAGTGAACCCCACAAAAATGGTCCATCCACCACTTGAAGAATCAGAGAACACACATACGTCAACACTGTTCTTAAAACTCCAGATAAGGGACTATCCCCAAGAAGCAAGGCAATGGATGAATACCAAAATCACCCTGTAAGTCTTGTCTTTACATATTCTGAGTAGTAATTAAAGTGACAAACTACAAATAAATGATCAACTAATTATACTTAGCATTTGGAATCAACTGTCCACAGCTATACATTCCATCCAAATTCCACAAAATCTCTTCCTCTACACAAATGACCACATTTAATTTCATTAAGTAGTAACTGACAATGGCACTCCTGATGGTTAAGAGTGACAAGGAGCAGGTGCCAAACCAGCAGGGAAAACAGAAGCAGCAGCTACATAAAAGGAATTAAAATCATCTACCTGTTTCCCAGAGTGGTTTGAAGAATCCCACCCAATGGAACTTTCTTCTGAAACAATGTAACAATATCCAGTCTAGGGGAGAGGGGAACAAACTTTGGTAGTGTGGACATCAAATTTAATCGGTAAATACTGTAACTTACTCAATCAATGAGTTTGCTACCGACATGAAATTGTATTGCTTTAAACATAACCAATGTCCAAGGATACACCATTACTAAAATGAATTGAATGCAACATTTTAAGTACAATTAAGCTATTTAATATCATCATAAGAATCTGTTAGAAGTAGCAGAATGTTTGCAAACTGGATTAAACTTGCTAGACCCAATACAAAAAGCAAAGAATTTCCAATATTACCTCCTCATTATTTTCTTCCTCCAACTTAGCACAATTGCGACAGAAGGCATGATTACAGAACAGAGGCACTTGCAATCTTTAGCAATAAAATAACAAACCCTACTTCATAGTCTAGTGAAAAAAAAATCTCTGAACAGCAAAATTCACTATGTGTAACTCATCCATCAACAGGTGACTTTCAGAAACAAACTCATTCGAGAAGGAATTTTGTAAAATCTCCTGCTTTTTCTTTCATATTTTTTACAAGCTACTGCCTTGCTGTACTGAGTGAATCCCAACCCATTCTTTCTCACGGACGCACCAGAAAAATGCCAAATATTCAAATCATTTTAGGGCATTTTCCCATACAGTTGCATGCAACAGAGCAGAATTTATAAAGATCCAACAGTTACCACTTTTCAAATGCAAATATGTTGCCATCTAGTAAATGCAACTCCCTTTTAAACATCCCCAGTGTCTATACAGTTCAGGTCACTACTTTTGTTTCCTCGAAAATCAGAATCTGCACGTTACATTCAGGCATTATCTTCACCCGGCACCACCACGAACAACAACAACAAAAAAACAGATCTGGTAATGGCCCAGCCGGAGCTCGCATCTCCCAAGAACGCTTGGCTTTCTTTTTCCACCTATTTTCCACGCAACGTCCCTACACAACTCTGCTAAAGGAAGCAAACCTATGCGGTAGTGCACTAGGTTCCTAGGTACAATAGGCTTGGGCTGGTCATTGCCGGCTCCGGGCCTCAGTTTCCCTGACTGTAAAATGCAGGTCTCCAGGTCCCATCCGGCCCCGGCACTCTCTGACAAGCGCTGGCTTCGGCCTGGGGGCCCGGCCTGACACCGCTGCAGAGGGGAGGGAACCGGGGAAGGGGGTGGGGTGCGCAGAGGAAAGAGAGGAACTTGGACTTGCAGCCGCGTCAAAGAGGAGCGTGAGACAAACTTGAAGCCGTCCCCCTAACAATAGGGAAAGAGCACTCCCGTTTTCCCGGCTCAAAGTTGCGGGACCCGGAGAGCCTGGGGCCCCCGGCCGCCCGCTCCGTGCGCGCTGTACCTTTCTCCCTGTTTGGTGTTGGCAGGAGGAGGGTGCAGGACTGTCTGATTCCCTTCCATCTCCACCACGCACTTGGTGTTCAGCTCCAGTTCTGAAAGCACAGGGGTAACCGACGCTGCAAAGTCGAGCATCCGCGCCCAGCCCGCCGCGCCGCGCGGGGGCTCCGTCCTGGAGGCGGCGGGGCCGGGAGACGGCGCCCGGGCTCCCCGGCTCCGCGGCCAGGGCGGGCGGGCAGGCGACCGCCGCCTCCGCCCGGAACCCCGGCACCCCGGCACCCCGGCTCCGCCGGCCCGAGCAGTTCCCAAAGTTGCCCCGGCCCCCAGCCCGAGCAGAAATCACGACCAGCAGAAAGCTCCTTACCTCGTCGGTTCATGGGCCGGACGCGGACGGCAACTTTTACCTTGGTATCCGACATGTTGGCGGCGCCCGCTCGGCCCTGGCGGCCCTCACGCGCCGCGCCGCCGCCGCCGCCGCCGCCGCGCGCGCCCGGAGCGCGGCCACCGCCGCTCGGCCGAGAGCTCCGCTGGGCAGCGCCGAGGCGCGCGGGCCATCCCGGGGGAGCGCGACGCGGGGCTCGGCCGCGGCCCGGGGAGGGGCGGGCGCGCGGGGCGGGGCGCGGCGGCGGCGGCGGCGGCGGCGGCGGCGGGCGGGGAGGAGGCCGCGCCGCCGGCCCAGACGCCGCTCTAGCCTCGCCGGCCCAGCCCGGCGCACCGCGCCTCAGCCGCTCGCGGCCGCCGCGCCGCCATCTTCGCGCCCCGCGGCGCTGGGGGGCGGGTGGGGACCGCGGGCGGGCGGGCGGGGCGCGGGCTCGGTGCCGGGCGCTGGGCGTGCGGTGTCCGCGCCCTCGCCGGTGTGCGGACGCTGCTGACCCGGCAGAGAGGGCGAGAGGGTCGGGAGGCTCCTTCACGCTTACGCAAGAATGGATGGTGGCGGAGCCTGTCCCGCTTGCCAAATGCAGACCTCGCCGCCGGGCCGGAGCTGGCACAATCGCAGGGGCTCGGTTTGGCTCAACAAGTGCTTCTGGGGCGCGCAAGGTGTGCCGGGCATTTTAGAAGTCTCGAGTGCAGAGCTTGGTGATTCTCCCATCTTGCTTGAGTGTGGAAATCTATGCGTTCTTGAGTTCCTTTACTGCGAATTGTACTGCGGGCCTACTGTGAGTAGGGTGCTGTGCGGAGGGCGCACTAGCTGGATGCATAATGCGCCGCGGGGGGCACACGCTGAGGTGGGCAAATGGCGTGGGGAGGCCAGCTAGGATGACTCTGGGTCACGGGAGGGGTGCGCCTGAGTGAGGGCCGGTCTGGCTCCAGCAGGTGCCAAGCTATGGCCTGATTCTAAAAGGGACAGTCAACTGGCCTTACCGTGTGACAGGGCCTGTAAGGTCAGTCCACCGTCAGAGGTCCTAAGGTGTCCTTCCTCTTCTCCATTGCCACCTGCGAGCTTTCCTTGTCCATGCACCGACTCTCCACGTATTCTGAGCTCCCTGCAGTGTCACAGGCGCTGTGCTGCGTGCTTCGCTGCAGGATCTCGGCCATTTCTGAACGGAAGGGGTCAAGGGGCCGGTTCTGTGCCAGCCTCCTAGCCTTTGGGCTGCTGAGACAACGCCTTTCACTGACCTTGCAACCTGCCCTCGAAGAGGCTCTCCTACATCCAGCTTGCAGACTGATTTCCCGGGAAAGTACCTGTTATCCTTTGATCATGGCCTTCCCTAATATTGCCTCCCACTGCACCCAAAAGTTCATTTCATCCAAGACCTTTTCACAAACAAGATGACATCACCATGCTAAGCTGTAGTTCTGGCAGCTTCCACCAATAGGAAATGTAGAAGGCTGAATTGTGTCCCTGAAAACATGACCTTCAAGTCCTAAACTCCGGTAGCTCTGAAGGTAACCTTATTTGGAAATAGGGTCTTTATAGAGCTTTGATGAGGTCCTACTTAGTTAAGGTGGATCCTAAATCCAATAACTGATATTAAGAGAAGGGAGAGGACTAGCATTGTGGGGCAGTGGATTAAGCTGCCACCTGCTTCACCAGCATCCCAAATGAGCACTGCTTGGAGTGCCGGCTGCTCTGCTTCCAATCCAGCTCCCAGCTGATGTGCTCAGGAAATGCAGTGGAAGATGGCTGAACTACCTGGGCCCTTGTCACCCATGTGGGAGACCTGGATGGAGTTCCAGGCTTCAGGATTTTCAGCCTGACCCAGCCCTGGCTCTTGCAGCCATTTGAGCAGTAAACCAACAGGTGGTATATAGCCCATAACTCTGCCTTTCAAATAAATAATTTTTTTTAATTAGAAAGGACAGGCAGATTTGAACATATCCCACAAGAAAGGAGGCAGATGTTGCAGTGACGCAGCTGCATGCCAAGGGCTGCCCAGAGCCATCTGCACCTAGAAGGAGGCGAGGAAGACTCCTCCCAGAGGCTTCAGAGGGAACATGGCCCTGCTAACACCTTGATTTTGGACTTCCAGCCTCCAGAACTGGGAGATAATAAATCACTATTATTTCACAAGTTACCGCTCAGTTTGTGGTAACTTATGGCATTCTTTTTTAAAAATTTATTTATTTATTTGAAATGCAGAGTTAGAATGAAACAGAAAGAGATCATCTGTCCATCCCCAAATGACCACAATGACCGGAGCTGGGCTGATATTAAGTTAGGGACCAGGAGCTTTTTACGGGTCTCTCATGTGGGAGCAGGAGCCCAGGGACTTGTGCCATCTTCCACTGCTTTCCCGGGTTCATTAGCAGGGAGCTGCATCGGAAATGGAGCAGCCAGGACTTGAACAGGTGCCCATATGGAATACTTGCATTGCAGGCAGCAGCTTTACCCACTACGCTACAGTGCCAGCTCCTTATGGCATTCTTAGGTGCTGATACAAGACTCTCAGTCTCTGTATTTGTCTATCTTCTTTTCTTCCCTTTCCTCCTCTGCCAGATCATGAAAGACATGAACGTGTAAGAAAATTCATTCAGAGGGAACTGAATGAACGTTTGGGTTTTGGAGCCAGTTACTAACACATTCAGAGCATTCCTGTAGGGCAATTAATCTGGCAACATTCTATCCACCCAGAGAACTGTTGCATTCATCCATGTGAGAGGGAAGGGCCATGGGAACAAAGCCAAAGGGGATGCAGAGGAGCAGACGGCACAGGTGCAGCACTCGCTGTGGAGTGCTTTGTCCACCAATGGACTCTGAGGATTGAGAGAGGCGGGGATCAGGAGTATTTGGAAGGGTGCTGGCCCACAACCACAGCAGATCAGGCCTTGAGGTGAAAGGGCTGCTGGGTAACGGCACAGCTTCCTTTGGCTCTTCCTTTCCCACTCTTCCACCTTTAAAGGCCTGGCAAGATTCCACAGGGTATGTCTCCTTCCATGTTTCACTCATTTTAGAGCTGGGCGGTGCCTTTTGGGGTTTTCTGGACTCTTCTAAGATAGCCCACAAATTGGCTGTCCATCCTCTGCTAGGGTGTGTCCGGGGACAGAGTACTCAGATTTGAGCAGGTGCCAAATTCACTGCTGGACAACTCATTCCAAAGTTCTACACTCACAGAAGGCCTCCACGAAGAACCGAATCTACAGCCTCTAAATTCTTCCTGGGAATAAAGTGTTGGCCCCTAGAGCTCTGTACTCTGAGTCCAACTCCCCTGCCTGAGAAAGCTTCACATGCTTGCTGCAGCAGCTGTTACATCCTTGGGGAGGCTTCTGTTCCTCTCAATAAGCTGTTCCAGTAACTGCTCTATAATAAATCCCTCCAAAACTTAGAGCTGAAAACAACCACCATCCTGTTGTCTCTCATGGTCTCTGTGGGCCAGGGATGGGGGAGGGACCCCTCCACCAAGGATGGTGCTGGCCCAGTGGGGAGATTGCAATTAGATGGTGGCAGAAGCTGAACAGTGGGGGCCAGAGCAGCATCTCTCTAAGTCATCTCACAGTGTCTCTGCTTGGATAGGCTTTGGCTTTTTCCAGCATGGTGGCTGGGTCCCAAGAGTCAGTGTTTTAAGAGCACCAGTGGAAGCTCTGTCATCTTTGATGTCCTAACATACAGTGTCCCATAGTGGCTGTTCTGCCAAGGTCACAAGCCTCCCAGATCCAAGGGGGGAAACCATAGCCCCCTTATCTCAATGGAGGAAGTGTCAGTGTTGTGTAAAGGTACATCCCAAAGTTTGAGGAAAATTATATTGGAAGTCTATTTTGGTGCACAAAATTTTGAGATCCATGCATGGGGTGTGCACTGTGATGCAGCAGGTTAAGCTACTGCATGGGATGCAGTCCCACCTCCATTTCAGACCTAGCTTCCTGAAAATATATCTGGGAGGCAGCAGATAATGGCTCAAGTACTTAGTCCTCTGCCGCCTATATGGGAGACCTGGATGGAGTTCCAGGTTCCTGCCTTCAGCCTGGCCCCACCTATTGTGGGCATTTGGAGAGTAAACCCACAAATGGAAGATCTCTCTTTCTGTCTCTCCTTCTCTCTCCATCACTCTGCTTTTCAAATACATTTTTAAAACTTTTAAAATTCCATGCACAGCTTTTTCATGATGCACATTTCTACAAACGTTCTCCCTCACATCCATGGGTTTCAAAGTTTTTGTGCACTAGAATAACATCTTTAATTCCATTTTCCCACTGATTTTGTGAAGTCCCCTTGAATTTTAAGAAAAACATGTGGGGGTGGGTGGTGTGTGTGTTGCACCCTGTTTTGGAAGACAGTCTGCCGCCTAATGTGTTTCTTCCTCTGTCTTGGATTCCCTCTCTTGACAGCATGTGACAGCAAAGTAAAGCTTGAGAATTAGATCTGCTGTGTTTGAATCTTGCCTTTCTCTACATATAGCTTGAAACAAGTTATTTAACCCTCTTAATCAGTTGGGTTATGAATAACTAGTGGGGATTCTGAACTCCCACCATGCATGATATAGACGATACCTTTTCAAATATATGCCTCTCACACAACATCCCACTTTTTCTGAGAACTGCTGTTCCTTCCTCCTCCAAACCCCATCCCTGGCTCCTCATCCAGTCATGTTCATACCATATGAACCCTCCTGCCTGGTACAGTTATTCCTGCCACAAACCTCAGAATCTATCAGATTCTTCCCATCAGATATCTGGATTCTGGAATCAGAGGTTGGTGATTGAGGGTGTGGTCCTTGCCATCAGACTCTTTGGGTTGAATCCTGAACTTTCTGAGTAAGAAAATCATACAGATTCTCAGCTTTGAGGACTCCATTTCCTTGTTGATAAAATAGGATGAAGTGATGATAATAGTAAATGGACTTACTTGATAGGGCCATTGCAAGGGTAGAATGTGAAATTCTCATCATGGTATTGTGAACAGGAGCTAGTGCCTTCCTGAAGTCAACCTGAGAGCTGTGTGTGACTGTGTTTTGTCATAGTCACAGGGAGGCCAAGGGAGCTACTCCAAAAAAAAAAAATATATATATATATATAAAATAAGTCATGACACCATTGAGCAGAGTCACTTAGAGAAGGGAGATCTGTTGGAGTTTCTGAAAACCTTCCAGATTTTTTTCTTTAGGACTTTATTTATTTATTGGAGAGGTAGAGTTACAGACAGTGAGAGGGAGAGACAGAGAGAAAGGCCTTCCTTCCCTTGGTTCACTCCCCAAATGGCCACAACGGCTGGAGCTGAGCCAATCCAAAGCCAGGAGCCAGGAGCTTCTTCCAGGTCTATCACGTGGGTGCAGGGGATCAAGCCCTTGGGCCATGTTCCACTGCTTTCCCAGGCCATAGCAGAGAGCTGGATGGGAAGAGGAGCAGCCAGGTCTGGAACCAGTGCCTATATGGGATGCCAGCACCGCAGGTGGAGGATTAACCTGTGCCACCGTGTCGGCCCCAACCTTCCAGATTTGACTTTTAGGCTCTGTCAAGGCTGGGCTGGGTCTCTGGCCCTAGATTCCACAGGGAGGATAAGCGATGGACAAAGGTGGTTATACTTGGTCAGCTTGCAGGGGGGTCAATGAATCCCACAGAACAGTGCTGACGTTGCCCTCTCTCCAGTAGTGCCTCCCAGAGAGGAATCTTCAGACTGAAACTTTAGAGTCGAGTGAGAAATGTGACACAAAACGAAGGGCTTCATAGTGCAGGGAGTGATAGCATAGACTTTGGGGTCATGCTATGGGTTCAAGTGCCAGCTCTGCTCCTTGCACTCTGTGAGACTTCGCTCAAGTCACTCATCCTAGTCCAACTTCCATTTCCTGATCTCTAAAAGGATGATGATGAGGGTACTTATCATGCTGTCCCAGGCATGTAGCACAGGGTCTAGCGCACAATCTAAGTGTTAAATAGCACCAGGTGGTGTGTGTCATATTATTATCACTGTCACTATCATTTCTTGATCCAGGACATCCTTCAGTGAGCTGAGATTACTCAGCATTATTCAGTAGGTGTGCTCCTACTATATTCCTTAAGTGACAAGGTGTTTCATGGTGTGCAATGAAGAATGGTCCTTATGATAATTCCCCGAAGGGTAGCCCTCTCTGAACACACCCTGAGCTCCCCCAGAGGGGCACATTGCCCACTGGAGGCCACAAACAAAGCCTGTGGCCCTGTTGCAATTGACTCCTCGGGATAGTTTGCTGTGAAGGAGTGCACTGGGGCTCTTCCCACAGCCCTTTCCTAGAGAGTCCCCAAAGGCTAGAGAGGCAATTTGGGGAACCTCAATCCCAGACACTGGCAAGCAGAACTGCAAGTGGTTGGTTGTCCGCAAGAATTAAGAGGTCAGGGATTTTTTTTAACTGCATGGACTTCTGTTTAGCTTATTAAAAGGCAGAGTGACAGAGGGAAAGAGAGATCTTCCATCCACTAGCTTACTCCCCAAATGCCTACAAGGGCCATGTCTAGATCAGGCTGAAACCAGGAACCAGGAACTCTGTCCAGGTCTCCCACCTGTGTGTAGGGACACACATCCTCCTGCCATCTCCTGCTGCTGTCACAGGCACATTAACAGGAAGCTGGATCTGAAGCAGAGGAGCCAGGACTCTGAAAGCACGCATATCTGGGATGCTGGCATCACAGAGGCAGCTTAACACACAGCACCACAGTGCTGCCCCCAATTGACTCCTAAAAAGAATCTGGGGGCCAGTACCGTGGTGTAGCGGGTAAAGCTGCCGACTGCAGTACTGGCATCCCATATGGGTGCTGGCTCGTGTCCTGGCTGCTCCACTTCCAATCCAGCTTTATGCTATGGTCTGGGAAAGCAGTGGAAGATGGCCCAAGTTCTTAGGCCCCTGTACCTTCATGGGAGACCCAGAAGAAGCTCCTGGCTTCAGATCAGCACAGCTCCAGCTGTTGCAGCCATCTGGGGAGTGAACCAGCAGATGGAAGGTATCTCTCTTGCGCTCGCTCTCTCTCTATTCTCTCTCTCTCTCTCCACCTCTCCTCTTTCTGTGTAACTCTGTCTTTCAAATAAATAAATAAGTAAGTAAGTAAATCTTTTTTTAAAAAAAGAATCTGGAACTTTCTAATCCATCTGTGCTTGGTTGTTTTGTGTGTTTTCCCCATCCATGCCTATACAATTAAAGTGATCATCAATAACAAGGTGTGAGGGTTTCTCTCTAGCCATAGTAGGAGAGTTCTAGGCCTGGACAGAGGGTTGCCAGTCTGGGAGTCTTTCTGTGGACAAGAGGCTCAGGGCACTGCAGGACAGCTCCCTTGAGGATGTGAGCCTGTCGCTTAGAGTTCAAGGCCACCGGAATGCTGGTCTAGTCTGAAAAGAGGCCCTGGACTGGGCTGAGCCTGGAGAAGGCTGTTGGGACTTCCTGAGAGCAGTCTTGCCCACATGTTCTTTTCCACCATCTCTGCAGTCCCCAATTAACCCCACCGTAACCAACAACGCAGCATGCGTGTGCGTCCCTGGGATGGTCCTGTCTGTGCACTTTAGACTTGTCCTTATCTGTCAGGAAGCGCTTGCCAACCTGGTTGACCACGGGAGAAAGTGCACATGGGAAACCAGCCACCGCCTGACAACAAACATTCCAGGGGCCCCAGAGTCATTCGTTTGCTGGGAGACTAAGTTTCAAATCTGTTCTCCGCAGAAGTAGGCTGCCGGGCGGATGTAAAAACTGCTAATGGCTTAAGTCTGCAGAGGATCAAAGAGTAACCATGGAGCAAACACTTACATAAGAGGCTTTCCATAAATCTAGTTTAACAGCAGCATCAGTCAGCCTAGGCTAAGTTACACCGTGGGGACCGGCAACCTTTCGGCTTTACCAAAACAAAGCTTTGTGCCCACAGGTGTGACTCACCCCTCACAGGCCAGTTGCGGTTCTGCTCCTATCATCTTCATCCTGAGTCTCAGCTGACAAAACAGCCCCTCGCTGGGACAGTGCTAGTTTTGTCTTTTTCTTCTTTATTATTTTTAAAAAGATTTATTTAGTTGAAAGGCCGAGTGTCACAGAGCAATGGAGAGATAGAGAAAGAAAGAAATTTTCTATGCACTGGCTCACTTTCTAAATGGCCACAATAGCCAGGGCTGAGCTAGGTCAAGCCAGGAGCCAGGAACTCCATCCTGGTCTCCTATGAGGGTGGCATGTGGTTCAAGTACTTGGGCCATCATCTACTGCTTCCCCCAGGCACATTAGCAGTAAGCTGGCTCAGAAGCCAAGTAGCTGGGACCCAAGCCAGTACTCCAGTATGGGATGGAGGCGTCACAAGAGGCAGCCTAACCTACTGCACCACAACGCCAGCCACCAATGCTAGTTTTGTAGCAGAAGGAAAGAAAAGGTGGCAGGCGATGCAACGGTTCTTCAAGTTTTGCTGGGAAATGGCACACATCACTTCTCCATTTTCATTGGATGAAGTCAGTCATGTGATCAAGCCACTCATCCTTGGGCCAGGGAGGAATACTTCTTCCTTAAGGAGTGGCTCTATATCATCTACCACCGTAGCATGTATTTCACAATAGCGAGCAGTGGAGAATGCTTATTAAACATTGCCTACTTATCAGCCACAGTTTTATCATTTAATCCTCACAATAACTTTATGCAACACACACTGTCATCCCTTCATTATAGTGATCATAAAAAAGAAAATTTAATTCGCTGTTGTTCGTGTCCCCGGAAAATGATGACCTTGGTATTCAATTGCAAGTCTTCAGAAGTCACAACTGTCACTTCCACACTGTAACTGCCTCAGGTATGTTTTCCAACATAAAACTACTGACTTACATTTTTGGAATATGCATGTCATGGTTTTGCTAAGCATAATAATGGATTTGCTTAACTCATCTATATTTTCCTGGCATGTAAAAAATATGAGAAGCAATGTAAATGATAGTAAGTTAATGTTATACTTCACAATTTCACGTCATGCATAGCCGCCATGAAATGGTTGCAGGAGATGGGTGTTTGGTACAGCAGTTAAGGTACCACTTGGAGCACCTGCATCCCATAGCAGAGTGCCTGGTTCAATCCTGGATCCGCCTCTGATTGCAGCTTCCTGCTGATGTGCATCCTGGGAGGCAGTGGATGAAGGCTTAAGTACTTGTGTCTCTGCCACTCAAAAAGGAGCCCCAGAAGGAATTCTGGGCTCTGGCTTTGGCCTGGCCCATTCCAGATATTGCAGGCATTTGGAGAGTGGACCAGCAATGGAAGATCTGATTCTGTCTCTCTGACTTTCAGATAAAATGAAAATAAATTAATAAACTTTAAATTTGTTTCTTTTTAAAAACGTATTCATTTATATGAAAGAGTGATGGATGGAGAGAGAGAGATCTTCAATCCACTGGTTCACTCCCCAGATGGCTGCAACAGCCGGGTCTGGGCCAGGCTGAAGTCAGGAGCCAGGAAATCTATCCTGGTCTCCCATGGGGTACGGCAGGGGTCCAGGTATCTAGGGCGTTCTCTGCTGTTTTCTCAGCTGGCAAGCTGGATTGGAAGCAGAGCAACCAACACTCAAAACTACACTCCAATGTGGGATGCTGATATTACAAGCAGCAACTTAGTCTGCTGTGCTACAACATTGGACCCTAATTAAAAAAAAAATTTTTTTTTTAAGTTGTAGGACTGGTATTGTGGCATTCCATATGGGCCCTGGTTTACATCCTAGCTGCTCCACTTCTGATCCAGCTCCCTGCTAATGGCCTGGGAAAGCAGTAGAAGATGGCCCAAATGTTTGGACTCCTGCACCTATATGGGAGATCAGGATGAAGCTCCTGGTTCCTGGTTTTGGCCTGGTCCAGTCCTGGCTGTTGTGGTCATCTGGGGAGTGTACCAGTGGATGGAAGCTTTCTCTGTCTCTCCCTCTCTCTCTGTAACTCTGACTTTCAAAATAAATCCTAAAAAAGAAAAAAGTTGCAAAATACTATTGTGAGCAAAAGAGAAAAGAATCCTTGGGGCCAGCATTTTGGTGCAGCAGTTAAGCTGCCACCTGCAATGCTGGCATCCCATATTAGCACCTGTTCAAGTCCTGATTGCTCTGCTTCTGATCCAGCTCCCTGCTAATGTGCCTGGCCCATGTGCTTGGACCCCTAACACCTATATGGGAGACCCAGTTGAAGTTCCAGGCTTCTGACTTCAGCCTGGCCCAGCCCCAGTTGTTGTGGCCTTTTGGGTAGTGAACCAGATTATGGAAGATTTCGTTCTCTGTACCCCTCCCCCACCATCTCTCTGGCTTTCAAATAAATAAACAATTTTAAAAAAAAAGAATCTTTCCAGCAGCAATATCTAGGATACATAGGGCGTTATTGACAAGGGCTACTGGGCTCACAATGAGGTACCAGGAAAAGCAGATTTTGATACCAGAATCTGTCTCCATAACACTTACCTGCTGTGTTTACTTCAGATATTGAAGCCTCCAATCTCTTGTAGTAAAGTGGATCCAAACATCCCTATTCCACAGGATTGTTGTGAAGATTAAATGAGATAACATGTTTAAAACTTGGTTTGGTGACTGACGCAGACATAACAGACATTCAACAAATGATAATTATCGTTACCATGGTTGGTATTGAGGAAAGGGAAGAATTTCCACGTGGACAGCTGTGAAAGAACAGTCTATGTGGCGGGGCAGGAGGGAACAAATAGTGGAGGCTGGAAAGCAATGCAGCACCCAGGCAGGTGTTCTATCCTGGAAGAGCCAAGCTTGGGAGAAATCAGACACTGAGAAGGAATCAGTAATGGACTGGCCAAGCTGGAACTGAGGTGGGGCAGAGCAGAGACTATGGGGAGGAAGAGAAGGCTTGGGACATGCCCCTGGGTGGAAGTCTCTGTCTAGGTTGGTGGAGCCCTGTGAGAAAGACCATGGGCTGATCAGAAAAGGATCTGTGATCTCCAGCAATGTGCAGCCCCCTAAGCCAGCCTCACAAGCACAGAGACTCAGTCAAGGGCTCCTAATCCCAGCTGACCATCCTTTGGAGCCTGCTAGCCCAACGGTTCCCTGATTATCCCACAGAGAATTGGGCTGAGCCGATTCTGAAATAGTCCATTCGTGCTCTGGTGATGGGAAATAGCTTGAGCAAGCTACCCAGTCCCACTAGCCCCAGGCCACTACATGAAGGGAAAAGAAACAATGACCTTTGTTCTTGAAGATGTGTTCACAGAATGACATGGAAGCAGCCAAAAGCAAAACAGAGGGAGACGAAGCAGGAAGAAGTCCCAAATACAACACAGGCATCCCCCAAGAGGTTTATCCAGATGTGGAACCGTGGTTTTTGACTGTGTGGATGAGAGCTCAGTGACCTGCTTCCAAGGTGTGCAGAAGACTCACTGAGCTTCAGCTCTCACTCTGTACACATGGCTGATAGAATCTGAAAAACCCCCTCTGCCCATCTACTCACAAATCCTTCCATTTACTAATGTTTGTGAGCAGTGGCACACCGGATGCTGCGAGAGCCGATTCAGAAACACATGGACTCTGCCCACAAGGCCACCAGAGCAAAGGAGGAGCAACCAGACACAATGTCAAGTGGACACATGTTCACCTTTGATGGGAAGCAACTCCTCTTATCCTGAGACTTCACACTGGTGAGGTCATTCTAGCTGGATCATATAACCCGAGGGCGTAGTCATAACTGAAGGCTAATGCCCTTGGATCTACTTCTCCCCATTTCCCCACCCTCAGCTGCTGGCAACCACTATTCCACTCTCTACTTCTATGAGTTCAACATTTTTTTAGGTTCCATATACAAGTGAGGTGATGTGGTATTTGTCTTTCTCTGTTTGACTCTTCCCTTAGCAGAATGACCTCTGGATTCATCCACATTGTCACAAATGACATGATTTCTTTTCTTTTTTTTCTTTTTTAAGACATTTTGTTTGAAAGAAAGGGGTAGAGACAGAGACAGAGAGTGAAACAGAGAGAGATACAGAGAGACAGAGAGAGAGAGAAAGAGACAGAGATAGAAGTCTTCCATCTGCTGGTTCATTCCCCAAATGGCTGCATTGGCCAGAGCTAAGCCAATCTGAAGCCAGGAGCCAGGAGCTTCTTCTGGGATTTCCATGTGGGTGTAGGGGCCCAAGAACTTGGGCCATCCTATGCTGCTTTCCTAGGCACATTAGCAGGGAGCTGGATCAGAAGTGGAGCAGCTAGGCCTCAAACTGGTACCCATATGGGATCATGGCACTGCAGGCTGGGGTTTTAACCTGCTGCGCCACAGTCAGCCCCTGGGTTTCTTTCTTTTTATGGCTGAATAGTATCACATTGTCTATATATATTATGGTTTCTTTATCCACTATCATCCATCAATGGATAATTAAATTATTTCTCTATCTTGGCTATTGTGGATAGTGCTGCAATGACCATGGAGTAAAGGTATCTCTTCCACAACTGATTTTTTTTTAAATTCATCTTATGTGAAAGGCAGAGAGGGAGAGACAGAAAAAATCTTCTATCCGTTGGTTCACTTTGCAAATGGCTGCAATGGCCAGGGTTTGGGCTGGCTGAAGTCGGGGCCAGGAGCTTCTTCTGGGTCTCTCATGTGGGTGCAGAGGCAGGAGCCCAAGGACTTCAACCATCTTCCAAAGCTTTCCCAGACATATCAACCAGGGAGCTGGATCAGAAGTAGAGCAGCCATGAATCAAACCAGCATCCATATGGGGTGGCAGCATAGCAGGAAGCTTACCCACTAAGCCACAGTGCCGGCCCCCAGAATCTGATTTCAGGTCCTTTGGAAATATACCCAGAAGTGGGATTGCTGGATCTTTTTAGTTTTTTTGATGAAACACCATACTGTTTTTCCAAAATGGCTCTTCTAATTTACCTTGTCATGAACAGGGTATAAAATTTCCCATTTCTCTATATCCTCACCAACACTTGTTATATTTGATTTTCTTGAAAACAATTATCTTAACAGATATGTCATATATCACATGGTGGATTTCTATTTTTAACTTTTTATTATTTTTATTTTTGAGATAGCATATTTTTAATTTACATTATAGTGAAAGGGTTAATGCTCCACTGAAGACAAAGTTTGACAATCACATTGTGGTTTTGATTTGCATTTATTTCCCTGATGATTTGTGATGTTGAGCACCTGTTCAATCAGGGGCATGCTAAGTCATCAAGTTAATATCAGAGCAGAACCAGTGAAAGGTCCATGGGAAAATCGTAGATGAATTTTGTTTGAAGTCAATTAAAAGCAACTATAAACTAATCAATAGTTTAAATTTACAATATGGATCCAATTGGAAAGAAATTTAAGTGAAAAGATCCTTTTTGCTTCACTAGAAAAATCAAGAGATGAGTTCACTCCATTTATTTTGAAAGTAAAATTATAGAGAAAGAGAGGTATCTTTCAACTGCTTGTTCACTCCAAAGATGGCTGCAACAGCCAGGACTGAGCCTTGCCAAAGTCAGGAGTTAGGAGCTTCACTGGGGTCTCCCATGTAGGTAGCCCAAACACTTGGGCCATTTTCCACTGCTTTCCCAGGCACAATAGCAGGGAGCTGGATCAGAAGTGGAGCAGCTGGAACATGCACTGGTGCCCACATGGAATGCCAGCATTGCGGGCAGCAGCTTTCCCTGCTCTGCCACAATGCCAGCCTAGTGCACTCCTTTAAAGGATGATGGTTCACCTACTTGGACCTTGACAGATCCTCGCCTGCACCAACAGTTGCCTTGAAGGAGAGAGGAAAGCAGTAACCTGGAAACCTTTCTCCAGGGAAAGCTGCTTCATGTGCGATGACTTCCGCATGAAGCACTTGCTGATGGATGACTTATTTCCTGGGTCACCGGCTCAGCTTTGCAGGTAGCATGGCAGATATAGCTTTGTCATTTTAAAAAGCATTTCCTAAAGACCTTGCCGAAATTCTGAAATGAGTGGAGGAACTATGGCTCTAAAAATGACTGCTCCCTTTTGAACAAGGAAACCCCACACTGTTGTGGAGGGAGCAGTGCTCTGTAGTGGCAGCAGGCAGAAGTCTTTCTAAAAATAGATTTTAAGGCAGCATTTGTGAGGCTACTGGGAACTCATTGGTTATGTGAATGGTTTTTCAAAAAGACTGAAGCAAAGTTCAAGCATCTATTGACCTTAAAATGGCTTTAGCTACATAGCTATATGTGTATCCTCCACACACTATGAAATCATTATTATAAAAGGTCAAAATATCTTCATATATTTAAAGAAAAGAGAGGGGAGTGACAGCAAATTTTCCTGTTAGAGCGTTTAGTTTAAAACATAATTAAATGCACTATGTGGAATGTTGAATTCTGATTCAAATAAACCAACTCTAAGCAGATATTTTGGAGTCAATCAGAGAAATTTAAAATATGGATCCAATTGGAAATGATAATGAATTACTGTTGATTTTGTGAAATATGATAATAGCATTTGGGTTGTGTAATTAAATGTCATTTTAAAAAGGTTTATTTATTGCTTATCTGAAAGGTAGAATTTCAGAGAGGGAAAGGGGGGAGAGAGAGAGAGAGAGAGAGAAACTTCCATTCTCTGTTTCACTCACGAAATGGCCAAAACAGGCTGAAGCCAGTCTCCTACATGAGTGCAGGGACCCAAGCACTTGGGCGTCTTCTGCTGCTCTTCCAGGCTTGTTGTTAGCAAGGAGCTGGACTGGAAGTGGAGCAGCAGGAACTCGAACCAGCACCCATATGGAATGCCGGCACAGCACCTGCCCTTAAATGTCATTTTTCAAAAGATGCCTACTGAAGTAGTTAAGGCAAATATGATAACTGGGATTTGCTTTACAGACAGACCTTAGCAAATAAATATGATAGATAATACAAAAGTGGCAAAATGTCAGTTATTGATGTATTGATTGTAATTTGAGGGCTTGTTATCACATTCTCTTGATTTTTAAATGCTCAAAAGCATTTCATAAGATGTTTTGAAAGTAAAAATGGGCCGGCACAGCGGCTCCATAGGCTAATCCTCCGCCTTGCAGCGCCAGCACACCGGGTTCTAGCCCCGGTTGGAGTGCCGGATTCTGCCCCAGTTGCCCCTCTTCCAGGCCAGCTCTCTGCTGTGGCCCGGGAGTGCAGTGGAGGATGGCCCAAGTGCTTGGGCCCTGCACCCCATGGGAGACCAGGAGAAACACCTGGCTCCTGACTTCGGATCAGTGAGGTGCGCCGGCCGCGGTGGCCATTGGAGGGTGAACCAATGGCAAAAGGAAGACCTTTCTCTCTGTCTCTCTCTCACTGTCCACTCTGCCTGTCAAAAAAATAAAAAAAAGAAAGTAAAAATAAGGGGCCAGCACTGTGGCATAGTGGGTAAAGCTGCTGCCTGCACTGCCAGAATCCCGAATGGGCACTGGTTCAAGTCCGATTGCTCCATTTCTGATCAAGCTCCCTACTAGTGCTCCTGGGAGAGCAGCAGCAGGTGACCCAAGTTCTTGGGCCCCTATAACCATATGAGAGATCCAGATGAAAGTCCTGGTTCCTGGCTTCCGCAGATGAAGAATCTCTCTCTCTCTCTCTCTCTCTCTCTCTCTCTCTCTCTCTCTCTCTCTCTCTCTCTCCCTCTCTGCCTTAGCCTTGTCCTCTCTGTAGCTCTGACTTTCAAATAAATAAATAAATCTTTAAAAAGTAAAAATAAACACAAATAAAAGTGTAAAAGAGAGATTTGTATACCGCAAATAGGTAATTCCAAAAGACACAGATGTATTTTTAAAATTACTTATTTATTGGTCCATTTTTGCTTATTTGAAAGTCAGAGGGAGGGTGGAGAGATGAATCTCCCATTTGCTGTTTCAATTTCCCAAATGCCTGCCACAGCTGGGATTGGGTCATGCTGAAGCCTGGACCTGGGCGCTCAATTCAGATCTCCCACATGAGTGGTGAGGAATCTAAGTACTTGAGCCATCATTTGCTGCCCCCCAAGGTATGCATTACCAGGAAGCTAGAATCAGAAGTGGAGTTGGAACTTGTACCCAGGCACATCTTAACTGCTTTGCCAAACACCTGCCCTGAAACAGATGCACTTTGAAAATGAAAATAGTACTCATGAACCTGAAGTAGGTGGTTGATAAGCCTAGTGCAAAGCAAATTGTTTTTCTGCAAAAGTTGTCAATAATTCATGATCAGATACAAAATATTGGTATTTAACACATAAGCATGACTATGATAAAGCGATTAGAAGATTCAAATAATGTAAAATATGTTTCATTTAAATTAATACTCAAAGGAACTTTTAGATTAAGAAAATTAAAAAGTCAGAGTTGGTTTCTTAGTATTATGTTGATTATTTGTAACAGAAAAAGTTCTTATCCATGTCAGTAAACTGTGATTCTCGTATCCTTACTATTGGTTTTTAAAAAATATATGTTAAAATTTATAGATTCTTTATATTAGTCAATAATTCCTACAAATTGGGATTTAAATTTTGTTTTGTTTGTGTCTAACACAGTAACAAGAAAATCTAGTACAGAGCTGTGTGTTATTGCATAGATTGGATGTGTCTTGAGTCACATTGACTCCAAGGAGACAAGGGTGTTGCTGGAGGAAGAATGCTTTCATTAAAAAAAAAAAGTATATATTTATTTATTTGAAAGTCAGAGTTAGAGAGAGAGGAAGAGACAGACAGGCAGAAATCTTCCATCAGCTGGTTCACTCCTCAACTGCCCAAAATGACTGGGGCTGGACCATGCTGAAGCCAGGAGCCTAGAACTCCAACTGGGTCTCCCAGGTGGGTGTAGGGGCCCAGGCCCTTGGTCCATCTTCTGTTTCTTTCCCAGAAACATTAGCAGGGAGCTGGATCAGAAGTGGAACAGACGGGATTTGAACCACAATACCACATGCTTTCTCATGACTGGCTCCACATGGGCAGTAGGCACTCCACATAGATTTAATTGCAATGCAGCCTTATTCTGCTGCTGGACTATGGCCACATCTAGAATGCTTTCTTTTGAAAAAAATATTATTTAAAAATTTTTCAAAATAAATTTGAAACAGTTTAAATCTATTTTTATTTACTTGAAAGGAAGACAAAAAGAGAGATGGAGACAGGCAAATAGAATGTTATTCACTGATTCACACAATAGCTGAGTCTGTGCCAGGCCAAACACAGGATCCCAGAATTCAATCCGGGTCAGCCGTGTGGGTGGCAGGGACCCAAGTACTTGGGCCATCACTGCTGCCTACAGGGTGCACAGTAGCAGAGAGCTGGATGGAGAGCAGATCTGGGACTTGGGCCCAGGGCCTCCAACCCGGGATGTGAGTAACCCCAGTGACATGTTCACTGCTGCACCTCATGCTCACCCTTCTATTTTATTTTGAAATGAAAAGATGAGTTTTTTTTACAAAAATGTGTTTGAAATGCATGCAGTTTTTTTTAATGAAAGGCAAACATTTATACTGAAGAATGTATACATGAAAGTCTAGAGTTCTTTTCTTCATGCATTACTTTTCTTTTTTCTTTTTTAAAGAAAGATTTATTTATTTACTTATTTGAAAGAGTTAGAGAGAGGCGAAGGCAGAGAAAGAGAGAGAGAGGTCTTCCAGCCTCTGTTCACTCCCTAACGGGCCACAACAGCTGGAGCTGCGCCGATTTGAAGCCAGGAGCCAGGAGCTTCTTCCAGGGTGGGTGCAGGGGCCCACGCACTTGGGCCATCTTCTACTGCTTTCCCAGGCCATAGCAGAGAGCTGGATCAGAAGTGGAGCAGCCAGGATTCCAACAGGCACCCATATGGGATGCTGGCACTGTAGGCAGCGGCTTTACCTGCTATGCCACAGCACCAGCCCCATGCACTACTTTTCTAATAAGTTTCTGAGGGTCTTAAGACTTTACAAGGGTGAGCTTTTTCTTTTTCCCACAGGCAGAGTGAACAGTGAGAGAGAGAGAGAGAGACAGAGAGACAGAGAGAAAGGTCTTCCTTTTCCGTTGGTTCACCCCCCCAATGGCCGCTGCAGCCGGCGTACTGCACTGATCCGAAGTCAGGAGCCAGGTGCTTCTCCTGGTCTCCCATGGGGTGCAGGGCCCAAGCACTTGGGCCATCCTCCACTGCACTCCCGGGCCACAGCAGAGAGCTGGACTGGAAGAGGAACAACCAGGACAGAATCCGGCACCCCAACTGGGACTAGAACCCCAGGGTGCCGGCGCTGCAGGCGGAGGATTAGCTTATTGAGCCATGGCATCAACCCAAGGGTGAGATTTCTTGACATGGACCATTTACTGTGTGGTGGGCAGTGTTTTCATAGAAACCGTGTACACTAAACTAAATATATTCTTATAGTTTACAAGAAAATTAAAGCAATTATATATAAACAGAGAAGACAATGTTAAACTTTACTGTAAAACATTTTATATTTCTAAATAATACAATCATGTGGCTTTTAAGAGTTTAATTACTTAAGCCGAATAGAGGGATTGAATAAAGTAAAAAATCATCAAGACAGACCTGGCTTTAAGACTTTTGTATTATTACTTTCATGCCATCTCTAATTAATTGATGGGCATAGTGACCACTGGAGAAGCCTGGCTATCCACCAGCACAAATGAAGGAATGATGTTTGTTTCCAAGGCAGTATAGGCCCCAGTGGCAGAACCTAGGTTAAAATAGAATTTATTTTCGTGCTCAAATGCATCAGATTTGTGTGTGTGTGTCCCATGATAAGAATGTCTGCATCAAATGGCCTCCTCAACAAGTCTAAGTCGTCCACGTCTCCCATGGAATAACTTGATGTCCATGGATCCCACCAGTCCTGAACTGTGCAGTAGTTACAGCTTTCTGTTCTGGGTAATTCAGATTCTCATCAGAGTCTCCTCCTATAATATGAATATCACCAACCAGAGTCTTGAGATAGTCATAACTTTCTTTGCTGCGAAGTTTCCAGTGCAGGAGCCAGTATTGTGGCATAGTAGGTTAAGCCACCGCCTGCAGCGCTGGTATCCCTTATGAGCACTGGTTTGATTCCTGGCTGCTCCACTTTGATCCAGCTCCCTGCTAATGTACCTGGGAAATCAGCAGAAGATGGCCCAAATCCGTGGCCTCTAAACCCTCTACACCTGTGTGGGAGACCTGATTCCTGGCTCCTGGCTTAAGCCTCACCCAGTTCTGGCCATTGCAGCCATTTGGTGAGTGAACCAGTGGACGGAAGATTCTCTTTCTCTCGATTTCTCTCTCTCCCTCTCTCACTCTGCTTTTCAAATGAATAAAATAAATCTTAAAAAAAGTTTCCAGTGCGAGAACATACTGAATCTTTCCTGGCATGAGGAGTTGTTTGAATTTTGCTGGCAAACTGTTGCACCAGGTGGAATGCGCTGATCTCCTAATACCAGCTCCAGCATCCTGTCCCCAGCTCTGCTCAGCACCACAACCACCACAGCCTTCTGCCTCAGACTCCTAGTTTTCTTCATACTGTACATGATCCGTGAGCTTTTTGAAGTCACCTCCTTCCCTTCATTTTTAACATTTAACTCTTCAATCCTTCCTGAATTTTTTATAGTGTAACGTATGAGGTAAGAATTCATATTTTTTAAAACTTTTTTTTAGTAAATATAAATTTCCAAAGTACAGCTTATGAATTACAATGGCTTTTTCCCCCATAACTTCCCTCCCACCTGCAACCCTCCCATCTCCTGCCCCCTCTCCTGTTCCATTCACATCAAGATTCATTTTCAATTCTCTTTATAATACAGAAGGTCAATTTAGTATATATTAAGTAAAGATTTCAACAGTTTGCACCCACACAGAACATAAAGTTTAAAATACTGTTTGAGTACTAGTTATAGCATTAATTCACATTGAACAACACATTAAGGACAGAAATCCTACACGAGGAGTAAGTGCACAGTGACTCCTGTTGTTGACTTAACAAATTGACACCCTTGATTATGGTATCAGTAATCTCCCTAGGCTCTTGTCATGAGTTGCCAAGGTTATGGAACAGATTTATTTTTTTCCAAATATTTACCAGTTGTTCCAACACAATTCATTAAATATGGAACAGATTTTTTTTTTTTCCAGATGTTTACCAGTTGTTCCAACACAATTCATTAAATAATCTTTCTCCTCTTACTTAGAAATGTCATCTTCGTTGTGTGGTAAATTTCCATTTGTATTTGAATTTTTTTTAATGTTTTGTATGATTCTACTGGTTGGCCTCAACCATGGACTTTGTCTTGTATTTTGATTAGTCTGGTGTTTGTAAAAGATAAATAAGCAGATATGCAAGATTCTGGCATAAACTAAGCCTAACTCCAACCAGAGCAAGGTAGTCAATAGGTGAATTGTTCTTTGGGGGAAATATTGTAAAATCATACATCTGCTAAAATCCAGCTTTCTTCATTTGTTGAAGATAAAGTCCAAATCATTACTATTGTCAGCCTTAATACTTCTTGCCTTTTCTCTAGAAAAACAGCTATCTGGGATCAGTTTTGATTGCTTTTGTGGTCATGTTGGTTGACCATGATCACATTTAGAGTAACTGTTCCTTCCATTTCTCTGTCACCTTCTGAGTTTCCCCCAAAGCAGGATTCTGGTTTTGGTTTTGTTATTCATCCACACCTACATATACCCAGTTTATATCCTAACCATAAACTGCTGTCTTCTTAGTGGTAATGGCGTTTTGATTTGCAGGCAGATTTGAGAGCCACAAGACTATGTTTCTTCAGTCTCCACCTTTGGGGAGTGTAACTGAACAGGGACTCCAGCCTCTATATTGTGAAATCTATTGAAGTGTTTGTGCAAAAGTTGTATCTTCCAAGGGTTACTGTTCCCACCTGATGACCAAAAACAGGCCTGTTCTGGAAGACAGGGATGCCCCCTTAGAGCTGTCTTTGGCTTCTGGACTACCCACTGGTCTTGCTGAGCTAACTTTGTTTATCCATGTATTTACTTACTTTATGTGAAAGGCAGAGACACAGAGAGAGATCTTCCATCCGCTGATTCGCTCCAATGCCCCCAATAGTCAAGACTGGGCCAGGCTGAAGCCAGGAGCCAGGAAATCCATGTTGATCTCCCACATCAGGGGCAGATTTCCAACCTGCTCCCTCCCGAGTTTGTACTGGCAGGAAGCTGGAATGGAGAGGTAAGCTGAGACTTGAACCCAAGCACTCTGATATGGGATGCAGGCATCCCAAGCGGCAACTTGACCACTGTGCCAGACACAGGTCGGTGAGCCTGTTTTTGACTCCAGGGTTGTTGGGGCACTTCTGCCCATTCTGTCATCCCCTGCCTTTGACTGAGGGTCAGATTTGTGTGGTTGTCTGATGGTCCTCCCAGCCTCACCTGATGTTGTCCCCATTTTTTCCCATATACACATTTCAACTAATAAAATCCTTACATACTTAATACAGATTTGACATGTGGCTCATGGAGGACCTGGACTAACCCAAGGCTTCCCTTTTTACAGCCGTTAAGTGCATTTGTTGGTAGTTCCCCTCCAAATCCATCATAACAGCAGTTGCATGCTGCATCCTAGGCTCTTGGCCCCCTTCTTCACTCCCCGATTGTGTGTTTGGGCTAGTTCTTTTTTTCAGTTGATACAGCATTCTGCCCCTTGGCCACAGAGAAGCAGGCATAAACCACTAAGTCTGCCTAGTGGCTAAGGTAGGACCTTGAGACTTCAGTGGTCACAAAGCAGCAATGAATGGGATATTCATCTTAAGAACAATTGGTGCCTGACTAATCATACAAAGAGGTAATTTCAACCTGAGCTCACAGGGAGCGTAGCCACAGATCCGAGCTCTGCCCTCAGGCCAAGATCGCACTTTCGTCTGTAGATGAAGAAGGATGAACATATCATCCTGATGAATGATGAGTGGGCACACCCTAGAATTCAGCGAAATATCCACCCCTTCTGTCTTGGCTCCAAAGGTTGAGTGTTCCCAATGCTAGGATTTAGTTGCACACATTCTTCTTCTTCTCATCCTCGGGGTTCTGATTCTCTTAAGAAACCAAGTGTGACGTGAGGGTCAAAGCTCCACGATTCACCTTTCTCAGGATCCCAGGACAATGTCATTAGTTTCTCAAGCGTGTGATGCTTTATGAGCGCGCTGTGGACTTCCAGTCTGCCAAAGCCTTTCACGTTGCAGCGTGTGGGATGAACAATCATTTTGGAATGTCGTGAAAAGACTTCTGCAGGTGAGTCTTTGTGCTGAGTGTCTTTGGGGCTAGATCAGTCATGTCCATTGCACTGCATGAGGTGTTTGTATGAAAAAGAATTTTGAAGTGGCTTATTTAACAGTGCTGATTAATGTTGAGTCTTTGGATCTAATGTGTCAGTTATAGACATTAATCTATATTAAAAATGAGCAAAGGAGGATACATATGAACAACATATGGGTGGAGTTGAACTGAAAAAGAATTTTGCAGTTTCTAATTTTTTTAGGGAGAGCGTGAATCTACTTCACTAATTTTTAGCAGTGTTGCTGAAAAGTCTATCTGTTTACAAATCACTCTGAGTAGGTTTTCTAGTAGAAGTGATGTATAACTCGATCATTTTCTTTTCTCCCGGCCCTTCATTCTCCAATGTCAATGTGATGTACTTATTTCAAACTTAATTCTCTGTCAAGGGTGGGCATTGTGGCACAGCAGGTTAAGTCATCACATGTGACACTCACATCCCTTATAGGAGAGATGGTTTGAGTCCCAGCTACTCCCTTTCTGATCCAGCTCCCTGATAATGCAGCTGGGAGACAGCAGATGATGGTCCAAGTGCTTGGGTCCATGTCATTTATATGGACCCAACGAGTACCATGCTCTAGGCTTTGTCCTGGACCAACCCTGGCCATTGTGGCCATTTAGGGAGTGATGCAATAAATGAAACATTTCTCTCTCTCTCTCTCTCTCTCTCTCTCTCTCCTCCCTCTCCCTCTCTCTCTTTTCTCTGTTGCTCTGCCTTTCAATAAATGAAAAATAAACATTAAAAATTAAATTCAGACTCTGCATATATTAGAAAAATAAAGAAATAAATTCTTATCAGATTTCTCTATACGAGACCTGTTGAGCAAATCAGTGCTGCCAGGCTCAATGTTCACTCACTGGAGAGGACTATAAGGAGCCATTGCCACCCATAAATAAGCAGGAGTATTGTTGAAAAGACTGCCTCAGAACTTTGACATACAGCCATCTCATCTTTGTAAAACATTATGAAGAAGCGATTCTAAGGAAAATGAAAAGTTACCACCCACCCTCACACCACCTTTAGTGTGCAACTACTTTGTAACTATGAAACCCATTCCAATCTGCACTGATATGTTGCTTTCACACAGGTGGATCATAGTGTGTATAACATTGTTTCCTACTTTAACTTGTTTCAGTGTTGTGAAATAGCCATATTTATTATCAATTTAATAGCTATATAATACTGCACAATTTGTATGTAACTTACTTAATTATTCTCAACTATTAAACATCTATGTTATCTCAGGTCCCTTTTTTTCCCCGAAAGGTTTAATTGAAAGGAAGAGAGAGCAAGAAAGAGAGATCCTCCACCCAGGTTTACTTTCTAAATAGCTGCAGCAGCTGGGACTGGGTCAGGCTGAAGCCAGGAGCCAGGAACTCCATGTGGGTCTCCCCTATGGGTGAACCCAAGCATTTGAGCCATCATCCACTGCTTCCCAGGCACATTACCAGTGAGCTGAATCAGAAGCAGGGTAGGGACCAGCGCTGTGGCTCACTTGGTTAATCCTCTGACTGTGGCGCTGGCATCCCATATGGGCGCTGGGTTCTAGTCCCGGTTGCTCCTCTTCCAGTCCAGCGCTCTGCTGTGGCCCGGGAGGGCAATGGAGGATGGCCCAAGTGCTTTGGGCCCTGCACCTGCATGGGAGACCAGGAAGAAGCACCTGGCTCCTGGCTTCGGATCAGTGTAGCTCCAGCTGTAGTGGCCATTTGGGGGGTGAACCAATGGAAGACCTCTCTCTCTCTCTCGCTCTCTCTGTGTGTGTGTGTAATTGACTTTCAAATAAATAAATCTTTTTTAAAAAAAAGCAGAGTAGCTAGAACAATGAGCTGGCACTCTGATACAGGATACAGGTGCCCCATGTGGCAGTTTAATACATTGTCCTACAATGTCTGCCCCAGGATGCTGAGTTTTAAATGTCCTATTCATGCTGTCATAAACATCACTATATACAGCTTTAAAAATGTATTTGTCTTGTGATAAATATCAGGAGTAGTATTAGTGAATCAAGGAATATAAATACTTTAATTACTTGTGATAGGTATCCAGCTGATCTTCCAAAAAAGAAAATACGCATTTATAAGGTCACTCATAAGAAAAAGAATGTAAGACATGTGTTATGGGTACAGTAAGACTGGTCTCCCCAAAATGCATGCAGCTCTTTACATTCTGAGTTCTTTTTTTTAAAGATTTTATTTACTTGAAAGTCAGAGTTACAGAAAGGCAGAAGTGGAGAGAGAGAGAGAGAGAGAGAGGTCTTCCACCTGCTGCTTCATTTCCCAAATGGCCGCAACAGCCAGAGCTGCACCTATCCGAAGCCTGGAGCCAGGAGCTTCCTCTGGGTCTCCCATGCAGGTACAGGGCCCAAGGACTTGAGCCATCTTCCACTGCTTTCCCAGGCCATAGCAGAGAGCTGGATCAGAAGTGGAGCAGCTAGGTCTCAAACCAGCACCCATATGGGATGCCAGCACTGCAGGCAGTGATTTTACCCAGCTACACCACAGTGCCAGCCCCTGTGAGGATCTTCATGTTAATGGTTGGTGGATTTAGGGTGGAGGCTTGATGCAACTGTGGCAGGTAGGAGGCGGGGCCATCAGAAGGTCTTAGGTCACTGGGGCTTACCCTCGAACTTTGGTTCTCGTGAGATAGTTGATTATCTGAGTTCAAGTTCAGCCTAGGTTTTCTCTCTCTCTGCTTCCTGGATCACCATTGATTGTGCCTCCTCATCCACCATGAGCAGCCTCTATAGATGCTGGGCTGCTGGGTCGCTCAGCCCTGGATAGTAATCTCTGAAGTATAAGCTGAAATAAACTCTTCTTTCCCAAAGGAGTTCCTCTCAGGTGTTTTTGTTAAAGTAATAAAAGCTAATACAGACATATATTTTAAAAAAATGACTAATCATGTGTTGTTACCCTATACAAAGGAGATTATAATAAAGCACCACTGAGTAATTCAAATTAGCAACAACAACACGTAGAACAGGTGAAAGGCTTAGAGAAGCCTCCTCTTGACTGAGGAGGCTTTTAGGATAAGGACATCCTGTGTAAGGTGTTAAGCTATCTTGGCATTCTCTTCATGAAGTGGATTGGGGTTAAATTGGAACTGACAGAAGGTTATAATAGTAGTAGCGGAGAAACTCATTTCAGGGGAGTCAATGAAGTGTAAGAGGATGGACTTTGAATCCAGACAGGCGTGGGTTGGAATCTCAGATCCCCTCCTTAAGCTGTGCGGCCTGGGGCAATCACACATGAAACCTCTAGTAAGGATCAGAGATGGCGCACTCGAAGGTTGTCATCGTTATTATCATTGTCATCATCATCACCATCATCGTCAACGCCTGCAGAAGATAGCAAACTCTAAAGGCTGTCGCAATTTTGGTAACAAGAAGCACACAGGCCGGCGCCGTGGCTCAACAGGCTAATCCTCTGCCTTGCGGCGCCGGCACACCAGGTTCTAGTCCCGGTTGGGGCGCCGGATTCTGTCCCGGTTGCCCCTCTTCCAGGCCAGCTCTCTGATGTGGCCAGGGAGTGCAGTGGAGGATGGCCCAAGTGCTTGGGGCCTGCACCCCATGGGAGACCAGGAAAAGCACCTGGCACCTGGTTCCTGCCATCGGATAAGCGCGGTGCACCGGCCGAAGCGCGCCGGCCGTGGCAGCCATTGGAGGGTGAACCAACGGCAAAGGAAGACCTTTCTGTCTTACTTTCTCACTGTCCACTCTGCCTGCCAAAAAAAAAAAAAAAAACACACACACACAGAGGGCTATGGAAGAAGAGGTGAATAAAGAGATGGAAGAAGAGGAGACAATGAAGTGGAGGAAGAGACGAAGAGGCAGAAGAGAAAAGGGAAAGGAGAGGCCATAGTAAGGAGTGGGATGGAAAATAAAGCAACCCATTAGGTGCCAAAGGTTGCTGCTTGTGACAGAGTAGCACTGAGAACCCTGCAGGGGGTGATGTGAACACTGTGAGCATCTCAGTCCCGGGGGGCTGATGCAGCAGAACGAGCTTGACCACTGGAAGGGTTTCTGACAAGTGCAGTGCCTGCTTGCCCGGTGGCCCCTGTGATTTCAGAGCAGGATCTCAGACTGGTCACTCTCCAGAAAGGATGGTGGTGGCCGGGTGGTTCTTGCCAGATTTCAGAAATCAGGCCAGGGGACTGGAATTCAAGCACGCTCCATGCTCAAGAGGAAACTGACATATTAGTGAGGAGGTTAAGGCAAAAGGTCCAGGTTTATAGGCCACATAACAAAGGTGGGGATTAGGAGGACACAGAAGGTCTCAAGCAAAAGAATACCCACCCATCAGCCCATACAAGACACGGTCCAATATTGAAAATAATTTAAGATATCATCTGCTAGTTGATTCATTCATTTTTTTTTCAACAGCTGTTGCTTGAAAGTCAAACTCAGCATCTGATCCTAGGGATGTAAAAGTGAGAAAGTCATGACCTGATGTTTGAGGAGCTTTCTGGTGTGCGAGGCAGATGTGCAAATACAGAGCACTAGGGAACAGGAATCCAGAGGTGCTAGTGTGAGCTTCACTGTGGAGAGGAAGCCTGAGTTCAGTCAGCAAAAAATCAGTAGAGGAAAATTGCAACTCTCAGACACTGCTACTGGGGGGGTGGGACTTAAAATGATGCAGCCACTGTACAAAATGGGCAGTTTCTTAAAAGGTTAGAGTTGTCAGATGACCCAGCAGTTCCACTCTTAGGTATATGCCCAAGAGAATTGAAAAAGCATATGCCTCACCAAAACTTGTACATGGATGTTCACAATAGCACTATTTACACTTCCCAAAAGGTAGGAACAGCACAAATGTCTATCAGCTAATGAATGGCAAAAAAATCCATCCCATAGAACATTATTCAGCCATAAGAAAGAATGAAGTATTGATGCAACACGTCGACTCTTGGAAATATTACGCTAAGTTACAGAGGTCAGACACAAAAGGCCACATACAATATGATTCCACTTATACGCAATTTCTAGAAAATGGTTGTGTGATTGCCAGGGATTAGGGGAAGGAATAAAAAAGGGAGTGATTAGTTAAAGTGTATGGGGCAGCGGGTACTGTAGCATAGTAGGTAAAGCTACCAACTGCAGTGTCAGCATCCCAAATGAGCACTAGTTTGAGTCCCAGCTGCTCCACTTCCGATCCAGCTCTTTGCCATAGCCTGGGAAAGCAGTGGAAAATGGCCCAAGTCCTTGGGCCCCTGCACCCGTGTGGAAGACCTGGAAGAAACTCTTGGCTCCCGGCTTCAGATCGCCTCAGCTCCAGCCATTGCAGCCATTTGGGAAGTGAACCAGCTGATGGAGGACCTCTCTCTCTCTCTCTCTCTCTCTCTCTGCCTCTACCTCTCCGTAACTCTGTCTTTCAAATAAATAAATAAATCTTTAAAAAAAGATAAAGTGTATGGGGTTTCCTTCTGGGGTAATAAAAATGTTTTGGAACTGGACAGAGGTTATACAACATCGTGAATGTACCAGATGCCACTAAATTGTATACTTCTTAAATGGTTCATTTTATGTTATGTGAATCTTAGCTATATTTTTTAAAAAATGAGTAGAGATTCACTTGGTGGACTAGGTGAAAGCAGCCATTCCCCCATAGAGTTCATGCCATATGGCCAGGCCCTTAAGCCCAAGGGAAGATGGATCATTTGGAACCACTAAGTTCCTCTGTGATTGGAATACACAGGTGAGCAGCAAGAGATGAGGCTGGAAATGTAGATGGAGGCCCAAAATTTAAGGGGGTGTAGGCAATGGGCACTTCCGGGTTAAGGCTGGGTGAGACTGAGACTGAAGGTGAAGACACTCTGTCCCAGGTAAGGGTGACCAAAACGTCCACCTATCCTTGCTCACAGAACGTTAACAATGGAAGAGACGTAGAGAAGGCTCCACCTACTCTCTTCCAAAGAGGAGTCGGCAATCACTGGTCTTGTATGATCCTCTGGGGCTGAGGGGTTTTGTGACCCAGTAGCTTACTCACTGCTCTGTCCCCAGCATGTAGAACAGGGCTGGGCACTCAATAAATCCTTGTTAAATAAATGGAACACATTAGGGAAAAGCTGCATACTTTAGTTCCCTCTTGGAGAGCAACTATGCACTTCAACAAAATTGAATACTTGAAGCAACCAAACAAATCGGTTTTCACTGTCATTTGTCCAGCATTTCCCAGCTGCACATGTCTGTATACCTTTTCTTCTTTAACACCAATGCACAGCCTTCAGATTTAATGCCATGCAGAATTGTCTGGGGAATGAAAATCCGACCCATCCATCTTCCTTACTCCGCTGGTGGGTCTCAGACAGCCAGAGAGGGAATCCTAAACTAGACCCAGATGCAGGGAAATTCAGAAGCATCCAAATTGCAGGGCACTCAACCCCGAGAAAAACAAGGTCTGAAATTGTAATCCACATTCTGAGGGGCAAATGGTCCCTGGTTTTGGACAGGAGTGGAGACGTACGGCAGCCTGATTCCCTTGGCAACATAACCAGAGCTGGCCTGGTGGAGGAGCAGCTCTTTCCACTGGGATGCTCTCTGCTTGTTTCTACCTCCCTGGACAGACAGGCCACGGGAGGCTTGCTTTGGAGTCTTACTGGCCCCACATCAGCTGGTTACAAAGGCGACATCAGTTTCCTTTACCTGTGAAATTGAGATATGTCTTACCTACTCTCCAATAAAGGATTGACTGCAAACTGCTTGAAGCTTATATCTCAGGCCCTTCACTTTTTTAAAAAAAAAGATTTATTAATTAATTTGAAAATCAGAGTTACACAGAGAAAGGAAAGAGAGAGAGAGAGAGAGAGAGAGAGAGAGGTCTTCCATCTGATGGTTCACTACCCAGTTGGCTGCAACAGCTGGAGCTGCGCCAATCTGAAGCCAGGAGCCAGGAGTTTCTTCTGGATCTCCCACATGGGTGCAGGGGCCCAAGCACTTGGGCCATCCTGTACTGCTTTCCCAGGCCATAGCAGAGAGCCAGATCGGAAGTGGAGCAGCTGGGTCTCAAACCTGTACCCATATAGGATGCCAGCACTTCAAGCCAGGATATTAACCCACTGTGCCGCTGTACCAGCCCCACGTCCTTCACTTTAATGAGGAACCTCTTTGACAATTTTTTTGGTAATTTCCATACTTTTTTTAAAAAAAGGATTTATTTATTGATTTGACAAGCAGAGAGACTGAGAGAGGGAGAGGGAAAGAGAGTGTGAACCATCCTCTGGTTCACCCCAAAATGGTCCTAAAAGCTGTGCTGCTTAGTCCCACTAAGCCACACTGTCAAGAGAGCAGGGCAGTGGTGCCTTTCCCTCCACAGACACCGAGGACAAGCTTCTGGGAACATGTCCATGTTTATTCACAAGCACGTACATTATAAAGGGCAGGTAAAGAGGTGTAACCAATTCTGGGGAATGCTGACCATAGCATAGGGCAAAATGGACACTGGTGCCAATGTGCCTATCCAGTCAGCTTGAAGCTCACATAGACAGGATGGCTCCCCAGGTGGGCCTAATGGGCCTGGGTTGCATCTGGGAGTAGTTTTTTTGATTGGCAGAAGGCGGGGTTGGGGAAGCCCAGTTACCTGGGCTCAGGTAACTGCTGAGATCGCCCACATAGCTGGAGTTGGTACAGGAGCCAGGAGCTTCTTTTGAGTCTCCTACATGGGTACAGGGGCCCAAGCTCTTGGGCAGTCTTTCACTGCTTTCCCAGGTGCATTAGCAGGGAGCTGGATCGGAAGTGGAGCATCAGGAATCAAACCAGTGCTCCTGTATGGGATTCTGTCATGGCAAGTGGCTTAACCAGTTTTGCCACAATGCCGGCAGCCTCTCTGTGTTATTTTTTAATAAATCCTTGGCAAATTTATATTCTCTTTGTTGACAGCTCCCCTAATTGTATAACTTCAGGCTCCATGTGCTGTGGCTCTTACACTCATTAGCCATGGTAAATGACCAGACTGGAAGCATCATGAGGGCAAGAATCCTCCATACCCAGCATTCAGAATCTGGCTAACCCATGGCAGGAACACAATAAACATTTGTAGAAAATTGTTTTTTTTTTTAAAGATTGTTTATGTGAAAGGCAGAGTTACAGAAAGGCAGAGGCACAGGCAGAGAGAGGTCTTCCATCCACCGTTTCACTCCCCAGTTGGCCACAACAGCCAGAGCCGCGCCGATCCGAAGCCAGGAGTCAGGAGCTTCTTCCAGGTCTCCCATGCGGGTTCAGGGGCCCAAGGCCTTGGGCCATCTTCTACTGCTTTCGTAGACTATAGCAGAGAGCTGGATTGGAAGGAGAGCAGCCGGGTCTCGAACGGGCACCCATATGAATGCCAGCACTGCAGGTGGTGGCTTTACCCACTATGCTACAGCATTGGCCCCAGAAAATTGGGTTTTTAAAGATCATGTATGAAGCTGAGCCTCTACCCAGTGCCTTGAATAAATGCTAGATAACCTGAGATCCCAGTGTCCTAGCCTCCCTCCTTAGCTTGTGTGTCATAGTCCTGCCTTTTTTTCTTTTTAAGATTCATTTTATTTATTTGAACTCTCTCTCTCTCACTGTCTAACTCTGCCTGTCAAAAAAAAAAAAAAAAAGATTTATTTTATTTATTTGAAAAGCACAGCAACAAAGAAAGAGATCTTGCATCTGCTGGTTAACTCCCCAAATTCCTATGGGACTGGTCAGGGAGATAGACTAGTGTCACGAGCTGGAGGCCACACCCTGCTTGTCCCCATGTACTCTCACCTGTATCCACCCACCAGTCAATTAGACTACGGAACCGCTCTGCTTTGGGAAGTGAATAGAAGGCCTGGGGCGCGCTGGGCCCACCCTCTCTCTCTTGCCTACCTGCTCGCTCGCCCACCAGCCCTCTCGCTTGCAGGCTCTGGCCTGCTGCCTCTCTCCTGGTGGACCCCGGGAATGACTGGCTTGGAATTCCCTGTTTACCCTTTCTGGTCCACTCTCCTTTAAAAAAGTCCTCATGTTCTTGGGTATTCGTCTCACGTCTAAATAAATTCTAAATCTTACCATGCTGCGTCCTATGTTTGAGCCGGTGCTTAGCATTCTTCTCTAAATAAAAGGCAAGAACCTGAGATATTAATTTTGCCCTAATTTAGCCCACAACAAAATGGCCACAACCACCTGTGCTAGTCCAGGCCCAAGCCAGGAGCCTGGAACTCCATCTGGGTCTCCCAAATGGGTACAGGGGCCCAAGCACTTGGGCCATCTTCTGTTGTTTTCCCAGGTACATTAGCAGGGAATTGGATCAGAACTGGAGCAGCCAGGCCCTGAATCAGCTCTCTGATATGGGATAGCAGCTTCAGAGCAGCCATTTTGACGGCAAATCAACCACTTACTAAAATGAAAAAAGTGAACTGGGAGACTGGTCCAGCCGGCCCTACCAGGTTCTTATTATCAGGCTCAGGAAATCATCTGCTTCTCCAACACATAACATTTTGATGGTCAGCACAGTCTTGAGGGGTTTGTTTAGGAAAACTTCAGATCTGGGCAGAAAGTAACTACTACCTGCACATAGCTCCCAGGCTGACTGAAGCCCACTTGGCCATCATAAAAATTCCATGAAGAGCATTGCATCACCAACCAATCAAAGGAAGGCTGCAAGCCCCACTGACCAACCAGGAACCTGGACACGCACTGAACACCAGATTCTTATCCCAGCTTCAGCCAATAAGAACCTTCACCACTAATGACTCCAGGAAGCTCCAGAACTTGCCACACTGGCCCGGCTCCTTGCTCCATGCTTTACAATAAATGCATCTTCTTCCATACTCTGCTGTCAGTGATTGGTTTTCTGTATGCCAAGGAAGCAGATCTAATTTTGGGGGTTCTATAGTAACTTTTGGAGGTCGTCCTATACCATGCACATAAAGCATTTGTCAAATAGTCCTTATCAGATGGAATTTTTGTGAATGAAGAATCAGAAGCAGAAAGGAAAAGTGCACCCAAAGATGTTTATATGCAAAATATGCAGATAGGGCTGGTTTTGAACCTACAATGCCTGTGAATAATGTTCTGGAGCACAGGAACAAGTTGCAGGTTTAGCCGTGTAAGCTGGTCCTCTGGCTTTGAAACCAATGTGCTTTCTTCACAGTTTAATATTGTGGAGCATTCTCTTCTGGAAATCAGCTGTGGTCATCTGCCCTTATTCGCAAGAGCATGACAGAAGGGACATGGCTGCAACGTTAATCATTTTCTAGGCTCTGAACAGTGCAGGTGACATCAAGAGAACAGCAAATAATCTATCTGATGTTACTTAACTGATAAGATTTTTTCATCTAGTGACGACTGCTGTCCTTTATGATAACGATGGGGAAGACGAGCACTCCCAGGGAAGCCAATCAGTGGGCAGGTAGAGTAGGGAAAGTCATGTGTCTCTGTGTGTGTGCTGGCTTGCACACTCTTTGTTATAGCTGCCTCTGTAGATGGGGGGAAAAAAAGAAAACCCAGCGGACTCCCCTGGGAATGGTAATTAACCACAGCAGTCAGTGCCTGAGCTATTAATAGCTAGCAGGAAGGCAGCACCAGGCATGAGGGGCTCTGCCAGGCCCTGTCCTCCACCTCCTACCTTTTCCAGCATTCTTCCTCTAAGGCACTTAAGCTGCTCCTCATCACGTCACCAAGAATGGCTGGAATGTGAGAATGACTAGAACTAACCCCTGCCGTTTCATTGTCTGCGTCTTAAACACAGCTTCAACTTAAAGGCGGTGCTAGGGGCAGCCCAGCTTATACACACTGGGGACAAGAACTCGGTGCCATCCGAGGCTTGCTGAAACACTGGGCCATTTATCACACAGAGCCCCATCTGTTCAAGGCAGAGGAATGCTATTTGCTTGGGGAGGAAAGGAAGAATTGATAGCAATATTCCCTAGCTTTTTCATTAGAGGGTTTGAAAAATAGCCTCTCAAAAGAAAGACACCTTTATATTCCAATTGAGTTATGAATTTAAAGGCATGCCTGGGCTGGGATTTCTTGTCTGCTCCAGTCAAGCCTAAAAGGCTGCAGGCCTCCAAACCTCTCCTTTAAGAACCTTGCTCTGTTTATGAATTTTCTGAATCTGGCTCTCTTGTGCTGCCCCCAGTTTTTTTTTTTTTTTAAAGGATTTGGCTTATTCTATGCTAAGAATTCAAGGGGCAAAAGGACACAAACAAACAAACAAAACGGCTTTGGGTAAAAAAAAAAGAGAGCATTTGTAGAAAATTTGCTCAGGCTTATCTCATACCTCAGCAAGGAATATTTTTTAAATTTTTATTTATTTATTTGAAAAGCAGAGAAACAGGAAGAAACACACACACACACACACACACACACACGCTAAAAGAAGGGGGTCTTTGATCCACTGGTTCTCTCCCCAAATGCCTACAAAGCCAGGCTAGGCCCAGCCGAAGCCAGAAACAGGAAGTCCACCTGGATTTCCCACTTGGGTGACAGGGTTCCAGTCACTTGGGCCATCTTACGCTGCCTCCAAGGTGCATTATCTGAGCACTGACTCGGAAGCACAGAGTAGCTGAGACCAGAACCAAGGACTCTAGCAAAGGATTCAATGTCCCAGGCAGCAGCTTGACCTGCTACACGACAACACATACCCCAGAGAACATCTTTGAAGATGATTGTTCAAAACCAACTCATTTCTGGAAAATTCTTAATGATGTGCCTTAGTGTGGGCCTAATTTTTATCATCATCATCTTCTTCACTAGTGTGTTGGGCTTTTGCAGTCTCTTTAAATCTGAAAATTTATATTTTGAGGTTCTGCAAAATATTCATGATTTCACTGATAGTTTTCTCCTTTCCACTTTCTCCATCCTGTTTCTCTGATATTCTGTTAGCTAGATTTTGAGCCTCCTGGAATGATTCCCTACTTTTCTTTTATTTTACTCTTACTGTTCATTCTGAGAGATTTCTACCAATATTAGTATCCAACACTTTTATTGATTGGGGAGGAGTCTGATTAGCTATTTATTTTTTATTTCCAGGAGATTTCTGTTGAGTTTTTTTCTTAGCATCCTGTTATTTTTTTAAAAAGATTTTATTTATTTATTTGAGAGGTAAAGTTACAGACAATGAGAGGAACAGACAAGAGAAAAAGGTCTTCTATCCGCTGGTTCACTCCCCAAATGGCTGCAATGGCCGGAACTGAGCTGTTTCGAAGCCAGGAGCCAGGAGCTTCCTCTAGGTCTCCCAAGTGGGCACAGGGGCCCAAGCACCTGGGCCATCTTTCACTACTTTCCCAGACCACAGCAGAGAGTTGGATCAGAAGAGAAGCAGCCGGGACTAGAACCGGTGCCCATATGGGATGCTGGAGCCGCAGGTGGAGAATTAACCTACTACGCCACAACGCCAGCCCCCATCCTGTTCTTATTATGTTGCTCTGAAAATGTTCATTCCAGTTTTTACAGATATTTTAAAAAATATTCTTCTGGGACCAGCATTGTGGCATAGCAGGTAAAACTGCCTCCTGAAGTACAGGCATCCCATACAGTAGCTGGTTCAAATCCCAACTACTCTACTTCCAATCCAGTCCCCTGCTAATGTGCCTGGGAAGGCAGCAGAAGATGGCCCAAGTGCTTGAGCACTCCCACGTGGGAGTCCTGGAAGAAGCTCCTGTTTCCTGGCTTCGGATCTGCTCAGCTCTGGCCATTGCAGCCATTTGGGGTGTGAACTAGCGTGTGGAAGACCTTTCTCTCTGTCTCTCCCTCTTTCTGTAACTCCTCCTCTCAAATAATTTTTTTAAATAAAGGTATTCTGTTCTTTCCATTGTTTTTGTTTTCTTGGGGTTATTTTGTTTGTTTGCTTTGGACTTTCTTGTGGCCAAGCCATTAGCCACTATCCTGGGGTAGACAGAGATTCTTCCCACTGAAAATCTCTTTCCCACAAAATAAACAGGATATCCTGGTCGAGGCCCTGCCCACCAGCAGCCTTGACTCCTTTCCACTCCTCTGTGACTGCTTCCATGTCAGTATGAATGCTTCAGTCCTCCAGCTGGTGCCAGCACATGGTGTGATGCAATCTCCCTGACGTACTTGAATTTTTCTTACTTAGTCCACTACGTATTACTCCAATGAAGCATGGATTGATGGAAGCCAGCGATGCCATGGGAATAAGGGCTAAGGAAATCATGCAAATTGCAGCTGCTTTTTGATCTTCCCAAGGCCAATCTTGTCTACACCTTTCCATTTGATGGGTGATAGAGCAGTAAAGAGCTGATGGGGGGGCCGGTGCTGTGGCGTAGTGGGTTAAGCCGCTGCCTGCAGTGCTGGCATCCCATATGGGCACCAGTTTGAGACCCTGCTGCTCCACTTCTGATCCAGCTCTCTGCTATGGCCTGGGAAAGCAGTAGAAGATGGCCCAAGACCTTGGGCCCCTGCACCCACGTGGGAGACCTGGAAGAAGCTCCTGTCTCCTGGCCTCGGGATCAGTGCAGCTCCGGCCATTGTGCCCAGTTGGGTAGTGAACTAGCAGATGGAAGACCTCTCTCTCTCTGCCTCTCCTTCTCTCTCTGTGTAACTTTGACTTTCAAATAAATAAATAAATCTTTTTTTTAAAAAAAAAAATAGAGCTGATAGGAAGCAATCAAGTGTGTGTGGTGTGTGTATGTGTGTGTGTCCATCAGAGCAGTATGATTGTGTGCCAAGCCAGTTTTTGCATCAAAATTACTCACACATATCAATTTGTAGAAGTCTTATTTCCAGGGATCATGTACTATGGAGAAGAGCAGTCTCACTTTCTTCCTAAAGAATGCGAGAGTGACTGCCGGTTTTCTGGAGAGCCACAAAGGTTCAAGGGCACCACCAGGCAACACGTAGACATTCGCTAAGAACACCCCTGGGATGTGCCTTTTGTTCTCGTCTAGAGACGCTCCAGTCAGAATTCTCCAGAGACTGAGTTTCTCCAGAGACTGAGTGATTATCCAGCTATCTGTACCCAGACTGTGAGATCAATGAGTTTGTCTTCGTTTAAGTCACTAAGGTGGTGATAATTTTTAGGCAGCAATAGACAACTCGTAAGTGTGGTTTCAGAGGTAGGGAAAGGAGGTTACAGCTACACGGCACCTGTGTTTTTATTTACCTTCATCCTGCCCTGAAGAAAACCAGTGCACTCCACTCTAATGCCAGTTGCCAATGTCAACCTGTCCAAAGTGGCGTCTCCTGCTCTCTGAGTCTAAGAGGGATGGATTCCAGCCAGCCACAGTGATGGTCGCAGGGACGGGCATGTCAACCCAGATGCATTACTGAGTCTCTCCTTCAGACTTCAGTGTGTCCCACTCCTTAATAACTCTAAGCTCCATGGGAGCCTGGAGTGGCTGCATCTGTTGTGTTTCTGACATCACAGCCCAAGAATTCTTACGAACATGTACATTCTACTCTATAGATTCAGAACCAGCGGTCGGAGAGGATGAAGCATTTGGTCAAGATCCTACAAAGAGGCAAGTATCGGGTTCCTATTATCTAGCCATGGGCCAGAAATGTGGGGCGTATGAAAACTGTGAGGTTTGCCTGCCCTGCCCACCAGCCTTGCCCCTGTCTCTTAGCTATAATCACTCCCCCATCTTGTCTCTGTTTTGTCCTCTTCTATTCTGTTTCTCTCTGCATTTGTCCAAGAGATTAGGCAGAGGCCAACTCTCATAAAATAATGCCACTGCCACCCAAGAGCAAATTTATCTATATTCAGTCTACTTTTTTAGCATAAAATCATATAGCAAACCAAGAATGAGTCTTGGAAACCTTATTTCCTTCATTTTGTGAAGAGCAAGTTAGAGCCCAATGAGTGTCTTAAACTAAGTTTTTCGTGGATGTATGTAACTAGACCACAGGCCGCCAGATTTTCAGTCCACGTTAGCCTCAAGGGAAAGCCGGAGGATCCTGGTAGGAATGGTCATGGCCAAGGATGTTTTGTAGCCTTGGTGTGAGGGAGTAGTGTGCAGACAGAAAATCTGTTGAGAGTAGGTGGCAGCTTCTTTTCTTGGGTTGACTGTTTTATTTGGGTACCTGGAGGCCCAAAGCTGCCTTCTACCTAGGGATACTTTGAATAGTTAGGAGCAATTAACTTAGCTTTGCTCAGGTCATGGAGTTCAAGCAGCTCTCTCCTTTCTTTGGTGCACTTTTCCTCAGGCCTGTCTATTCTTGCCATTCGAATGCTAAGAACTGGAAAGGGGGCAAGCATTTGGTGCAGTGGTCAAGATGCCAGTTAAAGTGCCCATGAACCATATCTGAGAACTTGGAGTTGAGTTCCAGCTCTGATTCCTGACTCCACCTTCCTACTAACATTGACCCTGGGGAGCAGCAGGTGATGGCTCAAGTGATTGGGTTCCTGCCACCCACATGGGAGACCTAAACTGAGTTTCCAGCACCTGGCTTCAGTTTCAAGCCCACCCCCAGCCCATCCTAGCCATTGTAAGCGTTTGGGAATGAACAAGTAGATGGGAGTGTTTCTCTCTCTTTCTCTTATTTATTTATCTATCTATTTTAGACAGGCAGAGTTAGACAGTGAGAGAGAGAGAGAGAGAAAGGTCTTCCTTTTTCCGTTGGTTCACCCCCCAAGTGGCCGCTATGGCCAGTGCATTGCGGCCAGCCAAGAGCCAGGTGCTTCCTCCTGGTCTCCCATGCGGGTGCAGGGCCCAAGGCCTTGGGCCATCCTTCACTGCCCTCCCGGGCCACAGCAGAGAGCTGGACTGGAAGAGGAGCAACTTAGCCTTTGGCTAAGCCTGTCTCTGAGGCCATCAGTGGCCAGTACTCCTGGCAGCTGGAGAATGCATGCCGAGGTGCAGGAAGGGAGATCTGGTAGCCTACCACAGTCTCCACTGCAGCCATAGAACTGGGGGTGGCTGTGCCTGTGCCAGGTGTTTACCATTTCTGGCCTAGAGAAGTCTGGAAGGAGTGGCACAGCTGTTTTTAATATAAGCCTTGGGCCAGGGGAGCAAGAAAAGACCACGCAACATATGAGGTCCGGTCCAGGTCACTGGGACAAAATAAGGAGGCCAGGACAAGAGGTTTTGCTGTCATAAAATATCCCTGCACAGGCCTTGTGTGCTGTGCATACACCTCTTTTAGAAAATTCACGTGGGCTGACACCTGCTTCATCAGCACCTGGAGAAATGTAAGAACTTGGAGCTCTGAGTTCTGGTTGTTGCTCTCAATGTCTTTCCACACTAGAGACATGGCTAACATCTGTGTAACGCTTGCTCGTCATAACTAATGATATGATCCAGCTTCATTTACCACCACCACCACCCCTTCTCACCTCCTAGCTCTAGGGGTATCTACATGGGAAGGTAACAGGGAGTCAGCTCCCACCTGTATCTACTGTGACTACAGAAGTAGTCCAGTGTAGGAGTGAATCAGAGCCCTGGAGAGGGGTTATTGGACAAATCTGTATATTCCCACTACCTACAAATTGCTCAAATCTTCTTCCAGACCCTTACCTGTAAGAACGCCCAGGCACAGCCCCTCTGTGGAGCCAGACTTGCATCCAAATGTTCTAGAGCCAGAACAACTGAGGTGCTCACGCTCCCAGCCTGGTGAAGCCACACTGTGTCAGTGCCAAAGCTTCCACGCTCCCCACCTGCAGAAGCGAAGAATTCACCAGCAGTGTGCCATTTATGTTTATTTACTAAAGATTAAGATCTGTGTCCTTTATGATTAAAACAAGAAATGACCATAGACCCAACTATGAAAGCTAAAACTCAAAGTCTTCTAGGAGAAATCACAGAAAAAAATATTTTCATGACTTTGGGTTAGGAAGACAATTCATATACAAATCAGAAAGAGCACAGAAGACAAGATTGAAAATTCACCTTTATAAAAATCTAAAAACCTTGGGGCCAGCACTGTGGCAAAGTGGGTTAAAGCCCTGGCCTACAGTGCAGGCATCCCATATGGGGCTCTGGTTCAAGTCTCAGCTGCTCCACTTCCAATCCAGCTCCCTGCTAATGTGCCTGGGAAAGCAGCGGAGAATGGTCCAGGTGCTTGGGCCCCTGACCCATGTGGAAGACCCGGAAGAATCTCCTGGCTCCTGGCTTTGGATCAGCTCAGCTCAGCTCCAGCCATTGTGGCCATTTGGGGAGTGAACCAGTGTATAGAAGACCTCTCTCTCTCTCTCTCTCTCTGTGTCTCTACCTCTCTCTGTAACTCAAATAAATAAAATAAAAAAGTAAAAACCTCTGCCCATCCAAAGGTGCTATTAGTAAAATGGAAAAATTCAGACTTGGAGAGAATATTTGTAATATATATTTGATAAAGGATTTATGTCCAAAAATATTTTATTTTATTTTTTAATAATTACATCAGGTTTTAAAAAAAGATTTATTATATTTATTTAAAAGGCAGAGTTACAGGGAGAGATGCACACAGAGAGATCTTTCATCCACTGCTTCATTCTCCAAATGGCAGCAATGGCCAGGGCTGGGCCAAGACAAAGCCAAGAGCTAAGTGCCAAGAACTCCATCTGGTTGCTCACATAGGTGGCAGGGACCCAGGCACTTGCCATCTTCTTCTGCCTTCCCTACCACATTAGCAGGGAGCTGGTTTGGAAGTGGAACAGTCAGATTTGAATTGGTACCCATATGGTGATGCTTGTGTGGCTTAACCTGCTGTGCCACAATGCTGGTCCAAAAATTAGAAGTATTTAAAAAATATTCCTACATACCAGTAATAAAACACAAGCAATTACATTTAAATATGAGCAAAGTACTTGAACCAGTATGTCATAAAAGAAGTTAATGGAAAGACTTTAAGGCATATGAATGGGTCCTCAAAAAGTATCATTATTATCTATCAGAGGAATTCAAATTAAAACCCAAAAATGAGATACCACTACAGATATGCTAGAATCAATTGTTAAAAAGAATAATAACATGTGGTGGCAAGCATGTGGAGGAACTGGAACACGCACCCATTGCTCAGTAGAGTGTGAAATGGTGCAACCACTATGCAAAACTGAAGTTGAGAGCATCAGCATGTATCTACCTTACCACTCAACAGTTCCCCTTCTGGTACATCCCCATGAATGCATGTGTACACACTAAGATTCATTTGCATGTGAATGTTAATAGAAGCCTAATTTATAATTTCCTCAAACTGGAAACAAAAATCAGGAGAATGGATAAACAAATTGTGGTACAATAATACAATGGAGTTCTAGTCTGCAGTGAAAAAGAACAACCATTGATAAAAGCAACAAAAAGAAAGACTTTTAGAAACATTAGTTTGAGAGAAAGAAGCCAGATACTAAATAAGGATATATCTGTATTACTCCATTTACATCAAGTTCAAGATACAAAGAAATTAGTATATGTGATAGAAGAAGCAGGGAAATTTGGAAGATGATGGAAATATGTTACATCCTTGTCTAAAGAGTACATATACAAATTCATCATTTTTTTTAATGTAAAAGTTCACTTTAATATTTATGCATTTTTTACCTATAAATAATATGTGCAAGTACCCGAATAAAGCACTGATAATGTACTAATATATTTTAATCTACTTGAAAAGTGGAGTAAGAGTGAGAGAGTATAGGGTCTGGCACAGTTGGAGTCCCGGCTGCTCCACTTCTTATTCAGCTCCCTGCTAATGTGCCTGTGAAAGCCGTGGAAGATGCCCCAAGTCCTTGGGCCCTGCACCCATGTGGAAGACCAGGTGAATCTCCTGGCTCCTGGCTACGGCTTGGCCCGGTGCTGGCCATGTAACCATTTGGGGAGTGATCCAGCAGATGGAACATCTCTCTCTCTCTCTCTCTCTCTCTCTCTCTCTCTCTCTCTCTTTCTCCCTTTAACATTAAAAAGTAAATCTTTTTTTTTTTAATTGAATGTATAAAAAAAGCAGAAACAATTGCCCCAATGTGGTCGATCATTAGCATTTCCCCCAGTCTTAGCTTCAATGCACATTTTGTGTGGATGAAATATTGCACAAACTTTATTTTGCTTTTCCTTCTTATCAGCACATCATAAGCACTTTCTAATGACAGTGGAAACTTCACATCAATCATTTCAAATGGCTGAGTCATAGTTCACCAAGCACATCTGCTGTCAATTATTTATCGTCCCCTTAATGCTGGACCTTCTGCGTTTTCATTTTTTCACTGCTATCAACAGTGCTCAGAAAAAAGCTAGGTACCTAGAGTTTTTATTTTCTACATTTTAGAGTATTCCTCTCAGTAACATTCCTAGACATCAGTCAGTTGTCATTTAAAAAATAAAAGAGTAGAAAAAATGGCAGTGAAATCCTACAATGGCAGTCTCTGCTCAGTGGCACAGTGCCCTGACATCCTGCTATGGAGGAGGCGTCCTGGGCTGATTTAACCTTTATCAGCGAGTGTTCGGGGCCAGAGGCCTGGGAGAGGCATGAGGCAGACTAGGGGTAGGGGAGGGCGGACAGCACCGGCCCTGCTCTTGTGACTCACTGTGAAAGGAATAGGGAAGAATTAAGGAGAGCTTCACAGAAGAGGTGAGGTTTTAAGTGGCCCAAAAGACTGATATGGTAACTAATCAGTTAGTGAAAGTTCAGGTGAGCTGGACTTCTTACAACCCTGCAAAGTATTGTTATCTCTTTAATTGTCAGCTTGATACGCCCACCTTCCCAGGATGAACCTTTCTCCTTCAGTACCAGGGCACATGCTCAGACCCCACCCTGTTTGTATATCCCAATAAGGTTCCACACACACCCCACCCCCTACCTCATAAAAAAGGCCAACAGCAGGGCAGAAGTCTCTTTTTTGCCTCGGGCCATGTTTAGATACTGCTCTCATTCTCTCCCTCCCCGTCTCCCTCTCTCCCTTCTTCCCTTCCTCCCTTCTCTTTACAAGCAGCCCTTTGGCCCACTTATCATGGGTGTTTCTCTAGGTGGGGCAGCCTACACTTGTTATCTGAATGTATGCTTATTCCCTCACTGTTAAATTACTCCTGTCCCTGTTTACCCATGTTACTAGTTTTTGCTTAAAGGTCTTACCTTTGTGTAAGGCAAGAACCTACAGTAAAAATTAAATGCTCATACCCACATCAGGATGAGCAGGGCATTGCTGGACAGGAAGGAAGCAGTAGGAATGAGCTGCAGAAGCACAGCATTACAGGTGATGGGATTATTAGGCATTAAAGTGACACCCATAAAAAAATCCCCACAAATTAGAGGTGCTGGTATTGGAGGAAGTAGATGAAGAGGATGCCAGCATCCCATATCAGAGCATTGGTTTGGGTCCTGGCTGCTCAGCTTACAATCCAGCTCTCTGCTAATGTGCCTGGGAAAGCAGCAGAAGATGGCCCAAGTACCAGGGCCACCCATTAGAGAGACCCAGATGGAGTTCTGAGCTTCTGGCTTGGGCCTTACCCAGCCCTGGCTATTGTTCTGTTGCAGCCATTTGGGGAGTGAACCAGCAAATGGAACAAGACCTCTCTCTCTCTCTCTCTCTCTCTCTCTCTCTCTCTCTCTCTCTCTCTCCCCCCCCTCCCTCCCTACCTTTCTCCCCCTCTTCCTCTCCCTCCCCCTCTCCCCTCCCCCTCTGCTGTGGTGGAATGAGAAGGCCATGCCAAGATGGCCACTGGCAATGGAAACTGACTGGCAACAGGCTGTGATTAGATGGGTTCAGAAAACCACATGGCAACAGAGCCTGCCTGGCAATAGGATGTGATTGGATGGCTTCAGAAACTGCCTGGCAACAGGCTGTGATTGGTTAGGGCATAGACTGCCCCTTGACTGGATTGGCTGCCTTGGCTATATAAGCTGCTGTACCAACTGAAATAAACGAGTCTGCAGGCTGCTCACCTCTGGCCTGCTTTCACCCGGCTCCTGGGGTCTGTGTGGTGACTCTGAGTCTCTTGCCCCCACTGCGCTCCTCCTCTTAGACCGAATCCACAGCAACACTCTGCCTCCCTCTCCCATAAATAAATCAGTCTTTAAAAGTAAAGTGACACCATCCTATCTGTGGTTTTAGAATTTTCTGGCAATGCTCTAGTTGGAGGGGAAGGACTGCAAATGGAGAAGGAGACCTATATTAGGGACAGGTGGAAAAAACAAGAGACATCTGAGAAATCAGCAGTAGTAGTAGAATTAGGGTGGAGGAAATTATTTAGAAGTATTTGAGAACAAGGCTTTAGATCGCCTGGGTGCTATGAGAGAAGGGGAGAAATTTTATTCCAAGACAACTTTTTGTGGGATTTCCAATCCTTGTATGCCATCTGTCAAGTCTTTTATGATTTCTAATCTGTAAAACAAAGAGATTAGACTAGGTGAGGAGTGTATTGGACTCATGATGTCATTTTTCCCTCCTATATCAAGGGCTAATGTTGCTTACAGAATACGACAGCATCCCAGGCATCAACCACCACTGAGGAGATTTGCTTGCCCTGGATTTGGTGAGCCCCAAGCTTATTCCCAGCTCTGAAGGTATGATTACAATTTACATCACGTCATTCTTCAAGGAGGAAGTAGAACTAGAACAACTATTGTTAAAGAAGAATCTGTTAGGAGTACTATGCTTGAAATAATGTGAGTCTGTCTCCACATCTGGGGAATTCGAATTTAATGAGATAAATTTCTCACAGTCAGAAGGTAAATAGTAATCATTACTGGATAATCAAAACGACAGTCAAGTCCCTGTAATTACAATAGTTCCATAGTTCCCATCACTTTCAGAACCATATTCTCCAAAGAATTTAACATCTAAAATATATGTAGAGAATAACTTACAGGGTCCAGCACCGTGACTCAGCAGGTTAAGTGGGCCTGCAGCAACAGTGTCCCGTATGAGTGCCAGTTCAAATCCCAGCTGCCCACTTCTGGTCCAGCTCCCTGCTGATGCACCTGGGAAAAGCAGTGGAAGATGGCCCAAGAACTTGGGCTCCTGTACACACGTGGAAGACCCAGAAGAAGCTCCTGCTCCTGGCTTCGGCTTGACTCAGTCCCGACCATACAACCAGGAGGACTCTCTCTGTAACTCTGCCTTTCAAATAAATAAATAAAATCTTTTTAAAACCAAAATAAACTTACAGCCCTTCTCTTGAACTAAGTTTAACTGCCATGGTTATTCACTTTTTTTGTAAAACAGGATACATTTACCTATGTAAATGTATATGTAACCTATATGTAACCAAGTGCAAATAAAACCAAATGGGAAATGCAGAGAGACACACACAGGCAGAAAGAGAAAGAGATCTTCTATCTACTGGATCACTCCCCAGATATCTACAAGAGCAGGGGCTGCTCCAAGCCAAACCCAGCTGCTGGAAACCCAAATCAGATCTCCCACATGAATGGCAGGGACTAACTGAGCCATCACTGCTGCCTCATAGCGTGCACATCTGCAGGATGCAGGAATCGAAGTGGAGCCGGGACTCAAACTCCTTGACTCTGATATAGGATATGGGCAACTGCTTGTTCCTATGATAGGATGTTTTTAAAGGTTTATATCTTTATTTCAAAGGCAGAATTATAGGGTGATGGAGAAGAGGGGAGGGAAAGAGACATAGAGAGAGAGGAATCTCCCATCTCTGGTTCACAACCCAAATGGCTGCAATGGCCCAGACAAAAACTAGAAGCCCGGAGCTCCATCTGTGTTTCCCATGTGGATGCAGAAGCCCAAGCACCTGGACCACCTTCCGCTGCTTTCTCAGGCATGTTAGTAGGAAGCTAGATCAGAAGTGGAGTGGCCAGGACTTGAATCGATGCCCATGTGGGATGCTGGCACTGCAGGTGGTGCACCACAATGCTGGCCCCAATATGATATTTTAAAAGGAAAAAGTGAGAAGTTTCTGGAACCTAAGTGAAAAGATTATTCATTCTTCAAATTGGAGCACGTCTCTAGTTGTTTTGGTGTGTTTTTAACATTTCAATAATCAGTTTTTAGTGGTAGCCACCCATAAACGAATGAAAGTTAAGGAATTAAAGCTACCTATTGATATAATTTATGTTTCTAAGAGTTAGGAATGTTAACAGGAGTAAGAAAAACTGGATAAACTCAAATTCCATAGACTCCTGGGAGTGAGTTTTGATTTCTCTTCCTCCTACCCTCTTTGCCCTACTCCAGAGGGGATGGGAGAAGACCTGACTGGATGATGGTTGCTAATTTCCCTGATGTTGGCCACCACCATAGCCTTCCTGTTCCTAGCCTCAGGTCACTGAACGTGAGGTAGCAGGGAGATGCACACAGTCAGCTGTCTCTTCTCTTGACCTGGCACCAGCCTGCTCAGCACAGCAGCAACCCTTGATTCTTTTCTTCTCCCTCTACTGTTGGCTTTACTTAGGCTCAGACTGATGGCGGATGAGCTGTGTCCATCCTGAGAAAGTATTTTGTTTTGACATCACAGTGTATTTGCTTAGAATTTGGATATAAATGTCGTCAAACAGAACATGCTGTTTCCCCAGCCACAGACTCCACCACTGTGTAATGTGTCACTCCAATCCCACCTGGCTCCTGAGTGGCTTTTGATATAGACTATTGTCACCCCTCACATGTCCTCCTCTTCCTACCCCAGCACCTGCTATATACCTCAGCCCCATCTCTCCAGGAAGCACTGGTGTCTTCTCTCCCTTCCTAAGAGCTTTGTCCTCAACTGTAAATCCTGAGGGCTTCATAAATGTCTAGTACATGCTAGGTATTCAAACAGTATAAAGTAACAAGTGAATGAACAAGCACACATTCAGTTGTTTCATGGATGCACATTGTATCCCAAATACTCTGCTAGGGTTCAGTACTCTCTAAGAAAGAATTCCTTTGAAATTTGAACATCCTCCAGAGAATTCCAAGATATTTAAAAATTTATAATAGCCAAATGAAAATGTGAAGTATTAGAAAGGACCCTACTTTTAGTCTGAGAGTACATATCTACCATCATCACTTTTGCCCGAATTAGAAAAGGTAGTCAAGGCTGGTACTGTGATGCAGCAGGTTAATCTGCTGCCTGCAGTGCTGGAATCCCATGTTGGCACTGGTTCGAGTCCTGGCTGTTCCATTTCTGGTACAGCTCACTGTTAATGAACCTGGGAAAGCAGTGGAGGATGGGCCAAGTCCTTGGGCCCCTGCACCCATGTGACAGCAGACCTGCAAGAAGTTCCTGGCTCCTGGCTTCAGATTATCCCAGCCCCAGTTATTGCAGCCATTTGGAGAGTCAACCAGTGGCCGGAAGACCTCTCTTTCTCTCCCTCTTTGTCTCTGTAAATCTGCCTTTCAAATAAATAAATCTTTTTTAAAAAAGTATCCAAAGTTTCAGAAACAGTGACATCATCTGATACCTAATGTAAGCAAACCCATAAATGATATTGTGCAATGAATAACAGCAACAATGTCTTATATTTTTATAATTTTTTGTTTTAAAAGATTTGTTTATTTATTTATTTGAGGGGCAGAGTTACAGAGAGAAAGAGGCCGCAACAGTCAGGGCTGGGTCAGGCCAAAGTCAGGAGCCAGGAGCTTCATCTGGCTCTCCCACATGGGTACAAGGTACCAAGCACTCAGACAATCTTCCACTGCTTTCTCAGGCACATGAGTAGGGAGCTGGATCAGAAGTGGAGCAGCCGAGACTTGAACTGACGCCTATATGGGATGCCGGCACTGCAGGCGGTGGCTTCACCTACTGTGCCACCATGCCAACCTCTCTATATTTTATACATTTCTGAGTTCTGGTTTTGTTCTTTTTAATTCCATGCAATAAAACTTTGTTGAACTACTATACAGCACCAGGCACTGTGTTAAATGCTGGGGGTACAGTGATCCAGAAAATGTAAGCTGAGAATACGAGGAGGGTAAGAGCATGGAGGGGATAACACAGGCTTATTCTGAGTTTGACAGGTGGGCTCCTACTCCTGAGCTCTGAGCAGGAGGAAGGGCCAGTTAGGCAACACAAGGTGGAAAGGGCTGTCCCAGCAGGGGAAGCCGTGAATGTATGAGAGGGGTGGCGAGGAAGCTGGTGCCTCTAGGAGGCCACAGGAGGCCAGTGTGCTGCAGCTGACTGAGGAGTGAGAGAGTGACCAAGTTGATTCTGGAGAGCAGATACGGGTCCTTCACATGGCCTAACAGACCCAAATAAGGAGTTTGGATTTTACTCAAAATGCAGTAGGGGAAAGATCAGCAAAATTGACTATTAGATAGACTGATCAAGAATAGAGAAAGGATTCAAATTCTAAAATCAGAAATGGAAGATGAGTGATCCCTACCAAATTTAGGGAGATAAGAGCATTATTAATAGGGAATGCTATGACAAACTGTATCCTAACAGATTCTGTATCCAGGATGAAATGGATAGATTTGTAGACAAACACGATCAAAATTGACTCAAAAGAAGATGTAGAAAATATGAACAGACCTATAGCAGAGAAAGAGGTTGGATTAGTAATAACATAAAAAAGAAAACTTAGGCCCAAGTAGCTTTACTAGTGAATTGTCCTCAAATATTTAAAGATGAACATCAATCTTTCACAAACTCTTTCAAAAAATAGTAGAGGAAGGAACACTTCCCAACTGATTCTTTGAGAGCCTTATTACCCCAATACCAAAACCAGACAAAAGCATGACAGAAAAAAACTATAGACCAAAATCTCTTATGAATAGAAATACAAAAATCTCTAACAAAATACTAGTACACTAAATACAGAAACATAGAAAAAGGATTACACACCATGACCCCAGGGGATTTATGTCAGATATACAAGGTTGGTTTAATATGAAAATCAGTTGATTGGGCACAGCTTATCAATAGGATAAAGACCAATAACCAGGTGATCATCCTAATAGATATAGAAAAAGCATTTGACAAAGTTCACCATCCATTCATAATAAAAAAAAAACTTTCGAAAACTAGAAATAGAAGAGAACTTTCTCAGCTTAATAGATTTCATTCATGAAGTAGATTCCATTCACAGCTAACATGTTATTTTATGGAGAAAGACTGAATGCATTCCCCCTTAGATCAGGCACAACAGGGCTGCTTATTCTTCTTGTTTTTTTTTTTTTTTTTTTAGAAAAGATTTATCTACTTATTTATTTAAAGGCAGAGTTATAGGGAGAGGGACAGATCTTCCATCAACTGGTTCACTTTCCAAATGGCCACAATTATCAGGGCTGGATCAGGCCAAAGCCAGGATCCTGGAACTGTGTCCAGGTTTCCCACATTGATAGTAGGGGTCCAAGTGCTTGGGCCGTCTTCCGCTGCTTTCCCAGGCATATTGGCAGGGAGCTGAATTGGAACTAGAGCAGTTGAGATTTGAACTGGTGTTTGTATAGAATGCTGGTATTGCAAGTGGTGGCTTAAATGGCTCCACCACAACACTAACCCCATGACCCTTACATTTTTCAACACTGTACTGGAGGTTCCAGCCAAGGAAATTAGGCAAACAAAAGAAATCAAAGTCAGATTGGAAAGGAAGAAGGTAAAACCAGCTCTATCAGTAAGAAAAGTAGAAAGATAGGGGCTGATGGAGTAGTGAGTAAAACCACATCTTATGGCGTTAGCATCCCATGTGGGTGCTGGTTCCAGTCCCAACTGCTCTACTTCCAATGCGGCTTCCTGCTTATGTGCCTAGGAATGCAGTGGAAGACAGCCCGAGCACTTAGGCCCCTGCACCCATGTGGGAGACCCGGAGGAAGCTCCTGGCTTCAGATTGGCCTAGCTCTGGTCATTGTAGCAATTTGAGGAGTGAACCAGCAGATGGAAGATCTTGCTCACTTTCTCTCTCTCTCTCATCTCTCATCTCTCGTCTCTCATCTCTCTTCTCTCCCTCTCTCTCCATAACTTTGCTTTTCAAATAAATTGAAGAAAATTTACAAAAAAAGATAACATGGTAGAATAAAACATTTGCTCACATTTGATAAGCAAATTGTACCTAGTATATAAATAACTATTTCTACTCAACTATGAGGAGACAAGTAGGCCAATTTTTAAAGTAGGCAAACTATTTGAATTTTTCAGATCAATACATAGAAGATTAAGAAGTACATGAAAAGATGCTCAGTATCATTAGTCATTAGGGAAAGGCTAAGAAAGCCACAGTGAGAAACTGAGGCAGGGGGGTGGGGCGGGGGCAGTGTTGATGTGGAGAACACCAGTTGGAAGATTAGAGCAAGAGTCAGAGTAAGATGATGTGTGACTGGCAACAGCTGTAGCAACAGAAGCAAGTGAAAAAAGCAGACAGATATGTTGAAGGTTGAAGCTATTGGGTTTATTTTTGGATTAAATGTGGAGAGTGACAGAGTGAGAGGTGTTAGGAATGACTTGAGAGTTTCTTGTTTGGCAACTGACTAGTTGGCAGTAATATCTACTTCCTAGAGAAGATCTATTTTTGTCCCACCAGAGCCCTATGCATAAGGCGTACTCTAAATATTTGATCAACGAAGAAATCAAAGATCAAATGTTAAACTAATTTTCCCAAATCAAACCATTAGCAGGGAGTAGGAAGCTGGTAATGGAGCCTGACCTAATTCTGAAGTTCATGTGCTTTCCATTGGGCAATCTGTTTCTGTGTTCTCTCTCTCTTTTTTTTTTTTTTTTTTTTTTGACAGGCAGAGTGGACAGTGAGAGAGAGAGAGAGAGACAGAGAGAAAGGTTTCCTTTGCCATTGGTTCACCATCCAATGCCGCCGTGGCTGGCACGCTGCAGCCGGCATACTGCACTGATCCGATGGCAGGAGCCAGGTACTTCTTCTGGTCTCCCATGGGGTGCAGGGTCCAAGCACTTGGCCATCCTCCACTGCACTCCCGGGTCACAGCAGAGAGCTGGCCTGGAAGAGGGGCAACTGGGACAGAATCCAGCACCCCGACCGGGACTAGAACCCGGTGTGCCGGCGCTGTAGGTAGAGGATTAGCCTATTGAGCTGTGGCGCCGGCCTCTGTGGTCTCTTTAATACACCTGAGGAAGGCACATCACTTCAGGAATTTACATTTAGTTATTTATATACAGAACTCATCAGTGCTATTTTACAAGTATCTATTTTTAAATTTTTGAAAGGCAGAGGGACAGAGAGAGACAAACAGAGAGGTGTTCCATCTACTGGTTCACTCCCCAAATACCCACAGGAGCTAAAGCCAGGCCAGGGAAAAGCCAGGAGCCTGGAATTCAATCTGTGTCTCCCATGTGTATGGCAGGGATCCAACTACTTGAGCCACCACTGCTGTCTCTCAGTATGTGCATTGAAAAGAAGCTAGAGTATGAAGTAGAGCCAGAACTTGAACTGAGGCAATTGATATGGGATGTGGGCATCCCAAGTGGTGTCTTAACTGCTGCATCACATGCAGGCCTTAGGAATTTACATTTAAAAAGATAACAGGGGCAGGCATAAGCTTTATAGAAGATAACACTCATGTAAGATAAAATGTATGTACGTAAGTTTGTAACCTGGTTGCTAATTTGAACTTTTCACTATGTGAGGAAGTAAATTGTTTCAGCATGCGTATGTGAGAAAACAATAGAATCACCTTGTCTTGATATATGACATTTCCAATCACCGAGCGTAAAAATTTAGAGGACAAATCCACAGTTCAATGGGTTAGAGACAGTTTTTGTCTTTGACAGATGAAACTGTTTGCTCCTAACACTAAATGCTTTCCTTGGGTCAGGGCGGCTGGCTTCTGTTAGTAACTTTCATATGCAATTTTGGAAAAGTATTTCATTCTTAGGCTAAGTACTGTGCTTACATAGAAGGAAGACTTCAAGAAAACTCCAGTACTGCTCCCCACATAATAGCCAAAGAAAGGGCATCCTGCAGGAACAATGAGGGTGAGAGTTCAAAGAATGGAGAAAAAAGACACAACAGAGGTACAGAGCAAGCTTCATACTGAAGAACCCAAGACCAGTAGCCATGAAATGGGCAGTTAGCATGGCCAGGGAGACCCTGCCCAATGCTATCTGTCTGGCACTCTTAACAGCTGAACTTGTGCCCCCTAAGTAATATCTCTTTAGGTTGTGGTGGAGTTTCTCAAATTTTTTTAAAGGTTTATTTATTTGATTTTTTTTGTTTATTTATTTATTTATTTTTTTACAGGCAGAGTGGACAGTGAGAGAGAGAGAGAGAGAGAGAGAGAGAGAGAGAGAAAGGTCTTCCTTTTTGCCGTTGGTTCACCCTCCAATGGCCGCCGCGGTCGGCGCGCTGCGGCCGGCGCACCGCGCTCGTCCGATGGCAGGAGCCAGGAGCCAGGTGCTTTTTCCTGGTCTCCCCATGGGGTGCAGGGCCCAAGCACCTGGGCCATCCTCCACTGCACTCCTGGGCCACAGCAGAGGGCTGGCCTGGAAGAGGGGCAACCGGGACAGAATCCGGTGCCCCGACCGGGACTAGAACCCGGTGTGCCGGCGCCGCAAGGCGGAGGATTAGCCTGTTGAGCTACGGCGCCGGCCTAAAGGTTTATTTATTTGAAAGACTGATGGGATGGGAGTGGGGAGGGAGATAGTGTCCATCCTCTGGTTCACTCCCAAAATGACCACAACAGCCAGCGCTAGGCTAGGCTGAAGCCAGAAACTGGAAATCCCATCCAGGGCTCCCATGTGGGTGGCAGGGACCCAAGTACTTGGGCCATCACCTGCTGCCTCTGAGGTGCATCTGCAGGAAGCTGTATCAGAAACAGTCAGCAGGACCCAAACCAGCACTCCAGTAGGGCAGGCAGACATCCCATGCAGCAGTTTAATCCACAGCACATGACACTACCTGCCCCAGATTCTCTATGTTTTTAAACCTTTGCTCTCTTAGGTAAAATTACAGTTCAATTTCCCACCTGCTCTGTTCTCCAGGCACTGACTCTGACTTAGATGGCCTAGGGTCGTTTCATGTTTAGTGCTTTGCGCCAGGCAAGATTCATTCAACTTCAGAGAGGGTACTTTGCATTTACTCACGAATATTCCCATCTATGTTTGTGTTGTGATATTTAGTAGCCTTTCAGATGACCTCCACTGCTTTGGCCCCATAACAAGGAGGACATGTCTTTCTCTTTTTCCTTCCTCCTTCTCTTTCCCACCTGAAAATCAGGATTGAAGGAACTGTCAGTCACCTCAATGTAACTACAGCAGAGGAGGGGCTATTCAGTGTCACTCACCGCTCACCCATGGAGCAGGGCATAGCCTTCCAGAGAGAATCTACAGGGGAAGATGACAGAGAGATGGCTTATTCCAATCGGAAATGACGGGGAGATGGGGTTGCAGGTGGGTGAGATCTTCCTCCTTCTGCACTCCCACCAGACCTGAGCCCTGGCCAGCTCTGTCCTGCACCCTGGCATCTCCAGGGCTGGGATTTTAGGACAGGAGTTCCTCATAGGTTGATAAACCCAGGAAGTTTTCCAGAAAGTCAGCTTTCTGAGACTCTTCCTGTGACTGTTCTCCAGTGAGACTAGATGGCATTTTGCTGAAATGAGACTAGAAATAAGGATGGAAAAAGAAAGTTCTCTGTAGAACCAAGGGGGATTACTCTGGCTTGTGGGAGACCCTGTAAAATTATCTTGAGAAAAAATGGGATTTATTTATTTATGATTATTTCTTTTTTAAGGTGCTGCACCATAGCACTGGCCCTGACAATTTTTTCTTTTTTTTCATAAGATTTATTTATTTATTTATATGAAAGGTAGAGTTATAGAGAGGCAGAGAGAGAGGGGTCTTCCGTCTGCTGGTTCACTCCCCAAATGGCCACAAGGCCACAGCTGGGCTGATCCAAAGCCAGGAGCTGGGAGCTTCTCCTGGGTCTCCTATGCGGGTGCAGGAGCCCAAGGAGTTGGGCCATCTTCTACTGCTTTCCCAGGCCATGGCAGAGAGCTAGGTAGGAAGTAGAGCAGCCGGGACTCGAACCAGTGCCCATATGGGATGTTGGCACTGCAGGCTGAGGCTTTACCTGACAGTTTTTTTAAGACTTGGACTATGTCTCTCTATTCTCTCATAGTTCTAGGATTTCTGATGAGAAATCAGCCATAATACTAATGGGAAAACTTCTGAAAAGATCATAATTTGGCATTTCTGAAACTAATCTGGTGTTTCTCTTGTGCACATTTTAGAATCTTTATGTTTTCTTTTGGAAGTTTGTCTACACTGTTTTGTGGTGAAGATCTTTTCTGGTGAAAATGTCTGTTAGGAATTCTATGTGGCTTGTGTACTTATAAGTCCCTTTCTTTCTTCAAATTAGAGAAATTTTCTGTAATTATTTCACTGAATAAGTCTTTTAATCTATTCTCTCTTTCCTTCAGGAACTCCTAAGACCCATATATTGGGTCGTTTGATAGTATCCCATAGATCTCCAACACTGTTTTTAATATTTTTAATTTCTTCTTTTTTTGGTCTAACATATTTCCAAAGATTTGTCTTCTCATTCTGATACTCTTTCTTCTGCCTCACTAAGTCTGTTGTTAAGGCTTTCCACTGTATTTTTTTGTTTTAAGATTTATTTATTTATTTGAAAGGCAGAATTACAGAGAGGCAGAGGAGAGAGAGAGAGAGAGAGAGAGAGAGAGAGAGAGAGAAGTCTTTTATCCACTGGTTTATTCTCCAATGGCCACAATGGCCAGAGCTGGGCCATTTCGAATCTAGGAACCAGGAGCCAAGAGCTTCTTCTAGGTCTCCCACACAGGTGCAGGGACCCAAGGACTTGGGCCATCTTCTGCTTTCCAAGGCCATAACAGAGAGCTAGATCAGAAGTGAAGCAGCTGGGACTCGAACCAGCACCCATATGGGATACCGGCATTGCAGGTGGCGGCTTTACCCGCTATGCCACAGCTCTGGTGCCTCCAACTGTAATTTTTTATTTCACATATTGAATTCTTTATTTCTAATAATTCAGTTTGATTTCTCATCAAAATCTCAGTCATGGGAAAATTTTTCATCCATTTCATGTATGGATTTCTTTTTAACTCATGAATTTGCTCCTCATTGCTTCTGAGTAATCTTATGATCATTCTTTTGAATTTTTTTTCTGGCATTCCATCAATATCTTCATCATTACATTCTAATTTTGAGGTGCTGTTGTGTTCCTTTGGGAGAGTCATGTTGTCTTATTATTCTTGAATTTCTGCATTTACGTTTGGGCATTTGTGGAAATACTTGTTGATTTTCTCTTCTGATGGCTTTTATCTTTGAACTATGCCTCTGTGGCTTAGTGGAGTGTCTGCTCTTTCAGTGAATACCCCAGGGGTATGTTTGGGGTATAGCCAGGCAGCTCTGGAAGGGGTGAGTATCCAGGGTGACACCCAAGTTGGCATGGTAGATCTCTATGATCAGCAGCATGGATAGTATGACCACCTCTGTTGGCATAATCACACTCTCACCTCCTCTCTTCCAAAGGTGACCAGTGCCTGGCTGTTAGCCCACAGTGGCTGCAACGCTCACCCATGCTGCCGCATGAACTGCATAAAGGATCTGTGAAGTCCTTAGTGTGAGCATGGATCCCTCTGCAATGACCCACCCCCGGCAGTCAGGGAGTTCTGAGCCTCTGGTACCAGACACAGTGATTGCCCGGAGCCCCAGCTACACACTGCAGCACATCAGCAGTCACAGAGTTCTCATGGCTACAGTGTGTAAGGCTTCCGCAATCACAGGATGTAGAGCCCTGCTCTGCCTTGCTACCCTGTCTGTACATGAAGGAAGCACTAGCGCTCCCAGAGCCAGCTGCCTGTGGGTGCTTTGCCTTAGCAGTTTGAGCTGTGGTGCCTGTAACATGTTGAGAGGCTGCAGGCATCTCACAGTCCTCCATGGGTGCCCGGCCCCTGGTCCATCCTCCTAGCCAGACTCAGACTCAGTGCAGAACATGAATTTTTTCCTCTGGTAAAGTCACCTGATCACACCCATGCACAAGAGCCACCCCTGTCTCTACTTGTGTCAAAATGGCACCTTCTTCCCGCCAGCTGCCAGGTGCCCTTGTGAAGGGATGGGGGGAAGGAAAAGCATTTTGCTTTTGCTGGATTAGGTGGCTACCCTGCTCCCCATTGGGGTTCCAAACTGGACTCAGTTTGTCAGTTTCCTCTTCACTGAGTGTTTCCTTTGTAGTGTGGAAGCTTCTCAGCTTGATGTAATCCCATTTGTCTATTTTTTATTTGATTGCCTGTGCTTCTGGGGTCTTTTCCGAGAAGCCTTTGTCTATACCAAACTCCTGCAGAGTTTCCCTGATGTTTTCCCCTAGTAATTGATGGTATCAGGAATTAGATGTAGATTCTTGATTAATTGTGAGTTGCTTTTTGTATCATGTGTAAGGTCTTGTTTAATACTTCTGCATGCATAGATTCAATTTTCCCGGCACCATTTTTTGAAGACACTGTCTTTTCTCCAGGGATTGATGTTATCTCATTTGCAAAAGATTGGTTGTATCTGCATGGATTGATTAATTTATGGGGATTCTATTCTGTTACATTGGTCTACATGTCTGTCTTTGTGCCAGTACCAGGCTGTTTTGATTGTAACTGCCCCGTAGTATGTCTTGAAATCTGGTATTGGGGTGCCTCTGGCTTTGTTTTTGTTTTTTAAAATTGCTTTAGCTATTTGGAGTCTCTTGTATTTCAATATGTATTTTAGCATCATTTTTTCTAGATCTGAAAAGAATGTCCTTGGTGTTTTGTTAGGGATCACACTGAATCTATAAATTGCTTTGGGTACTATAGATGTTTTGATGATGTTAATTCTTCCAGTCTATGAACATTGAAGATTTTTTCCCCCATTTTTTGTGTCTTCTTCTATTTCTTTCTTTCTTTAATGCTTTATAATCTTTTTAAGATTCATTTTTGATTAACTTTATATACTGAAGACCAACTCTATACTAAGTAAAGATTTCAACAGTTTGCATCCATACACACAGACACACATACAAAGTATAAAGCACTGTTTGAGAACAAGTTTTGCAGTTAATTTTCATAATACTACTCATTAAGGACAGAGGTCCTACATGAGGAGTAAGTGCACAGTGACATCTGTTGTTAATTTAACAATATGCTTATTTATGCCATCAGTGATCCCCCAAGGCTCTTGCCATGAGCTGCCAAGGCTATCAAAACCTTTTGTAACCACAAACTCCATCAGTATTTAGACAGGGCCATGAGCAAAGTGGAAGTTCTCTCCTCCTTTCAGAGAAAAGTACCTCTTTCTTTGATGGCCCCTTCTTTCCACTGGGGTCTCATTCACAGAGATCCTTCATGTAGAAAATTTTTTGCCACAGTGTCTTGGCTTTCCGTGTCTGAAATGCTCTCATGAGCTTTTTAGCCAGACCAGAATGCCTTAAGGGCTGATTCTGAGCCAGGGTGTTGTTTAGGGCGTTTGCTATTCTATAAGTCTGCTGTATGGACTCTTTCCCATGTTGGAACATTCTCTCCTTTTTAATTCTATCTATTGTTTTACCAAACACTGGTCTTATTTATGTGATCCCTTTGACACTTATTCCTATCTATATGATACATTACACACTTAATATGATCATTTTAACACATAATATGGCATTAGTACCACCCAGCTTAATGGGGCTTGGAGTCCCACGGCAAGCTTTACCCTTAGGGGGAAGTCAATGGGAATGTGTGCTGAACTGTATAACTCTTTCCTGTCTTATTCTCACTCTTATTTTTTACTGGGACCTATTTTCAATTTGGTTTATACACCTATGATTAATTCTATGTTAAGTAAAGAGTTCAACCAATGGTATTAAGTAGAAAAAAATAAAATAATAAAAAAATAATAAACTGTTACCCAACAGTCAAGACAAGGGCTATTCAAGACATTGCTTTTCATAGTGTGAATTTCACTTCTACAGGTTTCCTTTTAGATGCTCTGTTATTTATCACAGATCAGGGAGAACATATGGTATTTGTCCCTTTGGGACTGGCTTATTCCACTAAGCAAGAAGTTTTCCAGATTCATCCATTTTGTTGCAAATGACTAGATTTCATTTTTTAACCACTGTGTAGTATTCCACGGAGTACATATCCCATAATTTCCTTATCCAGTCTTCTGTTGACAAGCATTTAGGTTGATTCCATGTATTAGCTATTATGAACAGAGCTGCAATAAACATAGGGGTGCAGATAACTCTTATTTACTGATTTCATTTCCCTTGGGTAAATTCCCAGGAGCGGGATGCCTAGGTCATATTGTTGGACTATATTCAGATTTCTGAGGTATCTCCAAACTGTCTTCAATAATGGTTTTACCAATTTGAATTCCCACCAACAGTGGATAAGGGCACCCTTTTCCCCACATCCTTGCCAGCATTTGTTGTTCGTTGATTTCTGTATGAAAGCCATTCTGCCTGGGGTGAGGTGAAGCCTCATTGTGATTTTGATTTGCATTTCCCTGATGGCTAGTGATCCTGAGCAATTTTTCATGTGTCTGTTTGCCATTTGGATTTCCTCTTTTGAGAAATGTCTGTTTAAGTCCTTTGCTCATTTCTTGATTGGGTTGTTTGCTTTGTTGTTGTTGAATTTTTGGATCACTTTCTATATTCTGGTTATTAATCCTTTATCAGTTGCATGGTTTGCAAATAATTTCTCCCAATCTTTCAGTTGCCTCTTCAATTTCCTAATTATTTCTTTTGCAGTACAGAAGCTTCTCAATCTGATGTAATCCCATTTGTTAATTTTGGTTTTTATTGCCTGAGCCTCTGGGGTCTTTTCCAGGAACTCTGCCTTTGCCAGTGTCTTGCAGGGTTTCCCCAATGCTCTCTAGTAATTTGATCTCCATACTGTCTTCCACAGTAACAGTGGATTAGAGTACCTTTTCCACCACATCCTTGCCAGCACTTATTGTTTATTTCTGTATGAAAGCCATTCTAACTGGGTTGAGGAAGCCTTATTGTGGTTTTAATTTGCATTTCACTGATGGCTAGTGATCGTGAGCATTTTTTCATGTGTCTGTTGGCCATTTGGATTTCCTCTTTTGAAAAATGTCTGTTCTGTTCCTTTGTGCATTTCTTAACTGGGTTGCTTGTTTTGTTGTTGTGGAATTTCTTGATCTCTATATATTCTGGATATTAATCCTTTATCAGTTGAATAGTTTGAAAATAATTTCTCCCATTCTATTGGTTGTCACTTCCCTTTGCTGGTTGTTTCTTTTGCAGGGCAGAAGCTTCTCAATTTGATGGAATACCATTTGTCACTTTGCTTGTCCCTCTGGGGTTGTTTCCAGGAACTCTTTTTTATTTTAAAGATTTATTTACTTATTTGAAATTCAGAGTTACACACAGAGAGAGGAGAGGCAGAGAGAGAGAGAGAGAGAGAGAGAGAGAGAGAGAGAGAGAGAATCTTCCACCTGATGGTTCACTCCCCAGTTGGCCACAATAGCTGGAGCTGTGCCAATCCAAAGCCAGGATATAGGAGCTTCTTCCCGGTCTCCCACGTGAGTGCAGGGGCCCAAGGACCTGGGCCATCCTCTACTGCTTTCCCAGGCCATATCAGAGAGCTGGATTGGAAGTGGAGCAGCCAGGACTCAAACTGGCACCCGTATGGGATACTGGTATTGCAGGCAGCATCTTTACCAGCTGTGCCACAGTGCCGGCCCCTCCATCTGTTTTTGTATCAGTACCAGGCTATTTTGATTATAACTGCCCTGTAATATGTCTTGAAATTTGGTATTGTTCTGGTTCCAGCTTTGTTTCTGTTGTACAATATTGCTTTAGCTCTTTGGGATATCCTGTGTTTCCATATGAATTTCAGCATCAATTTTTCAATATCTGAGAAGAATTCCTTGGAATTTTATTAGTATTGCATTGAATATATTGCTTTTGGTAGTTTGGATATTTAATTATATTAATTCTTCCAATCTACAAACATAGAAGATTTTTCCATTTTTGGTCTCTTCTATTTCTTTCTTTAATGATTTCTAATTGTCATCTTGGAGATCTTTGACGTGCTTGGTTAAATTTATTCCAAGGTATTTGATTTTTTTGTAGCTATTGAGAATGAGATTGATCTTAGTTTTTTCTTCAGTAGCATTGTCTGTGTATACAAAGGCTATTGCTTTTTTCGTGTAATTTTATATCCTGCTACTTTACCAAACTTTTCTATGAGTTTCAGGAGTCTCTTACTGGGATCTTTTGGATCCCCTAAATATAGAATCATGTCATCTGCAAATAGGGATAGTTTGACTTTCTTCTCCCAATTTGTATCTCTGAATAGTGATGGTGAGAGTGGGCTTCCTTGACTGGTTCCAGATCTCAGTGGGAATGCTTCCAACTTTTCTCCACTCAATAGGACACTGACCATGTGTTTTTTATAAATTACCTTTATTGTGTTGAGGAATGTTACTTCTATACCCAATTTGCTTAACGTTTTCATCATGAAAGGGTGTTGTAATTTATCAAATGCATTCTCAGCATCTATTGAAATAATCATATGGTTTTTGTTCAGCAGTTTGTTACTGTGATGTATCACATTGAATAATTTGCAAAATGTTGAACCATCCCTGTATACCTGGAATAAATTCCACTTAAAATGGTGAATGATCTTTCTGATGTGTTGTTGGATTTGATTGGCTAGTATTTCGTTGAGTATTTTTGCATCTGTGTTCATCAGGGAAATTGATCTGTAGTTCTCTTTCTCAGTTGCATCTTTTTCAGGTTTAGGAATTAAGGTGATTCTGGCTTCATAAAGATTTTGAGAGAATTTTCCCTTTCCATTATTTGAATAGTTTAAGAAGAATTGGAGTTAGTTCTTTAAATGTCTGGTAGAATTCAGCAGTGAAACCATTTGGTCCTGGGCTTTTCTTAGCTGGGAGTGTCTTTATTACTGATTCAATTTCTGTCCTGGCTATTGGTTGTTTATGTTTTCCCTGTCTTCATGACTCACCTTAGTAAGTTGCATGTGTCTAGGAATCTATTCATTTCTTCTAGATTTCTTGATTTGTTGGTATACAGCTTTTTATAGTGATTTCTGATAATTCTTTTTATTTTTGTGGTGTCTGTTACATTTCCTTTTTCATTTCTACTTTTGTTGATTTGGTCTTCTGTCTCTATTTTGGGTTATTTGGGCCAATGGTGTGTCAACCTTTTTTTTTTTTTTTTTTTCAAAAAAACAGCTTTTCTTTTTGCTGTTCTTTTGTACTTTTTTTATTTCAATTTTGTTTATTCTCTATTTTAATTATTTCTTTTTTCCTACTAGTTTTGGTTTTGGTTTGCTGTTGGTTTTCCAGATCCTTGCAATGCATTGGTAGCTCATTTGTTATTATAAGTTTTGATATGTTGTATTCTTTTCTCCATTAGTTTTCAGAAATTTTTATTTCTCTTTTGATGTCTTCTGTGACCCAGTGTTCATTTTTCATGTTGTTAAGTCTCCCTGTGTTTACATATGTTCTAGAGGTTCTTGAGTTGTTGATACCCAGCTTCATGCATAATGGTCAGACACACAGTATGATTTTTATGTTTTGAATTTGCTGAAACTTACTTTATGGCCTAGCATGTGATCCATTCTAGAGAAAGTTCCATGCACTGGTGAGAAGAGTGTGTATTCTGCCACTTTAAGATGAAAAGTTCTGTAGATTTCATTAGGTCCTTTTGGTCTATAGTGTCGATTAAGTCTGTTGTTTCCTTGCTAATTTTTTGTCTGGTTGATCTGTTCATTGCTGAAAGTAGAGTATTGAGGTCCCCCATTACTATTGTATGGGAGTCAATGACTCCCTTTAGATCCACTAACATTTCTTTTAAATAGCTAGGTGCCCTTAATTATGTGCATAGACGTTTGTAACAGTCAGATCTTCCTACCAAATTGATCCCTTGGTCATTACATAGTGCCCTGTGTCTCTTTTAACTGTTTCTAAAATAGACTTTAGTCTATTTTGTCTAATATTAGGATGGCTACACCAGCTATTTTTTGGTTTCTGATAACATGGAATATCTTTTTCCATCCTTTCACTTTGTCTGCATGCATCTTTGTTGGTGAAATGTGTTTCTTGTAGGCAGCAAATAGATGAGTTTTGTTTTTTAATCCATTTACCTGGTCTGTATCTTTTAGCTGGAGAGTTGAGGCCATTTAAATTCAAGGTGACCACTGGTAAGTAACCACTTGGCCCTGCCATTTTCCCATAAATATTCCTTTTGCTTACTTTGGATTTCCTTTGTGCTTTTACCTTCTTTTTGTAGTTATGACCACGTTTCTGTGTTTCTGTGTGTAGCACATCCCTAAGCATCTTTGGTAAGGCTGGATGAGTAGAACTGCCCACAGTGAGTGCCCAAAGTCACATCCACAACCTGAGCCTTCCCATGCAACCACAGTGTTTTCATAGTCCTGACACACAATGCTCTCACAGTCATGAGCACCTAGCCCCCTGTCAATTCTCCCAGCCAGATTCAGGCACCTCCACTTGGCTGAATGATGGGTGCGTGGACATAAGCTGGCACAGCTGTTTTTTATGTCCAAAATGGCACCCTCCCTCTCAGCCAGTTACAGGATGAATGTGCTGGGTGGTTGGGGAGAGAGAAATGTGAGTCCTTTATTCCCTCTAGGTTGACAGGTACACTGTCCCCCAGAGGGCTCCAAGCCGGATTCATGCCAGGCTCTTCCCACAGCTTTATTGCCAGTGGCTTGGGCTGCTGAAGTCTGGTCTTACCAGACTCTCCAAATCTGGTGCTGACGCTCTCGGCTGCTGGATCCTGTTTGATGAGTGTCCACATCCTCCACATTGGTACATAGTGTCCCTCTAATTTGAATGGTGTTTCTGCTGCAGTTTTCTCCCTAACTCTTCCCTCTGTTTTCACTCTGTACTTTTTTTAACCATCTTTCCCTGAACTAAAGTAGTAAAGCTCCCACCCTATTCCAGAGAACCACCTTCTGGGAGGGTCTTTATTACTGAATCAGTCTCTGTCTTGATTATTGGTCTATTTAGGTTTTCTATGTCTTCATGACTCAATTTTGGCAGATTATATGTGTCCAGGAATATCCATTTCTTCTAGATTTTCCAATTTGTTGGCATATAGTTGTTTGTAGTAATTCTTAATGATGATTTTTATTTCTGTGCTTTCCTTTGTAACATCTCCTTTTTCAACTCTAATTTTATTCATTTAGATTTTCTACCTTTTTTGGTTAGTTGAGCCAATAGTGTTATCAGATTTGTTTATTTTTTCAAAATCTGCTCTTCATTGCACTAATCTTTTGTATTTTTTGTTTCATTTATTTTATTTCTTCCCTAATTATTTCATTCCACTTATAAATCTGTGGTTTGCTTGTTTTTGTTTTTCTAAGTCTCATTGAGATTAATTGGTAGCTCATTTATTTGATACCTTTCCAATTTTTTGATGTAGGCACTAATTGCTATAAACTTCCCTCAATACTGCTTTCGCTATATCCCATAAGTTTTGATATGTTGTGTTGTCATATTCATTCATTTCTTTTTTAAAAAGATTTATTCATTTACTTGAAACACAAAGAGAGACAGAGGCAGAGAGAAAATGAGAGAGAGAGAGAGAGAGAGAGAGAGAGAGAGAGAGAGAGGTCTTCCATATTCTGGTTCAATCCCCAAATGGCAGCAATGGCTGGAACTGGGCGGATCTGAAGCCAGGAGCCAGGATCCTCCCCTGGTCTCCCATAAAGATGCAGGAACCCAAGCACCTGGGCCATCTTCCACTGTTTTCCCAGACCATAGCAGAGAGCTGAATTGGAAGAGGAGCAGCTGGGACATGAACCAGCATCCATATGGGATTGCTGGCGCCACAGGTAGAGGCTTAGCTCACTATGCCACAACACCAGCTCCATATTTGTTCATTTTTAGGAATGTTTTAATTTCCCTTTTGATTTCTTCTGTTATCCACTGTTCATTTGGGAGCATGTTGTTCAGTTTCTATGTGTTTGCTTCTGTTCTTGAGATTATTGGGTTGTTGATTTTCAGCTTCATTCCATTGTGGTCAGAGAAGATGCATGGTATGATTTTGATTTTTTTTAATTTGTTGAGACTTGATTTATGGTGTAACATAAGCTCTATCTTAAAGATACTTCCATGAACTAATGAAAAGAATGTTTATTCTGCAGCTGTGAAATGAATTATTCTATATATATCAATTAGGTCTATTTGGCCCACAGTGTAGATTCTCTGTATTTCTTTATTGATTTTTTTGTTTAGTTGTTCTGTCCATGGATGAAAGTGGGGTGTTAAAGCATGTCATTACTATTGTATTGGAGTCTGTCCCCTTTAGATCCCTTAGCATTTGATGTAAATATCTGGGTGCACTGGCTTTGGTGCAGATACATCTACTGTAGTAACATCCTCCTGTTCAAAGGATCTGTTAATCATTGCATTATGCCTTCTTTGTCTTTTTAAAAATTTATTTGACAGGTAGAATTATAGACAGTGAGAGACAGAGAGACAGAGAGAAAGGTCTTCCTTCCATTGGTTTCCCCCCCAAATGCCTGCTGCAGCAGCACTGTGCCGATCTGAAGCCAGGAGCCAGGTGCTTTCTCTTGGTCTCCCATGGGGTGCAGGGCCCAAGCACTTGGGCCATCCTCCACTGCCCTTCCGGGCCACATCAGAGAGCTGGACTGGAAGAGGAGCAACCGGGACTAGAATCCAGCACCCATATGGGATACTGGCACTGCAGGTGGAGGATTAACCAAGTGAGCCACGGCACCGGCCCCATCTTTGTCTTTTAACAATTTTTCTGTTAAAGTCTATTTTGTTTGCTATTAGGATGCTACACCTGTTCATTTTTGCTTTCTATTAACAAGGAATAACTTTTTCTCTCCTTTCACTTTCAGTCTGCCTGTATCTTTATTGGTGAAGTATGTTTCTTGAAGGCAGTAAAAAGATGGGTCGTGTTTTTTAATCCATTCAACCAGTCTGTATCTTTTTTTAAAAAAAGATTTTATTTATTATTTGAGAGGTAGAGTTACAGACAGTGAGAGAGAGAGAGAGAGAGAGAGAGAGAGAGAGAGAGACAAAGAAAGGTCTTCCTTCCATTGGTTCACTCCCCAAATGGCTGCAACGGCCGGAGCTATGCCGATCTGTAGCCAGGAGCCAGTGCTTCTTCCTAGTTTCCCATGCAGGTGTAGGGGCCCAAGGACTTGTACCATCTTCTACTGCTTTCCCAGGCCACAGCAGAGAGCTGGGTTGGAAGAGAAGCAGCCGGGACTAGAATCGGCACCCATATGGGATGCCGTCGCAACAGGCAGAGAATAACCTACTGTGCCATGGCACCGGCCCCCAGTCTGTATCTTTTAATTGGAGAATTTAAAACATTTACATTCAAGGTTATTATTGATAAGTAATGACTTGGTCCTGTCATTTTCCCATAAATATTCCTATTGTTTGTTTTGGATTTCCTTTGTGTTTTTACTAGAAAATTTTCTGCCTTCACATTCTTTCATGCTGAAGACTGTCTTTTTCTGCTCCTGTGTGTAGCACATCCTTAAGTGTCATTTGTAAGGCTGGATGAGTGATGACAAATTCTTTTGCTTTCCGTTTGCTTTGAAAGGTCTTTATTTCACCTTAATATAAATCAGAGCTTTGCTGGGTATAGTATTCTGGGTTGACTTCATTTTCTTTTACAACTTGGGCTGCGTGTCTTTATTCTCTCCTAGCCTGTAGGGTTTCTGATGAGAAATCAGCTCTCAGTCTGATTGGAGAACCTTTGAAGGCAATCTGGTATTTCTCTCATGCACATTTTAGAATCTTGTCTTTGTTTTCTTTTGCAAGTTTGACTAAAATGTGTCATGGTGGAGGTCTTTTCCGATCATGTCTATTAGGAGTTCTATGTGTTTCTTTAGTTATATGTTCCTTTCTTTCTCCAAATTAGAGAAGTTTTCTGCTATTATTTCACAAATTAGGTGTTCTAATCCATTTTCTTTCCACACCTTCAGAAATTCCTAAAACATGTATGTTAGGCCGTTTGATAGTATCCCATAAATCTCTAAAAGGGTAGTCAAAGGGCACAGTTCTCCTACAGTCACCAGGAGCAGGGGCTCCACTCTCAGCCCCACACGCCTCCCCCATCCATGGACAGATCTGTGGCGTTCTCTGCCTAATGTAGAGATTGGTTAGTGCTCTGCCTTGGCAATTGAGTCTGACTGCTTGAATAGGTTGAGGAGCGGGGAGTGCTTCATGGACCTAAGTGGGAACCTTGCCCCTTGCCAACCCTCTAGACCACACTCAACGTCAGTGGGTACCATGGATTTATGCCTCCAATAAAACCCCCCATTGTGTGCGGGTCTCAGCAACCTCTGCTTGCCTGATTAGTGTGGTGTTTCCTCCTTGCAGGCTGCCAGGTGCCTTGCTCGAAGATGTGTCCTTTCCGGCTGCCGGCTGCAGAAATGGCTGGAGTGTCATGCTTGCTGCTGGATGATTGTTCTGTCCCCGCTCTTTCATGGCATCTGTCTTCTTTCCATAGATTTCCACTGCAGACTTCTCTCTAACAGTCCCCCGGGATGCTGTTCTTCCCTTCTGTTATCTTCTGTGGCCAGAAGCAGCATGTCTTTTCCCTATTCAGCCATCTTGGATCTCCAGGAATCTGGGATTATTTGTTATAGGAACTACAGGAAGTTAAAACGTCATCACCCAGGGGCTGGTGCTGTGGCTCAGTGGGTTAAATCCAGGGCCAGCAGCACCAGCATCCCAAATGGGCACTGTTTCAAGTCCCAGCTGCTCTACTTCTGATCCAACTCTGTGCTAATGTGCCCGGGAAAAGCAGCAGGGAATGACTCAGGCACTTAGGCCCCTGCATGCATGTGGGAGACCCAGATGAAGAGCCTGGCTCAGTCCTGGCTGTTGCAGCCATTTGCAGAGTGAACCAGTGGATGAGGGATATTTCTCTCTCTCCTTCTTTCCCTTTTTTTCTCTCTCTCCCCCCATAACTCTGCATTTTAAATAAATAAATAAATCTTTTAAAAAACAGCAACAAAAACACATCATCATCCGGACTGAAAATCACTACGTTGTCACATCTGCTTTATCTGTTCTTTTTCTCCACCCTCCATCTCTTGGTATTTCAGCCTCACATCCATCTGCACACATCTCAGAATCTGTGGACATTTAAAAATGTAGTCGTGATGCCAACATGACAACTAATAAAGCAGTTAAGTAGCCAAAAACAAACCCTTGGTGTCTAAAATGTCTTTTCATATTTTCCTTTGACTCTGAAATTGTATTAGATTTGTCTCTCTTTGGTGAATTATCCCTATGTTTTCTAGCTACATTTCAAGGGACAAAAGCCTGGGATTAAATGCCCCATTGTATGTTTTTGCTCCCTGGTATTCAATGTTTTTCTCCACTCAATGATGAAAACTTCTGGGAATTCTCTCTCTAGGTTAAAAGTACAGATTTCTTTTTTGGTTTACAATATTCGCTTATGTCTAGGATGGACATTCAGAGAAGCCTCACTTCAAGGTCATTCTGAAGGTTAGGGTGAGAATAAAGTCAGAGGAAGGAAAATAAACTGGATTCTAATATTTTCCCCAAGCTTCAGAAGAGCTTAGCTTTGAAAAGAACAGAATACAAAAGAAGGGGAAGCCAGAACTTCTTCTAACTCGGCTTTTAAGTGATTCTCTCACAGGTTTCTCTTTTCTGTAAGAATCTTCTCCATCATTTAAAAAAAAACGCAGAATTGTATGTTCTGAATCCCTGCATTTGGCAGTTGTCCCAGAGATGCAGGGTGACTATTGATGGTTTTTTTCCCCAGTGTTTTCTGTTACAGAGGAGTAGCCCTTTGGCATTTTACCTGTGTTCCCAAAAATGCATTTTTAAAAAATTTTAAAGACATTAATAGTGATCATCCTCCCACCCCTTAATAAAATGGTACATTATTCTTACAAAAAGGGCCGATGGTCAGGTAGTTAGGTGATGTGGTATGAGGGACAATGGGTAGAACCTTCTCCCTGGAAAACATCTCTCTATCTCCTGGGTTATTATCTCAGCAGCTTCTGGCTCCAAGGTCCCCTTGGCGAACATTTAGTATTCTCTGGAAAGGTCGTGCCTCGGCATCTCCTGAGAGCTGTGGGTGATGGGAGAATGAGTGTTGAGATTTCATGAGTAGATCGTTATCTGAGAGCTGGACTTGTATGCACTGGGTGCTGACTGTTTGGGGGAGACAGTAGAGAAGCAGGTGCCATCAGGATGGAAGAAGGCAGGCTGAATAACAGAGAAGTTCTTTGGTGTGAGGGCACCAGAGATAAAATGCTCCGGCTTCTCCCTTTGTGTCCTCTTCAAACCTTGGCTGACTTGGCCCCTGGGGTCATTGCTGAATGGCGTCTTCTCTCTGTGTGTGAAAGCAGTGGAGTCGTATAATTTGAAGTGGGGTGGCTTAGATCTTGAAATGAAGCCAAGTGACTCCTCCTCCCTCTTCTCCACTCCTATATGCTTCATGAATGGCTGTCTTTCAACAAGCCAACTGCTCCTCCCTCCTGTGAAGGGCTTGGAAGCCCTTGAGTTATGCAACTTGTTTGTTCATGCTTAAAGAAAGCCCTTGGCAGACTAGAGAAGCTTGTTCCAAATCTCTTTTCCTGGTAATATTTTTTTTTCCATCATAACGCAGTCGAGGCAAAGGAAGAAGGTAACTGACAAGTACCCAGTTTACAGCATAAAGAGCTAGGAACGAACAATAATGCGATTTGAATTCTAAAACTTGCCACCTTCCTGATGCCTTATCGTCTTCATGTTCTCAGCAGCTCTGCTAGAGGTAAGCAGAGGAGATTTGTCGAGATTTTTGAAAATATTGGGTAGGTCTTGTTTCAGCCACAATGTGTAAAAATGATTGGAAATCATTACTCTTATCCTTCCAAGGAAAAAGTGGAATAAATGGAAAACCAAAAACTCTTCTTACACCCAATGGCAAAATGAGGTCACAGGGCAAATTATCATGCTGAAGTCCAGAAACACGGGTGAATATAGAGAATAACTTCTGAGATCAGCTTCCCTGGGCCTCAGCTGCTGGAGCCACAGAGGTAGGAATACTTAAATGGCTATTTTGGCAAATTACTAGACAAATTTTTGTGAGTTTTTACTCCCGGGTAACCCACCTGGTACTTTTTTTTTTTTTAAGATTTTATTGATTTATTTGAGAGTTAGAGTTACAGACAGTGAGAGGGAGAGACAGAGAGAAAGGTCTTCCATCCGTTGGTTCACTCCCCAAATGGCTGCAAGCCGAAGCCAGGAGCCAGGAGTTTCTTCTGGGTCTCCCACATGGGCACAGGGGCCCAAGGACTTGGGCCATCTTCTACTGCTTTCCCAGGCCACAGCAGAGAGCTGGATCGGAAGAGGAGCAGCCGGAACTAGAACTGGTGTCCATACGGGATGCTGGTGTTGCAGGTGGAGGATTAACTCACTGCACCACAGCACTGGCCCCACACCTGGTTCTTAATCCAAATATATGGGACTGGAGTTGTGGTACAGCAGGTGTGCAAGGCTGACATCCCATGTGAGCACCAATTTGAGTTCTGACTTCTCCATTTACAACCAGCTTCCTGCTAATGTGCCTGGGAAAGCAGCAGAAGATCACCAAGGTGCGTCGGCCCCTGCACCCATGTGGGAGAACGGGATGAAGTTCTAGGCTCCTGACTTTGGCCTGACCTAGCCCTCGATGTTGCAGAGATTTGGGGAGTGAACCAGCGGCTGGAAGATTAATCAATCAATCTCTTTCTCTGTCTCTCTTCACCTTTCAGATAAACAAATCTTTTTAGAACAATTTTTAAAATTATTTTAAGGGGCCGTGGCTCACTTGGTTAATCCTCCGCCTGCAGCGCTGGCATCCCATATGGGCACTGGGTTCTAGTCCTGGTTGCTCCTCTTCCAGGCCAGCTTTCTGCTGTGGCCAGGGAGTGCAACGGAGGATGGCCCAAGTGCTTGGCCCCTGCACCAGCATGGGAGACCAGGATAAGCACCTGGCTCCTGCCACTGGATCAGCGCGGTGCGCCAGCTGCAGCATGCCAGCCGCAGCGGCCATTGGAGGGTGAACCAACAGTAAAGGAAGACCTTTCTCTCTGTCTCTCTCTCTCTCACTGTCCACTCTGCCTGTCAAAAATAAATAAATAAATAAAAAAGAAAAAAATAGTGAGGGAGAAATAAAAGACTTTCTCAAACAAAATAGGAAATTCATCAACATAGACCTTCCTGTAAGAAAATTGAAAGAAGCTTTTCAGAGAGCAGAAAAAAATGATATAGGTCAGAAACTACATAAAAAGATGAAGAACACTGGAAAGGAAGATATAAAGTTTAGAAAATTTTTATTTGTCTTATTCTGTTTTTAAGATTTATTTATTTATTTTAAAGGCAGAGGCGGGACATGGGGGAGAGGCAGAGAGGGAAAGAGAGGGAGAGAGGAGTGTTTTCCACCTGCTGGTTCAGTCCCTAGATGACTGCAATGTTCAGAGCTGTGCCAAAATAAAGCTAGGAGCCACGTCTCCCATGCGGGTGCGCAGGCCCAAGGACTTGGGCTCTCTTGCACTGCTGCCCCAGGACATAGCAGAGAGCTAAATCAGAAGTGGAGCAGCTGGGACTTGAACCGGCGCCCATATGGAATGCTGGCACTGCAGGCAGCGGCTTTACCCACTATGCCACAACACCAGCCCATATTTGTCTTATTATTATCTGATCTAATAGGTAACTGTTCCAAGCAATAATAGTAACAATATATTAGACAATCATAGCATACAGATAGACAAAATGAATGACATTCATGTTATCAGGGGTAGGTGGAAACAGTTAAGAATACTCTTAAAAAACTGCCTGTACCACTTGTAAAACTGTATAGTATTATTTGAAAGTCGACTAAGATCAATTACAAGTATGTTTTGCAAATTCTAGGGTAAAAACACATTTACTTATTTTTAACAATTTCATTTCTTTCAAAGGCAGAGAGCAAGAGAGAGGGAAGAAGGAAGAGAGATTGTTGATCCATTGGTTCACTCTCCAGATGGTACCAAAAGTCAGGGCTGGGTCAGGTTGACGCCTGGAACTCTGTCCAGGTGTCCCGTGTGGGACCAAGAACTTGGGCTTTCACTGACTGCCTTCTCAGGTACATTAGCAGGGAGGTGGATCAGAAGCAGCACAGCCAGGACTCCGACCAGTATAACCCACGCACCACAACATAGGGCCTTACTTTGTTGTTTCAAAAGAAGCATAATTGATAGTCCAAGAGAGAAGAGAAAATGGAATCACAGAAAATGCTCACTTAAAACCAAAGAAGGCAGAAGAAGAAGATAGAAAACAAAGAAATTTGGCAAACAAATGGTCGAAATGACACCAATTGAAAGATAGAGATTATCAGGATGGATTAAAAAAATAGGACTCACTTATCCATAAAAAACTAACTTTAAATATAAAGACAGGTTAAAAGTAAATAGAGAAAGGCATACTAGGTTAAGGAATCTGGAATTGCTATTTTAATTTCAGGCAAAACAGACTTCAGACCAAGGAATACTATTGTGGATAAAGAAGGGTGTTATATAATGATAAAGTCGTCACTTAGAAAGAAGGCATAAAAGTGCTTGATGTGTATGTGCCTAACAACAGAGACACATGAAGCAAAATCTGATAGAGCTGTAAGGAAAATGAGATGGATCCAATATCGCAGCAATTAGTAGATCCATTCAGCAGAAAATCAGCAAGAACAACACCATCAATCAACCAGACCTAATGACAGAATAGAGGTTACACTAATTTTAAACAAAATTGAAAATACAAAAACACATGAGAAACGAATAAGTTTAGGTATGACTATTCATTATGTAAAATAATTCTTTAGGGCCAGTGTTGTGGTACAGCGGGTAAAGTCAATGCCTGCGGCACCAACATCCCATGCGGGCAGCAGTTTGTGTCCTGGCTGCTCCACCTCTGCTCCAGTTCTCTGCTAATGGCCTGAGTGTTCACTGCCACCCACATGGAGACTGGAAGAGGCTCCTGGATTCAGCCTGGCCCAGAGCTGACTGTTGTTGCCATAGTGAACCAGCAGGTTGGAAGATCTTTCTCTCACTCACTCTCGCTCTCTCTTTGACTTTCAAAATAAGTAAGTACATCTTTATTTTTTTAAAAAAAATTCTTCAATTTACTGAAGTACATCTATTATTTTATCTAAGCTTTTTAAAATATAAGATTTCCTATGAATTCATTTAAAATGTGTGCTTTTCCTTGTCGGATTTGAGTTGTGATATAGATCATCAAGAACCTCAGAGGATATTGGGAAAAGTCAATTCCAGAATCATTAGCAGATGTCACCCGCGATGGGGCCAACAGATCATCCGATAGGAAGCTCTGATCAGGGGCTCGCCTTGTCACTTGTGGCTTTTTCCTCCCTAAATCTGAAGGCTGAGCATTGAAGGAGTGCTGCTCCTCCAAACCCAGCCCCCACTTTCCAGTGGCAGTTAGGAAAGTGGGTGCACAAGACAGCGCCTTCTACAAGGCCCTCTGCTGGCCCAGGCAGTGCTGTCGGCTGCTTGTGAACTTCTGATATGCATCCTTTTTTTAAAAAAAAACTTCTTAGTTTTGAGATGATGTGTGTGTTTTTTAAGAGATTTATTTACTTTGTTTAAAAGAGAGAGAGAGAGAAAGAAAAAGAGATATCTCCCACCTTCTGGTTCACTCCCCAAATGGCCACAACAGCTAGGGCTGGGCCAGGTCAAAGCCAGGAGACCAGAGCTTCATTGGGCCACCTTCTGCTGATTTTCCCAAGCCATCAAGAGAGAGCTGGATTGGAAGTGGAGCAGCTGAGTCAGAGCCCATATGGGATGCCAGTGTCGCAGGTGCCAGCTTAACAAGCTATGCCACAATGCTAGCCCCTGTTGTTTGAGTTGAAAAAAAAAAAAAAAAAAAACTTGGCCGGTGCCGCAGCTCACTAGGCCGCAGCTCACTTGGCCGGCGCCAGCACACAGGGTTCTAGTCCCAGTCACGGCGCCAGATTCTGTCCTGGTTACTCCTCTTCCAGTCCAGCTTTCTGCTGTGGCCTGGGAGGGCAGTGGAGGAGGAGAAGCACCTGGCTCCTGGCTTCAGATCTGTGCAGCACGTCAGCAGTAGCGGCCATTTGAGGGGGTGAACCAACAGAAGGAAGACCTTTCTCTCTGTCTCTTTCTCTCACTGTCTAACTCTGCCTGTCAAAAAAAATTTTTTTTTAAATAAAAGTAAAAAGACTTTAGTTCCCACATATAAGGGAAAACATGATATTTGGCTTTCCGTGTCCAGTTTATTACACTCAACATGATGTCCTCCAGTTGCAGCAATTTTGATGCAAATGACAGAATTTCATCCTTTTAAAAAATAGCTGAATAATGGTAAAGTTACAGGTTATAAAGTGAGCATTCTTTCAGTAGCATTTCTTATGCACCTGCTGGGGGCCGGACACCACCCCAGAGGACCACAAGGCAATCAATCAATGAGTCATTAACAATATTACGCACATCAGAACAGTGATGACAGCTCAGAAAAACTTCGACGTCCCCAGCATACATCGTCTGCCTACTCTCGAACCTATTCTCAACCATATGATCCTCAGGGCACTGGAGTGAATCACTGGAAATCAAGCCCATCAGTCAGGTCCTCACTCCCTCTGCAGGCTCCAGTTAACCAGTTGTGGGTGGAGGGCATGTATACTCCTGAAAGAACTTGCAAGTTCTTCTAGCCCTGAGGAACCCTAGCTCAGACTTCTCCTAGGACCCCAAGTATCTGTACCTGTGCATCCCTTCCTTTGCTTGGTACTCACTATGTGCAAGATGTTGCTTTGAGAATTCTCTGAAGTACCAGATGCATAAGCCACAGCCCCCACCCTCCAGTAGTCGGCAACCTCCCATACTGCTTCCCAACAGTTCCCACAAGATTCTTATCTGTGTGCCCTGCATTGCACAAACTTACTTCTTTTCAATGAATTGTGTTTTTCCCCACTTTTTATATCATTTGGAAACACTGTACATGGTGTGGGATTGTTGTAATAATCTACCTGTGTGTGCCTTTGTGATTCCGTAATATAACCACCAGGTCAAAACAAAACCCTCTTTAGACAGATTTAAGAGTTAGATCTGGGGCCAGTGCTATGGTGTAGTGGGTAAAGCCACCGCCTGCAGTGCTGGCATCCCATATGGGCGCCAGTTCAAGTCCCAGCTGCTCCACTTCTGACCCAGCTCTCTTCTATGACCTGGGAAAGCAGTAGAAGATGGACCAAGCCCCTGCACCCACGTGGGAGACCTGGAAGAAGCTCCTGGCCCCTGGCTCCGGATCCATGCAGCTCTGGCCGATGCAGCCAATTGGGGAGTGAACCAACAGATGGAAGACATCTCTCTCTCTCTCTCCCTCTCTCTCTCTCTCTCTCTCTCTCTCTCTCTCTCTGCCTCTCCTTCTCTTTCTATGTAACTTTGGCTTTCAAATAAATAAATAAATCTAAAAAAAAATAAGAATTAGATCTAGAGCCAGCATCATGGCACAGCGGGTTAACCAATTTGAGTCCTGGCTATCCCATTTCTAATCCTGCTTCCTGTTAATGTGCCTGGGAAGGCAACAGAACATAGCCCAAGTACCTGGGTCCCTGCCATCCATGTGTGAGACTCGGATAAAATTCTTGGCTCCTGGCTTCAGCTTGGCCCATATTTGGCTGTGGAGGACATTGGGGAATGAACCAGAAGACGGAATTGCTCTCTCACTCTCACTCTGCCTTTCAAATAAATAAATAAGCCTTTAAGGGAAAAAAATAAGATCTGGACCTGAGTCATATGTGCCTCTGTGGCCTTGGATCAGCTATTTCACCTCTCCCATTCTCAGTGGCTTTATGTGCAAAATAGGAGGAAAACTTCCTGTTTTGTCTATCGCACGGTCTTTCTGTATGTGTAGATCAAATGAGCAATGGCACATGCCGTCATCTCCTGCCATATGAAATGACACACAGATGTAAGTTGTTATTATTAAAATTCTGTAACAGAATCAACCTCAGGGTTTGCTTATGTGCACAACACAAATGCCATAGAAATAGTAACTAAGGGCAGAATTTGGCCCAGGGCACTTAACTGCAGCAATTTTAAAAAAATCAAAAGCTTTATCCAAAACAGAGCACTTTCAAGCAAGGGTTGATGCTTGCCAAGGATGTGGTTACTAAGTGGCTCTGAGTGAGGGAGATTTGGAGGCTGAAGGAGAGCTCAGAGAGCAGGCACCAAGGGAAAGCCTTTAACGCTATCATTCTCCTTCTGCCTTGCACGGCCTGGCTTAGCATTCCTTATCTAATCAAGGAGCCGCACTCATCTTAACAGCCAAACAATAGAAAGGAGATGCCTGGAAGGATCCTAACAGAGGCCAAAAGCAACAGTCTGAGCAGCCTGGAGGTTGGCTCCAGAGGGCTCAGGACTCTGCTTTCACTTGTAAGGGAATGATAGGTAAGGTGCCTTCTCCCCTGGATTTCAGAAGTGTTTTGTGATTACATGTGGTGAAAATGCTAAACATTACATCAAGTTCCCAGGTCAAGGAAGCAGCGTTCTCGCTCAGTCACCCTGATTGGAATTGGCAGGTCAAAGAGAGTGCAGTGTGGGGACAGGAAGGGGAATGAAGGGCCCCGCCTTTCTCCCAATGTCCCTGGCTTGGATTCTTTAATATTATGGCTGGGTTCAGAAGAGAAGAAATAGAGGTTAGCCAAATTTGGCTTGGTGCAGAGATGATGGTGGCTGATATGAGGAGGAGGATTGAAGGGAATTGGAGGGTACTACTTCAATTTAAAACCACAAAAGAAAAACTCTTGTTCCCTAGTTCCGCTACTGTAAGAAAAAGCCTTAAAATATCAGGTTTGTAGGGAGGTGAGCATTTCAAGAGCTGCTAAGCTGCCATTTGGGACCCCTGCATCCCACAGTGGAGTGCGGGTCTGAGTTCAGGCTGCTCTGCTTCCGATCCAGCTTCCTGCTATGCACACCCTGAGAGACAGCAGGTGATGGCTCAAGTACGTAGATCCCTGTCACCTACCTAGGACACCTGGATTGGGTTTCAGGTTCCTGATTTGTGGCTGACCCTGTCCTGGCTGGTGCAGGCATCTGGGGAGTGAACCAGAGGGTGGAAGGTCTGTCTTCATTTTAATTCTCTTTCTTTCAAATAAAATAAAAATAAGTTAAAAGGTAAATAAGAGGCATGGATCAATCCAAACCCAGACACAGAAAAGCAAGAAAGATTTTATTTGAGGTCTTAGGAATTGCACTCAAGAGACACAGGCTTGGATGGTTGTGCATTGGTGTGCTCAGCAAGGGAGGAAAAGTGAGCAGTGATGTGGGCTATGGAAAAGCAGAGAAGGAACGCAGGGAAGAGGCCAATATACAATATACCTGCATGAAAGGACTCCAAAACTTTGTGGAAAAAATAGAATCAAAAGGTACGTTTCTTTCAATGCAGGAAATGTTGAAATCCATGCAGTTTTTTGATAGCATGCATTTTCCATAAACTTTTTGAAGATCGCTTGTGTAGATAGAAAGGAAATGTCAATAAACAAGAGGTCCATACCCCCTGATGTGCATCTTTTGTCTCTGGGCATCGTGAAGTGTGCAGTTGTTGCGATTGCATTTGCCTGCAGTTAAAGGGTAGAGGTAATCCAAGTTCCCATTCCAGACTGCAGCTGGAATTGTGTGTAAGTCCTGCTTCCCCATGGCTTCCTGCCTCCATTTTGAAAATCTCCTGAAATGTCACTCTCATTCTAATTTTCCTTTTATTTTCACAAAAGTATCAGTGAGGAGCTAGAGAAATCAGAATCCCATACACTGTTGGTAAAAACGCTGCAATCACTATGGAAACCGTATGAAGAGCCCTCAAAAAACTAGAAATGGAATTAGCAAATAACCTGTTGCCACTCCTCCTTTTGGGTACATAGTAAAAAGAAAGGGAGACAAGATCTCAAAAAGATAATCACACGCCCATTTCCCTACCAGCACTATTCATAGTAGCCAGGAGGCAGACTGTAACTCCAGTGTTCACTGATGGATGAACAAATAAACCAAATATGAAATATACATCCAACGGAATAGTATGCAGCCTTGAAAAGGAGGGAAATTCTTTCACATGCTACAACATGGGTGAAACTGCAGGACAGTATGCTCGTTGAAATAAGTGACTTTCAGATGACAAATGCATGACTTCACTTGTATGAGTACCTGGAGCACTCAAACTCATTGATGAAGAATACAGAATGGTGGTTTTCAAGGACTTGGCGGAGGGGAAGTGATCATTTGCTGGTCAGTAGGTACACAATACTAGTTTTGGGAGATGAAAACTTGCTGAAGATGCCTTGTAACAGTGTAATAAATACTTGAATTGTTTTCATTCATTTAAGCCCAGAGAAAGAGCTCCCATCTGCTGGTTCATGCCTCAAATGCTCACAACAGCTGAGAAGCCAGGAAATCTACCAGGGTCTTCTATGTGGGCGGTAGGGACCCAGCCCCCTGGAGCCATCACCTGCTGCCCTCATTGGTGTGGGGAATCTTGAATGGGGCACAGAGCCAGGACTTGAATCCAGCACCTCTGATATGGAATGAAAGCAACCCCAGCAATGACTTAACCATGAAGACCAAGCACCCACCCCAGGACACACTCCTCTCGTTTCTCAGGTCAGGTCTTGTTCTTAGTTACCTTCCGGAAGCTCCCTTTCCTATCACCCTATTCAGAATCACAGCCCAGTCCCATCTCCTTCCCAGCCCTCCTTACCTCTCATTCCACCTTTGTGTTTCCCCAATGCACATACCACCTACTATAAATACATTTTATTTATGTAGTTGGTTTTTGTCTCTTCAGTGGAATATGTGTTACATTTTTAAAAATATTTATTTACTTATTTGAAAGGCAGAGTTACTTAGAGGCAAAGACAGAGAGAAAGAGAGAGGTCATCCATCAGCTGTTTCACTCCCCAAGCGACTGTTTTGGCCAAAGCTGGACCAGTCCGAAGCCAGGAGCTTCTACCAGGTCTCCCACGAGAGTGCAAGGACCCAAGGACCTGAGCCATCTTCTACTGCTCTCCCAAGCCATAGCAGAGAGCTGGATTGGAAGTGGAGCAGCCAGGACTTGAACCAGTGCCCATAAGGGATGCCAGCACTGCAGGCAGCAGCTTCACCTGCTATGCCACAGCACCAGCACCTATATGTTACATTTTATTCCCTTTTGTTTTTTGGTAATCCTCCATACTTTGTGTAGTGCCAGCATATAGCACACTTCAACAAATAGTTGTCCAATTAATTCAATCAGTGACCACAGAAGGCACCTGCAGTGTAAGATGACTGAATGATTTCTAACTGTTTATAATCCAAATTATTTTTTAGTCAGTGCTTATTTTGGGCTTAGAGCAAAAAAAAAAACAAAAAGCAACTTTGCGAACAAGTCCTTCTTTGTCTACTTGAAACAAGATTTAACCTATGCTAAGCAGTTGATTTATGTTTTTTTGTTGGCACACTCTAATCATTTCCTGTCACAAACTAAAGCAAAGATCACAATGGATAAGCACTCAATTAAGTCTGCAGATGATTATGATGTGTAAACAGACTTATTAGTCTACACATGTAATTAATTTTCACATTACCTTGCAGGTTGCTTTAATGTTGTAGTAACACAATTCCTGCTAATGTGCAACCTACATTCCATTACAGTTCCCAATCGTTAATTAAGCCTCTCCCCTAACATTTGCTTGTGAAAGTTTCAAATATGTGGGCAAATTGAAATAGTTTACAGTGGATCTCCAAATCTCTCTCCTCTAAGTTCTACTATTAAATTTTAGGGTACTTGCTTTGACACAACCATCTATACATCCCAAATATTTTTAAACTATGCATTTATTCATCCCTAATTCAGTCTCACCCTTCACCCCTCACAGAGTAGCTCAACGTTATGGATGCAGATTCTTGCATCTTGCCCTAAACCTACTGAATGCAAAATTGCCAGAGAGGTTTGGAGGTGTAGGTGGAAATCAGGGAGAGTGACTCCAATACGCTTTTGAAGCAAACTCTCCAGGTGGTTCTGAGGCCAGCTAACCTTTGGGAGGTACTTGTTAAATAAACCTACGTGACTTTGTCTACTTGTTGCCATGGAAATCTGCCCTCATCATTGAAGCTTGAGGTCTCCTCAGCTACTTTGCCAGAGAGAGACACTAATGATACAGTTGCACGCCGGAGCCTTCCCCTGCTACACACAAACCGAACCATTGGTCACAGCAGGTGCAGTACAGCTTAGTGAGACAGTCAGGAAGGTCAGGCTCTGGCACTAAGTGATCCTGGGTGGAATCTCACCTCCATCAAGCTATCTGACTTCAACTAAGTTACTTTGCCTTTGAAAGCCTTGTCTTCCCATCTTTAATAGTGTATAGAGGCCGGCGCCGCGGCTCGCTGGGCTAATCCTCCGCCTAGCAGCGCCGGCACACCGGGTTCTAGTCCCGGTCGGGGCACCGGATTCTGTCCCGGTTGCCCCTCTTCCAGGCCAGCCCTCTGCTGTGGCCCTGGAGTGCAGTGGAGGATGGCCCAAGTGCTTGGGCCCCGCACCCCATGGGAGACCAGGAGAAGCACCTGGCTCCTGGCTTCAGGTCAGCGTGGTGCGCCGGCTGCAGCGCGCCGGCCATGGTGGCCATTGGAGGGTGAACCAACAGCAAAGGAAGACCTCTCTCTCTCTCTCTCTCTCTCTCACTGTCCACTCTGCCTGTAAAAAAAAATAGTGTATAGAAGAATAAATACATTGCAACAAATAGTTAACAAGTCTTTTCTTTTCTTTCTTTCTTTTTTTTTTTTTGACAGGCAGAGTGGACAGTGAGAGAGAGAGAGAGACAGAGAGAAAGGTCTTCCTTTGCTGTTGGTTCACCCCCTAATGGCTGCTGCAGCCGGCACACTGCGCTGATCCGAAGCCAGGATCAGGTGCCTCTCCTGGTCTTCCACACAGGCACAGAGCTCAAGCACTTGGGCCATCCTCCACTGCACTCCTGGGCCACAGCAGAGAGCTGGCCTGGAAGAGGAGTAACCGGGACAGAATCCAGCATCCCGACTGGGTCTAGAACCCAGGGTGTTGGTGCTGCAGGTGGAGGATCAGCCTAGTGAGCTGCAGCGCTGGCCAACAAGTCTTTTCTATGCTCCATGCACTGCGGGTCCTGTTCTGGGTGCTGGGGATGCAGCCATGAGCAAGGTAAAGCCCCAGTTCTCATGGAGCTGCCATTCTACTGGGAGATTGACAGCACTCTCACATAAGAAAGACTTTCAGTGGGTGATGAATGCTAAGGAGGCTAGAAAACTGACAACAAGAATGACCTTTCTGGCTGGCACCGTGGCTCACTAGGCTAATCCTCCACCTGCAGCGCCAGCATCCCAGGTCCTAGTTCCGGTCGGGGTGCCGGATTCTGTCCCGGTTGCTCCTCTTCCAGTCTAGCTCTCTGCTGTGGCCTGGGAAGGCAGTGGAGGATGGCCCAAGTGCTTGGCCCTGCACCCCATGGGAGACCAGGAGGAAGCACCTGGCCCCTGGCTTCGGACCGGTGCAGTGCCAGCCGCAATGCGCCAGCTGTAGCAGCCACTTGGGGGGGTGAACCAACAGAAAAGGAAGACCTTTCTCTCTGTCTCCCTCTCTCTCAATGTGTAACTCTGCCTGTCAAAAAAAAAAAAAGAAAGAAAGAAATAAAAGAATGACTTTTCTGACAAGGTGAGGAAAGTCAGAGGGGCAGAAGGAGGCCAGTGTGGGTGCAAATGGGAGTCAAAGAGGAGAGGAGTGAGGCCGGCTATGTGGCTAGGAGCCAATGCAGGCCCACCTGCCATTGTTAGCAGTTTGGGTTTAATTCTCGTGGCAGTAGGAAGCCAGTTCTGTTTCCTATTCATCCTCCTCATCATCCCTGGATTTCAGGTACGTATTTCATAATCAGGTCATAAACAAGTAATATGTATCTCCTTCTTGTTCCTTTTTGCCTGCTTCTTTTTCTCTTCCCCCTGTTGCTCCTTCTCTCTTCCATTATCAACATCACACATCTGGAAAGTATCTCCACTGGGTTGCAGTGGAGCAATGCCATAATAAAGTTTACCACGTTGTAGGATATAACAAGACTTCTTCCTTCCTATTGCGGGAGTTGGTGGATAATACAAGAGTGGGTTTGTCGTAAGCTAGGCTCCCGTTTGCACACACGCATATGAGCTGTCTTGTCCTTCTGCCTTCCACCACAGGACGATGCAGTAAAAGCCTTTGCCAGTTGCAGGCCCCTACATCTTGAACTTCCCAGCCTTCAGAACTGTGAGAAGTAAATCTCTGTCCTTTTAAAATTACCCAGGCTTGGGTATTCTGTTTAACAGCACAAAATGAAGTATTACAGACTATATCCTAACCTCAGCCACTAGTGCTGCAAACACAGGTCCCCATGGGAAACTGTGGGTGGAGTGATCCCCAGGCTGGGTGTGCATTTACACATATGGGGGGGTACACATGGCACATGCGTGCACACACACACGCACACACACAGTCTCAGCTCCAGTCTCACCACAGAAGAGCCTATGCTTTATTAAGCCTCCCAAGTGACTGTAATGTAATCAAACTATTAGTCAATTTAAAAAAGCACAGATTTAGAAAATAACTTCTGCTGGAAAATAATTCAATGTACATATTTTCTTAATAAGGCATATACAAAGCTAGCAGAGTAACAGTGCATAGCAATTGTTTATCACATTCAGAACAAATTCCACACTGGAAATGTTTAAGAGGCCTCATAAAAATAGAGTCCTTGAAGCATTAATTAAAAGTTGATTGAATGCCTAGTGAGCGCCAAGAACAACATTTCTGTGATAATTACTGGGGTGACAATCATGGGTTTGGCAAATATTCCTGCTTTCAAGTAGGGAACATATTTAGGTAAACCAAAAATTACAATATGTGGAAGAAGTGCTCTGAAGGCCATTGGCCCAGGGAGCTGATAAGAGACATTCTGAACAATAGCCCCTGACAGGAGATTGAGCTGCAATGAATGATGAGTAAGTAGGCTAGGAGGAATGAATGAGAATGCATCAGGGGTGGGCCTTTCAGGAGGAGGAAAAGTCTGTGCAAAGACCTGGAGTGATCCTGGTGTTTGGCAGAGGATGGGGTGGAGCTTAAAGCAGGGGTGGGGGCAGGCTGAGGAGAGGGCTGGAACCTGAGATTGGTGCCCAGCAATACTTTATCCAAGAAGACAGTGGAGTTCAAGTGGAGTGCAGAAGAAATACTCAAAATTCTATGTTTGTGTCATCCCTTCTCATTTCCCATGTTATGTTTTAAAACGTACATGTGAATTTTTATGCAGTCTCTGAGTGGGGGGACAGCTCAAGAATCATTCTGTGGGGGAGTTGAACCTGCTGCAGTGAGAACCAGGAACAGGGGAAGGATTTTGAGCGGAGGAATGGCATGATTTGGATGGCATTTTGGAAACACCTTGTGCTGTAGCCTAGAAAGGAAAGTCTTGAGCTGGAATATTGACTCCTGAAACTGATGCACGTTGAAGCATCCCTTGCTCCTGTTCAGTAAGTCGGCCTTGCTTCCACTGTTGGAAGTCAGCTCTGGCTTCCTGCTGTTTCTCATGAGTGCCCACAGAAAAGCTAAGGGAAGAAGAGGAAGAGGTTCAGGGATAAGAGAAGGTCAGGGACAAAGCCAATGTTTTTTTTTTTTTATTTATTTATATATTTGAAAAGCAGAGTTAGAGAGAGAGAGAGAGAGGTCTTCCATCTACTCATTCACTTCCCAAATGGCTGAAATGCCTAAGGCTGGACTGAGCTGAAGCCAGGAGTCAGAGCTTCTGGGTCTCCCACATGGGTGCAGAGACCCAAGCACTTGGACCATCTTTCACTGCTTTCCCAGGCACATCAGTAGGGAGCTGAATTGGACATGGAGCAGCTGAGACTTGAACAGATACACATATGGCATGCTAGCGCTGCGGGCAGAGGCTTAGCCCCCAAGGCCAATGTCTTCCACCCATCAAGGCAACCATAGTTATGTGCCACTCAAGCCTCCCTCCAGGAGGACACACTGTGGGGAGTGGAGGTAGCTGATGGCCCCAGCCCAAGGTCTGTCACAATTTTCATGCCTTGGCTGTACTCCCTGGAGCTACTTCCAGCCGGTGAATAAACATGGTGGGGGTGACAGGCAGGGACAATTCAGATGCTCCTGCAAGCTGAGGCTCTTCTAACCGAGTCTTCCTTCCCTTTCTGCCACTGCACAGATGTCAAACCTGCATTGCGGGGCCAGCGCCGTGGCTCACTTGGTTAATCCTCTGCCTGCGGCACTGGCATCCCATATGGGTGCCTGGTTCTAGTCCCGGTTGCTCCTCTTCCAGGCCAGCTCTCTGCTGTGGCCAGGGAGGGCAGTGGAGGATGGCTCAAGTGCTTGGGCCCTGCACCCGCATGGGAGACCAGGAGGAAGCACCTGGCCCCTGGCTTCGGATGGGTGCAGCGTGCCGGCCGTAGCGGCCATTTTGGGGGAGTGAACCAATGGAAGGAAGACCTTTCTCTCTCACTGTCTAATTCTGTCAAATAAATTTAAAAAAAAAAAATCTGTATTGCAATCGGAGACTCTGCCTTCTCTTGTGTCCTTTCTCCTTTTGCCTTCCATAATACTGAAATTGGGGATCTGTACTCAAAAGTTTGAGGGTTCTTGCCATGAATTTAGATAAGAATCCTAAATATAGGCTGCTTATAAATGAAACAGGCAACATGGTATGGTTTTTAGCATTCAGTGAGAAATATATGCAAGAATGGAAGGGCTTTCTTCTGGGGAGAAAGAAGTATAAAAACTAAGAGACAGAGAGCAGGCCAGGAGCCACGTGGAACAAATGTGCAGTTCGGAGCACCCATAGGTATTTTAGCATGGGCAGGAAAACAGAGTGGCAGCCACAAGGCCACGGGACAACAAGGGCAGGCCCAGTGTGCTCCAGGAATTTTATTCACTTCCAAAGGGGAGTGGTCAGGCACTCTGATTGGCAGGTGGGCATACAAGTGAGGTCAGGTAGGGGCGTGAGAAAACGAAAGAGGGCAGGGCAGAAGTGTGGTCTCAGCTCACAAATCTAATCAATTTATTACTGTCTGCCTGCCTATTTCAGTATTTTTCCCAATATACCACTTGCCAGTTTTATTAGTCTGCTCGGGCTGCTATAGTGAAATATCACAGACTGGCCCAACAACAGAAACTTAAGGCAGGTATTGTGGTACTGCAGGTTAAGCTACCATTGGGATGCCCACATTCCATATAGAATGCCTTGCTTTGTGACCTGCCTCTGCTTTTTTTTTTTTTTTAAGATTTTGTTTATTTATTTGAGAGGTAGAGTTAGACAGTGAGAGGGAGAGACAGAGGGAAAGATCTTCCTTCTGTTGGTTCACTCCCCAAATGGCCACAATGGCTGGAGCTGCGCTGATCCGAAGCCAAGGAGCCAGGTGCTTCCCCCCATTCTCCCATGCGGGTGCAGGGGCCCAAGGACTTGGGTCATCTTCTGTTGCTTTCCCAGGCCACAGCAGAGAGCCAGGTTGGAAGAGGAGCAGCCGGGACTAGAACCGGCACCTGTATGGGATGCCAGCGCCACAGGTGGAGGATTAACCTGCGCCCCTGCCTCTGCGTCTGATCCAGTTTCCTGCTATTGAGTACCCTGGAGGCAGCAGACGATGGTTCAAGTGCCTTACGCCCTTGCCATCCTCATGGGTGACCCAAACAGAGTTCCCAACTCCTGCCTTGGGCCTGACCCAGTTCTGGCTGTTAAAGGAGTTTCTGATTGGAAGTCTGATATGAGTCTAATTGCTGTTCCTCTGAATGTAATCTGGCATTTTTCTCCTGCATATTTTAGAATCTTTATTTTTTACTGTGGAGAGTTTTACTACACTGTGTCGTGGTGAGGATCTTTTCTGATCATGTCTATTGGAAGTTCTATGTGCTTCCTGTACTTGGATGTCCCTTTCTTTCTTCAAATTGGGGAAGTTTCTGTTACTATTCCACTGAAAAGGCCTCCTAATCCTTTCTCTTTTTCCATGCCTTCAGGAACTCCTAATACCCAAATGTTGGGTCACTTGATAGTAATTTGTAGATCTCCAACAGTGTTTTTAGTTTTCTAATTTCTTCTTGTTGTTTTTGATCTGACTGTAAAATTTCCAGGGATTTGTCTTCTAATTTGTCTTCTAATTCCACTACATTTTTAATTTGATCTATTGAATTCTTCATTTCTAGTATTTAATTTTGATTTCTCTTTAATATCTCAATTTTGGGGAAAAATTTTCATTTATATCATGTATAGTTTTCTTTAGTTCATGAATTTGCTTCTGATTGCTTCTAAGTTAACTGATGATTAGTTTTCTGAATTCCATTTCTGACATTTCCTGTCTTTTCATCTTCACCCTCCAATAGTGAAATGTTGTAGTGTTCCTTTGGGAGGCCCAGTGTCTTCCTTATTCTTATTTCTTAAATTTTTTTCCTTGTTTTTTGGCATTTGTATATATATATATTTTTTATTGTCTGGTGTCTTTTATCTTTGGTCTGTGTCTCTGTGGCTTAGTGAGATGTCTATACATTCAGTGAATACCAAGAGGTGTGTGCTGGGTGTGGTCTGGGTGCTTTGTTCAGTATTCCAGGGTGGGGCAAGTATCCAAGGTAAGAATGCTATTGGGCTTGGTAGCTCTCCTCTGGTTAACTGGATGGAGAGGAATGGTCACGTCTGTTGGTGTGACCCTCTCTTCTACAGCTGCAGGATGCCCTGGTGTTAGTCCCCAGTTGCTCAGCACTCATCAGCACTGCTTAATGAACTGCACACTTGATCTGTGGAGTCTTTCCTGTGAGCATGGTTCCCTCTGTTATGAGGAGCTCAGGGCATGCGGAGAAGTGCTGTGTAGTTGCCCTGGGCCTAGCCACACTCTGTCTCCTCTTAAGTTTTCTCAGATTCAGCTCCCAAGGCTCTCCAGACTGTGGATTGTCAGTGGTCCTCTCCGCCTCGCTAGCCAGACCTGTCTATAATGAAACTGAGGTGTTCCCAGAGCCTCTGTCTGTGTGGTCCTCCCAACCAGCTTCAGTGTCGGGAAGGGGGATTTCTCTGGTTAGGTCTGTGGATCTCAGGCACACAGAGCCCCTGCCCACTGGAGCCCTGCTCCCTTCTCAATGGTGCTGGGTGAGTAGGAGAGTCCCGTAGGTGGGGCTTCCCTTCCCCATCCCATTACCTGGCAACTTGTCGAGGTACAGCTTGCATAGAGCGGGGGAAAAATTCTTCTGAATTACTGTGGCCCTTGCTGTTTGATGGGGGTATGCATGGGATGTGGGGGCAGCAGCCACCTGCCTGCATCAAAAAAAAAAAAAAAAAAAAAAAAAAGATGTGAACTTTCTCCTGGCTGGCTGCAGGTTTCTGCTGTAATGGGGTGGGAAGGGGGAATGGAGAGATACATCACCTCCTTATTTATTTCTTTTTCTCTCTTCCCACCTCTGCTGTCCTAGAGGGCTCACATGGATCTTCAAAAGCAGTTCACCTAGCTCTCCCTCCCACTGTTAGCAGCAGCACTGTGGGCCCATGGATTCCTCACTCACCTGGTCAGCTGGGGCAGGCATCCTCCTCCCCAGGCCCAAGCTTTTGTTGTTTCTTCTTGCACATTTGCTCTTTTGGTCATGGCCTAGACCATCTCTGTTGTTTTCACTGGATCTCCTGCTGGGGATTTCCCATGGCTTTATCTTAGGCATGTACTTTCTCTCCTTTTAAAACATTAATTTTGCCCCAACATGAGTTGGACCGTCCTATCACTATTCCGCCATCTTGGAACACCCCCCTCCCAATTACCTATTGACAAACATTTTTGGGTTCTTTATAGTTTTTGGTTACTGGGAATAATACTGTCGTGAACATTGGTGTGCAAGCATCTGTTTGAGTCTCTGTATTTAATTATCTGGGGTATATACTTAGAAGTGGAATTCCTTGAGCTTTTTCAGAAGTCACCAAACTGTTTTCCATAATAGCTGCACCATTACACCCACCAATTATGTATTAGGAGCCTAATATTTGGACATCGTTGCCCGCACTTACTTTTTGGCTTTTTGTTTTGTTTGGCTTGGTGTTACAGCCATCCTAGAGGGTGTGAAGTGCTGTGTTATTGTTTTGGTTGCTATTTCCCTAATGGCTAATAATTTTCATGAGCTTATGAGCTACTTATATGTAAAGGAGTCTCCAAAAATTTTATGGAAATTCATGCTAACTTATTATAGCAGGCCTGAATAAGACCTACTTTGAAACACTGAGAAGGACAAAATATCACTTTGAAAAGAGTCACTATCAGAGCAGCGTGACCTCTGCTAAAATTGGAGCAAGAACAAACATTAAGTTTATGGTGAAGCTTGAGTGTAAGAATGGTGAAATCACTGATGTTGCATGAAAAATTTACAGGGGGAATGCCCCCCAAAGAGAATTCCTTTAAAGCGTCACAACAGTGTTGGTGATGAAGCCCTCAGCTGCAATGAATCTGGGTCAATTTGTGAGAAAAAGTTAATCATCTTTGTGCTCTAATTGATGAGAAATTAACAATTCACAGTGGAAGCAGTAGCCAACTTTATAGACATCTCAATTGGTTCAGCTAACACCAGTCTGAAAAACTAAAGTTGAGCAAACTTTCTGCTGATGTATCAAAACTGGTGTGCCCAAAACAGCTGCCAACTACAGCAGAGCTTTCAGTGGAAATTCTGAATAATTGGGATCAGGATTCTGAAGAATTTTTTCAAAGAATCCTGAAGACAAAGCACAATCAGAGCAATGGCTACCAAGAGGTAGAAGCAGACCAGTCAAAACCACGGGTCGTTGCACCAACTTTTTTGTGCTGCACAGAGCATTCACTTGTTAACTGTCAGGGCACTCAAAGAATGACTGCCATGTGTTTATTATGAGAGTGTCTTGGGAAAGTTAAGCAAAGTGTTAGCAGAAAAACACCTGGGAAGGCTTCACCAGAGATTCCTCTCCATCATAACAGTGCTTCTGCTCATTCCTCCCGTCAAACGAGGGCAACTCTGAGAATTTTTATGGGAAATCAGTAGACTTATACTTTAAAATACTCATTTAGCATTTTCTACCTTATGTTTGTTTCCTGAACTTAAAACATCTTCAAAAGGCATGCATTTTTCTTCAGCTAATATTGTAAAAAAGACTGCATTAACATGGTGAAATTCCCAGGACTCTCAGTTCTTTAGAGCTGAACCAAATGTCTGCTATCATCACTTGAGCTTGATGGAGCTGATGCTGAGTAATAAAATTTCTACATTTTTTTCAATTCCATTTTTTCCATGACTGAATTCCCCTGAATCATCCTTAGAAATATATATAATGTGCATGTGTATATATTATATGTATATATATATATATATGTATTCATTATTTAGTTAAGTGCTTGATTTTTTATTCTTGAGTTATAAGGATTATTCATATATTCTGGATATTAGACCTCTACCAGATACATGATTTGCAAATATTTTCTTTAATTTTCTGTGTTGTCTTTTCATTTTCTTGATACTTTCCTTTGATATACAAAATTTTAAATTTTGAGGAAGTATAATTTATCTACTTTTCCCTTTTATTGTTTGTGCTTTTGGTGTCATATCTAAGAATCCTTTGTTGAGTCCAAGCTTATGAAGATTTACCCCACATTTTGTGGTAAAAAATTTCAAGTTTATAGTTCTTATATTCAGGCCATTCACCCATTTTGAGTTGATTTTTGCATTTGGTATGAAGTAAGAGTCCGAATTCATTATTCTGCATGTGGATCTCTCATTGTCCCAATACCATTTGTTGAGGAGAGAGACTGTTCTTTTCTCTTTGAGTGATCTTGGCATCCTTCTCAAAAATCAACTGACCATAGATGTATGGGCTTGTTTCTGGACTCTGAATTTTATTCCACTGGTCTATAAGCCTCTTCAGTTGCCATTACTACACTTTGAGTGCTGTAGCTTTCTAGTGAGTTTTGAAATTAAGCAGTGTATATCCTCCAACTTATTGTTCTTTTTCAATATCTTTTAGCTATTTGAAGGCCCTTGAACTTCTATATGAATTTGATGATTGATTTCTCAATTCTGTCAAAAAGTCCATCGGCATTTTGATGGGGATTATGTGGATTCTTGATTTGGGGCATATTGATATCTTTGTAATATTAAGTCTTCCAGTGCATGAGCACAGATTTCCTTCCATTTATTTATAACTTCTTTCATCTATTTCAGCACTGTCTGATAGTTTTCAGTAAAAAGTCTTATAAATCCTTGGTTAAATTTATTCCTAAGTATTTTATTCCTTCTGATGCTATTGTGTAAATAGAATTGTTAAAATTCACCCTGTTTTAGTGTGAAGTTTGGTGAGTTTTAGTTAGGTTGTACCATTGTTTTACTCTCCTACAATCAGTTTTAGAATATTTGCATTCCCATTCCTTGTATATGTTCACACTTGGTCACTGTTCTCACCCCTACAATCCCAGGCAAATTTTGATGTGTTCTGTGTCTCTGTAGTTATGCCATGTCACATGAATGGGTACTTACATTTATATAAAGTGTTTATAAACAACATCCCATCTGAACCATTCCTTTTTTTATGCCCTAGGACATTGGCCAGCCCCATATAACTACCCATTCTTGCGAGAGCTCACTCGCTGGAGAGACCCATGACTTACCTTGTATAGGCCCCACTTCTCATAGGTTCCACCACCTCAACACCACTTCATGGTGACCAAGCTTCCATCACACAGACCCTCTCAGTCCAAACCTAAAGCTTTTAATTAACTAATTAATTAATTAGAAAGATAGAGAAAGAAAGAAAACGCTCCTATATACTGGTTTGTTCCCCAAATACCTTCAACAGCTGAGGCTGGGCCAGCCTGAAGCCAGGAGCTTAGGAATTCAAGCCTGGTCTCCCACATAGGTGGTAGGGGCCCGTGACCTGAGCCCCACCTGTGGCTTCCCAGAGTGTGCATTAGCAGGAAGCTGGAATTGGAGTGGATCCAGGAGTCGAACCCAGGCACTCTGAAGCAAGATACAGGGGTCCCACTGCAACAAACACTTGCCCACCAAACTCAAGTCCTGGAAGTATGGCCCAAGCCTTATAATAACCACACAGTTTCCTCACCACTCCTTCTCCTTGTGGCCTTTGCTGATATACCCTGTATTTTTGTTCAACAGTTCTTTCAAGGAGGGCTGAGCCATGGTTGACCATGGCACAAAGTGCTTTCATGAGCTCAAATGAGAAGCTCAGTTATTCGAGTCTATTTCTCGCTGCCAACTACAGAGGCAAGAAGAGGCTCAGATTTTACTAGAAGCAACTGAGCACCTTCCTAGTCAGAAGGTTTTTAAGAATACACCAAAACCTTGTTTCCTGTGGTTTTGTAAATTGTTCAAAGGGTGATATTTTTGGTTGGAGTAAGGAACAGAAGGCCTGGAAATTTGATTTGTTTGAAATTAAGGTGATGGAGGAGGGCATTGGACTAAAATTCATTTGAGTTGTTGTTGTATCCACATCAGGTCTCCACAATATAACTACTGAGGACCTACTATGTGCCAGGCCTGTTCTAGGTGCTAGAAGTATAGCAATGAATAAAACAGACAAAAATTCCTGTGCTACAATGCCTACCCCTTGGCTGTGATTTTATGTAAGATTTATTTATTTATTTGAAAGACAGAGAGAGAGAATTTTCCATCCACTGGTTCACTCCCCAGATGGTTTCAACAGCTAGAGCTGGGCCAGGCCAAAGCCAGGAGCCAGGAACTTCACGTAGTTCGCCCACTAGGGTGCAGGGGCCCAAGCACTTGAGTCATCTTCCACTGCTTTCCCAGACCATTAGCAGGGAGCTGGATCAGCACTGGAACAGCCGGGACTCAAATAAATGCTAATATGAGATGCTGGGGCTGTAGATGGCGTCTTCGCCTGCTGCAACACAGCGCCAGCCCCTGGCTGTGATTTTAGATAGCATGGTCTTGAAAGGCTTCATATGGAATGTGGAAAGAGAGTAACAAGCAAATAGTGTCAAGGTCTGCAGGAATGAGCAGGCCGAGTAGAGGGAGAGCAAGGGCCATGGCCCTGAGCTGCAGGTAAGGCTGATATGAATAACCAGGAAGGGCCAAGAGGCCAGAGGGCAGAGAAACAGGGAGAGTAGGAGGACGGCCATGGAGGGGGAAGACTCAGGCAGATGTGCAGGCCATTGTGTTGAGCGTCACCATTTCACAGAGTGACATGGACACCACTGGAAGCTTTGCATAGAGGAAGCCATGACTGAGGTCTTAACGCTTTCTCTGGCTGCTCTGTTGATAGCATGAAATAAAACATTCAGTATCACTCTGGGCACATTAGGGTGTTACAAATGCCTACACGTTATCTGAGGACTGAAATTTGGAACACATCCCCACATCATTCCATGGGCCTGGAATGGCACCTTCTTTAACATCTGGACAGGTTGAGAACATTCGGCCATCCATTCATGTAACAAGTATTTATTATTGGTTGTCTACAGTGTGCAAAGCACTATCTCAAGCACTGGAAACATGATGGTGAGGGGATAAGGTAGAAAAAAGTCCACACCCCAGCAGGGCCTCCCTTTGAGAGGTGGGAGGACAGAAAATGAACAAATAATATGCAAATATACATACGTATATATCTATGTGTGCACACATGTAGCACATGTATAAACATCTACTTATATATCACATCAGGTTTGAGAAGTGCTAAGAAAATAAAGAAGTTGAGAGGACACTAAATGGCAGAAATGAGGAGTTTTTTTTTTTTTAAGATTTATTTATTTGTTTGAAAATCAGAATTACACAGAGAGGAGAGGCAGAGAGAGAGAGATTTCCTATCTGCTGGTTTGCCTCCCAACTGGCTGCAATGGCTGGAGCTGTGCCAATACGAAGCCAGGAGCCGGAAGCTTCTTCTGGGTCTCCCACGTAGTGCAGGAGTCCAAGGACGTGGGCCATCCCCCACTGCTTTCCAGGCCATAGCAGAAAGCTGGGTCGGAAGTGGAGCAGCCGGGACTCGAACCAGTGCCTATGGGGGATGCTGGAACTGCAGGAGGTGGCTTTACCCACTGTGCCACAGTGCCAGCTCCAGAAGTGAGAGTTTTTAAAAATAGGATGACAGTGACATAGTTCTCTAGCAAAATAGTATTTGTTGAGTTGTGTCTTTGGGCAAAACACTGGGCTAGATTCCTAAGTATTCCCCATAGAATTCAAACTTTAAGGGACTTAGAATGTGTGGTAGGCAGAATTCTAAGGTAGCCCCTCTGACCCTTGCCCCTTGGTATATGCAAACTACATAACCCTAAGACCTTGAATATGATGTGAAAACCACTCCTTTGACCTTATAGGGCACAGTTGCCTTTAAGAAAGATTACTGGGTGGACCTGTCTAATCAGATTTATAAGGGACTAGATTTGCCCTAAAAAAGAGATGTATGAGATGGATTTGATGCCAGAAAGTTTCTCCTGTGCTAACTTTGAGGGAGGGACCTTCAAGTGAGCCTCTTGGAGTGCACAGGAACCCCCAGTCAACAGCACCATGACAGGGACCTCAGTCCTACAATGACAGGAAACCAACTTTAGCCAACAAAGTGAAAGAGCTTAGAAGGGGTTTCCTCCTTGGCCAAGTCTCAGCCCTAGAGACCAGCTTCATTCCAGCCTTGAGAAGACCTTAGCAGAGGACTCAAGCAGGTGGTGCCTGGACTTCAGCCCTACAGAACCCAGAGGTCATAAATGATGCTATTTTAAGCCACTACATTCATGGTAACCTGTTGTAGGGCAATAGAAAGCCAGTAGAGCTCCTAATAAAAGGATATGAAAAACACATCAGCTTCCAAAATACAAAGGACACTCACCAGGGTGGAGACAGTCTCTGTTTATCCATTGACAGCACAGATGGGTAATGAGGTGGCTTGTGGCAGGCACCAACAGAAACTAGTTTAAAAGGACCACACCCGACCTGGCTGCTTATGACTTTGCTCTGTTGTCATTGCTTTACTTGGGACTCCTTAGGGTGCTCATGGCTGAGCCTAATGTTTACTCTAGCCCTGACACCAGCTCCGGAATCTACCAATGCAAAACTCATTTCTTACCGTCATCCAGACTGCATCCACTGCCCTCTGGATGGTCCATAACATCTTCTCCTTCAACATTTCTCCATGTTCCTAAAGCCCAAGAGAGAATAGAATTGTCACAGAAAAGATGAGTGATGGAAACACAAACATGTGTCTGCAGAACCTAAACAGTTGACACTGCAGTAAATGCTGAAGACTGCACCCACCACGTATCACTTCCTTGCCAATAGTGTTCATGGCTTCCTAGTTAATATCTCTAATCATATCATTAACCTGATAATCAAAGTCTTCAAAGATGTGACCCCCAGAGACCCTTCTGGAATAATCAGTGGCAGGGGCCTCAATACCTAGGCCTCTACTGCTTTCCCAGGCCATTAGCAGGGACCTGGATTGGAAGTAGTAAAACTAAGACAGGAACTGGTGCCTATACAGGATGCCAGCTTCACAGGTGGCAGCTTTACCTGCTGTGCAACAATGCCAGGCTCTAAATTTCACTTCTTTTTTTTTTTTTTTTTTTGACAGGCAGAGTTAGACAGTGAGAGAGAGAGACAGAGAGAAAGGTCTTCCTTCCGTAGGTTCACCCCCTAAATGGCCGCCATGGCCAGCGCACTGCCCCGATCCGAAGCCAGGAGCCAGGTGCTTCTCCTGGTCTCCCATGCGGGTGCAGGGCCCAAGCACTTGGGCCATCCTCCACTGCACTCCCAGGCTACAGCAGAGAGCTGGACTGGAAGAGGAGCAACCGGGACAGAATCTGGCACCCCAACTGGGACTAGCACCCGGGCAGAGGCATAGCAGCACCGCAGGCAGAGGATTAGCCTAGTGAGCCATGGTGCTGGCCTAAACTTCACTTCTTAACAAGTCACAGTGAAGCTGTTTAGGTTCCTTTCCTTTTCTTACTATTTTTTAAAGACATTTATTGGAAAGGCAGAGTTAGAGAGAGAGCTTCCATTCACTGGTTTATTCCCTGAATGACTACCATGGCCAGAGCTGGGTCAGGACAAAGCCAGGAGCCTGGAGCTTTATCCAGGTTTCCCGCATGGGTGGCAGGAGCTCAAGCACTTGGCCATCTTCTGCTGCCTTCCTGGTGCCTTAGAAGGGAGCTGGATCGGAAGTGCAGTGGCCAGGAGTTGAATCAGGTGTTCTATGGGATGCTAGTGTCACCGACTAAACCCCTTCCTGTTCTCCTTAAGGTGAATACTTATTGGGTGGAAAATAGGCATCTTAAGACCTTTAGATTTTCCCCTCCTTTTCTCTGGGAACATGATTTTTTTTAGGGAAAACACATCATACTTGGGGGTGCATGAGCAGCTTCATCAGAAACCACAGGAAGCATTTCCAATTGGGAGCTTCTAGGACTGAAGAGAGAGAGGGTGCTTACCCAGAAGGGGTCTGGTTTCAGGACAAAAACCCCTTAGTGTTTTGTAGCATTAGGGAAAATTTGAATCTTGTTTCTTTAAAAAACAAAACCAAAAGTCTGCTTGAATAGTTTTTTAGAGGATTGATTTGGCCAAGTGGTGGTTCTATGCTGTGCACTGAGTTTGCCATAGGGCATGACTTAAACAGGGTCAGGGGCTATGTCACTAGTTGGTGGTTGGCTCCATAATTGCTGGCATGAATGGGATGGTACTGAGGGCTGGAAAATGCTTGAGTTAGGTTCAAGTTTTGAGTTTGCGCTTTACAAGTTCTGTGATATGGGGAAAGTCTCTAATTCTTTTCTTACTTCTATAATAGAAATTATCACCTGTCCCAACCATATCACAGGCTTATTCTATGGTGTCATTTTGAAGAATTAAATGATATACAATATGAAGAAGTGTTATTAAGCTAAAATGTGTATGGTTTGGGGCCAGTGCTATGGCATAGCAGGAAAAGGCATCACTTGTAGTCCCAGCTGCTCCACTTTTGATACATCATCCTGCTAATAGCTTGGGAGAAGCAGCAGAAGATGGCCCAGGTGCTTGGGCCTCTGCAAAACACATGGAAGATGCCAGGACATGAACCAGCGCCCATATAGTTTGCTGGCACTGCAGGCAGAGTCTTAGCCTGCTATGCCACAGCACTGGTCCCCCAAAAATTGTTTACATCAAAACAAACACTTATTTTGAAAGGTTTGTTTATACTTTTGAAAGATGGGTTTATTTATTTATTTGAAAGGCAGAGTGACAATGAGGGAGAATTCCCTAAATCCTCAGGGATAGTCACAACAACCAGAGCTAAGCCAGGCCAAAGTCAGGAGCCCAGAACTCCATCTGGGTCTTCCACGTTGGTGGCAGGGACCCAAGTAATTGGCCATCATTTGCTGCATGAGCAGGCAGATTAGCAGGGAGTCAGATTAGAAGCAGAGGAGCCAGGATTGGAAATGAACTGGGACTCTGATAGCGCGCCACAAGTGACAGCTGCAAAGTCTTCCCCTAAAGTTACATTTTATTCTCATTTTTTCATGGATTTTTTGAAGTTAGCTTGTGTAATCTTAGGCTCATTGTTTGTAGTAGAAATAAATAAGATTGGGGGATTCTGAGATGATCATAGTCGTATCCTTCAGTGTGATAACCTAACCACTGAGAAGTGGGAGGGAGTCTTCATGATGACTGCTGATCAAGTCTGTCCCCCGATTCATACCCATGGGTGAGCGGGATTTGTTGACTCACTTCTATTTTGTTATATAATATTTATTTATATATTCATTCATTCATTTATCTATTTGAAGGGCAGAGAAATACAGAGATGAGGAGAGACAGAGAAAGATTGTGCATCCATTGGTTCACTCTTCAAACACCTACAGCAGCTAAGTCTGTGCCAGGCTAAAACCAGGAGTCAGAAACTCCATCTGTGTTTCCGACATGGGTGGCAGGAGCCCGAGCACCAAAGCCATCTGCTGCTGCCTTCCCAGGCACATTAACAAGTAGCTGGATGGGAAACAGAGCACTCAGGACTCCACCTGGTACTCTGGAATGGGATGCGGACATCGCAACCTGCGGCGTGACAACATCGGTCCCTCGTCAGTTTGCATCTAAGAAATAAAATATAGCAGAAGTAATGGGATGTCGCTGTGAGATTAGGTTATAATAAGACTTTGGCTTCCATCATGGCCACACACTCACTTTTCTCTTGGATTACTTGCCCTGTGGGAAGCCGGCACCACTGGCTGTGTGTGAGGCTGATCTGGTGAGGGTTAGGAATCCAGCTGCAGCTTAACTGAGGGTCTCCTATTAAGTTGCAGCCAAATGTCTGTGAGCCAGACTGGGGCTGGAGGGTCCATTTCTCTATGACAGCCTGTCATGTCACTCCCTGACAGGGAGGTGCTGTTGGTTTCTATTTTAAATGAAGGAAGAAGAAGGTGCCTTGAGGATCCTTGGGCCTCATATGAGCAAAGGGCTTTCATTATAAATCACTTGGTATAATGGGCTCAAATGAATACGGGCCTAGGAAAAATCTGAGATGGTCACTTGGCTTCCATCAGCTCCTCACCTACAAGGCTTGACTGATGGATGCAAAACTGGACAGATTGAAGATGCTGATGCAGTGATGGGCTTTCAGTTAGCAGTGGCTCAAGGCCCAGTTTCTTGGAATTCTTGCTCAAGTCACTTAACCTTCCTCAATCTCCCACTGATTGATTTTGAATTAGATATTACAGTGTACTTAGTTTGGTACTGTTGTTGTCAAGTTTAAGTAACACAGTTTATATAGAGGTTAACCAAGGGAGACTATCAATAAATAAATTTCCTCCTTTACTTCTAAACTCATTTAGCTCCAAGCCATTCCCTGGTAGTGCCTCTTTGAAGACTGATTCTTCATCCTCAGAGGCTAAAGAATCCCCTGGAGGCCCAGGTTGTGGCATAGTGTGGTAAGCCTCCACCTGCAATGCCAGCATCCCATATGGCTCCAGTTCAAGTCCTGGCTGCTCCACTTCTGATCTAGCTCACTGCTAATGAGCCTGGGAAAGCACTGGAGGATGGCACAAGTCCTTGGGCTCCTGCACACAAGCTCCTGGCTTCAGTTTGGCCCAGTTCAGGCTGTTGCAACCATTTGAGGAGTGAACCAGTGGGTGGAAGACCTCTGTCTTTCTCTCTGTCTTTCCCTCTATGTAACTCTGCCTTTCCAATAAATAAAATCTTTTTTGGAAAAAAAAAGAATCAACCAATCAATCCTCTGGGATCCTTGTCAAAAGTCCCTTGCTGGCCCCACCCCTGGAGATTGGGTACAGTGGGGCTGGTGCTAGCCCGGAGGCTTATTTTCTAGCAACTGTCCCAGGTAACTCTGAGGCTGGTGGGCTACCGTGCACACTTCTGGACACGGGATTTTCAAGCAGTGAAGTCTCTCTTTGGGCAAGCATAAGGACCATTTTCCTTTCATCAGAGATTGCCTGGAAAAAGGCTCTTTTCAGCTAAACATTTCAATATATGCTCTGTCCCGGGAACGTGTGACAAAAACCAACGGAGCTGAGGAAGAAGGTGGTGGAGGCTGGGGAAACCTGGAGACTTTCCTGGGTCTGCAGAGCCTGTGCGTGGTCCGTGCCCCTTGAACAATGTGGAGCGGGGAGAAATGGAGTGTAAATCAAAACTTCATTTTAAAAAAAGTCAAAATGAAAGCAAAGACAGTCTTTTGCAGAATAGACTTGCATATTGGGAGAAACAGTGTCATTAGAAACCAAATAAGTGTTGTATCAATGGAAGGAAGGATTGCTTTAAAAAAAAAACAGTAAAAGGGAAACAACGGGGTGAGAAGTAACTTGCTTTGAACAATTTTTGGTTGCCTTCTTAATTGTACAAGTTGTTCTGCATGAATTCAAACTGGTGTTGATGGCTTGACCAAATGTTAGCTATATACTATTTTTTTTTTATTTGACAGGCAGAGTTAGACAGTGAGAGAGAGAGAGAGAGAGACAGAGAGAGAGAGAGAGAGAGAGAGAGAGAACGGTCTTCCTTCTGTTGGTTCACCCCCCAAATGACCGCTACAGCCAGCGCACTGCGCTGATCTGAAGCCAGGAGCCAGGTGCTTCCTCCTGGTCTCCCATGTGGGTGCAGGAGCCCAAGCACTTGGGCCATCCTCCACTGTCTTCCCGGGCCACAGCAGAGAGCTGGCCTGGAAGAGGAGCAACCTGGACTAGAATCTGGAGCCCATATGGGATGCCGGTGCCGCAGGCGGAGGATTAACCAAGTGAGCCACGACACTGGCCCAGCTATATACTACTACTTTCTGGGGAACTAATGCCCATGCAGGATTACCAGTAAACAGTAAGATCTTTTGAAAAAAAATTATCTTATTTATTTGAAAGACAGTTACAGAGAGAGAGGTAGAGACAGAGAAAGAGAGAGGTCTTCCATCTGCTGGTTCACTCCTCATATGGCCGCAGTGGCTACAGCTGAGCCAGTCTGAAGTTAGGAGCCAGGATCTTTTCCTGGGTCTCCCACAAGGGTGCAGGGGCCCAAGGAATTGAGCCATCCTCTGCTGCTTTCCCAGGTGCATCAGCAGGGAGCTGTGTCAGAAGTGGAGCAGCCGGAACTCGAACTAGCACTCATATGGGATACTGGTGCCCCAGGCTGGGGCTTTAACCCGCTGTGTCACAGCACCAGCCCCACAGTAAGACTTTTTTGGTGATCAGAAAATCAGCAGGAGCCTAGGATTGGACATGGTCACAATCTGGGGTCCTGTGAGCACATGCTAGGCAACACTCTCAACGTGGAAGTTAAAGATTGAGAGACCTGTGGCTATGAGAGTGACTCTGGCCTGTCAGGTGCAGTCTCCGAGGTGCCCAGAGAATTTTGCTCTGCCTCTTGCCCACACAGCAGCCATCTTGATTCTCATTTCCACAGGAGCAGATGGCCTGTGTTGGTAATGAGATTGCAGAAAGGAGCAGCACTGTGACTAGAGAGTGTGCAGCTTACTGCAAGTCAGCGATTTGATGTACAGCTTTCTTATCTTTAAGGGCTGTAAATTTCCTTTCTATCAGACTCATTGAAATTTAAGCATCTGTACTCCTATGTATCTGAGCCAACTCTAAGAGGTTTTGCTATTGTCAGTGGTTTTTGGATTACTCAGTCCCTGTTGCCCTCATTAGCATGGGCAAGTGAGAGGTGAGTAGACATCTGGTCAACCCAATTCTTGCTAAAGCTCCCACTGAAGCCCTCAGCAGATGGGACCTTATGCCGTGTTGCCTAACCAGCCTCTCAGTGGGGAATTTCACCAAGAAAATACCTGTCAGGGGCTCCCCAAAAAGTAGTAACTAAAGGAGTGTGGGTTCCTCTTCCTGTTTTCCCTAATTCTTGTTTTCTACTCCTTGCCCTCTTTGTCAACATCGCTGGAATTCAGAATTATTGCTCTTTGAAGGGGGGTGCTCTGCTGCTGCCAGGGTGCTTGTGCCCCATGGAGCTTCCCTACCTCTGCCCTGTCACCCCCCAGCCACTGGAATAGAGGGCACATGGTACAGTCTCAAAAGTAATGGTACAGTCTCAAAAGTTATGGTAAACTACATCTCACATAAAATTTACAATCTGAACCACTTTTTAAAAAAGATTTGCTTATGTGAAAAGCAGAGTGAGGGGCCGGCATGTGGTGCCGTAGGTTAATCCTCCGCCTGCAGCACCTGCATCCCATATGGGTGCCGATTTGAGTCCCGGCTGCTCCACTTCCAATCCAGCTCTCTGCTATGGCCTGGGAAAGCAGAAGAAGATGGCCCAAGTGCTTGGGCCCCTGCACCTGCATGAGAAAACCGAGAAGCTTCCTGGCTCCTGGCTTTGGATCGGCGCAGCTCTAGCCATTGCGGCCATTTGGGGAGTGAACCAACAGAACAAAGACCTTTCTCTCTGTCTCCCTCTCATTGTCTGTAACTCTACCTCTCAAATAAATAAATAAAATATTAAAAAAAAAAAAGCAGAGTAACAGGGAGGGAAGTAGAGACAGAGATCTTCCATCCATTGGTTCATTCCCCAAATGGCCACAACAGCCAGGGCTGGACCAGGCAGAAGCCATGGGCCTGGAACTCCATCCAGGTCTCCCATGTGGGTGGCAGGAACCCAAGTTCCTGGGTCATCTGCTGCTGCTTTCCCAGGCAGCTTAGCAGGGAGCAGGACAGGAAGCAGAGCAGCCAGGACTATACAAAATGCCAGTGTCATAGGCAGTGGCTTAACCAGCTGTGCCATAATGCCCAGGCCCAATCTGAATCATTTTTAAGTAGTAAGTACACTCCTTGTTATGTAACCAATCTCCAGAAATCTTTTTATCTTGTAAAACAGAAACTCTGTACCCATTAAACAATTTCCCCATTCTCCACTTCCTCCATTCCCTGGCAACCACCCTTCCTTCTTTCTTTGGGATTTTGAGTACTATAAGTACCATATAGAGAGGAATCCTAGAGTATCTGTCTTTTTGAGACTACTTACTCAACATAATGTTTTCAAGTTTCATCCTTATTGAGTAGATAGCAGAATTCCTTCCCCTTTAAGGAAGAGTAAAATTCCGTTGAGTGTGGGACCACATTTTATTCATCCATTTATACATCAGTGGATACTGTTTGTGCTTCTACTTCTTAGCTGTTGTGAAAAATGCTGGTATCAACATGGGTGAGAAATTGTTTCTAATTACTTAAGATATATATCAAGACATAAAGTCGCTAGACCATATGGTAATTCTATTTTTAAGGGTTTTTCTTTTAAGATTCATTAATTTGAATGGCAGAGCTCTATAGAGAGAGAGCGAGAGACAGTAAGAGAGATCTTCCAACCTCTGGTTCACTCCCCAAATTGCTGCAATGGCTGAGGCTGAGCTAGGCCAAAGCCAGGAGCCTGAAACTTTATCCAGGTGTCCCACATGGGTAGTAGGGGCCCAGGCATCTTCTGCTGCTTTCCCAGGCACATTAGCAGGGAGCTGTATTGGAAATTGAGCAGCCAGGACTTGAACCAGTGCTCATATGGAGTGTAGACATTGTAGGCATTGACTTAAGCCACTATACCACAGCTCAGTCCCCTGTCTTTAAGTTTGAAAGGAACCACTGTATTGTAGAGGGATGGCACCATGACACAGCCCTACCAGCAGAGCTCAGGAGTTCCAGTTTCTTCATGTTCCCCCCAACATTTCTGCTTTCTGTCTTTTCAATAGCAGCCATCCCAGTGGTGGTGAGATGGCATCTCACTGTGCTTTTCATTTGAATTTCCATATTGATTAGTGATATTGAACATCTTTTTCTTGTGCTTAGTTGGCATTTGTGTATAAGGGGTCTTCAAAAAGTTCACGGGAAATGCATGTCATGAAAAGACTGCATAAATTTCAAAATGTTAACACCAAAATAAACATCTTTTAATTCCATTTTTCCCCCACAAACTTTTGAAGTGCCCTTATATCTTTGGATAAATTAAAGGACCATTTTTTGAGATCATCGATGGGTTGCAAATCCAATAGCCATTTTCTCTCGTCTTCTTGGCTAAGGTGTATCTTCATCTCTCCATGACATGATCCAGTGGCAATTCTTCATCGACCTAGTGGTTCTTAATGAGGACAGCTCCTAGAGTCATCAATGGTAGTTTTAAAATATATCCATGTCTGGGCCTCCTTCCTCCCCAACTCAGTTAAATAAGAATGTCTAGAGGTGGTCCTGGGCATTGGTTTTTCTAGATGTTTCTCACTCAGCCCAGGAATTCAAATGTATTGCCAGGATTATACACCATGGATCTAACCCAACCATACTAGGCTCATTCTTCCTGACAGTGATTGAGCCAGGACTGGACATGTGACTTTGTCCTGGTCAGTGTGACACAATGGCTTCTAGGAAAGAGCTACTTCTCCCTGACATGAGATATGGAGCAGATATGGGAGGAAATGGTTCCCTTCTTCCACTGAGTCTGACTCATTGAGTCCTCTACAACTGCAAGAGTTGCTAGCTTGGAAATATCAGAGCAGGGAGATGTAACAGAACCTGGAGGCTGATGATGTCAATGAGCTTCTACTTGACACACCTTGGAGCCACCTTACCTCTGATGTAACTCTCATATAAAATAATAAATGTATTTTTAAAAATTATTTCATTTATTTGGAGGGCAGATCAACACAGAGGGTGATGGACAGGAAGAGAGAGAAGTGGATCTTCTATCTACTGGTTCACTTCCCAAATTGCTCTAGTGGCTGGGGCTAGACAAAGACAAAGCCAAAACCAGAAGCCTGGAACTCCATCTGGGTCTCGCATGTGGGTGGCAGGGGTCCAAGTACTTGGGCCATCTTTTGCTGCTCTTCCCAGGTACATTAGTGAGGGGGTTATATCAGAGGTGGAACAGCCAAGACGTGATGGGATGCTGATGGTGGTGGCTTAACCTGTTGTGCCACAATGCTGGCCCCTAATAAGTATCTTTCTTATGTGAGCAGCTTTGAGTTGGGTTTTCTATTCCTTGCAGCTGAAAGTACCCCAACAATATACTTCTGCTATGCTGGGGGTTTCAGGAAGACACGGGAAAGTCCTCATAGCCCATCTGTTAGGATAGAAAAGAACCAAGACATTGCCTTGAACAGACTTACCCCCTGGATTCTCCTCTGAGTGTCTGAAGCTGCACTGTCCCAGGTTCTCGGCTTACCTCAGAAGCCAGGAGAAACCGGAAGCCAAGCAACGTAAGGGTGTACAATCTACAGTGGACATAAACCAGAAGGGTCCTGAGCTTAAACAGAAGGCAGGCGGCATTCAGAACTTAAATGCGGTCTCTGTGGACTAGGCCAAGTCCCTAAATCCAGGTCAGTCATAGCATTTGGATGAAACATGATAAAGGAAAGAAGTTGTGTGCACAAGAACATTTTGAGGCTAAGCCTTCCACTTCTTGAGAGATCAAATTTAACACTTTGCTGTGTGATACCTGAGCCCCCAACAAGTAACTTATTTAAACTAATGGCCAGCCAGGCAGTGCTTATCAGGTTACAGGATTCTCAGGTTTAGAGCAGGAGTAACCACTTTGGAAGAGATCTAGGCGTTATCGGATAAAGCTCATCTCTACTACAGTTTCCCTCAGTGGTTCCGGGAGGCGAGCAGGCAGTGGATCCCACCAGTCAGCGAGGGCTGAGGGTGAGGCTGGGTGAGGGAGCGCTGGGATAGCCTGCTGGGAGGGCGCAGGTCTCTTCCCATGTGCAAGTGGATCATACATTCAGGGCTGACAAATACCATATGTGAAGGAACTTCAAAAGGCTCAGTGGAGATGGGCAAGTATTTTGCCTAATAATAAAGATGTAGGTTAAGTTGCCACATAGCGTTTAGAAGAACCTGCGTGTGAGTCTTGGCTCTGACTCCTGATTCCAGCTTCCTGCTAATGTACATCCTGGGAGGCAGCTGTGAAGTCTCAAGTCATTTGGGTTCCTGCCACCCATGTGGATTGAGGTCCCAGCACCTGGCTTTGACCCGAAGCCAGAGCTACAGGTATGTTGGAATGAAGCAGTAGATAGGAAATTAATTTTATGTCTGCCTGTCTCTCTTCTCTTTCTGCCTTTCTAATTTTTTAAAGTCCATAGAAAGAATGGAATTAAAAATATGAGTTTGGGGGTGAGTTTTGTGGTGCAGTGGACTAAGCCACTGCTTAGGATGCCTTGCACCTGATGTCAGAGTGCCAGTTCAAGTCCCGGCTGTTCCACTTCCTGTCGGGCTTCCTGTTGGTGCATCCTGGGAGGCAGCAGACAATGGCTCAAACACTTGGACCTCTGCCACCCTCATGGGAGGTCCAGATGGAGTTTGTGGCTCATGGCTTCAGCCTGACCTAGCCCTGGCTGTTGTAGCCATTTGGAGAGTGAACCAGTAGATAGAGGGTCTCTCTCTCTTGCTCTCACTCTGTCTTGCAAATAGATGAAAATAAAATAATTTTTAAAGATATAGGTTGCTTTAGTATAAACATATTTTTAATTCATGAAAAATTTATATTACGAAAAAATCATGCATGGATTTCCAAGTTTTTGTATCAAAATAAACTTATTTCTTAAAAATTTTTTATTTGAGAGACATTGAAAGAGAAAGAGACAGCCCCCAACTACTGATTCACTCCCCAAATGCCTGCAACAGCCATGGTTGGACTTGAGGCCAGCTGGGAGGCAGGATCTCAGTCCAGGTGTCCCACATGGGTGGCCTGAATCCAATTACTTGAGCCATCACTGTAGCCTCCCACTGTCTGCGTTAGCAGGAAGCTGGAGTCAGGAGCCAGAGCTGGGAATCAAACACAGGTACTCCAAACTGAGGGACCTTGATACCCTAACTGCTCGGCTCAACACTCGCCCCTTCCCATGGGTCTTTTGAAACTCTCACACAAAGTCCACACACATGAGACTGGAAAAGAGAACCACAACCACAAAAGCAATCATATGGAGCCAGTGTTGTGGCACAGCAGATTAAGCTGCTGCCTGTGAGGCCGCATCACATATGAGCAATGATTCAGGTCCCTGATGTTCCATCTCTTTTGTTTGTTTGTTTTTAAAGATTTATTTATTTATTTGAAATTCAGTTACATGAGGTGAGGGTGGGGAAGAGACAGAGAAGAGAGAGGTCTTCCGTCCACTGGTTCACTCCCCAAATGGCTGCAACCAGGAGCATCTTCCCAGTCTCCCGCATGGGTACAGCAGCCCAAGCACTTGAACCATCCTCTGCTGCTTTCCCAAGTCATTAGCAGGGAGCTGGATCCGAAGTAGAGCAGCTGGTACTCGAATAAATGCCTATGTGGGATGCTGGCACTGCAGACAGAGGTTTAACCCACTACACCACAGTGCCAGCCCCCTGATGTTACCTTTCCTGTCAAGCATTATCAGGAAGCTGGATCTGAAGGGGAGCAGCTGGGACTTGAACCAGCACTCTGATATGGGATGCTGGAGTTGCAGGTGGCAGCTTACCCCTCTCTGGGCCATAACACCTGCCCCACACTTTTCAGTCTTTTCCTTCTCAGAGTGCAGGGGAGTGTTGCACATCAGACAGAGTCCAATCATCACTTAGGAACAGCACCCAGGATGTGCAAAAGGCTCAGCACCCAAGTACAGCACAACACCGCATGCCTATTGGAAGAGCTGGGACATCCACACTGTTCTGTGATGCTGACCAAATCACACTCTGCAGCACAAACATCACACGGTGTATGTGGCAAGAATTATAGGAAGTTACTCCAGGGAGCATTAAACATGTGGAGGGAGAAACTGACATAGCTGGAAGCATGTTGGCTGAAGAGCAAGGAAGAAGGGCGACGATTCAGAAAGACAAGCAAAAATTTTTTTAAACATTTATTTATTTGAAAGGTGGAGTTACAGATGGAGAGAAAGAAAGAGCAATCTTCCATCTGCTGGTTCATACCCCAAATGGCCACAATGCCTAGGGCTGGGCCAGACTGAAGCCAGGAACCTGGAATTCCATCTTGGTTTCCTACCTGAATGGCAGAGGCTCAAGCACTTGGACCATCTTCTGCTGTTTTTCCAGACACATCAGCAGGGAGCTGGATCAGAAGCAGAGAAGCCTGGATTTGAACAAGTGCTCACATGGGATGGCGTCACAGGCAGCTGCTTAATTTGCTGCACCACAATGCTGGCCCTGAGAAGCAAAATTTTAAAGGGATGACTGGAACTGAAAATAGAAGAATGTTCTGGGTGTTGAGTGAAGAGAATGACCTGAACTTGCAGTGGCCAGAAGACTGCATGTTTGACTTGAACTTGAGAGAAGCCAGTTTGAATCACCTGACCAGGCTTGCCACAAAGCTAGAGGGGAAGTCCCAGGAGATGCAACAGAGACCGCAGCAGGATGTGCCTGACAACCTGGAGAGATTTGCCTTCAGCGCCGTGCTGTGGGGTGTGGAAAACTTCACCTCAGTGAGGCACTGTTGGGAGGTAGACCTGGAAAAGGCAGCAGGCCGATGGGCCAATAGAGACTCAGCATTCATGGGGATAACAGGCTCAGCACCCACGGGGATAATGCCTTGCCGGATCCAGGATGGGCATTGATTACATCTTTTGCGTCCTTTTTTCCTTCAAAAAGGATCTCCCTGAGGAAGCAGATACATGAACCTGAGGTTTTTTTCCTTGACTATGTGTATGGGAAGGTATCATCCTACAATGTGATTTATCATCTATAACTTTCCTTATCTCACCCTCCAAGGATCTTGTAGAACCCACATTTTCTCCTAGTCTCCCAAATGGAGATTCATAGTTTCTCACCATCTCCCCCCTCATAGGCTTCCTTGAAATGCTGCTGTTAGCCCTTAATCTTCCTTCTTGTAAACTGCAAGACCACAAGAGACCAGAAAGTTAGGAGGAATAATTTGTTAAGGAATTCAAATAAATTAATCCAATAAAAGACTTCTATGTGTTGGGGTAAAAAATAAAGTCTATTGAAGGAGTTCTGATAATCTAAAGGATACAAAAGAATTAAAAAAAACTTCAATTGGCGCCAGGCAACTCTCCTCCCATTTGTCAAGAAAAGAAGTCAAACAACATATTGGTAGCTTTATTTCCCTCATGAAATGCAAGTGAACCAAATTGTGTTCTCCTATTGTGGACTCGGTGCACAAATGGAGAACCAGCTTCCTACTGCCTTGAAATGTAAAGCAAAGCCCTTGAAGTGCATGGTGTTTTCTAGATGTGTCTCTCTCTTAAGGTACTTTTAGGTGAAAGAGATACTGAATTCCTGCTTATTTAAGGAGAACAAAGAATTTATTGGCTCAGATAACTAGGACGTCTGAGGTTGCATGTGACTTTAGGAACCGAAAGATTTGGGAGCCCAAACAATGTTGCATGGACCTTACCTCCCTTTATCTTTCAGCTCTTCTCTGTAGACTTTGCTATTAGGTAGGCTCTTTGTACATACTAACAAAGAGGGCTTCCTGCATCACAGTCTTTAGCAGAGATGTTTTGAAAAAGAGAGAGGGCCGAGGCCAGCATTGTGGCATAACATGTTAAGCTGCAGCCTGTAAAGCCAACATCTCTTATGGGTGTTGGTTCACATCACAGCTCCATTTCTGATCAGGCTCCCTACTAATGCACCTGGAAGAGCAGTGGAGGATGGCCCAAGTGCGTGCCCCTGAACTGGGATGATACTTCTGGCTTCTGGCCTCAGTCTGGCCCAGCACCAGCCATTATAGCCATTTGGGGATTGAACCAGCAGATGGAAGATCTCTCTCTTTCTCCATGACTCTGCTTTTAAATAAATAAATCATTTAAAAAAAAATGAATAGTACCTTACTCTAAATATTCCAAGAAAAGCCATAATTACTAAGAGTTTTCAGATACTGCCCTAAAAATGCATATGTATGCACTTATGCACTTATCTGTTCCCTATACCCAGAAAAATAGGTGCTGTCAATTTCCATCCTACAGGCAAGAAACTAAAGTTCAGGGAGATTAAACAGCTTGCGTCTTTTCAGTGTGTGTGACCTTGGGCAAATCACTTAACCTCTCAGTGCCTCAGTTTCCATATCTGTAAAAACTCCAACAGCAGCTACTTTAAGCAGTTGTGAGGATTGGATGAGGATGTGCAAGGGCTAGAGGATCATAGCCAACATGCACTCACCACATACTGCTAGAAGGTAATAACTTTTTTTAAAGATTTATTTATTTTGGTTGAAAGGCAGATTTACAGATAGAAAGAGGGTGGAGGGAGAGAGAGAGAGATCTTCCATCCACTGGTTCACCTCCCAAATGGTTACAATGGTCAGGGCTGGGCCAGATGGAAGCCAAGAACCAGGAACCTCCTCCAGGTCTCCCATGTGGGAACAGGGACCCAAGGACCTGGGCCATCTTCCACTGCTTTCCCAGGTGCATTAGCAGGGAGCTGGATTGGAAGTGGAGCGGCCAGGCACTGATGTGGGATGCCAGTATCACATGTGGCAGTTTAACCCTCTACACCACACTACCAACCCCAGTAATAATCTTGTATTCCATTTCCTTCTGACTTTCTCTTACTCCCTCTTTCCTTGTAATGATCCAAAAATGTCAGCTTTATACTTCCATGATCTCTCAGGTTGAGTATCCCTTATCTGAAATTTTGGCGACCAGAACTATATTTTAGATTTGGGATTTTTTCTAATTTGTGAATATTTGCATGTTATATAATAAGAAATTTGGGGGATAGGACCCAAATCTAACCACAAAGTTTATTTATGTTTCATATATGCCTGATATCAATAGCCTGAATATAATTCAATAATATTTTAAAGAGTTCTGTGTATTTTGACCGTGACCCATCACGTGAGGTCAGGTGTGGAATTTCCCACTTGTGATGTCATGTCAGCACTCAAAAGTTTTTACATTTTGGAGCACTGTGGATTTCTAGGGATATTTAATCTAGAGTAGCGTTAGACAGGGGCTGGCACTGTGGCATAGCTGGTTAAGCCTCAGCCTGCAGCGCCAGCATCCCATATGGATGCCTGTTCAAGTCCTGGCTGCTCCACTTCTGATACAACCCCCTGCTGACGTGCTTGGGAAAGCAGCTGAACATGGCCCAAGTGCTTGGTCCCCTATCACCCATGTGGGAGACTCAGATGAAGATCCTGGCTCCTGGCTTCAGTCTGGCCCAGCCCTGGCCATTACTGCCATTTGAGGGGGTGAACCAGTGGATGGAAAATTTTGCTCTATCTGCCTCTGCCTCTCCCTCTCTGTAACTCCACCTTTCAAATAAATAAACTAAAAAAAAAAAAGCCAGAGTAGCATGAGATAAGTTTTATAATGTATCACAGCTGTGGGTAGGGAGAAGGGAGCTCAAAGCAGCAAAACTAGGACAAAGCTGGGACCAAGATGTCTGATCCACATTGGAAAGAAGGAGCTGGGAGTAAGGACAAAGTCAAGGCTGTCATCCCTGATGGGAGCATAACACAGCCTGTGCACTGGAAGGCCAGCCCCAAACACGAGACAGGAAGCCTCCTATCCTGCTGCTGCCAGGGCAGGAGCCACTTCTCAGAGTGGCAGCATGAGAGCTGCAGGCAGCCGCCCTTCACCCCATGAGGGAGAGGGTGATGACTGAACTTGGCTGGAAGGGAGAGCATGGAACCTGCAAGAAGGTCATAGCCTGACAGGAAGCCTTCCATGGATGGTGATTCCACGAGGAGATGGCACTAGGCATGATTCATAAATTATTTAGATGATTTCACAACAAAGGTAGGATCTTACAGAAAATTGAGCCCACGCTCTGGCAAAAAGCACATCTTAACTGTATTCCGAACACCCGCTCAATCGACACATTGAGGTTGCTTTCCATTGGAATTGGAGCAGGTAGTTTGTATTTCCCAACCAAATGACAAGTGCTTAGAATAAAAGTTATTCTAAGTCTCCATATTTCAATGTTTCTGACCTTTTAAAAACTAGGGGCAGGAGGGAAGGCAAAGAGAGAGAGAGAGAAAGAGAGAGAGAGACAGACAGACAGAGATCTTCTATTTTCTAACTCCTCAACTACTCACAACTGCCAGGGCTGGGCCAGGCTGAAGTCAGGAGCTGCGAACTCAACCTGGGTCTTCCACATGAGCTGAAGGGACCCAAGGACTTGCGCTGTCACCTGCTGCCTCCCAGAGTGTGCATCAGCAAGAGGCTGGAATTGGAAGCAGAGCCAGGATTCGAAAACCAGCATTGTGATATGGATGCAGCATCCCAAGCAGTGCTCTAACTGCTGTGCCTTAACGCCCACACCTCTGAGGCCCATGTGGCAGGGATCCAAACACTTGGGCCATCTGCTGCTGCTTTTCCTAGGCCATTAGCAGGGAGCTGGATCAGAAATGGAACAGCCAGCACATGAACCAGTGCCCTAATGAGAAGCCAGCGTCACAGCTGATGGTTTCACCCACTATGCAAAAATGCCAGCCACGTGCACTGATTTCTGAAAACAATCAGCACGTCTCATTTTTTTGCCCCCTCAGAAACCTTTTATTTAAGGAATACAAATTTAATGCATTTTTTTTTTGACAGGCAGAGTGGACAGTGAGAGAGAGAGAGACAGAGAGAAAGGTCTTCCTTTGCTGTTGGTTCACCCTCCAATGGCCGCTGCGGTCGGCGCGCTGCGGCCGGAGCACCGCGCTGATCCAATGGCAGGAGCCAGGTGCTTCTCCTGGTCTCCCATGGAGTGCAGGGCCCAAGCACTTGGGCCATCCTCCACTGCACTCCCGGGCCACAGCAGAGAGCTGGCCTGGAAGAGGGGCAACCGGGACAGAATCCGAGAATCCGGCACCCCGACCAGGACTAGAACCCGGTGTACCGTCGCCACTAGGCAGAGGATTAGCCTAGTGAGCCAGCCTACTTTATGCATTTCATGAGTACAACTAAAGGGACATAGTGATTCTTCCCAGCATAACCGTCCTCCCATCCACACTGCCTCTCCTCTTCCTCCTCCCTCTCATATTCCCATTCTCATTTTCTACTAAGATCTATTTTAAATTAACTTTATATACATATGATTAACTCTATAAGTAAAGAGTTCAACAAATAGTTTGAAAAAAAAAACCTGTTCCTCAATAGTCAAGACAAGGACTGTTCAAAGCCATTGCATTTCAAAGTGTCAATTTTACTTCTATACATCACCTTTTAGGCACTCTATTACTTATCACAGTTCAGAGAGAACATATGGTATTTGTCCCTTTGAGACTAGATTATTTCACTAAATATAATGTTTTCCAGAGTCATTCATTTTGTTGCAAATGACCGATTTCTTTTTTTTACCACTGTATAGTATTCCATGGTGTACATATCCCACAGTTTCTTCATTCATTCTTCAGTTGACAGGTATTTGGGTTGATTCCACATCTTAGCTATTCTGAATTGAGCTGCAATAACATGGGGATGCAGATAACTCTTTAAAATGCTAATTTCATTTCCCTTGGGTAAATTCCCAGGATTAAGATGGCTGGGTCATATGGTAGATATATACTCAGATTTCTGAGGTATCTCCATACTGTCTTTCATAGTGACTTTACCAGTTTACATTCCCACCAACAGTGGATTAGGGTACCTTTTCCCCACATCCTCACCAGCATTTGTTTATTTTTTGTATGAAAGCCATTCTACCTGGGGTGAGGTGAAACCTCATTGTGGTTTTGATTTGCATTTCCCTGATGGCTAGTGATCCTGAGCATTTTTTCATCTGTCTGTTTGCCATTTGGATTTCCTCTTTTGCAAAAGGTCTGCTTAGGTCCTTGGCCTGTTTCTTAATTGGGTTGTTTGTTTTGTTGTTGTAGAGTTTCTTGATCTCTTAATATATTCTGGTTATTAATCCTTTATCAGTTGCATAGTTTACAAGTAATTCTCCCATTCAGTCGGTTGCCTCTTCCCTTTGCTGGTTGTTTCTTTTGCAGGGCAGAAGCTTCTCAATGTTATTTAATCCCATTTGTTAATTTTGGCTTTGATTGCTGTGCCTCTGGGGACTTTTCCAGAACTCTTGGCCTGTGCCAATGTCTTGCAGGGTTTCCCCAATGTTCTCTAGCAATTTGATAGTATGGGGTCATAGATTTAGGTCCTTGATTCATTTTGAGTGGATTTTTTTGTAAGGTGTAAGGTACAGGTCTTACTTCATAATTCCGCATGTGGAAATCCAGTTTTCCCAGAATCATTTGTTGAGGAGACTGTCCTTGCTACAGGGATTGGTTTTAGCTCCTTTGTCAAATATAAGTTGAATGTAGATGCTTGGATTGATTTCTGGAGTTTCTGTTCTGTTCCGTTAATCTATCCATCTGTTTTTGTAGCAGTACCAGGCTGTTTTGATTATAACTTTCCAGTAGTATGTCTTGAAATCTGGTATTGTGATGCCTCTGGATTTGTTTTCGTTGTATAAGATTGTTTGAGCTATCTGGGGTCTCCTGTGCTTCCACATGAATTTCAGCATCATTTTTCCTGTATAGGAGAAGAATGTCCTTTGTATTTTGATTGATATCGCAATGAATCTATAAATTGCTTTTGTAGTACGGACATTTTGATGATACTGATTCTTCCAATCCATGAACACGGAAGATTTTCTCATTTTTGTGTGTATTCTTCTATTTTTTTCTTTAATGTTTTGTAATTTTCATCATAGAGATCTTTGAAATCCTTGGTTAAATTAATCCCAAGGTATTTGATTCTTTTTGTTGTAGCTATTGTAAATGGGATTGATCTTAGAAGTTCTTTTGCAACTGTGGCATTGTCAGTGTATACAAAGGCTATTGATTTTCATATGTTAATTTTATATCCCGCCACTTTACCCAATTTTTCTATGAGTTCCAGTAGTCTCTTAGTGGAGTCCCCTATATAGAATCATATCATCTGCAAATAGGGATAGTTTGACTTTCTCCTTTCCAACTTTAGGAATATAGTGATTCTTCCCACCATACCTGCCCTCCCACCCCCACTCCCACCCACCTCCTTCTCTCTCTCCCATTCCTTGTGCCATTCGCCTGTAAGATTCATTTTCAATTAACTTTATACACAGAAGACCAACTCTTTACTAAGTAAAGATTTCAACAATTTTCACACACACACACACACACACACATACACACAAACTGTTTGAGAACAGGTTTTACAGCTAATTCTTATAAAACAACTCTTTGAGGACAGAGGTCCTGCATGGGAAGTTGTTGATTTAACAATTAACATTCTTGGCCGGCACCGTGGCTCAATAGGCTAATCCTCTGGCTTGTGGCGCCGGCACACCGGGTTCTAGTCCCGGTCGGGGCACTGGATTCTGTCCCTGTTGCCCCTCTTCCAGGCCAGCTCTCTGCTGTGGCCCGGGAGTGCAGTGGAGGATGGCCCAAGTGCTTGGGCCCTGCACCCCATGGGAGACCAGGAGAAGCACCTGGCTCCTGGCTTCGGATCAGCGTGATGCGCCGGCCGCAGCACGCCGGCCGTGGCAGCCATTGGAGGGTGAACCAACAGCAAAGGAAGACCTTTCTCTCTCTCTCTCACTGTCCACTCTGCCTGTCAAAAATAAATAAGTAAATAAACAATTAACATTCTTATGTATGATGTCAGTGATCATCCAAGGCTGTTGACAAAAACAATATACATTTTTTTTACAGGCAGAGATAGACAGTGAGAGAGAGAGAGAGAGAGAGAGAGAGAGAGAGAGAGAAAGGTATTCTTTCCATTGGTTCACCCCCCCCCAAAATGGCCGCTGCGCGCCGATCCTAAACCAGGAGCCAGGTGCTTTCTCCTGGTCTCCCACACGGGTGCAGTGCCCAAGCACTTGGGCCATCCTCCACTGCCTTACCGGGCCACAGCAGAGAGCTGGACTGGAAGAGGAGCAACCGGGACAGAATCCGGCGCCCCAACCGGGACTAGAACCCGGGGTGCCAGAGCCACAGGCAGAGGATTAGCCTAGTGAGCTGCAGTGCCGGCCAAACAATACGCTTTCTAGATTCTTCTTCATATCTTTTAAACATACTCTGGCTTTTTATGCTCTTGCTTAAAATCTGACATCTCAAAAATGACCAAATACTTTATCCCAGTATTCTAAAATGGAAGTTGGCCTTCCAGATTATAACAAAAATACACTTTATTTCTTAAAAATTTTAAGTTTATTTTCATTTTAATTGAAAGGGACAGAGATGGAAAGAAAGAGGAACAGAGATAGAGGGATCCTCCATCCACTGGTTTATTCCCCAAATACCCACAACAGCATGTCAAAGCCAGGAGCCCAGAGCTCCACCTGGGTCTCCCACAGGAGTGGCAGGAACCTAAATAACTGTGCTCTCACCTTCTGGCTCCAAGGTGAGCATTAGCAGAAAGGTGGAATTGGAAGCAGATAGAATTTGAATCAAGACGCTCCAGTGTGGGATTGTGGGCATCCTAAGAGACATCTTAACCTCTGCTCCAATGCCCACCCCAAAAGTACTTCTTAGTATTTGTATTTGCCTTGGCCAAGGTAGGATAATTGAATGAATTTTATTGAACAGCTTGTTGACTGGATTTGTAATTCATAAATATTTAGATCTGTGGTTTGAGAGCTTGATCTGTACTCTATCTTGTCCCACGAGTATTAGTGAGGGATGTATTAATGGGAGAGTGTTTCTTTCCATAGAATTAGGATTTTTAGAAAAGATTTATTTATTTATTTGAAAGGCAGAGTTACAGAGAGATCTTCTATCTACTGGTTCACTCCCCCAAACAGCTTCAACATTTGGAGCTGGTCCAGGCCCAAGCCATCTTCCATTGCTTTCCCAGGTGCAATAGAAGAGAGCTGGATCGGAAGTAGAGCAGCCAGAACATGAACCACCTCCCATATGCGAGCAGTGGCTCAACAAGCTACACAACGATGCCAGCCCCAAGATTCTTAACTCGTGATATTAAGATCAATATACTTAAGTCCAATTTTCTCCAAATAGATTAGCAAAAATACTATAACTTTTGTTAGGCCCTTTCTGTTGCCAAAAAAAAAAAATCATTTAGGTTAGCTGAAGCAAGGGAGTATTTCGTACAAATGGTTTCAACATAGGGTGGTTTCGCTTAAAATTTCTTTTTACTTCACCATGGTGCAAGAATGATATGCAGGCATTAGGAACTATACTTGGAAGGTGGAATTTGGGTCTTTCCCTGGGCTAGTGCTGTGAGATCCCATCCTCTCTGGTGATACTGGGCAGTGGCAGGCAAGCGTAGCCCCCAGGAAGCCCCCACAGCCACGAGGGCGCAGTATGTTGTGTTGCTGAGCCAGGAGGCGTGGGAGGTCAGGTACATTCAGTACATTTCCCACTTAGATGTTTTCAACCTACCACGGGTTTGTCAGGATATCACCCTATCCTATGTGGAGAATCATCTGTACCGGGCTCATACAGTGTTGGAGAGAGTTCTTGGGACTTCAAGGAGAGAAAGCAAAGTGCACCTGCGCCTGGCAGAGAGGCAAAGAGAAGCCAGCTCCAGTGACCTCAGCAGGAGGGATCCTTGAGCTGGCCCCTGGTGGTAACACAACCCTAAGCTACAGCTTGTCTGGATGCATTTTGCTCTCCCATTCTGACCTGGACTCCTGCCATTGGGTCTGCCCCCTGCCTCACAGCCTCCTCTTATTCATGGTTTGGCTTGCTCACAAGGACCCTCTGTGCCCCTCTCATGGAGCCTGTTAGCAGCACCCTTCAGGCCACCATCTTCTTGATGTGTCCCAAGAACCCAACGGGATCTCCTTGCCCTTTTTTAGGAAAGCTTATTCACCCCATGCCAATGCATAGCCGGTTTCCTGGTCTAATCAGTACACTTAATGGGGCATCACTCATGGCCGGTGCCATGGTTCAATAGGCTAATCCTCCGCCTTGCGGCGCAGGCACACGGGGTTCTAGTCCCGGTCGGGGCACCAGATTCTGTCCCAGCTGCCCCTGTTCCAGGCCAGCTCTCTGCTGTGGCCCGGTAGTGCAGTGGAGGATGGCCCAGGTGCTTGGGCCCTGCACCCCATGGGAGACCAGGAGAAGCACCTGGCTCCTGGCTTTGGATCAGCGTGATGTGCCAGCCACAGCGGCCATTGGAGGGTGAAGCAACAGCAAAAAGGAAGACCTTTCTCTCCGTCTCTCTCTCTCACTGTCCACTCCGCCTGTCCAAAAAAAAAAAAAATGGGGCATCACTCAGAGTGGGGCTGTTTTGGGGTCAGATGCACACACCTAGCCAGGCAGCTATTGCTGGAGGGGCTACTGCAGTTGAGTTTGGTTGCTGAGGATTGGTTCCTGGGCAGGACTGATGGGAGGGGTGGTTTTCCCTGTGAGGAGCTGTGAGCATAGCAGACCTGATTATCCAGGACAGTGGCTGTGTTGGCAACCTCTTTATTATGTTTTCTATCATTTCTTCAAGACAATAGTCATCTCCTGCTACACCATGATACGCCTCCCCTGCATAGCTTCTGTCAGTGGGACATTCACCACGAGAGTGTTTCGCCTTTCTGCAACAGGTGTAGTGTTAAATTTGCTGTCAACAGTGGTTCTTCCTCTTTTTCCCTGAGGTGATGTCATAATGCTTCTTCCTCAAAAGGTGCATAATTCACTTCTGAGGGGTCTGCACCCCACTTAGCGGGGGTGTCGGGAAAAATTTAGATAAGGCAGTAGCCAGGTGGCGAGATTTGGGTCATGAGATCCAGAGCTAAAGTTGCTAGAGTGGAGATTAATGATTCTGAACCAAGGTCTTTAGAAAATGCCAAGGAGAGAGACGGGGAAAGCCAAGTCTACGTGGCAAGTCTATAGGGCAGAACAAGGTCAAAGACAGGCGGTAACCCAAAGATCGGGAACTGAGCAAAAGTGGACCAGATGGAGGGTGATGTAAGAACTGCTGAGGCAGTGGCCAAAAGGCTGTGTTTGCATTTATGGACTCAGCAGGTAGTGCGTGGTGGATGTTTGGGAAGAGCTGTTTCTTGTCCTTCTCCTGTTTCTGGTCGCATTCTCTTGCCTCAGTTGCCGAGAGTCATTCCAGCTCTCCTCCGTCACCTGGGAACCTTTTGCTTTTTACTGGGATTATTTCTTCCTGCTTATCTCAGAACCCCCCGATTTCTTCAATAACCTGTACTTCAGGGTGACAAGTCTCAAGGCCTCTAGCAAGCTTGCAGCAAAGAACACAGTTCAGAACTTCATACCTGCCTTCCATGTGTGAAATACCCCCTAGTGTGTGTGTGCTTGGAGAGCTACAATAATGAGCTTTGTGCCCTGCCCAGGGACACTCAGCTCCTGCATCGTGAATGCATTCCTGGGGAGAGCTGCTATGTACCTTGCAAGGCATATCCTGTGCACCTCACTGCCAAGCCTGATAACCTAGGGAGGAGAGGTAATGGTTAACAAGGTTGCTTGTTGTCACATCCCTGATACACACCCACATCATCTCCTTTCGTGCTCAACCTTTCTGGTGGGGTGATCTACCCAGTAACCAGCAACCCCTTGCTCACATCTCTCCATGTCGCATCTGCTACTGCTTTACCGTGAGTGCTGTCTGGACATGGTGTAGGCACAGCTTCACACTCGTTCCCTGGCACCCTCGAGAAATTGGTTCTGGGATACACACACACACATACACACACACACACACACCCATAGATACAAAATTCACAATGAGAACATCATCCTGCAAACTGCAAATCATCTCTAGACTACTTATTTTTTTTAATATTTATTTATTTTGAAAGGCATAGTTACAGAGAAAGAGAGGGAGAAACAGAGAGAGAGTTATTCAATCCGTTGGTTGACTCCCCAAGTGGCTGCAACAGCTGGCACTAGGTCAGGCTGAAGCCAGGAGGTTCTTCCAGGTCTCCCATGTGGGCGTAAGGGCTCCTGCACTTGGGCCATCTTCTACTGCTTTCCCAGGCACATTAGCAGGGAGCTGGATCAGAAATGGAGCAGCTGGGACTCCAACCGGTGCCCACATGGGATGCCAGCATAGCAGGTGGTTGCTTAACTTGTTAAAACCACAACACAGGCCCTTTCATTTATTTTCTATGTGGGTTGGTTGAAGCCATGGACGTGGAACCCACCCCTAGGTATGGAGGGCCAACTAACTAGTTACAGATGCTGTCATTGCTAATTCCAAAGAGAATATCTCTTGAACTGGCTCAACTGACCCTGAGACTCTGTAATATCAGTGTTCCTAAGGAAAATGTTTTAAGATCAATTCTTGGTTGTCCTATCAAATCTGAACTTACCTCTCCAGCTTTTCCTCAGAGTATCTGTGATGTCATCAACCTAAGGGTAACTTCCCAGGGGTGTGTGTAGGACTGATCTGCCCCGAAACTCCTCCTTGGAGTTCATTCACAAACGGTGGGCCAACGTGGCTGACGTCTTACCATTAGTAACACATGACAGGAACACGGAAGGCAAAACGGGCTTTTGGGACTGCATGGGAGCATGCTCTCACGTTCAGCTCCAAAAGACAGCATTGCAATCTTTGGAACATACATGACTCATAATTTGGAAACTGTCTCTAGCATGTACATTCCTATTAAAACTCTGTATAAACAGAATATTGCTTTGTTGATCAATCATCAGCTTTTACCTAGAGCAAACTCTGAGAAATTATTCCCTCCCTGAGAAACTACTTCTGCTGCTGTTGAGGTGCTGGTTCTTTGCTTCTTTTCGTATAGCCCTAAACTCTAAGATGTTTGCGCTAGCTAAAAACACACACCCTAGGAAGAACCCGCCACTTCCCTTGCAGTTTCCACCCACTCATTTACTCAGTCTCAACATTAAGCTGGTATTACCTTGGTCAAGGCTACACTTCAACTGAAGAAGTATTTAAGTGTTTACCAGGGGCCTAAAAGGATTAGGGGAACTGTTCGTTGAGTACACAGTGTTTGCAAGGCAGAGATGAAATTTAAATTGCACAGAGAAAAGCCCCCATTGCAACGTGCTTCCGATGCCCACTGATGATAAAATGGCCAGCAAATCACTTCTGCCATGAACCTATTGTGGTGACCGAGAGAACGGGAGTTTCGGCCCACCCTCTGGCACTGTCTCCACCAACACAAGTCTTTCTCAACCAGTGCGTTTCCTGAGTGCCTACAGGGGAGAGAAAGGCACTAAAAGACACGCTCTGCTGTTTTTCCTATTCACATACCTCTATTCCGTCAGAGGGATTGCAAGTTGACACGCTGATGCCCATCACAAAATCCTTTTTCTCCTGAACTCTACAAAGTCTCCTTTCTTTGTGCATCTAACTACTTAGCTACTTGTAGAGCAAACACACTTAGCAATCATATCTACTCACATCTATTATTTAAGAACAAGGGGTTTTGAAGCCAGGATTGAGGCCAAACTGTGACTGTCCCTTAGGTGACTGTGACCTTGGGGAAGTCATTTAAGCTCTCTGGGTCTCAGTTTTCTCATCCCTGAGATGGGATTAGTTTTAGACATTACCTCACCGGGCATCCCGGATTAAATGATGCAATAGTCACAAATTTCTCAGCACTGGGGAGTAGGCATTCAATAAATGGTAGATTTAATTACTCCTTAATAATTGCCCCCAACTTTTCTGAGCCTGCCAGGCAGTTACAATTTCCCTGCGTGCCTGGATGAGAAAAAGTGACTTATGCAGGGTTAGGCAGATCACTCGCCGCAGCTCCGGGGTCCCGACACCCCCTCAGCCCCAGTCAGCTTTATAAACGTTGACAGAGTGGGATGCAGAGTCCAGCACAAGAAGCGAATTCTCCTTGGTGAAGGCCAGCGCCACGGGGTGGCAAAGCCCGTGACTGATCATGGGCTTCACGACTGGGAACTCCTCGGGTTTTCCTAGGCACAGGACAGCGGGACCAGAGGTCTCTGTGACGACCACATTCCCCTGGTGATCAAAGGTCACGGCCGAGGCGACTACCCGGGAAGGGTGGAAGAGGCTCAGCCCAAAGGTGTCCACCTGGCTGAGGAGCTGCATCCTGGAGCTGAACACCTTCACCCTGGCGCTGCCGGCCAGCCGCTCCAGCACGGCCACGGCCCCGGTGAGCCAGGACACGGCCACCCCGCGAGGGCTGCACAGAGACGCCTGCAAGCGCTGCGTTCCCCGGAGGAGCCCCTCGGCAAAGTCGATTTGCAGGAGGTGCAGGGACCCTGCCTCGGCGTCAGTGACCAGGACGCCGTTCTGCGGGGTGGTCTCCACGCCCCAGGGCAAGGAGAACTGGCCCCCGAGCACCAGCTTGATCTGGCCAAAAAAGTCGAACACTTTGATGGCGCGGTCGCCGGCGTCGGTGACAACCACGTAGCAGTCGTTGGTGACGGTGACATCCAAGGGGTACTTGACATCCTGGGCGGCGTCCCCTTTCTCCCCAAACTGATGCGCGCACCCTCCCGCGGAGTCAAAGATCTTGACCCGCCTCTTGCCGTCGTGCACCACCACGACCCGCCCCGTCTTGGGGCACAGCGCCAGCCCGGTGGGGTTGACCAGCGTCCCCCAGCCGCCGAAGGCTTGGCGGCAGCTGAGGGCCCCGGGCGCACTGGGGCCCGCGCGCTGGGCGGCTGGCGACGGGCGCAGCGCGGAGCCCAGCAGCTCCAGCAGGTGCAGCACCGGCAGGCAGTCGCTCGTGTCGCAGCCGCGGCAGGCTCGCCGGCAGAAGGGGCACTCGAGGGCCAGCGTCCGCGGGTGCGCCAGCGCGGCCACGCAGGCCAGGCACACCACGTGGCCACAGGGCAGGTTGCGCGGCCGCCGCTGCTGACGGTGGCCGAACCTCTCAAAGCACACCTTGCACTCCAGCAGGCTGGTCTCGGCTTCGCGCACCAGCTCCCGCAGCGCCGGCCGGGCCTCCGCGGCCTCGGCCCCCATGGCGCGGCTCGACGCGTTCCCGCCGCGCAGGACGCTGTCCCCGCGCCGCCCACGGTCACGGCCACGGGGCGGGGCCTCCGCCCTGACGTCGCGTGGGCGGTGCCGTAGGCCGCGGCCTGCTGCCCCCTGGTGGGCGCTCTCGGCGCTGTTTCCTGACTGCCGGGCCTGGTGCGGCAGGACGAGCGGGTTGCTCCCTATTGCGAGGCCTTTAATAAGTGCAAAGCAAAGATCAGCACCCAGGGTTTCAACGCTGGTGCCCAGCAGTGTCTCCAGCCCGCAGCTCTGGGTGCTGGGTGCTGGGTGCTGGGGCTGGCCGGGCTGAGTCACGTTAGTCTGTCTCTTGTCTGATGAGCCTCTCCCTGCTCAAGAGCTTTGTTTTCTGAGTAGGGAAACAGACACACAACGGAAGTTGCCCAGGGGGTGAGGGGGGTCAGGCAGGTGTGCATACTCCCTTTGTGTGGGTGTGTGATGCAACAGCCCCACTGGGTGAATGGTGTCAGTTGGGAGAACGTCTTCCAGGGGACTTAATGTGAAACCAGAAAGCTGTTCTCTCTCATCAGCGATGCCCGCTGTAGGACTTGTTCCATGCCTGCCCTCCTTGAAGTGGCTTCAGTAGATCATCTTATTTAAATCTCGTCATCATCCTCTATGATGGAGTTCAGAGACATTAAATATCTTGTCCAGGTTGACATGGCTAGGAAGTGGCTGGGCTGGAATATGAAGCCAGGTAGTAAGCAGAACCCACCGTGGATTTCAAACTTGATTGCAAACGGTAGGGGTTTAATTGGTCTGGGTGTAGTCTGGGCAAGCATTGGTTTGTAAAAGCTCCCGAAGCTGTTGCGGGCATTTGGGGAGTGTACCAGTGGATGGAAGATTCCCCACCCTCAGCACTGCCTTTCAAATAAATAGATTTCCAAATCTTTTATATCTGTATATATATATATGAGGCAGTGGATGATGGCTCAAATTGGCTGAAAATGGGTGTCTGCCTCCCACATGGGAGACCCAGATTGGGTTTTTGGCTCCTGGCTTAAGCCTGGCCTGGCCCTGATTATTATGGGCATTTAGAGAGTGAACCAACAGATGGGAGATCTCTGTCTCTCTACTTTTAAATAAAATTTTTAAAAGTAAAATAAATTATATATATTAAATTGTGAATAGTAAAGAGTAAAAAGAAAAAGATGAAATTGATTTAGCTGAACATTTTACTTAACCCAAATATTATCACTTTAACACATAATCACTATAAAAATATTAAGATATTTTCCCTTTTTGTTGCTTTATACTAAGTAAAGCCCAATGTATATTTGACACAGCGCATCCAAATTCAGAGGAGCCCAATTTCACGTGATCAGTGACCACATGGCTGGTGGCCATGGCCTGGAACAGCACAGATCTGCACCTAGTCCAGGCTGTGACAAAGGTGTTACCTTCTCAAAATGCTCCCCAGGCTGACTTCCTGGGTCCCCGACTTGCTTCTAACTTGTCTCTGCTCTGGCATTGTTTTAAAACTATCCAAAGTCCTCAAGGCATTGCTACTTCTGGCTAAACGTCCATCCTGCAGGGGCCCCAGGAGGGAGGGTCTGAGATCTCCCTTTCTTCAGTCTCTGCTAATCCTGCCCTCTCCTTCCTGATCCTTTGCTGCCCCCTGGGGGTATCCGACAGTACTGCAGCACCAGCTTGCGAGCTCCCGGACTCCAGTCCAGTCAACAGGAGGTATGGAAGGAAGCTAACCGGAAACAGCTGCAGCAAAATCTGAGCCTGTTTATAGTATTGCCTTACTGCTTGGTTATTAGTGAAGTGGTGCTGGAACGCCTGTGGCACATACAGAACCCACCCTAGTGGTCAACCGTCAAGAATCTAATGGAGGGCGGGCTTTCGGTGCAGTGAGACGTCTTTTGGGACACCCTGCATTCCATGTCCCACGTCGTAGTGCCTGCACTGGAGTCCCTGCTCTGCTTCTGACTTCAACTTCCTGCTAACGAGCACCCTGGGAGGCCACTGGTACTTGGACAAGTACTTGGCTCTAGCACCCATGCGGAAGACCCGTACTTGAAATCCTGGCTTCAGGCTGGTCCAGCCCTGGCTGTTGTGATAAGGGGTGGAACATCTCTCTCTCTTTCTCTTTGCCTTTCAAATAGATAAAAATAAAAATTATTAAAAGAATAGCATTATTTATTTATTTATTTATTTGACAGGCAGAGTGGACAGTGAGAGAGAGAGACAGAGAGAAAGGTCTTCCTTTGCCATTGGTTCACCCTCCAATGGCCGCCGCGGCCAGTGCACAGCGCTGATCTGATGGCAGGAGCCAGGTGCCAGGTGCTTTTCCTGGTCTCCCATGGGGTGCAGGGCCCAAGCACTTGGGCCATCCTCCACTGCACTCCCAGGCCACAGCAGAGAGCTGGCCTGGAAGAGGGGCAACCGGGACAGAATCCGGCACCCTGACTGGGACTAGAACCTGGTGTGCTGGCGCCACAAGGCGGAGGATTAGCCTGTTGAGCCATGGCGCCAGCCAAAAGAATAGCATTTTTAAAAACAAATCAGTGGTAAATTTGAAGTAAGGAAATACAACTTGGTGGCATTGATTGGGAACTGATATTTTTCTTAATTATGCAAAGCTTCAGAACTAAAACATATTTGAGTCTTCTCCAGTTTGGGGTCCACACGTCCTAGCTGAGCCATCCTGGGATCATTTTCTGCATCATTCACTGCTTCCCATGGAATTAGCCAGAGTCTGCTCCAGCCATCCTATCAATCCAAGCCAGCACTCCCCCTCTTCCCACTGGTCCTTCCTCCACTTTACCAAGGATGGGAAACCAAGTGACCTCTTTTCCCACTTTTAAAATCTCTCATTTATTGTCATTCCCTCTTTCTTTAGTTCTTATTTCTGAAAACTAAGCCCTAGGTGAGCAGGAGTGCTCAGTCGCTGAATGAATGACAGGAATGACAAAGCTGTTAAAAAATGTTGGCTTGGAAAAATATTGAGTGACCCAGGAAAGGGCTGATGAAATAGTGGGGATGACAGTGGAGATACAATTCAGTCTCCTTAGTACGCCTGCAACTTTATAAAACCATGCACCTGGATAGCTGATGAAGGCAGAGACAGAACCGCCTTAGCAGGAAGGATCTCTATGGCTGGGATTTACCAGCTTCTCAAGACTTTCTGCACTCCCAAATTTTTGACAAGAAAGCTGTGGGTTCACTTATTTAAATGCAAATCAATATTCATATTTTGAGCTACCACTTCCCTGGATTATCCCCCTCTAATTGCTGTTGAGAGTTAACACCAATAGTGGAACGGATTTCTGTTAATACCCATGGATTAGGGGTCACAGATCTTCAGACATAAATTTTCAGGTCGTATGTGAAAGCCATGCATAATGAATAAATCTGGGATGTGATTACTTGCTGCAACCAGCAGAGTGACTATGCTTATGACCCCGATATGGGATTCTCTCTTATCCCATGAGCTTAAGCACTAAAGGCAATTCTGATTTTTTTTTTTTTTTGAGTGCTATTTTTAAAGATTTAGTTATTTGAAAGGCAGAGTATAAGAGAGCGTGCGCACACACTTCTATTCACTGGTTCACTCTCCAAATGGCCATAACAACCAGAGCTGGGCCAGGCTGAAGCCAAGAGCCGGGAACTCTATCCTGGCTCCCATGGGGGAGGCAAGGGCCAAAGCACTTGGGCCATCTGCTGCTGCCTTCCCTGGCACGTTAACAAGGAACTGGATCAGAGCAGAGCAGCCAGGAACCAAACTGGCACTCCAGTATGAGATGCTGGCATCTTAACCTGCTGTGCCTCAACATCAGCTCTGCAATTTTGATTTTTAAAAAGTGTTCAGTAGAGGCCGGCACCACTGCTCACTAGGCTAATCCTCTGCTTGCGGCGCCGGTACCCCGGATTCTAGTCCTGGTCGGGGCGCCGGATTCTGTCCTGGTTGCTCCTCTTCCAGGCCAGCTCTCTGCTGTGTCCCGGGAGTGCAGTGGAGGATGGCCCAGGTCCTCGGGCCCTGCACCCACATGGGAGACCAGGGGGAAGCACCTGGCTCCTGGCTTCGGATCAGTGCAGCGCGCCAACCGCAATGCACCGGCCATAGCAGCCACTTGCGGAGTGGACCAACGGAAAAAGGAAGACCTTTCTCTATGTCTCTGTCTCTCTCACTGTTTAACTCTGCCTGTCCAAAAAAGTGTTCAGTAGAAATCTCTCTTGGAAGGTCCTTTAAAGATGTGGGCCATAGACATATACATGGATGCACAAACATTCATCTTACCTTGTTTCCTTTCCATACAATAATGCCAGGTACCCAGCATAGGTGTGCAGGAGTGAATTGCCTGTACGCTACCATGGTGGGCTGGGCTTCTATGGGTCACTTCACTCTGCCCAGAAGTCCCCTTGCAGCTGGGAGCTCCCTCCAGGCCCGTCTTTCAGGCCACCCCAGCTTGCCGGAAGGCAGGCATTAATGTTCTGGCTGTATTCCTGTGGTTTTCACGTCCCATTCACCCACAGCCACAATCATCACTTAATCTTCTGGTTCTGTTCCGTGTGCTACTGAACAGCAAGAGTGAGCTGGTACATTCATGCCTGCCGAGTGGGCATCACGGGGCACTTAGACCACCGAGAACAGCCCATAGGGGTTCAGGGACTCTGTTATTTATTTTTATTTTTTATTTCTTTAAGAAAATATTTATTTTTTGAGAGGCAGAGGGGCCAGCACTGTGGTGTAGCAGGTGAAGCTGCCGCCTGTGGTGCTGGCATCCCATCTGGGTGCTGGTTGAGTTCCACTAGAAACTCCTGGCTCCTGGCTTCAGATGGGCCCAGCTCTGGCCATTGTGGCCATTTGGGGAGTGAACCAGTGGATGGAAGACCTCTCTCTGTGTCTCTGCCTCTGCCTCTCTGTAACTCTGACTTTCAAATAAGAAAGAAGACAAAAAGAAAGGCAGAGTTACAAAGGCAGGGAGAGAGAGAGAGAGAGAGAGAGAGAGAGAGAGAGAGAGAGAGAAAGGTCTTCCATCTGCTGGTTCACTCTCTAAATGACGGCAAAGGCCGGAGCTGCGCCGATCCGAAGCCAGGAGCCTGGAGTTTCTGCCCAGTCTCCCACACAGGTGCAGCAACTCAAGGACCTGGGCCATCTTCCACTGCTTTCCCAGGCCACAGCAGGGAGCTGGATCAGAAGTGGAGCAGCTGGGACTTGAACCGGTGCCCATATGGGATGCCAGCACTGCAGGCAGTGGTTTTACCCACTATGCCACGGGGCCAGCCCCTGTTATTTAAATTAAATGTTAAATAAAGGGTATTTTTGGAAAATTATGAAAATAATTCAATGGCTTTAAAATAATTTGTAACATACCTTTCACGCTGAAACTTTAAAAACCAAATAAAGTCAGTGTTCCCTCAAGCATACACAAACTACACAAACGATGATTCTCTCCCATGCTCACCACTGCTTCTCTCTGTAGATCCACATTCTTCCATTCCTCAGTTCTACATGGCAGCACATGGCTGCCCCCACTCCTGGGAGTACATGTTACAGTGTCACCCTCTAAGCAGCCAACTTGTCTTTCTGAAGAGAATCAGATTGGCCCAGCTTAGGTCACTGTGAAGTCTGGTGGTCATGGCTACCGGAAGCCCCCACCGTAGGATGGGGACAAGTCTTAGAATCATTGTGATCAAGGGAGACCCTCCAAATTCATCAATATTAACAGAGTTCAGGGATGGCGCTGTGGTATAACAGGTAAAGCTGCTGCTTGAAGGGCCAGCATCCCGTATGGACATCGGTTCAAGTCCCAGCTGCTCCACTTCTGATCCAGCTCCTTACTAATTAGGAAAGCAGCAGCGGATGGCTCAAGTCCCTGGGCCCTTGCACCCACGTGGCAGACCCTGATAAAGCTCCTGGCTCCTGGCTTTTGCCCCAGCCATTGCAGCCCTCTAGAAAATGAACCAGCAGATGAAAGATTTCTGTTTTTCTCTGTATCTCCCTCCCTCTCTGTAACTGTGCCTTTCAAATAAATGAAATAAGTCTTTAAAAAAAAAAAAAAAAAAAGGAGTTCAAAAACCTCCCCATCAACAAACTATAATCCAGAACACACATACATAATACCCTTTTATTCCTAGGGGTATGTTCTAAGACCTATCCCCACCAGTGGATGTCTGAAACCATGGGCACCATTGAACTCTATATACACTATGTTTTTTCCTGCAAATATACACCAATGATGAATTCATAGATTAGGCACAATGAGATATTAAAAACAGTAACTAAGTATAAATAATAAAATAGAAAAATTAATATATTGTAATAAAAGTTATTTGAATATGCTCTCTCAAAATATCTCATTACACTTTTACCTCTGCATTTACAGGAAGCACCGTACACCTTCTCTTCAGCATATCCAAATGGCCAACACTACTACTCCTTCACTTTGGGGCCATTATTCACTATCTAAGGCTTACTTGAGCACAAGCCCTGTGATACTGCCTTGATAGATCTGATATCCCAGGTAGCTGCTAACTGACCAGAGGGTGGGGAGTGTACACAGCTGAACAGAGGCATGATTCATGTCCCAAGTGAGAAAAGGCAGGATAGCAATAGATTTCATCATTCTACTCAAAACACACAATTCATTTATTTCTGGAATTTTTGATATTTTCAGACCACAGTAGATGGAGGGTAATGAAATTGTGGAAAGTAAAACCACAGATAAATGGGGACTTACTGTAACTTATATTTTGCTTTTCTAAAGACTTATTTATTTGAAAGACAGAGTTAAAGAGAGAGAGAGAGACAGAGTGAGATCTTCCAACCGCTGGTTCACTCCCCAAATGGCCACAATGGCCGGAGCTAGATCAATTCAAACCCAGGAGCCAAGAGCTTCTGGGTCTCCCAAGTGGGTGGCAGGGAACCAAAGACTTGGGTCATCTGCTGCTGCTTTCCCAGGTGCATTAGCAGGGAGCTGGATCAGAAGTGGAGCAGCTGGGACTTGTACCAGGCTTTAACTGCTATGCTACCACACCTGCCTCTGTAACTTAAATTTTGTCACACATGCCATCTTACCACATGAGCTGATCCAAAAAATGCTAATACAGGATTTGAGAGGAATATGTGACTTACTAAAACTTGATTATTAATGAAAAACCCAGAGATTTGAATCTAAGTTTTCAGACATGAATCCAGCCCTAAATGTGTTATACTACCTAAGGCTTGATCGTGTAAACAAGGAAGAAACAAACAATTGCCAAACTCAGAAAAACATCTTTAGAAATTTATTCTTACAGTTTCAGAAAAAGATTTTGCTCTATATAGGTTGGTTTATTCAATTAAAAATTTCCATTTCTTGATTCTGTTACATATAAAATTATGCATGGAAAAAACCAGGTCAAAAGTGGTGCTAGGATTTGAGCATAAGATGAGGGTTTATAGTAAAAGCTAATTTTTATATTATTTATTGGGCTACTTTAAACTCTATTGAAATAGTACATTTCTTTAGCCGTTCTAAATTCCATAAAGAATGTAAGTGTTTCTGTAGCTATTATATTTTGTTAATTGGTATATAACTGCATTTTTCTTTTTTTAAAGTAATTTTACTATAATAAGTTATACATGCTGATTGTAATAAATTCTTGCCATCTGTAAGACATACACAGGTATAATCTCTTGCCCTCAATCATACTCTCCTCTCCAGAAGCACTAATCTGACATCTTAGTTTAGTATATGTTTTCTTCCAAAAAGTTAGGTGCATTTCTGAACAAAAAGCTGTGATATGATTTTATGAATTTTTTTTAGAAATTCATCCATTATATTTTTGGGTCCTGGCATAGTTTTCAATTGCTCAAAAACTATTTTGAAGTTACTCAATTTTATTTATGTCTGATTTACTTTTCAGTAAGTAGATATAGCTTTTCGAACATGTAGTCAATTCCCCAACTTTTATGTCGCTCTTCAAGTGCATCAACCTTCTCAAGACAATGAATCTTGCATTTTGTATCTGAAAGAAGAAGAAAGTATATCAAATCCAGGCACAATGGGGAGTGCCCTCACAGGTTCTGCTAAAAACACTTCCAGTGTGTCCTGGAGACTTGGCTCATATTTTTACTAAAAATAAGGAAATGCTAAGGGAAAATTTCCTGAATTCTAAATTGTATAATCCCTAAGAGCAAAAGTACATATACCATCTTTCTAGACATTTCAGTGTCTTTAATATAAAAAATAGAATTAAAAAAGTAATACAGAGACTGCATCCTTTTCTAGGATAAAACAGTCTTGCATAAGAGTCTTCTACATATACTTTTAGATCCGAATTTTCTACACTTCTAGACACTGATAGTTCACTAACAGCTCAAAGCAGTTAGATGTCAGCTTGATTTGAAGAGTGGAGCACAAGTCCATAACTCACCAAACAACATTTTAATTTCGGCATCAGGAACATAAAATGGTGGGCCTAGGGAAAAGAGAAATGTGAAAAATTATTTCTGTAGATCTTTCCATTCTAAAGAGAAAGAAATTCTCGGGGCCTGCCTCTTGGCTTATTTCCAGTGCCCTAGGCGTACTCATTCTGTGAACAATTGAATGATGCAAACAGAGGAGAGGTGGCACGTTCTGACTCTTTTGTGCATCTCATCCCGAGGAAGTAAACTGCTTACCGAGGGGAAGGCAATGCTAGGGACTTGGAATCAGAGAGGGGCAAACGCCTTTGAGGTTTTCTTCATGTTCTGGGGTCCTCGTTTCTGGGCCCCCCGCCCTCACCCACATTCCGACATGGGATCCTTGCCTCTGCCTGGCAGCACAGAGTGGAGCAATGCTCCTCCCCCACACAGGGCGGCTGTTTGCTTCCCACGGGCCTCCTGTTCATGAATGGAATGTAAATGAGATCAGTGAGCCCACTGCTGCCTCCATTAATTTCTGGTTCCATCCGATTGTCTCAGACCTAATTAGGGACACCAGGTTTTGCCTTTTAATGGGTTTGTAAGATCTGATGTATTCAAATAGAAAAACGCACCAGCATGAGTAAATATTTATCAAACAGCGCACTTTAAAATAGGCTCAATTAAAAATATTTTAAGGAAACTAAAAGTCTACGAATTTGGCTTTCATTGCTCCCTGAAAATAAGTGTAATTGTCGGTAAAGTAAATGAGCAAGGTTTACTTTCAGTGTTCAAGGGCATCAAGAACCAGTGACTGGAAGAGTTTTCTCTGTCTCTCTCTGCCACTCTGCCTTTCAAATAAATAAATCAATCTTTGGATCCAAATGAAACCATTCTTTTTATAGATTCCAAGGCATTATAACAGAAATGTTACAAGGTGTCAGAAATTATAAAATTCAGAGTGCCTTAGAGATGGCCTGCTAACACCCTATCACCCATGTTGCTTCCCCCGATCTCCTGAGGGTGAAATTGTGCGTGTGCATTGCACTGCCCCTGTGCTGTGCCTGTGTAACTGCAGCCAGAGTTCTCCCCAGAGCCGAGGACTCATGAGATTTTTCTATTCGAACCCTGCTTTCCCCTCTTCTACAGTTATGAATGACAAACAAAACTGAAAAGAACATTAAAAACATGTACAAGGTTCTCATTAGCCAAGAGTACAATTCTCTCCATGTATACGAACACTGGGTTTCCTATGAGATACATCAGAAAAGAACACTTATCTGTGTCATAGAATTAAACTGGGAAACCAGGCAACTAGAAAGAGAAACAGACAAAGGCAGAACTTTACCTGCATGCTTAGTTGGGTCGTAAGAAAGCACAGCCAGGAGGTAGTGGAACCCCTTCCTCAGCAGGGACAACATGACATTTGCATAGCTGGAAAAAAACACAGAACTCACAAGGCTGTGTGTTACACTGCTCGACACAGGCAGCGGCTGGAGGGGCAGACACAGGCAGGAAGCTCGTATTTACTTGCATTGATCTCACTGAGTTTGATTCTAACAACCACGCGAAATGGCATGGATGGGGAGAGGCGGTCAGACCATAAAACATCACACAAGGTGGAGGCAGGCCCCTTCAGCCTGCTCTGGCAGTCAGCGCCCGGAGACCTTGGCCATGAAGTTCCTGAATGACTGGGCCACTTCTGTGTGCTCAAGGGCAGGGCTCCCACCCTCCCAGGCACCTGATGAAGGCAAAGCTGCCAGGGCTCTGGCCCCGCACATGGACAGGGCAGGTTTGCTGTGGGGCCTGGGTGCTGGGACCTCTCCAGAGGCACCTGTTAAAATGCACATCACAGTCCCTTTCCTCTATGTGTAGGAGACAGTGTAACATAGTAGGAAGTTGGAAGTTCTACAAGTGTGGTAGAAGCCACTAGAGCCTTGGAGAACAGGTGGCACCACTTCCCAACCACATCTGCTTCCTAGTGACTGCCTGACCCTAACGGGACCTGTTAGCAGAGAGGCCAAGAGTCTAGGCTGGGCCTGGTTCTAGATGAGGAGTCACACCAGGCAAATGACTCCACTTGGAAACGGAATTAAGAGAGCAAGGAGTGGTCGCCGGTTAGCTTGTGCACTGTGGGGTGGCTAGGGCTGAGGAGGCTGGGGGCGGGGGAGCAAGGCAGATATGAGCAAATGGAGGTGGAGTAGGAATAGGAGTAGAGTAGGAGGCCATGAGAGACAGACAGAAAAGGCCCCCAGCCCCCCACCGAGGCAGGAGGCCTGGCCCCTGGCACCCCAGTTTCCACAGAGCCTGGTTGTGCAGGGTTCTGTGAAAATGAGGGGAGGACAGAACAGAGTCGCTGAGTTCAAACCCCAGATCCTGCACTTACCACTATGTTAGCTCAACAAAGTCTTAACCTCTCTGTCCCTGTTTCCTCATCTGTGAAATGGGGATGAGACTGGGACCCACGTCGCAGCCAGCTGAGAGAACTTGCTCAGCGAACATGAATGCAGTGCCTAGAATGCTGCCTGCGACGTGGTCAGCACTCAGGGTTGGCCGCTGCGATTCCCTTTTGCTTTCTAACACAAATCTCCCGGCTAAGAGAACTCTCTCTTCAGGTGAGTGAACGAGCCAACCACAGCAAACTTCTGGGCACAGACCTTTCCCTTTCAACTCAGTCTGACAAAGAGGGAGGAAGAAATTTGCTGTCTCACTGGTTTGGACATATTTTCTAGGACCCATAGATTTGTTCTTCTTGGAGTGTGGACCTTCTACGTCCACCAGTCTCAAAAATTTCAGAAAAATGAGAAAGGCGAAGCCGCTGATTTGTCACGCAAGAGACTCGGGAGTCACAGTAGAAAACACATCAGTCCTTGACAATGCGCAATCTAAAGAAAAGCTGGCAGAGAGACAAAGCGCCCTTTCAGGGCTAAGATGCTGCGCACCAGGACAGAGATAAAGCTCCTCATTTCTGTTGCTTCAGAATAAGTAGCTATCCTGTAACAAAGGTGTGCTCGGGGCTGTGGTCTCTCTCTCTCTCTGACACACACACACACAGCCGAGAGAGAAGGCATAGAGTCTAGGGTCAAGCCATTCCCTAAATACAAGTTCCAGAAGGGGCCTTACTACTTTTGGTTAACCAGGAGAGAAACGGCCACTTAGCTTGTCTTTGTACCTAAGGCAGGAGCATGTGTTTTGCACAGCGAGTTTAACTGCAGCCTGTGGTGCTCACATCCCACATCTGAGCGCTGCTACTCTGCTGATGGCCTGAGAAGGCAGTGAGGATGGCCCAAATTCTTGGGACCCCACCCCCCAATGTGGGAGGCCCAGATGGAGTTCCAAGCTCCTGGCTTTGGGTGGGCCTAGACCTGGCTGTTGCAGTCATTTGGGGAGTGAACCAGTAGATGGAAGATCTCTGTCTCTCTTTCACTTTCTCTATCTCTTTCTGTCACTCTGCCTTTCAAATAATAAATAAATATATTTTAAAAAATCTAAGGGGCCAGCATTGTGGAACACCAGGTTAAGCTACTGCTTGTGACACTGGCAGCCCATATGAGCACAGGTTCAAGTCCCAGCTGGTTCCACTTCTGATCCAGCTCCCTGCTAATGGCCTGGGAAAGCAGCAGAAGATGGCCCAAGAGCTTGGGCTCCTGCTATCCATGTGGGAGACCCAGCTGAAGTTCCTGGCTCCTGGCTTTGGTCTAGTGCACCCCGGGCCGTTGTAGCCACTTGGGGAATGAACCAGCAGATGGAAGATCTCTCTCTCCTCCTCCTCCTCCTCTTCTCTCCCTCTCCCCCTCTCCCCCTCCCCCTCCCTCTAACTCTGCCTTTCAAATAAAATATATCTTTAAAAGAAAAATCTAATGGGAGAGGAGGTGATGTGGCTTGGCAAGAAATAGTGTATTTCCTTGCTCCAAGGCCGATCTGTTTCCATGCACTTATTTGATAAATGCGCACCATGCTCAACTTTGAGCTAAACATACTCCACGTTAGATGCTAGGCAAACCACTGAACACCATTGACACCATCTGCACCTGGTGACGTCCAGGCTCGCCCTACTGCCTTATGGATTTTGCCACCCAAGCCAAAGCCTCCAGAGAGATTAGCCTTAAAGAAGAGGATGAATACCTACAGACTTGGACAACTGGATTTAGTACACAAATGTGCACAGAGTTGATGCAGGACACTGATGTTCCCTGAGAAGGGCCATGCAGACAGTGGCAATATGAAAATGACAAATGCCAGGGATGGTGTGTTCAGTTATTTCTTCCACATCTGACACAGGACATATCCAGAACATCACAGAAGCATAACTACTTGTTGAATAATTGAATGAAAGTATAATAGGACTGAAGTGATCATTAAAGGAGCAAGTATAAAACAGAAGACAGTTGGTCTCTGGGAATGATGACATTAAGCATATGAGGAAGAAGAAGGTTCAAGAAAAGGGATAAAGGAAGAGTGGAGACAGAAAGAGGACAGACAGGAGCATGAGCTACCATCAAAGGAACACACGGGGTAAGAAGATGTGGTATGGTCTAATTTAAGCTTAGGTTTGGTAACAAGCATTCCTCATGGAATAATTTTTTAAAAAATAAAAATTTCACTTCAGTAATGTGCATTGTGGCCTTTTTGAGCAGGTGTTAATCCGTATAGCAACGTTGATATTCACATGCCCAGCAGGGACGTGAGGGGTATAATTTGAGTGGGGATGTACATAGCTATGATCCCGTTTTTCTCAGTATGTGTTCTGATCGTTTCAATTCATTTTGTAATAAGACTAGGGATGATAAGGATGGTTATCAAAGACGTCAACAACATGTGTTCTGACAGTCGTAGCTGGTCTTTACAGGGTTCTTCACAGTTAACAAGCCATTCTGCATACAGAAATGAACCTCACAAGTTCATAGAAATGGAATGAACAGGTTAGGTTATTTTGGTGTAAAAATTTTATATCTCTGCACTTGAAGGGGCTCTTCACGAAGTCCATGAAACGTGTACCACAAAAAGATTCTGCATGGATTTCCAAACTTTTTTGCACCAAAATAAACTTACATTTTTAAATTTCCACTTTTCCATGAACTTTCTGAAGTACCTGTGCATACCATTTCTTTTGATTCCCACAATGCTTTGAGGCAGCCTAATGCAGTGACCAGGAGCATGGACTGTGAAGTCAAACTATGAGGGTTTAGATCTCAGCTCTGCTGGGTACTAATGCTTAACTCTGATCTCCGCATCCTCATAGCATCTACCTCACAGGATCGTGAGTTGATCAAATGTGTTAATTCTATCTAAAACATAGTAAACACTGCCTGACAAACGGAAGTGTTAGCTGGTCATGTTAGTAAAGGTTGTGACAATGGCATCAGTAGAAATATTCCAGTCGTGCAGAAGAGGAAATGGAGGTTTAGAGAAGTTGAGGGCCTTGATCAAGTAACACAGCTTGGAAAGGACAGAGCCACGAGCCAGTAGATAGATAAGTCCTACACTTTTTAGACAAATCTGGTCTTAGTCTTTTAATTCCAGATGCAATAAGCTATTGGAACTTGGAACTGGTAAATCTCAAGCAACAAAATCTAGCTGCAGCCTAGCTAATTTTCTGAAACCCAGAAAAAGAACACATACTAAATTATGAAAGCCTAAAAAGAAAAGAAAAACCAATATTATGAAACCAAGTCACTTACCGTTTTCGATCACTTGGATTAATAGCCACTAATGCTCCTCTATCCCAAATTCTGTCAAATTTCCCGATATTTACTCTACCACAAGGAAAAAGAAATGAAACATTTTATGTATGAAAATTTGAAATTTTTAACAAAATGCACAGTGTTTTCTGTGGCACATGCAAGTATTTCACCAACTGGTAAGGAATGGGAGTCTCATGTCTGTTTCTCTGTGTGGAGTCTACAAGGGTTGGGGGCCCCCCGGCTCCTGAGATGTTTAGGAGCCTGTGGCCGCAGTCTTTTCATTCAGTTACAACTGGGGCTCAAGAAGGAAGAACAAGGAACAGTGTGTGACAACCTATGGGAGGTGCGATCATGCCTTCCTTCGCATCGTGTAATTCATTTGTGTTACCTGCCTTGGGTCATAATAATGTTTTCTGCAGTTTGGGAGCCGTCCAAGGACAAACTTACTAAGTGTGCACCTGTCTGGGCTGTGATAAAAATAACTGCAGAACCAAGACTCAAATCAAGTCCTTGTGGATGCTGCATAAATTGATGGGAGTGGTAACCCCCTCAGCCCCCCCCCCCCCAAAAACCCCAGCACTGAGCAGCAAACATTCGTGCCTGTAAAAGTGCAAACGTAGTACACAGTCCTACCTGGGAAGATCAAAAATGCTGCAACAGTACAAGGAGATATTCCCCGCAGAACTCTGGAATGAAACCACACACACACAAAAAATTGCTTTCTGCCTAATTGGGAGGTACATGAATGGTCAAGGAAAGAAAAGAAAGTTCAAACAAAACAAGGGTGGCAGGGCGAAATGCAAATTGAATATAATTAAAATAAAACATTTTATTGCATGTTAATGATACTTTTTTTTTTCTTTTAAAACCTGTTTGGGATTCTTTTGGGTCAGCTCTAAAAGGAAAACCCAAAGGGAAACCCTGAGGATCACTGAGCTATTACTCATTTCAGAGCTTGTTAAAATTTTGGCAGTGTTTACTTGAGCAAGAATCCTGCCATACTCATTCTGCTAAAGATAAATCTGCAAGTCAATCAATTGCCAGGTAGGTGGACAGAATGGTCCAGTATTTTAAGATAGGAAAAATGCAGTTACGCTGACTTCCTCCTTTTCTCTCAACCATTCAAGCATTGATTTACTGAGCACCTAGTGTACAGGACACTGACCCTGAACTCTAGATAATGGATGTGAATTGCACACAGTCTCTGACCACAGTGGGCACAGCCTGGAGGGCACGGAGAAACATCCCAACAGGGAACGGCCTGTTCTGTTTCTGTGTCTGAACCTGCCTGGGACCATCAGCGAAGGCTGAACAAGAGGCGGCTGACATTATAGTGGGGGATAAGGGGGCACGCTGCAGAGGGATTAACACGACATGGACTTGAGCAGTCTTGGAGCTGGGGCTGATAGTGACAGGCAGGATGGGAAGGTGCATCGAGACAGGAGACTGCTGGATTTTGCCCTAACATGTGCTGCCAACGCAGGTTTATAAGTAGATGAGAGAAGGTCACTGAAGTACTATGAGGGTGAGCCCAGGGCGGAGAGGGCTGGAGGCAGGGAGAACGGCTGTGACTCTCCACTGCGGCCGCAGACTGCAACCACTGCCAGCTGTGAGCAGTGCTGATGCTGCGTGCCCCTCTAAACGTTCAGGAGAAATGAACTGCGAATTTTCTTTTTAAAACCCATGTATACAGGAGTCATCATCAAGTCCACAGAAATGCATATCATTAAAAAACTATGCATGAATTTCCAAATGCTTTTGCATAAAGATAAAAATACTTCTTCATTCCATTTTCCATGAACTTTTGGAAGTATTCTTGTGTGTACACATCTCTTCAGCTAGCTAGCTAACACATATCATCTATATTTTAAGTCCAACCTACAGATACATAAAATGTTCAGGTCAATTTGTATGATCAGGAGAAGTCAACTGAAACTTATATTGCAAACTCCATCATGTAGGCTGAGGAAACCTTTATTGTGGGAGTATGGGGACAATGAGTAACTCAAACCAATACAGACCTTAAACACTTTGGCTCCAGGAATTTCAGTGATCGGTTCTTCCGAGTAAGAAAGATTCTGCTCCGAGAAAAATTCCCGTATCCCAAGTTCACTGATTTCTACACCAACTACGCTGTGTCCTCGGTCTGCAAACCTGCATAAAACCACATTTTACACTTAAATTTTATTTCAAATGCAGTCCTAAATAAAGGAGAATAATCTAGTAAACATTATTTTCCTGAATTTAAAGAAATTTTTATGAATTCAGGTTCACAAGTTTCACAGGACATGTAATGGATCTATTTTTTTTTTCTTTTCCAAAGTTTTGTTTCTTATTTGAATAGCAGAGGGACTGGGGGGGGAGCTAGGTGGAGAAAGTGAAAGAGGTATCTCCCATCTGCTAGTTCACTTCCCAAATGGCTGCAACAGCTGGGGCTGGGCCAGACTCAAGCCAGGAGCCTGAAACTCTATTTGGGTCTCACACAGGGGTTGCAAGGGCCCAAGTACTTGAGCCATCTTCTGCTGCCTTCCTAAGCACGTTAGCAGGGAGCTGGATCTGAAGCAGAGCAGCCAGGACCTGAATCTGCATTATAACATGGGATGACGGATCATAAGTGGCAGCTTAACCTACTGTACTGCAATGCCAGCTCCAATCTATATGCTCTCAAATCTCATGTTAGATGGAACTCTGCAAAATTGATTTCTTTTTTGACAGGCAGAGTGGACAGTGAGAGAGAGAGAGACAGAGAGAAAGGTCTTCCTTTGTCGTTGGTTCACCCTCCAATGGCCGCCGCGGTGGGAGTGCTGCGGCCGGCGCATCACGCTGATCTGAAGCCAGGAGCCAGGTGCTTCTCCTGGTCTCCCATGGGGTGCAGGGCCCAAGCACTTGGGCCATCCTCCACTGCACTCCCGGGCCACAGCAGAGAGCTGGCCTGGAAGAGGGGCAACCAGGACAGAATCCAGTGCCCCGACCAGGACTAGAACCTGGGGTGCCGGTGCCACAGGCGGAGGATTAGCCTAGTGAGCTGCGGCGCCGGCCGGAAAATTGATTTTTATGACCTCAACAAGAAACTAAAAATTTGTAAAATTATACCTTAAAACAGTGACTTAATACAAATGAATTGGACTAGAAGAAATGCTTTTCAATTTCCTTCCATCAGTGCTGTTCCCTACAACTTTGCTGTCCAGTACAGCAGCCATTAACTACGCTGCCTACTGAGAACCCGAGATACGGACAACTGACTGAGGATCTGAATTTTATATTGTATTTGGTTTATCTTTAAGTAGCCACAGCCAGACACCTATTTCACCTATTTTTTATTACCTTAGACAAATAAGTAATATTTCCTTCAATAAGCTTTGTAATTACAGAATTCAGCCACTGGATCTGGGCTGAAGAGAAGTCAGTGTCAGTCCCACAAGCACCTAAGCACAGTAATGATCTGATGTCACATTACGTAAAAGGCCGGTTAGTTCTGCTATACTGCAATACATGCCTTCCTAAAAACCACCACAGTGCATGCAAAGCTCACGCAATAAAAATACAAGGCCGGTAAGGCGAATGGAGGGCAGGCACAGCATGAAAATTCTCTGTCAGTGCCATATTAAAAAGAAAAAATGACAGAAACCTAACTATAAAAGTTTACATATTAAAAATAAAAAATGACAGAAACCTAACTATAATAAGTTTACATCTGTCAAATGGATGAGAAATATAAACATTACAAATGTGGTACTTTAACTCGAAAAAGACCTGAAGTTTGCTTGTAGAAGTGGGTGTTGAAAGGGCTGTAATTTCTGAAGTGATGGAAGGAGGAAATCAAATGGGGGGTTTAACACCAGCCGTGAACAGGAGTGCCCCACAGTACCCAGGTAAACTGAGGCAGCTGGGAGCTGTCTGAAGTGTGTGCATTCTATCTGTACACAGCTCAGCAGAGTGTAGTTTTCTGCTTTCATGATATTTCTTGCAGATAAAATCATGCATAAGAAAATGTGAAATTCAAATCATGCTCACATTGTTCCCTATGAACCCAGTTAGAACAAAAATCACATTTTCGAAAGCAGAGTAGGACTGACTGTATCTATTATCTGTTTAAGAATACATACTCTCGGTGAGCACAGCATGAAAGATCAGTGGCTCTAAAGTGGAACGCATTCATAACTAACTTGCCTTTTGCATTACCTAAAAATCTGTGAGCTTACATAGAACGAATTTTTTTTTATTCTCCACTGTTTGAAGTTACAAAATGTTTACAAAAAATGTTATCCAGACTGGCTGCAATATGTTTTTGTTTCCCAGTCAACAAACGGAAAGACAAAGCATAATCTACTATAGCCTGGCATGAAAACCAAACAACCAAGAAAACATAAACATCTTAAACCATTTCATTGTAACCTCTTTCAATCAGAATATTTATTCACATCTGATATTTGTATAGAAGTCAATGCATAGGTTAGTTACATAAATAAAAAAATCCTCTGCTTTAACAACTTATAAGCAATTACAGTTGCTCAGTTCTAAGATTTTATTTCAAATGGCTTTAGATGTAAAATATTCAACAGTTGCATTTAACTGGCCATTTCATCCAATCATTTTCCTAATGTCGCTGAAATCTCTGCTGGAATTGAACTGCTACCATTTATGATGGTTCCGTAACACAATCTGTTTACAGAGTTAATAATTTTCTTGTAGGTGATTTCCAAAGTAACCCTCTTTCTTAGTTCAGTGAGTTGGTGAAGACATAGGTCTAATAATATTTAAATGTTCCCAATTTTATGGCCACATATGCATCTTAAGCCATACTAGTCATTCAACAAATTCTCTCGGCTACAAATTGAGAGAGCATGGGTTGCAAAAATTCCATCTCTGATCAAAATATTCATATAGGCAACAGCGTATTTTTATGTTACTATATCTTGCATTTATTAACCTTTCCTATATGTCCTTTTTTTTCTAGCTTAATGGCCAAAGTTGTCAACATTCAACATTTACAAATGAATGCATGTCTTGGCAGGTATGACTATGACTATGTTTTATGGTTGTAATAGGATTCTTTTTTTTTTTTTTTTTGACAGGCAGAGTGGACAGTGAGAGAGAGACAGAGAGAAAGATCTTCCTTTGCCATTGGTTCACCCTCCAATGGCCGCCGCGGACGGCGCGCTACGGCCGGCGCACTGCGCTCATCCGATGGCAGAAGCCAGGTGCCAGGTGCTTTTCCTGGTCTCCCATGGGGTGCAGGGCCCAAGCCCTTGGGCCATCCTCCACTGCACTCCTGGGCCACAGCAGAGGGCTGGCCTGGAAGAGGGGCAACCGGGACAGAATCTGGTGCCCCAACCAGGACTAGAACCCGGTGTGCCAGCGCCGCAAGGCGGAAGATTAGCCTGTTGAGCCACGGCGCCGGCCTTGTAATAGGATTCTGATAGAAAAAGATTTCCAGGTTTGTGCCTTTTGGGTAACCCATAGTAATAGTGGCTTGTTGACTGACATGAATTCTCTTTGTAGAGAATTATGAGGAATACTTGCTTCATCGCTCGTTTTGTAACAGTGATTCATGGCAACAAAAACTCCCATGTTCTCAGAGTGGGAGGGGAAGACTGAGTAGAACTGTGTGCTGAACTTTTCTGTCTGCCTGCATTTCAAATATTCTAGCAGGGTTGGGGAACCTTTTTTCTGACAAGGGACATTTGGATATTAATAACATCTCTCATGGGCCACACAAAATAATCAACTTAAATACTAGCCTGCTATATAGATGTATTGAATGTCTAATCCTGCCTGTGGTTGCCTTGGCAGGGCCAGAATGAATGATTTCATGAGCCATACATTCCCCACCCCTGAAAAGTTATTTTAGCTAAATTCCCAAACCACCTCCAAGAGCTAAACCAGAGAGAAGGCTGGTTTTCTCCTTCTCTGATTCCAAACTAAGTCTTTTTCTTTGAAATGCTACTCAGAAAGATAAGTCTTGTCTGTTTCTACTTGGTTGCTTACTATTTGAAAATATTATTTATAATTATTAGACCCATCATTGATATATATGTGTATATATATATATATATATATATATCTGTGAACAGAATTTTTAAATCTACATTGTTAAGTATTCATTCAAAGAGTCTGTCATCAAGACAATAGAATGTGTTAATGCTTATCTGCTCGTACCATTTCATCTCAACTGCTTTTCCACAAAGAGGGAAAAACACCCTCAGTCCACTCTCGCCTTTCAGAAAAGCATCCAGATGTTTCTTTAGTAGCCTGGGAAGAAAAAAAAACTTTTGCTTATTTGTTTTTCAAATTGGCCCAATACAAACAGGCCAGGAATACAATTATATGATATTAAGTATTTTTCATGCAATATTTTACTTAATATTCTCCAAGACCTTAACAAAAGTAGGTACCTCAATTATTACAATCACCAATTTCAATACCAAAAATACCAAGGTGAAGTAACTTGCTCAGTCACACAGCTAGTTAGTGGTGAATCTGACTTACACCTGGGGCTTTCCTGATTAGTAATTAAAAAAAAAAAAATAGGGGCCAGTGCTGTGGTACAGTAGGCTAAGCCTCCGCCCTTGGTGCCGGCATCCTTTATGGGGGCCGGTTCCTGTTTCGGCTGCTCCTCTTCCAATCCAGCTCTTTGCTAACGGCCTGGGAATGAAGTGGAAGATGGCTCAAGTCCTTGGGCCCCTGCACCCACGTGACAGACCCAGAAGAAACTCCTGGCTTCTGCCTTCAGATTGGCTTGTCTCCAGCCGTTGTGGCCATTTGGGGAGTGAACCAGCAGAAGGAAGACCTTTCTCTCTGTTTCTCCCTCTCTCTGCAACTCAACTCTCAAATAAATAACAAGTTTTTTCCTTATGAGATTGTAAAATATTAATTTCTCTTTCTTTTTTAAAAGATATATTTATTTATTTGAAAGAGTTACAGAGAGAGAGGGAGAGACAGAGAGATCTTTCATCCACTGGTTCACTTCCTAAGTGGCTGCAATGGGCAGGGCTAAACCGGAAGTTTCATCTGGGTCTCCCCGATGGGTAGCAGGGGCCTAAGAACTTAGGCCATCTTTCACTGGTTTTCCTAGGCCATTTGCATGGGGCTGGATCAGAAGCGGAACAGCTGAGACATGAATTGGCACCCCATATGGGATGCCACTGTCACAAGTGGTGGCTTTGCCCACTACACCACAACAGAAAATATTTTACTCCAGAAAATATTAATTTTATCTACCTACCTACCTCTTTCTTGCTATTTTATTTTATTTTTGGTGATGTGGTGTGGAAGCCTAAGGACCCAAAAACTTTTTAATGTTCTTTTAATGGAAAATTCTCTAAATGTACTCAGATCTCAGAAATAGTTTTGAAAGGCTTAGAGCTCAGAGTTAATTCACTCTGAAGAAATGTGGCACTTGTAAGGCCATCCCCAGGACGGCAAAAACCCACACAACACTTATGCGATGATGCCCCAGCTACCGCTCAGCGCTGGGCAAATGTGAAGATGATGATTAAAAGGAGTTGCCATCTCCCAGGGAGCTGGGATGTTTGCCTGGAACCGGGAACGTGTGGACTAAGCACATTGTTCAGCACTGGCCCCATGCTGCTACCAGGCCCCCTATCACTAATACATTGCTCACCGTCTTAGCTCCCTAATTAATTCCTCTCAGCTTCTCTTCTCCCTATACGGATGATACTTTAACATCGTGAACACATCAAAGTCAGAACACCACCACTCTGACTATAAAGAGCTGTAAGCATACACACTGCTTCAGCCGGCTGTGTGGATAACATAACATGCATGACCAACACATAGATGCTACAGGGAATTAGAAAACATATAAATCATAAATTTAATAGGCCATCGATTTTAAGTCATACCATCATGTATACATGGTGGGAAGAGAAAAAAAACACTTCCAGTAATTATGGCATGTCATTGATGCATTTTTATTTTAGAGATGCTATGACACGAAAAGATAGGAATGTATATCTTGAAACCAGTCAGGTAATGTGTACCGATATTATTACTTCTACTTCAAAGTCAGTTTCTGATGGAGCATTTTCTCTGGAATTTACCAAACATTCTTACTTGTGTCCTTGCTCTTGATGAAAGCCAATTTTGTGGCTCACCCACTTGTCTTGCCATTCTTCCAGAGTTAGTACTCGGTTTTTTTGTACCTCAGTATCAGGGTACTCTTTAATATCAAGTAAAGTTCTTGCGTCATCCATAGTTTCTGTAGACATTTTTATCTCACAGGCAGATGTCTCCAATGCCTTAAAGGAAAATATTTGCAATGCGGTCACTTAAGGACACTGCAATTCTATTGATGAACCAAATGAAAACTTATTATCCTAGCATTATGGCTTTAAAAAATTTCAACATCCAATAAAAGGCTCTACAAAAGTTATTTTTCACTGAGTCTGGTGTTAAAAGTACATCTTTTCTTTACATTAGGAAAGATCTTCAAATAAATCAAATTAAAACATTTGTGTAAAAGGGCTTGATTTAGAGAGCATTGTGTAACTTCTGTAAGCTTATAATTGTTTCTAGTGTGTTACTTTAAAATGTTTTAAAAATTTCCTTCTTATTTTTATTTGTTATAAAATACTAATTCCCATTCCCAACAATAGGCAACCACTTTTAACTCTTTCAGCTAAGTCTTGAAATGTACCTCTACATGTCAAATTAGCATACTTATTTTGCATCTTCTTGATTTTTCATTTCTAATAATACCTATAGAAAATAAGCATGTACTCTTTTAACTTCTCAATACACACACACACACCCCATTTCAGATTTTGTAGCCTCCAATATAGTCATATCATACTTTTATTAAATATTTAGGGTACATATTATTTTTTTTAAAGATTTATTTCTTTGAAAGGCAAAGTTACAGAGAGGGAGGTAGAGACAGAGAGAGATCCTCCATCAGCTGGTTCACTCCCCAGATGGCTGCAGGCCAAAATCAGGAGCCAAAGACTTCATCCAGGTTTTCCACAAGGGTTCAGGGGCCCAGGCACTTGGGTCATCCTCTGCTGCATTAGCAGGGAGCTGGATCAGAAGTGGAGCAGTCGGAACTTGAACCAGCACCCATATGGGATGTTGGCATTGCAGGCAGTGGCTTAACCTTTAATGCCACAGCACTGACTCCTGGAGTACACATTATTATGGTGAGATAAATGCTATTCATAGCTAAGCCACATGGTATTCTATGATTAGTTTTCCTTCTCCATGCAAATTTTAAATTCTGTAATTAATAACCTTCTTGCTTTCTCATTTATAAATTTTTCATAAACTAGTTGCTAATTCAACTCTCACCTCCATCAATGCGTCCAATCCCTGTGAAGACACTCTCTTATTGTGCCGGCCACATAAATAAAAATCTTTAAACAAAACAAAAATCCTCCCATCCTTGACTGAGGGCTTTGCTTAGTGTAGAATTCTTGATTAGAAATCATTTTCCCTTGTAATTTTGAAGGAATTTCTCCGTTGTCTTCTAGCTCCCAGAGTTACTGTTTAAGTTCAAACGTGCTGATCCTAATATTTTCCACGTGGAATTTTTTTTCTCTCTCTCGAAGCTTTTCTTTGCTTCTAGTGTTTGTAATTTCACAATTCTATAGTCTGTTTTCATCCACTTGGTCAAGTCCTTTAAATCTGGATAATTCCAGGGGTCGGTGCCTTGGCGTAGCAGGTTAAGCTGCCACCTGCAGTACCAGCATCCCATATGGGCACCAGTTCAAGTCCATACTGCTACACTTCTGATCCAGCTCTCTGCTATGGCCTGGGAAAGCAGTAGAAGATGGTCTAAGTCCTTGGGCCCCTGCAGTACATGGGAGACTTGGAAGAAGCTCCTGGCTCCTGGCTTTGCATTGGCCCAGTTCTGGCTGCTGCGGCCATTTGGGGAGTGAACCAGAGGATGGAAGACCTCTCTCTCTGCCTCTGCCTCTCTGTAACTCTGCCTTTTAAATAGATAAATCTTTTTTTTTTTAAATGGATAATTCTGAAAAAATTCTTGACTCATTCAGCCAACAATGTAAGTCCCTCTGTTTTTGTTTTGTTTTTGTTTCTCTTCATGGGAGCTTTATTACTTGTCTGTAGAACCTCTTGACTGGCTATTGTAAATTTCTCACCTTTTCTATTTTCCAACTCTTCTTTTTGCCCTATTTTCTGACAGATTACCTTAGTTTTTAACCTTAATTTTCAGGAGCTCCTTTTTGTTCTCAGGTGCTCTATTTAAATAGCATTCTCTTACTTCGTGGATTTAATATTCTCTGATTTGTCTGTATGATCTAATACAAGCTGCTTTTTCTGTTGGTTTGTTCTGTCTCTCAAAGCAGAGGCACTCTGCACAGGCTCAGCAACTTTTGTTCCCTGTCATCCTTGAGAGCAGGTTGGAACAAAAGCTGATTAAATGCTGAAGAATGCAGGTGGGGCTTACTGCCCATAAGGGTCACCACAGGATGATGTGAGTGGATTTCATCTGGAAAACCAGATGTCATTCCCTTCATTTTCTTTGGGCTGGTCAGGCTTTGCATAGAGAGTTCTTACAATTCTTGTTCTAAGGATTATGTCTTTGGGGCCATGGTTCTATACCTACATGAGAAAGGGACAGGAGTGGGGGAGGGTCACATCCAGTCGATGTTCAATGAATCCCCATATTTTCATATGGTACTTCCTGTCCACATTGTATAGTGCATCTTTCCAGTTCAGAGATTTTGTTTTACTCTCTCCAGGGGATAATTCCCCCCAAAGCCTACTGCTGTAGCAAGGGGCAGCAGCCTGGTTGCAAGAAGTTGACAAATACCTGGAGATTAAGCCTTTTCTGAACCATAATTTCAAGCAATCCTCCTGGTTTCAACCACACCCTTCCACCTATGGGAGTTACCTGGTACTGCTAATTCCTGAGTATCTGGGCATTATATACTGTAAATAGGGTTGCTCACTGGCTTTTCAGATTGTTGGTTTAGCTGTCAGCTTTCTTAAGTTTGCAAAATCTTTCAGAGTTGTTCACCTGCTTTCCAGATTCAAAATTCTTATTGCTTGCATCTCCTCGCCCATTCCCCTTATCTCAGTGGTGTATGCCTTTAAAAATTCTGTTATCGATGACATTTCAGAAGGAAGCAAAAGTAGTTATATGAATTCAGTATCCTCTTTTTATGCCATAAGCTTATGTTTCCAAATAGTTTTCTCATAGCTTCATTTTTGCATGTGAAAATGCACACAGAGGGAACTGAGGAAAAACATGTAAACCTAACAGCAGATCTGACCGCTGCCTGTCCTCATCAATATCACGAACAGAACCTTCCCCTTCTCAGCTGCTGTCACCGCTTCTCCATGTGCGCTCCGCTGACAACTGCCTATATCATTTCCGGAGAAAGAACAGTTGTTTTTTTTTTTTTTATAACACAATAAAAGTGCCAATGACATGAATCAGAACAGGTAGATTGCGCAATGATGCCCACTCATACATGTTAATTTCAGATGTGCACCTTACATCGCCCAAGTCCACAGGTTGATCTGGCCTCCTCCCCTCTCCTTTCCAAAGATACAGTTTCCGCTCCAGCCTCGGTGGTAACTTTCCTGGGGCGCAACAGTGACTTCTGATCATGGAGAGCGCGCTTTCTGCACCTGCACACCCCTACTGGCTGCGCGCGCTCTGCCCCCGCCCCAGGGCACGGCTCACTATTCCGGAGAGCCCCTCTTTTCTTAACCATCACAGCAAGGCTTTGGGGTCCTAGAAACGTCACTCACTGCCCAACCTCCTTACTCGCAGTCCCGGCTTCTGCTCCCTGAACCCGACATCAGGGAGACCATCCCACTCCGGGGATGGCGCCCCGGGCCTGCCCACGCCTCGCGAGCCGCCCCTCCTCACCGCTCACACGAGGGTCCCAGAAGACCGCCCGCACAGTCGCCGGCTTCTGCCCGCTGCCTGGCGCGCTGACCTCTGCCGCCCCGGCCCAGGCGGCATGGCCCCGCCCCCGGAGCCGGGCCCCGCCCCCGGAGCCGGGCCCCGCCCACTCGCCCAGCTCTCCGGGTTTTGCGCAGCGGCGGAAATGGCGGGGGCGGGGCGAGCGCCGCGGCGCCGGCGAAGGCGAAGGCCCCGCCTCCTCCTGGGCTCGCCGGCTCCTCCCACTCCGGGTCACGCCGCCAGAGGGGCGGAAGCGGCGGCGGCGGCCGAGCTGGGCTGCGGCTCGCGGCGCGGGTCCTGTTCGCCGAGCGCGAGGCGCGCACCGCCTGGCCAGCGCTCCGAGGTGGGGGATTGCGACGCGGGGGCGGCGGCGGGGTGCCGGTGACAGCGCCTCCCGATGCCGCGGGGCCGGGGTGCAGCGCGGGTCGCCCGGGAGGGAGGTGGACGGGTGCACCGGGCTCTGGTCCTGGGCGCCCCCGATTGAAAGGGGGTGCAGGGAGCTGCTGGGGCGACGGGGTCCCCTACGCGCCGTTCGCTTTCTCGCAGCGGCGCCGTCTCCCGCACCCTCACACCTCCTCTGAGGTGAGCCCGGCACCGACTTCCGAGGCGTCGTGGACAGCCTTTGGCCGGCGAGGTGGCCTCCCCTGCCCCGGGGGGGTATCGGAGCCCCGTCTCCGCCCTCGTCTCGGGGTGGGGGGCGCTCGCCGCGCCCCACGCCCGCCCGGGCGGCGGCCTCGCAGGTGTGGGGGAAGCTCGGCGCGGCGGCCGCGCGTGGGCTCGGTCGGCGTTGCCCGGCTGCCGCCCGGCCCGGCCCGGCCGCTGGGCTGCAGCAGCTGCTGGGTGCAGCCGGCAGGTGCAGGGCCCCGCCGGGGGGAATCGGGGTGCGCTGGTCGGAAGCCCCGGATTAGAGGCGCCGCGTGCGGGATCGGGGGGCCTCCCCGAACCCTAGAGACACCGCACCACCCAGGGCTTTTGCTGGTCTTGCTCTGTGTGTTAATCCATTTTGGGGGCGGAAAGACAAGTGGAAGAAGCTTTCTCTGAGAGGCACGTGAGAAAATGATCAATAATTAATATATCAGGGCGGAGAAAGTAGTCACCAAAAGGTTCCCAGCAAGGGGGGAGGGGTTGAGTTATTGAACTGGATATTGAATATTGAATAATCCAATATTCCGGAAAACCCAGTCAGTGTGGGAATAAGAAAGCGCTCATCCTGCCTGATGTTAAGTGGCCCAGATACCTGCGTCTGTTCTCTGAAGAAGTTTCTAGTAGTTTAACCCTATTTTTAGGAATTCTGCTGACGCCACTGTCGATTTTTATTCCAACCTGCAGATCTTTTCATTCATATTTTCATGCATTGAATGAGTGCTTTTTAACAAATAACTTCGAATAAACTGCTTCAAAAAAAGCTGAAGATTATTAAGATAGAAATCGAGGCATTGATAACATTCACCTCTGCTTTTACCACAAAAACATTCACCTTTTTCTTTTTTATCACATTACAGCCTAAGTGGTGAATTTAAAATTAAGAATAAATAGGCTCATCAAATAATGTTGAACAGGAAAACACTTTGACTACACTAGTTGGTTTTAGTGATACTTTGATCACCATTTCTAAGATTGTGTTTAACACACAATAATTTTAATGCTTTTAACTTCGTTTTTGTCTTTAAGACCAAGGACCCAGCAACAGTGGAGATATAGGAGTAACATTAAGTGCTCAGAAAGGACAGAGGCACGTGACCTTCATTTGTATAATTAAAGATGAAAATGAGGGCTTTTATAGCTGATTTTTCATATCCACTTCCTATATTATGTGTTGTATTAAATACCTGTTTTCCAGTATATAAACTATTTGATGAATTATAGAATTGTTTTCAGGAGTGTATGCATTTCTTTTTTTGGTGCTTTTTTAAAGACTTAATTTTAAAAGCAGAGGAAGAAAGATCTTCCATCCATTGGTTCATTTCCCAAATGGCAGCAACGGCTGGGTGGGCCAAATGGCTGGGCCAGCTGGAAGCCAGGAACCTGGAACTCTGTCAGGATCTTCTGTGTGGGTGGCAGGGGTCTAAGCAGTTGGTCCCTGTTCTGCTGCTTTCCCAGGCGCAGAGAGCTGGATTGGAAGTGGAGCAGCTAGGACTTGAACCAGCAGCCTTGTGATCCCTACATCATAGTCATCTTAACCTACTGTACTACAGTGCCAGCTGAACACATGCATTTGAAGTGACAGGGTCAAACCAGCATGGATCTAGGATGATTTTATTGACAAAGTGGTTTCAAAAAGTTCATGAAAAGTGAGTGGAATTAAAACAGTAAATTTATTTTGGTGCATAAACTGTTTGAAATCCATGCTAGTTTTTTTTCATAATGTGCATTTTCTATGATCTTTATATATTTACACATATGTGTGCATCCAGATATACTGTATTTGTGGTTTTGTAAAATAATACTGGATATACATTTCATATAAAAAGATTTATAAAATGATTAGTATAATCATTTATATGTGAAGAGGTTTGTTGGGTTGAACAGGTTTTTGAAAATGCAGAAAACCACCTTTAAGTGCAATTATACTAATAGGTAGATGATAATTTTAGTGGTATGAGAGCTTTACCTCGCAGAATAATGTGTGCTGTAGAGCCAGATGGCAATTTAATGCTTACTAGAATGCACTTCAGAATGTACAGGGCTTCTGTGTTCATAGCTAGCATAGTATTGTTTCTGAGAAAGTGAATACTAAGTCAAAGGAAGACACACATAACTTTTTTTTTTTTAAGATTTAATTGTTTATTTGAAAGGCAGAGTTACAGAGAAGCAGAGGTAGCCAGCTCAACAGGCTAATCCTCCACCTTGCGGCGCCGGCACACCGGGTTCTAGTCCCGGTTGGGGCGCCGGATTCTGTCCTGGTTAGCCCTCTTCCAGGCCAGCTCTCTGCTGTGGCCCGGGAGTGCAGTGGAGGATGGCCCAAGTGCTTGGGCCCTGCACTCGTATGGGAGACCAGGAGAAGCACCTGGCTCCTGCCTTCAGATCAGCGCAGTGTGCCGGCCGCAGCTCGCCATCCGCAGCAGCCATTGGAGGGTGAACCAACGGCAAAGGAAGACCTTTCTCTCTGTCTCTCTCTCTCACTGTCCACTCTGCCTGTCAAAAATTAAAAAAAAAAAAAAAAAGAAGAAGAAGAAGAAGAAGCAGAGGTAGAGAGAGAAGGAGGTCTTCCATCTCTGGTTTACTCCCAGGTAGCTGCAACGGCTGGAGCTGCGCCAATCCAATCCCAGGAGCCAGGAGCTTCTTCCAGGTCTCCCACGCAGGTGCAGGGGCCCAAGGACTTGGACCATCTTCCACTGCATTCCCAGGCCATAGTAGAGTGCAGGATCAGAAGTGGAGCAGCTGGGACTTGAACTAGCGTCCATATGGAATGTCAGTGCTGCAGGCGGCAGCTTTACCTGCTGTGCCACAGCACCAGCCCCTACACATAACACTTATCTCAAGACTTCGCAGAGTCAGTATATTTGGTGAATTGAAAATTTTTCCATGTGATGTCCCGAAAAAATGTTATGTTAGAACCAAGAAATGTGAAACAACAGGATTACAAGCTCCTCAGATCTTTTCCTGGAGATTCAGAATATTTATGTGGAATTTTCATTTTATTATACTTTTCCATTTTTGAATTCCTGACACATAGGGGCTGATGCTGTGGCATAATAGGTTAATGCAGTTCCAGCATCCCATATGAGTGCTAGTTCGAGTCCTGGCTGCTCCACTTCTAATCCAGCTCCATGCTGTTGGCCTGGGAAAACTGCAAGTGGTTGGGCCCCTGCACCTGTGTGGGAGACCCAGAAGAGGCTCCTGGCTTTCATCTGGCCCAGCTGTAGCTGTTGCAGCCATTTGGGGAGTGAACCAGCAGGTGGAAGATCTCTCTCTGGCTCTCCCTTTCTCCATATGTAACTCTGCCTCTTAAATAAATAAAGCAAGCTTTAAAAAAAAAAAAAGAAGAAGACGACGACGACGACCGAACTTATGTTGGGAATAGCTTGCCTCTTATACTGGGAAGGAGAAAATGTTTAAGCCACAGTGCTGGCCCCCTACGTGCTAGTTCTTTCTTTTTCTTTCTTTCTTTCTTTTTTTTTTTTTAAGATTCATTTATTTATTTGAATGGCAGAGTTAGAGGTAGAGAGAGAGAGATTGATCTTCCATCCGCTGATTCACTCCTCAAATGGCTGCAACAGCCAGAACTGGGCCGATCTGAAATCAAGAGCCAGGAACTTCTTCCAGGTCTCCCACATGAGTGAAGGGGCCCAAGCACTTGGGCCATTTTCCATTGCTTTCCCAGGTGCATTAGCAGGGAGCTGGATGGGAAGTGGAGCAGCTAGGTGCTCATATGGAATGCTGGCACTGCAGGCGGCAGCTTTACCTGCTATGCCACAGCGCTGGCCCCTGCACACTAGTTCTTTTTTTAAAAAACTTTTATTTAATAAACATAAATTTCGAAAGTACAACTTTTGGATTATAGCGACTTTTCCCCCCATAACCTCCCTCCCTCCCACAACCATCCCATCCCTCACTCCCTCTCCCATCCCATTCTTCATCAAGATTCATTTTCAATTATCTTTATATACAGAAAATCAACTTGGTATATACTAAGATTTCAACAGTTTGCACCCACACAGATACACAAAGTATAAAGTACTGTTTGAATAGTAGTTTTACTGTTAATTTGCATAATACAATACTTTAAGGACAAAGATCCAACATGGGGAGTAAGTGCACAGTGACCCCTGTTGTTGATTTAACAATTGACACTCGTATTTATGATGTCAGTTATCACCTGAGGCTCTTGTCATAAACTGCCAAGGCTATGGAAGCCTCTTGAGTTCACAAACTCTGACCTTATTTAGACAAGGTCATAATCAAAGTGGAAGTTCTTTCTTACCTTCAGAAAAAGGTACTTCTTTCTTTGATGGCTGGTTCTTTCCACTGGGATCTCACAGAGATCTTTCATTTAGATCTTTTTTTGTTGTTGCCACAGTGTCTTAGCTTTCCATGCCTTAGAAACTCTCATGGGCTTTTTAGCTGGATCCGAATACCTTAAGGGCTGATTCTGAGGCCAGAGTGCACTTTAGTTTTTAATGCTTGTTTCACCATGCTGTCATTAGAGTGCTTTGAGACCTCGTAACATTCTACCAGTGAAAGATATCAGTGCTTTAATCTAGATTTTGGTATTTATTTATTGAGTTTCACTAAAATCAAATGTGGTTTTCTTTGAAAGTATACCAAGAGATTGAAATTCAGAAACTCCTAAGAAGATGGTAAGATGGAAAGGAACATAAAAGATAAAAACTAGGTGGTTTTCCTTATTGAATTTTACAGAAAGCTGTGTAAATTTTTTTTTTTTTTTGGTTATTTGTGTGTAGTGCTTCTCATATTTAAATGTGTCTAGTGTTAATAGACAATGTTCATCTAATAGAACGTTCTGGTTGTGGTGCTTTCAATAGGTCGTGTTGTTTAATTTTCCTGCTCTGTCTAAAGGATACTCCTCCCATACCAACTTTATAATTTGAATGCTGAGGCTCAGAGAGGTGTGTTCATACCTGCTAAGTTGATTGATAATTCTGAAAACACTACAGATGCTAATATTTAATGTTAATTTTTTGTTGTATTTTGCAGATTTTCTGATACAATGGCAACTCCACGAGGCAGGACAAAGAAAAGAGCATCTTTTGATCATTCTCCAGATAATCTTCCTTTGAGAAGCTCCGGGAGGCAGGTATTACTCCTTTGTTTGTTCCATGTACTTTTTTTGAACACACAGAATTATTATGATCAGGCCTGGAGAATTGGGGATGAACAAGCACAATTCTAATTCTCAAGTTACTTGTAGTCAAGTGGAGAAATCCACAATACGGTGATGCTACAATATAGTAAGTGGCAGAATGTAAGAAATCGTGGCCTATCTGGTAAAGAGACCTGCAAATATACAGGCACAGAGTATGCATTAGCATAGGATGTTCAGAGAATCTCTGAGGTTACATCCAGGATATCAGTCTGGGCCAGATGTGCTTGCCTTGGGAGCTGTTTGTAGGACTTTGGTTGTCAGCTTATAGTTGGTTGGGCATTGGAGGGTCTTGGTAGGTCTTATTTTTAAAAAAAAATGAATGATAAAATTTTTTTAATCTATGATACTGAGAGGGTGTAACTTACTCTCAGTGGAGAAAAAAATTTTTTTGATTTGAGAATGACTTTTGTTTATTTTGACTGATGTCACTTTTTCCAGAGAAAAGCTCACACAGATCTTAGTTCTCAGATACCTACTTTAAAAAAAATTTTTTTTTAAAAATTTGACAGTTATAGACAGTGAGAGAGAAAAAGACAGAGAGAAAGGTCTTCCTTCCATTGGTTCACTCCCGAAATGGCCACCAAGGCTGGCGCTGCGCTGATCCGAAGCCAGGAGTCAGGTGCTTCTTCCTGGTCTCCCATGAGGGTGCAGGGGCCCAAACACTTGGGCCATCCTCCACTGCCTTCCCGGGCCACAGCAGAGAGCTGGACTGGAAGAGGAGCAACTGGGACCAGAACTCGGTGCCCATATGGGATGCCAGCGCCACAGGTGGAGGATTAGCCAAGTGAGCCATGGCGCTTGCCCCCCCCCCCCTTTTTATGGTTTATTTATTTACCTGAAAGAGTTACACAGAGAAGGAGAGGCAGAGAGAGAGGTCTCCCACATGGATGCAGAAGCCCAAGGACTTGGGCCGTCTTTTACTGCTTTCCCAGGTCATAGCAGAGAGCTGGATCGGAAGTGGAGCAGCCGAGGTTTGAACCGGTGCCCATATGGGATACTGGCACTACAGGCGGCGGCTTAACCCACTGCGCCAGCCCCTCAGATACCTACTCTTAAAGTGCTATATCTGTGTCTCTACCAAGTTAGTGAATTATTTGCATAGCAAAGGATTGGTGTATTGCCTGTCTCTGTCTACAGGATGGACCTTCTCATTTAGTACTTACAACGTGGACATGATTTCAATTATAAACCTTCCACTGCCTTTACCCCTGGTCATTCTGGCAAAATTTTAGTATTAGCTGGTTCTCCTATAGGCAAAGAAGAAAGCAACAGAGACAGCAGAAGAGGATGAAGATGGTGGGTCAGAGAAGAAGTACAGGAAATGTGAAAAGGCCGGCTGCACTGCAGCGTGTCCTGTGTGCTTTGCAAGTGCTTCTGAAAGGTAGGTTGAGAGAGTGTGTGTAGGTCTCGTATTTCTCCCCAGGAGACCGTTCTGTGGGAATATCATTCTTGGAGGTGATTTTTCCAAGATAGAAATAAATACTGTAAGTCATCTAATAGAGATACTGCCAGGATGTTCTGTACATACCACGCCCTGCTCAGTGCTCCCCCAAAACACCTAGCCTAATGGGAAAGATCACACTCATTTTGGTTGAGACCTGGGTCCTATCCTCAATGTATCTCATTGTGTATAATATGATATTAAAAAATCCAATACTGAGATACTTCTGGTCCCACGCATACCGAATGAGGGTATTCAGCCTGTATTGTCTGCCAGTTGTGCATTCCAGATTTCCCTGTTAGCTCGTGGTCATCAGAAGTCTTAAGTGGAAATGATAGGAATGTTTATTCTTTACCAAAGCTACATGTTTTGCTATTTTCAGGTGTGCAAAAAATGGCTACACGTCCCGATGGTATCACCTCTCATGTGGGGAACATTTCTGTAATGAATGCTTTGACCATTACTACAGAAGGTTTGTTCATTCATTGTTTCTGGTTTCCATGGTGGAGGGAACAGTGGTGGGGCAGTGGAGTGAACCAGAGGGTTAAGGCTTGGCCTCCAGGCTTACTGGATTATCAGACTCTTTCAATGAGCCTGTGATGAGTATGTCGTTGACCAGAACTTTGATGCTATTCTTGGTAGGTGTGCCTAGTTAAACTTAGGGCTCAAAAGATGTCTGCCATGAGACAGTAATTCTGTGCATGCAAGTTCTAGAAAATCTTGGAGCTGTTGCTTCTGTTTGTTTTGTTGTTGTTGTTTGGTTTTTAATTTATTTATTTGAGGGATAGAGTCACAGACAGGGAGAGACAGAGAGAAAGTTCTCTCATCCACTGGTTCACTCCCCAGATGGCTACAATGGCCAGGGCTAGGCCAATCCGAAACCAGTAGCCTCTTCTGAGTCTCCTGCGTGAGTGCAGGGGCCCAAGCATTTGGGCCATCTTCCACTGATTTCCCAGGCCAGCAGAGAGCTGGATCAGAAGAGGAGCAGCCAGGACTTGTACCAGCTCCCATATGGAATGTAGTGCTGCAGGCAGAGGCATAGCCCACTGTGCCATAGCGCTGGCCCCACTGCTTCTGTTTTAATAGTTTCAATTTTTTTTAAGATTTTATTTATTTGAAAGTTACACAGAGAGGAAAGGCAGAGAGAGAGAGGACTTCCATCCACTGGTTCACTCCCCAATTGGCTGCAATGACTGGAGCTGTGCTGATCCGAAGCCAGGACAGGAGCTTCTTCCAGGTCTCCCACGTAGGTGCAGGGGCCCAAAGACTAGGGGCCATCTTCTACTGCTTTCCCAGGCCATAGCAGAGAGCTGGATCAGAAGAGGAGCAGCTGGGACTAGAACCGGCACCCAAATAGGATGCCGGTGCTTTAGGCCAGGGCGTTAACCCACAGCGCCGGCCCCCCAGTAGTTTCAATTTCATTGATTTATTCTCTAATTTTGATTAATGACTTTCTTCTGTTTATGCTTAAATTTCTGTTCTCTAGTTCCCCAAATGGGAAGCTGATGCTATTAATCATAGATCTTTCTTCTTTCCCAATAAGAACATTTAATGCTATAAATTTCCATCCAAGCACAGGTTTTGCTCTATTCCACAGATTTTGATAATGTTTATTTTCACTGACATGCAATTCAAAATATTTTTAAATTTCCTTTGAATCTCCCTCTTAAACCTATTTGGAAGTAAATTGTTTAATTCCCAAATATCTGAGACATCTCCAATAAGTTTCCTGTTATTTATTTCTAGTTTAATTCTGTAATGATTGAGAATATACTATGTATGATTGCTATGTTTTAAATTTGTTGGAGTCAGGGCTGGCATAGTGGGTAAAGCCTCCGTCTGCAGTGTTGGCATTCCATATGGGTGCCAGTTCTAGTCCTGGCTGCTCCACTTTCGATCCAGCTCCCTGCTGGTGTGCATGGGAAAGCAGTAGAAGATGGCCAAATGCTTGGGCCCCTGCACCCACGTGGGAGACCCAGAGGAGGCTCCTGGCTTCAGATTGGCCCAGCTCTGGCCATTGAGGCCATTTGGGGCGTTTGCTGGCAGATGGAAGACCTCTCTCTCTCTCTCTCTCTCTCTCTCTTTCTTTCTCTCTTTCTCTCTCTGCCTCTGCATCTCTGTAACTCTGCCTGTCAAATAAATCTTTTTAAAAAAATTCGTCGAGGTTGCTTCATGATCTATAATGTAGTTTATCTTGGTATTCCTATCTGAAGTGGAGAAAAATGTGTGTTCTGCTGTTGTCAGATGGAACGGTCTATAAATGTCAGCTATATCAAGCTGATTGATAGTGCTGTTTGGGTCTTAATATATTCTCCTTTCGTTTCCTACTTGATCTTTCAGTTACTAAAGGAAGTGTCTTAAATATGCCATTTAATTGTCTCTCGAAGTCTCCAATTGTACTGCACTGTACTGTATATGTATTTTCCTTTCTGTTCTATAAGTTTTTAACTCCTGTATTTTAAATCTCTGTTAATTGCTTTGCACATCTAGCATTATTATTATATCTGAAAATTGATCCCTTTATGTAATACATAATATGCCTTGGCCTTATTATATCCTGATAATGCCTCTGGTTCAAATTAATATGGCTGCTACAACTATCTTTTTATTAGTGTTTATTTAGTGTTAGCATGGTATACCTTTCTCCACTTCTTTACTTTTAACTTTGAACCTTTGTATTTAGAATTGTTTCCTTGTATACAACATACAGTTTTTAAAATCCAGCTGACAGTCTGATTTATGTCTTTATACTATCCATTTTTTAAAATTTATTTATTTATTTGAAAGGCGGAGTTACAGAGAGGGAGAGGCAGAGAGAGAGAGAGAGAGAGCGCTCTTCCATCCGGTGGTTCACTCCCCAAATGGCTGCAATGGCTGGAGCTGGGCCTATCTGAAGCCGGGAGCCAGGAGCTTCCTCCAAGACTCCCATGTGGGCGGAGGGGCCCAAAGACTTGGGCCATCTTCTACTGCTTTCCCAGGCCGCATCAGAGAGCTAGATTGGAAGTGGAGCAGCCAGGTCTCTAACCAGCTACCAAATGGGATGCTGGCACTGTAGGTGGCAGCTTTACCCGCTACATCACTGCGCTGGCCCCTATACTATTTATTTTTTTTTAAGAAGATTATTTATTTATTGGAAAGGCAGAAAAGAGATCTTCCATCGCTGGTTTATGGCCTAAATGTTGCAATGGCCAGGACTGGACCAGGCCTAGGCCAGGAGCCTAGAATTCTCGCCCCTCCCACTCGGGTGGTGGGGTTTCATACAGTTGGGTCATCTTCTGCTTTCCCAGGTGCACTAGCAAGAGGCTGAATTGGAAGTGGAAAAACTGGTACTCAAACCAGCACCAGTGGGATGCCAGCGTTTCAGGCAGCAGCTTAACCTGCTGTGCCATGATGCCACCTCCACTATTCATGGTTTTGTTTTTTTTAATTTTAACTTGAAAAACAGAGAGTGACTGAAAGAGATCTTGTATTCACTGGTTCAGTCCTCAGATGTCTGCAGTACAGCAGCAGACCAAGGCAAGGAGCTAGGAACTCGGTGTTGATTCTTCCATGTGGCTTGCAGGGATCCTACCTCTTGAGCCATCACCTTGCTGCCTCCCACGGTGCTGCATTAGCAGGAAGCCAGATTCAGATGCAGAGCTGGGACTCCAGCCAGGGCACTCCCATATGGGATGTTGCACTCCAAGTGGTACCTTAAGCACTGTGCCAAATGTTTGCCCTATTCATGTTTTATAAGTGCTCATTGGTATCATTGGATTAAAATACATCACTTTGGTAACTGTTCTTTATATGATACATTTTTCTCTTTTTCTCTTCTTTTTCTGTCTTCTCTGCTTGCAGTTGAGCATTTTGTGATTGTAGTTAACTTCATATATTGGTGTAACTTTTCTAAAGGAGGCTGCCTTAGGATTTAGATACTAGAACTGATAAAACTATTCTTCTGACAGCCTGTTTCATGGGTACCGTAATCACTGCCCCGCTGCCATAACTAGGGTAGTTCAGTCCTTTATACAGAAGTACTAACTTGCCTCCTGTTCTGAAAACCTGATTAACTTACTACTTGATATATTTATTTTTGCTGTTTTTCAGCCATAAGGATGGATATGACAAATATACTACATGGAAAAAAATATGGACTAGCAATGGCAAGACAGAACCTAGCCCCAAAGCTTTCATGGCCGACCAGCAGCTCCCCTACTGGGTAAGGAGGATGGTGCTCTGTTTCTGTGATGCGCCTGTGCCTCTGCAGTTAAGAGGAGCCATTGAAAAACTGCTTTTGGAAGCCATTCTTTCATGATATTTATTGTTATGACTCTTAAAGGAAATGCTATTTTTGTATTTATAGGACGCTTAATAACTCAATTTGAGAATACTTTAAAATAGTCATGGAAAAATGCAATTGACAGATAAGTGTAGGGTCCAGCACTGTGGCGTAGAAGGTTAAGCCTCTGCCTGCAGTGCTGGCATCCCACAGGGGCTCCACTTCTGATCCAACTCCCTGCTGTTGGTCTAGGAAAGCAGTGCAAGATGGCCCAAGTGCGTGGGCCTCTGTACCATGGGAGACCAGGAAGAAGCTCATGGATTTGGATTGGCCCAGCTCCAGCCATTGGGGCCGTTTGGCGAGTGAACCAGCAGATGGAAGACCCCTTTCTTTGTCTCTCCCTCTCTTGTCTGTGACTCTGCCTCTCAAATAAATAAGTCTTTAAAAATGTATTTTGTTATAAAAAAAGTTTAGATCTGTGCCTAATTTTCATAACATACGTTTTCCATGAACTTTGTACAAATTCTCTGTGATGATAGCCATGGCTAAGTATGGTTTAGCTGTTTTTCATTCTTTGTTTATTTTTTAAAATTTCTTTAAGGATAATTTTCTGTTTTATGTATAGATCTTAGGTTTAAAATCATGCTTTGGGTATAAATTTTTATAACTTTTAGGCATTTAAAATTATTTTAACTATCTATTTTTCCTTTTAACTGTTCTTTGAAAATATATTTTAATGATTGCACATACTGTATAAATTAGCACAATTTAATAGTGATTTGATTTTTTAAAGTATAGGTTATTCTGAGCTGCTATGTAGACACTTAAAATGTTTTTGGTTGAAGTGAAATTCAGAAAATGTAGAATTAACCATTTTAAAGTGTACAGTTTCATAGCATTTAGTGTAATCACTGCATTTTGCAACTACACCCTCTGATTCCTGTTGCATCATCCACAAAGGAAGTCTTTAGCCCATTAAGCAGTCACTCCAAGTCCTCCCTCCCTTCATCCATTGCAGCTGCTCATCTCCTTTCTGTCTGTGTAGATTTACCTCTTTTGAATGTTTCACATCAGTGGAGTCATGCAGCATGTGACCTCTTCATTTAGTGTAATGGTTTTGAGGCTTCTCTATGCTGTCCCATGTGTTGGCACTTTATTCTTTTTTTTTTTTTAAGATTTATTTATTTATTTATTTGAAAGTCAGAGTTACACAGAGAGAGAAGGAGAGGCAGAAAGGGAATGAGAGGTCTTCCATCTGCTGGTTCACTCCTTAGTTGCCTGCAGCGGCCAGAGCTGAGCCTATCTGAATCCAGGAGCCTCTTCCGGGTCTCCCACGAGAGAGCAGGAGTGCAAGAACTTGGTCCATCTTCTACTGCACTCTCAGGCCACAGCAGAGAGCTGGATCAGAAGTGGAGCAGCCGGGACTTGAACTGGTGCCCATGTGAGATGCCGGCACTGCAAGCGGCGGCTTTACCCACTACACCACAGTGCCGGCCCCAGCACTTCATTCTTGCTTGGATATGCTTCAGTTTGTTCATCCACTCATTGTTTGATAGACGTTTGGATCATTTCCATCTTTCAGCAGTTGTGAAGAGTTGAAGAGTGCTACTTTGAACATTCATATTCATCTGTGTGTTTGAATGTCTGTTAGCAACCCTTTGGCTATATATCTAGGAACAGAATTGCTGTGGGTCATGAGAATTCAATGTTGAACTTTTTGAGGGACCTCCAAACTTCCGTGGCTGCTGCACCATTTTTCATCCCCAACGGCAGGTGTGAAAGTTCAGGTTTCTGCACAGCCTTACCCAACTCTTGATTTGTTTTTTGATGCTAGCCACCCTAGTGGGCGTGAAGTGGCATCTCATTGTGGTTTTGATTTGCATTTCCCCAGTGGCTAACACATCTTTTCATGTGCCTGTTGGCCATTGGGTATCTTCTTTGGGGGAAGTGTCTGTTCAAGTCCCTTACCCATTTTTAAATTGCATTGTCTTCCTCTTACTGAGTTATAAGAGTTCTTTGTATGTTGCAGACACTAATCCCTTATCTGTGATTTGTAAGTATGTTCTCCCATATGTCATCTTTCTACTTCAATGGCATCCTTTGATGTAGAAAAGTTTTAAATTTTGATGATGATCAGTTTATCTATATTTTTCCCATCCTTGTACTTTTAGTGTAGTAGCTCAGAATCCATTTGCAAAGGAGGGGTAATAAAAATTTACCTATGCTGTTTTCTTCTAAGTGGGTTGTATAGGTAGTCATAATGCAGGAAAGAGGAAAGAATATTCAAGATTTCCCAAAGTTTGGTTAAATCACAGAATAGAGTATAGTGGTAGAGAATAGAAATGGCAACTGAGTATTAGCCAATTTAAAAAAAAATGTCTTTACTTACTGCAAAGCCAAAGTGACAGAGGGAGAGGGAAAAGGGTGAGAAAAGCGCATCTATCCACTAGTTCACTCTCCAAATGCCCGCAATGGCCAGGACTGGACCAGGCCAAAGCCAGGAACTGGGAACTTCCAAGGGGGTCTCCCGCATTGTTAGAAGGGGCCTAGGCACTTGAGCCATCATCTGCTGCCTCCCAGGATGTATTAGCAAGAAGCCGTCTTTGAAGTGGGGTAACCAGGATTCAAACAAGCACTCTGATAGTCAATGTGGACATCCCAAGCAGCGGCTGCACCTGCTGTGCCACAACACCTACCCTTCGACAATTTATTGGTCTTGACTTATTCCTTCTCATCTAGGTTCAGTGTACAAAACCTGAGTGTAGAAAATGGAGGCAACTTACCAAGGAAATCCAGCTTACACCACAGATAGCGAAGACTTACCGATGTGGTATGAAGCCAAATACTGCTGTCAAGGTATGATCTGTTGATGTTCCTTTTGAATTAGCAATTTTTCGGAAAATAATATTGGTGTGTATTTTTCACTTACTGTGTTAATCAGGGTTGTGTCGGTGTGCATGTAACAGAATTCTAAGTCAATGGCTTAACCAATTAGGAATTTCACTTTTCTTTTATTCTAAGGAGTTTGGAAATAGATCAGCGTATCTGCCCAGGGAATCTCCTTCTGGCTTCTAGTCAAGCTACCTTTAGTTTTGTTCTGCATCCTTAAAGCCACAGTGTAGTTGCTATACTGCCATCCATTGTGTCTAAGTTCCATGCGGAAAAGAAGGGAAGAGCAAAAGGCCCAAGGGTTGTGTCAGCCAAGTCTGTCCCTGTTTTACTGGGGACACTTTCCTGGAAGTTCCAAGGGTAGATTTCTATTTATGTCTCACTGAGTAGAATGGGATCATACAGCTGCTGTGAACTACAGTGAGAACGAAGTTGTTTCCATCTGAGCCTCTTGCAGCACCAAAGCAGGATGCTGTTAGTAAGGGAGAAGGACACATGGACATGTCTGGTGGTTCGGAATCAACCATAGGTGGTATAATGTGTCTTTTCTGAAATTGGGCAATTACTCAGTGTTTAAAAATGTGTAACTGGGGGTCGGCATGTGACACGGGAATTCCAGATGGGCACGGGCATCCCATTTGGGCTCTAGTTTGTGTCCTAGAGCTGCTCCACTTTCAATCCAGCCCCCTGCTAAGGGTCTGGAAAAAGCAGTGGGATATGGTCCAAATACTTGGGCCCCTGCTGCCCACAGGGGAGACCCAGATGAAGCTCCTGGATCCTGGCTTCTGCCTGGCCTAGTCTTGGCCATTGCGGCTATCTGGGGGAGTAAACCAATGGATGGAAGATATCTCCCTCCTCCTACCCCCTCCCTCCCTCTCTCTCCCTCTGTCTCTGTCTCTGTAACTCTGACTTTCAAATAAATAAATCTTTTAAAACTAAATAAATAAAAATAAAAACATGTAATGACTTTAATGTGTTAAAGCTATTGATGTACACAAGTGTTGCTTCTCTATGGAATATGTTACATTAGGAATCATTGTAAAATTTGCCTTTTTAATATATACATTTCAGTGGTTTGTAGTATGTTGACAAAGATATATAATCATTACCAGTAACATACTTTTTTAGGTCAAGTATTTCCCTTTTAAAGAATGATTGGAGGAGCCGATGCTGTAGTGTAATGGGCTAAGATTCCGTCTGCAGCACCAGCATCCCATGTGGGTGCTGGTTTGAATCCCAGCTGATCTTCTTCCAAACTAGCTCTCTGCTATGGCCTGGCCACAATGGCCAGAGCTGCACTGATCCGAAGCCAGGAGCTTCCTCTGGGTCTCTCACGTGGGTGCAGGGGTCCAGGGACTTGGGCCATCTTTTACTGCTTTCCCTGGCCATAGCAGAGTGCTGGATTGGAAGTGGAGCAGCCAGGACTTGAACTGGCACCCACATGGGATGCCAGCAGTGCCGGCAGCGGCTTTACCTGCTATGCCACAGCACCAGCCCCACAGTAATCTCTCTTAATGATTGATTTATCTTATTAGAGCTTCAAAAAATGCATTTTATTACATGCTTATGGAAGGCATGTTTTAAAGGTTTATAGACCTGTGACTCAGAGTGATCTTTATCTCAAAACCATACCTGCGGCATCCCATATAAGCACTGGTTTGAGTTCCTGCTACTCCACTTCCAATCTGTCTCCCTGCTAATGCACCTGGGAAAGCAGCAGAAACTGGCCCAAGTAATTGGGCCCCTGTATTCACTTGGGAGATCTGAGTGGCGTTCCAGGCTCCTGGTTTTGGCTTGTCCCAGTCCCAGCTGTTGTCTCCACTGGGGAGTGAACCAGTGGATTGAAGCTCCTCTCTTTATATCTCTGTGTCTGTCTCTCCTTCTCTGTAACTCTGCCTTTCAAATAAATCAGTATTTTTTAAGAAGAGTTTTATTTTTTTTCTCTTTGCACTTTCTTGTCCTGTGACCTTGGGCAGGACCACAGTGAAGGTGTTGGGAAGCCCTGGTGGAAACAGACACCCTTACCTACTCCTGACCACAAGAGGAAGGGCTTTAGTATTCATCAAGTGTAGTGTGCCTGTGGCTTTTTGTAGGCGCCCTTTATCCTACTGAAGTTCCATGCTTTTCCATGTTGGTTGAGAACTTTGTGAATTGTGAATGGATGTTGAATTTTGTCAAATTCTTTTTCTGCATCTTTCGTGGTGATCATGTAGTTTTTCTCCTTTAATCTGCTATTCTGGTGATATGTACTGATTTCGGAGTGTTAAAACAATGTCGTGTGCCTGGAAACAATCCCACATGTCCTTGGCATGTATACTTTCTCTCCGTCACTGGAGGTGCTTCCGTCTGCTCAGGACTTTGGTGTCTGCTCACGGTGGATGCTGTCTCTCACTTTTTCCTTTTCTAATATCCTTGTCAGGTTCTGCTAGCTTCATAAAAATTGAGTGAAGTATACAGTCCTTTCCGTTTAGGTAAAGTTTGTTGTTCGAGGTTGGTATTAGTTCTATTTTAGTGTGTGTTCAACTCCACTAGTTAAGCAGTTTGGGCCAGTAGTTTTCTTTGTAAGAAATGTAAAAATTGTAGCTTCAGGAGCTAGTGTTTAGCTTAACAATTAAGATTCCCACTTCCCACATGGGAGTGCCTAGATTTGTTTCTCGTGTCTGTATCCTGACTGCAGCTTCCTGCCAGTGCATTCCCTGGGAGTAGTGGTGATGGCTCAAGTGGTGGGTCCCTGCCAGCTACATGAGGGACCTGGATTGAGTCCTCGACTCCTCGCTCTGTCCTTGACTTTTGTGGTCATTTAGGGAGTGAACCAGCACATAGGAGATCTCTGTCTCAAACAAATAAATATTGAGAGGAAAATGATAGATTGAATTTATTTAATAGATATTTGGCTATTTAGGTGGTTTGTGACTTCTTTCCATTTTGGGAGGTTGTGTTCTTCAAGGAACTTGTCATTTTTATCTACTTTGTAAATTTAGATTGTTCACATTGTTCCTTTGTCTTCCTTTTAAAAATGTCCCTGGGCTCTGTGGTAGTATCCCCTCTTTTATTTTTGCTGTTGGTGATTTGGGACAGAGGAATGGAAACCACAGATTTGAGCCTGGGACCATTGTCTTGGAATTGGTAAGACCTGATCTAAACTCATTGAATTGATTCTGAAACTCACCTTTCAGGATAGAGGGCTCTCTGAATGGGAGAAGAGCAAAAAATGGGAGGGGCCTGCTTCTGGGGCAGGGCTTCATTTCCCTGACCGAGGAGCTAGCATGGCTGTGGTTTTGTGCTTCCCGGTGTTCCTCAGTGGTCATCTTCCACTCTCTCCCCTGCAAGCTCTGCATCTCAGATTATATCTTTGCCTTTTGTTCCAAAGTTAACATGTATTTCTGAAAGGTCAAGCACGTTAGGTTTTGCATCTTTTGGAGCCGGTTATAAATTATACCATATTTCTTGTATTCCTTTGTAACTTTACTTTTTGCTCAATATTGAGGTTTAAGGTTTTATGGAGGAGCAGAGAGAGAGATGAAAAAAGACAGAGCTCCCATCTTCTGGTTTAATCTCCAAATACCTGTAATGGTTGGGACTGATCCAGGTCAAAGCTAAGAGCCAGGAATTCGGTTCAGGTCTCCCTTGTAGGTGGCAGGGACCCAATTAGGTGAACCATTATCTGTTGACTCCCCAGGTCTGTTTTAGCAAGAAACTAGGGTAAGGAGCAGAACTGGGACTCAATCCAAGGCACTCCGATATAGAAACATGGCACTAGGCAAATACCCAACCCATTATTGAGTTTGTGGATATGCATCCATGCTGATGCCTAAAGCTCCTGATTTATGTATATTGTGTGAATCTACCTCAGTGTAGGAGGAATCTTCAAAAACTTTTTGTAATGCATATTATGAAAAAACTGTGCATGAGTTTCAGAAATATCTTTTGTATCAAAATTCTCTTTTAATTCCATTTTCCCTTGAACTTTTTGAAGTACACTTGTATATATTCTCATATTCATGGATGTGGGATGTTTCTAGTTTTTGGCTGTTACATACAGTACTTCTGTGAGTACTCTTGTGAAAGAGTCTTTGGAATATGTTCCAAAGAATAGACTTGCTAGGCCATAAAGTAGGGCAATCTTTAGTTATTTAAACAACATTAAACAGAAAATGAAACATAGCATTCAAACAGAAAATACATAAGTCTAAATGCATTGCTCAATGAATTTTCACAAAGCACCTGTCTGGCTGGCTCCCAAGGAATGGAACACTGCCAAGCCCCCAGAAGCCCTCTTGCATCCGCTATCAATCACAATCTCCATCCTTGCTCCCCTAAAGTGACTGCTTACTCGGGTCATCCAGGCCTATGGATTCCCCTGATTGCTTTTGAACTCTCTGTAAGTGGAGCCCTTGCAGGATGATAGGACTGTTTTTGCTCAGCAGTGCGTTTGTGAGCTGTAGTGGGTGTGGCAGTGTGTGGCTATAGTTTGTTGATTCTCATTGCCATTATCTAAATATGATATGATGGGTGTTGATGGACTTTTGGGTGTGTACTTCTGTTGGTACTGGTGTACAAGGGACTTTCCAGAAAATAATATCCAGGCTAGAATTGCTGGACATATTTTATGCTCATCTTCCATGATGCAAGATAATCCCAAATTATATGCACTTAAAATATTTATACTTTGCCAACTTGCTCTCCACAGTTGTTATTTATATTTCAGTATCTGTTTCACATCCTCACTTATATAGTGTTTCATTGGATTTTTTTAAAAGTCTTTATTTGAAAGTCCGAGTTGGAGGGAGGGTGGGAAAGAGAGAGCTTCCATCCCCTGGTTCTCTCCCCAAATGGCTGCAGTAGCCAAAGCCAGGAGCTTCATCCAGGTCTCCCATGAGGGTGAGAGGGGACCCAAGCACTTGGGCCATCTGCTGCTACTTTCCCAAGTGCATTAGCAGGGAGCTGGATTGGAAGTGGAGCAGCTGGGACTGTAGTGCACACATGGGGTACTGACATCCTGCTACGCCACAGTGCTGTCCCCTCATTGGACTTTTTTCTTTGCCAATTTAAGAGGTGAAAAGGGAAAATTTCTTAAAGGTAAATTGACATTTATGATTATTTTATAAGTAAACCTGATTAACAGTTTGTTTTCTCTTGCAGCCAGAGGCCTCAGACCATTGTTCCCTTCCTGAGGATCTAGTGAGTACTCTCACAGTTTTTTGTTTTGTTTTTAAAGATTTATTTGATTTATTTGAAAGACAGAGTTACAGAGAGAGGTAGAGACAGAGAGAGAGGTCTTCCATCTGATGGTTCACTCCACAGATGGCCGCCATGGCCGGAGCTGTGCCAATCTGAAGCCAGGAGCCAGGAGCTTCCTCCGAGTCTTCTGCGTGGGTACAAGGGCCCAAAGACTTGGGCCATCCTCTACTACTTTCCCAGGCTACAGAAGAGAGCTGGATTGGAAGAGGAGCAGCCAGGATTAGAACTGGTGCCCATATGGGACACTGGTGCCTCAGGCCAGGGCTTTAACCTGCTATGCCACAGCGTGGGCCTCCTCAGGAACAGTTTTATGAGTCTCTCTCCATTTGGTTGCTAGTCAAAAACTTTAGAATCTAAAATGGTAACTGTTAGCTCTTTGTTACTTTAATTGAAGTTCCTGAGGGGCTTCTTGGGAAGAAGGTTTATTTCATTTTGTAGTTTGGAGGTTCACAGTTCAGAATTGGGTGGCCCCATTTAGCTTGCTATCTAGAGAAGGCTGGCCCTGGTGGAGTAGGTGCAGAGAAACAGATTGCATAGTGAGCCAGGAAGCAGAGAAGTGAGTCTAAACCAGCCCACTTGTGAGAACAGTCTTCTGAAGGCAAGTCCCTGATGACTTTAAAGACTCCAACCAGGCCCACCTCTCAAAGGTCCCAGTTAGTTCGAGTCTGCATTCTGAATCTATCAATCATTAACATAAGACTTCGCAGTTTAAATATCTGCAAGAGTTTGGGGACCCGAGTTCTGTTTAATCCCTAACAGTAACTGTATTAGGAAAATACTAGAATAGTGCTATTATAGGTGATCTCATCCCAAACCTTACAAAAAGACGAAGTTCCTTGGCTTTGTATTAAAATGAAATAAGGAAGATACTGCTGCTGGGATCACACGTGCCACACTTGTATTTCAAGGGTGATTTTGTGACTGTTTCTCCATTTGACTCTTCGAGGAAAAGAACAAAAGGGCCATAATTTTATTGTCTTGGCCTGGATTCAGCTGCAGGCGTGTTCCTGTGCCTTCTGACCTTAGTGTAACTGCTGTGTGCTATCCACACCCAGGTATGGTTGGGCAGGCAGCGTCTCCAGTGAAAGAGCTGTGTGCATCTCATTTCGTATCTTCGTGAAACAGTGCTATCCAAGTATGACATGGAACTAGATCCGTAGGCTGTCTGAGAAACAATTTTTGGGGACCAGTGTTGTGGCATAGCTGGTTGAGCTACCTTCTATGCCAGCATCCTGTAAGGGTGCTGATTCAAGTCCTGGCTGCTCCACTTCCAATCCAGCTCCCTGCTAATGTGCCTGGGAAAGCAGCAGAAGATGGCCCAAGTGCTTGGGTCCCTGAACCCACTTGGGAGACCTGGAGGAAGCTCCAGGCTCCTGGCTTCAGCTTGGCATAGCCCCAGCTGTTGTGGACATTTGAGGAATGAACCAGTGGACGGAGGATCTCTGTCTCCCTCTCTCCCTCTTCTCTCTGTCACTCTGCCTTTCAAATAAACAAACATAAATCTTTTAAAAAATTTTTAAAATTCTGGGGTTGTAAAATTCTAAGAATCCTGAGTCATTCTGATTTCAGTTATTTGGGATTGCTAATTTGAGGTTCCAGATGTCTAAAACTTGGGGACTACAGTGGATTTTCAGGCAGAGGAAGAACTAATATGCGAATTGATTTTAAATCCATTCAGTTACAAAGAGGTATGAAATAGGTGTGCTTTATATATGTAATAGATTGATTTAGAGAGAGAGATTTTAAATAAGTTTATACCCTCAAACATTCCCATAATAATGCAATGGCCAAAATAATTTCTGAATTTTGTATAGATATGAGAGTATAGCAAGAAAGGAAAAATAACTTTAAATGCAGTTACAAGCACCTTACCCATCTTGTCCTTCAATGTTGAGACCATTTTGAACCCTGAAGAATCTGAACTTTTGGACAGAGGCCATATTTATGGGATGCAAGAACTGAAAAATATTTACCAGCATCCCTGAATTCCATCTGCCAGATAATATTTTTTTGCATTCAGTTAAAAAATAGTTGTCAGATGAAGATTTATAACCCTAATTGTCCGCCTTACCCTTTTTTATTTCTGTGGATTCTGGTGTCACTTTTAAAAGTTTCTCTTTTTTTTTTTTTTTTAAGATTTATTTGTTTGTTTATTATTTGAAAGGCAGAGTAACCAAGAGAGAGGGAGAGGCAGAGAGAGAAATCTTCCATCTGCTGGTTCACTTCCCAAATGGCCACAACAGCCTGGGCTGGGCCAGGCTAACTCCCAGAGCTGGGAACTCGATCTTGGTCTACCACATGGGTGGCAGGGGCCCAAGTACTAAATTGTCATCCACTGCCTTCCCAGCACATTAGCAGGGAGCTGGATCAGAAGTGGAGTAGCCAGGACTTAAAACAGGCACACCAATATGGGATGCTGGAGTGATAAGCAGCAGCTTAACCTGTTGTGTGGCACAGCTGGCCCCTAAAGCAATTTATAAATTTTGAGTGGGTGTGTTAGTTTCCTGAAACTACTATAACAAGTTACCACAAACTGGATAGCTTGACCAGCAGAACTATGCTCTGTCACCATTCTGGAACCAAGGTGTTGACAGAGCCTTGAGGAGAGGCCCCTCCCATGCTCCCTCCAGCTTCTAGGGGTTGCCAGCAGTTGTTAGTCGTTAACATTGGCTCGTAGACTCATCACTGCCGTCTCTAGGTCATGTTCTGAAGTTCCAGGTGGAGATGAATTTTGGAGACATGCTGTTTAAGCCCAATGATTGTATAAATTACCATTTCTTCTGTGGTATATGTATTGGAGATGAGGCTGACATTTCTGATGGTGTATTGACAGAATTACAGCCAGGTGTCCAGGAATAGAGACCAGCAAGAGCAAGTGTGGTTACTAGTCACAGCCAATGCAGAGCCTGGGGTGCAGCACCCTCAGATGGGCTTCTAGGGGGAAGAAAGACTGGGGAGACATGGAGAGGTGGCAGGACCTCTTCATTTGTACACCCAGCTGCATGACCTAGGAAATAGAAGAGAATAGGAAAGCTTGTGTTTGTGATTTTTTGAATCTATCTATCTACTTACTTATTTATATGATTTATTTACTTTTATTTATTACTTACTTACAGTGCTGGCCCCTGGTTTGCATTTTCAAGGCACCAGCATTCTGCCCTCTGCACGGTCCAGCCAGAGTGTCATGACTTGAATACTTCCTAGTACTGAGCTGGGAAGGGGTTGGTAGAGGCAGCCCTGATGTGTTGGGGAAGGAGCTGGAGCTCCCCTGTCTTTGTGGCTGTTCAAGAATAGGCAAACCCAAAACAGACCTTGGGAGCAAAGCTGCCAGACTGAATGCCCTCAGAGACTGGCAGGCCGAGTGAGTGGGAGCAGCTGAGGAGTGTACAGACTCCTACTAAACTGAACTGCACCTGCTCCAGATCTGTACTGGACAATCTGAAGGCCAAACAGAATGTGTCTCTAAGCTGGATCCACATTGAAGGCTTCAAGGTCCAAACTGCTGCTTGATGACAAATGGAATTTTCTTGGAACCTGGAGAACTAGCAATAGAGGATCCAAGAGCAGTAGATCCTCTTGAGTCAGATTCTTAGAAGTCATGCAGCGTAAGTTTAAAGTTGTGTTTGGAAAGCTGTAGGATGTAGGACTTGTTGGCAGTGTTGCCTTACCAGCTGTGTCCGTTTCATTGTCATTGCAGTGGTCAGTCATTGTGGGGTTGTGCTGATCCAGGGACTCCATGCATTCCATCAACTCTGCCATGTAATTGCACATTTGAAGGTTCATAGCAGCTGATTTTGTGTAGTCCCCTACATTTGGCATCTTTTTTTTTTATGTATTTGAAAGGCAGAAAGAGCATCAGAGGGAGAGACAAAGAGAAATTTTCCAACCACTGGTTCACTCCCAGATAGCTGCAATAGCCAGCACTGGGTCAGGCTGAGGCCAGGAGCCAGGAACTCCATTTGGGTCTCCTACATGGGTAGCCCAGGCCCAAGTACTTAGGCATCTTTTGCTGCCTTCCCAGGTGCATCAATGTGAAGCTGGATTGGAAATGGAGTATCCTGGACTTGAACCGTGCTCTGATAAGGGATGCTAGTGTCTCAAGAAGTGGCTTAACCCACTGTGCCATAGTGCTGGCCTCTTGGCATCTTATTTTGATGATTGTAGACTACTTTTCCCTTTTAGTGGGCTTTGGCAAAAAGCAGTAATGCTTGACTACTACTTAGAATTATTATTTTTTCAATTGCAGCTACATTGATCTTCTAAGTAAAAAGAGGGGGCTAGGTAAACATGATTACAATCGTAAAAAGAAATCTTTCATGTCAGACTTGTCTTGGCTTTCAGTGTAATAAGTGGGCTCAGCCTTAAGACTCACCTGGTGTTGGTGGGCTCTGGGGGAGGAGGTGGAGGCGCCCGGTCTATGTAGAAAAGAATTCTGCCCGGCAACCATTTGCCCCAGGTATCCTCAGCCATTTTTATTCCTACGTCTGTGTACAGATCTCTGGTTAGGAATTGTTAAGTAAGAGTGGGGAGAGAGGCAGAGGAGAAGGATTTACGATGGAGGAGATGAAGCAGATCATCTGTCCCTGGCGAGACTTGCATGTCCATTTCTCATCTGCCACTGCCCTCTTCTGCTCGGCCCATTTCAGAGAGTGTCGGAAGTCTCCAACCATTGGTGGTACTCCATGCTCATCCTACCTCCTTTGCTGAAAGACAGCGTGGCAGCACCCCTGCTTTCTGCCTACTACCCTGACTGCGTTGGCATGAGCCCATCCTGTACCAGCACCAACCGTGCCGCCGCTGCCACCAGCCCCGGGAAGCTGGAGCACGCCAAGGCGGCCCCCTCTGCACTTGGTGAGAGCCCTGCCCAGTGCCCTCGCTTTCCATCCATTCCCTGCTGTGCCCACTGCCTGATATGTATGAGGAGCAAAAGGCCTAAGTTCTCTTCCAGGGTATGTGACACGTGATGTAAAGTACCTCCTCGTTTCATGTATTTGGTTGTACAGTCAGCCCTCTATGCAGTTTCCACAAGAGACTCAACCAAGTATCAGAAATACTAAGGGAGGAAAATTATATCTGTATTGAACATGTGCAGTTTTTTTCTATTTTTAAAGATTTATTTATTGGGGCCAGCACTGTGGCTTAGAAAGTTAAGCCTCCTCCTGCAGTGCCAGTGTCTCATGGGTGCTGGTTTGAGTTCTGGCTGCTCCGCTTCTAATCCAGCTCCCTACTAATGCACCTGGAAAAGCAGCAGAAGATGGCCCAAGTGCTTGGGCCCCTGCACCCACATGGGAGACGTGGAAGAAGCTCCTGGTTTTGGCCTGGCCCAGTCTGGCCATTGTGGCCATTTGGGGAGCGGATGGAAGCTCTCTCGCTTGCTCGCTCTCTCCTTCTCTCTTTCTCTGCATTTCAAATAAATAAATCTTTTTTAAAAATTTATTTATTGACTTGAAAGGCAGGTTACAGAAAGAGTTGCAGGGAGAGAGAGAGAGAGGGAGAGAGGGAAATCTTCCATCCTCTTTTTCACTTGGGCCATCATCTGCAGCCTTCCCAGGTACATTAGCAGGGAACTGGATGGGAATCAGAGTAACTGAGGCTCGAATTGGCATTGATAAGAATTGCTGGCATTGGCCGGCGCTGTGGCTCAACAGGCTAATCCTCCGCCTTGCGGTGCCGGCACACCGGGTTCTAGTCCTGGTTGGGGCGCCAGATTCTGTCCCGGTTGCCCCTCTTCCAGGCCAGCTCTCTGCTGTGGCCCGGGAGTGCAGTGGAGGATGGCCCAAGTGCTTGGGCCCTGCACCCCATGGGAGACCAGGAAAAGCACCTGGCACCTGGCTCCTGCCATCGGATGAGCGCAGTGCGCCGGCCGCAGTGCGTCGGCCGCGGCGGCCATTGAAGGGTGAACCAAAGGCAAAGGAAGACCTTTCTCTCTGTCTCTCTCTCACTGTCCACTCTGCCTGTCAAAAAAAAAAAAAAAAAAAAAGAATTGCTGGCATTGCAAGCAGTGGCTTAACTTGCTGAGCCACAGCGCTGGCCCCCAGACATTTTTGTTGTCATTATGTCCTAAATAATAAAGTACAACAACTGTTCATGTAGTATTTACACGTGGTAGGTGTTATCGCTAATGCAGAGATGATTACGGTGTGTGGGTGACGTGTGCGCACACTGTGTTTTGGTGTCTTTCAGACACTGAGGGATGACTGTGCTGTGGGGCAGTCACATTACTGGTGCATCCTGTGCAGTTCATTTTCCCCGATAGTTTAGGAAAGCCATGGCTTTTCTACACGGTGTAATGAGTGAGTTTAGTGAAAGTTGAATAGCCATGTAATTTAATAACATGAACTCTGTCTTCCCAAAAGAACGTTTTGAACTCTGTCAGCCATCTTTTTCTTTATTTCTTTTGCTTTCTTTTCTAATGAAGTGTCATTGGTCATCCCAGCAAAATGTTCTACTCAAAAAAATTCAAAGCTTCAGGTTGGAGTGGGCATGTTGCTGACTGTTGACTTTAAGGGATTCTTTAAGATTTGTCATCAGGGCTGGCACCGTGGCTCAACAGGCTAATCCTCCGCCTTGCGGCACCGGCACACCGGGTTCTAGTCCCGGTCGGGGCGCCGGATTCTGTCCCGGTTGCCCCTCTTCCAGGCCAGCCCTCTGCTGTGGCCCGGGAGTGCAGTGGAGGATGGCCCAGGTGCTTGGGTCCTGCACCCCATGGGAGACCAGGAAAAGCACCTGGCACCTGGCTCCTGCCATCGGATGAGCGCGGTGCACTGGCCGCAGCGCGCCAGCCACAGCGGCCATTGGAGGGTGAACCAACGGCAAAAGGAAGAACTTTCTCTCTGTCTCTCTCTCTCACTGTCCACTCTGCCTGTCAAAAATTAAAAAAAAAAAAAAAAAAGGATTTGTCATCAGAACTCTTGGTGTAGAAGCAAGAATTCTGGAAATTCTGCTTGTACATGAACAAACTGCATTTTTGATGATGCAAATATTTTTACATTGTTGTGTTACATTAAGGTTTTTCACTAATAATATTAGGCCCTTATAAAATGTACTTGTGGCAAAAATGAAAACCCAAATGGTAATTCTCAGTGTTAATGAAGGCATCATGAAGCAAGCACTCGAATATTATTGGAGGGCGTGTACATTGAGGAAGGACAGTTTGGCAGTGAGCAGCAGAAGCTTTCAAATAAGTAACTTTTGACCCAGTGGTGCTGTTTCCAGAAATTTATCCTAAATTAATTATCAAGAGTAAGTGCAAAGAACTTTTGTTTTGGCAAATTTATGTTTTAAAATAATGGAATAATCGATTACAATTCAAATGTACTAATAATAGTGGAATGGGTAAATAAGAAATTATTATACAGTATTGAAGTCATGTTTAATGACATAGGAAAATGTTCATAAGATTGTAACTTTTAAAAAGAACAGAAAGCTGTACTTTTTTTTTTAGCATTTCCCCACGTCATAAAAGCAAATCTCTTATATGAATATTCTGTATTTATAGAAGCTGATGTAAGAATAGAGTATACCTTAAATGTCATCCCACCATTTGGACATCATCAGGGGTTGGGTTTACGTGTGAAGCTATCCATTTTTTAATCGGAAAATCCCAACAAAAGTTACTTTTAAAAGATATTGCCACAAGGGGTGGGTGTTCAGTAAGTGTAGAATGTAAGCAATTTTAAGATGATTGAGTTTTGGAGATTGGTGGTGCAGCTCTGTGAATATACTCAAAAATGGTTAAAGTGATAAGTTTGATGTCTTATTTAGCACAGCTAAGAATTTCAGAAAATTTCTGTTTTATGCCAGTGAAAATTATGAATAATTTGTGAAGAAAGAATGGGGAAAATATATGTTTAATTCATGTGTATTTTGTCCATCTGGCTGAAAGAAGCAGAAATGCTGGTGTAGGATAGTGACGCAGGCCAGCCTGTCATTTTGAGCTTGTTTTTGCTGTTTTAATTCTCTGGGGTTTGGAAGTTCTGCTTGCAGGAGCTGCCTGTTTGTGTCACTTATCAGTTCCAGGCATGAACCGGTACTTCCAGCCTTTCTACCAGCCCAATGAATGTGGCAAAGCCCTGTGTGTGCGGCCAGATGTGATGGAACTGGACGAGCTCTACGAGTTTCCAGAGTATTCCCGAGACCCCACCATGTACCTGGCTTTGAGAAACCTCATCCTCGCGCTGTGGTACACGAACTGTAAAGTAAGTTGGGAGTGTCAGCTGTGCATACAGATCAGGTGCCTTGCTGATGGAGAGGAGCTGCCTGACCTGGGGATGGGATTCCTCAGCCTCAGCACTGTCATGTAGGGTGGGTCATTCTTGAGGTGGTGAGGGCTGTCCCACGCCTGGCAGTGCCCAGCGTCATCCCTGGTTCTTTGCACTACCTGATAGTAGCACTTCCCAAGTGTGACAACTGCATGCAGGTTGAGTATCCCTTACCTGCAGTACTTGGGACCAGGAGTGTTTTGGATTTGGGCTTTTTTGTTGTTTGTTTGTTTTCAGATTTTAGAATATTGCATAGACTTTACTGGTTGAGGATCCCCGAAATCCGTTTAGATTGTGGATTTTCATGTTAGGGATGCTCGACCTATATGAGGAAAGCCACCACTTCAGACCATATTTAGTCAGAGTGCAAGTGTCTACTGAGTAAGGGTTCAGTCCACAGGGGTCCAGTGATAATGCTAGAAGGGAGAACAGAGCACCAAAGATCGGATTGGAAACCCCTGACAGGAGGGGTTCAGCTTTATTCACCTCTGCTCCCTCAGTCAGCCAAGTCCTGTGATGTTCTCCCTGTTGGGGCTGAGTGAATGCTACAGGCATCACACAGCACTCACTGGGAAGGGGTGAAGGTAGATTGAGATGGGAGAGCAGAGTAGGAATGTCAATTTTTAAAAGTTTTTAAAATTTATTTATTAGTGTGACACAGACATAAAGAAGCAGATATTTTTTCCATTCTCTGGCTCACTCCCCAAATACCTACAATAGCCAGGATCCAGTAACTCCAGCTGGGTCTCCCTCACAGGTGTAGGGAACCAAACTACTTGAGGAACCAACTATTGCTTCCTCCCAGGGTGTGCACTGCGGGAAGCTGGAATCAGAACTGAAGGCAGTACTTGAACCCAGAAATTCACATGTGGGATATGAGTGTCCCAAGGGCATCATAGTCACTGTGCCAAATGCCTATTTCTTTTTTTATTTTTTTTTTTTTATTTTTTTTTATTTTTTACAGGCAGAGTGGACAGTGAGAGAGAGACAGAGAGAAAGGTCTTCCTTTGCCGTTGGTTCACCCTCCAATGGCCGCCGCAGACGGCGCGCTGCGGCCGGCGCACCGCACTTGTCCGATGGCAGGAACCAGGAGGCAGGTGCTTTTCCTGGTCTCCCCATGGGGTGCAGGACCCAAGCACCTGGGCCATCCTCCACTGCACTCCCGGGCCACAGCAGAGGGCTGGCCTGGAAGAGGGGCAACCGGGACAGAATCCGGTGCCCCAACCGGGACTAGAACCCGGTGTGCCGGCGCCGCAAGGCGGAGGATTAGCCTGTTGAGCCACGGCGCCGGCCCAAATGCCTATTTCTTAAAAATTAATTTTAAATTCACAAATAAAAATTTTGTTTATTGTGTACAATGTTTTGAAATATGTATACATTGTGAAATGTCTAAATTACGCAATACCTGCATTACTTCATTTTTTATGATGAAACCACTTAAAATCTACTCAGTAATTTTCAAGGGTAGAATGTACTGTTATTAACTAGTCACCATCTTGTACAACAGATTGCCAAATGTCTGCCTATAACATATTTTGATCCTTTGACCAACATCTCCCCGACACTACCCCTCTGCCAACCTCCTAGAAACCCCTTCTACTCTGTGCTTTTTTTTTAAAGATTTTATTTATTTATTTGAAAGAGTTATACAGAGAAAGGAGGAGAGGAAGAGAGAGAGAGAGAGAGAGGTGTCTTCCATCCACTGGTTCACTCCTCAATTGGCTACAATGGCTAGAGCTGAGCTGATCCAAAGCCAGGAGCCAGGAGCTTCCTCTGGGCCTCCCATGCAGGTGCAGAGACCCAAGGACTTGGGCCATCTTCTACTGCTTTCCCAGGCCATAGCAGAGAGCTAGATTGGAAGTAGAGCAGCCAGGACTCGAACCAGTGCCTATATGGGATGCCAGCACTGCCGGTGGCAGCTTTGCTTGCTATGCCACAGCGCTGGCCCCTACTCTGTGCTTTTATAAGTTCAACTTTTTAGATTCCACATATAAGTGACAAAATGCAATATTTGTCTTCCTGTGACTGGCTTATTTTACTTAACATAAGGTCCTCCAGGTTCATCCATGTTGTCACAGATGTCAAGATTTCCTTTTTTATTCAGGCATACTATTTGTTGTGTGTACAGCACACTTTATCCATTCATCTGTATTTAAGATGCTTGGGTTGATGCTGTGTCTTGGCTGTTGTGACTAGTGCTACAATGAACATGCAGGTGCAAGTCTCTTTGACATACTGATATAATTTCCTTTGGTTAGAGGAGTATACTCAAACGTGGGATTCCTGGGTCATTTCGCAGCTATTTAAAAATTTTTGAGGTGTCTCCACTGTTTTCCATGTGGTTTACTGATTTATATTTTGACCAACTGTGCAAGAGTTCCCTTTGCTTCACATTCTCTCCTGCACTTGTTAACACTTCATATTTTTGATACTAGCCAGTCTAACCAGTGAGATATCTTGCTGCGGTTTGATTTGTGTTTTCATAGTGATCAGTGATATTGAGCATTTTTTCATACATGTGTAGGCCAACTGTACGTCTTTAGAGGGATGTGTACTTAAGTCCTTTGTGCATTTTTTAATTGAGTTATTTGTTTTCTTGCCATTGAATTGAGTTCCTTGAGATTTTTTTAACAGCTTGGTTTCATTCCACACAGGAAGCTCTTACTCCTCAGAAATGCATCCCTCACATCATTGTCCGGGGTCTCGTGCGCATCCGATGCGTTCAGGAAGTGGAAAGGATACTTTATTTTATGACGAGAAAAGGTCTCATCAACACAGGCGTTCTCAGCGTGGGAGCCGACCAGTGTCTTCTTCCTAAAGACTACCACAGTGTAGGTGATTGTAGTGTCAGCAGTAACCCTGCCACCACTCATGACAAGTGCCAGTACATTCCTGTTACTAACACGAGTGAAAGTCACGTTAGCATTCTAAGACTTCAGAAGCAAGAGTTCTGGAGAATGTGTGTTTTTCCCAAGCCCTGCTTCTCCAGACTGTAGAAAAAAGAGATTACAAAAGACGAGTACCACCATATTCTTTAGGAAAATTCCTTTCTAGGGACATGAGAAAAATACAGACTCTTGTTGCTTGGCATTTAGTACTTTCTAGAACAACTGAAACAGAACATTATTATCATTGCTGTCCTTAGAATTTTCTTTTTCTTTTTTTTTTTTTTAAGAAATCTGTCATCATAATCGGGGCTGGTCCAGCAGGATTAGCAGCCGCTAGACAATTGCATAACTTTGGAATTAAGGTAAGATTTTTTTGAAACATGTAGGTGGAATCAGATGGTTAACTGCTTTGTGGGTCTAAATTTTCTAAGACTTAGAAAGTAGTTCTGATTTTAGTGAAAAATCTCTTTATGCTGGCTGGCACCATAGCTCATTTGGCTAATCCTCCATCTGCGGCGCTGGCACCCCGGGTTCTAGTCCCAGTTGGGGCACCGGGTTCTAGTCCTGGTTGCTCCTCTTCCAGTCCAGTGCTCTGCTGTGGCCCAGGAGAGCAGTCGAGGATGGCCCAAGTGCTTGGGTCCCTGCACCCACATGGGAGACCGGGAGGAAGTACCCGGCTCCTGGCTTTGGATCGGCACAGCACCAGCCATGGCGGCCATGAGGGGAGTTAACCAACAGAAGGATGACCTTTCTCTCTGTCTCTCGCTGTCTATAACTCTCTTTCTCTCTCTCTCTCTCTCTCTCTCTCTCTCTCTCTCATTCATTCACTCACTCTCACTGTGTCTAACTCTGCCTGTCAAAAATAAAAAAAGAAATGTCTTTACACTAGATCCTTTGAAATTGATTTAATAAGGAAAAGTAGAGGAAAAATACAAGAGTACTTCAAAAAGTTCATGAAAAATAGAATTAAAAGATAAGTTTATTTGGCTGCAAAAAGTTTGAAACCCAGGGCCAACATTGTCATGTAGTGGGTTAAGCCATCACCCGCAGTGCCGGCATCCCATGTGGGTGCCGGTTCGCATCCTGGCTGCTCCACTTCCAATGCAGCCCCCTGCTAATGCACCTGAGAAAGCAGCGGAAGAAGGCCCAAGTGCTTGGGCCTCTGCACCCACGTGGGAAACCTGTAAGAAGCTCCTGGCTCCTGGCTCTGGCCTGGCCCAGCCCCAGCCGTTGTGGCCATTTGGTAAGTAAACCAGGGGATGGGAGATCTCTTTCTGTCTCTTTTCTCTGTCTCTCTCTGTCTCTCTCTCTCTAACTCTGCCTATACAAATTAAATAAATATTTAAAAGAAAAAAGGTTTGAAACCCATACAGTTTTTTCATAATAAGCATTTTCAGAGTCAGGGTCAGGGTGCTATAACAAGTTAAGCCACCACCTGCAATGCCAGCATTCCCCCATATGGGCCCTGGCTGCTCCACTTCCAGTCCAGCTCCCTGCTAGTGTACCTAGGAAAGCATGGAAGAAGGCCCAAGTCCTTGGGCCCCTGCACCTACTTGTGAGAACCGAATGAAACTCTTGGATCCTGTCTTTGGCCTTGGCTATCCCCAGCAGTGTAGCCATTTGGAGAGTGAACCAGTGGTTGGAAGACAGATATCTCTGTCTCTTTCTATATCTATACCTTTCAAATAAATAAAATCTTTTAAAAAATTAAATTTGAAAAAACAACAAAAAACATAATATGCATTTCTCATAAACTTTTTGAAGACCCAGACCCAGTTTTAGACTCTAATGAGCAAGTCAGAGGAAATCCTAACTAGAGGCAGAAGCTCTTCACTGTTGTTACTAACAAACAGAAATGACTGGGGAAGCCCAACAGTAGTTTGGAATTCACCATCTCTTGTGTGAAAGTTTCTGAAATAGCCTGTTTGATCCGCTTAGGCAAATCAAGGACACCCTTTGAGTCTTATTCTATAAAAGGAGACCCTTTGCTTGAGAGAAAATTATGACTTTCCTTTTTTTTAAAAAAAAATTTTATTTATTGGAAAGGCAGAGTAGCAGAAGAAAGAGAGAGATATCTTCATCCACTTGTTCACCCCCCAAATGTCTGCAATAGCCAGGGCTGTGGTAGGCCAAAGCCAGAAGCCAAGAACTCCATCCTGGTCTCCCACATGGGTGCAGGGGCCTACGTGCTTGGGCCATCACCTGCTGCCTTCATAGGCACATTAGAGGCAACTGGATTGGAAGCAGAGTAGCTGGTTCTTGAACTGGCAGTCTGATATGGGATGCCGTTATCACAAGCATCCTAACCTGCTGCACCACACTTGCAGCCCTGAATTTTTTTGAGTTTTAAAGTGCTATACCTTTTTAAGGTAACGGATTTCCCCAAGATGGGATAGAATAACATACTGTTCCCTTGTTTCAGTTCAAAATTAGAGTAGACAGTCTCAACACAATTTTAGTGATTCAGGGTCTATCATTAAATTCATTCAAATTTAGACTCCTGTGATTTCCTAGGTCTTAACATCTTTCTCCTTTTGCAAAAAAAATGCTTATTAGGACAATGGTTGTCACTGAAACCCAAAGTATAAATTAAGTAGTATTAGTCTTTTAATTATTTTCTATCTGGCTTAAAGAAATGACACTATTTTTTAAAATTTATTTTCATTTTTTATGTGAAAGGCGGAGAGACAATGAGAGAGACAGAGGGAGAGAGACAGATCATCTTTCTGTCCACTGGGTCACTCCCTAAATACCTGCAACATTTGGGGGCTGGCCCAGGCCGAAGCCAGGAGCCCAGAACTAGTCTGAGAACCAGGTGTCAGAGATCTGGCTACTGGAGACATCACCTCCTGCCTCCCAGAGTTGTAACAGCAGGAAGCTAGATTGGAGAGTAGGTGCTCACATGAGCCAGGCACTCGCGTGTCAGATGCCGGTGTCCCGAGAGGCAGTTTAACTACTGAGCCCAATGTTTGCCCTGACACTTTTTTTCCACGCTATCTTCTGTGCGAGATGGTTTTGAAGAGTTTGTGCAAAAGGTTTCCTGTTGGTGGAATGGTAGCCTTGTCTTGGTTACCTGTATAGCCCACAAAAGAAACAGAGTTGCATTTACAGGAAATGTGCTTACATTTTGAAATATTTTCTGCATGATATTTCAGCTTTAGATATTAGGGCCACGGTTTGTTTTTTGTGTTTTACTTGAGAATCCTACAGATAATATTACAGGAAGTTTATTAATAGTCACCTAAAGTCTAGGGAAGATTTTTTTAAATCAGTATTCCAAAAGAAACTAGGAATAGATGATTTTGTGTAAAACTGCAGTCAGAGACAGAGGGCAGAACTATCAATCGTAACATTTTTGGTTTGACAAGGTGTGGAATTAGCCTGAGAAAGAATGTCCAGGACTCCTCTGACTCTCCCCTTCGCCTCTGCCTCTGATGAGGCAGATCCCCAGCAGACCAGCCCCACCCGGCTCACGGGTGTGAAATAGATTCCTCTGGGGAATCTGAGGGATGCCAGCTCAGAACGCCGTGAACAATGTGAAGTAGTGGTTTGAGGGATCCAGAAATGAAAGGACTGACCTTGCAGTGAGTAGCACTCTCTTACGTCCAAGGCAGTCCAGGGCAGTGTGGCACTTTGAATCCTGGGACTGCTGGCAAGACCTGCCTGTCCACTGGAGAGCAGCTGTCCTGCCACTGGCATTAAATTTTTGGAGACAAAAGACCCTAAGTGTGAGACCAGCCTGGTCAGGCCTGCACAGAGCGGCACATGCTCTTTTTTTAAATAATAGTTGTGTCTTATGGAAGTTAGGCCTATTTGCAGTTCTGATGGAATTTTGCCATATTCGTAGGTATTTCAACACAGAAGTCGCGTCCTTAACTAGTTTTTAATTGTGTCTCAATTTTTGGAATACTGTGTAGTAAAAGCTTTCAAGGTGTGCTTTATGTGTTAGTTCATCAGATATTATCTGAGAGGAGCCAATGTGAGGGGTTCCTCAGCAGACTGCTCACATCTCTTTGCTAGATTCTGGATTGATTGTCTGTTAATACTGTTAAAAATTTCATTTTCATTTTATCTGAAAGGCAGAATGAGCAAGCGAAAGAGAGAGAGAGAATCTTCCTTCTGCTGCCTACAACAGCCAGGGCTGAGGCAGGCTGAGGCATCTTAAGCCAGGAGCCCAGATCCCAGTGCAGGTCTCCCTTGTGGGTGGCAGGAACCCAAACACTTGAGGTGTCATCTTCTGCCTCCCACTGCACGCACCAGCAGGAAGTTGCATCAGAAACAAGGGAGCCAGAACTCCAACTGGGTCCTCCAACGTGGTGCATCCTGGTCAGCATCTTAGCTGTTGCACTAAACTTGTCTTCTCTGGTTGTTCGCTTGGAACATTTGCTTTGGCTTCTGTTGCCACTGCCTTCTTTTTAACATTGTTTCTGTAGAAATCGAATAAATCAACAGAATCTGGAGGTTACTGAACAGTGTCCTTCTACATTTTATATCAATGTGTCTGCTGTGACTGTCTGTACTATTTAGCTGCCCCGCTTTCCTTTTCAGGTGACTGTCCTGGAAGCCAAAGACAGAATTGGAGGTCGCGTGTGGGATGATAAATCTTTCAAAGGTGTCACAGTGGGAAGAGGACCCCAGATTGTCAATGGCTGTATCAACAACCCAGTAGCGCTAATGTGTGAGCAAGTGAGTTTAAGATTTTATTGTGTGCTTAATGTTGGACTACCATAGTTTAATCTGTGATTATTTTAAAATTTACTGTATATGGGTGAAATAGTCATCTTTTCATTTGATTATTGTTTATAGCCCTTGCCTTTATTACTGCCGAACTAGGTTCTTTTCACTTTAAAAAAATTGAAAAAATTATTTTTATTGTGGATAAAGAAAAGCAAAATTGTTTGCTTGTGTGTATTATTAATGTGCTCTAAAGTGATAACATACAACAGTCCCTTTATCCCCTTTGCAGAGGAAGTAAAAACAGTTATGCTGTGCCTTTCCAAGAAGGTAGAACTAGAAGGCCTAGATGATTTTTTTCCTTTTTTTTTTCAAGAGCTTTTATTTTATTTGTGTAGTATTTTCAGATCACTTGATTACTTCACAATTCCATGGTTGTCAGATTTACCAGATAAAACTACAGGATTCTTAATTATATTTGACATTCAGATAAACAAATAATTTTTTAGTACAAGTACGTCCCAAATATGACATGAAATATTTTGTGTGCGGTGTTTGGTACATACTTATACTTAAAAAATGCATTATTTATCTGAAAGTCGTATTTAACTGGGCATCTTGTCTTTCATCTGGCAACCTCATGTGGTTTCTTTGAAGACCTGGTAGGCCCAAGGTTTATTCTGAAACATTCATTGATGACAAATTCAATGTTGGCTTCAGTGTGAGTGTTTGCGTGTGTGTTCACTTACAAGAGGAAGTACAACGTCAGAGTAAGAAGGCCAGGTAGTGCATGCCTCTGAGTGTTAGCCCAGCAGGCACAGAGTGCATGGCCTCAGTGTGCCGCTGTCACCCTCACACTCCTGTGGAAGTGCCGTCCTGCAGATTTCATGCTGCTGTCCTCACTGCTCGCCATTCACCACTGTGCACTTTCAGCCTCGGTTTTTAGCTCCCAGACCCTCTTCTCCATGAGAGCTCTGTCTAATTTCAGTTTAGAATCTGTAAATATTTTTTCCAGGAAAAATTTTCACCTTCTTATTCTTATTATTTTGAAGCTTGGCATCAGCATGCATAAATTTGGAGAAAGATGTGACTTAATTCAGGAAGGTGGAAGAATAACTGACCCCACTATTGACAAGCGCATGGATTTTCATTTTAATGCTCTCTTGGATGTTGTCTCTGAGTGGAGGAAGGATAAGACTCAGCTCCAAGATGTCCCTTTAGGAGGTATGGGGAGAATGGTGTTCTGATGGCTCCATCCTAGTTTCGTGCTAACCTAAGGTTGATCAGCAGGAGTGTCGTTGGTTCTGAGGTTGGATGTCTGCAGTGGGGATGGTCTCTGAGCAGTCCTGTTGTTCTGATGAATTCTCCAGGCCGCTCTGTTCCCCAGGCACCCTTTACATGCTTGTGTGTGTGTGAGAACACACATGAGCCTTACACAATTATTTGTTTAATTTTAAATTTCCCAGAGGAACTTACTTTAAGAAGACGTGAGGTAAGCCCTGTGTGAATAACTGCCACTCTGTAAAGTCTTTTCTGACTAAAACTCTGTGACCAGGATGTCTTCAATCTTCTTTTTAGGTTTTTTCAATGCATTTTGCTTAAGGATTCAAGAATGTATATTATAATTTAAGAATTTTAATTCAAAATCTTTCATCTTTGGTACTTAAACCAGAGCTCTTTAGGAAATGGGACTGCCTGCACCAACTTATTTCATACAAGTGCCAGCTGAGATTTTACTCTTTTGCTAGTTCTTTGTTTTTATTATTAAATATTTATTTATTTGAAAGGCAGAGTTGCAGAGAGGGGTGGGGGGTCTTCTGTCTGCTGGTTCCCTTCTCAAACAGCAATGGGCGGGACTGGACCATACCAAAGCCAGGAGCCAGGAACTTCCTTTGGGTCTCCCACGTGGGTGCAGGGGCCCAAGCACTTGGACAGTTATCCTCTGCTTTCCCAGGTGTATTAGCAGGGAGCCAGATCAGAAGGGGAGCAGCCACAGCACCAGCCCTCTTTTTCTTTGTAAATTAATATTTATTTAACCTGTCATTTTGTGACTTGAACTTAATCAGTTGTAGTTTTTGGAGACTTGCTGAAATTCCTTAAAGCGTGAACTCAGTTTGGAAAATGTTAATTTGCTTCAACTCTGTATCTCTTTGCAAGGGTTCTCAGTTCTCAGACTGATAGACATTTCATCACTATTGGGGATAAACTCAGTGGCAGCCACGGTCTTATTTTTATCCTCCCGCTTCCCCTAGTTAACCCACCTTCTCTTATCCTTAGTAAGTGCTGGCTGGCAAACCATAAAACAGAACTTTATCAGAAATACCAGAGAGTTCACAAAGTTAATAGAAAACACAAAGGATAAATTTATTTTGGTGCAAAAAATGTTTATAATCCATGTATAGACTATTCATAATATACACATTTTCTATGAACTTTTTTGAAGACCTCCCTCTTTATACATGATTTCAAAAAGTTTTTGCACCAAAGTAAACATTTTTAAATTCCATTTTCTGTGAACTTTTTGAAGTGCCTACGTATATTCCAAATAGCAGGGAATATTTAATTAAATTCACTTCCCAAACCAAGTGGTAGGTTGTTAAATTTCCTGGCACCGAGATCAGTTGTCAGTATGACTTGAAGGCTATTTCCAGAATTTGGTTAGTATTTTTGCACCTTCGTGATCATCACTGACTGGCATTTTCTTTACATTTCATTCAGAGTCACCACATAAAACAGTTAGTTTGCCTTGGCTTTACTTTAAAAAAGTTATTAAGGAGGGCTTAGCAATACTTACTGTGTTCAGTAATTGTTTTATTAATAAAATATTAATGTATTCTTAAAAGCTTTAGTAATAGTGCATACATCTCTACAGAGGTTATATCTATATCCTGCTAATCAGTCTCTCAACTGTGTGAAATCTCACCTTATTCACACATTGGTGAAAACAGACAAATACTTAAGAAGCTAGATTCCATTTCATACAGCATGTATGCTAAAGCTTTTAAATATAATTAAATAAATATAATTACATAGGTGTTTGGTGCTGTGGCGCAGTGGTGTTTAAGCCCTGGCCTGAAGCGCTGGCATCCCATATTGGGCGCCAGTTCGAGTCCTGGCTGCTCCTCTTCTGATCCAGCTCTCTGCTATGGCCTGGGAAAGCAATAGAAGATGGCTCAAGTCCTTGGGCCTCTGCAGCCACGTAGGAGATCTGGAAGAAGCTCCTGGCTCCTGGCTTTGGATTGGTGCAGCTCCAGCCATTGCAGCCATCTGGGAAGTGAACCAGTAGATGGAAGACCTCTCTCTGTGTCTCGACCTCTCTTTGTAACTCTTTCAAATAAATAAATCTTTAAAAAAAAATAAATATAATTACATAAACATTACATCAAAGCCTTTCTCAATCTGTTTAAACTTTTATATTTTGTTTTAACCATCTTAGTTCTTCCCCTTCCACAAGACTGGAGGGAAAATAGGAGCTCCATATCAGCAGGCAGGAATAGGATTGTTCCTGAAACACTGGAAGTGGCAAAAAGTCCAGGGGTCTGGGAACAAAAGCCCAGCACAAATTCAGAGGTCATAGACATCCTCCATGTTAGCATTTAGTGTAAGAACTGGAAATTGTGTTGTAAATATTTATTTTCATTTTTGTTTGAGAGACAGAGATCATTCATCTGCTAGTTAACTCCCTAAATGCTTGCAGTAGCCAAAGCTGGGCCAGGCCAAGGCCAGAAGCCAGGAAATTTAATGCAGGCCTCCCATTTGAGGTACCATTACTTGAGCCATAATCTGCTGCCTTCCGGATGTAGAGGATCAGAAACCCAGCAAGAGCTCAATTCAGGCATTCCAGTACGGGATGCAGTCATCCTAAGTAGCGTATTAACAGCCATGACAAATGCCTTCCCCAATAATTAAAAATTTTAATGAGAACTTGGAGTTGTAAAAGAGAAAAAATGTTAACCAATACTCAGGTCTGCTTCTAGTCACACTTGGATTCTGTAATATTTGTGTTAGATGGTTGTCATCACTGGAAAAGTTAAAAGTAGTACACTGAGGTGCTTCAGGTGTGAAGCCAGAACTCTCCCGCAGCCACCCAAAAGGGAATGTGAGACAGAGACTAGAATGCTTCACAGAAGTTATACAATTAAAAATTCCAGGGGTGGGTGTTAACAGACTGGTGAAGGTGCCCAGGTACCACATTGGAATACCTGGACTTGATTTGCAGCTCTTAGATTCCAGCTTCCTGCTAATGCAGACCCTGGGATTCTTAAATAGTTATATCCCTACACCTGGATTGAGTGCCCAGCTCCTGGCTTCAGTCCAGCCCAACCTGGGCCATCGTGCGCATTTGGGGAGTGAAGGAGCATGGTCTGTCTCGGTATCTCTGTGCCACTCAAAAAGTTCCAGAGCGTGTTTATATGGATAAGACAAAGAGAAGCTAGAGACTTGCAGTGTACCGGGGCATGCTGGACCATACAAGACAGATCTGGGGGTGTGGGGTGGCAGGGGGAGAGTGGGAGCAGCAATCCTACAGGGTTAGAATTTACCAAGGAAAGATCTGGCAGCAGAGCCTGTAAATGGGCAGGTGGTTGTCACTTCTGAAAGGTTACCATGCGCTAGCCTTGCCTCCCCGTGGTTTTTGGAGGGAACTGACATTGAGGCTGACAGCGGGTGTGATGAGTCTGTAAAGGCGTATTCCGGTTGGGAAAGGTGACAGCCAGCAGTTATTCTATGCAGGCCTCTTAGCTGACATGAGGTGGTATAGGAACCTGACTTCCAGGTGATGGCAGTCCTTTCTCTGTAAGTCAGGAGGATGTATATGTGCAGGGATGCCTTTTCTGTATCTTAAGCAAAATAAGAGACAGTTTGTAAGCAGAAATGAAACATTTTTGAAGATACAGAACCCACGTGAAGTTTCACTTCCTGAGAGAAATCAGCCCTGAGAAGAGATGTGGGAAGTTCTGGGTTTTGCCAAGTGAGGGAGGTTGGAAGCAAAGTAGGAGGAATGGAGAATCCTGTTAAAGCTGTTTGTCCTGCTCTGACCCGTTCCCCTTATAGAAAAGATAGAGGAGATCTACAAAGCTTTCATTCAGGAGTCGGGCATCCAGTTCAGTGAGCTGGAGGGACAGGTGCTTCAGTTCCACCTCAGCAACCTGGAGTACGCCTGTGGCAGCAACCTCCATCAGGTGAGGCTGAGCGCGTGCAGCAGGCCCTGCCTAGGTGTGTTTTGCATGTCTGAACGTTGAACTTGGATGGTTTGGGAAAACGGAAGAATGGTCTGCTGCCTGCGAGTGTGAAAGCATGTGAAACCTGCAGTGGTTTCTTTTGTAAATATATTTTTTAAAGAGCAAGAGAAACCCTTAATGTGCCTTTGAAGCAAAGGAAGAACCAGAGAAAACACTGCTCTTGGGCGAACCTGAGTGGCCAGGGCCTTGCCCTCAGACTGCCCGGTTTCCTGCCCTGTGTGTGGGTCTTGCAGGCATTCTGTGTAGCTGTGGAGCGTGAAACTGCTGTCAAGAAACCACAGTACCGCGTCCTCACCGTTCTGGTCTGTTAATCTCACTAAAATAAACATAAGCTTGTGTAACTCATTTAGCCAACACTGCCCCCTCTCCATCTTCAGTGGACATTCCACAGAGTTTGTCCTCTTTGGTACCTTTTCAATTCCATTTGATTCCAAGTACTGAGTGAAATCACACTGGATTTTTCTCAAATCCAGCTGGGTATCAACCTCTGTAGAGTTTCCATGTTGAAGACAGAGAGTTGGCATATTTATAAATGGAGTTGACCAAATGCAGCCTCACTGTCATGGAATTCTGGTTTGCCAGAGTTGTCAGTGTATAAAGTCAGCTTTTGTTTTCACCAAGGATTGGTACCCACACTCAGATCACATAGACCTCTTGTTCTAAATGAAACTTTTCGGTGCATTACTGAGAGATTTTCTTCCCGTGGACACTGGAAACTACCTGGGCTTCTGTGTATTCCCCTCGCTGGCCCCAAGGGTTGGTAGCCCTGTCCTCCTGCCTTGGGTGGCCATCAGACTCAGGCTCAAGGGTTTTCACTTCTGAGTTCCCAACCTTTCCCATTGTTTGCCAGGTGTCTGCTCGCTCCTGGGACCACAATGAATTCTTTGCCCAGTTTGCTGGCGACCACACCCTGCTAACACCTGGCTACTCCGTAATCATTGAAAAGTTGGCTGAAGGGCTAGATATTCGGCTCAGATCTCCAGTGAGTATGGATGGCAGTGGGAGGCTCTGGCTAACCTTGTTCTGGAGGGAGGAGAGGTCCAGGGCCTGTGGCCTACTCAGGAGACCACTGGAGGTTTTGACATCAGCCAGTGTCTTCAGCTACTTTTGTGCTGTGGTCACAGCCCTTGATCATAGCATTGGGCCATGTCAGTTAGGGTTACTAATGTTTGGAAATAGTACTGGCCCGGGTGCATCGTCCTTAATCACAGAGTGTTCAAGTTGCTGTCAACCTCCCTAACCCAATGCAGGTATTTTCACTTTGACATTTTCCCTTTAACTCTGTTCCAGTGCATTTGTAGTATACATTGCTGTAATCCTAGAGGTGATTATTTTCATATACATTTCAGTTTAAAATAATTTTCCAAGTTCTTTTTTAAATAATTTCTTATTATGTTTATGTATTTGAAAGGGAGAACAACAGAGAGGAAGAGAAAGAGAGCGCTCTTCCATGCACTGGCCACAATGGCTGGGGCTGGGTCAGGCCAAAGCAGGGAGCCAGGAATTGCTGGTACTTAAGCCATCACCTGCTGCATTCCTCGGCAAATTAGCAGGAAACAGGATCCCAAATGGAACAGCTAGAAATTTAAGTGGTGCTCTCATGTGGGGTGTTAGCATCACAAGTGGCAGCTACCCATTACACTACAATGCTAGGCCCTATATTTTCCAGATTTAACATTGCTTATACATTTTAAGTCCCTGAGTTACGCTCTAGCTATTGTTCAGTTATTTAAATGCCAAGTAATGGTCCCCTATAGCCTTGGAAGTGTAAACTCATATCATAGGAGAATCAGAAAGGATCCTGGATCACATGGTTCCAACCCTCTTTGTCTTTTGTAATTGCTTTTCCTGAGCAGGTGCAGAGCATTGATTACACTGGAGAGGAAGTGCAGGTCACAACTACTGATGGCACCGGGTTTTCTGCACAGAAGGCAAGTGCTAGGATCCTGGGGGGGGGGGGGGGGGGCTTGTCGAATTTCTGATGCGTTGCATGTCTCCACTGTATACATGTGCCCACCTGCGTTCTAACACTGCACTTGCAGAGACTCACGCAGCTGGAGTTCTGAATGGTGCACCGCAGGGTTGAAGAGAAAAAAACATTTGGAATGGACATCTGGTGTGGTGGTTAAGCTGGCAGGGTGGGCATTTGACCTATTGGTTAAGATGTCACTCGGGATGCCCACATCTCATGTTGGAGTGCCTGGGTTCAAGTCCTGGCTCCACTTTCCATTCTAGCTTCTTACTGAAAGTCTACCCTGGGAGGGTTTCTGCTACCCATGTGGGACACCCAGTGGAGTTCAGAGCTCCTAGTTTTGGCGTAGTCTAGCTCTGCCTGTTGCAGGCATTTGGGGAGTGAACCAGCAAATGGGAGATCTGTTTTGTTTATGTGTCTGTCCCTCTCTCTCTCTCTTTTCTCAAAATTCAAAAATGTATAAATAATTACATGACCTTTAAAAAAAGAAAAGTTCCTTTGCCAAGTAAGTTTGGCAAGGATTATAAGCTGTACTCCACCCTGCAGTTAACTGTTAAAGGCTCTGAGACGTCCTGCACTAGAGAAATTATTTTACTTTAATTGTGTGCTCCCCAAGTTTGTTTGTGGCTTACTGTCAAATCCTTCTCAGATCAAGCAGTTCTGTGTTTTCATCTTTAAATTTTAAGAAGTTCTTTCATATGACCTGAACTTGCTGCACAAAGTTGAGTAGGTGGACAGTGCAGGAACAGCTGAATCCAGTACCTGAGATCACACCCGGATTTGTAACGTGTTAGAGAACAAAAGCACGTCATTGGGGTAGAAGGGAGTTAATAAGCTGTGAACATCTGTTTCAGTTTTAGTTATGTCTGAAGTACTTATCAGGAAATATCACTGCTGAACCACCACTGGTTCCTAGACGCTGTACTGTCCGCACTTCCGGTGTCTAGAACTCCTGTCCTGCTCCCTGACGTTTGTAGTACTTGGGCTGTGTACGTGGAGATGGCCGGTCTTGTGCATGAGCTGGCTGGTATCCTGATAGCCCTGCCATTAGCCAGTCTTGGCTGCTCAGTCACGGGGAGGTGCTCACAGAGGTTGCAAAACTCTCCGCAGAGATACTCATTGAATCGGTCTGGTCATGTGTTCGAAGCGTTTGTGAAGGCTCAACTCAGCATCTGGTTCTTCAGCCCTGCTAAGGAATCTGAAGTCCACTCACTTGAGGCTCTACAGTAGATTGCTCTTTCCTTAAAAAACACTCCTGTTGCTTTACCCTGATGATTGCAGCATGCATCCAAGGTTGGGAACCACTGATTCGGGCGCCGTTTCATGAGCCCCTGATATCTAAGGTCCTTCCTAGTGGTCGTTCCGTCTTTTTAAATATCACCTTTTAAAATTGTGGGCTGGGGGGCTGGTGTTGTGGCTTAGTGGGATAAGCTACCTACCACCTGCCAACACCAGCATCCCATATGGGCACGGCTTCCAGTCCTGGCTGCTCCACTTCCTATCCAGCTAATGCACCTGGGAAAGCAGCAGCAGATGGCCCAGTGCCTTGATCCCCACACCCACGTGGAAGACCTGGATGAAGCTCCTGGCTTAGCCCTGGCCATTATGGCCATCTGGGGAGTGAACCAGTGGTTGGAAGATTTCTCTTTCTCACTGTCTTCTCTCTCTCTCTCTCGCTCTCGCTCTTGCTCTCTCTCTAGCTCTGCCTCTCAAATAAATAAAGCTAGAAGCTTCCTCTGGGTCTCCCATATGGGTGCAAGGCACCAAGAACTTAGGCCATCTCCCACTGCCTTCCCAGGCCAGTAGCTGGAAGCTGGTTCAGAAGTGGAGCAGATGGGTCTCAAACTGGTTCCCATATGAGATGCCAGTGCTGCAGGCAGAGGCTTAACCTGATACACCACAGTGCTGGCCCAAGACATGAGTCTAAAAACAACGAAGGCAGTTAAATTGTGGGCTGGGGCAGATGTTTGGCTAGTGATCGAGACACTGGTTAAGATGCCTGTGGCCGCATCAGAGTGCCTGGGTTCAATGCCTACCTCTGGCTACTGACTCCAGCTTCCTGCTTGTGCTCAGCCTGGGAGGCAACAAGTAATGACTCAAGTGATTGTGTTCTTGCCACCACGTGAGACCTGGATTGAGTCCCCAACTCGTGGTCATTTGGGTGTGGGTTGGGTGGTGAACCAATGGATAGGAATTGTCTCTTTGCTTGTCAAATTTAAGTTTAATTAAGTAACTAAATTATAGCTCATCTGATAGTCTGGTCTTGGTTCTGTGGCTTGGCCTTTTAGTGTCCAGGATACTAGTTACTCTCCCCTGCACGACCCCTGCCGTGGGCACACGTGCCCTCTGTTGTGGTAGACAAATCAGGCCACAGCTGCAGGCCATGCTTTGAAATGTTTAAAGCAAATATGTTGACTTTTCTGTAGCCTGCACATGTGATCGTTTGTACTGGACGTGTACCCACACTTGTGAGTGAAGGCTTTCCAGCCCACCAGGGGAGACCCACAAACCTGCGCCAGGCCTCATGGCTGCCTCCACTGCCAGCCAGCTCGAGTTCCTGACTAGAGTGTGCGGCCACTGTTTGCCTGCTTACCCTAGTTCTTGCACTTTTGAAAGCTTTAAGAAAACATCTAGATTTCACTTATTTTCTCACAGTTCTTACATGCAGCTACTTCAGAAAGTTAGGGAGAGAATGGAATTAGATGTTTATTTTGGTGCAAAAAAAAAAACGAAATCCATGCATGTTTTTTTATAATATGCATCCTCCATGAACTCTTTGAAGGCCCCCTTACATGCATAGATTTCAAAATTTATTGGCACCAAGATGTATTTATTTTCCACAGACTTTTTGAAGTCCCTTTGTATATAATCAAACTGGGTAGTTGTTTTTGTGTGTATGATACTGGTGTTTTGGCTTGGTTTTTTTTTTTTTTTGGGGGGGGGTTGTATGATAGCTAATAGCTGTAAATACACTATAAACTTCTTGAATATAGAGGACATGTTTTATACTTGATAAAGTTTTCATGTGACAGAAACTAAGAAGAACTCGGAGCTTCCTATAATCCTGGACATGGGGATTAAGCCAAATAGGAAATCTCGGATGAGGGCCAAAGTAGATGTGGGAGAGCCCAGGGTTCTGCCAGGGTTCGGTCATCCTGGTGTGGTACCCGGCACTGCAGGTGCTGAGACGTAAACTCACTCTGGCCAGACTCCCTCGCAGCCGTGGTTGTCAGCAGATGGCCAGCACTCTCGCCTGGGATTCGGAAGGGATTATATGGCTTTTGCTTCCCTGTCGCCACCTCTGCTGCCAAAAGACGGTGCCCTAGGTGTTGGGTTCTGGTACAGGGTTAGTAGAGGCCCCTGACTCCAGCGCTTCGGGACAAGGGAGCCGAGAGGCAGGGCAGGTGGCCTGGTGCAGGTTGTTCTGTGGGAGGTTGATTCTGAAGAGGTGCCTCAGCTGTGGAGCCAGACACTGCCTGCGTGTGCGGTGAGGGAGCAGCTCTGTGGTGGCCTAGTCTTTACTTTCAGAATCATTCATGAAGGCTCAGCTCGGCATCTGGTTCCTCAGCCCTATCAGGAATCCTAACTCTACCCACTTGAGACTCTACAATAGATCACTTTCTCCTTAAAAAAAAAAAATCATATGGCTTTACCCGATTATACGAATTGCCAGTGTTTGCAATGGTGTTGTATCACTAAGGAAGAAAACTGACAAATCTTAGAAGTTTTGGTTTTAAGTATTACCCTAGTCCTTTAAGGTTAGTGGGATAAATATTGTCTCCATTTTATAGATTTTTTTTTTTTTTTGGCCGAGATAAGTGGTGGGGCTTGGCTGCACATTAGTGTGTCTTAAGAGTGATATACAAAGTTTTTCTGATTCCGTATGGAATGGACTGGGCCAGGCTGAAGCCAGGAGCTAGACGCCAGAAATACCTCCTGGGTCTCCTATTTGAGTGACACAGGCCTAAGCACTTAGACCATCCTCTGCTGCTTCCCGAGGGACAGAAGCAGGGAGCTGGATTGGAAATGGAGCAACTAGGACTCCAACTAGCACTCTGACATGGGATGTCATCTTGGTGCATGGTGGCTTAACCCACTGCACCACAATACAGGCCCCAGCTGTAAGGATCTTAGTGCAAATTTCTCTGTGTGAATGCCACCTTTGTTCAACCCAGGCTTTCCTGTGCAGTGAACAACCTGTACAGTTGCCCATAACAGCCCTTGTTCTTACCAGTCAGGGTAACAACATGGAATGTTGCCAATCTCATGGCTGGCAACAGTGCTGAGATTTTCCTGGAAATAAGCCCGCAGAGCAGCTGTGGACTTAGAGCCTTTTTCTGTGTGTTAACTGTGTTGTTTCCCACAGGTGTTAGTCACTGTACCGCTGGCCATACTACAGAAAGGTGCCATCCAGTTTAATCCGCCCTTGTCAGAGAAGAAGATGAAGGCCATCAACAGCTTAGGCGCAGGCATCATCGAAAAGGTGACAGATGACATTGGACTCAGCACAAAAGGGGTTAAAATCAGACACAGGGAGTTAACTTCTGATGGGGGGAAGGGGTGGGTTGTCTTTGGAGCCGGGTAAAATTCAAAGATTTCCTTTTTGGAGTCACGGTTTCTGAAGAATACAAAAGGCTAATTGCAAGCAAGAGGAGGAGAGCTGGGTGAGCTCTGTGACTTCTGACTTCAGAATAAATCTTGTTGCTCAGAATTTGAATTTGCTTTAAAGCAGTTCTCGATTCTTTCCCCTGCTTTCCTCGTCTGCCCCCCAGCCACTGGCCTCGGTGGGGACAGGGGTTCACCTCCCCTGCTTTCGGTCGCCTTTAGCAGGACTGGCTGTGCGTGGCAGGGCAGTGCGTGGTGGACGTTTTCTTCCGATTAGCCTGCAGGTTGTCAGTGAGTTCCACCTTTGTGGGAGGATGGCATGGAGGCGCTCAGAGACCAGAGGCGGTGGGGGACTGGCGGGAGGGATTCGCTGTGTTGCTGTTTGGAACGTGGTTTTAGAGTAGAGCCACCTCTTGCTTCTTAGAAACTGCTCAGTTGCCTGAGGTTTTGATAGCAAGAGACACTTAACCGTCTCCCTCTCGTCTGCCTTCCAGATTGCCTTGCAGTTCCCTTACAGATTCTGGGACAGCAAAGTTCAAGGGGCTGACTTTTTTGGGCACGTCCCTCCTAGTGCCAGCCAGCGGGGGCTTTTTGCTGTGTTCTACGACATGGATCCCCAGGTACTGATGTGTGGGCAACGTGGCGTGCACTCACTGCTCAGAGCTCGGCAGGCACACAGGCATCCAGCTCAAGAATGACTGAGTACTGTGGGATTGCTTGATGTGTGCTCATAATTGGGCAGGAGGGGAGCACTGGCACACCTGCCTACAGCCCCCCAATATTTGTGGCTTCCGAGACGGGCACTGGTGCTTGCAGAAGCAGTTCATTTAGGTTGACAGGGGCGTCCTTAGGGAAAGCCTGAGCCAGCTCCACAGACCCAGGGACTTCCCGAGGGCTCCCCAGGGAGCTGTGGAGGGTGGGATGTGGTGGTCCAGGGGAGGGGTCGTGCTGTCAGCAGAGTGGAGAGGTAGGGGAGGGAGCACGGACCTGCGAGTTGAGAGCCACGAGACGCCCCCTGTTGCTGAACTGCCGGCGCGTGACGGAAGAGCAGCCGTGGTCTTCTGCTTTCACTTCCAAGAAACTCCGGGGTTTCACAGGACAGGCCCGGCGCTTGCTGCAGCAGGCAGATGCGCCTTGGGGTGCCTGGCTGCCGCATCCAAGCGCCTGGGTTCAAGTCTTGCCTCTGCTTCCAATTCTGGCTTCCTGCCAGTGCACACCCCGGCAAGGTGGCAGGTGATGGCACAAGTACGTGGGTCCCTGACCACCCCTGTGGGAGACCTGGATTGCGTTTCTGGCTCACAGGTTTAGCCTGCCACAGCCCTGGCTGTGGCAGACATTTGGGGAGTAACCCAGCGGATAGGAGCCCTCTGTGTGTCTGTGTCTGCCTCTTGAATAATTAAAGAAAAATGATACAAGACTGTTTTTAAAAAGTAGTTTTTCCATAGAAGCCAAGGGCAGAATTTCTTTACCATGTTAAGAAGGGCTTCTTCCCATTATTTTCCCCGTAGATCTCCCTTCTCAATCTACTTCTTAAACAAGGTTTGCGAAGTGAGCAGCAGGGGCCTCTCAAGTGTTGGGCCAGCAGGGGGCGGCAGAGAGTGTGTATGTGTGTGTGTGTGTGTGTGTGTGTGTGTGTGTGTGAGAGAGAGGGGAATGAGTCTGGCACTGAGGTGAGGATGAGGGGCAGTGGGAAGTGCTGTGATTGGCTTTGTGCGACAAGCCCCTTGCCCCTTGGGAACTGGGCATTTGCGAGACTTCAGTGACCTCCTGTCCCTGCCGTGTCTCCAGAAGCAGCAGAGCGTGCTCATGTCCGTGATCGCAGGGGAGGCGGTGGCGTCCCTGAGGACCCTGGAGGACAAGCAGGTGCTGCAGCAGTGCATGGCCACCCTCCGGGAGCTGTTCAAGGAGCAGGTCAGCGCGCCTCTGACGAGAAGGCAGTGCCTGCTGTTCACTTCGATGACTGCAATGAAGCAGCCACTGAGCGGGAAGGGGTTACCTCCCGGTACTCACCCCCCACCTGAGTGTCCGTGGGCTGCTGGAGCTGGGCCACAGCCTGAATGGCTCCGGCAACCAAAATCGTCTTGCAGTTCAGAGGCTAGAAATCCAGAATCAAGGTGCCAGCAGGGCCGGTTTCCTGAGGCCTCTCCTTGGCTTGCTGTCTCCTCCCTCTGTTTTCACAGGACCTTGGCCTCTGCATGTCTGTCCTCATCTAAGACACCAGTCACATTGGATCAGGCCCACCCTTACCCAGTTTAACTTAATTACCCAGTGAGGGCCCTGTCTCCAAACAGTCGAACTGTGAGGGCTGGGGTGAAGCTTCCACAGGAGCACTGGGTGGCGGCTGGGGTGGGGGAGCACAGCTCAGCTCCCCCTGGAACAGTGCCCGCCATGTCCTTTCACACAGCTGTCTTCCTTTCTCCTCCTCACAGCACGCACCTGCTCCCTTCTCTCCTAGGGATGCATGTAAAAAGCTCCTAGTTCCTATGGATTCTGTTTGTTCAAACCCTAGAAGCTTTGACTACTGCGGTCCTGAATCGTCTTGTGCTCTGCACATACAGACTTGCTTTTTTCTGTCTTCTTCAGTGCGTGCCAGATCCAAGCTGACCAAGTGGCACAGCCTGGCATCTTTATAAAGCCATGACCTCTGTCTTTCCCAAATAAAGGAGCAGAAGTCACTGTGGAATGATGAAGTCACATAGTTAGGGATAGGGGACATCCAGCTGGGGTACTGGTTCCATAGCAGAAGCTCAGGCTAGTGATGTGATTGTGTCACACTGGTCCCTAGCTGGGGCTTATGTCTAAAAACTTGCCCTAAATTAGTGTTTGGAACTGCGCAGTTTCCAGAGGTTTTTTCACAGGGATGCTTGTCCAAGGCCAGCTGACAAAACTATTTTAATGTGGGGAATGTGAAACACATCCTCATCCTGTTCCATGGAGAAGTCTGCTAGGGGTCCTGGCTTGGTGCCCTCAGCTTCCACTCTTTCTCCCTCCCTGGTTGTCTGGCCCAGTGACTCCTCTCCTGCCAATCTCTGCAGCTGGCCCAGGGCAGGGAGCTTGTGCCTGCAGCAAAGGGTGAAGTCCAGGTGTGTGGGTGTTGTGCGAGGGTGGGGCCTGGTAGTCTACAGGGGTGGGGAGCACAGGGAGTGCTGCAGAGTGAACTCTGCTCACGGAGGGAGGTTCAAATGCCTACTTGATTTGGATGGCACCATGTGTCTAAATCTCTTGTCTTATGATCTCTTTTCTGCTGGACTCAGGAGGTCCCAGATCCCATAAAGTATTTTGTCACCCGGTGGAGCACAGAGCCGTGGATACACATGGCGTATAGCTTTGTGAAGACATGTGGAAGCGGTGAGGCCTACGACATCATTGCTGAAGAAATACAAGGAACCATCTTTTTTGCTGGTGAGGTATGGATTTTTACTTTTAAACTGGTATATGCCCAGTTAAAAAACCAGGTGAATAGTGTTGAACTCAAAGCAGCAGCCTTCTCAACACCCTCTACTCCTAAAGGCAGCATTCTTTATTCTTCCAGCTATTCCGGATTTTGTATTTGTGTATTTTGTGTGTGTGTATCATATGGGGCACCTTAAAAAGTTCATGGTAAAATCCAACTTGAAGCATGTATTCACATTGGTGCAAAGGTTTGGAAGCCACACATGGTTTAATACTGCATATTTTGTGTATTTTGAAAAGCAAATTTTATGCCAAGACACTTATTTTTGAGGCACAAACAACATGGGCATGATCACAGGCTCCCATCTGCTGCTGTACTCCCCAAACGCCTACAAGGCTGGGCTGCCAGAGCTGGAGCTAGGAGCCGGGAACTCAGTTTATATCTCCCTTGCCAGCTGCAAGGGACCCAACAACTTGAGCCATCACCTACTGCCTCCCAGGGTATGCATTGATAGGAAACTAGAATCCAAGCAGAGCTGAGGCTCGAACCCAGGTACTCCAATGTGGAATGCAGGTGTATCTGAACTACTAGATACTGGGCCCCCCAAAAGTGATGCAGTTATTTTTGGCTTTATCTTCTGAGCATTTTTTCTCATGTTCTTTGTTAGTACCCTCTTCTTGCTTCATAACTTGTTTCTGAACTAAAGTTATTGGGGCTTTTGGCTGTTTTCTACTCCCACCCTGCCTGGTTCCCTCAGGGTTCCTATTATGATTGTCTGTCTGTTACATGTCCAAATGCCCAATCCTTAAATGGCAGCTTTGGGCCATGCATTTAAAAAGCCAGCTGCTTTAAAAAACTAAAATTTCTTACTAACATGTGAACTTCCGTATTTTTGAAAAGCTATGGAAAGCTCCAGCAACTGGTGGCTGGATCCCCAGGCCACTGTGGGAGTGTTGACTTTCTCTGTGTGGTGGAAGCTCCTTGCATGCGGATGACTGGGTTAGAAACTTGACCAGAAGTGTGTCCCAAGGCCGTGACTAGATGCTCTGCTGGCAGCGCCCACTGCAGCTGTCATCTAACAGAACGCCCACTTACAACCAGACGACTTCGACATGCTTCGGCCTGGGAAGTCAGCTCTGCAGGGAGAGCGTAATGGCTGCTTCCACGAGGCGGCCGTGTCTCTTGCTTTAATACAATCACTACTCACCTTCCTGGAAAAGCCTGTTTCTCAAGGTTTCTGCTACTGCCACATTTACCCCCCTCTAGTAGTTGGGACTCCTACTGACCCTACCATTCATTGACATTTTATGTTTTCCTTTCCTATGCAGCCATCCATTTATGTGACTTTTAAAAGATGTATTTGTTTGAAAGGCAGTTACACAAAGAGATCCTTCCACCTACTGATTCACTCCCCAAATGTTTAGAACAGCTGAGGTTGGGCCAAGCCTAAGCCAGGAACTGTCTGGGTCTCTCACATAGGTGGCAGGGGCCCAAGTACCTGAGCCATCTGCTGCTTCCCCAGGTGCATTAGCAGAGCTGCATTGCAAGTGGAGTAACCAGGCCCCGGCACTCACAGGCAGTGGCTTAACCTGCTGTGCCAGACCCGGCCTCAGTTTAGACAACTTCGATTCCACATGGAACTGCACCTGTTTCTTCCCCACATCCTGCTGTTGACCTCTACTTCAGCTACCCTTTCCTCTGTCCCAGATCAGCAATAACAAATCACAAATCATTAATTCAGGCCGTCTGCTTTCTCCTCCTTGCTTGCTTATTCTAGGTCCACTACAACCGCTCCTGGAAAGTGAGTTTTTTTTTTTTTTTTAAAGATTATTTATCTGGAAGTTACGAGGGGGGGGGGAGGGGGGAGAGGGTTCATCACTGATTCACTCCCCAAATGGCCATGACAGCTGGAGCTGAGCCAATCTAAAGCCAAGAACTTTATCCAGGTCTCCCACAGGGGTGTAAGAGACCAAAAACTTAGGCCATCTTCCACTGCTTTCCCAGGCGCATTAGCAGAGAGCTGGATCCAGAAGTGGAGCAGCAAGGCTTGAACTGGCACCTATAGGAGGTGCTGCCACTGCATGCCAGGGCTTTAACCCACTGCACCACAGCGCAGGCCCCTGAGGTTCTCTTATTGACCGTCTTTACCTCCTAATCCAGTAGCCCTCATGTCTTGCCTTATTGAGCTTAAGGTCCCTTTGAGTAACTTAACCTTTATCATTTTGCTCTGCCCATACAGCAAATCTCCATCTCTGGGTGAACCACAATTCATTTTTTTGCAGCGGTCACTGACTGTACCAACTTCATTACTTATGATGGGAGAGACTTGTGTCTTGCTCATTATATTAAGAAATATGTGTGTGTAGGAAGTGCCACATAATACTTTGCAGACTGCTGAATATATTGTAGAATGAAATCAATGTGGCAAAGTCTGGCAAGAAAACCAGAAAAATATCAGAGATGAATGGTTTTGACATGAGTACACAGGAGTGGTACAAGTCTTCTAACTAAAGAAACATGAGCTTACACTACTTTTTAATACCATTTGAATTCTTTATGATCTCAAATTATGCAATTATTTTTTACAGGCAACAAACCGGCATTTCCCGCAGACTGTTACAGGGGCATATTTGAGTGGTGTTCGAGAAGCAAGCAAGATTGCAGCATTTTAAATAGAATTTATCTGGACCCAGCCTTCTATACCACAAATGGTAAAGTTTGAAACATGTTAAACCTCATTTTTACAAGGGAGAAAAACTCTGGAGACCCAAACTGCAATGTTACTAAGGTGATAAAGTAAATCCATTTCACCACTCTGAAAGCACCAACCCCACAATTCCTTACATGCACTTACATTTATTTACATATTTCAAAATTCTAACTTGTGCTGTAAGTCTTCTGGATTTCATTATAAGGCAGAATACCTTAAATTGAGACCTTGGAATGATTCTTGCATGGTTGGCTGATAAGTGTATGAAAACTAAAGAAACGAAGTTCACCAAGCAGGAATCAATAACCAGAAAAAGCCATGAGTTTTTCTTCTGTGATTTAGCATCTTTACCAGTGGGCCTTAATACTTTTATATAGCTCCACTTTTGACCCTTTACTTAAAAATTTAGATAGAATTTTTTTTTTGATACAGCACAAATTTCCAGTTGAGGGTAAAACCAATTTTCAAGGCTCTTTATAAATATTGTACATATTGCTTCCCATTAGATGTTCTAAAAAAATTTAAATTCAGATATCTTTTTGTGATGAAATCTTTTGCTTTTTTGCACACATTGGCAAAATAGCAAGTTTTCCTGTCCCTTCAACAGAAGAGTTACATTACTGGAAAATGGGTAGTGCAGTCTTCATACTGAAGACACAGAATATTGGTTTTTCTTACAGCCAAATCTAAGTGGTAGCAACCTTTAAATGCTCGAATTTTTGGAAATCATTAACAAAATGATCTTGTAACAGTAAAGTAGTAACTCCTCCCCAGGTATCTTTTTAAAAGCAGTTGATTCAGTCTCCAGGAATATTTTTTACCTAATTATGTTTACAGTAGTCCATAGGCAGGTCCATTGAAAAACTAAAAAATGTGAGCTCTCCTGGTACGTTCTGCACATTCTATAAGCCATAGCTTGAAAGCCTAAGAATAGGGCACACTACTTCTTCCACTCATGACAAAACCATTGGTTTCAGGGTCTTCAAAATGCCTGTTCTGCCAGAAACTAATTCAATTTACAGACGGGAGGAAGCAAGGATGACTATAACCACTTTAAAAATATATATTTTTTAATATTTTTACTTTTTCTACTTCAACTGTAAAAAAAGTAGAAAAAGTATCTTAGGCAAAGAATGTGCAGTGAGTTTTAGAGTTGACACACACCCTCCACCCCTGATATGACAAAAGCAAGCCAACAGCTGTATACCTCAAAGTCAACATGGGAAACACTGGTATTTAGGCTGACTCACTGGTTTTGACTGGAAAGTATTCTGCATTACAATGTTTAAACAGCATGTGTCTATGTGAAGTCTGAAGAGGCTCACAGTAAATTATTAGTTGCTGTGCTGCACTGCAAGCAGGGAGGAGTCCCACTGAAAGGATGGTCCATGTGTATCTTCCTGCTTCCAGTCACGTGCTTCATTTGACATCCTGTTTTGTTAAGGAACTATGGTACTTTTTTCCTAAGTTACTATTTTTCAGTGTTGTCTGAAGATTTTGTAATTGAACTGCAGATCATGAATAGCTGGTTGTGTAAAACTGCTTAATAAAAACTAGACTCGTTTTTTCAAACATACCCTGTGTATTGCAGTGATGAACGTTGCATTATCTCCATCTGTATACTTTATGTCACAGGCATTACTACTTACCTTCTTGTAGTAAGTGATCACAAACAATTATTAAATTGGCAGTTTAACAAAATCCCTTTAAAATCGTAAGCTGTGGGGCTATTTCCTTTTAAAAATCCCGGCTCTGAAATCCTTACCCCATGAAGAAATGCTATCCAAACCTGTATAAGTTAAGACATCAAACACAGACTTAAAGCACCACTGATTTAGATTTATAATTTTTATTGACAAGGTTTGTAAGAATATTTAAAATCAAAGGCCAATTCTTAGGTCTCCGTTAGTTACTTATTCCATTCATTAAATGTACTTTCCCTAAAGTCTTAAACAAGTCAAGCCTATGAAAACACCTGTTCACATTCAACATATTTCTGTTCTATGATGCATTTTTAAACACTCAATTGGTATATCAAATAATTTTTTATAGCAGCATGTTTTAGTTTAAGATTCAGAGATTATTTAACAAACTGATTAAGACAAAAGATAAAATCAGTCTCATTAAGAGTGGTCCATATGCTGATCACCTAGAGTCCTGATTGGCCAAAATTTCAAACCCAAGAGCCCTAATTACACAAGTACACTGAATTTCTTTAAGCATATTATCAATTCTGAGAAATACTTTGTCAGAGATAGCCGTTACTGCCTAACATTTCTGGCATCTTTATCTGGTTCCTTTATCATCATTATGAGGGTGATCAAGTTTCCTGTAAATATGAGCAATTTATATGGGCAAAGCAGTTAATAAGAATCATTTCATTTACTAATAAGCCAAATGTGCTTATATGTAACCCCTCTTCCCAGAGTTTTTGAAGCTTTGATATATTGATTTTGGTCTGTCCTTAATATAAAATATATCAACAAACATTTTTGCAGAGTTAACACTAAAACCACAAATTGATGACACTTCAAAGGCAAAGCAGGGGAACTGTCTGTCCTGTCACTGAGTTCTTTCGCTGCTGTCACACTGTCTGCTCAACACTGACATTTTAACGTTTACAAGTGGAAAGACACCTACCTATGTGAGTTTAAAAACTGATCTGCACAAAAGAAATAAAAAACCTTATATACAACAAATTTTTTTTTAAAAATACAAAAATAACATCTGTCACTTCTGTCATGCTGACAATTTGACATATATACACATGCAGGAGAGAAGTTCCACTCTAGTCCTCTGGACAACTGTAGCGTGTGTACTGTTACATGATGAACACACCATCACTGGAGCTTTCACTCTGACAGAAGAGATGTGTATTCAAAATAGTTCATGTACTAAATGCCACAAGAGTCTATGTATAAATGCCGGTTATAATAACTTTTGTTCTACCTGATTAAAAGAATGTCTTAAGCAAGCTAATATTAAGTGCACTAAAAACCACAATTCAAGGATCTATATCCTTATATAAAGAAATCAAAAATGTACAAAATACAACTATAAAAGCAAGTAACAATTACTGCCATGCAAGAATTTTAACTAAAAACTGCATAGAAATGCAATTTAAAACGGCAAACTCAATTTTACATTAACACTGAAGATAATAAAGGGTCAGCAGTTTAGTTCTACCACAATGCTTAACAAGGATTTAGAAAAGGAAATACATTCTCTTTGCTGGTATAATGGTATAAATCAGATCTTCGAATCTATGGGAACAAGTCATCTCAGTCTCAAGAAATTAGCTGTAACAAAAGATAAACGTTATTTTATCATATCCACCATATACTATGTAAACATAAATCATAAAACCATTCCATTTTGAACTCACATCTCTTATTACTGTGACTCTGGGAAATCCATTGGGATCAGCATAGAACTACAGCTATTGTTGATCTCCCCTGTCTTTGGCCAGACAGAAACCTATGCTAGAGTCGTTGGGCATGCAATACTGAAGTGCCTCACTACCCACACACACTAGGAGAACGCATCTTCACCCAAGTCTGGGTTTTGCCACTAACTGTCCAAACTTTAAGACTCTCTAAAATGGGAACAAAATGAGCTATATAATCTGAGGATCACATATGGTAATTCAGTGACTTGAGTATTTTGGAAAACATACAATGCTTGAGACAGCTAATTTGATAGGTTCAAAATAACCAAACTTGGAAAACAGAAATACTTACTTCTTTAACAGTTGTTTTTATGAAATCTTTTCTTTCAGTTAAATCATAAGCAGGATAATTTTCATATACCTAGAGTGAAAAGGAAAAACATGAAAAGATCTTAAAGTTTAATGACATTCTTTGAATTAGAAATGTATGCTACATACAAACAGCTGCACTTACATTCTTTTTCTTAAAAAAGATTTTACTTATTTATTTGAGAGGCAGAGTTACAGATAGTGAAGAGGGAAAGACAGAGAAGTCTTCCATCTGCTTGCTGGTTCACTCCCCAAATGGCCGCAATGGTGGGAGCTGAGCCAATCTGAAGCCAGGAGCTTCTTCTGGTCTCCCACACGCGGGTGCAGAGGTCCAAGCGCTTAGGCCATCTTCTACCGCTTTCTCAGGCCATTGCAGAGAGCTGGGTCAGAAGAGGAGCAGTGGGGACTAAAACTGATGCCCACATTGGATGCCAGCGCTGCAGGCGGAGGATTAATCTATTGCACCACAGCACCGGCCCCTGCACTTACATTCTGATACCAATCTGCTTTACCAAATTCTGCTGCAAATGTAAAGCTTTAATATGGTACACAAAGCAGAAAACTAGTATGTAAGCATGCTCATTGCTTTAGAAGCTGAATCTGAGCTAAGTTACCAATAAACATGGTGAGGAAAACATCTACACAGACCTTAAGTGAACTAAGTTCTTTACAATGGCAGGTTACCTCCTAGATTCGTGTCGGTTGCATCAGCTAACATTTTCTACATACGATCTCACACCATTCACTTCAATGAACTTCAGCTTCTACTCAATCCCCTCCTCAAAGTGAAATCACTAAGAAACAAGTAGTCTTATGAGTTCTCTACTCCCAAGACTCTGAGTTTTCCTCTTTTGTTAACTTTCTCTGCCCCAAGACACCTGCTGCTTGATGTCTAAGTGCTGACCCTATATGCTGAAAGCCTGTAAGGACCAGCTGGCTTCATTCCTACAGTTACCATACAGTTCATGATCAGCAACTTTTTCTGTTAAGGACCAGACAGTACACAGTTTCAGCTATGCCACAGTTTCCTTCAGTCCTCAACTATGTGGTTGTAATGTTAAAAGCTACCACAGACAGTACTTAAATCAATAGGTGTGGTTGCATTACAATGAAACTTTACCAAACCAGGTAGTAGAATGGATTTGGCCTGCGGCTGGAGTTGTAACACAACTGGTTAAAGCCACAGCCTGCAGCACCAGAACCCTGTATTGGGCCCTGGTTCCAGACCCAGCTGCTTCACTTCCCATCTGTCTCTCTGCTAATGGCCTTGGGAAAGCAGTGGAAAATGGCCAGAGTGCTTGGGCCCCTGCCATGCACAAGGGAGACCCAGAAGCTCCTGGCTCTTGGTTTTGGCCTGACCCACCCCGGCCATTGCAGCCATCTGGGGAGTGAACCAATGGAAGGATGATCTCTGTCTCTCCTTCTCTCTCTCAAATAAATCAATCTTAAAAAAAAAAAAAAATGAATTTGGCCCACCAGCCGTTGTTTGCCAACCCTCGCAAAAAATAGTGATCATTTAGGCCGGCGCCGCAGCTCACTTGGCTAATTCTCCACCTGCGGCGACAGTACCCTGGGTTCTAGTCCTGGTTGGGGCGCCAGATTCTGTCCCAGTTGCTCCTCTTTCAGTCCAGCTGTGGCCTGGGAAGGCAGTGGAGGATGGCCCAAGTGCTTGGGCCCTGCACCTGCATGGGAGACTGGGAGGAAGCACCTGGCTTCTGGCTTCGGATCAGCGCAGGGCGCTGGCTGCAGTGTGCTGGCAGTAGTGGCCATTTGGGGGGTGAACCAACGGAAAGGAAGACCTTCCTCTCTAACTCTGCCTGTCCAAAAAAAAAAAAAAATCGATCATTTAACTCCTCAATTTGTTTGCTCCTTTGTTTTTCCCCTGCAAAACCCCAACCCCTGAGTTGGTCTAACTAGCCATTATTGTACGGTTAAGACTACAGGTTGCAGTATGAAAGAAGGACTGGTCACGTTTCAGGGCCTCCCCAGCAGCCCCCTGGTCTGTGGTCAGATTCTCCTTGCACTCCCGTCAATGGCGGTTTCATCTCCTTACTCAAGTGTCCCACATATCTGCGCAGCCGAGAAGCCATTATTATGAAGTCCTTCAAGTTTCAGACTTGTTTCCTTCTTCTCTGGCAGTATCGGGATTCACCCATCATTTTTGCCTCCATGGGGACTGATCCTTCAACTCTCCAGTAATCACAAGTTTAAGAAATTTCCTAGGGGCTGACATTGTGGCATAGTGGATTAAGTCACTGTCTCCAACGCTGGTATCTGATATGGGCATCAATTAAAGAGTCCCAGCTGCTCCACTTCCCATCCAGCTCTCTGCTGATGGCCTAGGAAAAGCAGCAGAAGGTGGCCCAAGTGGTTGGGCCCCTGCAACCACATGGAAGACCCAGATGAAGTGCCTGGCTCCTGACTTTGGCCTGGCCTTGCCCTGCCCATTGCAGCCATCTGGGGAGTTAATCAGCAGATGAAAGTTTTTTTTCTCTCTCTACCCTTCTCTTTCAAGTAAGGAAGGAAGGAAGAAGGAAGGGAGGGAGGTGGGGAAGGAGTGGGGAGGGGAGGGAAAAGAAGGAAGGAATAAGAAGAAGAAAGAAAAAGAAAACCAATACTTACTGCTGAGCCCCAAACAGGCTCGCTCTCCCCCTTGGCTTTTCAAAAAAATACTTTCTTAATCTACTTGTATACTTCCAACTACCTACTATTTTCCTTCTAAAGCAAGCTGCTGAAATGTGAATTCATCCATCGTCCTCACTACTCACGAATTCTGCATCTAAGGGAACTGCTTTTACCACTGCCATTACAGACCACCCTGTGGAGTCCAAACATGTCCTCACTTCACTGAGCCATGTTACTAATAATCCCTTTTTAAAACTTAAGTGTGTTCACAAAAATTCTTCCAATGTACAGAAATAATCTCTGATTTCCCATCCACATTCCTTGTCCCTCTTTTCCCCCAGAGGAAACCAGTGGTCAGTTTGGTGTATAATCTTCCAGACCTTAATAAAAGTTAATTTATACACATAAAATAGCAGTATCATTTTCCTATATTTACATAAATAGAGTAATATTCTCTGTTTTTAACAATACCTGGAAGGTTTTTCCATGTTCTTTTGAACTGCTACACAGTATTCCAAAAATATCAATGTACCACAGTTTAACCATTTCCCTACTGATGGCCACTTAGGTTTTTTCTGGTGTGCAATATTACAAACATGCTGAACACTACTGTAATCATTTTATGCAGATGTGACTATGTCTTTCAGAGACCTAGAAATGGAAGTGCTAGGTTAAAGGGCATTTACAATTAAAATTTTACTACTACCTTCATGTCCTCTAAAAAAGCTATTACAACTTAAAGCATGAGTACCTGCTTCCCTGTATACTTGCCAATAATGAAAGCTGTCAATCTATAGTTTTTTACCAACCTACTAATACTACCCCCTTTTAATTTCTACCTCTCTGATTACTAGAGAAGGTTGAGTGTGTATTTTTTCTGTGAAGTGCCTTTCCTTTCCACTTCTTATTGACTTCTAAGTTAATGCTTCTTCTTTATCAATACTATCCTCTTGGATTTCATAGCACCACTCCCTCTGGTCCTTCTACTGACTCTACAATTTCTTATACTTTATAGAAAATACTTCCCAACTGTGGTGTCAACAGTCTTCAGGATCTCATCACCCTAAATCTTCCTCCCTGGGCCACCTAATTTATACTCCTGGTTTTAACTCACAGTAGTATCTTAGCCTAAATTTCCATCCTAAACCAGAAAAATATGATGTGCATCATTTTGCAAACTTGGATAGTCCAAACACTCCATCTCAACATGTCTACCCAAAAACCTCACCTTTTCTTTAAAAAGCATTCTCTCTGTTCTGTTCTCTATTGTGATGAACACCCCTGAAGTTCTCATTTCCACAATGAAACAGCATTTGATCAGCTCTCTTGTTTTCAGACTTGGATTTGGCAACCTGATTGCTTTATAATATAAATTGGGTTTCCTGCCTCCCTCATCTCATCTTCTTACCAGTCCACCCTTCTGTATGTTTCTAGGATGACTTTAAAAAGTTAAAACATGAATGCATTTTGTCTCCAGAATCTCAGTGATCTACCCAGTCTCCCAATTCTCCATTAGTTTCAGGAAGAAAACCAAACTCTATAGTAAAGCATAAATAAGATCCAAAAAACTCTTTAGTATTCACTAACTTCCTCCCAATCCTAGTCTTGAGACATACTAATTACTATTCAATGAGTATTTTGATGTGTCCTTGTTCTTCAACTGTATGGAACTGCTGATGCTCTGCCCAACACCTCAGTTAAAAACCCTTCCAAATCTCCCCTAGCATTTTCCATAAGCCGACAGTCTTTCAACACAGCCCCACATTCAGTGTACTCTAGTTACTGAATTGTCTGTCTCTGTCTCACTACTGGGGTGGGGAATGTCTGGTCCACAGGCCATGTCCATGAAATCATTTGATTTGGCCTTGCCAAGGCAACTGCAGACGGGACTAGAAATTCAATAAATCTACAGTAGAGTAATTTTTAATTGGTAATTTTGTATGGCTCATGACTGATGCTATAAATATCCAAATGGCCCTTGGTGGTAAAAGATTCCCCATCCCTGCACTAGACCATAAGCACCCTTTAAACCAAGTAGTGGTTTCTCTGGCTCTACCTGTAAGTAACATCTAGCCCTTTGCCTGATATGGAGCAGAGGTTCTATAATTGTTGAATAAACAAAGCAATAATCAATGTCCTAAAAAACAGTGTGGACTATTTCAATTTCATACATTTGAACTTTAATTAGATTTTACTGTAACAAATTATATATTCTAAATTCTGGAGTCATACGCAAGACCATAACATTTTATTTCCTGAGAAGTACTAGAAGAATTTCATAGCCATTTGAGTTAAGAAGCTAATCTCTAGCAGTTCATTTACCATACCAACAAACAAAATTACAGTCCAAGAATGCATTAGTAAAGAGTTTCTACACCAAGATGATTTTGCTTCTGGTTTAGAATGTATCGTTTACTTTTATTTACTCTAATTCTGTTCATTCCAATGTTACTTATAAAACAACTAGATTAGGACAGAGATTCTATTTTATTTAATGAGGTATCCTGGCACCTTAAGAGTACCTGGCATATAAATATATACAAGAAATATACATTCAGTAAATGAATGCTCAAAAGGTTCTAACATCAGATTAAGGGCTGATAAAATGTTTCAAGAGCAAAAATGAAGTTGTCTTAATTACCTCTTTACAAATCTGCTTCATTGTGACTTCCTCCAAGTTAGCATTGGCCAACAATTTCTTTACTGTTTCCTTTAACTCTTCATCTGTAGGCGGTTTCTTCAATTTTTTAATTAAAGGTTCATCATCTGAACTATCCTCAGATTCACTTTCTAAAAATAAGACATTTTATCAAACATGAATAAAACCTTTTCTTACATAGCAAAATAAGTTAACTTGTAAGACAAGTTGGGAAGACTTGTAAACTTTCATCAGATTCTCAGAGTCCTGGATCTAAAAACAGAAAAGCTGTACATCATCATTGATGCATGTAGGCACACATGCATCCTGCTTTTCTCCTGATGTTCTTCACGGTTTACGTGTTTTCTTGTCATGCACATGATACACAGCTCTCAGACTGCGGATTCATTTCTGACATACCTTTCTTGGAACTATTCTGGTTCTTCTTGGTGGTGCTGCTGTCTGCTTTCTTAACATTAGCACTTTTTACAGACTTCTTATTTTTCGCAGCAGCTTTCTGCTTAGGTTTTTCTCTTTTTGAAGTCTTTTTTGGTGGCTGTTAGAAATGCAAAGTACATATATTGATGAGATTCACTGTCTTCCCTCTAGTTCCCCTAGATCCCTTAATATTAGAGAAAATCAACATATTAGTTATCAATAACTGAAAATTACCAATTTTTGATAGATTACAAATACTCAACAAATTGTATCCCAATATAAATTTAAGCGTAAGAAACAATCAGAAAAAAATAATATGTACCTTAAATTTGTTCTGCAATATGGACAGGAAACTTTTATTACAATAATGAAAAAAATATCCAAAACTAGATGCTATTATATTATCCTCTTACTTACTATCTCGCCCTACTAGAATCTAAGTTCCATGAGAACAAGAATTTTTTTCCACCTCTTATGTTCATTGATGTGTCCCTGACTTATAAAATAGTACCTGATACCCAGCAGTTGCTCAATAACCATTTATGAATATATGAAGAAACCAATGCTCAGTGATGTTTTGTCCAGTCACATTAATATAGATCTGATGCTAGAATTGTACCTTAAACAGTAACCTGTTGCTGATTAAAGCAAAATACACACATATGCACATATGAATAGATTAACATGAGAAAATTATGTACACTTTGTCCAAATCAGAGTCTCTCAAACTAGGAAGCATTACCTCATTTAATTAACATTCTCAAAGGCAAAAATCTAAACATCAAGATCATTTAAATTATTAACTTTATACACCAAAACTAGTGAAAGTAACAGAATGTTTCTCCCAGTGTTTTATTCTTGAATCTGAGTTATTATAATCCAGTTTTTTAAATTAAGTAATTTAACATTTATTTTAAAGACAGAGACAGAGACCAAAATCCTATCTGCTGTTCACTCCCCAAATGCATGCCACAACTCAAGGAGGATCAGGCGACAGTCACCATGGAACTCAATCTAGGTCTCCTATGTGGTGACAAGAACCCAAGTATTTGAGACATCATCTACACCTAAGCTTTTTGCTTATTTCCTAATGCTATGATAAGATATTCTAGACAGTGGGAGTTGTGAAAAGTCAATAATGGTTCATCAGTTTATTATAACTAACTTACCTGGATGCATTAGACTCTGAAGGAAATACTAAAAATTCCCTAAGTTTTGATGTGTTTAATATAAAGAGTAATCCCTATTATATGTATCACTCTTAAGTCAAAGGCTAATAAAATCTGGATTTAAATGTAAAAAAACTAAGTACTGAAAGGTTTGAGAGCAAAAGAGACAAGGATATTATAAGCATTATTTGATCCCTATTCACATTCAGTAATTAAAATTATTGAGTCTTTTAAACCCTGTAATCAAAAAAATTGTTTGAAGATTTATTGATTTGAAAAGCAGAGAATTAGAGAACCAGAGGCAGAAAGAGACAGTCTTCTATCCACTGGTTCATTTTCTGAATAGCTGCAATGGCTGCAGCTGGGCCAATCTGAAGACAAGAGCCAGAGCTTCTTCCTAGACTCCCACAAAGCTTCAGGGGCCAAAGGACCTGGGCTATCCTTCTACTGCTTTCCTAGGCCATAGCAGAGAGCTGGATGGACCAGAAAGTCAGCAGCTGCGACTTGAACTGGTACCCATATGGGATGCTGGCAGGCAGCACCTTTCACCTGCTTCGCCACAGCACTTTTAAAAGGCATACAATATGGCACCAATTTTAGACCTGCAAATTGAGAGCTCTAATAGCCTGACAAAGCAAAAACTTTTGCAGTGATACATACAGATCAAGTAAACTCCATGAAATTTCATTTTAAAATAGGTAAGTAATTTCTATTTGTAACATCATCTTTTAAAAGGCATATGTTCTACACAGTTTTTCTAAATGGACAACTAGCCTGTTTCTTATCTAGTAACAAAATTCCTAAGAAATGAAACCATATTGTCTAAGCACTACAAAAAGATAAGGTTGATGTCATGGTATAGCAGATAAAGCCGCCACCTGCAGGGCTGGCATCATTTATGGATGCTGTTTCATGTCCCAGCAGCTCCACTTTCATTCCAGTTTCCTGCTAATGATCTTAGAAAAGCAACGGTGGATGGCTCAGGTGATTGGGCCTCCTGCCCAAGGGGGAGGCCTGGATGGAGCTTCTGGCCCAGCCCAGGCTAATGCGGTCATCTGGGGAGTGGACCAGTAGATGGAGCTATGTCTCTCTCTCTAATTGTGATTTTAAATAAGTGAATTTTAAAAAATAATAAGAAAGGAAGATGACATGTGATAGTAGAGGTGTTGGGTCTTGAGGCAAGTTAACCTAGTTTTAAATTCCAGCCCAAGATGTCTTGCAACCTAGTTTCCTCATCTACAATATAAAGAAAACAATAGTTACCTATGGTTATATGGGAATGAATGCATTAATATGTAATTTAAAAAAAAAAAAAAGATAATGTATTTCAGAGACAGTCCCATTTGCCTACAATAGCCAGGGCTGGGCCAGGCTGAAGGTACAGCCAAGATTAATGGTGCCTAGCACACAGGAAATAATAAATATTACCTAGTATTACTATGAGTGTTTCCTTTTGTTAAGTGGGAAGTTCTTTGATTATATAAAGGCAGCTTCCTCTAAAACTAGAAGTTCCTCAGTGTTTCTGAAAAGCAGGGCAGGAGGTGGACTCCTGGTCCAGCGGTTAAGATACAGCTTGAGATGACCACATCCCATAAAGGTACCTGGGATCTAGTCCCAGCTTTGCTGCTAATTTCATCTCGCTGCTAATGTGTACCTGGGAGGCAGCAAGTGATGGCTCAAGTAATCAGATCCTTCTACTTATAGGAGATGTGGATTGAATTACCAGCTCCCAGCCTGGTCCAGCCCGAGCTACTGGAGGTATCAGAAGAGTACACCAGTTGTTGGATTTCTCTGTATGTCTGCCTCTCCAATAAATAAAAAAATAAATAAAAAGCAAAGATATGAAGCACAGAAATTATAAAACTGCTACAACGGAATCAGTGATGTTAATATTAACTAACCATGATACATCATGCTTATTATACTATGGTAGATAACCCACTAATATCCAAATTCCTGTAATAACAAGTTATATTATTTATTCGGATTTCACGTATCTTTAATAAGCAGCTGTGAATTTTTCTGTGACAAACTTTAGGTAGGAATTCAGTAAACTAGGCCTTTTAGCCTGATTAGTGCTGACTTGGGTTAAGGGATAAAGCTGAACAAACTAACTTCATAGCTAGCTGAATGGCTGTGGGCAGCAGTAAGGTAACTGACGCCCTCACATCTGTGCTCTAGGCCTGCAGGTGACAGGAATCACTTCAGCCACTCTGAAGATAAGTTAGTAGTAGAGAAGGAACAGGTAACTGGAGCATCACAAAAAACACTCTTGGTATTTAGGCACCAAGCTAAGGAAACGGAATCAGTACTTAGAGGTAATGGAAAAGGGAAACCAGAAAATGGAGAAAGCAAGTTAAACCATGTCCATTTTAATGTCATGCCAAATTTCACAGCTTCACCATTTCCGACCCCCTCCTCTATTTAAGAAAATCTTTCTCAAGACCCTTAACAGAGGCCGGCGCTGTGGCTCAACAGGCTAATCCTCCGCCTTGCAGCGCTGGCACACCAGGTTCTAGTCCCGGTTGGGGCACCGGATTCTGTCCCGGTTGCCCCTCTTCCAGGCCAGCCCTCTGCTGTGGCCCAGGAGTGCAGTGGAGGATGGCCCAAGTGCTTGGGCCCTGCACCCCATGGGAGACCAGGAGAAGCACCTGGCTCCTGCCATCGGATGAGCGTGGTGCGCCGGCCACAGCATGCCGGCCGCGGCGGCCATTGGAGGATGAACCAACAGCAAAGGAAGACCTTTCTCTCTCTCTCTCACTGTCCACTCTGTCAAAAATTAAAAAAAAAAAAAAAAAAAAAGACAAAGACCCTTAACACAGCTTAACAATAACCTCCTGTAAATCTTTCACAATATCAATTTGATTCATTCATATTCCCACAATACCTGGTTTGTAATCCGTAAATCCCTACTTTAGGGCACGCACTGTGGTGTAATAGGTTAAGCCTCCACCTGCAGCACCAACATTCCATATGAGTGCCGTTTTGAGTTCTGGCTGCTCCTCTTCCAATCCAGCTCTCTGCCAGGGGCCTGGAAAAGCAGTGGAGGACTGCCCAAGTGCTTGGGTCCCTGCACCAGCGTGGGAGACCTGGAAGTAGTTCCTAGCTCCGGGCTTCAGATCAGCCCAGCTCAGGCCATTGCAGCCATTTTGGAAGTGAACCAGTGGATGGGAAGAACTCTGCCTCTCAAATAAACTTAAAAAAATCCCAGGGCCGGCGCTGTAGCGCAGTGGGTTAAAGTTCCAGCCTGCAGCGCCGGCATCCCATATAGGTGCCGGTTCTGGTCCCGGCTGCTCCACTTCCAATCCAGCTCTCTGCTATGGCCTGGGAAAGCAGTAAAAGATGACCCAAGTGCCTGGGCCCCTGCACCCACATGGGAGACCAGGAAGAAGTACCTGGCTCCTGGCTTTGGATTGGCACAGCTCCAGCCGTTGCCACCATTTGGATTGAACCAACAGAAGGTGGGCACTGCAGACAGTGGCTTTACCTACTACACCACAGCACTGGCCCCTGAAACTGAATTCTTAAGACTTTGAAGTTAAACTTCCTAGGGTTGGATGTGGCACAATGTGCCAGCATCCCATATATGTACTGGTTCAAGTCCCAGCTGCTGTATTTCTCATCCAGTTCTATGATAATGGCCCAAGTATTTGGGCTCCTGCCACCCAAAGTTAGGAGATCTGGACAGTTCCAGGCTCCTGACTTAAGCCTGGTTCAGCCCAGGCCATTGCAGCCATTTGTGGAGTGAACCAGCAAATAGAACATCTCCAACTTTACCTTTCTTCAAAAAAAAAAAAAAAAAAAAAAAAGCCAAACTTCCTGGTTCAACTCCTGACTGCACCACTACCTTTGCATTCTCAGGCAAGTCACAGACCCTCCTCTGCCCGTTTCCTCATCTGTAAACATGGAGGAGTAATGCTATGATCACTTTACTGACTTTCCCATCAATTTTGTATCTCTGACATTGGGATATTATTTCACACAAACATGGTGCTTTTACAGGCACCGGAGGTTTGATGAATTTTGGCCACCACACATGTAGAGTTGCTGTGAGGATAAATGAGTCAATACAGAGAAAACAGCAAAGATGCATTTAATACACATGCAACTATTAAACCACAGTTATTTATAAGTCTGTTTTCCAACTACACTGCAAGCCGAAGGGCAATCTGACAATCTCTGTGACATCACAAATTACCTATTTAGTTCTACTAGGAGTGTTTGCCGTACAGTAGCCACTTTAATATTTATTATGTTCACCTCTATATTATTTATAGGACCTAGCTGACCTATACTCAACCCAGGTTGTATTAAAAAAGTAATTAAGAGGAAAATACAATTGTATAGCACTGTACACACATGATCTCATGAGCTAAAATCACAAAACTGAAGCGAGTGTTTGACTGACATTGGGGACAAGTGTCACATTGCCTGGGATCGTGTCCAAGCTCCAATCTCCATTCCAGCTTCCTGCTAACGTGTACCCCAGCAGCATGGGTGATGGCTCAAGTGATTGGGTCTCTGTCACCCTTGTGGGAGACTTGAATTAAATTCTGGCTCCAGGCTTTAGCCCAGCCCAGCGCTGGCTACTGCTGGCAGTTGGACCAACAGATGGGAAATCTATGTCTCTTTCAAATATATAAAATTCAAAAATGGAAAAAATGATGTGACCTCAAAGACAAAAATCAAATTATCTCATTACAAATGAGGGCACAGTTTTAAGTGAGTCAAAACCTTACAGCTAGCAAGAAGCAAGACCTTTGATTAGGTCCAGTGTGTCTATGCTGAAACTATTCAATTAATAATTAGTAAGCTAGGGCCGGCACTGTGGCATAGCAGGGAAAGCTGCTGCCTGCAGTGTTGGCATCCCATATGGGCGCCAGTCCCAAGTCCCAGCTATTCCACTTCTGATCCAGCTCTCTGCTGAGGTCTGGGAAAGCAGTAGAAGATGGCCCAAGTCCTTGGGCCCCTGCACCCACACGGGAGACCCAGAATAGGCTCCTGGCTCCTAGCTTCAGCCTGGCGTAGCTCTGGCCATTATGACCATCTGGGGAGTGAATCAGCGATGGAAGACCTCTCAGTCTATAATTCTGCCTTTCAAATAAATAATCTTAAAAAAAAAAATAACCCAGGTGATGTCATAAACCTACTTATCATATTGTTAAATGCATATCTGTTCCCATTACATACAAATGTTACTAATGGTAACAAGGAAATAAAAATGCTAGCAGAAAATACAGAACCTCAACAAAGAAAACCAATTCTGACCTTATCCTCCAAACTTTGCACTGGCTCTAGAATTCTTTACTTAGAATAGTTATTACATACATATAAAGCTCAGATGACTCTTAGTGTAATACAACCATAATTTCCCAATTTTTTATTTTTGTGATGCTAATTTCTATTTTTCCTTCAAGGCTCAACCTTTTACCTTGTCTCTAAAGTGTCTGTGCTTGGATCCACAAAAAGGGGGCAAATATTCCCTCCTCTGAACTTCTACCTGTCCATACCTCTTATTTTTGCTTCCGTTGTATTCTATACTTTTTCCTTTCTAATCTTTGACCTCCCTCCTCATACCAACTAAGCTGAATCGCTTAAAGGTAGACACTTCTCAGCCTCCAACACAAAGCACAACAACCTGCATTTAGTTTCTTTGTAATTATATGAAAAAGTAAGATAGGAAAAGATACCTGGGGGCTAGATGACCTTTAAAGATTTGTTGAAATAACACTAAAGCTCTTTTTCACTAAAATTAATCCACTTGCTAAGACAAAGATTTTTCTATTAATAGCAGCCAAATTTCTTGGATTTTTTCCATTTCACCATCTTCTGGTACAACTTACCTACATATATTTTACATTTAAGAGGAAGAAAAAAAACAAAGACCGCTATATATCAAATCATGAACAATGGGCCTGGGCACTTACATATTTTTTGAGGCTCCCCAGCTGACTCATCTAGCTATGCCATCTAAAATAAGAAATCCATTTTTAGTCTAGATCTGTGGCCAAGCTGTTCCTTTAAAGTGCTGGATAGTAAATATTTTTGGCTTTGCTAGCTACAACATTTTTGGTTGCATATTCATTTTGGGATTTTTTTTTTTTTTTACAATCATTTAAAAATGGAAAAACCATTCTCAGCTTGTAGGCAATATAAAAACAAACCTTAGGCTGGATCTGGTGTACAGTTTATCAATTCCTAGACCAGATTATGAACGCTTGGAGATATAACCATGTAAAGCAATCAACAAGATAATGCCTCAAGTTTTAGTTTTAATAAGCAGAAGTGGATTTACTCATTTACTTCTGTAAAGCTAAGCAGTAGCTTTTATTTTTATCTAATTAAAATTAGATTTTTATCTAATTAGAATTAGATTTTTATCTAATTTCTTCTGTTGGGAGAACTCTGAAGACAATTTTATTTTATGTAGGAAGAGTAATACAGAGAAACTACTTTGAAAGATTATATATTTATTATATTCTCAGGCACAAAAAGGAGGCTATATTCCTTATCTCTCAAAACTGAATGAGATCTAAGATGGGAAATGCATGGCACATGGAAGATTCTCAATAGTTTCTTCCATGTATGATCTAATAAATGCCTACTGAATAAGTGGTATTCCTCCTCAGGTAGACTATCAGTTCCTGTAGAACAGGGTGCATGTCTCTTGTTTGTTTTTTCTTACTTTGCAAAATGCTCAGGTATAGACTAAGAATCATTTGTATGATAGAGAATGATTCACCAACCCTAAAAGGTTGAATGAGTCACAACTAAGACCAACCACACAGGTGCTCTATGGTCTCTTAGTTCTTTTTGCTCTACTTCTGGCCATACAACTTCAAAATGTGTTTGCCAAAAGCACCCTGCCTTCCCCACTCCCCACGTGTCTTTATTCATATGTCCAACTTTCCTCTCCATTTAAGGTTAACTACAATTGGTACCTCTTCTATTTCTCCCATTTCACAACATACAGTCTCCTTTTGAAATCCTGTAAATATTAAGTATCAAGTGGCATTTGGGTAGAAAGTTAACTGTAACCCCAACTTAGCATACACCCTACTGACTTGAGCAATCAAAAAATGGTTATATTAGAAATCAAGTACTAGCCCCATTTTAAGTCTCTTTTTAAATAGTCAGAAACATTTACTTTAAAAAATTATATGGCATTCTAAAGTAAAAATGTTGAAGGTGTGATAGATAGTGAGCATCTTTGTTATTTAATCAAATAGGAGCAAGACTAAGTCTTTTAATAAAAAGAAATTAAAAAAAATAAAAATCTAGCTTTCAAATTGTTATGGCATCTATTTTTAAAGATTTTGGTTTGCTATTTCTGAATATGTTGCAAGTGGTTTGATCAGGACTATCATCTATTTTAGACATTCTGATAAACTAAAGGGGAATGGATTAAAAATGACAGCTAACTTTAATTTCAGCTAGTACAATGTACTATAATCCAAAATTTTAAGATACAAATTTCCAAAAGTTTGAAGGTGATTTTCCATGTCTCTGATAACCATAAGGGTACAGGTCACAGGAATGACACCAGTACTTTTTGAAGGAAGGCAAATTAAAAAAAAAAAAAAAAAATCTTGGGAGAGTATGGCTTACCTATCTTTTATAGGCAGCTGGGCTCTTGAAGGAGGGTCTCCAAAAAAGAAACGCCTGTCAGAGCCAGAACTCTGTCCTCACAGCAGAAAGGATGTACTGCGTGAACAGATGAACAAAATAAAAATTAGCTTAAAATACACTATTCTTTTAACAACTTGGCTGAGGAAACACAGAATGCCAAGAGAAAAGAATGTGCAAGTCATAGTTTTATAAAATCTGTATGTTGTTTCAACTTTGCCTTCCCACAAAATTTGAAAGATTTTGTAATACCTCTGTTCAAATTATCCAATTATTTGTTTTTTAAAAAAGAACAAAATATTCACACCTACCACTACCAATCCCTCAAATGATTCAAATAGTGAATCAAAAATTCTAACAGAAGTGTCTGATTTGGTAAACACTGTAGGACAATTCACTTTTGATCTGCTTTCCTTTCATTAAGGCAAGAAAGCTAGCATGTGGCTCTCACAGCTTCCCTTGCAAGTAGATGGCCATGCAACAAAAATCTCTGGGCTGCACTGGCATCCCATATGGACACTAGTTCGTGTCCTGACTGCTCCTCTTCCACTCCAGCTCTCTGCTTATTGTCTGGGAAAGCAATGGAAAATAGCCCAAATGCTTAGGCTCCTGCACCCATGTGGGAAACCAGAAGTAGCTCCTGGCTCCTGATTGGAGCATTTTCAGCCATTGCAGCCATTTGGGAAGTGAACCAGCAGATAGGAAACGTCTCTTTCTTCCTCCTTATCTGTAACTCTGCCTCTCAAATAAATAAATAAAATCTTTAAAAATGGTTTTTGTAAATGTTATATACAAGGAGATCTCTGATAAAAGGTATCCTTTCCAGGGGAAAAAATGCTGAAAACATTTCAATATAAGAACACCGAGATAAATCTTAAATATTCATAAAAATTCACAAAATTTGGGCTGGCATTGTGAAATTGTTGGTAAAGCCTCTGCCTGTGACACCAGTATCCCATATGGGCACCAGTTTGTGTCTCAGCTGCTCCATTTCTGATCCAGCTCTCTGTAATGGCCTCGGAAAAGCAGTGGAAGATAATCCAAGTGTTTGGGTCCCCACCACCCATGGGGGAAACGTGGATAAAACTCCTGCCTTCATCCCAGCCCAGCACTAGCTGTTGTGATCCTCTGTGCACTAGTAGATGGGAGATCTGTCTCTCCCTCTGACTTTCAAAATAAATAAATGCATCTCAAAAAAAAAAAAAAAAAATCCAAGGTTTTATAACTTTTCTAAAATAAGATGCTATAAAAATAGGGGAAAAAAAGAGGTATAAGGTTAAGGTAAAGAAACAGTACAAAGTAACCAATTAAGGGTCTAAAAGACTACTACAACTATTTTCTCTAAAGGGCACCATCTGTAGTCTTTTCTCGGTGCTTCACGTTAACACCTATGAACAGCATGACAGAACATGGCTTAATCTGTCTCATTTAAGTCACTTCCCCTAAAGGAGTTAATCCAATATGAAAACAATCTGATTTTCAGAATAAATTAATATAAAATAACTAAACCTGCTTATTTCCCTATTCTCTTAAAGAAATTTCACCTACCAGGTGCTTCCTGGTTCTCAATTGTTCTTACTTTCTACTATTCTAAGAAGCCAGTGAGTAAGAGCCAAGCTAGTAAGGGAATTCAGAATGGCTCTTTCATAAAGAAATTACTAAGGCACCTTCAGGAAGAGCATCCTCTTGAGTTCAATCCAAGGAAAAGAATCAAAAAATTATCACAAATTAGTCACTCTGCATCACAGAAACAGGTATAGGGACAGAAAACCCATAAATGTTTTAGGAATTATCAGTACAGTAAATTTTTGCGAAACTTTTTAAGAACTGCCATTCTGTTAACCATGTGGATTTCAGAGCTTTCATTTCAAATATAATGAATTCAGTTACTAATTATGTTCCTACTCTTCCACACAACTAAAATTGATTATAAAATCTAGCAGGCCAGTGAATGATATTCAAACTCATATACTTCGCTTTAACAAAATTTGAACTGGATTTCCGCACAAAATTTATGACTAACAATTATTACAGATTATATTTGGACTATATAGTCCAAAGCCCCCAATTTATAGAAGTAACTGGAAAAAGTAAAATTAATCTACCCAAGTTTTATAGTTATTTATTCTAAGAACTAAAATTTAAGCCCAAGAAGCTGGGCCAGCATTGTGGCATAGCAGGTTAAGCCTCCACCTGCAATGCCAACATTCCATGTGGACACCAGTTCAAGTCCCAGCTGCTCCACATCTGAGCCTTGGGAAAGCAGCAGAGGACTGCCCAAGTGCTTGGATCGCTGAACCCATGTGGGAGAACCAGCAGAAGTTCCTGGGTTCAACCTGGCCCAGGCCCAACTATTGAGGGAATGAACTAGTGGATGGAAGGTCTCTGTTTCTCTGTCTGTGTGTATCTCCCTCTCTCTTTCTGGAACTCTGCCTTTCAATGTGAAAGAGATCTTCCATCTGCAGGTTCACTCCCCAAATGGCCACAACAGCTGGGGCTGGGCCAGGAGCTGCTTCTTGGTCTCCCACATGGGTGCAGGGGCCCAAGCACTTGGGCCATCTTCCACTGCTTTCTAAAGCACATTAACAGGAAACTGGACTGGAAGTGGAGCACCCAAGACATGGACAGGAGTCCATAAGAGATGCTGGCATTGCTGGTGGAGGCTTAACCTGCTACATCACAATGCTGGGCGCCAGCCCAAAGTCATACAATAATAATCCAAGGTAGAGATGGGATCTAAACCCAGCTTCCAAAGCCCATGGTTGTAATGGTAATGTCTCCATGAAAGAAAACCTAACCAATTTATATTATGTGGCAACTTTTTATGCTTTAAAAAAAATTTAGGAAACAACAAAAGTCTACAAAATAGTAAATAACACAGATAGTAAATAACCAAATATTTATTGAATGAGGAATACTATTACTTTAAAATTTCACTATTACACAGAAGGTACTTCAAAAAGGGTCATGGAAAAACAGTATTAAAGGGGCCGGCACTGTGGAACAGTGGGTAAAGCCGCTGCCTGCAGTGCTGGCATCCCATATGGGTGCTGGTTCTAGTCCTGGCTGCTCCACTTCTTATCCAGCTCTCTGCTATCTATGACCTGGGAAAGTGGTGGAAGATGGCCCAAGTCCTTGGGCCCCTGTGCCCATGTGGGAGACCCAGAAGTTCCTGGCTTCAGATCAGCGTGGCTCTGGCCACTGCAGCCAATTAGGGAGTGAACCAGCAAATGAAGACCCCTCCCCCACTGCCTCTCCTTTCAAATAAGTAAATAAATCTTTAAAAAAAAAAAAAAAAAGGTATTAAAAGGTAAGTTTTAGTTTAAGCTAAATTCATGGTTTTTCCTTCTCCATGAATTTTTTGAACACCCCATATATGCACACATGAACAATGTTTTTCATCCAGGCATCTAATTCATAAAAATCTTAGTGTTCACACTGTATCTTTTTTTTTTCTTTTTTTGACAGAGTGGATAGTGAGAGAGAGACAGAGAGAAAGGTCTTCCTTTTGCCGTTGGTTCACCCTCCAATGGCTGTAGCGGCCGGCACATCACACTGATCCGAAGCCAGAAGCCAGGTGCTTCTCCTAATCTCCCATGCAGGTGGAGGGCCCAAGCACTTGGGCCATCCTCCACTGCACTCCCAGGCCATAGCAGAGAGCTGGCCTGGAAGAGAGGCAACCGGGACAGAATCCAGCTCCCCTACCGGGACTAGAACCCAGGGTGCCGGCGCCGCAAGGTGGAGAATTAGCCTATTGAGCCGCGGCACCGGCTCACACTGTATCTTAAATATATATTCCTTAGCCGGCGCCATGGCTCACTTGGCTAATCCTCCACCTGCGGCACCGGCACCCTGAGTTCTAGTCCTGGTTGGGGTGCAGGATTCTATTCCGGTTGCTCCTCTTCCAGTCTAGCTCTCTGCTATAGCCTGGGAAGGCAGCGGAGGATGGCCCAAGTCCTTGGGCCCCTGCACACATGTGGAAGATCCGGAAGAAACTCCTGGCTTCGGATCAGCGCAGATCCAGCTGTTATGGCCATCTAGGAAAGTGAACTAGCCGTTGGAAGACCTCTCTGTCTCTACCTCTCTAACTCTTTCAAATAACTAAAATAAATCTTAAAAATAAAAGAAAATACATGCTGGTCATTAAGCCTCCTGGGGTCCACTTTATAATATTATAAAATATTAATAAACTACAAACTTTTGTTCCTATGTTCAGGATACCAATTCCTTCCACTTAGTGAAAATCTGGACTTCTAGATCCAGCTCAAGGACTCAAAATCCATTCCACGCCAACTTTCACCTTTTCCCACCTCTTACATTGCGGCATGGCAATGAAACTCAAAGTTCCTGAAGGAAGAGATGAGTTTATATTTAACTATTTCTGCATCTTCACAACTAAGAGTGGCCAATGCGGGGTCCAACGTTGTGGCACAGCAGGTTAAACCACCTGTGACTCTGGTCCCATGTGAGTACTTGGGTCCCTGTCATCCATGTGGGAGACCCAATGGAGTTCCAGGCTCCTGACTTTGGACTAGTGCAGCCCTAGCTGTTGCGGGCATAAGGGAATGAACCAGTGGATAGAAGATTCTGTCTCCCCCTCTCCATCTCTGTAGCTCTTTCAAATTAACAATTTTTTTTTTTTGGACAGGCAGAGTTAGTGAGAGACAGAGAGAGAACAAAAATGTTTAAAAAAAAAAGAGTCAATATGGAACTGTTTTCTGGCTGTCCTATTATAGCAAGAATATTCAGCTCTCTCCATGAAAATGATTTAAGCATAGATTTAACAATTTACCTCCTCTTCACTTTCTTTATCTTCATCCTCTGAAGACTCTTCCTTGTTTTTCTTTTCATCTTCATCACTACTAGACTCATCTGACAGAATTTCAGGATATTTGGTTCGCTTCGCTTTCCTTGTTGTTCCAGAACTGTTGCGTTCTTTCTTACTGCCTTTACTAGAAGTCTTTTTAGACTTTGGCAATGGCTGTGTACAAAAATTTGAAATAATGAATCAGCAATATTATAAATTTAAGAGTTTTTGGAATTACTTTTCAATTTAAATGCTCTCAAGAAACCACATTTACAAGCTTAGCATCTTTACACCTACACACTTAATGTGTCAGGTTAACTTAAAACTGAGATCAATACTCTTATCTGTGTTCTAAACACCTAGTAAGGTTCTTCACAAATACTGAGAGAAATATGAATCCTAGGTTCTAATATGGAACTACATCCCAGATCCTGTGTTAAGCTCAGCCAATTATTTACACGCTATCAAGACATAAACATTAAAATTATCACTGCCAGACGTGCACCTTGCTTTAAAGGGCTCCCTATAGTGGAGTGGGGAGCTGGTACTGTGGTGTAATGGGTTAAGATGCCATCTATAGTGCCACATCCCATGTGGGCAAAGGTTCAAGTCCCGGGTGCTCCATTTTTTTTTTTTAAAGATTTATTTATTTGAAAGAGTTACAAAGAGAGAGAAGAGGAGGCAGAAAGAGAGGTGGTTCACCCCCAAACTGGTCACAACAGTTGGAACTGCACCCACCCAAAGCCAGGAGTTTCTTCCAGGTCTCCCACATGGATGCAGGGATCCAAGCTTTACCCACTACACCACAGTGCTGGCCCCTTCTCCACTTCTGATCCAGATCTCTGCTATGGCCTGAGAAAGCATTAGAAGATGGCCCACCCAAGTCCTTGGGCCCTGCACCCACATGGGAGACCTGGAAGAAGCTCCTGGCTTTGGATCAGCCCAACTCTGGCCACTGTAGCCATTTGGGGAGTGACACAGTGGATGGAAGATCTCTCTGTCTTTCAAATAAATAAATAAAAATCTGGAAAAAAAAAAAAAAAAGAGGAGGAGGGCCTGCATTGTGGCATAATGGGTCAAGCCACTGCTTTTGATGTTAGCATCCCCAGTTTGTGTCCTGGCTGCTCTACTTCCAACCCAGGGTCCCTGCTAATGCACCTCAGAAAGCAGAGGAAGATGGCCCGAGTGCTTGGGCCCCTGCCACCTAGATGGGAAACTCAGAAGCTCCTGGCTTCAGCCCAGCCCAGCTCTGGATACTGTGGCCACCTGGGGAGTGAAAGAGCAGATCAGATCTCTCCTTCTCTAACTCTGCCTTTCAAGAAGTCAATGAATCCTGGGGCTGGCACTGTGGCACAGCGGGTTAAAAGTCTATCCTGTAGCACCAGCATCCCATGTGGGCAGCAGTTCAAGTCTCAGCTGCTGCTTTTCCAATCCAGCTCTCTGCTATGGCCTGGGAAAGTAGTAGAAGATGGCCCAAGTCCTTGGGCTCCTGCACTCGTGTGGGAGACCTGGAAGAAGCTCCTGGCTCCGAATCAGCTCAGTTCCAGCCACTGCGGTAGTTTGGGGAGTGAACCAGCGGAATAGAAGACCTCTCTCTGGCTCTACTTCTCTCCATAACTCTTTCAAATAAATAAAATAATTCTTAAAATAAAAAATAAATCTTAAAAAAAAAAACCTCATCGTCACCAATTACACACCCCAAATTTGTGAATGAGCTACAAGTGTAAATTTATATTCATATTATCTCTGGCCTCTGCTTTCAACAAAACAATAATTACATTCTTGCTGAAGCTTGTGAAAACACAATAAATGTTGGACATATTAATTATGATACTAAGAATCACAAAATAAGGACATTGCTTTTACTGACATTCAATTAAACCATGCCTTCAAAAAAAGCTTATCATGTAAGAAAATCACTTTATATTAACCAACAAACTTAATATATGTTTATTTAGGAGAGTTATTTGCTAAATTCTCAAAATGAAAACCGTAATCTTAAATGTTCTAAACACACATACACTAAGAAAATACTATTTACTTCCAAGATTATCTTTTGTATTTGATCTATGTTAATTTCTGCAATAAACAAACATTATGGTAAAATGCTATAATGTAATCTGAAGGTATAGGTTCAGCATCCCTAACCTAGAAACCTGAAATCCCAAATCCTTTAAACTCTGCAATTTTTTGAGCACCAAATGAAACTGCACGTGAAAAATTCCACACCCGGGTGGTGGGGGGTCAACACTGGTATAGTGGGTAAAACGCTGGCATCCCATATGTGCACCAGTTCAATTCCTGGTGCTCTGTTTTCCATCCAGCTCCCTGTTGATAGCCTAGGATGGCAGCAGAGGATGTCTTAAGTGCTTGGGTACCTGCACCTATGTGGGAGATCTGGAAGAGGTTCTCCAGCCAGTTGCAGGCATTTGGGGAATGAACCAGTGGATGTCTGTCTGTCATCTCTTCTTCTCTATAACTCTGCTTTTCAAATAAATATATCTTAAAATTCCATACCTGGGAGACCCGGAGGCAACTCCTGGCTTTGGAGCTGCCCAGCTCTAGCTGTTGGGACCATTTGGGGAATGAACCTGCTGATTTAAGACCCACCCCACTCCCACTCTAACTTTGCCTCTCACATGCATACTTAGTTTTAAAAATTCCACACCTGACTTCCTATGATGGGTCACATGTAGGCACACCAAAAAATAATGCATAAAATAACCTTCAGGGGGCAGGCTTTGTAGTCCTGTGAGTTAGACTACTGCTTGCGATACCCACATCTCACATGGAAATGTTTTACAGTCCCAGCTGCTCTGCTTCTGATCCAGCTCTCTGCTAACGCACAAGTTCTTGTGCCCCTGCCACCCGTGTTGGAGACCTGGATGGAGTTCCCAGCTCCTGGCTTGAACCTGCCCGTAGCAATTGGCTGTAAGCATTTGGGGAATGAACCACATACAGAGGACTCTTCCTCTTTTTCTGCTTTTCAAGTAAAGCAAGTCCTTCAAGTTATCTGTCTAAAATATGTACGAGGGGCCTAAGCTGTGACAGTGTGACAGCGTAGGTTAAGCTGCCACCTTTAACACTGACATCCCAAAAGGGTGCTTGATTTGTGTCCTGGTTGCCCCCCTTCCAATCTAGCTCCCAGGTAATGCACCTGGAAAAGCAGCATTAGACAATCCAAGTGCATCCATTTGGGAGACCTGGATGAAATTTTTGGTTTCTGGGTTCGGCCTAGCCTAGCCCTGGCCATTTTAACCATTTGGAGAGTGAACTAGCAGATGAAAGATCTGTTTCTCCCTCTCTGTAACTCTGCCTTTCAAATAAATTTTTAAAAAAATTCTTTAAATACATATGAAACGAAAGTAAATTTTGTGGTTAGACTTGCATCCCACTCCAAGATCTCTCACTATGACCAATGTATACACAAATATTCAAAAAAAAAAAAAAATCCAAAACCTGAAAGCACTTCTGGTCCTAAGCTTTATTTTTTTTTTTTTAAGATTTATTTTGAAAGTCTGAGTTAGAGAGAGGGTAAGATCTTCCATCCAGGGGCCAGCGCTGTGGCGCAGTAGGTTAATCCTCCGCCTACGGCGCCCATATGGGATGCCAGTTCTAGTCCTGGTTGCTCCTCTTCCAGTCCAGCTCTCTGCTGTGGCCCGGGAGGACAGTAGAGGATGGTCCAGGTCCTTGGGCCCCTGCACCCACGTGGAAGACACGGAGGAAACACCTGGCTCCTGACTTCAGATCAGCACAGCGCCAGCCGTGGCAGCCATTTGGGGAGTGAACCAACAGAAGGAAGACCTTTCTCTCTCTCTCTGTCAAATTAAGAAAAAAAAAATCTTCCATCCACTGGTTTGTTTCCCCAGATGACTGCTAACAGATAGCCCTGGGCCAGGCCAAGGTTAGGAGTCAGGAGCTTCTTCTGAGGCTCCCAACTAAGTAGCAGGGGCCCAAATACTTGAGCCATCTTCCACCTTTTTTTGTTTTTTGGACAGGCAGAGTTAATGAGAGAGAGAGAGAGAGAGAGAGAGAGAGAGAGAAAGGTCTTCCTTCCATTGGTTCACCCCCCAAATGGCTGCTACAGCCGGTGCACTGGGCTGATCTGAAGCCAGGAGCCAGGTGCTTCCTCCTGATCTCCCATGCGGGTGCAGGGCCCAAGCACTTGGGCCATCCTCCACTGCACTCCTGCGCCACAGCAGAGAGCTGGACTGGAAGAGGAGCAACCAGGACAGAATCCGGCGCCCAAGTGGGACTAGAACTCACGATGCCGGCGCTGCAGGCAGAGGATTAGCTTATTGAGCCATGGTGCTGGCCAATCTTCCACTTTTTCCTAGGCCATTGGCCAAGATCTGGATCAGAAGCAGTACCTGCTATACAACGCCAGTTCCCCAAACATTTTAGATAAGGCATATTCAGTCTACATTCACTTCAATAACGTTATGTGGTAACTTTGGCAAGTTTTCATGAAACTAGAAGAACCCACAGGTTCATTCTCTCTCAGGAACTTCCAGTCTTCTAGGGGTCTGTCCTCTAACACAAAAATTAACATCAAGTAGGTACTATGCATCAGGCTCTCTACAAACCAACCACTGGAGAACCCTCAGCTTACCCAGACATCCCACTCTTCCATGACAGAAAGCAGCCATTCTGGTTCCTCCAGAAATTTTAAGCTAGGGGACCAATCAGACATTTCCCAGGGGCAGGCATTTGATGCACGATTTAACAAAATTAGAATGCCTAGGCTGAAGTCCTGGCTCTGCTCCAGATTCCAGCTTCAAATACTTGGGTTCCTGCCTAACTCAGACTGTATTTCCAGTTCCTGGTTTTGACCCGGCCCAGCCATGGCCATTGCAGTCATCTGGAGAATGACCCAACAAATGGATAGATCTCTCTCTGCCTTTCTCTTTAAGAAACATCCTTGACTATATACAGATGCCCTTTCTCTGTTAATTATTACTATTACCAGGACCCTAATCCATTTTAGATAAATTCTTTGATAGCATTGTTTGTAGAAAAAAGTTACTCTTATACTCCAAATTTCAAGTGTATTTAAAAAGTAAAATCCTTCACCATTTCAGTTCAGGGACCAGATGCAGTTAATAAAAACAGAATCTAGAGACTGGTGCCATGGCACAGCAGGTTAATCCTCCGCCTGTGGGGCCAGCATCCCATATGGGCGCTGGTTCAAGTCCTGGCTGCTGCTCTTCCAATCCAGCTCTCTGCTGTGGACTGGGAGGGCAATAGAAGATGACCCAAGTCCTTAGGCCCCTGCACCCACATGGGAGACCAGGAAGAAGCCTGGTTTCTGGCTTTGGATCTGCACAGCTCTGGCAGTTGTGGCCATTTGGGGAGTGAGCCAATGGAAGGAAGCTCTTTCTCTCTGTCTCTTGCTTTCACTGTCTGTAACTCTACTTCTCAAATAAATAAAATCTTCCAAAAAAAAAAAAAGATATACATACAACGAATAATATAGTAACTGGAATGGCTGTTGGATAAATCTTTGACAGTATTTCAAAAAGTTAATGGAAAATGAAATTAAAAGATAAGTTGATTCTGGTGCCAAAAAAAATGTGAAATTCATGCATACAATGGACCTTCATAAGACTCACAGAAAATGAACATTAAGAAAAACTATGTGTAGATTTTTGCAACAAAAGAATTTTAAATCAATTTCCATGAACTCTTTGAAGTAACTTTATATACCGGGAAGCGAAACAATGTTAAATTGCTCAAGGAACCAATCAAGAAAACGCAATTCAAAAAAACAAAGAAGGGACTGGTGCTGCAGCTCACTAAGCTAATCCTCCACCTGTGGCGCTGACACCAAGGATTCCAGTCCCGGTCAGGGTGCCAGGTTCTGTCCTGGTTGCTCCTCTTCCTGTCCAGCTCTCTGCTGTGGCCCGGGAAGGCAGTGGAGGATGGCCCAAGTGCTTGGGCCCTGCACCCGCATGGGAGATCAGGAGGAAGCACCTGGCTCCTGGTTTCGGATCAATGCAGCGCACTGGCCGTAGCGGCCATTTAGGGGGGTGAACCAATAATAGGAAAACCTGTCTCTCTAACTCTGTCAAAAAAAAAAAAAAAAACGTACAGGTTCTGAAACAGCTAAATCTATTACTTAGAATCTGGAGTCGGGCCGGCGCCGTGGCTCAACAGGCTAATCCTCCGCCTTGCGGCGCCGGCACACCGGGTTCTAGTCCCGGTCGGGGCGCCGGATTCTGTCCCGGTTGCCCCTCTTCCAGGCCAGCCCTCTGCTGTGGCCCAGGAGTGCAGTGGAGGATGGCCCAGGTGCTTGGGCCCTGCACCCCATGGGAGACCAGGAAAAAGCACCTGGCTCCTGCCATCGGACTGGCGCGGTGCGCCGGCCACAGCACGCCGTCCGCGGCAGCCATTGGAGGGTGAACCAACGGCAAAAGGAAGACCTTTCTCTCTGTCTCTCTCTCTCACTGTCCACTCTGCCTGTCAAAAAAAAAAAAAAAAGTATCTAGAGTTAATGGCCTCACCTCTTTCTGGGAACAAAACCCAATTAATAATAAAAGAAGAAATACAATAGGACAGTAGTGATAATTGGGTTCATTTAACAATTTTAAAATTATAAGAAGAGAAAAAGTAATAATGAGTTAATGAGTTTACAGCATTTTTCTTAAGTGATACAAGACTCTGGTTTAGCACAGCAAAGAGTTTGAGTTTTATACAGATTAATGATTACAAAAGTCAAATATGAAAAATAAAATGTTAAGATTTCATAGGAAGAGATAAAACAGTGAATCTCAAAGTGTGGTTCAAGGACCTTGGGGTTTCCTGAGAACTTCTGAGGAGTCTATAAGGTCAAAGCTATTTTTGTAAATATACCAGATCATTTATTTGCTCTTTTCACTGTGTTGCCTTTTGCACTAACTGAACAAAAGCAAAGATGCGTAAAACCACTGGAACCTAGGTACTAATCAAGGTAACAAAATGCAGTAGTCTTTTATTATTCACAATACACCAGCAGCAACAACAAAAACATGTTTCACTTAAGAATGCCTTTGATGAAGCAGTAAATACTAGCTGTATTAACTCTCAACCTTGGGTACATATCTTTAAAATATATGTGACAGGGAAATATAAATAAAGCACTTTGGCTATATACCTTGATTTTCTCAAGGAAAAACATCTGTGCAATTATGATTTGTGAGCTAAATTAGCAACTGTTTCCATAGAACATCATTTTTTGTTTAAACACTGACAAACATGGCTATTCATCTTTAGGTATTTGACGGATATGCTCTCATGATAAATCTCACAATTTCACATGGAAATCAGAATTTTAGAAAATGCTTATCTGCTATCATGAACCTAACAGCTTCTTGTCATCTAAATATTTTTCTGATGAAATGTTTAGATTAATGAATGTGACAGGGCAGACAGCCAGAGATCTCCCATTTGCTGGTTCACTTCCCAAAAGCCTGCAATGGCTGAAACTGGAATCAGGAACTCAATCCATGCCTCCCACGTGGGTGGTAGGTATGCAACTACTTAAGTCATCATCTGCTGCCATCTAGGGTTTGCACTGGCAGGAAGGTCATGTATGTTGGGAAGCTGAGAATTAAACCATAGCACTCTGAAGACTGAGAATGAAGGTATCTTAACCAATAGGTAAAACACCTGCCCCTGAATGTAGCTTTCAGGCACTTAATGTTAACCTGTGTTAACATTGCCAAGATGTGAATAATTCACGGAAACAACAGTTTTCAAAATAAATATATGTTAAACCATACATAAGTAAAAAATTCATGTTCATTAACATGCTTTATCATCTACATTAAACTTTAGAAATAATCTTTAAGAAACTACCATTTGGTGTTATATCAAAAGAAAACCCACAATTATCTGTAAAGAGTTTTAAAGTATTTTTCTAACTACATACCTGCATGAAACTGAATTTTCTTAAGATGCTTTAAACAAAATGATACACTGTATCATTTGAATGCAAAAGTAAATGAGAGTCAAGTTGTCTTCTCTTGAGCCAAACACTGAAGACATGTAAAAATATAAAATGCTACTCCTCTAATTTTTTTGAAGTACTATTTCATAACAAATGACTTGTTGGCCTTTTAAAATAAAAACTGTTCTTAATTTTAAATACATTAAATGGTCCTAATTAATTTTTCAAAGAATGGCAACAGGGTCTTGAGTCAGTGAGTAAAAATGAATACAAGATAAACCAAAAAGTTTGTGAAAATTTAACTATAAGGTAAATTTTGGTTCAAAAATCTTTGAAATCATGCAGTTTTTCACAATATGTAATTTTCACTAATATTCTGAAGACCAGTCACATAAACATCCCTTATAACATAGGCAACTTAATAGTTGCTTCTAAGGAAATAGTGATTAACTTGCTCTATGAAATCCTAAAAAAGCAAAAGTGAGAAAATAAAGGTAATCTCCTGTCTTTCAAGTCAATCTTTTATTTTTGAATTTATTTATTTGAAAGGTAGAGTTAAGGAGAGACAGAGTGGGAAAGAGATCCTCCCTCTGCTAGCTCACTCCCCAAATGACCAAAACGGCGAGGGCTGGGCTGGGTCGGGCAGAAGCCAGGAGCTCCTTCAGGATCTCCCATGTATGTTCAGGGGCCCAACCAGCAGGTTAACTGAATCAGATGTGGAGCAGCAAGGATTCAAATTAGTGCCCATATGGGATACCTGAGCTGCAGGTGGCAGCTTTACCCACCATACCACAGCACCAGCCCTTCAAGTCAATCTTAAACCCCCCAAATCATCATACTCCTTGGGTTTGTTGCTGCACAGGAAAGAACACCTTGGCCATCCTTTTCTGTCCTAATCCAATAAGCTGTGATCAGGACCAAAGGCAGGTAGAAACACAGTCCAAGAGGTATTTTCTGTGCTCTCTGCCCTTGAGGGATGCTACTCCCCTCAGCTAGGCCTGCTGGACCTCTTCATGCTTACTCTCCTATCAAAATGAGGGAAGATATAAAAACACACTGACAGGCCTAAAACAAACTGAAAACACAGGGTCCTATTAGTATTACCTCAACAGCTATTTCTAGTCAGCAATATCAGAGTGGGAAATCAGAAGGCCATTTTACTTTCCTGTCCATCCCCGGGTGCTGTGCTGAGCATACAGGAAACCTAATCCAGGAAACTTGTTAAGGATCAGCTTTCTATAGTCACTTTTTCATAACCTTAGTTGTCCAAAGACCCAAGAAATTATCCAGTTCTAATATACCCCATCTTGTCTTCCCGGATTATAGACCATACTCTTCCTTAAGCCCAAGCCCTCATCCTTAACCCAACATGTTTCTCTCCTCCCAGTGTCTTCCAGATACATAATCCTGGACGATTACTTTTTATTTTCTGATCTGGCTGGCACAAATTACTTTAAAAAAAATCTTATATCCTTTATTATCCAATATGAGGGAACAAATCCCAGGGTCTTCTATATTATTTCTGTCACAAAATTGTTAAGTATGTCAATGGAAGGCCTATTCTTGAGATAGATCACAGTACTGAATATCAACTGCTTAACCAATTAAACGACTATTTCATAGTCAAGAGAAAGTAGAGGCTATAAATGATTTGTTAATAAAGACAGTAAAACAGATCCTTACTTTGCCAGAAGGCTTCGGATGCATTAAGAAATTCAAGATCCTCTTCACTAGTTCACTATTTACACCTGATCTCTCCAAATCAAGAACCTCGCAGATGCTCTTTAACATGGCATTTCTAAATCTGAAACAAAAAGAAACCACAGTGATTATCTAGATTATAAACAATCTCCACAATAAAGACAACAGCCAATCAAATTGGATCAGTTATATATGATTTAAAAACAGCCAATGTTCTTCGAATTCTACTCTTAATAACTGACTAGTGCACAGCCAGACATGATCATTAGGAATAATTAATTAACGGGATTATTTCTTAGCTGGGCATTTTAGGTTTAATGTAAGATGACATGTGTCTCTTGTTCCAAATTGATTTCCTAAAGTCTGACAATCAGGATATGAATCCCCTTTTGAAATGTTTAGTTTGTTGTTATTTATTTAGAAATACTAGGATGCTAATGTTAAAAATACAAAGGAAAAATTTTAATCATTAAGCTCTAAAATAAGCAATATAAAATTAGGGGCCAACACTGTGGTGTAGCAGGTGAAAGTGACATCCTGAAATGACAACATCCCCTGAGTGCAGGTTCATGTCCTGGATGCTCTACTTCTGATCCAATTCCCTGCTAATGGCCTGGGAAAAGCAGCAAGATGACCCAACTCCTTGGGCCCTCTACCCACATGGGAAACCTGGAAGAAGATCCTGGCTTCAGCTTTGTCCACCCCTAGCTTTTGTGGCCATCTGGGGAGTGAATCCCCCAGATGCAAGATCTCTGTCTCTTCCTCTCTTTCAAATAAATAAATAAATATTTTTTTTAAAAAGGCAGTATAAAATTAAGCTTAAATTCATTTAAAAAATTAAAACTTTTCAAGGGTCCAGCATTACAGTATAGCAGATTAAGTCTCCACCTGAGATGCTGGCATCCTATATGGATGCCAGTTAGAGATCTGGCTGTTCCACTTCTGTTCCAGCTCCTTGCTAATAAGCCTGGGAAAGCAGCAGAGGATGGCCCAGGTTCTTGAATTCCTGCACACACACGGGAGACCCAAAAGAAGCCCTGGGCTCCTGGCTTCAGCTGGGCCCAGCCCTGGCCATTGTGGCCATTTGTGGAGTGAATCAGCAGATGGAAGACTGACTCTCTCTCTAACTCTGGCTTTCAAATAAATAAATAAAAAATAAATCTTAAAAAAAAAACCTTTTCAATACTATAAATTCATGTACCTGGTAATTCCTGTAGGTCGTAGTTAAACAAGGGATTCAATAAACAAGCAGCTCTACAATTAATACATCTTGCTTATACTGTGAAGGGCATTGCTTCTATCAAAATGATGAGCATCAAAACAACTGAAATGCTTAAAAATGAAGATTGTCTGATGGGATAGAGATGGGAAAGATTTTTCTTTATATTCCTTTCAGGCTTTTTGAATTTTGGACTCTATAATTAACCTGTTAGTATTATTATTCTAAGAAATAAAAATTTAAGTTTTCCATAATCTTGATAGTCAATATTTATTGGAGGCTGGCGCCATGGCTCACTTGGTTAATCCTCTGCCTTCGGCACTGGCACTCCGGGTTCTAGTCCCGGTTGTACCTCTTCCAGTCCAGCTCTCTGCTGTGGCCTAGGAGGGCAGTGGAGGATGGCCCAAGTGCTTGGGTCCCTGCACCCCCACGGGAGACCGGGAGGAAGTACCCGGTCCCTGGCTTCAGATCGGCACAGCACTGGCCGTAGCGGCCATTAGGGGAATGAACCAACCAATGGAAGGAAGACCTTTCTCTCTAACTCTGCCTGGCAAAAAAAATTTAAAAATTATTGGAAAGTAATGGACATCTCAAGTTAACTGCTATGAAGACAATTCAAATTTTGTCATTTAAGGGTAAGTATAGTGGTATAGCAGGTTAAGATACCAATTTCCCACATCAGTGCCTATTTGAGTGCTGGCTGCTCGGCTTCCAATACAGCTTTCTGCTAACGCATCCTGGGAGGCAGCACATGACGGCTCAAATACTTCGGTCCGGCCACCCACATGGGACACCTAGATGGGAGTTCCAGGCTCCTATCTTCAGCCTCATCCATCCCGGCTACTAGGGGCATTTGGGGAGTGAACCAGCAGATGGAATACCTCTGTCACTGTGCCTTTCAAGTTGATGAAAACAACTAAGGAAAAAAAAAACACCTCTCTGCAGAGAATCAGCAATCTACTGAAAACAGATCATTTTTAAACAGTAAGCACACTGATGAAAATGATATTCATAAAAATAACTTACTTTTTCAACATTTCTTCCTTCTTTTTATACTGAATACTTCCTTTTTCAAATGGAAAACCACTAAATTGACCCACATTCTTCTTTAATGAGGACACCTGCAAAAGTTTATTATCTACATAAGAAAATATGTATGTACACAAGAAAACATTCTAAACCAATTGAAAACCAACATCATTATTCATTATTCATGTTTTAAAGGTACAGTATTGGTTGATCCAACATTTTTTCAACATTTCTTGTTCAAAGTTGAAAACTATATTTTCTGCTAATATATTAACATTATAAACAGCCTACAAACTACAAACTTAATTCTTAGAAAATGACTTTGAATCTGAATGAATTTCTATCTGTGAATTTTTAAATTTATTTTTATTTGAAAGGCAGGGTTGTGGGGGCAGGGGAATCCTCCATCTGCCAGTTCACTCCCTAAACGGCCACAATGGCTCCAGGAGCTTCTTCTGGGTCTCCTACATGGGTGCAGGGGTCCAAATACTTGGACTGTCTTCTACTGGCTTCCCAAATGCATTAGCAGGCAGCTGGATTGGAAGTGGAAGAGCAAGGACTCAACCTGGCACCCATATGGGATGACAGTGTTACAGGCAGTAGCCCTACTTGCTACAACACCAGCTCCGGGCCAGGCGCTGTGGCGTAGCAGGTAAAGCTGCTGCCTACAGTGCTGGCATCCACAAGGATGCCAGTTCGAGTCCTGGCTGCTCCACTTCCAATCCCGCTCTCTGTTATGGGCTGGGAAAGCAGAAGATGGCCCAAGTGCTTGAACCCATGCACCCACATGGGAAACCCAGAGGAAGCTCCTGGCTTCAGACTGGCACAGCTCTGGCCGTTTTGGCAAACTGGGGAGTTGAACCAATGAAGGAAAATCTCTGTTTCTCTCTCTGCCTCTCTATAACTCTGCCTTTCAAATAAATAAATCTTTAAAGAATAAACACAATACCAGCCCAACATATTTAATTCTAATAACATCTAACTTTATTTTACTCTTGTACAATCCAAAGTTCCTTTAATTACATAGAATATTAAACTATGGGTACAGCATAATCAGTATTTTGGCAAAGAATAACCACCTAATATATTTTAGATTCGCTATCAAAAATATATGATAGGTGCCAGCATTGTGGTGTAGCAGGTGAAGCCACCACCTGCAACACCAGTATACCAAATGGGTCTGGTTCAAGTCGCAGATGCTCCAGTTTCTTTTTTTTTTAAAGACTTATTTATTTCTTTGAAAGTCAGTTACACAGAGAGAGGAGAGAGGAAAGGCAGAGAGGCAGAGAGAGAGAGAAAGAGAGAGAGAGAGAGAGGTCTTCCATCCTCACGAGATGGCCGCAACAGCCGGAGCTGTGCTGATCCGAAGTCAGGAGCCAGGAGTTTCTTCCAGGTCTCCCACACGGGTTCAGGGGCCCAAGGACTTGGGCCATTTTCAACTGCTTTCCCAGGCCATAGCAGAAAGCTGGATCGGAAGTGGAGCAACCAGGACTATAACCAGTGCCCATATGGGATGCTGGTGCTTCGGGCCAGGGCGTTAACCCGCTGAGCCACAGCGCCAGCCCCCCAGATGCTCCATTTTCAACCCGGCTCCCTGCTAATGTGTCTGGGCAAGCAGATGGTAGCCCAAATGCTTGGGCCCCTGCTACCTACGTGGGAGATCTGGAAGAAGCTCCTGGTTTTGGCCTGACCCAGCCCCAGCCATTACCATCACCTGGGGAATGAACCCATGGATGGAGATCTCTGTCTTTCCTTCTCTGTGACTCTCAAATAAATAATTAAGTAAATCTTAAAAAAGATAGCTAGACAATAATTTATTCTGAATAGCCAGAATATCTAAAACATAAATTTCTTCTCACACCTTGAAAGTTCAAAACCATCAGTTTGGATTTCATAGCTCAAAATTTTCACTTGGAATAACAACTACAGTACAGACATAACTATTATAATCATAACTGCTAACATTCAGTTATGTTGTCTATAGTAAGTCATTTAACAAGTATGTTTTAGTTTCCTCATCTGTTACAGAATTAATTTATGCTTCTATTGTGAAGTATTTTAATATGCAAATATAAAAGCAGGCTAAATAAATAAAAAAAGGTCTTACTGTGCCTGGTCTATTGTAAAGCAGTTTGTGTAGATTTCTAAGTTCATCTGTTTTCTTCTTACTTAGAAAGAAATGTATCCTTTCAATTTCACAAAGTTTCTGCCCCTTTCCTAGGGAAAAAAATACTGCAATCAAATACTCATTATAAATTATTACTATATCTACTAACCTAACTTAATGAAAATTACTTTTATAGCATAATTTATATAACTTAATTCTAACTGGGCAAGTAAAATTATACTTATTAAGCACATAACCCACTAAGCACTGCTAACTATTATTCATGTACATTTAGGCATTTTTGCCATAAAACAGAAGGAATACAGAATAAACTTACCTTGTGCAATTGTAAACGGTTCCCTTTGTAAGGAAGAGACTTGCATTGTCAACCTCTCTACTTTTTTCTTTTCCCTCTTGCCTTCCACGATGAGACTCTTTTCTAGAAATTAAGTTAATATTTCTTAAATAACACAAGGCTTAAAGAACATATTAACTTGATTGAATAACAGTGTAGAAAAAACATCCCCCAAACCCAGTACCTTCCTCTTTTCCTGAGCAGTTTCGAGGAGCTAACATAAAAATGAAATCACTTGTTAAGCTAATCAAGTTTTTTAAGCGTAACATTTCACTTTATCTGGCAACTCACAGGGACTCAGTTTAAAAAACCATAACATAAACATTTATATAACTACAGTGAGTAAGAAGGGACAAAGTCTCACCCCTTTATCTGTGAAAAATAATCACTAAGAGTATAAACTTAGACCTAATTCTATTGTGTTTCACAGCTTGCTATACATCAGAAACAGCAAGTTTCAGCTGCAGTATAAAAGCTTCAAAAATAAACAGATTAGTTATAATTTAGGATGCTGATAAGAGACAAAAAGAAGGAAATCCAGGCAAAACAGCCTAGAGTTACTAAGTAAGACAAAATTCTGCAAGTTTACATCTACTGTGATCGATAGGATGGCATTACTTTGTGATTTAGTAAGTAATTTTTGTAATGATTGTTATATCACTCTGAAAAGTTAAACTGTCAGGCTACTTAAACATGTAACTGTAAAATTAAAAATACTAAGCTTGATTTATCAAAAATCATTTATCTACCGACTGAAATAAACTCAGAGGAAAGTGTCTGGCGTGACAATAAAGATGCTGCTTGGAATGCCTGCAGTTCTTATCACAGTTCAAGGATTCCAGGCCCAGCTCCACTACCAAGTCCAGTTTCCTGCTAATGTACACTCTGAGAGGCAGCAGGGGATGCTTCTTGTAGTTGGGTCCCTGTCACCCATGTGGGAGAACCAGCTGCAGTTTCAGGTTCCTGGCTTAGGCCTGGCACAGCCCTGAGTGCTGTGGGTATTTAGAGAGTGAACCAGCAGAAGGGAGATCCTTGTCTCAGATATTCAAGGAAATAAAATGTTTTTTAAAAGGAAACAAAGTTAGATAAATAAGACTCCCATAGGCATACTGCTGAAGATCCTCTCATTCATAAGAAAATGCCTGTTTTGTACAAAGAAGCATTTGAAATTATGAGGGGGTAATTAAGACACTGAACATCTTTTGAAAAAGATCTCATCAACTTGGAAAATGAGACAGATATTATACTCTAATGTAAAAGATGAAAAAACACCGTAAGAAACAAATAAAAGTTCTGATTTGATGTTATTTGTAGACTAGGGAAAAAGGATCAAAACACTGGTGCTGGCTTTGAAGGACAGGTAATTTTTGGCGTTGTAAGGATTTGCACAAAAACAATGTCAGGAGAAAGAATACCAACAGGTGTATTCTGCAAATGGTGTACAGAATGAAGGGCAATCTCTACAAAAGAACAAGCAACCCCATTTATCACTCATCATCCTCTCTAGGATTTAAACCATCCACTTCCTTCTGATTGTCATCCAGGAACCAACGACTTTCTAGTCTATCTCCAGGCAGAGCTTCACTCTTAGATTCCTATCAGCTCATATATGCCTGCCGGCCACCTTAACAGCTCTACCTCATGTCCTACAGGCACCCAAATTCAACACAGCCCAAACAGAAATCATCTCTAGACTTGCCAAAGTGAAAGAATTTTGTTGCAGAAAACAGTAATACCAGCCACAAAATTGACAAAGAAACCCACAAGTCATCTTTTGCTAATTTCTCTCAAACCTCCCACTCCACACACAACCACTGCCAATTTGAGCTTTAACAGACTTCATTAATTTCACTGCCTTGCTTCCAAGACACCTCAGTACTAAACCACCATGGCTAAGCATAATAAAACTTTCACAATTCTAGTTGTCCCACAAACATCTCAAATGAGATGAAACATAACCGTAAAATGGTTAAGGGATAAACTTTACAAAATCATGTTTAAATACAGCACAATTTATTCACCTACAACAGAACACAGAGTTTTGTGAACTACCCCCAGTGCCTCAAGCTCCTGTGTTGGCCACTCGTATTTATCTGCCTTCTCTAATTTTTTTGCTGACAAAATTCACCATCCCAGCTCTGGTCCCCCATCCGAAAAGAAAAAAAGTGCTAAGACAGTAGCTAGTAGCAAGATACTGCAACCAATTTGCATTTCCTTTATAATGTGTACTATTAAGCAACAGGGCACGCTAAGTTATAATTAAAAGCCGTGCTGTACTTAAATATGAACATCCTCCTTTCTCGGGGCACACAACACTGTAAACAGACAAAAGGCCTACCACTCAGCGTCCCACGGACTGTGTTTACAAAGACCCTGACAGTAAACCTGGCATTGGGAAGAGAACACAACCTCTTCCCAAGTTGGGGTGAGCTGCAGCCATATACAAAAAAAAAAAAATTAAAAAAAAAAAAAATAACCCCACACCGGGCTAACAGCAAAGAACTCGGATTTCTACAGCGGGCAACATCAGCAAGAGGCACGCGGCAGCCAGCACCTTGGATAAGCGGACCAATTCCTTCCTCTGGGCCCCAGTGACGCCGCGGTTAACAGCGCTCCCCGGGGCTACAAACTCCGCACCAAAACCGAGACAGCTCCGGGTTCATTTCTAACTTCCTTTCGGAGTGCACTCGTTTCGTGTTTTACTTTCTCGAGTAGCAACAGCTTTCGCTGCCGGCCACGAAGGAACCGGGCTGCAAGTTCAGCCATCAACGAGAGTGTAAAATCTCCCTTCCAGGAGCAACCACGCATAGCTTCTCACGTCGAAACAGAGCGGCCCCACGAGACCTGGGAGTAAGCGCAACAGGCCAAACACACACGCGCAGCGCCATCAGCCCAACTGCAGGCGTCCTCAGGGGGGGGAGCGCAACACCCCCCACCCGGAGCCTCGCAAACTTGGCGGACCGCGCGCGGAGCCGAGCGGCGGGGAAGTGCGCTGCGCACGCCCAAACGCGCGCCTAACCACGAACACCAGGACTCCAACGTGTCAAAGCCCGCCAAGTCCCCAAGCCAGCTCCGCCGCTGCTCCACACAAAAACCGACTTCGCGTGCACCCTGGCTGGGGCAAAAAAAAAAAAAAAAAAATCACTCGAATGCATCGTTCCCAAGGTCCGGAACAGCAAAGACAACTGCTTCCCGGGGGGGGGGGCCCAAAACGCAACCCAGCGCCTGGGTCTGCCACGGCCACGGCCAGGGCCCTTCCTCCTCCCACCTTTCTCCTCCTCGTCATCCTCCTCCTCGTCGTCTTCGTCCTCCTCCTCGCTCTCCTCTCTCGGGCCGGGCACGTCGGGCTCCTTCTCGGACGCGGGCTGGGCGGGGGCGCCCTCTCCCTCCGCAGCGGGGGCCGACGAGGACATGCTGAGGACCTGCGGGCGGGCACAGGCCGGCCGTCTCGGTGCTCGGGCTGCAGCCGCGAGCACCCGGCGCGGCCCGGGGGTGCGGCCTCCTCCCGCGGCGGGAGCCCGAGCCGCGCGGCCTGCGCCCCTCCCCCGCCCCGAGGGCCGCGTCCCTCCCCCGCCGGCCGCGGCCCGCCCGTCCCCCGCCGCGGCCCTCACCGTGGGGTCCCGGCCGCCGCGGGCCTGGCGCGCGAGGTCCAAGGAGGCTGCGGGAGGCTCCGGAGGCGCACAGCGAGGCGAAGGCGTGCGGGCCGCGGTCTGGCGTGACGCTCGCGCCGCCCGCTCCGCTTCCCCGAATCAACAAGACTTTCAAAATGGCGGTTCGGGAAGGAGAGCGGGAATGCGGCGGCCAATCAGCGCGGCGAGCCGGAGTTGGCGGGCGCGCGGCGGCGGGGCGGGGCGGCGCGGGGCTCCGGGCGGGGCGGGGCGGCGCGGGGAGCCCGGGCGGGGCGGGGCGGCGCGGGGAGCCCGGGCGGGGCGGGGCGGCGCGGGGAGCCCGGGCGGGGCGGGGCGGCGCGGGGCTCCGGGCGGGGCGGGGCGGGGCGGGGCGGCGCGGGCTCCGGCCGCGGGCGAGGGCGGGGCGGCGTGGGCTCCGGCCGCGGGCGAGGGCGGGCTCCGGCCCCGTCCCCCGAGGAGGCCCGGCCGCGGCGGCGGGCGGCGGGAGCGGGAGGGCGCACGGGGCCTGCGTGTGCCTGGTCTCGGCGGGTCGCTCCCGGAAAGGACGCGGAGCAGCCCTGGGCCCGGAGGGGAGGACCTTCGGGAGCCCCCCGGAGTCGCTGCCGACGTGCTGGACAGAGGTGGACGGGGGCTGCTAAAGGGATGACCTCGCGTGTGTCCCAGAGCTCGTGCTGGGGAAGGGACCTCATCGCTTGTAAGATGCAGCGAGCGAGAACGCGCTTAAGGTTCACGCCGCCAGGGGCGTAAATAAATCCACGTATTTATACACCAGTAAATGCAGACCAAGTGTTCTCTCCCCCCCCCCCCTCTCTCTCTCTCTCTCCCTCTCTCCCTCTCTCTCTCTCTCTCCATCTCTCTCTGCCTCTCTGTCATTCTTTCAAATAAATAAATAAATCTTAAAAAAAAAAAAAGTGAAACAGCCGGGACTCAAACCAGTGACCACATGGGATACAGGCACTTGCAGGCCAGGGCATTAACCTGCTGCACCACAGCACCCGCTCTTTCTCCCCCTCTCTTCTTTTGTTTGCTTCTGAGGCCTGCTGCCCCTCCACTCCCACACAGCAGCCAAGGTGATCTTTTAAAAAAGAGAACAGATTGGGCACTCTCTTGTTTAAAACTCTCTAGTGGCTGCTCATCATACTCAGAATCAAATCGAAAATCCTTCTGACAATCTGACAGTTTGTTTCAGCCACGCAAGCCTCTCTGGATGTTCCTCCATGAGGCCAAGTTCATTCCCTCTTTGGGGCTTTGTACTTCACCTTTTTGCTAGGACTGCTCTTCCCTTCCTGGCATCCTTTAGCTCTCTGCTTCTCCCGGCCAGCGCCGCGGCTCATTAGGCTAATCCTCCACCTTGAGGTGCCGGCACACCGGGTTCTAGTTCCAGTTGCCCCTCTTCCAGGTCGGCTCTCTGCTGTGGCCCGGGAGTGCAGTGGAGGATGGCCCAAGTGCTTGGGCCCTGCACCCCATGGGAGACCAGCAGAAGCACCCTGGCTCCTGCCTTCGGATCAGTGCGGTGTGCCGGCCGGGGTGGCCATTGGAAGGTGAACCAACAGCAAAAGGAAGACCTTTCTCTCTGTCTCTGTCTCTGTCTCTGTCTCTCTCTCTCTCTCTCTCTCTCACTGTCCACTGTGGCTCAACAGGCTAATCCTCCGCCTTGCGGCGCCGGCACACCGGGTTCTAGTCCCGGTCGGGGCGCCAGATTCTGTCCCAGTTGCCCCTCTTCCAGGCCAGCTCTCTGCTGTGGCCCCAGAGTGCAGTGGAGGATGGCCCAAGTGCTTGGGCCCTGCACCCCATGGGAGACCAGGAAAAAGCACCTGGCACCTGGCTTCTGCCATCGGATGAGCGCAGCACGCCGGCCGCGGTGGCCATTGGAGGGTGAACCAATGGCAAAGGAAGACCTTTCTCTCTGTCTCTCTCTCTCACTGTCCACTCTGCCTGTCAAAAAAAAAAAAAGCTTCTCCCCCAACTTCATTACTATTTCCAAACCATTTTTCCTTCTTTCATTCAAAAACATTAATTAAGCCCTTGGCCTCTATCCATTACTAAGAGCTAGGGCAGGACCAATGGCCTGCCCTCTTGAGGCTTATATTCTAGTTGACATTAGAAAGCAGGTTAAAGGATATAGAAATTACCCACAGGGTGGATGGGACTTTATTTTATATATTCAGTGATTAAGGAAGGTCTTCTTAATAATATTTGGAAAGAGATCTTAAGGAAATGAGCAGTGGAGACTTAGTAGATATGAAGAATTCAGTATAGACTGTGAGGTATCGGAGTTAGTGAGAAGCATGAGGACTTGGGGTTTGGAATTCAAGGGTTGCAGGAACAGAATTAGCTATTTGCTGAGATGAGAAAGTCTTCAGGGGTGGGGATGGGTACCTCCCCCACCCCAGAATGGTAGGTGTTAGAGACCAAAGCCAGTTCTGTTTAGACATGTAAGCTTTGAGATTCCTGTTCACATCTAAATGGAGATTCAGAATAGGCAGTTGAATGAGTCTGACATTCAAGGAGAGAAGCTGTAGCTTGAAATATAAATCAACACATAGATGGTATTTAAAGTCCTGAAACTAGCAGTGAATATAGATAGTGATGGGGAGTGAACGTTTCCAGTTGATGTTTAGAAGTTCAGGAGAGGAACGGGAGCAGCAAAGGAGATGAGAGATGACTAGACAAGCCAATGTCCCAGAAGCCAAGTAACAGTATCTTCTGAAGGGAGAGGGACGAATTGTTAAAATGCCCTGTGACAGGAGAACTAAGAATTCTCCCTCTGTCTGTAACTCTGCCTCTTAAATAAATGAATAAATCTTAGGGGAAAGAAAAAAAAAAAGAATTGGCCACTGGGTATAACAATGCCATGTCGTCCGTACCATTGAAGAGCCGTTTCTGTGAGGTGCTAAGTATAAAGGCGCCTGGAGTGTGGATATGGAGACAGAGAGACAAGGAATGGATTCAGACACTTTCCAGGAAATTTCTCTGAACAGAAAAGCAAAGCTAGAAGTAGCTCAAAGCGAATGTGGTTTTTAAGAAGGGGTTTGGTATTGTGTGTTTGATGAAGGGAGTGAATTCATAGATAAGGGAAGGCCTACGATGCAAGATGGGAGGGGACAGTACCTAGAGCCGACCTAAGGTAGGTGTGCCTGGTTGTGTTTTCCATAAGCAAGTGCTGGGACAATTTGGGGCCCCAGATGTTGATTAGGAGTCAAAACCTGTGGAAGGAAAGGAGAGGAAGCAAGACTGAATAGAAGTCGGACTACTGCCTGGTGGTTTTATTATGGCAATTATTAAAATCTGGTCCTTACATTTTCTCTTATTTTGCCTTTCAGAACTTTCTTTCTCTTCCTTCCTTCCTTCCTTCCTTCCTTCCTTCCTTCCTTCCTTCCTCTCTCTCTCTCTCTCTCTCTCTCTCTCTCTTTCAATTTATTTGTTTGAAAGGCAGAGTTACAGAGAGGTCTTGGATTGCCTGGTTCACTCCCCCCCATGGCCACAACAGTTGTAGCTGACCTGATCCAAAACCAGGAGTCAGGAGTTTGTTCCAGGTCTTCCCACATGGGTGCAGGGGCCCAAGGACTTGGGCATTCTTCCACTGCTTTCCCAGGCCATTACAGAGAGCTGGATTGGAAGTGGAGCAGCCGGGACTCAAACCGGTGCCCATAAAGGAGATTGGCACTGCAGGTGGTAGCTTTACCCACTAGGCCACAGCTCTGTCCCCTTTGAGAAATTTTTAACAGCTATCGCTCTTTCTCTTGCAAGGACACTTCAAAAAGTTCTTGGAAAATGGAATTAAAGCATAAGTTTATTTTGGTGCCAAAAATGTGAATCATGCACATGAGGGATCTTCAGAAATTTCATGGAAAAAAATTATGCTTGGATTTAAAAAACTTGGACATCAAATAAACATATTAGGGCTGGCACTGTGGCATAGTGGGTGGGCCACCATCTGTGGTGCCAGATCCCACATGGGCGTCAATTGGAGTCTTGGCTGCTCCTCTTCTGATCCAGCTCTCTGCTATGGCCTGGGAAAGCAGTGGAGGAATGCCCAAGTCTTTGGGCCCCTGCACCCACATGGAAGACCCAAAAGAGGCTCCTGGCTCCTTGCTCCTGACTGTGGATTAGTGCAGCTCTGGCTATTGTGGCCACCTGGGGAGTGAACCAGTGGATGGAAGACTCTCTCTCTGCCTCGGTCTCTGTAACTCTGCCTTTCAAATAAATAAATAAATCTTTTTTTTTTTTTTTTTTTTTTTTTTTTTTTAGTTTTTTGACAGGCAGGAGTGGACAGTGAGAGAGAGAGAGACAGAGAGAAAGGTCTTCCTTTTGCTGTTGGTTCACCTTCCAATGACCGCCGCGGCCAGTGCGCTGCGGCCGGTGCACTGCGCTGATCCGAAGGCAGGAGCCAGGTGCTTCTCCTGGTCTCCCATGGGGTGCAGGGCCTAAGCACTTGGGCCATCCTCCACTGCACTCTGGGGCCACAGCAGAGAGCTAGCCTGGAAGAGGGGCAACCAGGACAGAATCTGGCGCCCCGACCAGGACTAGAACCCGGTGTGCCGGTGCCGCAAGGCAGAGGATTAGCCTATTGAGCCGTGGCGCCGGCAACAAATAAATAAATATTTAAAAAAATAAATAAAATTATCTTGAAATCCCGTTTTCCATGAACTTTTTGAAGTAACCTTGTCTGTGTGGAGCCCTTTATGTACTCATATCTTTCCCAGACTGTAAGTTTCATGAGCATAGACCATGTCTGTGTTTTTATTATTCTCTCTCTCTCAGTGCTTAGCATGGTGTCTGACACATAGTAAATATTTTTAAAAAAATATTTGTTTAATTGTAATGTATCTCCTTTGGGTTCTTAGACAGTGACATGAGTCTGTTGTCTGGATGCTATTTAGAGACAGTCCAGTAATATCAACTCAGTAAATTAACATGGCTTGAATAAGCCGATGGTCAGATTCTTTTTAAAACCTTGTCATAAATATAAATATAGTGGTGCATTTGGTTCTTCTAAAAACAAAGTCTCATGCTCTATTTTTGGCAGAGTTAGCCAGTGTACTTAGTTTGGTAATTTGAGATTAGGTTTGAGAATATCTGAATGTAGCAATATCCAGTTGTTTGATAATAAACTGGGTAGTCCAACTTGACAATCTCAAGGGAGAATTACTTGAGCTAAGCAGAGAAGGGGAGGGGGGAGAATGTTGGTGAGACTTAGAGAATAAAGAAACTATGTGGTTACAAACTTCTGCCCCTGGTAACTAATTTTGCTCTAATTTTTTAAAAGATTTATTTTGAAAGTCAGAATTACAGAGAGGGGGAAAATACAGTGATCTTCCATCTGCTGGTTCATGCCCCAGATGACTGCAATAGCCACTGCTGGGCCTGGCTAGGAGCCAGGAGCTTCTTCCATGTTTCCCATGTTTGAGCAGGTCCCAAACACTTGGGCCATCTTCTGGGGCTTTTTTCCGGCCACTAGCAGGGAGCTGGATCAGAAGTGGAGCAGCCAGGCCTTGAATCAGCGCCATATGGGATGCTGGTACTGAAGCCGACAGCTTTACCTGCTACGCCTCAATGCCATCCCCACTGCTCTAAGTTGCAAAGGTTTAATGTGTAACATATTTCATTAATATTTCTTATCAACTACACCATGGAATGAAACCAAAGAAATAGGGAGGCATAGAGGTTTGGTATTATTTCTTTTGTTTGCTGTAAAATAGGGTGCTCATCTCTGTAGGAGGGAACTTTTCTGCTTGTGGGCCAACAATCAGTGACTAGGGTATAGTCAGTGCCATCAGTATTGGTCAGATTTTCATATCAGAGTCAGAAAATTGTTTTCCACTTACAGGTTGGTTAGATACCCTCAACGTCATCACAGGACGGTCAAGTGGAATGGTGTCCTACAAAATAGATATGTCTGACTCCAAGATAGTCCTATAAATCATATTTTGCATCTGGAGTTGTACAAATATTTGTTATTATAATTTATTCTTTATTTAAGTAACCTTGCCCCACAGGTTTTAAAAAATTAATTTTAAAATAAACATGTTTTTACATTAGAAAAAGAAGAAAGCTTCAAAGTGGATGCTATCTTCTAATAACTTTTTTTGGAAAAATCATTAGTTATGAAAACAGCATATGAAAGAGGTACCTGTACCCCCATGTTGACTGTAGCTCAATTCACAATAGCTAAAATATAGTATCAACCCAGATGTCCATCAGGTGATGACTGGATAAAGAAAATGTGGCAAATGTACATGATGGAATACTACTCAGCCATAAAAAAGAATGAAATCCTGTCTTTTGCAACAAAATGGATGTAATTGGATACCATTATGAGACCATTATGCTTAGTGAAAAAAGCCAGCCCCATAAAGACAAATATCAAATGTTTTTTCTGATTTGAGATAACTTATGATTATAAAGCAAATTGAAAGTGTGTCATTGCAGAAATTAAAAGAAAAATAAGAAAGGAAGGAAGAGGGAGAATGAGAGGGAGAGCAGGAGGGAAATATCATTATGTTCTTAAAACTATGGGACTGGCTCTGTGGCGCAGCTGGTTAACACCCATATGGGCATCTGTTTGAGTCCTGGCTGCTCCACTTCTAATCCAGCTCTCTGCTGTGGCCTGGGAAAGCAGTAGAAGATGGCCCAAGTCCTTGGGCCTCTGCACCTGTGTGGGAGACCCAGAGGAAGCTCTTGGCTCCTGGCTCCTGGCTTTGGATCAGCGTAGCTCTCGCTGTTGCGGCCACCAGGGAAGTGAACCAGTGGATGGAAGACTCTCTCTCTCTCTCTCTGCCTCTGCCTCTCTGTAACTCTGCCTTTCAAATAAATAACTAAATAAATCTTTTTTTTTTTTTTAAATAAACCCATTCATCTCTCTAGCAAATCTCAGCCTTTGAGGCCATGCAGAGTTTAGTTCCCAAACTGTTTTATTAATAAGAGGGTGTAAACTTAACCCAATTATGAGTTTAGAGGTAGAACTCTTAGGGAGTGATTACACTGGGTTATGTTAAAGTGGAACCCCCATGATTGAATCCTGATAGATTTAAAAGGAGAGAGACTTTACAGATATAGACAGACATGAGTTCCCCCTGTCTGTTGCCTTGTGATAACCTGCACCACCTTGGGACTCTGCCAACAAGAACACTTTTACCAAAGACCCAAGCAATGGGACCTACCAGATCACGGATGGTAAACCTCCAAAACTCTGAGCCCAAATCAACCTCTTTTCTTTCTAGAGTAGCCTGCCTCAGGTGTTTCATTGCAGAAATGAAAAGCTGACTAATATCTGTTTTATTTCATGTCTCTGTTGTCCGCTTTGTGCTTCTGAATATTTGAAGCCATTTTTGGCTTCTCCCTATTTTCAGTTTGTTACATCAAACATTCTGGGTTCTAAACCTCTAAATGGCTCTCAGACCCACCCCTTTTCCTTTCAGCCATATCTGCTCTCAACTAAACTGTTATTGATCTGAAGCCTCTTTCTTTTCTTACCGAAAAAAAGTCCATCGAACAAGAAATAATTTGCCAGTCCTATAGTCTGACTAGTGTCTTCGGTAAACACAGACTAATCTATTAAGACTCAAACATTATCTTCTCAATAATGCATTTCTCATGCATCTGAAGACTCCTTCCCATCACCCCTATATTGTGCTCCCTTAGTACTTTGTTCGTATCTTTGTTACAGTACTTATGAAATTGTGTTGTGATTACTTATCCATATGTCTGCCTTTAGGGTTTTGTGTCTTCAATGTCCTTTCTGAAGAATCACTTCCCTCATCTTCCTCAAACACCCTTCCACCCTCATTCCCAACCCTGGTGCCACCATCCATATAGTTAAATGAAGAATTATTTATTATTTATGTATTTATTTATTTATTTTGAAAGTGTTAGAGGGGGAGAGAGAGAGAGATCTCCCATCTGTAATGTTGGGCCAGGCCAAAGCCAGGAGCTTCCTCTGGGTCTCCTGCATGGGTGGTAGGGACACAAACACTTGGGCTATCTTTTGCTGCTTTTCCCAGGACATTAGCAGGGAGTTGGATTGGAAGTGGAGCAGCTGGAGTCAAATAAGTACCCATATGGCATGCCAGTGTTGCAAGCAAGTTCTGTTATGCCACAATGCTCTTTTTTGTTTATTTTTAAGACTTATTTATTTACTTGAAAGGCAGAGTTACTGAGAGAGAGGGAGAGACCGAGAACTTCCATCTACTGGTTCACACTGCAATGGCCAGGGCTGAGCCAGGCCAAAACCAGGAACCAGGTGAAACTTCCACATGGGTGCAGGGGCCCAAACACTTGCACCATCCTCCACTGCTTTCCCAGATGTAGGAAGAGCCTTTACGCACTATGCTGCAACACTGGTCCTGGTGAAGGACTCCTATGTGTAGGTTTTCCATGCTAACTCTGGCCCAAGTAAAGCCAGTTAGTCCCTCTCTGGGAAAATGGAATAGAGAGACAGAAAAATTGATTGGTAAAATGGGATCTGCAACATATAGTTAGAAACTATAGGGACACATTTCCTGCTGCGTGGACTAGAAAACCTATGGTGTAGAAAGAGAGACAAAAGAGTGAAGGTGAAAGAGAATGGCTCAAAATAAGGTGATGTAGGTGTTAATGGTTAAGATGATTGCATCCTGCATTGGAATTCCTGGGTTTGCCTCCCAGCTTCCGCTGTTATGTGTACCCTGGGAAGGAGTAGTGATGGCTCAAATATTTAGGTTCCTGCCACTAATGTGGAAGATCTGGATCACATTCCTGGTTCCTAGCTTTAGCCCCCAGAACCTGGGGCTGTTGTAGTCATTTGGGGAGTGAACCAGGGGGAGAGAACTCTCCCTCTTTCTCTTAATTAAAAAATAAAATAAGGTAATATGATGGCTAGTTTTATCTGTCAACTTGACTAGGCCATGGGATGCCCAGATAGCTAGTTAAACATTGTAACTGGGTGTGTCTGTGAGGGTGTTTCTCAAGAGATTAGCATTTGAATTGTGGCCCTTTCCGTGGTGGACATATGTTACCCATATGTTTGTTGAGGACCAGAATAGAGCAAAGATGTCCTTTGCTGACTGCTTGAATGAGGGCACTGGGCCTCTCCTGTCATCAGTGTTCCTGCTTCTTAGGACTTCAGAAATCCATAGCATCAGCTCTGGCTCTCAGGACTTTACATTATACCAGGCTCTCCGGGGTCTTCTATACGTAGAGGACAGGTTGTGGGACTTGTCCAGCTCCATAATCACACTGCCAATACATTATAGTAGACCTTTGTCTCTCTCTACCTACCTCTCTCTCTCTCTCTCTCTATATATATATATATATACACATATATGCACATATACATATGTATACATGTCTACATATGAATCTATGATGTACATCTATGTGTATATACACAAAGTTGGCCTTCTTGTGCCTGCAGATTACACATCCATGGATAAAACCAACGAATGAAAATGTAGCCAGGCCTAAGTGGTTGTGTTTGTACTGAACATGGACAGGCTTTTTTCCTTGTCCTTCCCTAAACAATACAGTATAGCAGCTATTTAAAAATATTTTATTTGTTTTTTTAAAAGGCAGAGTTATAGAGAGAGGGGGAGAGACAGAGAGAAGGAGAGAGAGGGAGATCTTCCATCAGTAGATGGAAGTTCACTCCCTAAATGGCTGCCATGGTTGGGGCTGAGCCAGGCCAAAGCCAGGAACCAGGAACTTCCTCCAGGTTTACCACATAGGTGCAGGAGCCTAAGTTCTTGTTTCATCCTCTGCTACTTTCACAGGCATATTAGCAGGGAGCTAGATCAGAAGTGGTGCTCATGTAGGATGCTGGAGTTGCAGGCTATGCCCCATCGCTAGCCCCTCTTAGTTTTTCAATCCCAGTACCCAGAAGTTTCCCACTAGCAATAATTCAGTATATCAAGACAGAATAACAAAGGCACTGAGTTCCTTGCCCTGACCTCCTCCTCTCTGCCCCTTCACTTCTTCCTACATTAGCTAAACTGGTCCACTCAGCTGTGATACCTTGTTTGGTCCAACAGAGAAACCAGACAGTTTAGGAAGTGCCATTGTTTGTTTACTTGAGAGTTACAGAAAGAGAGGGAGCGATAGAGAGTCAGAGAGAGACCTTCCATCCACTGGTTCACTCCCCAAATGGCCACAACAGCAGGAGCTGGGCTGATCTGAAGCTAGGAGCCAGGAGCTGCTTCTGGGTCTCCCTCATGAGTTCAGGGCCCATGCACTTGGGGCGTCTTCCACTGCTTTCTCAGGTCATTGGCAAGGAGCTGGATCGGAAGTGGAGCAGCTGGGACTCCAACCAGCACCCATACAGGATGCCAGGCACAGGAGGCAGAGGCTAAACTAAGCCACAGTGTTGGCCCCATGGAAGTGTCCATTGCTACTCAACCTCCAAATCAGAAATTTATTTGATAAATTTAGAAAAGATCAGGGATTATTGCAAAGTCTCTTTAATGGACATTTGCATTTTCCAAGGCCCTGTTATTAAACTAGTTGAGAATTTAATTCTTTGAAGCCTTTAGACTATAACATGACTGTCTCTGAATGATGCTATGCTGCCTTGTTCATGGAAGAATAAGGAAAAGTTAATGTGCATTTTTCTTTCTTTCTTTTTTTTTTTTTTAAAGATTTATCTATTTATTTGAAAGAGTTACACAGAGAGGAGAGGGAGAGAGAGAGAGAGGTCTTCCATCCGATGGTTCACTCCCCAATTGGCTGCAACAGCCAAAGCTGTTCTGATTCGGAGCCAGGAGCCAGGAACTTCTTCTGGGTCTCCCACGCGGGTGCAGAGGCCCAAGGACTTGGGTCATCTTCTACTGCTTTCCCAGGCCATAGCAGAGAGCTGGATTGGAAGAGGAGCAGTCGGGACTAGAACCGTCACCCATATGGGATGCTGGCGCTTCAGGCTAGGGCGTTAACCCACTGAGCCACAGCGCCAGGCCCCCAGTGTTTTTCCATGAACTTTTGGAAACTCCTTCACATTATATTGACAGGTGAATGAATGAATGAATGAACGATTGGAATCCCATTTAACAACCCATGCTCTACACTGAAGTAGGGATTATGTCATTCCCGGCTAACGTGTGTTAGTGATACTGGGATGTTGCACGGATCCCTTCCCGTGGATCTTCTCTTTTATTATTCAGTAAGCTCTGCCCATTGCAAGTGGTTCTCCGTGAGAATTCCCTTTGGATACATCCACCTGCTCCTCCCCAGAACCGGAGCCTGGGTCTCTGCTAGGTGGGCACGAAGGCTCCGGGCATGCTCACCAGCGAGCTGTGCTTGTCCGCGTGCAGGCCCTGGCAGGTGGCAGGCATCCCCCACGCTGGCGAAGCGACTTCGTCCTGTCTTGTGCGGCTGAACTTCTGCTTTCCGAGGCCAATCGAACGTCCTGGAAAATGAGGTTTAGACAGGGGGGACGTCTACGTTTTAAAAGCCATACAACGGAAGGCGTTATTTTGGAAAAATGCAAATGCCTGCTTCTCGGAGCGCAATCTTGGCGTGACTATCAAGTGTTCAGGGATGTGGTATGTACGACCAAAGAGGATGTTCATGGTGCCTTGAACCTCACCGGGCCAATCCAAGCTTTTAAACGTTTTTTTTTTTTTTTTCCGGAAGTTTCCAGGGCCAGAATTCCAAGGACCACCTTTGCCGCCGGCTTCCTAAAGAGAGCGCGAATCTGGGGGCGGTGCGCGCGCCGCGGAGGGCAGGCGGCCGAGCCGGGCCACCGCTCTCCAGAGTCAACAGCAGGGGGAGAGGCTCGGCCGGCGCCCGGCGAGCGGCGAGCGGCGAGCGGCGAGCGGCGAGCGGCGAGCGGCGAGCGGCGAGCGGCGAGCGGCGAGCGGGGCGCACCGCGGCCGGGGGTGGGGAGGCAGGACCGAGGGAGGAGACCTGAGGCGCGCCAGGGGCGGGAGCTGAGAGATCGGACGCCTGTGGTACCCGAGGCCGCAGCCTGAAGCATTGGAGATCGGAACCGGCAGGCACGAGGCCGGCGCAAGTGCGCCTCGCAGTCTCCTGCTCCTTACCCTGCCTCCCTCTCCAGGTAAGGAAAGGCGCGCTTGCGACCCGGACCGCCCTGTACGGGGTGCGCGTGAGGTCTCCCCGGCTGTCACCTCCTCCCCTCCTCCTCTCTTCTCTTGCCCGTTCCCGGGGACCCCTCGGTGGCGCGCTGACCCCCCTGTCGGGGTCCCGCGCAGGCTCCCACCTTCCGCGCCCCCCGAATTCCACCCCGCCGCCCGCGGGACCCCCGCTTCCTCTTCGCGCACCACCCCGCACTTTCTCCCTTTCCCCATGGGCGGCTCCCAAAACCTCGCGCGCGCGATGGGGTGGGGGCGCGAGAGGTCCCCAAGCTCTCCAAGTGTGGAGCGCAAACGCGGACGCGCCGAGCGCCCTTGGGGGCTGTAAGAATGCCCAGGCTGAAAGATCGCCACGGTCGCCTTCCTGAATGCACCTTGTGTTTCTCTAACGCATCTATCCTAACTTTGGGAAGATTATTGATTCTTGATCAAGGTGAATGTGCCACCTTATCTTTTATGTGTGCACAAACCATGGACTAGGGTCCTTCCCTTTACATGCTGTGATAAGTTTACAAGGTTTTCCGGAAGACTGCGGTGGTAAAACTTTATCACTGCTTAAACACTGCTTGAAGCAAAAACCCTGCTCAGGCGCTGGGGGAAAGAAACAGGGGCCCTATCCGGCCCTTGCAGACATTTGGCGAGGGAACCAGTAGATGGGAGATCTCTCTCTCTCTCTCTCTCTCTCTCTCTCTCTCTTCTTTCTCCTTCTCTACCTCTGTAACTTTGCCTTTCACATAAAATAAATAAATAAATAAATCTTTAAAAAAGAGAGAGAGCGAGCGAGCGAGCACTTGCTCACCGGCTTGTGTGTATTTAAAAAGCATCTTAGGTGGTTGTTGTGGGTCTTGTTGAAGGTATCTGTAAGGTTTGTTTGGTTTGTTTGGGAGAGAGAGGAATAAGATCACTTGGAGATAGTGTGAGATGGAGTGAAATCCGGTTCTGTGCAAGTGGATGAATTTGGCATTGTTGGTTCCGAGAGAGAGGCTGTTGTGGGGAGCAAGGGCTGCCGTTCATTTGTGACTCAGATATAAGGTGGGGAGAAACACCGTACTTCTAAGACACCTGAGTGAAGAGCTAGCAGGGCTTTTTGTTTGTTTGTTTGTTTTGTCTTGTTTTTAGATTTATTTATTTATTTATTTGAAAGGGTTACAGCGAGAGAGGAGAGACAGTGAGAGACCTTCCATCTGATGGTCCATTCTCCAAATGGCAGCAATCGCTGGGGCTGGACCAGGCAGAATCCAATAGCTTAGAACTCCATCCAGGTCTCCATGTGGGTGGCAGGGGTCCAAGCACTTGGACCATCTTCTGCTGTTTTCCCAGGTGCATTAGCAGGGACTGGATTGGAAGTGGAATCTCTGGCACTCCGACTGGCACTCATATGTGCGTGCAAACTCAGTGCTGGCCCCAAGAGTTAACTTTTAACTTTCAGTGTCTAAAATATAAGGATTCCTTCAAAAGAACTCTGTGAAAAAGGGCTGAGGCCCATTCTCCTGGGAATCAGAAATCTTCTCTTGCTGACTCTGACAAGGACTTAATGCAGGCTGCTGGCGTTTTTACATGGTGTTGCTGTTAAGGCTCCTGACTCAAATGGATGGATCATTATCTGTAGGAACCAGGAGGAGGAGTGATCATAGAAACTGGTGAAGATCCAGTTTATCCTCCTAATCCTTTGAACCAGGCTCAATTGGTTAGAGTGTCTGTAAATCATGTTGTATTTGCACAAACACAAAACGTTCCTTCATCGTGCACTTTGTGATAGGTGTCCATTGCCCGTTTTTCTTCCTTGTCCACATAAGTACCTGAGTCACTCTAAGTATGCATCAAACTATTAGGGCGTAATTACCAGGGAAGTTTTTGCTTGTTTGTGGTTTGCAAAGTTAAGGTGAAGGACTCATTTTCAAAAAACATACTGTAAGGTTGATACCTAGATGTACATTTGTTTTTATGCAATGAGAGGCTGTTAGGAAATAGGTATGATTTTTGATATCCACTTTCAAGGATTTTAAGGACGAGCTGTTGACTGTTTGCAAAGCATTTTCAACTTGTAAGAAAAGAGTCACTGTCCAGTTATTGAGCCAATTGTGATTGTTTTCCTGGCAAACTTTTTCTTCCTTTCTAAAATTAGCATTCCCCCAGGAAAAGCAGTGCAGATGCACATGATTCAGTCAACCACGTCCAGAAAATACTGTTTGAATTTTAAAAGTGACCTTAATTCATCCCTATAGATCTACTGTTTGCAACCTATGCCACAAAATATGCAGAAATATTCATTGCTTGCTGATCTTTGCAGAGTGTTTGCTTAGGGAGGGTAGTTATGGAAAGACTACAATATTAAGTTACAAATTTTATTGGTTTGGGCAAAACTATTATGGTTATTTTCCTATGGTTTTTGTGTATATGTGTATACACTGGTACTGGAAGTTACATAATTGTGTGTGTGTGTGTGTGTGTAACACATGTTTTTAATAGGAACAGAAACCCACAATATTTTTCTCTGTGGCAAAACATTGTAAGCATTAGGTTTTCATTACTTTTTCATGGAAACTTTAATATGACAGAACTGAGAGCTTCAAGGAAATAATTCCAAAAAGATCTATTTGGAACCAGAAGTCCTTTTCGGAAAAAGATGTTGGAAGCCCCGAGTCGGCTACGTGCCTGGCCTCCGACGAACAGTCCTTTGTGAGTAAGGGTGGTAGATCCAGTTCTGGCAACCTCAGACGTGGATGATTAGACCCTGCCACGCTTCTGCAGACCTTTAATTTAGTCTGTAACCTGATGCTTCACTGACCCCACACTCTCTCTGCCACGCTAGCACACAGTGGAATTGCTGGCACTCTGGATTGAATTTTTTTTCCCCTCCCATCAATTAGAACGTGTTTGCATAGGTTACAGGGTACAGTTATATTTTTAGCTCAGTATTCTAAGAAATACCTCTGACCACAAGGAGAGTAGCCTTAGTGAGCCTGCCTCGTAAATAGCCTTATTTCATTGTGCTGTGTTAATTTCCCAGTGAGTCAACTGTCTAGAAATAATTGTCACAGAGTATTAAGATTGGAAGACACTTTAGAAGTCATCCACATTTTAATCATTTCTTTCTACAGATAAATATCTTAGCACTCATTGCCACAATCCAAACTTTGAGAGCAGAATTTGAATTTTATATTCTTCCCAGTTCTTTTCATAATGAGGATTTCATTCATTGGATATGAATTTATATATGAGTTCAACAATGTAGCAATGGCAATGAAGTAGAGTGCAAATCTCAGCTCGATTTCCAAGAAAATTCCAAGTCGTGGCACTAGAGGCGACGGAGGTCATCTACGAAGGCAGCGAACTTCTCTAAAGTGGCATCCTTGGTGTTTCATTGCGTTGGGTGGGGTCTGATTCAGCTGGCTGCCGGGAGGGAAAGCGGATCACACTGAGACAGATGAGATGAGAGGGAGAGTGAGGGGAAAAGCGAGTGAAGGGCATGAATTACATCACTCAGAGATGGCTAGCAGACCTTTCCCAAAATAATGGCAATAATGGTTGGAGCTTCTAGCCCCGCCAAGGCCCACTGAATTTAAGTCTTGACCTTTGGAAATCCTGCTTTTTGAGACTTCCATCTTTTAAGATCTTCTGTCTAGAAGATCTACTTTGCCAAGACCCTAGTGCTGAATGTTTTTCTTCTCTCACTAGTTTCAGAAGAATTCATCCTTATCTATGGACCATGAGAGGATTGAATTCGCTCTCAAGAGACCGTATAGAATAGAGAAGTAATCTTGCTAGTACCACAATTTGCACAGTCATGAATTACGTTAGCCGGAAGCTGGGTTGCAAGCAGAGTTGCTGGGACTTGACTGGTGCTTGGATATGGACTGAGGATGTCCCAAGTGGTGGCTTATCCCACTGCACCACAATGCCTGCCCCTGCAGGGAACTTGTAAGTAGGAGTACTTTCTAAAATAATGATAAAAACCTGATATGGTAAATACATAAGCTGGTCATAGTCATTCATCATCATTATCAGGTATTACAGACTCACATAATTGAGTGCTGTATTTTATATGCTGGCAGCACAGTAGACGTGCTTACGCCAGCATTGCCACACACAAGGTCATGCATTGTGCTGCAACCTTGGTGACAAGAATTTTTCAGCTCCATTATAATTTCCTGGGACCATCATCATTCATGCATGTGGTGACTAAAGTTTCATAAGGCAGTGCATGGCTATTCTTTTCACACATTAAGGAAATATCTTCACCTTGTGAGGTAGCCATTGCTACCCTTTTGTGATTCAGAGAAGTTAGCATCTTGACCAGGAATGTACATGGCTTCTAAAACCCACATTACTTTCTTAACAAGTGCGCCCTGTTGACTCTCCAGTAGGTGGTGTGCTCATTTTGTGATGTTGGAGGTGTTTTCTAATTCTGAAGACTTTATAGAGTCTTTGTGTGTTTCTATATTTCTTTTAGGTGTTTTCAATATGTGGAACTCAACAATATCACATAGATTCAATGATTAAAGACAACTATTGAGATTAAAATATGTTTTTCAAGTGGAGTTAATCCTCAACAATCAAAATGTCTTTAAAATTAATGTTCTTTATTATTTTGTGAAATTGTGATGATTCATATTCATAAGATGACTAATTTGTACACATTCCATTGTTCTCAACAACTGAGTTTCTGTTGTGTGATAAAATTTCCTTCAAAGCTTTTAAAATTCTGGCTCTTAGTGTAGATCATCTACTTTAGCGTCATCCTGCTTGGGCAGATATAAATTAAACTGTTAATGAAATTTTAAAATTTATCTATTATTTATTTTTTAATTGACTTACTTTTAAAAGCATTTGTTTGAAAGGAAGAGTGACAGAGAGAGGGCATCCATTCACAGGTTTATTCCTCAAATGCCTGCAACAACTAGGGCTTGGCCAGACTGTAGTCAAGAGATCAGAAACTCAATTTGGATCTTCAACATGTCTGGCAGGGGCCAAGTACTTGAGCCCTCGCCTTCCTCCTAGGGTGCACATTAGTAGGAAGCTAGAATCAAAAGCAGACCTGGCATTCATACCTTGGATATGAAATGTGGGCATCTAAGTAACATCTTAACTACTGCACCAAACGCCCACTCCCTAAAATGTTACTTACTACTTTATTAGGATATACTTTCTTTGATGTTTCCTTAATGCCACAGTTGGGAAGGGATGGAATTTGTTTTGCTTTGAAAGTGTGTAAATATTTGGCCATATTTTCTATGAATATCATTTCAGGATGGTAGAGGGCTGACTTAGAAAAATTTTTTTTGTAAAAATAAGCATTAGTCTGATGAGGTTGAGAGCTATAGCCCTATACAAAATGTTCTTAACTGAGTGTCACACAAGTATAACAAGCATAGCCGTAGTGGAGTTTTCCCTTTAGTTTCAGGAATTTATACATTTTAACATGCTGCTTTCAACTTCGGTTATTCTGCATGATCAGCATCGAGTGCATTGTCTGCTGCTATCACTGAATACCCGAGATGAGATCATTTATAAAGAGAAAAATTTATTTTGGCTCAACGTTCTAGAAGTCCAAGAGCTTGCCACCAGCATCAGCTAGCTTCTGGTGAGGGCTTGGTGCTGTTTCAGACATGGCGGAAGAGCAGAGTGCCAGCAAACATGTGAGGAAGTGAGAAAGCATGAGCGTGAACTTGCTGGGCCTGACTCTGCCTGCTCTCATGGTCAGTCATCCAGTGCTGAGAGAGTGGGAGAAAAGCTTTCATTCATTCTTAATGTCTGTTAAACATCCCAGCACCTCGGGGCTAAGCTCCAACGTGAGTTTTGGTAGAAACAAACCATAGCAAGCATTCATTTGTACATGAATAGCTGCTGTATTGGAATTGCATCTTGAAGCCTCTACCTTGGGGGAAGGTAGAATTCTCTTTCTCTTTACCACCGTTCTCCCATTGTGCTTATCTTCATATCCTCAAAGGCAGAGTTTATCTCTGATTTAGGAGGCTCATTGAAAACCTTTGAAAGGCACCACTGCCAGGTCCAGAGGGTACAACTGGTCCCAGGTCAAACCCTTGGCATGGGCCAGCTTCCAGGATGCCACTGGGAATGGGGGAGGCACTGCATCTTAGAGAATATATTGTAATTGCCTCATGAAATTTTACTTTAAATTCTCAAGTAAGTTCTTGTAACTTAATACTTTTCCCATAATGCTTAATTAGTTAAGTTTTTTTTTTCCTGTCAAAAGCCATACTCTCCATTAGCATACTTTAATACTTTATCACTGTTTAAATACTTTATTGTTATTTACGTACTTTATCAATGTTTGACACTGGTTTCTGGGAAACCACCTAGGCAGAAAGAGGTAAGCGTATTGGAGTATAATATTTAAATTTATTTAGAAACATTATGTTTATAAATAGGCTTATGAAAGGGGTAAAGAAGTATGTCAGGCAATTGCTTTCTTGTATTTTTGGATTGGAAAAATGCAGCAGAGTATAAAGATGAATATCAAAGCGACTTCCAAGCCCATCAGTCAGAGATGACCACATCTAACATTTTGGTAGAACTCCTACAGTTTTTAAATATATGTGTGAGTATGTATTTATATGAGTTTTGTTGTTACAGAGCTGAGTTTTTCTTTTTTTTTTTTTCTTTCTTTTTTTTTTTTTTACAGGCAGAGTGGACAGTGAGAGAGAGAGACAGAGAGAAAGGTCTTCCTTTGCCGTTGGTTCACCCTCCAATGGCCGCCGCGGCTGGCGCGCTGCGGCCGGCGCACCGCGCTTTTCCGATGACAGGAGCCAGGAGCCAGGTGCTTTTCCTGGTCTCCCCATGGGGTGCAGGGCCCAAGCACCTGGGCCATCCTCCACTGCACTCCTGGGCCACAGCAGAGGGCTGGCCTGGAAGAGGGGCAACCGGGACAGAATCCGGCGCCCCGACCGGGACTAGAACCCGGTGTGCCGGCGCCGCAAGGCGGAGGATTAGCCTGTTGAGCCACGGCGCCGGCCAGCTGAGTTTTTCTATGCATTCTGGTTTTTTTGGAACCTACTTTAAAAAATTTACCAATGTATCTGGGGCTGGCGCTGTGGTGTAGCTGGTTAATCCTCCACCTGTTATGCCAGCATTCAGTATGGGCACCAGCTTGAGTCCCAGCTATTTCACTTCTCATCCAACTCCCTGCTGTGTGCCTGGGAAGGCAGCGGAGGATGGCCCAGGTGCTTGGGCCCTGGAAGAAGCTCCTGAATTTGGCCTGGCCCAGCCTTGGCCATTGCAGGCTATTTGGGGATTGAATCAGTGATGAAAGATCTCTCTCTCTCTCTCTCTCTCTTTCTCTGTCTCCCTCCCTCTCTCTCTCTGTAACTCTGCCTTCAAATAAATTTTAAAACATTTACTAATGTATCATAAGTATTACCTATGCTATTGAGAATTTTTCTTTCACTATCTGGATTATATTTTATGTGTTCACTTTTCTTCTGTGTATGCATTAGTTTATCTTTACTATGATAAAATATCCAAGACAAACTACTTATGAAGGAAGGAGGTTTATAATGGCTTACAGTTTTGGAGGTTCACAGTCCAAGATCAGGTGGACCCCATTGCTTTGGCCACCTGGTGAGGCTGACAAATGACAGTGGTGGAGATGTACAACTGAGGGATCATTTAGTGAGTCAGAAAGCAGAGACAGTGGCTGCATCTGACCCTCCGGCTTTACCCTCTCGTGAGCACCATCTCTGAGGGCACTCCCTGCCACAGCCTAAGGCCCTCTCATTACATCCACCCCCTAAAATCCATAACAGGGCTATATTTCCTCCTGTCTTAATACCATGAACTTACAATTTTGTGGTTTAAATGTTTACGTGAGTTCAGGAGACATATTCTATTCTAATCATAGCACTCAGACACATACCATATTAAAAATCAAATGTATCATTACAATCCATTATTGCTATCTTTAGCATTCTTGTTTATTCATTTATATGCTTGTTTTCCCTAATCAGTGGCAGGAGGAAATGTTTTTTTTTTTTTTTTAACCAATTTTCCTCCTGTAAAATGGGAAATTTGGCACACTTACGACCTCACTTTTCTCCAGCTCTCACATTTCCAAGTTTTTTGTTGATATAATCAAGGATTATTAAAAGCAAATTTGTCATCACTATTTATAAATTTTTAAAAGTAGGTTATGTATTTTCTAATTATATAATAACTTTTGACATTCTCTTTAATGCTTTGAGACAAGATTTGACTAAGTTTCTTTAGACTTAGCTCTGTTTAAATTGTTCCCTGTGGACATCAATTCAGTTATATTTCCTCCTTCCTTAAGCTCAAATCATAACTAACTTTTTAAAGATTTAGTTACTTATTTGAAAGGTAGAGCTTCAGAGAAAAGAGGGAGAGAGAGGTAGAGAGTGGGATAGTCTAGCTGCTGGTTCATTCCCTAAAGGACTACAACAGCCAGGGCTGGACCAAGCTGAAGCCTGGAACTTCATCCAGGACTCCCACGTGGATGGGAGGGGCCCAAGCATGTCCTACTGCCTCTCCAGAGGCATTAGCAGGGAGCTGGATTGAAAGAGGGGCACCAGGGACTTGAAGCAGTGCTCATATGGAATGTTAACATCACACTGATCTACCCCATACCTAATTGAAATATTCAAGTAACTGTTAAGCCATGAGTACCTGAGAATTTCATCAGGAATTTTTTTCATCTATGCCAATGCATAGATAAGAATGTTTTTTGTTTCATGAAAAATGCTTGGGCCACAGTCTTTACCGTCCATGTTCTCTAGGTAGTGCTCCATAGAATTCCAGCATTAGAGCTGCAGAACAAGAGACGGACTGAGGTCTGTCTGCTTACTGTTTCTTTGTAGGTGATCTGGCTTCCAGTATGGACATTTAAATCATTGTTTTCTTTTCTCAAATACTAAGCTTTTTTATTTTTTAAAAAGATTTTATTTATTTATTTGAGAGGTAGAGTTACAGACAGTGAGAAGGAGGGATAGAGAAAGGTCTTCCTTCCACTGGTTCATTCCCCAAATGGTAGCAATGGCCAGAGCTGCGCCGATCCAGAGCCAGGAGACAGGTGTTTCTCCCTGGTCTCCCATGCGGGTGCAGGGGCCCAAGCACTTGGGCCAACTTCTACTGCTTTTCCAGGCCACAGCAGAGAGCTGGATTGGAAGAGGAGCAGCCAGGACTAGAACTAGTGCCCATATGGGATGCTGGCGCTGCAGGCAGAGGATTAATCTACTGTGCCATGGCACTGGCCCCCAAATACTAAACATTTTAACCTGACTACATCATTGTGATAATTTGTTTTATTAATATATTTTTAGAGATTTATTTATTTATTTGAAAGGTAGAGTTACAGAGAGGCAGAGAGAGAGAGAGAGAAAGAGAGAGAGAGAGAGAGATGGTTCCATCCAATGTTTCACTCCCCAGATGGCCCCAATGGCCAGAGCTGGGCCGATCCAAAGCCAGGAGCCAGGAGATTCTTCCAGGTCTCCCACGTGGGTGCAGAGGCCGAAGCACTTGGGTCATTTTCTACTGCTTTCCCAGGCCAGAGCCGAGAGCTGGATCAGAAGTGGAGCATCTGGGACTTGAACTGGCGCCCATTCAGGACGCTGTCACTGCAGGCAGTGGTTTTTCCTGCAATGACACAGTGCTGCCCCCACGTTTTATTAATTTTGCTGCTACTCTAGTGGCAATTTAGCTTTGAAGACTTAAATCTTTTTTTTTTCCATTTTCTTTTCAAAATCTTTAAAAAATTTTTTTGACGGCCGGCGCCGTGGCTCAACAGGCTAATCCTCCGCCTTGCGGCGCCGGCACACCGGGTTCTAGTCCCGGTCGGGGCGCCGGATTCTGTCCCGGTTGCCCCTCTTCCAGGCCAGCCCTCTGCTGTGGCCCGGGAGTGCAGTGGAGGATGGCCCAGGTGCTTGGGCCCTGCACCCCATGGGGAGACCAGGAAAAGCACCTGGCTCCTGGCTCCTGCCATCGGACAAGCGCAGTGCGCCGGCCGCAGCGCGCCAGCCGCGGCGGCCATTGGAGGGTGAACCAACGGCAAAAGGAAGACCTTTCTCTCTGTCTCTCTCTCTCACTGTCCACTCTGCCTGTAAAAAAAAAAAAAAAAAAAAAAAAAAAAAAAAAAAAATTTTTTGAGAGGCAGAGAGAGAGAAACAGAGAAAGATAGTGATCTTCCATCTGCTGGCTCACTCCCCAAATTTCAGCAACAGCCAAGGCTGGGCCAGGCTGAAGCCAGGAGCCTGAAGCTCCATCTGGGTTTCCTATGTGAGTGGCAGAGACCCACGTGCTGAGTCATCACCTGCTGCCTCCCAGGGTGTACATCAGCGAGAAGCTAGAATGCAAAGCAGAGCTGGGACCCTAGCAGAACTCAGGCATCTTAATATGGGATGTAGACATTCCAATCGGGCTTAACTGCTGTGCCAAACTCCTACCCCAAATCTTTTTTAAAAAAATTTGTTTGAAAGGTAGAGTTGAGAGAGGGAGAGAGAGAGACTTTGCATCTACTGATTCACTTGTCAAATGGTTGCAATGATGGGCCAGGCCAGGCTGAAGCCAGTAGCCTGGAACTCCATCCAGATCTCCACTTCTCCACTGCTCCACTTCTGATCCAGTTCACTGCTAATGTACCTGGGAAAACAGTAGAACACATGGCCCAAGAACCTGGGTCCCTGCCACTCATGTAGGAGACCCAGGTGGAGTTCCTGGCTCTTGACTTCAGACTGGCCCAGCACTGGCCATTGTGTCCAGTTGGGGAATGAACCAGTGGATGGAAGATCTCTTTCTCTCTCTCTCTTCCAGTTTCTATGTACCTGTGCCTTTTAAATAAATAAATCTTTTAAAAAAGAAAGAAAGATCTCCTTCTTTTGGAATAGTTAGCCCTCCACATTCATGCATTTATCCAATAGAGAATCAAAAATATTCAGAAAAAAGGTGCATCTGTACTGAATATGGAGAGACTGTTTTTTCTTTTTGTTATTTCCTAAACTTTACAAAAGTCATCTAGAGATGATTTAAAGTATATGGATTGGAGCAGGTGTTTGGTCTAACATGCAAGATGCCTGTGTGTCAAATCAGAGTCCCTGGATTCAATTCCTGGTTCCAGCTTCTCATTCCAGCTTCCTAGTTGTGTGGACCTTGGGAGGTAGTGGTGATGGGTCTAGTGACTGGGTTCCTGCTTCCATGTGGGAGACCACATTGAATTCCCAGGTACTGGCCCTGGCCCTGGCAGCCCTGGGCATTTGTGAAGTGAACCTAGTGGATGAGAGCTCTCTGTCTCTCAGATAAAAATAAAGAAGTGAGAGGCTGTGTGAGGTTATATGCAAATACTATGCCATTCTAAATAAGGGATGTGAGCATCCATGTAATTTGTTTTTTGTTTTTTTTTTTTTTTTTTTTGACAGGCAGAGTGGATAGTGAGAGAGAGAGACAGAGAGAAAGGTCTTCCTTTGCCGTTGGTTCACCCTCCAATGGCCGCCGCTGCTGGCGCGCTGCAGCCGGCACACCGCGCTCATCCGATGGCAGGAGCCAGGTGCTTCTCCTGGTCTCCCATGGGGTGCAGGGCCCAAGCACTTGAGCCATCATCCACTGCACTCCCTGGCCACAGCAGAGAGCTGGCCTGGAAGAGGGGCAACCAGGACAGAATCTGGTGCCCCGACTGGGACTAGAACCCGGTGTGCCGGTGCCGCAAGGTGGAGGATTAGCCTGTTGAGCCGTGGCGCCGGCCAAGTAACTCCATTTTTCTTTTTCTTTTTCTTTTTCTTTTTCTTTTTCTTTTTCTTTTTCTTTTTCTTTTTGGGTTAGGGGTGCCCTGTAACTCTTTTGGGACTCCTGTGGGATTCCCTACACGGCCCCCCACATTTTCTTTTTTATAAAATGCTGAAGCTTCATTAAAATAGAAACTTGTCCCAATGTTCAAACACTTTTATACATGGTCTTATTTTATTCTTAAAACTAATACAATTCCTGTGATGATTTATTCAGAAGGTTATGGATGAAATACTTTCCTAACACTAATTCTTTTCTTTCTTTCTTTCTTCCTTTCTTTCTTTCTTTCTTTCTTTCTTTCTTTCTTTCTTTCTTTCTTTCTTTCTTTCTTTCTTTTCTTTCTTTCTTTTCTTTCTTTCAGTTTAGTTTTCTTAGCCTTCTTTCCTTCACCTAGAAAGCGGGGTTTGAAATCCTGGAAGAAGATAGTATTTACCTCATAGAGCTGTAAAGATGACATGAGATAAGTGTAAAGGAATTGTCAGAACACAGATCGATGATAGTGGCCATGCAAGACATGGCCCAGACAGAGTGTGGCTCTAGAATATGCCTTCAGCAGTGAAACGCTGGGGACACAAAGAAATCAGCACCAGGAGTCTGAGGAGGAGTGGCCAGAGTGTCAGAGTCAGGCCAGGGGAGGCAAGGGAGTGAAGTCAGGCAATCTGAGGGAATGGAGCAATTTAAGATGAAAAGAACTGCCCTTGGTGTTGTGTATCAGGAGCCTGAAGAAATTACCACTGGGTTTACTGGTCAGCAGCTCAGTGGTCTCAGCCTCAGGCAGGTTCAGGAGAGAGCAGGCAGGAGGCAGGAGGCAGGCTGCAGTGGGTGATTAGATAGCAAAGTACAAGCTGCTAGTAAAAAATGTTCTCCGTGGGATAAAGGGAAATGATGGGGGGAGGAGAGATGATAGGCCAGTGGCTAAACAGATACCCAAGATACTCCAGATTGGGAAATAGCATGTGAATTTCACAGGATAATAACATAATGTTTAAATTTTACCTCTGTATTTCTTTGAGAGGGAGAGACAGCGCTCTCATCTGCTAGTTCCCCCGCTAAATGTGTGCAGTGGCTGGGGCTGGGCTAGGGCCAAATCTTGTGACCTGCTGCTCCAAGTTGGAGAACCAGGAAAGCTGTCGGTAGAATTCACTGAGTTTAGTTCTGAAGGCCCAAGCACCAGGAATTCTGACGCCCGAGGACAGGAGAAGATAGATGTCTTCACTGAAGCAGAGAGAGAGTTTGTGCTTCCTCTGCTTATTTGTTCTATCCAAGCCCTCAGCAGATTGGTCAATGCCCGTCCATTGGTGAGGATGGTCTCCTGCACTCAGTTTACTGATTCAAATGCTAGGCGCACCCACACAGAAATGCCCAGAAATATGTTTTACCTGCTATCTGGGTTTCTCTTAGCTCAAGCTGGCACATTAGATTTGTCATCAGAAGCAAACAATAAAGAAAATAAAGTAATTTTCTGATTATACTCCATGAGTCCGCTGTGCATGGTAAGAGTCGCATGTGTAAAACTGTCTATGATTTTTTAGTGATACACAGCTGACAGAAGACTTGAAGGAAAGGGCAGAGGTGGTTATTGTGGGAATTGATCTTTTTTCAGAAACGTCACAATAACTATTTTCATTTCTTAAAATGATGCTAGAAGCATTTTAATTAATCAATTTAAATATGCATTAGGTAATTTTAAAACGAGGTTTGCAATCTGTTCCACAGCTGGGGAAATGAGCTGAGATATTGCCTGTGTGTAATAAGCACAGAAGACAGTTTACTCCTTCTGTTTCCAGAGAATCATAGAAGCAATAAACGGCCAAGATTAATTGTTCACCATTTGTATTCTGTCACTGATCAATTAAAAAAATATGTGTTCCTGTAAAATAGCAAAGATGATGCCCATAAGCCAATAAACTCTAGAATAAACAAAAATGCTAATGGATTTCTCCTTTTAGCATTTGGGAATTTTAAAAGGGCTTTAAACTATTAGCTTCCAGATTATCTTCCCAGAATTTGCAGTGTTATTCAGTCAGTCTTTTAATGGTAAAGGAGTGACAAGAGGACAATCCAAATAGTGTTTCTATTAATGTGCCCCTAAGAGCTGAAAAACAACTTGGAAAACACATGCGTTCCTACTTCTGCTCTGCCAGCCAAGGCCTGGGGACCAGAGTAAGAAGTGGGGACCATGTTCTTTACGTAATCTGATGGCTCTCGACTACCACAAACTGTGCTGGCTTCCATTGCAAAGATGAAAGAGATTAGAAACTTTATTGTTTGGCTTGAGGGTCAGAAGATCAGACACTACAAGACTGAAGACAGAGTTAATTTAAGAATCATCCACAGCAGTGACTGACCTAGGTTCTTTGAAAAGAGATGTTAACTGTCCTTTCAAGATTTATCATTGGCAGAAAGCAATGGGCTTGCTTCTTGGTTTAGCTGTAAGACTTAAGTATGGAGATAAAGTTGAAAAATACAAGAGTTTAGTACCTGATAATGCCAAAAATGCTGACAATGCAACTAAATGTGCTGATCAATTAGGACGTAAATAATCCTGATTTGAAGGCTGGTGTGATGGCGTTGGCTAACCTTCAGGTTTAATGTCATGATGATTACCTGATAATGTTTAAGGCAATTCATGTTTTTGATTGAGGAGTGCCTGACACAGGATTCAGTTGCTAAAGCAAATCAAACGAAAGAGGGCTCCCGCGTTGCTTAGACAGACATGTTTTTGGTTTTGACAGAGCAGATGCAGTTCGTAATGAAGCTGCTCAAATGCTGCGATTGCGGAGTATAGAATTAAGGAAGCCATAGTAGCTGTTCAGGCTATTATTGCCGATCCAGAGACAGACCACAGACTGGGCTAAGTGTGAAGATGAGCACTTGAGGCTATCAGCTTCTCTCTGCCTTAGCACATTTGGGAACCACTTCTGTCGTCTGTTTGAAAGTAAAATGTTGGGGCCGGCGCTGTGTGTAGCAGGTAATGCCGCCGCCTGCAGTGCCCGCATCCCATATGGGTGCTAGTTTGAGACCTGGCTGCTCCACTTCCCATCCAGCTCTCTGCTCTGGCCTGGGAAAGCAGTAGAAGATGGCCCAAGTCCTTGGGTCCCTGCACCTGCATGGGAGACCTGGAAGAAGCTCCTGGCTTCTGGCATCAGATCAGTCCAGGTCTGGCCATAGTGGCCAATTGGGGAGTGAACCAGCAGATGGAAGACCTCTCTCTCTCTCTCTCTCTCTCTCTCTCTCTGCCTCTCCTCTCTCTGTATAATTCTGACTTTCAGGTAAAATAAATAAATCTTTAAAAAAAATGAAAATAAAATGCTACATTTTCACGGAAGGGATCCCAAGAAATTGACTGTGTTCTGAAGATTTATCACCATTGCTTTTTTTCTTAAATACAGTTTGGGAAAGTGGGGGTGGAAAAAGAAAACATTTGTGAATCGCACCCAAAGTATTTACACTGACAGAGAACAAGTCCAATTTGTTCGTTACAATGGGATTTTGGATCCATAGGTAGGATTTTAGACTGGCCTGAAAGACGGCAGAAAGGCGATGACTTGGTGTGGAACCAGTCTTCTAGTACTAATCTTCAGTGGTTCTAGAAGAAGTCCTTGCTGGCTTGTGCTGTGGCATAGTGGGTAAAGCCGCCACCTGCAGTGCCAGCATCCCATATGGATGCCAGTTTGAGTCCCGGCTGCTCCTCTTCCGATCCAGCTCTCTGCTATGGCCAGGGAAAGCAGTGGAAGATGGCCCAAGTCCTTGGGCCCCTGTACCCATGTGGGAGACCTGGAAGAAGCTTCTGGTTCCTGGCTATGGATTGGCACAGCTTCAGCCATTGTGGCCATCCGGGGAGTGAACCAGTGGATGGAAGACTTCTCTCTCTCTCTCTCTCTCTCTCTTCCTCGCTCTCTGTAACTCTGCATTTCAAATAAATAAATAAATCTTTAAAAAAAGAAGCCCTTGCTGTGCCTTTTGGATCTGCAGGGCAACGCTGTATTGCTCCAATGCTTTGTGCAATTCTTTGTTCAATGCTTTGTGCAATTCCTTTAGTGTTGTGTGAAGAGCAAGAGGGAGTAGAAGTGGGCTATTTCAATAGGTAGTTAGATAACTTAGTAGTTGTGTGGCCTTGACACATTCTGTGTCCTACTATTGCTTTTTCCTAGCGGTAAGCAAAATTCTAAGCTCTTTCCCAAGATTCCCACCTACTAAGTCAAGTTCCCAGCTCCCGGCTTCAGCCTGGCATAGCTGTGGCCATCATGGACATCTGGGGAGTGATTCCATGTCTCCCACGTGGGTGGCAGGAGCTCAAGTACTTGGGCCATTTCATGCTGCTTTTCCAGGTGCATTAGCAGGGAGCTAGTTCAGAACTGGAGCAGCCAGGATTTGAACCAGTGCTCATCACAGGCAGCTTAACCTGCTGTGCCACAACGCCAGCTCCTACGCTTATCTTTGAATTCCATTTTTCTATGTACTTTTTGAAGTTTCTTTGTATTTATTCAGGGCTTACTTGTGTTACAGTGGAAATGAGGTGAGTTTTCCTAATCAGTTCAGTGTTCTTAATTGACTAGAAGTCCTTAAATTCATTTTGTGATCTTCCCCCAATAATTCTTAAAAATTTTTATTGGAATTACATGAATATACAGATTAATTTGGAAGAAATTTACATTTTAAAGATTTATTTATTTATTTGAAAATCAGTGTTATACAGAGATAAGGAGAGGCAGAGAGAGAGAGAGGTCTTCCATTCGCTGGTTCACTCCCCAGTTGGCTGCCAATGGGCCAGACCTTCTCCGATCTGAAGCCAGGAGCTAGGAGCTTCTTCTGGGTTTCCCACGCAGGTGCAGGGACAAGGACTTGGGACATCTTCTACTGCTTTCCCAGGCCATAGCAGAGAGCTGGATGGGAAGTGGAGCAGCCAGGTTTCGAACTGGCACCCATATGGGATGCGGGCACTGCAGGCAGCAGCCCTACCTGCTACGCCACAGGGCTGGTCCCAGAAATTCACATATTTAAAATCTTGAATTCTATCTATGAGGTTGTTGTATATCTCACTATTCATTATAGACCCCTTTTAATGTCCTACTGAAATTGTGTAATGAAAAGATAGATGTTGTATAGTGATTGTTAAATTTAGTGCTATGTTTTATACTTTCTTTATTCCTCTGTATCATTCTTGGCTTGTTGAATAACTGTGAGTAAATTACCTAAACATTCCTGTTGAACTGCTTAAGTACCTTTTTTTTTTTTTTTTAGATTTATTTACTGGGGGCCGGCACTGTGGCTCAGTAGGTTAATCCTCTGCCTGCAGTGCTGGCATCTCATATGGGCGCTGGTTCTAGTCTTGGTTGTTCCACTTCCAATCCAGCTCTCCGCTATATCCTGGGAAAGCAGTATTAGATGGCCCAAATCTTTGGGCCCCTGCACCCATGTGAGAGACCAGGAAGAAGCTCCTGGCTCCTGGCTTCGGATTGGCGCAGCTCTGGCCATTGCAGCCATTTGGAGAGTGATCCAGTAGAAGGAAGAACTTTCTCTCTGTCTCTCCCTCTCACTGTAACTCTATTTCTCAAATAAATCTTTTAAAAAAAAGATTTTTTAAAAGATTTATTTATTTATTGGCAAGGCGTAGTTACAGACAGGCAGAAGCAGAGAGAGAGAGAGGTCTTCCATCCACTGGTTCACTCCCCAGATGGCCGCAATGGTTGGAGGTGTGCTGATTGGAAGCCAGGAGCCAGGAGCTTCTTCCAGGTCTTCCACGTGGGTGCAGGGGCCCAAGGACGTGGGCCATTTTCTTGTTTTCCTAGGTCACAACAGATCGCTGGACTGGAAGAGGAGCAGCCAGGACTCAAACTGGTGCCCATATGGGATGCTGGCACAGCTGGTGCCACAGCACCAACCCCTAAGTACTATTTTTATATCAGGAAGTCAATTGTTCAGTATAAAGCAACAAACATGCTAAATAGTTCAGTTACCATTTTCATTTATTAGTCATAACCTATTGTTCAAGAAGTTTAAAACGTACATATATAAAAATCATTCAAAATACACATAAATCAAACTTTTGAAATGTAAGAAAACCACTGAAATTGCAACTGGCTACACAGTGGTAAACTGAAATTAATATGTGAGAGTAGTTTAAAATGGAATTCAAAGGTAAACCTATTTTGGTGCAAAACAATTTTCAAATCCATGCATAGCTCTTTTCATAATAGACATTTTTCATGAATATTTGAAGATCTCTTATGCCTGAATATCAAATTTTTTTTTACCAGAATACACATACCTTTTAATTCAATTTTCTATATAATTTTTGAATTACCCTCATGTATGATTTTGTTACTTGATGCAGGCTAGATCAGGATTTTTTAAAATTTTATTTATTTATTTGACAGGTAGAGTTAACAGACAGTGAGAGAGACAGAGAGAAAGATTTTCCTTCTGTTGGTTCATTCCTCAAATGGCCACCACGGCTGGAGCTGCGCCGATCTGAAGCCAGGAGCCAGGTGCTTCCTCCTGGTCTCCCATGCGGGTGCAGGGGCCCAAGCACTTGGGCCATCCTCCACTGCCTCCCCGGGCCACAGCAGAAAGCTGGACTGGAAGAGGAGCAACCGGGGCTAGAATCCGGCGCCCATGTGTGATGCTGGTGCCGCAGGCGGAGGAGGATTAACACCAGCCCCCTAGATCAGAATTTGTAAAACTGTTGGTTGAAAGTAACCTGTGGAATTTTGAGCAGACCGAGGTCTCTAGCTGGACTCGGAGCACAGCCTTAGGCAAAAACCTGGAGCGAACTGGGTGATCTTCATCTCTAGGCTATGTGGACAGTCGGCTCAGGCATAAGAGATGCAAATTCCCAAAGAGTCGTCATAGAGCCATCAGCGGCCACTCTGAGTCGAATGCTCCTTTCCACACAGACCGTGAATGCAAATCTAAAAAAAAGCCTTTCGGCAGCTGTCCAGCAGGATGGAGACCACGTGCGGTTCTTTTTTCACAAGCGCCACGATGTAATCAGTGCATTGCTACTGCATGCAGAGACTTATTGATTCAATGCTGCACCGTTTATCAATGCAGATACTTAGGGCTGGAAGGGACCTCAGAGATTCAGGATATATAAACTAAAGATGAGTATCAGAATCCTTTCGTGGAACATTTGCAAAAATACCCGTGAAACATTCTGATTTAGCAGGTCTGGAATGTGGCTAAGTAGGGGCGTTGGGCAAAGTTTCCTGGATATTCTGATGCATGCTTCTGGTTAAGAGTCATTTTTCTGGTCTAACTCTTTAGTAGTATGGATAAGAGAGTTTTCTTGGAAGGAGGAAAATTGCTTTTAATTTAAGATTGCCTTGGTTAGCAGAGGTGGTTAGAAAATTTAAGCCTCAATAATTCCATTTCTCCTGTTCTTTCTGAACTCATATTTCAGCACCGTTAAGTTGTAATTTAGTTTCTGACTTAATGACTTGGACCTTTATTTTCCAAACAAATCGCTGTTTTTCTATAACGTAGATGAATGAACAACGCTCCACACTGTGTTTTGGGTTCAGAAATTGTGAGAAGCAGTTTAATGATGATAATCCAAGTTAGTTGTTAGCAGCTGCAACAGAGAGACAGCATACAAAGCTGCTGGGTCTGATGCTGGAAACCACAGTGAAGTTTATGTTGTCCATGGGACAAAGTAAGAGTTTAGAAACTCACAAATTTATTTTTCATGCATGTGCATCTGAATTAATGAATAGCATATACAATTTACAAGCTGGGCTCATCTCCCAGTGTGGACATGATTAATACCTTTTCTAATCAGATTTTTGAAACGTAGTTCATATATCTTTAAGTTTGCACAAATATAAAAGTTTACTTTTTCAGATGGGTGAAGCAGGCATCCTTTCCTGGGGAGAAATCCCACAGAAGTGGAGTGGCATTCGGTGCAGTGATTGAAACCCTGCTCCCCATATCAGAGTGCCTCAGTTAGAGTCTGGGTTCTGCTCTTGACAATGCACACACTTTTGGAGGTGATGATGAGGGACAAGTAATTGGGTCCCTGCCACTTGTGAGAGGTCTAGATTGAGTTCCTGGCTCCCAGTTGTGGGCTGGCCCAGCCCTGGATGCTGTGGGCATTGGGAAGTGAACCACTGTCTCTCTGTCTTTTAAATAAATAAAAATTTGAAAAAAAAAAAAAAGAAACATCACAGAGAAATCTCTCATTTGGGAGAGAGAAAAGAGCATAGTTCAGATCATCCACCTTACTTAATTGGTAGCTAACCAAGGCTGCCTTTTCATTCATTGGGTCCCACATTCAGCTTCCCTAGTAGCAGAGAACTAGATGTTAAATAACATAGGATCTGAATAAGTGTTTTCGATTTAAGTGACTTGCTTTATAATCTACCTTTTTTAAAAAAGATTTATTTATTTATTTGAAAGTTGGAGTTACACAGAAAGAGGAGAGGCAGAGGCAGAGAGAAAGAGAGAGAAAGAGAGAGAAAGAGAGAGAGAGAGAGAGAGAGAGAGAGAGAGGTCTTCCATCCCCTGGTTCACTCCCCAGTTGGCTGCAACGGCCGGAGCTGCGCCAATCCGAAGCCAGGAGCCAGGAGCTTCTTCCAGGTCTCCCACGCAGGTGCAGGGGCCCAAGGACTTGGGCCATCCTCTACTGCTGTCTCAGGCCATAGCAGAGAGCTGGAGCAGCCAGGACACGGACTGGTGCCCATATGGGATGCCGGCACTGCAGGTGGTGGCTTTACCGGCTACGCCACAGTGCCGGCCACTATAATCTGCTTTTATTAGAACCAATTCACTTTTTAAAGGAAATTATAGCTTTAATTTCACATTTTCCTTTCTCAAAAAGGAACTTAGACTGTTCGCTTTTTAAAATGGTTTATTTATTTTAAAGGAAGAGTAACACAGAGAGAGAGAGAGAGACAGAGAAAGCATGTGTGTGGGAGGGGCCAGCGCTGTGGTGTAGCGGGTAAAGCCTACGTCTGCAGTGCCCGCATCCCATATGGGCACCAGTCCGTGTCCTGGCTGCTCCAGCTCTCTGCTATGGCCTGAGACAGCAGTAGAGGATGGCCCAAGTCCTTGGGCCCCTGCACCCACATGGAAGACCCAGGAGAAACTCCTGGCTCCTGGTTTCGGATCAGTGCAGCTCCGGCTGTTGCGGCCAGTTGGGGAGTGAACCAGCAGATGGAAGATTCTCTCTCGCCTTCCCCCCTCCTCTTGCTGTGTAACTCTGACTTTCAAATCAATAGATAAATCTTAAAAAAAAAAAAAAAAGAAAGAAAACGTGTTAGGCAGGGTGTTGATGGGTGAGGTAAGGAGATATCTTTCATCTGCTGGTTCACGCCACAAATGGCTGCAATGACTGGGGCTGGACCAGGGTGAAGCCAGGAGCCAGAAATTCCATCTGGGTCTCCCACCTGGGTGGCAGGGGTCCAAGCACTTTGGCTGTCACCCACTGCCTTCCTTGGCATATAAGTAGAGAGTTGGATTGGATGTGGAGCATCCAAGACTCACACTGGCATTCAGATATGGGATGCTGGCATTGCAGGCAGTGGCTTAACCCACTGTGCCACAATGCTAACCCCTCATCCACTGTTTTACAAAGGAGGAAACTTGCTAGGGTCAATTCTTGATTTTTAGTGACCTTCCCTTTAGCCGTTTTTTGGCTTATGATTAAAAGCATAGATACTTAATAAACTGCTGTGTATTCAATGAGAGAGTCAGTATGGGATTTTCATGTTTCAGAAACACTTGGTTAAGGTTTAGGAGCTTTTTGTGCTGTTCTCCAGTGTTTCTGGCTTTTTTCCCTCTGGTATTGCATTTCCTGAACAACATGTGGTTGGGCATCTTGTGAGCAGAATTATGTCACTGCTGGGGTGGCCACTGTGGTGCAGCGGGTTAAGCTGCTGCTTGGGACACCTGAATCCCGAATCAGATTGAGTTGCCTCTCTGCTTCAGATCCAGCTTCCTGCTCTTGCTCCTGGGAAGTAGCGGATGACTGTCTGAGTACCTGGATCTCTGTCATCCATGTGGGAGATCTGGATGGAGTTCCTGACTCCTGGCAGCCCTGGCTGTTGCAGCCATTTGGGGAGTGAATCAGCAGATGGAAGATCTCTCTGTCTCTCTCTCTCTCTAATCTCTCTGTCTCTCCCTTTCTTTCTGTCACTCTACCTTTCAAATAAATAAATGTGCTTTAAAAGAAGTGCGTCACTGCAGAATAGGAGGTTTCAAAAAATTCTCAAATGACAAATAACAATCGTATGTATTTATGGTGAAGAATATGATGTTCTCTTATGAGTTTGCAGTGTGTAATGGTTAAATCAAGATGGTTAACAAATCCAGAGTAGGGGTTTTTAATCCATGATATGAGACTCTCTGGCATCTATGTTGGCTGCCTCCTTGGCCCATGTCCCTGAATGGTGATATGTAATGTTTCCTGTTGAACCAGAATGGATGTTTAGTATAAGTGAGAAAACCTTTTTGTTTTAAGTCACTGAGATTTTGGAGTTACTGGTAACTTAGGGTTACAGATCTGCTAACTAATGGGTGTTTTCTTGAAAGAAAAATAATGCTTCCAATTTAGTCTATCACATTAAAGGGAAATGAAGAATTTAGTAACACATGTGGCACTTTAGGGTAAAGTGTGATACAGAAAGTTTGCTTACTGAGAATATCTTTTTTTGGGAGGGGTTATGTTTCTGTATTGCTACCCAGGTTCCCTGTTTTTAAATTGGGCCATGCTGAAGCCAGGAGCCCGGAAGTCCACCCAAGTCTCCCATGTGGGTGACATGGGACCCAGGTACTTGTGCCTCATCTTCCTCCCAAGGTACATATTAGCAAGAAGTTTGATGGGAAGTGGACCTGGGACTTGAACCCAGAGCACTCACATTTTGGGTGTCCCAAAGCAGGATCTTAACCACAGTGCCAAGTGCCCACCCAAGAGCCCTTTCTAATTGCGATCAGGATTCAGTGAAATAAGTCAACAGCTTTGGGTCCTGGTCCTTATGTTGCCACTGCACGACCTTCACCTGTCTGGGTCTCAGGACACTCACTCTTCTATAAATAGGCGCTGAGACAAGCTGTCTTGTATGCTTTCCGAGCTCTGCTAATCTGTAATTCCAGGAACCAGGGTGACATGCTGCTGGCTGTTTTGGGTCAGGGCTCTCAAACACAATTTTAAAGTAGTATAGGAACCATGTCTATACATATTTTGGTGTAATAATTCAAGGAAAAATTGGTGCTTAAGTCACCCAAAGCCTGAATGTCCCAGAATGCCCTATATTGTACTTTCAGAGCCCCATTTTTTGGTTAGTACAAGCCACAGTTTTTAAAAATATACTTTCCAGGTTTTTCTAATATTTAAATGGATTATCCTTGTATTTAAGAACTTTTTCTCCCTCTAACATTCAGAAAACGTTTCCCAAGGGTGTAGTGGAATTGTGCCTTTTTTAAAAAATTTTTTTGAACATTTGAAACTCAGAGACAGAGAGAGATCCATAGAGATGAAATAGATACAAAGAGAGAAAGAAACACACATGGAGAGGCAGGGCTCCGGTTAACTGGTTCACCCCATAAATGCCCACAAGGGCTGGGCCTGGGCTGGAGCTGAATATAGGAGCCATGGATGCAATCCAGCTCTCCCACATAGGTTGCAGGAACCCAACTGTTTGAGCGATCACTGCAGCTCTCTGGGACCCATGTTGGTGGGAAGCTGGAATTGGGAGCTGGAGCTAGGAACCGAACCCAGGCACTTCGATGTGTGGGATGCAAGCATCTTAAATGCTAGGCCAGGGGCCAGCATTGTGGCACAGTGGGTTAAGCCTCCTGGCTTTGGCTTGGCCCAGCCCCAGCTATTGTTGACATTTGGGGAGTGAACCAGCAGATGGAAGATCTCCCCTCACCCCCCGTCTCTGTCTGTCTGTAACTCTGCCCTTCAAATAAAAAAAAAAAATCTTTAAAAAAATCGCTAGGCCAACCATTTATCCTTTTGCCTGTTTTTTTAAAAAAAAATAATTTAATTCCATTTATTTGAATGACACACACTCTCTCTCACAACACAGATAGCTCATATCTGCTGATTCTCTCTCAGATGCCTGAATCAGCCAGAACTGGACCAGATTGAAGCCAGGAGACAGGAACTCAATCCAGGTCTCCCACTGAGTGTCAGGAACCCACCTACTTGAGCCATCACTTGCTGCCTCCCAGGGTGCACATCAGGAAGCTAGACTCTAGAACAGAGCAGGGACTCAAACCCAGTTACCCCAATGTGGACGTTGGTGTCCCAGCTGCTGTGCCCAATACCTGTCCTGTGCCTCTGCTTTTTAAGTGTCTGACATTTCTCGTAGAGATGTGGATGCCACGGTCTACTAGTTTTCATGATATTTGTTACTTTCTCTAAATTTTCCTTACTCTTCCTGAGTTCTAAGACCTTGGAAACATATTGCTAGGCTCAGCATGAATTGCCTTCCCCTTCATTTTTTTTTTTAAGATTTATTTATTTATTTCTATTTATTAGAAAAGCAGAGTCACACACACACACACACACACACACACACACAGAATCTTCCATCTGTTGGTTCATTCCCCGAATGGCCACAACAGCCGTGGTTGGGCCAGGTCAAAGCCAGGAGCCAGGAACTCCATCTTGGTCTGCCATATGGGTAGCAGGACCTCAAGCACTTGGGCCATCATTCACTGCTTCCCAGGCGCGTTAGCAGAGAGCAGGATCTGAAGCAGACTAACTGGGACTTTAACTGCCACTCTGGTATGGGATGAAAGTGTCCCAAATGGCAGCTTAACCAACTGTGCCACAAAACCTGCCCCTTGCTCTGGCTTTGTGACTTCTGTCTTCTCAGAGCCAGAAGTAAGCTGGCCACAGATCTACAACGACATAGGCCTTACAGAGTGGTGTCATCTAAATTACATTAATTTCATTGCTATTCCAGCGTATTGGTAAAGGGACTGAATGAGCTATGAAAGCCTGACCAGTTGTCTGCTTCTAGGTACACACTCTTCAGGATTGTTCTTTTTTTTTTTTTGCTTATTACTTTTCATACTGCAGTTTGCTAATACAGTTAGTATTGTAGCATGATGTTCTATCTTAGGAAGGTTTTAGATGATGGTGGAGTTACTGATAATGATTCTTGGTTGTAAAACATACCTTTACAGAATCAGAAACTATCTGAAAATATAAAACCTATTCAATTATACTGAGCTCTCACACCTTGTTTTAATTCAATGGCAAATCATATGCTTTTTATGTGAAACTCAGTTTTTAAGAAAGCAGAGCTGTGGTATTTTGACTGGTGTTACTTATTTTGCATTCTTAAAATATTATTATCATTTTCTACTTTTGCCTGAATCTTATATATAAAGACAGTTTCAGTTCACTTATCCAAAGAAATAAAAATAACCTCGCAAGAGTACAAACAGTTCTCTGTTATAAGAATTCTGATGGAGCTTTTAAAGTTCCATGAACAAAAGAACCATTCAGCCTCATTTTTGGTGATCTTAGAGATACCTAATCTTAACTAGTGGCTAGTCCAGTCCAGTCTAGTGCCGTGCTGGACAAGGTGAATCAGTGTCTCCAAATTTCAGTTGACTTTGAGGAATGCACTAGCCCAAGTCCAGGCAATGCACTGTAAGCCTTGTCTGTATTTGTGAACCACAATCTCAGGGTGTCTGGGTAGGTATGACAGGCATGTGGGCTGAGGTATTTACTGATTCCTCTCTGCCACCAGGCTCACAGTGCTCCACTGAGTTAAGCCACATGTCACTACTTGGGTGGCTTCATTGCTGAGGAGTGTGAATGGGGTGGAATGTGGTAATAAAGTGGTCCTGAAAATGTTCCGATTTGGTGGTGTAAGGAATATGTGCATTTTGCATGATTACTTTTAGTAGAAAACTTACAATTCAAGACCTTCTTTCTGAGCATTGTAGAGACAAATGGACTTGTTTGCTTGATTTGTTTTCACAGTCATTTCTCCAAGTACAATGGGTAATATTAAGAAAATTCTAACAACTACACTAGGTGCTCCATTAATACACCCATAAGATTTCTCTTAGCTCAATAAAATACTCACAAGGGGAATGAGCTGGATTTTTAACGGTACTTAGCATTTGAGGTAAGTGCAGTTCTGTTTCATTCACACTTGGAAGGTTTTATAACTCACTGAAGGAACTATACCCCAGGTTCCCAAAGGAAATGTTGACAACAATAGGTCTGATGTTTGGGGAAAATAAAGTCTGAGCTCATCAAAGTAAAAGCAAGTAAAAGAGCAAAGAAACAACAATCCTTGCAGAAGTGTTCTGTGAACCTGCCTCTGTTGGGCTCTGAGGGCACGAGTGAGCCCATTCTCCTGGCTGCGGCTTGGTGTCAGCTCCTATCAGCTGCTGCCGCTAAGTGTCAGTTATGTGGGGGCCCTGACCCCTTTCCATTTGCAGAACAAGAATAGAACTAATTGTAGCCTTAGGATGCAATGCATTCCAAAATATATTTATTCTGAAGCAGGAATCTCTTCTACATCCCGCAAAGCAACTAGCTGGATGTGCTTTTTGTCACTTAGAATATTTTTGACATTGGATTTGAAACTCTACACCTCAAATGTGCTGAAAAAATATACTTCAAATAATTCAACTTATATATAGTTCAAATATTTTAATAATGAACTGTGTGAGACCATCCGTTGTGAGACCATAGTGGAATTGTGCTATGTTAAGTTGTACTTAAAATAAAAACACCAGTTTAGGGAGGATGTTCCAAAAATGACATTTGCCATCATGGCATTGAGTCTGCATCCACATCAGAGCCTCCGCCAAATTATAAACTTGGTAAAGTTTGCGTCTGTCTTCTTTGTTCTTTAAGTTTCTGCTCTTGCTCAGAAGCCCTTGCCCTCATTCTGATGAATTCCCAGTATTGGACAAAGTCTCCTTAACCACATTTAAAAACAAAATCTGATGTTCAGAAGCACATAAAAAGAACACACAAAGGCATATTTAATCACCAATAGCAGAAATAGGAAACCTCTCAGTTTGGTGCCCCTGGACTGATTGCATGTGATGACAGGGAAGTTGGCATGGTTTCTGCAGGATGGGGAACCACAAGTCCTGCGTCCAAGCCCTCTCAGAGCCTCGTCTGCCTCAGCCTCAGTTTGTGTGTTCCTTAGGAGCAGTGGTGATTCTGTGAGATGGTTTGTTTAGTACTGTCATAAACACTCTTGTTCTATGTTTTTTAAAAAGTGCTTCAAGCCATGCAGGGCTCTGTAATTGGGAATTCAGAAGCCCTGAGCATCGTCCTGCTTTGCTGCTTCCCACTCTCTGAGACTCAGGGAAATCTAACCATGCCAGGCCTGTTGGTACATCATAAAAACCTGCAGTTTGAACCAGAATATCTCTAAGGTACTGTTTAATGCAAAGCATTTTACAATCATTTGCAAAGACAACACCATGACATCCGTACTGAGAACATGGAAGGTGACATGTGTTTGAGTTAGGATATAAGTACAAGGATAAAGGGGGTGGCGATTATGGGGGAACCAGCATTTATCCTCCCTAGGAAGTGCTGAGAGAAGCTGTAAACCATGAGGTGAATGGGTTCAGTGTGGCAGACCTAGAGAGTAGGGGCATTACTTTGGTTGGGTTCACAGCTTTGGGGTGAACGTTGAGGGATATTGGGGACTGAAGAACAGCAAGTATTAGAATTGGAGGGGTGCAGTGTTGTCAGGGGATTTTGGTGGTCAGCAGCTGCAGGGGGGAAGGTGGCAGGAGGAGGAGCAGAAGGACATGCAAGGACAGTGAAGACAATGACTGACAAGGACAGGGAAGTCAATGATGAGTCTGGACAGCGAGAGTGATCAGTTTAACATATAGATGACTTCCCTATGGTTCATGGCTTTCCTTGTGTTGAGGAAATTCAAATGCCTTATCTTAAGCTTTCAGGTCCCTAAAAGAATTGGTGATTGCGTTTAACCCTTTCCCTCTGTTCCACTCTGGCTTTTTCCCTCTGGATTCCAGCCACTAAATTGCACCTGCACTGGGACCTTAGCTCACAGCATTTCCCTACCCTTCTTCATAGGGTGAGCATGAAGTTTAGCTCAAGTATTTCTTCAGACAGGCTAGCTATTTTTTTCCTTTGTCTTTTTAAAGGTTCATTTTATTTATTTGGAAGGTAGAGTTAAAGGTGGGGGGGCAGTTCATTCCCCAAATGGCTGCAATGGCTAGGGCAGTGCCAGGCTGAAGCCATAAGCCTGGAACTGCATCAAATCCTGCTACATGGGTGGCAGGGACCCAAGCACCAGGGCTATCCTCTGCAGTTTTCCCAAGTGGATTGGGAAGATGCTGGATCAGAAGTGGGGCAACCAGGACTCGTATGGGATGCTGGCATCACAGGCACAGCTTAACCCACTTAACCTATTGTGCCACAACCCATGCGAGTCAGGCTTTCTCTGATCACCCTATGTCTAATATTCTCTATCCCTTGTCTAAATTCTTTGTCTTTTCTTAATAACCATCACAAACTATAGTTTTGTGCTTCCATACAGTATCTGATCAAAAGACTCTTTTGTCAAGTGATTGAATAAACGAATGAGCTGACATTCTTTTTATTCCTTTTCTCTGTTCCCATATCTTTCTCTACTTAATTTGTATTTCCTTCTTTTTTTGCAGAGTCAATACAGCTTATGTAATCTTTTTTTTTTTTTTTTCTGATTATAAAGGTGGATGTTGTGGTGCAGCAAGCTGAGCCATCGCTCGGGCACCCACATCCCACACTGCAGTGCTGGTCTGAGTCCCAGCTACACTGCTTCCTGTCCAGCTGCCTGCTGATGGCAGCAGAAAGGGTTCCTGCCATGCACGTGGCAGACCCAGATGGGCTGCAGGCTCCGGGCTTCAGCCTGGCCCAGCCCTGGCTGTTTTGGGCCTCTGGGGAGTGAACCAGCAGCTAGAAGATCTCTCTCTCTTTCTCTCCCCTCTCTGTCACTCTGCCTTTCAAATAAATAAATAATAAGTTTTTTCTATAAATGCCATCTCACTAGTCCAAGTGATCAATTTCAGTTCACAATTGATCACACTGATAGGTCTAAGAGTCAAAGGGATCACACAAACAAGACTAGTGTCTGCTAATACTAACTGATAGAATCAAAAAGGGAGAGAACAGTCCATCATGGGAAGCAGGATACACAGCAGACTCATAGAATGGCAGATGTCCTAAATAGCACTCTAGCCTCAGAGTCAGCCCTTAAGGCATTTGGATATGGCTGAAGAGCCCATGAGAGTATTTTAGGCATGGAAAGCCAAGACATTCTGGAAAAAAAAAAGAAGAAGAAGACCTAAATGAAAGATCTCTGTGAGTGAGATCCCAGTGGAAAGAATGGGGTCATCAAAGAAGGAGGTACCTTTCTCTGAAGGGAGGAGAGAACTTCCACTTTGACTTTGACCCTGTCGGAATAAGATTGAAGTCAGCGAACTCAAAAGACTTCCATAGCCTTGGCAACTCAAGACTAGAGCCTAGGGAGATTACTGACGTCATAAACAAGAGTGTCAAATTGTTAAGTCAACAACAGGAGTCAGTGTGTACTTACTTCTCATGTGGGATCTGTCCTTAATGTGTTGTCCAATGTGAATTAATGCTATAACTAGTACTGAAACAGTATATTACACTTTGTGTTTCTGTGTGGGTGCAAACTGATGAAATCTTTACTTAATATATACTAAATCAATCTTCTGTATATAAAGATAATTGAAAATGAATCGAAGTGAATGGAAGGGGAGAGTGAGCAGGAGATGGGAGGGCTGCGAGTGGGAGGGAAATTATGGGGGGAGGAAAGCCATTGTAATCCATAAACTGTACTTTGGAAATTTATATTTACTAAATAAAATAATAAGTCTTTTCTTAAAACATACATACCGAGGCTAAAAAATTAGATAATAAAGAAGAAAGGAAGAGAATGAAAATCATGGAAATTTCATCACCCAAAGAAAATCATATGCAAATAAGAAAAACATGTACACTCAAGATGTGCTTATGATACACATGCTTTTTTTTTTTTTTTTAAAGATTTATTTATTTGTTTGAATGGCAGAGTTAGAAAGGCAGAGGGAGAGAGAGAGAGAGAGAGAGGTCTTCCAGGTGCTGGTTCACTCTCAAATTGGCCACAACAGCCAGAGCTGCGTTGATCTGAAGCCAGAAGCCAGGAGCTTCTTCTGGATCTGCCACTTGGGTGCAGGGGTCCTCAGGACTTAGGCCATCTTCCACTGCTTAAAAGGCCATACCAGAGAGCTGGATGGGAAGTGGAGCAGTCGGGACTCAAACCAGTGCCCAGATGGCATGCTGGCACTGCAGACGGCTTTACGCACTACACCACAGCGCTGGCCCCTACACATGCTCTTTCATAACTTCCCATGTTGTTAATACGTATGACCAAAGTCATTCCCTTCCCATAGCAGATCACAGCATGGAAACAAAGTATGTTTTATTATTCATTGTATCTATTGAAGAATTTTAAAATCCAGTCCATAATTTTATTTATTTATTTATTTATTTATTTATTTATTTTTTATTTTTTACAGGCAGAGTGGACAGTGAGAGAGAGAGAGAGACAGAGAGAAAGGTCTTCCTTTGCCGTTGGTTCACCCCCCAATGGCCGCTGCGGCCAGCGCACCGTGCTGATCCAATGGCAGGAGCCAGGTGCTTCTCCTGGTCTCCCATGGGGGTGCAGGGCCCAAGCACCTGGGCCATCTCCACTGCCCTCCTGGGCCACAGCAGACAGCTGGCTTAGTTCATAATTTTAAAAAGCAGTTGAGATCAATATTTCTCATTCCAAAATGTAACAAAGTCAAGTTGCTTTCCCTTAAAAGGGCTTCAGTTAGTCACCTGTGCCTCCTTCCAGAGGTCTTTGCCGGGGAGTTGGGCTGGCCCCGCCTTCTTTAGGCATAATGCAGCCGTTCTCTTCGGTATGAGAAGTGGCGGTTATTCTCGTCTGTCACTGCCGGCGTTGCAGATTGTGTAGCTGGAGAAGCTAACAGCTGTGTGTGCTATTTCCAATACTCTAAGATCCACCCAGGATGTGACCATGGGAATGCTTGCCTTTTGGTTTCTGGGGATGGTGGTGGGGGAGGGCAAGGAGGGTGAGGCGGGGATATTTGTAAGATTGGTGAGTGTTATGCAGAGGTGAAAACTAGGTGAGAAATTCTTCAATAAACTTGCCATCCTGTATCTAGAGAGAACTTACACTCCTTTGAACAGCTCTCACCTTGAACCTGGGGCGGCCAGAGAATGACCCTCGAGCAACATCAGTAGCAGATAAACGCCCCTATTCCTATATATGATGAGTATCACACCGTTGCATAGTATGCTTATTAGTAACCACCACCAAACCAATCAGACGAAAAGCCTTGTTTTTTCTCTTTTGAAAAACAAACTGTAACAATTAGGGGGCAATGGGCGACCCTTCCCTTCATTGAAGCATTAAGACACACAGCTGAGTTGGGTTTCTGGTTGTTTGTGTGCCCGTGGAGTGCAACCAAAAGACCAACCGTAGACATGGTTTGCTGATTGGATTAGGCTGAGAAATCCTTGTTCTATTTTACTTGGGTCAATTTAATGGATTTTTCTCAAAATAATTAGCAGCCCCAAACCTAATAGAAAATGAAATCTTTATTCCTATCCTTTTCATATAATAATACTAAATCATTTTATGTTCTGGGGATTTTTGCTTGGAAAAGGATGCTTAAAATTACAGCTATTTTTCTGAGCTGTAATTACTGAAAAGCCCTTCGTGGCTAGGCTTTAGCCCTTCCCATGAGGGTGGGGGGGCTTGCAGTCAGCGTGTTAGCATTTGTGCAATCACTTGATAACAGATATATTTTAGGCTTGGAAGGATGTGGGAGAAACTGTGCCCTGCCCACTTCCTTTTAAGACCTCTTCAGGGACTGGCGCTGTGGCATAGTGGGTAAAGCTGCTGCCTGCAATACTGGCATCCCACATGGGCGTCGGTTCGAGTCCTGGCTGCTCCACTTCCCATCCAGCTCTCTGCTATGGCCTGGAAAAGCAGCAGAAGATGTGCTTGGGCCCCTGCACTGGTGTGGGAGACCTGGAAGAAGCTCCTGGCTCCTCGCTTTGGATCGGCCTAGCTCTCGCTGTTCTCAGTCGTTTGGCTAGTGAACCAGCGGATGGAAGACTTTTGTTTGTGATGTCTTTCAAATAAAAAAAAAAACTTAAAAAAAAGACCTTTTCATTTCCTTGCTCTTCAGACTTCCAACTGCTAGGGTCTGGAGAAACTGAGGAGCACACACCAACTCCCAGGAGCCTCAGTTCCTGGCCCCTGGGAGTTGAGGTGTATTTACCGCACCTCCCCCACCTCTTGGATGGGATGGGTTAAGGCCTGTGTTTGTCTTCAGAGTTTCCTGCTGGAGTTAAGTTCTAATCATGGGTTGAACAACCCACCTTAATTAGCAATCTTCCCTTTCTGTTCCCCTCTAATGCCTTCCTAATAAACTCTTTGCAATCAAATCTTCGTCGCAAATCAAACCACAACCCTGCTTTGGGGTGTAAATAAAAATTGTAGGCGGCCATGGATTTGGATTGGGCACCCATACCAACAACCAAACCAGTGTGGAGTTTAATCACCTTACCTGAGCTTTGATTGGTTGCAGAAAGCCCTGGAACCAATTAACTAATGAAACTATAAAGTTAATTAGTTAAACTGTAACCAACTGGTTGACTAGATTGTAGCCACTTACATTGTTTTCTAATTCTCATCTTCGTTTTTATATAAATTCTGTCTGATCACATTGTTGGCTGGAGTTCTCAGAACCTTCTAGGATTCTGGATTCTTTTAAAAAAATTTTATTTCTTTGAGGCCGCATTGAGGTGTAGCAGGTTAAGCCTCTGCCTGCACCATTGGCATCCCATGTGGGTGCTGGTTTGAGTCCAGGCTGCTCTACTTCCAAGCCAGGTCCTTGCTAATGGCCTGAGAAAAGCAGTGGGAGATGGTCCAAGTGCTGGGGCCCCTGAACCCACATAGGAAACGCAGAAGAAGCTCCTGGCTTTTGGCTTCCGGCTTCAGCCTAGCCCAGCCCCGGCCTTTTACAGCCATTTGGGGGAGTGAGCCTGAAGATGGAAGATCTCTGTCTCTCCTCCTCTCTCCATAACTCTGCCTTTCAAATAAATAGAAAATAAATCCTAAATAAAAATTTAAAATATTTATTTATTTTCATTTTATTTGAAAGTCAGAGAGAAAGAGAGAAAGAGGGGGCAAGAGAGCTGTATTTTCATCCACTGGTTAACTCCCCAAATGCCCAAAACAGCCAAGGCTGGGTCAGGCTGAAGCAATGAACTTGGAACTCAATTTGGTTCTCCCATATTGGGTATCAGCGACCCAAGCATTCGAGCCATTAGCTGCTCTCTCCTACATTAGTAGGGAGCTGGATGGGAAGTGGAGTAGCCAGGACTCGAACCAGCTACTCTGATGTAGGTGTCCCAAGTGGGTGTCCCAATGTGGGTGTCCCAAGTAGTGACTTAACCACTGGGCTACATGCTTGTCCTAGATTCTTGAATCGTGTTTTGTTTCACTTTATTTTGTTCTTTACTCCAATAAACTTTATTAGATTTAATTGATCTAAGGAATTTTCCTTTTAGGATACCAAATCTAAAACAAACCTCTTGCCATTAGGCAACATGTTACTCTATTATCCTAAGAAAGTAATAATAATAATAAAAAAAACTTGGCTTAATCTACTTAACAGGCACTTTCTATGTTTTCACCATCTGGTAGCCTCTTTTGCTAATTATCTACTAAAAAATGTCTTTGTTGTTATTCTTTTTAAAGGGAACACTTTTATACATCTAAAACATGATTGAAGCAATTACAATTCAGAGAAACCATCAGAAAAATAAGTACTCAGGTCAAACAGTCGTATTTTAAGAGATCCTGTTAGGAAATTAAAAGTTAGCCTATGTGTGTGTGAGGGCCCTAAGGAAACAAAGCAGAGAGAAAGGCCTGGAAGCACACCTTAAAGCAGCCCAGTATTTTACAGTGCGGAGTCCGTACTCTGGTAACGTCACAGTGCGGAGTCCTGTCTGTACCCTGGTAATATCACAGGTGGTCCCAGCTTTCCCCCTCTAGGAAAGCTCCCTAGAAAATCCTCCCTGCTCAGTGCTGAGGTAATAAAACCTTCCCAGCCTTCCCCCTAGGAAGTCACCCTAGGGGAAAACTCTGCCAGGTGCCAGGTGGGCTACTCAGCTTGTTGGGAGGAGTTTTACCCAATTAACACCTAGCAATCCCTCTTCCAGGAGAAGAGGCAGGGGAAAGGGGAAGTGGCAGGAAGACCTGGACTCCATTCTCTGTATGTCCCAGACTGTCCTCTCGTCCGATTCCTGAGATGCCCGGCTGGCCTATCTGGTGTATACTCTGTCCATCTGCTGCCTCGCTTACCGCTGCTCTCTGTCTCACGTCTGAGTTCTTTCTTTCGTGAAGACAAGAACCCCTGAGCTGCCCATCTGCAGGAACAATCCCAGTCACAGTTGTGATACTTAAAGACAGAGAATAAATGCCAAGTTGGAATTTAGTGGCTGAACTTATACTTTTATTGTTGCTTTCATGGCATCTTCTGTATCATAGACTAGCCAGAGGCTTATAAAGAATTTGGAATTTTAGTGATGCTTAGGTCAGCAAAAGCCATTTAATTCACATCAGTGTAAGAGCTGTACATTGCAGTTTGCTTTTTACATTTGATGTAGAGTGATAGATTTTGTAGGCCTGGAGATTACTCCTGCAAAAGTCATGGGCACTTTGAAAGACACAAGTGCTGATTTGAGTCCCAGCTGCTCCCTTTCCATACCCTACTAATGCACCTGGGAAAGCAGCAGAAGATGGCTCAGGCTCCTGGCTTCAGCCTAGCCCAGAGCTGGCCGTTGCAGCCATCTGGGGACTGAGCCAGCTGATGGAAGATCTCTCTCTCTCTAACTCTGCTTTTCAAATTAAATAAGTAAATATTAAAAAAGAAAAAAAATGAATTGTGTAAAATGAAGAATATCTTCTGTTTCATTCATTGTGTAAATAATTGGCTTAAATATAATTCTTTGTTTTTTTTTTTTTTTTTTTTTTTTTTTTTTTTGCTCCATTCTGGGTACTTTCTTGTATTGAAAGTAGCCAGGACTTGAACCAGCACTCATATGGGATGTTAGCATTGCAGGCAACAGCTTTACTCATTACACCACAGAGCTGGGCTTCCCAATTTTTATTTATGTTATCATTGTGAGAACACATACTTTATTTTAAATGTTGAACTTCTAAAGTAAGTAAACAGTAAGATTCACGATTATGTCAGATATTTCATCCTAAACAGACTAAATTTCGAAAAGCTTTACTTTTATCCTGTGAATTAGACTGAAAGAAATCAAACCCTTATTGGGTTTAATAGATGATGACACTGATATAAAATTAGCAGCAATGAGCTGTCTAAAATCCTCCTGTTGTCAGTATCAACACATTATGGCTTTTGCTTTACTTTTTGTACATGAACACAAAACTTAAAATACAAAATTGGCAAAGTCAGTTGAGAAAACTATTACTGGATCTAAATGTTATGTAAGCACCTTCTACAGCTGTGATAAATCATAAACTATGGAACAGGCTTCTCCAAATAGCTATGGATGTTTTATGTAGACGATAATGCTTCTTCAGCAGATTTTTGTTTGAGGATTTTCACTTGGTGCTTGATATCAAGATATCTTGATATCTTGCCACGGGGGAGGTGACAAATGATGACATTTGTTAGTTTTGCTTTCGTCATCAACTTACTTGAGAATCAGAAATGCAGTATTTGGGGCTGACATTGTGGTGCAGCAGGTTAATCCAGTGGATGGAAGATTCTCTCTCTCTCTGTGTCTCTCCCTCTCTCTGGAACTCTGCCTTTCAAATATATAAATAAATCTTTAACAATAAAAAGAAATTCAGTACTTAATATCTTACTAAGCATACATTTCCATTTTCTGTAAATTTATTTGAAAGGCAGAGTTACAGGAAGAGAAATCTTCCTTTTCTTTCTAAAAAAGATTTATTTATTTGAAAGTCATGTATGGAAAGAGAGAGAGAGAATGAGCGAGCGCAGACAAGTGAGCTTCCATCTGCTGGTTCACTCCTCAAATAGCAGTAATGGCCAGGGCTGGGAAAGGCCGAAGCCAGGAGTCAGGAGCTCCAGGAGCTTCTTCCGGGTCTTCCATGTGAATGCAGGGGCCCGGGCACTTGGGACTCGAGCCTGCATCCATATGCTGATGTCGCAGGTGGCAGCTTTACTCGCTATGCCACAACGCTGTACATGTGCATTTTTGAGCTCATTGCTGTTGAGACAATTTATTGCAAAATAAAAAAGCATTACCTAACAATCCAATGCACATCACAAAAGGAAGAGCTACCTCGTTATAATAGGGGTCAGACTGGCACCTCTGTGTTCTAAGGGAGCACTCTCAGTGGCTTCCCCCACCGGTATGTCAGACATCCCAACTCACAATTTGTCATATTTCCTGCTGACCCCACCAGCTGTGCCTTGGAGCTTCTTGAACTTGCAGGCCTGAACCTGGGCCGTGACACACCTGGTTGGTGAGTGCTGAGGTCACAGGGCAGCAGCTGTTGGGAGTTCTCCCGCCAATAGCAAAGGTACCATGGCACACAGAGCTGTCCTTGAGAAGAAGTGTGTTGGTTCCCTGTGTGTGGAGAGGCCTGGGGAGAGTCTTCCAGAGTTGCCGTGTGCTAAAGAGATGCTGGCATTCACTGCTCATGTGAATTATGCAATACAAGACAGGCCATGGTGGAAGCTGACAAAGACTACTGCAAATTCAAAGTGTGGGGTGGGTGTTTGGCTCAGCCGTTCAGATGCTGTTTGGGACACGACACCCCACATCAGAGGGAGCCCTCTGTTGCCAATTCCAGCTTCCTGCTGACGGCTGATGTGCCCTCTGGGAGGCAGCAGGTGGTGACTCAGATATTTCAGACCCTGCCTCCCGTGTGAGAGACCTGGATTGAGGTCAGGCTTTGGCCAGGTTGTTTTGGGCATTTGGGGAATAAACCAGAGGATGGAAGATCTCTCTGTGCATTGGTCGCCTGTGTCTCTATCTCTTTGCCTTTTAAATAGATAAATAAATAAAATTTTAAAATTAATAAATATTTAAAAAAATTAAAAATAGAACTGCTGTGCTCTGGCCCAGGCACACACTCCATTTTTTTTTTTGACAGGCAGAGTGGACAGTGAGAGACAGAGACAGAGAGAAAGGTCTTCCTTTGCCGTTGGTTCACCCTCCAATGGCCGCTGTGGCAAGCACATTGTGGCTGGCACACCGCACTGATCCAAAGGCAAGAGCCAGGTGCTTCTCTTGGTCTCCCATGGGGTGCAGGGCCCAAACACTTGGGCCATCCTCCACTGCCTTCCCCGGGCCACAGCAGAGAGCTGGACTGGAAGAGGGGCAACCGGGACAGAATCCGGCGCTCCAACCAGGACTAGAACCCAGGGTGCCGGCACCACAGGCGGAGGATTAGCCTATTGAGCCATGGCCCTGGCCACTCCATGGTTCTTAAGGTGGGGTTCTGGCCAGGCCTCCCAGGATGTCAGTGGCCTTGTACCTGCTGAGGGGCAAGAAGCAATCCAGCATCTCCTGGGAGAGAGTGTCTGGCTCATCCACTTTGTCATGGAGGACCAGAACAAGGGCCAGGCGAAGGAGTATGTCTAGTAGCAGCATATGTTACATAGAAATCTCATTTATCTAGCTACCATAGCACATGCCAGCCCAGCCACTACTTCAAAAGCAGCAGAATGATCTTCCACTTGGCTGTTGTGAGGAGAAATTATAATCAAAAGACAGTACAGGGGCCGGCACTGTGGAGTAGGGGCAAAGCCACTCTCCGCAGTGCTGGACTCCCTTATGGGTGCCGGTTCTAGTCCCAGCTGCCCCACTTCCAATCCAGCCCTCTGCTATGGCCTGGGAAAGCAGTAGAAGTTGGCCCAAGTCCTTGGGGCCCTGTACCCGTGTGGGGGCCTGGAAGAAGCTCCTGGCTTGGGATTGGCACAGCTCTGGCAGTTGCGGCCATTAAGGGAGTGAACCAGCAGATGGAAGACCTCTCTCTCTCTCTCTTTCTGCCTCTGCCTCTCTAACTTTGAAAGGCAGAGTCACACAGAGAGAAGGAGAGGCAGAGAGAGATAGAGAAGACTTCCATCCGCTGGTGTGCTCCCCAACTGGCCACAACAGCCAGAACTGGACCAATCCCAAGCCAGGAGCCAAGAGCCTCTTCTGAGTCTCCTACATGGATGCAGGGGCCCAAGGACTTATCTCATCTTCTACTGCTTTCCTAGGCCATAGCAGAGAGCTGGATTGGAAATGGAGCAGCTGGGACTCGAACTGGTGCCTATATGGGATGCTGGCACTGCAGGTGGCAGCTTTACCTGCTGTGCCACAGAGCCAGCACCAATGAATAAATCTTTAAAAAAATAAATTATAAAGTAATGTAATAAATAACATAATAAAATACAATTCATCTCCTACACAGTGGAGACAGGATCTTCACCAATTCAACTGTTCAAAATGTGAATTTGAAAAATGTGAAGAAAGCTACTAACTTAACTGTGCTCTCAGTGTTAGTATTTATTTTAATAATGAAGCAGATCCCTGAACAGATTGGCCCAGTTGTCCTGTTTTCTGTAATGAGAGCGTGTTTGGATAACAAAGACAGTGGGCATCCTGAAGCTGACATTTTTGTTTCAGTCTGAGAAGTTTCAGCTAAATGTTGGATGATCTGCAGAAACTGGTAGACTCCTAACTTTGATCTTGCCAAATGGACTTGTGATTGTGTGCCGCCTCCTACCGGTCCAACTGCTTTTTGGGTTGCTCTGAGATAAAACTTGCTTTCCAAAGGAAAAAAAAAAGAACCATCTTTTTTTTTTTTTGACAGGCAGAGTGGACAGAGAGAGAGAGAGACAGAGAGAAAGGTCTTCCTTTTGCCATTGGTTCACCCTCCAATGGCTGCCGCGGACGGCGTGCTGCGGCCGGCGCACTGCGCCAGTCCGATGGCAGGAGCCAGGTGCTAGGTGCTTTTTCCTGGTTTCCCGTGGGGTGCAGGGCCCAAGCACTTGGGCCATCCTCCACTGCACTCCTGGGCCACAGCAGAGGGCTGGGCTGGAAGAGGGGCAACCGGGACAGAATCTGGCGCCCCGACCGGGCCTAGAACCCGGTGTGCCGGTGCCGCAAGGCGGAGGATTAGCCTGTTGAGCCACGGCGCCGGCCAAAAAGAACCATCTTAATCCAGCAATGCCACTACTGGGGCTATATATCCAATGGAAATGACGTCAGTCTGTCAAAGAGACAATTGCACTCCCATTGCAGCACTATTCACAGTGGCCAAGAAATGGAAGCCACCCAAGAGTTCATCAAGTGACAAAAATGACTATAGACAATTAGATACACACACACACACACACACACACACACACACACAAAGACTGGAATATTATTCAGCCATGCAAAGGACGAAATCTTGTCAGTTGCAACAGTGTGGATGGAACTGGAGGTCGTTATGGCAAGTGAAATAAACCGGCACAAAAGACAAGTATCAAGTGATTTCACTCAGCTGTAGACTGAAAAATTGACCTCAAAAATATTGAGAGTGGGAAATGTGGTTACAAAGGCTGAGGAGAGTTGTGGGGTAAGGAAAGGTTGATTAATGGGTACTGAGTTAGAGCTAGATAGGGATAAGAATTTCTGGGGCTGTATTGCACAGGAAGGTGACTATAGATGATGATGCACTGCATATATAAATATATACATATAAGATTTATTTTATTTACTTGAAAGGCAGAATTACAGAGGGAGAGAAGGAAACAAAGAGAGAGAGAGAGGGAGAGAGAGAGAGAGAGAGAGAGAAGTCTTCCATCCATTGGTTCAGTCCCCAAATGGCCTCAATGGGCAGGGCTGGGCCAGGCTGAAGCCAGGAACCAGGAGCCAGAAGCTTCTTTTGGGTCTCCCACATGGGTGCAAAGGCTCAAGAACTTGCACCATCCTCTGCTGCTTTCCCAGGTGCATTAGCAGGGAGTTGGATCAAAAGTGGAGCAGCTGGGTCTTGAACTGGTGCCCATATGGGATGCTGGCACTTCAGGCCAGGGTGTTAACCCGCTGTGCCACAGCACCAGCCCCTCAAATCCTTTCTTTCTTTTCAAAAAACATATACAAAAGAAAAAACATATATACACACACACACACACACACACACATACACACACACACTCAGGGGCCATTACTGTGGCGTAGCGGATTTAAGCCATGTCTCTCTACTATGGCCTGGGAAAGCAGTAGAAGATGGCCCAAGTCCTTGGGCCCCTGAACCCACGTGGGAGACCCGGAGGTAGTTCCTGGTTCCTGGCTTGGGATAGGCACAGCTCTGGCCATTGCGGCCAATTGGGGAGTGAACCATCAGATGAAAGACCTCTCTCTCTCTGCCTCTCTTCTCTATGTGTAACTCTGACTTTCAAAGTAAATAAATAAATCTTTTTTAAAAAAAGAAAGGATTTGAATATCTTACCATTAAAAAATTATAAGTATTTTAGGCAATAGATATATTTATGCAGTTTGGGACATTATATAATATGAATTATATAATATAAATGTATATAAGTACTGAAACATCATGTGGTAACCCCATCAATAAATGTATCAATTTAAAATAAAAACAGTAGAGGGTGATGAAGCCAATTCTAGCTTATTTTCTGCAAAAATTAATGTTAATCATTCATTACATTAAAAAATTCAGGAAAATGTTAAACCAGATGACTATAGATGGGCAATAGGTCAAACCAGGACTGTACAGGGCAAGAATACAGCACATTTCCTTTTTTTTTTTTTTTAAAGATTTATTTATTTATTTGAAAGGCAGAGTTACAGAGAGATAGAAGCAGAGAGACAGAGAGAGAGAGACTGAGAGAGAGACACACACACAGAGAAGTCCTCCATCCATTGGTTCACTCCCCAAATGGCTGCAATGGCTGGAGCTAAGCCGATCCGAAGCCAGGAGCCAGGAGCTTCTTCCGGGTCTCCCACGCGGGTGCAGATGTCCAAGGACTTGGGCCATCTTCTATTGCTTTCTCAGGCCATAGCAGAGAGCTGGATAATAACTGGAGCAGCCAGGACTCGAACTGGCGCCCTATGGGTTGCCTGCACTGCAGGCTGCAGTTTTACCTGCTATGCCACAGCACGTGCCCCTTGGCACATTTTCTTAAAAGAAGATTTTGCTTGGGAACACTAGAGGGCGCTTTAGACTATAATAAAAATTCTTTGCTTTATAGAAACACATACTCTGTCAGATTAATATAAATTTCAATAATGATAGTTTATAAAAAGTTAGGTAAATCCACATCAAGTTGTTTTGATATTTCTATGATATGTACAAATTGAATACAAATATTTTGATGTGTTCTACCCCCCATGCTGGTGTGGAGGTTATAATCCTATTTTTGCTTTAGTTATTATTTTTATTTTTAGAAAACTATTAATCCATTTATTTGAAAGGCAAAGTGACACACAGAGGGAGTCTCTCTCTCTCTCTCTCACACACACACACCCACACACACACACATACACACACACACACAGATATTTTCCATCCCCTGGCATACATCCTAAATGGCCACAACAACTGAGACTGGGTCAGGCTGAAGCCAGGATCCAGGAACTCCTTCTGGGTTTCCCACATGAGCAGCAGGGGCCTATGTACTAGCGCTGTTGTCTTCTGCTTCCTGGGCCATTAGCAGGGAGCTGGATGGGAAGTGGAGCAGTAGGGACTCCAGCTGGCGCTCATCTGTGATGCCGGCACCCTAATCAGCAGCTGATGCCTGACTCATGGTAGGCTTTTTATTTTAAAAAAATTTTAACAAGCACCTGAAAGTTGAAGACAGGGTTGCAATCTCACTAATTGAGGTTTTGTTGTGTGTGTGCTTAATGCAGAGATTCAAAACAACTGCAGCATTATTCTTGTTTACAGATGAGCTTAATGATATTTTTGCAGGTACGTGTAGCACCTGTTTTTCTTGTTGGGTGTGTTAATAAGTAAGGGCTGGTACATCAGTTCCAGGGCAGCAGTATGATCCTGTGGGGAAAAGTGGTGCTCGACCTGGCTGGGTGCACGCCTCGGTGACGCGGGCGGATCTTACCATCTTGCTGGGGCTTTTCCTAGTAAGGGGGTGAGGCTGAGCCGAGTGATTCCTAGGGACGCTTAGGTGGTTTCCATGGCTTGGCCATTGTGAATTGTGGGGTAGTCAACATGGGAGTGCCGGCAACTCTTCCACAGACTGCTTGTATTGCCTTTGGCTATCTCCCCAGTAGTGGGATTTCATGTTTGGAATTCTCTGATGTGTACGCTTTGATTAGTCTTTATTTATATTTGCCTGTGGGTATCATAATAGCTAGAAATCCTCTCAACTCACATTGTGACATCTGTGACGCTGTGAATATTTGATTCTGGGAAAGGTCATGGAGATGGTGTCCTTCTTGGGGCCCTGATCAAGTTCTCCATAATGGCTCATTTTACACTAGAAACGTCCCCCTGTCTGCTGCTACACAATATTAAACAGGCCCAACTGCCCCACCTCAAACTTCCCCTGGAGGAAAAATGATGGCCAAGTGTTTGTATTCCGTGGATTTTCTTGATCAGATTCAGACCAGATAAATACTGAGAGGCCAAAATCATTTGCAGTTTCTCAAGTAAGTCTCAATAGTCTATCCTGCCTGCTACCAGAACACATGAGACAGATGTTTGCCGGATATTAGCCTCACCAGCCATCGTATTAATTAAGGTCAGACTTTAGTGGTCTGGTGTTTGATTGGATACTGTTGTTACTCTTGTTGTTGTTGTTCCTGAAAAATGCTCTGGCATTAAAAAAATTTTGTTTAATTTGAAAGGCACAGAGACAGAGAACTTCCATCTGCCGGTTTACTCCCCAGATGCCTGCAACAGACTAGGCTGGGCCAGGCTGAAGCTAGGAGCCCAGAACTCAGTCTGAGTCTTCCCTGTGGGTGGCAGGGACCCAAGTACTTGAACCTGTTGCCTCCCGAGGTACACAGTAGGAGGAAGCTGGATCAGAAATGGGAGCAGGAATGGAATCCAGGCGCTCCTGCATGGTGTTCAGCCCTCCCAAGTGCCATTTCACGGCTGCACCAGACGTCTGCCCCACCCTAAACCTTTTAAATTAATTAATTGGAGGGGCAGAGAGATTAAGAAAGAGAGAGCTAGTGAGTTCCCATGCACTGGTTCATTTCCCCACAACAACCAGGGCTGGGCCAGGCTGAAGTTAGGAGCCAGGAACCCAATCCAGGTCTCCCAGGTGAATGGCAGGGACCCACTACTTCAGCTATCACCACTGCCTCCAGGGGTCTGCATTAGTAGAAAGCAGGAATTCAGAGCCGGAGGTGGGATCAAACCCAGGTACTGTGATGTGGCCTGCCAGCTTGTTATCTGGTGTCTTAACTGCTGGGCCAGTTGCCTGCCCTGCTTCCCAAGCCTTTTAAGTGCCTTTTTTGTCATAGCCTATTAGATAGGCACTCTAATGGTCTCCAGGGTGGATGAGGAGAGACTGTTGAGGTTGCATATCCGGAACAATAAGTTTGTCTTCAGAGCTCTGCTCCTAACCTTTACACCATGCAACACAGTTGTATGGTTTAGCAATTCCTGAATAATATTTTTATATATATATATATATATATATATATATATATATATCTCCATGAGAGAGTAAATGTTGTTACAGAGCGACTAGGTGTATGGTAAGGAGGAGGGAAGGGGCCAGCTCTGTGGCATCTTGGGTTAAGCTGCCTCCTGCAGTGCAGGCATCCCATATGGATACCAGTTTGAGTCCTGATCCAGCTCCCTGCTAATGCACTTGGGAAAGCAGTGGAAGATGGTTCAAGCACTTGGGCCCCCTGTATCCACACGGGAGACCTAGAAGAAGTTCCTGGCTCCTGGCTTCTGCCTGGCCCAGCCCTGGCTGTTATGGCTATTTGGGGAGTGAACCAGCAGATGGAAGATGTATCTCTGTCTCTCCATCTCTCTCTCTGTAACTGTGTCTATGTCTTTCAAATAAAATAAATCTTTAAAAAAAAAAAAAAGGAAAAGAGAAAAGTTTCCATAGTGTTTTGTTCTAGCTGGTTCAGTTACTCCATGAAAGGTGTTAGGTCCCCAGGGACCCATGGAGCCCACTCAGGCTTGGTAATATGAGTACCTGGGTTACATTTAGGCTTGCCTGAAAATAGTGAATAGGGATTCAAGGCCACCCAGTCATCCAACTCTTGGCAGTTTGGCCCTGGGGTTGGAAAAAGAGAAGCATGGGGAACAATAATGAGGAGTGGGGTCCAATTTTCTAGCAAACAGGAAAAATGCAAGGAGGGGAAGTAGCTACAGCTCTCTGGCAGCCCCATCCACTAGCCAAGTCAGGGGCAACGGAGCCTCTCCTGTGTCCCTCTAGAGCTGCTCTGGGAGCCAGGCTCCCCCGGAGTGGCAAGATGTGTCTCCTTGAGCGGACCCAAAGAAGATGGACATATGCTGAAGTCCCAGGACCACAACTGGTTTCAGTGGGGAATGGGTGAGCTGTGGGCTGGGGACTGTGGTGCAGCAGGTTAAGTTGCTGCTGGACAAACCCACATCCCATTTCAGGGCACCAGTGTGAACCTGGCTGCTCTACTTCAGATCCTGCTTCCTGCTAATGCACCTGGGAGGCAGCAGATGATGGCCCAAATACTTTGGTCTCTGCCACCCATGTGGGAGACCTGAGTGAAGTTCTAGGTTCCTGGCCTTGACCTGCCCCAGCCCTGGCTATTATGGGCATTTGAAGAGTGAACCAGAGGATGGAAGCTTGCTTTCTTGCTCTCTCTTACTCTACATTTCAAGTAAAAGAAATCATAAGCCTTTAAATGTTCCCTTTGTTGTTTTTTTTTAATTGTGGTAAAATTTACGTAATATAAAATTGGCCATTTCCACCATTTTGAAGTGTATCATTTAGTGGCATTAAGGACAGTTACAATTTTTTTTTGCAGCATCACCACCATCTGTTCCCCAGACTTTTTTCATCATCTCAAATAGAAACCCTCCTTTTCCCACTCCCCACAGCAAGCCGTAACTTAAACCACCTTTCCACGCCTGTGTCTATGAGTCTGATGGCTCCGGGGCCCTCCTAGAAGTGGGATCAGACAGTATTTGTCCTTTAGTGACTGGCCTATCCCATTCAGCATAACATCTTCAAGATTCATCCTCAAGTCAGCTTGTGTGCCTGAACTTCATGCCTTCTCAGACTGCGGAAGCCGCCTGGCCTTGCACTTCTTTGGTGGCCATAAGAGAATGTGGAGTAGGAAGGAGCGCCTTTCTCGTGCCCCTCAAGAAATCCTGTGTTGTCCCCCAGTGCTAGCAAGTGGTGTAACTGTTTCAGGCAACAGAAAAACAACCCTTCATACCCCCCAAACCTGATCCCCAGGCACTTTTCCACACTGCCTGGAAGACGGGGACCTGGAGCTGGGTTTGGTCACACAAGGAGAGAGCGTGGGGAAGTGGAGCTGGGGAGAAGGTGCAGTCCACGATCTCACATTCACGTGGGTTATAGTAATCAGATCGTGTTCCAGCCCTCGCTCCCCCGGCTGTACGGAGTAGGAATTACAAGGCTGGGATGGAGAGTAGAGAAAGGTTGTCCGTCTGGAATACAGGGGGCTTATCCGGGCACTAGGGGAGCTCCAGGCGTGTGGGGAGAACAGAAGGAAGAGAAGAGGAACCGGACAAGAGAGGGAAGGGCAGAGGAGCCACCTTGTCTTGCCAGTCTTAAGCGGGACCAGATGGGATGGGCTCCCTCACCCTCCCAGCACCTCTCATTTAATGCGAGTGACGTCTCTAGGCCACCTGGAGTTCTGAAGGGATTGGGGACGGCTGCCCTGTGCAGCCTCTCTCCTTCCCGTGTAGCTTCTCTGGTGCTCAGGCGTGGATGAAGTTTCCAAGGCCGACGCCGGGCCAAGCAATGCGGACAGAATTTCTTTACGGACCAGCCTTGCGCTCCGTTCCGCTATAAGTGTCTTTGGCCTGGAGTCTGCTAGGGCTGCCGCTCCGGTTAATGTAACTTGACACTCTCATAGTGGGAGGAGCCTCGCTCACCTGAACGTGAGTCTTGCTTAGCTTTTTCATGTTGGATTGGTTGGAGAAAAAGCAGCTAGCTAGTTCTGTGAACTGTGTGTGCAGTCCGGAGACAGGAAGGAGGTTTCTAGGTCTGTGTTGTTGACCTAATTCTGGATTATGTTTTTAGTGTTGCTGACCTAATTCTGCATTATGTTTTCATTGAGTGAGTTGATTATTTTTGTATCCTTTTCTGGTAAGTGAATTACCTTCACTATTTTCATATTTTTTCCATGCCCCAACTTCCAGCTCCTCTCCACATTTTGTAAGCACTTGAAAATTCACTCTGTAAGCTATTTTTCATTCTTTTAACCCAGTAGGAATAATCTTTGCCTGCTTATCATTTGAATGTCAGCATTGCTGCTGGGCTGGGGCATAATTTGTATGGGGAATAAGTTGACGTTTGTGGCAAGGCTTTAAAGAGGCTACGTTCTTGGTGTTGCATTGAATATTTAATGTGCCAATGGAATCTTTTTACTTTAATCGCTTCCTTGGGTGATTAAATATGCGTCACCAGACCTGGCTTTCTTTCATCAACCTTGAAAAAAAACCAGTTCCTTGTTAAACAAGTCAGTTACTTGTTCTCTGAAGTTATGTTAGCCGGATACCGTGACTACTGACATTGTTTTTTGTGTTTCCATTTCAGTGCAAGGGATGAAAGCAAATCACTTTAAAGATAAATATTCTTGTATTTTGACACTGTGGTCCATGTGCTATCTTGTGGTTAGCTTGAATATTTGAAATATTCCAAGTTCAAGTTCACAGGCTTCATGGTAGGATTGTTTCTCAAACTTGTGCAATTATGCCCGATTTACACTGGCATGGTATAATAAAGACTCTTGTCATATATACATTTGATTTTTTAAAATCACTTCCCTGTTTTTCAATAAGCTTGAAGATTCTTTTTCAGTCTTAAAAAATTAATTGAAAATAGTAACAAGATTACATGTGCCTTTAAAAAATCTTTAGGAAGACAGCATTGCTTGAAAACTCTTTTCTAAAAAGATCAAGACATTCCAAAAGGAATGATTCTGATGGCAATACTGAGGATTGAGACTTTGTTATAGGTTTCTTTGTGGGTGTGAAAACTATCTCAGTGTACATAGGTCCATTTGGTAACACTTTGGGGATCAATCATGCTATCTCCCTCAAACACAAATTTATTTTAGAAGATGTTATAAAAATATTTTGTAAGAAATATAACTTTAAAGTTATTTGTTGTCACTGTGAACATTAAGTATGCAACTATAGTATTTGTGTTTCCTCTTCCTGTTACTAAACAACTCTAGTGGAGAAAGCAGAGAACCTCTTTCAGTCCCTGTTTCTTTTCCTGATGTATTCACTTAGGACATTGATCTAATTACGTTGTTCAGCTTTGCAGTAGTTTCTACTAATTCAGTTTAAAATAAGATTAAAACAAAACAACTTTCTTCTTCTTGTGTGTTCAAACCCATCATTTGGACTATTCTGAACTTTTAAAAAGGATGCTTAGGAGGCTGGTGCTGTGGTGTAGCCGGTAAGGCTACTGCCTGCAGTGCCAGCATCCCATGTAGGCACTGGTTCAAGTCCCCGCTGCTCTACTTCTGATCCAGCCATCTGCTGTGGCCTGGGAGGGCAGTGGAAGATAGCCTGGGTCCTTGGGTCCCTGAACCCGTATAGGAGACCTGGAGTAAGCTCCTGGCTCCGGCTTCAGATCGGCACAGTTCTAACCATTGCAGCCCGTTGGGGAGTGAACCAGTGGATGGAAGACTTCTCTCTCTCTGCTTCTGCCTCTCTGTAACTCTTTCAAATAAATAAATAAATTTTAAAAGAAAACAACAACAACAAAAGAAAGCTTAGCCAGTTTTTCTCTTCCAACCACAATTTGACACAATTTCCTTAAACCCAAGAAAACTGTGCCACATTCAAAGATCCTGGAGTGAGTTGTTGAGGTGGTGTTCCTGATGATGGGGAGAGGCTAAGTAGACCACCATGGGGTGTTTTCTTTATGAGTGGTGGAGAGAGCCGGGACTGGAGAACCAGGGCTGAGTCTTAATTAGTCTTAATTAGTCTTAATTAAGGCTGGGATTTCTCTTTGATTTCAGCATTTCCATAGGTCCTTGTTTTCATGCAGACTTTGTCCTCTCTCCCCCAGTTGCCTGCCCATTTTTTTTCCTTCATACAGATATTTTTAACAAAATGTGATCATATTTGGATGCCCTCTGAGCTTTGGAAAGATATTTTCTTTGGGTTCAATCCATTGGGTGCATTTAGCGCTGCTGTGAATGCATCAGAGAAACTAAGTGGGATAAAGCTTGAAGTATTGAATTATCTTATGTTCCTTCTTGGGTCATATCAGCTGCAGTTTTACTTCCTTTTGCTGCTTAGAAAATGTGACCCGTTGTCAGCAGGGCATTCCCAAACCACAGAAGCTCCACCATAGCTCCAGGTCCTGCAAATCAAAGATCTTCCTGCTTCCCCAGGTCACCCCAATGTTTGCTTTATGACTTCATGAATGTTGAAAGGAGAGGCTCTGTCTTCAGCAGTTGTGAGAATCTCAGCTGCAGATCCGTGGCATGGCAAAACAGCGTAACTCTGTCAACTTGAAGATTGTGTTAGGTAGAGAAACAAGGCACTGGTTTATGTATTTAAAAAAAATTTTTTTAAAGATTTATTTATTTATTTGAAAGAGTTACGGAGAGAGAGAAGGAGAGGCAGAGAGAGAGGTATTCTACTTGCTGCTTTACTCGCCAGTTGACCCCAACAACCAGAGCTGCGCCAATCTGAAGCCAGGAGCCAGGAGCTTCCTCTGGGTCTTCCCACGTGGGTACAGGGGCCTAACGATCTGGGCCATCTTCTACTACTTTCCCAGGCCATAGTAGAGAGCTGGATCGGAAGTGGAGCAGCCGGGTCTCAAACTGGCGCCCGTATGGGACGCCAGCACTACAGGCAGTGGCTTTGCCTGCTATGCCACAGCACCAGCCCTGTGGCACTGATTTAGATGTGAGTAATTGCCCCTTGCAGGGTCTGAGTCCACCCGTACAAGGATGGACTGGGTCCGAGGAAAGGTGAGTGCGCCGCTCGCCCGTTCCCCAGCCCCCTGATCCCAGAGACAATCAGACGCAGCGGGAAGCCAAGTCTAGCGAGGACTCATTTACTCCGTGCCTAACCGAACCTTTTATAGCACAAAACTGCAGAGTCATTGGGGCAGGGCTAAGGACCAACCTATCACTTAAAAGGTCACTTTACGGGGGGGATTTCTATAGGACTAGCCATATGTCTATACTAGTCTTGTTACCTCCCCTGATGTTGCGTAGCCAATTAGCTTTTGAGTTCTGCCCATCTTACTTCCTCTGGGCGCCATCTTCTTTGCCCCTCCTTGGCGCCACCCAGTCCGGGGGCCACGTGCCTGCACGCCGGGCCCCTCCCTGCGCTGCCATCCCCGGGACACCTGCTGGCTGGCTCCTCGGGCCCTGGCTTGGGTTAGTTCACGGGCTCGGCTCCACGTGGCTCCGTTCCGCGCAGCTTGGGCAGGGGCACCTGCGCATGCGGAGCCCCCGGGCCTGGCCTGGCCACACCATGGCCGTGCTCATGCCCCGCAGCCCCTTATCTGTGGTTTTCTTCTCTGTGACTTCAGTGACCTGAGCACTCAACAGTGGCCTGAAAAAAGTAGGTGGAAAATTCTAGAAATTCTTAAATTGTACATCATTGTGTGTGGTGTGGTGAATTTTTTTTTATTTGACAGGTAGAGTCAAGACAGTGAGAGAGAGAGACAGAGAGAAAGGTCTTCCTTCCACTGGTTCACCCCTAAATGGCTGCTATGGCCGGAACTACGCCGAACTGAAGCCAGGAGCCAGGTGCTTCCTCCTGGTCTCCCATGCAGGTGCGGGGGCCCAAGCACTTGGGCCATCCTCCACTGCCTTCCTGGACCACAGCAGAGAGCTGGACTGGAAGAGGAGCAACCGGGACTAGAACCGGGCGCCCCTGTAGGATGCCAGTGCTGCAGGCGGAGGATTAACCAAGTGAGCCACGGCACTGGCCCCTGTGTGGTGAAATCTTACAATGTTCTATTCCATCCCATCCAGGATTTGACTCCTCCCTTTGTCCAGAGTAACTCTGCTGTGTGTGCTGCCTGATATTCTTGGGAAAGCAGTGGAGGATGGCCTAAGTGGTTGGGTCCCTGCACCCACGTGGGAGATCCAGATAGAGCTCCTGGTTCCTGTCTTCTGATTGGCCCAGCTGTGGCCATTGTGGCCATTTGTGGAGTGAACCAGCAGATGGAAGATCTCTGTCTGCCCCCTCGCCCAACTCTGCCTTTCAAATAAATAAATCCTAAAACAAAAATGATACTATATAATATTTAGGGGATATTGTGGGACCAAGATATCTGTTATATCTGGCATAAAATAGGTCCTCAGTAACTGTCTCATTTGTTCATAAGTGTATTTCTAATTTTTTCATCAAAGAATAATCATGACACGTTTCTTGGTGACTGTCCTGATGAAGTAGAGGTGATGGATAATTGAAGTACTGACCCCTGCTGGTGAGTTCCCAGCTGCCCTGTGTGGGCCTTTCCCTGACTCTGGAGAGTGAGGCTTTTCCCTCTGTTTTCTTTGTGCTCTGGCCGCCCTTAGGCCATTACATTTAGCTCAGGGTTCCTGCACTTTCTCCTGGATGGAGAGCATTTCTGTAGACAGGGATCATCTTACACATATTGTCTCCCTCCCTCCAACTGTCTAGCATAGGGACTGGCATAGACGTCACCATTAGTTGGAATGAAATGGATTGAATTTAATTGGATCAAATACCTGCATAGAAAACAGGGCTGTGCTGCCCAAGTCTGTGAGGCACTTCATTTTACAGACTTATTTTTTTTTTTAAAGATTTATTTGAAAGAGTTACACACACACACACACACACAGATCTTCCCTCAGTTTCCAAATGGCCTCATCAGCTGGGGCCAGGCCACGCTGAACCAGGACCCAGGAGCTTCATCCGGGTCTCCCACATGGGTACGGTGGCCCGAGCACTTGGTCCATCTTCTGCTGCTTTCCCAGATAAATCAACAGGGCGCTGGATTGGAAGTGGAGCAACCAGGACTTGAACTGGTGCCATGTGGGATGCCAGTACTGCAGGTTTAACCTTCTGTGCCACAGCACAGGCCCCTAAAGACTTATCTTTTAAGCACATATTTATTTATTTATTTATTTGAAAGGCAGAGAGACAGATAACACAGGTAGACATGGAGATATTCCATCTTCTGCTATACTCCTCAAATGCCAGCGATGGTTGGGGCTGGTCCCAGGAGCTGGTAACTACCCAGTTTTCCTCTGTGGGTGGCACCAAAGCACTTAAACCATCACTTGCTGCCCCCCCAGGGTGCACATCAGTGAAAGCCAGAGTTAGGGGTGGAGCCGGGTTGTGAACACAGGCTCTCCGCTGGGGGATGCAGGTGTCCTAAGTGCATCCAACACCTACTCATACAGCCCTGTGTTTGATTTCAGGCCCCCAGTCTTGGTTTCACATTGAGCTTCATCTCACCTTTGATGCTGTTCAGAATTCCAGTTGTTGCAGACAACAACGCGCTGATGTCCCGCTGCCAGCAGATGTCAGCTTTTTCGAGGCTTCAGGGTTAGATTTGCCATTCTCTGGGACATGGTTGGGGTGTGGTTGGGTCTTTTGTTCTACAGGGGATAGGGCAGGTATGAGCTTAGGGATCATGCTCGGATGTCATGGGTTTCCCTGTGGACTTAGTGACTTGTGTTTAGCTTGTCAGTAGAGGGATGTCTGTAGCTACTGTTGACGCCCAGGTTCACTTTTGTGTTTAAGAAAAAAGGAGTAAGCTATTCCACTTATGGTGGCAGTCAAAAATAACAGTGATATCTTGAAAGACAGAAAAAACCTAGTGCTATTGTTATATATAAATTTTTTATATGGTTGCCACATCTGTTACTTAGATTGCAGTTGAAGTATAGGCTCCTTTGTAAGACTCTGGTATTCTTGAGGAGGGGGCACAATTTAAAAATACATCCTTCTAACTGTTCTAATTCTTTGCTCTCCTTGTAAATTTTTAAGGTGGAGTTAGAGAGAGGGAGAGATGGAGAGATGTAGAGAGAGAGAGATCTTCCATTCATTGATTCACTCTGCAAATGGCTGCAATGGCCAGGGCTGGGCCAGGCTGAAGCCAGGAGCAGAAGCTTCATCTGGGTCTCCCATGTGCATGTAGGGTCTCAAGGACTTGGGCCATCTTCCATTGCTTCCCCAGGCACATTAGCAGGAAGCTGGATTGGAACTGGAGCAACCAGGACTTGAATTGGGACCCATATGGGATGCCAGCACTGCAGGCAGCAGCTTGACTCATTCATTATGGCACAACACTGGCCCTTTTGCTCTCCTTTTTTTAAAAAAAATTTTTTTTTTATTCATTTGAGAGGCAGAGAGAGAGAAACAGAGAGAGAGAAAGAGAGAGAGAGAGACTGATTTCATCGGCTCGTTGTCTTTCCAAATGTCCACAACAGCCAGGGCTGGGCTGGGTTGAAGCCCCAAGCACCAAATTCAATCCAGGTTTCCCACATGCATGGCAGGAACCAGCACTACTGTCTCCCATGGTCTGCATTGGAAGGAAGCTGGAGCCAGAGCCAGGATTTGAACCGGGTACTTTTGTTGCCAAACGACCCTCCAAACCTGTAGGAGATGTTGCTCTAGAACTCCCAGATCTGGGTCTATTTGCCTGAGGCACCAAAAGCCAATCAGTGACATTGGGGTGGTAGAAGAAAATAAGAGTTTCTTCCAAGGGTTTCAAAGGCAAAGCGAGGAGCTGGACGGCTACTGCTCAATTCTTGGGCTCCCGAAGAATTCTCACACATTGAAACTGGGGCTGAGAGGCCGTGTCAGCTCATTTTGAAGTTCCTGCTTGCTCAGTCATGCTCATCACCTTCCTTTGATTGGCCAGTGATACTGTGCTCTTTATGGAATTTTTATAGTGGCCTTGTGGACTTCAGTTGATCTGGGGATAATATAAATGGTAGCTAGCTTTTGCCCCAGATCTGGAATATGCTTGCCTGGAATTCTCCTACACAAACCCTTCCGAACAGCACTGGCTTCCAAGATTTTATCTGTTGGAGAAGCAAATGACTTCTTGAGTCCAGTAATTAGCACCTTGTAGGGCCAGACATACAGGTCTCTCAGTTCAGTGACTTCCTTTTGGTAGAGGACAGGCGTAGATACCTTGGGCTAAGGGAGGCAGGGGAAAGGCTGGGTCCCGCCTTTGCAAGACAGGGGTTCGGTCTCACTTTGATATGGGCTTGTGTGTCTTCACTGCTAGGCTAGATACCTGCCCCACTCCTTTTTTTTTTTTTTTTTTAAACGAGACTATATTTCTTATTCAAGAATTGACTTAGTTGGATGAAGGAGTTGGTGTGCACTGGGTGGATCCAATAAGGGTTGTGTTATCTGAGGCCAGCGCTGTGGCATAGTGGGTAAAGCTGCTGCCTGCAGTGCCGGCATCCCATGTGGGCACTGGTTTGAGTCCTGGCTGCTCTACTTCTGATCCAGCTCTCTGCTATGGCCTGGGGAAGCAGTAGAAGATGGCCCAAGTCCTTGGGCCTCTGTACCTGTGAGGGAGACCTGTAAGAAGCTCCTGGCTCCTGACTTTGGGTTGGCCCGACTCCATAGCTGCCATTTGGGGAGGGAACCAGTGGATGGAGGACTTTCTCTCTCTCTCTCTCTCTCTCTCTGCCTTTCAAATAAATAAATTTAAAAAACTTAAAAAAAAAATGGTTGCATTGTCTATATAATTTTATTTAGTTAGCTATTTTAAAGATTTATTTATTTGAAAGGCGGAATGACAGAGACAGAGATGGTCCAGCTGCTGGTTTATTCTCCAAATGGCTGTAACAATGAGGTCTGGGCTAGGCTGAAGTCAGAAGCCTGGAACTCCATCTGGGTCTCCCATGTGGGTGGCAGGAGTCCAAGCACTTGGGCCATCGTCCGTTGCCTTCTTGAGTGCATTAGCAGGGAGCTGGATCAGAAATGGAGCAGCCTGGACTCAAATAGGCACTCCAGTCTCGGTTGCTGGTGATTTTTTATTTTTATTTTTTGACAGTCAGAGTTAGACAGTGAGAGAGAGACAGAGAGAAAGGTCTTCCTTCCATTGGATCACCCCCCAAAACGGCTGCTACGGCTGGAACTACTCCGATTCGAAGCCAGGAGCCAGGTACTTCCTCCTGGTCTCCCATGCGGGTACAGGGCCCAAGCACTTGGGCCATCTCCACTGCCTTCCTGGACTGGGACAGAATCCTGCGCCCCAACCGAGACTAGAACCCAGGGTGCCAGTGCTTCAGGCGGAGGATTATCCTGGTGAGCCGCGGCGCTGGCCACGTTGCTGGTGATTTAAACAGCAGCTTACCCTATTGCCCCACAACACTTTCCCCCATCTGTATAATTTCAAAAAAATAGTAAACCCGACTAAAAAGCAGTCTGCTTTTGATATCGTTATAGGTTAACCATTCTAAACAAATGTTAGTGATAAAATACTCTTCCCTGTGTTTACTGTTGAATTTTAATAACGTAATCATATATGTGATCTGCAAATAAGTCCATGTGCATTACTTTTTTTTTTATAAACTAGTTCTAAGTGGTTGTTAATTCTGAGAACTCATAATAATTGGCTCATGATCTACATAAATGAAGTACTCACATTCACTCTTTGTGTCCATTTTATTTTTTAAGTAATTAACTAACCTGCATTTGAAGAGTAGAAACAAGAGACAGAGACAATGGGCACAGAGGGATATCCCATCAGCTGGTTCACTTTCCAAGTGCCCACAGCAGCCAGGGCTGAGGCAGTCCAAAGCCCGGAGCTGGGAACTCGGCCTGAGTCTCCATGTGGGAGGCAAGGATCCCAGCACTTGAGCCACCACTTCCTGCCTCACAGGAGGCACCTGAGCAGGAACATGGACTCAGAAGCAGAGTCCAGGACTGTGATGTGGGATGCATGGAACAAAGTGGCACCTTAACTGCTGTGCCAAATGGCTGTCTCTGCCATTCCCCCCTTTGCTAAAAAAAAATGGATAAGCTTTCTTTGTTTCACAGTTTCTGGGTCTCTGGGATCCAGGAGTGGCTGAGGGTTGAGCGTCCAGCTTGTCAGTTGCAGTGAAGGTTAGGCTGGGCGTCACCTGGAGGCTGGGCTTCGTGGAGGCTGGAGGCTGGGCAGGGAGATCAGCTTTCCAGTGTAGCCTTGGGTTTCTCGGTTCCTCCCCAGCTGAGCCTCTCCCAGGACATCTGACTTCCCCTGAAGGGGGGACCCACATGCATTCATCTCAGTAACTTCCTAAGCTGTCTGGATTGTTTGAATTCTCTTCAATGGTCGTTGGAGGTCCTGGTCACTGTGCTACTGCGCATGTCTGTGTTTAGACAAATAGATGGGACATAAGCAGTGTTGGCTGTGATTGGACAGATTGGACAGTAATGAGATCACCTTTCCTTTGGTTCTGTCACTCCTGTGACATTTTGAATTTGAAATTTGTGTTTACAATTTGGAACAGCATAAAGGATAATGGGTAAAATTTAAGATTGTTTTTATTTTAGAGGCAGAGGGAGATTTTATTGAATTTGAGTAACATCTTTAAAATGAAAATTTATTTTGCTTTTAAGAATCTTGCTGGTCTAATTGATTTTATTAAAATTCTTTAGTTACTTGAGAGGCGGGGAGAGAGAGCGATCGAGCCAGCCAGCACGCTACCATCTGCTGAGTCATTCTCCAAATGCCTGCGTTCCCTGGGGTTAGGCCTGGGTCTGGCTGAAGCTAGAAGCAGGGAACTCAATCCAGGTCTCCCACTTGGATGGTAGGAATCCAATGACTTGAGCCCCACCACTGCCACTTGGCAGGAGGCTGAAGTCAGGAGCTGGAGGCAGGTAGGAAGCCCAGCCAGTCTGATATGGGATGCAGGTGTCTTAACAGCTAAGCCAAATGCCTGAAAAGCAAAAGAAGCCCCCACCCCCACCCCACTGTGGCACAGCAGGTAAAGCCATTGCCTGCGGTGCTGCCGTCCCATATAGGCATGGGCTCAAAACCCGGCTTCTCCTCTTCTGATCCAGCTCTCTGCCTATGGCCTGGGAAAGCAGTAGAAGACGGCCCAAGCTCTTGGCCCCCTGTACCCACGTGGGAGACCCAGAGGAGGCTTCTGGCTCCTGGCTTCGGATCAGAGCAGCTCTGGCAGTTGCGGCCAACTGGAGAGTGAACCAGCGGATGGAAGACCTCTCTCCTCTCTCCTCTCTCCTCTCTCTCTCTCTCTCTCTCCCTCTCTCTCTGCCTCTCCTTCTCCCTCTGTGTAACTCTTGACTTTCAAATAAATAAGTAAATTTTTTTTTAAAAAAAAGAAGGAATAAGAAAATATATTACATCAGTATGATTTAGTAGTTACCAAAATGTAAGGTTCCCGGGCATTTCATTTTTTTAAAATTCACTTTTTCAGTGATTATAATGTTACTTCTTATATATGGAAAAATTCATATTCATCATTATATATATAGATAAGCTAGTAAATATGTGCACATTCTTCCCTCTCTATTCCAAGTATACATGAAAGTGGGGCTGACGCTGTGGCACAGTAGGTTAATGCCCTGGCCTGAAAGCACTGGAATCCCATGTGGGCGCTGGTTTGAGACCTTGTTGTTCCGCTTCCAATCCAGCTCTCTGCTTTGGCCTGGGAAAGCAGTGGAGGATGGCCCAAGTGCTTGGGCCCCTGCACCCACATAGGAGACCAAGAAGAAGCACCTGACTCCTGGCTTCAGATCGGCGCAGTGCCAGTGTGGTGGCCATTTGGGGAGTGAACCAACGGAAGGATGACCTTTCTCCCTGTCTCCCTCTCTCACTGTCTGTTACTCTACCTCTCAAATAAGTAAATAAATCTTTTAAAAAAAAAAACATGAGGCCGGCGCCGTGGCTCAACAGGCTAATCCTCCGCCTTGCGGCGCCGGCACACCGGGTTCTAGTCCCGGTTGGGGAGCCGGATTCTGTCCCGGTTGCCCCTGTTCCAGGCCAGCCCTCTGCTGTGGCCCGGGAGTGCAGTGGAGGATGGCCCAGGTGCTTGGGCCCTGCACCCCATGGGGAGACCAGGAAAAGCACCTGGCTCCTGGCTCCTGCCATCGGATCAGCGCGGTGCGCCGGTCACAGCGTGCCGGCCGCGGCGGCCATTGGAGGGTGAACCAACGGCAAAGGAAGACCTTTCTCTCTGTCTCTCTCTCTCACTGTCCACTCTGCCTGTAAAAAAAAAAAAAAAAAAAAAAAAAAAACATGAAAGTGGCCGGAGCCGCTGCTCACTAGGCTAATCCTCTGCCTGCAGTGCCAGCACTCCAGGTTCTAGTCCCGGTTGGGGTGCCGGTTCTGTCCCGGTTGCTCCTTTTCCAGCCCAGCTCTCTGCTGTGGCCCAGGAAGGCAGTGGAGGATGGCCCAGGTCCTTGGGCCCTACATCTGCATGGGAGACCAGGAGAAGCACCTGGCTCCTGGATTCGGATCGGTGTAGCGCGCCGGCCGTGGCAGCCTTTTGGGGAGTGAACCAATGGAAGAAAGATCTTTCTCTTTCTCTTTCTCACTGTCTATAACTCTACCTGTCAAAAAAAAAAAAAAACCCATGAAAGTAATTTTATCTTTATATATTTTTTAACATGATCATATCTTCTAAGTTCTGTGAAAATAAAAGAGCTCCTATTTATGCTGCTTTTCTGGCCATTCTCACCAGGGTATTTGCTTCCTTTTACAAGTATAACTAAAAATAACTTTGTCATGTAGAGAAGGGTGGTGTTAAAAATTGGTTTACTCCAGGTTTAATTTGCTGAGTATGTTACTGCTTCAGGAATAGTCTTCCATGTAGACTTTACCATCTGTAATAACTTTCCTTGTACTCCTATACGTAGTCAAGTAAACACATTCTGCTTTTATCTAGTGACAAGTTCCTGGAAAATTCTGTGTAATCTAAATCTCCTGAAAGCCGAGATTTTAGGGCCCGGCACCATAGCAGAGCAGGTTAATCCTCTGCCTGTGGTGCCAGCATCCCATATAGGTGCTGGTTCTGGTCCCGGCTGCTGCTCTTCCAATCCAGCTCTCTGCTGTGGTCTGGGAAAGCAGCAGAAGATGGCCCAAGTGCTTGGGCCCCTGCACTCTCGTGGGAGACTGGAGAGAAGCACCTGGCTGTTGGCTTTGGATTGGCACAGCTCTGGCAGTTGCAACCATTTGGGGAGTGAACCCTACCTATCAAAAAATAAATAAAATCTTTAAAAAATAGGCTGGTGCCATGGCTCAATAGGCTAATCCTCCGCCTTGCGGCACCGGCACACCGGGTTCTAGTCCCGGTCGGGGTGCCAGATTCTGTCCCAGTTGCCCCTCTTCCAGGCCAGCTCTCTGCTGTGGCCAGGGAGTACAGTGGAGGATGGCCCACGTGCTTGGGCCCTGCACCCCATGGGAGACCAGGAGAAGCACCTGGCTCCTGCCATTGGATCAGCGCGGTGCGCCGGCCACAGCGCGCTGGCCGCGGCGGCCATTGGAAGGTGAACCAACGGCAAAGGAAGACCTTTCTCTCTGTGTCTCTCTCTCTCTCACTGTCCACTCTGCCTGTCAAAAAAAAAAAATAAAATAAAAAATAAATAAAAAAATAAAAAACATTCTCTTTAAAAAAAAAGAAAGCCAAGATTTTAAAATATATTTTTCTGAGCACACAAGTTATTAATTCTCTTTTCAACATGTTCACACCCATTTATCTTCTATTACCTTTTTATTTTTAAGATTTATTTATTTGAAAGGCAGAGTTACAGAAAGACTGGAAGAGGGAGAGACAGAGATCTTCCATCTGCTGGTTCAACTAATGGCTGCAAAGGCCAAGGCTGGGCCATGCTGAAGCCGGGAGCCAGGAGTTCTTATGGGTCTCCCACAGGGATGCAGGGGCCCAAGCACTTGGGCCATCTTCTGCTGCTTTCCTAGGTACTTTGGCGAGAAGCTGGATTGTGGAGCAGCCAAGACTGGAACAGGCACCCAAGTGGGATGCCAGCACTGCAGGCGGTGGCTTAACCCACTATGCCACAGTGCAGGCCCTGTCTTCTATTACCTTTTATCCTTAAAGGAAAATCAGGGAGCGTCCACAAAGCATGTTTGGGTACTGAGCATTGAATGCTAGGTATTTCTTCTGCTCACATGTTCCTGCACTGATCAGAAAGGCATAGCCCCTTTCAGTCCCAAAACTACTTCGTTCCTGCCTTGTGGGTCCTCCCTGGATGGCTTTGGGATGGCAGGCTAGCATGGTTTCCAGGTCATCTGCTTCCTGCAGATTTGAACTCACGAGCTACCTTCTTTCTAGATAGCACCAAAGTAGCAGAGCATTCTCTGCCAAAGACAGAATGGGAACCGCTCATTTCAAAGGTGAAGACACGGTCACTCTGATGTAGTGTGGAATTCCTGGTCATATTTAGGAACAGGCATGTGGTGCATACTTGAATATGTTGGTTAAATGAATGAGGTCCTGACATTACTGTTAAAAATCAATCAAGAATTTCTGAATGTCCCTTAGACTGTTCTTAAGAAGTAGCATCATGGGAGTGGTGTAGTACAGCTACTTGCAACACTGCTGTCCCATATTGGAGTGTGAGTTCAAGGATTGAGAAAGCAGTGGAAGGTGACCCACGTGCTGTGCCCCCGCCACCCATGTGGGAGACCAGGAGACAATTCCAGGCTCCTGGCTTTGGCCTAGTCCAGCTTGGCTCTTGTGGTAATTGGGGTGAGTGAATCAGCAGGTGGAAAATCCAATCTCTCTCTCTTTTCCCCCCTCTGCTTCTTCCCTTCCTCCCTACCTCTTTCTCTCTCTGTAACTCTGCCTTTTAAATAACAAATAAATACATCTAAAAAAGTATTTCTGGCTTTAGCCTTAAAAAGATCAGGGCATAAATCTTGCCCCCTTAAATATGTTGTCTGGGTGATCTTGGGCGAAGGGCTGATCTCGATGGGACTTTCCTCATCTTTCCAGTTGCCAGGGCTGCATGGATTAAGTGGAATAACAGATGGTAGAATGGCCAGAATATCACAGACTCTGTTGACTGGCAGGTGTAATTGTGGCAATGTAGAACCATTTTAGGTTTGTCTTGGCTACATCCTGTAAGAGTGGGCTTCAAACAGTTCACGGAAAATGTGTATTATAAAAAAGCATGCTTGGATTTCCAGTTGGTTTTGTATCAGATTATATTTATGCTTCAATTCCTTTTTCCATGAACTTCGAGAAGCATCCTCATATGTGAGCTTCTGCCTGCAGAACTGATACAAAGCACTGGTTTTCGCTGGAGTTCGTAGGAGAACTCCTTCATGTGGAAATAGTACACAAACACCTGGGGAGTGTGATCTGGGTGCTGCTTTTATTATTTGCTTCATGTAAGTTGTTTTATTGTTCTTAACTCATCTCCCTTTGGGTTTATTGGCATCTGTCCTAGTATATGTGATGCTGATCACAGAGTAATTTGAAGGTTAAAGGGATGATGTATTCCATTGGCTGCAGGAGCTTTTCCAGAAAGAGGGTCAATGTTTACCTCTTAAATATGGGATGGCGGGGCTGGTATTGTGGCATAGCATAGCAGGTGAAACCTCCACCTGTGCCATATAGGTGCCAGTTCCAATCCAACTTCCTGCTAATATGCCTGGGAAAGCAGCAGAGGGTGGCCCAAGTCCTTTGGCCTCTGAACCCCCATGGTAGACTTGGATAAAACTCTTGGCTCCTGGCTTTAGTTTAGCCCAATCCTGGTTGTTATAGCCTTTTGGGGAGTGAATCAGCAGATAGAAGATTTCTCTCTCTTTCTCAGTCCTCCTCTCTCTGTAACTCTTTCAAATAAATAAAAAAATAAATCTTTAAAAAAAATGAGGATGGCTTTATGTATGGTCACAATAAAGGTTGGGAAATATTTTGGATGAATTATATATACAGGGTCTAGTGACTCCCCAGGGGAGGCACACAAGCATAACCTGAATGTATGTTAGAATGATAATAGATGATGAAAAAGGCACCTATTGCTTTTTACATGAAAAATCCCAGCTGAACTCATAAGGAGCTTTTGGAAACCTCTGATGCAGTTTCTGAGAAAGTGATCAGGGCTATTTATTTAAACCATCAACTCAGTGTATTTAATCCCTTTGGGCTAAGGAGTAAAATTATTTTTTTCTTCAAAAAGTAATTTCCACATCCAATGAAACAGACTGGTGTCTATTTTTAATGAACAAATGTGAGAGCTGGGAAAGTCATTTAATTTGTCTGTGTCACTTTCTTTTTCCATAAAATGAGGGAGCTGAAGCAAGTGCTCAGACTTCTTGTGCCCTTGCATTCTTGGGTTTGTAATGCAAATCAGAAGGATTGAGTGGCTGTTGACATCTGCCAATCATTTTGTGTCCTTCCAGGAAATGTAGTCTGACCTCTAGATTGTACACTCCTAACAAAGGGAAAGAGGCCTTTACATTTTTATAAGTGGCAAAACATGCAGTAGGAGAACTTCGGTTTTTCACTGTTTTTTATCCCCTTTGCATCTGGCAAGGCCTGGCTCTTTCTTCTGAAGTTAAGCAGATGCTGGTTCCTGTTGAGTTTTTCCTGGTGGCTTCTCAGGGTTATTGTGCTTTGCTCTGATAGAATGTGCCATGTTAAAACCTTTCCCCCTTTTAAGGAAACTTCTTAACTGTGTCACACCACACTGTTTTTCATGCACCTTGTTGTAAATTTGCTTCATAAATCTTAAAAATGCAAAGCTCATGTAGCCTGACATTAATTTTTAAGTGACATTGATGTTCATACTTGGCATCAAATTTGACTTTCTCTTCGGCCCTTTCCCTGTTTCTTTCTTCTCTTTCCTTCCTCTTGTTATGGGGGGAGCCTAATTCAAAATCAAAATTTTGGGGTCCTTGCCATTTATATTAGAAGACTTCTAAATACCAGCTCAAATGAAGCAGACAACATGGTAATGTTTGAGATTTATTTAGAGAGTGAGAGAAATACACAGGAGCGTGAGGGCTTTGTTAAGGGAGAGTGAGTCAGAAAGTTTAAACAGGAAGTTCCAATCCAAAATCTTGGGGGGCAGGCCAGTGGCCACGTGCAGGGCTCTGCAGGGCAGAGGCAGGTGGTTGGGCGGCAGGAGAAGGGCCAAGAGCAGGGGCAAAAAAGGAGGCGGGCTCAGGGTGCTCCAGACCTCTTATTCACTTCCCAAAGAGGAATGGTTAAGTAGTCTGATTGACAGGTGGATGGATACCGGTGATCTCAGGCCCCCTGCGTGAGCTCACCAGGGGGACAGGGTGGGTGTGGCCTCCAGATCTTGGGTCTAATCCTGTCTCCCTGATAGGGTCCCATATCATTCCCTCCCTTACCCCATCCCTCTCTTCCTTCCTTCCTTCCTTCCTTCCTTCCTTCCTTCCTTCCTTCCTTCCTTCCTTCCTTTCTCTCTCTCTCTCTCTCTCTTTCTCTCTTTCTCTCTTTCTCTCTTTCTCTCTCTCTCTGTTTTTCTCTCTCTCTTTCTTTCTTTCAACAGGTAGAAATATAGACAATGAGAGAGAGAGACAGAAATGTCTTCCTTCCACTGGTTCACTCCCCAAATGGCCACTACAGCTGGCGCTGTGCTGATCCAAAGCCAGGAGCCAGGTGCTTCCTCTTGGTCTCCTATGTGGGTGCAGGGCTCAAGCACTTGGGCCATCCTCCACTGCCCCCCGGGCCACAGCAGAGAGCTGGACTGGAAGAGGAGCAACTGGGACTAGAACCTGGCTCCCGTATGGGATGCCGGCACTGTAGGTAGAAGATTAACTAAGTGAGCCACGGCACTGGCCCCCTTTATTTCTTTCAGATTTATTTCTATTTGAAAGGCAGAGTCATAGAGAGAGAGGGAGAGACAGAGATATTCCATGTGCTGGTTCACTCCCCAGATGACCAGGGCTGGGCCAGACTGAAGCCATGTGGTGGCAGGGACCCAATTACTGGGACCATCTTCTGCTGCTTTTCCAGGCTTCTTAGTAGGGAGAGGGAGCTGGATTGGAAGTAGAGCAGCTGGGACTTGAACTGACTCTCAGATATGGGATGCGGATGTCACAGGTGTCTTTACCTGCTATGCCACAACATCTCCCCCCCCCCATTCTTTCTTTTTTCTTTTTCTTTTTCTTTTTCTTTTTTTTTTTAAGATTTATTTATTTGTTTGAAAGAGTTACAGAGAGAGAGGGAGAGACACACAGAGAGATCTGTCCTCCGGGTCACTGCCCAGATGGCTGCAATGGCCAGGGCAGGGCCAGCCTAAAGCTGGAGCTTCTTCCAGGTCTCCCATGCGGGTGCAGGGGCCCACTGACTTGGGCCATCTTCTACTGCTTTCCCAGGCCGTAGCAGAGAGCTGGATAGGAAGTGGAGCAGTTGGGACTAGAACCCTTATGGGATGCCAGCACTGCAGGCGGTGGCTTTACCTGCTACACCACAGTGCCAGCCCCACTCCTCATCTTTTCCTAAGGCTGCCCTACAAAATAAATACAACCGAGTTTAAACATTTTTTCTTTTATTTATTTGAGAGGGAGAGGGATATCTATCTATCTATCTATCTATCTATCTATCTATCTATATATAGAGAGAGAGAAGGAGAGAGAGAGGGCTTTTATTTGTTGGTTCACTCTCCAAATGTCCATGATAGTGAGAACTAGGCCGAGGAGAAAGCCAGGAACTGGGAACCCATTCCAGGACCTCACATGGGTGGCAGGGGTCCAAGTAGCTGAGTCCTCACCTGCTGCTTCCCACGGTGTGCATCAGCAGGAAGCTGGAGTCAGGAACCAGAGCCAGGCATTCCAGTATGAGATGTGGGCACCTTGAGTGGAATTTGAAACACTAGGTCAAATACCCACCCCGATCCACTTTACAGCAAAATTTCAGAATGTTCCCCTTAGGAGGATTCAGCTACAGTCGATTTATTTACTGAACAATTAAATGAGTGTTCACTCTTCTGGGTACTGTGGAAATGGCAGTGAACTGAAGAATAAAAATTCCAGCCCTCACGGAGCTGGCATTCTAAGGAACTGGGCATCAATAACCACATTACCACGTGTAGTGTGTCTCTGATGGTGGTGCGTGCAATAGAGAAAAGTAAAGGGGTTATATTTTCAAGGAAGGTGGCTGTAAGGGTGGCCTTGATGTCATTTACCCCTGAGGAGATAGGTGAGGGGAGGGATCTGGATAAACGAGAGAGGGAGGAGGAACAAAGGCAGCAGCAGGAGGAACCATGCAGTGTGTTAGGGCCTGGCTGGCTCTTGGTGTGGCTTTGGGCTAGTGGTTCCGATGCAGCATCTCACACAGTAAGGCCTGGCCTGTTCCTGGCTCCAGCTGCTGACTCCAGCTTCCTGCTAATGCAGACCCTGGGTGACAGCTGTGATGCCTCAAATGATCGGGTTCCTACCATTCATGTGGGAGACCTGGATTGAGTTCCTCCTTCCTGGCTTTGGCCACAGTCCAGTCTGGGCTGTTGAGGGCATTTGGAGAGTGAACCAGCAGATGGGAGCTCTTCTCTCTCTTTTTCTCTCTCATATAAAATTTTTTTCCCAGAGGTTTTAATGCTAAACAGAAGTGATATCCCAGGCCAGCGCCATGGCTCACTTTGCTAATCCTCCAAAAAAAGTGATATCCCTCACTCAACTCTATATAAAGGATAGAATCACTGCTAATTTTTGTCGATTCTTATGGCAGTTTCTTTTTCATAAACCCTTTTTTGGTATATTGTTCTTCTGAACATGAATACATTAATAAAGTTCAAGGCCAGTGTTGTGCAGCAGGTAAAGCCACTGCCAGCGATGCTGGCATCACAGAGGGGCGTGGGTTTGAGTCTGGTGACCACTGTCAATCCAGCTCCCTGCTAATGACCTAGGAAAAGCAGTGGAAGATAGTCCAAGTGTTTGGGCCCCTGCACCTATATGGGAGACCTGGATAAAGCTCTGGCTCCTGGCTTTGGCCTGACCCAGCCCTGGCTGTTGTGGCCATTTGCAGAGTGACCCAGTGGATGGCTGATTGATACTCTCTGTCTCTCTTTCTCTCTCTCTCTGTAATGCTGCCTTTCAAATAACTAAATCTTTAAAAATAACAAAGTTCAGGGAATATAAAAGGGTGAATGAGTTCAAAGTATTCCTTGTGTCGGTGGAGACACCGAGCCCCCTCTTGAGAGGCAAGGATGTCATCACTTTCCCCTGCCTCTAGAGATGATCTGGACCCATTGTCATGCACACAGGGTAAAGCTTGGGGCAACATCTTTGGAGACAGACTGCTTGCATTTTAGACCCCACTAGTATTCACCCCACTGTGACCTTGGGCAAGAAACTGAAAGTGTAAATGCTTCCATTTCCCCATCTGTAGAATGAAGGAAATGCTCATTGTATTGTTCTGAGGCTTCAATGAGAGTCTATGTAATGTATGTATAAAAATACAATGGATTTAGCATAATAGTTAGCAAATAAAAAACAGCCAATAAGGGTTAGTTTTTATCAGCATATTTCATTCCCATGGAAAGCTTTTATAAGATTTATTTTATTTATTTGAAAGAGACTTACAGAAAGAGGTAGTGCCAGAGAGAGAGGTCTTCCATCCGTCCTCTGGTTCAATCTCCAAAGGGCTACAATGGCTGAAGCTGAGCCAATCTGAAGCGAGGAGCCAGGAGCTTCTTCTGGGTCTCTCACATGGGTGCAGGGGCCCAAGGACAATGGGCATCCTTTGCTGCTTTTTCCAGGTACATTAGAAGGGAGCTGGATCAGAAGTGGAAGAGCTGGGACTCAAACCGGCACCCATACGGAATGCTGGTGCTGCAGGCTGGGGTTTTAACCTGCTGTGCCACAGCGCTGGTGCCCTGTGGAGAGCTTTTATGGTCATCCCACTCTACACGTGAGGACAACGAGTCTCAGCAAGGTCAAGCAGGACTGGCATGTGATGCCTGGGAGTCCCTGCAATACGACACCCCTGGGTTCCCAGGATAAGAGTTAGGGGCAATGGCTCTCTGTGTCTGCCCATCTCAGATGCATAAATGCCGGATGAATGTCACTGCACAAGGTATGTGGATATTTGCTTGAGAGCCTAATCAAATTTCTGTATTTTCTTTTCTATGGCTTCAGCCAAGGATATTTTACAATTGCCTGTAAGTTTTGTTGGTTTCTTAGACAACTTCCATTCTTTTCACAGCTGTTTCTTGAGCATTTATTATGTTCCATGAAGTGTATTAGATACTGTGGTGACCTAGACCAAGTCCCTCCTCTTGTGATAGTTACAATGAAGTAAGAGACACAGACAAATGAATCTTTAAGATTCTGTGTGCTATTTGCTCTGATAGCGATTTGGCCAATTTAGGGGAGAGGTGGATTTCCTTAAGACATTACGTGTTTTCTAAAACATTTAAAAAATTGTTTCACCAGGTTTATTGATCGTGGACGTACACCAAATAATTCTTAGAAACAATAGGCTTGTTTTTTGTTTGCTTTGCCTGAGAATGTGCAGAACATTGGGTGTTGCTGCTGTCTTTGGCTGCTGTCTTTGAAGGCTCGGGGGTTGCAAGCAGGTGTTGCATTGTTTGCCAACAGAGAACTCATTATCAATGTAACACATGAAGGAGATTGTGACTTAAAATGGACAGAGGAAAAACAGTAGGTATGGATATTCAGTGGGTTGCATTATAGGTGGGAAATGAATGTAGTCTGCCTTGAAGCCATGTTAAATTATAAATGCTGTCAGCTATTATTTCTTGGATGGAAGGAGTAAAACAAAACTTGAAGCCATTAATTCTGCTTTGTCTGGTCTACATGGTCTACTCAGCTCTCCATGCCTGGGGAAGTAGGAAGTTTGAAAACTAATAAACTTCAATCAGACTCTTTTGGGGGTAATGCTTGTTTTGTAAATTTGCAGATCAATCACAAAATTGCAGAAATGCAATCAAAAAATTCTGTACAGAATGATGTTCAATATTTACTGATTATTTATTGCCATCCATGAAAATTGCTGCCTATTTCTTTTAATCCCACCTCCATATTGCCTTTGTGTCTGCTCTCCTCATTCTGTGATGCTGTCACACTTAGCTAACTCACTTGCTCGTGGCCTTGTAAGGGAATGAATGTATGTCTTGGAGAAGTTCCAGCATTCCGTCTCTCTTTTGGTTGAGGGTGGGAATCACCTGCAGAATTTTACTCATTCTGCAGTTCCAGTTTCATGCCTTTGGCCCAGAACTGTCCACAGGTCCACACGGAGAGACTCAATGGCCCCTAACTCCAGCATCAGAGCTGTGAGATCCTGAATGCTCATCGTGCTGCAAGGTGTTTGCCAGTCCGCCTGGACCTCCCCACTGTGGTCTCAATGGTTGTTCCCCAGTGTTGGGGAGGGGGCAAGTGGTTAGGTCACAAGGACAAAACATTCCTGAACAGGATTGGTGCCCACATACCAGAGGCTCAGGAGAGACTCATTCTTTCCACCGGGTGAGCAGGCAGTGAGAAGATGCCATCTAAGAACCAGGAAGTCAGCCCCAGTCAGTTCCCGGCTCCCAAAACAGTGAGAACTAAGTGTCTGTTGTTGATAAGCCACCCAGTACATGGAATTGTGTTACAGCAGCCCCAGTGGACTAAGACTCCTTATTCTCACCCTCTCTGAACTCATCTTTGTGCCTCCAGTCCTGGCGTCTTTTAGGCCCTTTCTGATTAGCTGTTGGACAGAGTGTTCCGGTACTGCTCATGCCTCACTTTGTGTCCCATGGCAAACAGCACTGCACTTCTACAACCCTGGAGGCCAGGCCAATTTCCTTGGTGCTGGTTTATAGTGTAGTTCACCTTAGAAGTATTGTTTGGGGTTGGCATTTTGTGATGTCCCTAAGCAGAGACGGGAACCAGGTGACATTTAGCAGCCTCTCGCCATTGTTTTCCTGAAGACACAGGCAGTCTCTCCAGGCCTCTGGCTAAACACTTGAAGTCCTTGGCATAAAGGCATTGGGCTTCCAGCCTGCTTCTCCTATCTGCACACTGCTCAGGAGAAACCCAAGGCGGGATGAAAGAATTGCCATTGCGTTCCTCTGCCCCGGTTGGAGCCTCCAGACTTGCTTCAAGGCCGCATCACATCTCCCCATTCCTCATACGGGGTGGACGTCAACCATTTTCCTGATGTGCTAAGATTTGTCCCCAGAAGCTCTGTGTCTGAAGGAAACACCTGCTCTGCTTCCAAGCCCTCAGGAAGCCCCATCCTGTCTCTGAGTCAGCCATCTGCATAATTCCACTTTCTTCAAGAAGCCATCACGACCAGCCAGCCCAGTCTGTCTCTGCCCAGCCTTGTCTCGCCCTAACTTGCACCCCCACCGCTGGCTGTTTCCTCAGTGTCTGGCTTGCCAAGTCCACCTGGAAGGCTTCTTTGGCTGCATTCTTTGTTTTTACATAGTGCTCTGCCATGATTTGATTTAATTCTTTCCATCACTGAGAAAGGCAGCATAGTGTGTCCGTGACAATAGGGATTATATCTGACTCCCAGATGAAGTGAAAGAATACACAGACTCCAAGATCAACACTTGGTACATGTGGCAAGGGTTCTTTAAACACCAGCTGACTGTGTTTTCTTCTGGCAGCAAGTGCTGTGTGGAAGGATAGAACTGTAGCTTTGTGGGTATGAGAATGGACCTAGGTCCTCCACTGTTGGGGTTCAAATCAATCCCTAGGTGACATTGGGTGATTTATGCATTTTGCTTTATCTCTGTCCCTTAGTTTCCTTATCTATAAAGTTAGCAATAATTATAGTTCGGTTCATAACATTGTTGTGAACATTAAATTAATTAACCAATTAAGTGCTTAGAAGACCATGTTTCTGGTATAAAGTGCTAGGTATTTTTGTTTTGTTTTATTTCATTTTTAAAAAAATTTTAACTTTTATTTAATAAATATAAATTTCCAAAGTACAGCTTATGGATTACAATGGCTTTACCCCCCCCATAACTTCCCTTCCACCTGCAACCCTCCCATCTCCTGCTCCCTCTCCCATTCCATTCGCATGAAGATTCATTTTCAATTATTTTTATATACAGAAGATCAATTTAGTATATATTAAGTAAAGATTTCAACAGTTTACACCCACACAGAAATACAAAGTGTTTGTTTGTTTGAGTACTAGTTATAGCATTAATTCACATTGGACAACACATTAAGGATAGAGATCCTACATGAGGAGTCACAGTGACTCCTGTTGTTGACTTAACAAATTGACACTCTTGTGTATGGCGTCAGTAATCACCCTAGGCTCTTGTCATGAGTTGCCAAGGCTATGGAAGCATTTTGAGTTCGCAGACTCCGATCTTTTTTAGACAAGGTCATCGTCAAAGTGGAAGTTCTCTCCTCCCTTCAGAGAAAGGTACCTCCTTCTTTGATGGCCCATTCTTTCCACTGGGATCTCACTCACAGAGATCTTTCATTTAGTTTTTTTTTTTTTTTTGCCAGAGTGTCTTGGCTTTTCATGCCTGAAATACTCTCATGGGCTCTTCAGCCATATCCGAATGCCTTAAGGGCTGATTCTGAGGCCAGAGTGCTGTTTAGGACATCTGCCATTCTGAGTCTGCTGTGTATCCTGCTTCCCATGTTGGATCGTTCTCTCCCTTTTTGGTTCTATCAGTTAGTATTAGCAGACACTAGTCTTGTTTATGTGATCTCTTTGACTCTTAGACCTATCAGTGTGATCAATTGTGAACTGAAATTGATCACTTGGACTAGTGAGATGGCATTGGTATATGCCACCTTGATGGGATTGAATTGGAATCCCCTGTAAAGTGCTAGGTATTAACGACTCCCAGTGTTTAAGTCTGGAAGAGATACCCTGTGACATTAGTCATGAAAGTGAGCTTTTATTACTAGGCAGCATTAAGTAAAGCAAATTCCTTCTCAGCTTCTTTGCAAAAATCCAGGTCAGATTGGAACTGAGTGTGGAACAGTGGCTGCAAAATAGAGGTCAGAAATCCACTGGCTCAGCCTTGTTGGGCATTGGAGTTTCTGACTCAGCTAAGTAAGGCAGATGTATTTCCTGAACTCATCCTAAGAATCACCTGGGGCACTTGTTAGAAACATAGACTCCAGGCCTTGCCCCAGACTAACTGAATCAGAATCTTCAGGGAGGGGCCTTGGAACCTGGTGTCTAACAACCCATCCAAATAGTACCACCTAGAAACACTAAACACTCCATCACTGGAGAAGCGTTTAGATGCACTGATGTTGGGTATCATGCTCTGGGGGTTCTGATTTGATTGTTGTGGGGTGTGGTGTGTGAGCAAACATGTACAATCTGATTTGATTGCCTTTGGGTTTTGGCATATAGTTTTAAGCATGTAGGCGTGAAGACTTTCTTTTCTTCTCTCTCTCTCTTTTTTTTTATAGCAGCTTTCCAGATATTTCTAATGTGAGCCAAGGTTGAAAAACCACTAAAATAGAGAGAGTCAGATTTAAGTCAGCACTTTTTCCTGAAGCAGTCGGGGTGCATGTTAAAAATGCAGTGTTATAAGTCCCAGCCCCAGTCTGCCAAACTGGACTCTGGTCAACTGGGTAGGTAGAGTCAGGTGAGGAGAGAGGACTGAGTCCCTGGAATTTGCATTGGAAACAGACTTTCCCTGTGGTTCTCTTGCATGCTGTACTTTAAGAGCTGCCTACTCAAAGATGATTTCCCTTAGAAGGCATGTGAGAAAGTAGCTGAATGAATGACAATGAATCATTATGTCCTTTCCTTGAAAGGAGTGTGTTAGAAATGTGTTTATTTGTAATTTGTAAATAATGTGTAAATTTGTTACTTGCTCTCCTGTAATTGATGATTAGGGCTTCTGGATAATTGTCCCATTTTTAATCTCCTTTGATTTACCCAGGCAGAAATTTATGGGTGTTCTTTTTTGGGTTTTTGCACAGCCACATGGATGTAGCAAGACAGATGATGAAACAGACAAACATGCTTTGGAACTCAGTTAACTGGTTGAGCAGGTTGAGGCTCAGCATGGGGTGGCTGTGTTCTCAAGGCTGTTAAACCAAGGGTCTGAAACCACTTGGTGCCGGTAATGGATTGATTTCTACAGTAGAGGTGAGTGCATCAGGCAGCCAACGCCTGATGGTGTTGAGCACTTACCTGATCAACTTCTGCTGTGATCTGATTCATATTCAGCTCACCAGTGAGCTCTGACACTTCCCCATGTAACTTACCTGCACCTTTGCCATTGTAAATGTGTGCATGGACCAGCAGCATTGGCACCACCTGGGGGCTTTTTTAAGAGCTGCAGACTCTCTGGCCGCATCCTACCAAGCCCAGTGTGTTGGGTTTGCCTGACAGCGTGTCTGCATCACACGCAGTAATTTCTGTTGGTGTGAGTCGGCATCCATGGGTTTGATTAGCTTTAAGACACTAATAAAGCTGGCTGGCGCGGCGGCTCACTAGGCTAATCCTCCACCTTGCAGCGCCGGCACACCGGGTTCTGTCCCGGTTGCCCCTCTTCCAGGCCAGCTCTCTGCTGTGGCCCGGGAGTGCAGTGGAGGATGGCCCAAGTCCTTGGGCCCTGCACCCCATGGGAGACCAGGAGAAGCACCTGGCTCCTGGCATCAGATCAGCGCTGTGCACCGGCCGTGGCGGCCATTGGAGGGTGAACCAATGGCAAAAGGAAGACCTTTCTCTCTGTCTCTCTCTCTCACTGTCCACTCTGCCTGTCAAAAGAAAAAAAAAAAAAGACACTAATAAAGTTAATTGCTGGGCCTGCGAGAGCGGCCCCAGAGGTGAATTCATCAAGAAGAAGCTACTGAATGAAGCGCTGGTTGGCCTCCTCTCTCGTCCTGTGGTGCCCTTTAATTTCAGAGAGCACTGACGCTCTCTGTAAGCTGCTGCAGATAACTGTCTGGGCTCATTTCCATGCTGGCCTGTCGGCTCAGTGAACTCTCCCACCCAGCCCTTCCCCTGCGTGCCCAAGCCGTTGTTCAGCCAGCCAGGATTTCAGCTGTTTCTGGGAGTCTTTGCAGATGGTGCAGAAAGGAGATTTTTTTTTTTTTAAAATTCTATGGGATACATCTGTTTATGAATTATTATTAGCCTTTCTTCCATTTTAACGACTGCTTATTTATAGCAGTTTCAGGTTCATAGCAAAATTGAGAGGAAGTTCAGAGATATCCCTTGTACCCTCTGCTGCTATACGTGCACAGCCTCCCACATGAACATCTCCCACCCGAGTGATATATTTGTCATTATTTTTTTATTTTTTGAGAAGGAGAGGGAGGGAGGAGAGGAGAGTGAGAGAGAGAGAGAGTGAGAGCTCATCCTCTAGTCTATACCCTAAACACCAGAAACAGTTGGGGCCAAAGTTAGAACTCAATGCAGGTCTCCCAAATGGGTGGCAGGGACCCAAGTACTTGAGCCACCACTGCTGCTTTCCAGAGTCTGCGTGGGCAGGAAGCTGGAGTCAGGAGCCAGAGATGGCCACCAAAGTCAGGCACTCTGACGTGGACCATGGGTGTCTTCATGTCTAGGCCAAGAGAGTGCTCCTCTTTATCACTTTTCAATTAACTTAAGTGCCTACCTTATGTAGACATCCTAAGTTTTTAACCTAATATCCCTTTTCTGTTCCAGGATCCCATCCAGAACACCGCATTCCATTTAGTCATCACGACTCCTCAGGCTGCCCTTGGCCATGTTTCTTAGACTTTCCTTGCTGTTGGTGACCTGGGCAGTTTTGAGGAGTATTTTTAGACTGCTCCTCAATGGGGCTTGGGACAGGTCTGATGTTTTTCTCATGGCTAGGCTGGGGTTGTTAGAGTGCCATTGTCATCACATCAGTCCAAGGGTGCCGATTGTCACTGTGACATTGCTGAGGACAGCAGCCTTGGTTGCCTGGCCGAGGTGGTGCTGGTTGGTTTTTTTTCCATTGATGTTCCTCTTTCTCCCTTCCCTACAGAAGTCACTAGAAGGAAGTTACTCTGTGTCATCCTCGCTCAAGGGGTGGAGACTTACTTTCTGCTTCCTTGAGGGTAAAATGTTTTTGTACATAATTTTTTTTTTGACAGGCAGAGTGGACAGTGAGAGAGAGAGACAGAGAGAAAGGTCTTCCTTTTCTGTTGGTTCACCCCCTAATGGCCGCTGTGGCTGGTGCGCTGTGGCCAGTGCACCGCACTGATCTGAGGCCAGGAGCCAGGTGCTTCTCCAGGTCTCCCATGCAGGTGCAGAGCCCAAGCACTTGGGACATCCTCTACTGCAATCCTGGGCCACAGCAGAGAGCTGGACTGGAAGAGGAGCAACCAGGACAGAATCCAGCACCCTGACCGGGGCTAGAACCCGGTGTGCCGGCACTACAGGAGGAGGATTAGCCTATTGATCTGCGGTGCCTGCTTTTTTGGTATTTTTAAGATTTATTTTATTTATTTACTTGAAAGTCAGAGTTACAAAGAGAGAGAAAGAGAGGAAGAGAGAGAGGTCTTCCATCTGCTGGTTCACTCCCCGATTGGCTGCAACAGCCAGAGCTGCATCAATCTGAAGCCGGGGGCCAGGAGCTTCTTCCGGGTCTCCCATGTGGGTGCAGGGGCCCAAGGACTTGGACCATTTTCTACTGCTATCCCAGGCCATAGCAGAGAGCTGGATTGGAAGTAAAATATCCGGGTCTCAAATTGGCACCCCATATAGGATGCTGGCACTGCAGGTGGTGGCTTTACCTGCTACACCACAGCACTGGCCCCAATTATTTGGTATTTTTCTGCGCGGGAGATTAATGGATCCATTCTCTACCATTTATTCAATCTTGTATCAGTGTGGATGCAAGAATATTTATTTTATGCTTTGTTCCAGAAGCTAATACTACTTTACTTTGTTGTTCAAATTATAGGTGTATCATTATTGTTTGTTTGGTTTTTGGTGCTCATTAGAAATCTAGACTTTTGTCACTGACTGGGTATAGAGCCACCTGAGGTAAAGCAGGTAATTGCTTACCTGGAGTGATTTTAGTGGGGGTCTCCCACCAGTCTTAAAATTGGTGCTGTTTCAGGGCTGGTGCTGTGGCACAGCGGGTTACAGCCCTTTAACCTGTCCCTTTATGTGTGTGTCCTAAGTTCCTTGCTTATAAAGACACCGCTCAGGTTGGGTTAGTGACTACCCATAATGGCCTCATTGTAACCCAGTTACTCTTTTAAAAATTTATTTAATACATTTGAAAGGCAGAAAGAGAGAGAGAAAGAGAGAGATCTCTCATCCACTGGTTCACTCCTCCCTGCAACACTGGGGCTGGGCCAGGCTGCAGTCAGGAGCCCCGAACACAGTCTGAGTCTCCCATGTGGGTGGCAGGGACCCAACTACTTGAGCCATGTCTGCCTTTCCTCCCAGGGTCTGCATTAGCAGGAAGCTGGAATCAAGAGCAAGAACTGGGACTCAAGCCCAGACGCTGATCTGGGATGTGGGCATCCCGAGCAGTATCCTAACTGTTATGCCAAATGCCTCTCCTCTGTCTTCAAAGACTGCATCTTCAAATACAGTCACATTCTAAAGTGCTGGCTTTGGGACTTCACCACGTGACTTTTGGAGGAACACCATTTAGCCCATAACAATCCTTCAAGAGTCTAGATACGGACACATCTTCCCCCACATTAACAAGAAGGAGCAATCATTGTTTATGCTCTTTAACTTACCTTACTGACTTGACCCCACGTGAAGCAAGACTGTACTTCCTCTGGGAGAGCCCAATACACAGTCAGTGGGGAAGGGGTTTGGGAATCAACCTCTTTTCAGAGGGACTACTATGACCGGGGAGCCTCAGCTTTGGGCAGGATGAGACCGCTGTCCAAATGCATATGGAGGAAGGGAGAGGAGTTTTAGGACACAAAGCATAATGGATGGATGGATGTATAGGAAGTATGTAGTAGCCTGTACTCTGTGCAAGGTGACTTTGTCTATTATGAAAAATTATCTTTAGCTGCTTGACAGCACACGGACTCCATAAGAATGATCTTGGAGTCAAGTTTATGTAAGAAGATCAGGTGATTTATACTGCAAGGGTGACCCCTTTTCTGTATCTTGTCACTCAGCTTGGTGTAGAAAAATCTCTGTCTCTATTCTTAGTTTAGGGTTGTGTTACAAAAGACCTCTAGGCTTGATATGAACCTTGCCCAGATCAAGGATATTGTGCAATAAATGCATATTCTTTGAACCAGAGCCCAATCTTTGAAATCAGCGGAGTTTGTTGTGACTTTAACAAACAACAGATCTTGCTGGTGATTGTGGCTCAATGCTTTCAACTTTTTCAGCTGTGAAGAAAGTAACGGTGTTGAGTTTTAGTACTTGGTGTTTCAAGTCATGCACTTGACTTCCAAGGCCAGTAACAACTGGAGACACTGTACAAAAACGAGGTTGATTCAGGGGAGAGAGAGCAAGTTTGAATGGTAAGACCCTGCACTATGTTGCTGGTTTCATCTTCTATGGAAGAGACCAGTCATTGCCTTTTTAAATTTTTTTTTAAAGATTTGCTTATTTATTTGAATGGCAGAGTGACAGAGAGAGAGAGGGAGGGAAAGAGAGATCTTTGGGTCAGGCCAAAGCCAGGAGCCAGAAATTCCATCTGAGTCTCCCAAGTGGGTGGCAGGGCCCCAAGTACTTGGGCCATCTTCTTCTGCTTTCCCAGGCACATGATCAGGAAGTTGGATTGGAAACCTAGCAGCTAGGACTTGAACTGGCACTCTGATAAGGGATACCAGGATCAGTAGTGATGGCTTAACCTGCTGTACTACAATGCTGATCCTGGTTGCCTTTTTAAAAATATTTATTGATTGGCCGGCGCCGTGGCTCAACAGGCTAATCCTCCGCCTTGCAGCGCCGGCACACCGGGTTCTAGTCCCGGTCGGGGCGCCGGATTCTGTCCCGGTTGCCCCTCTTCCAGGCCAGCCCTCTGCTGTGGCCCAGGAGTGCAGTGGAGGATGGCCCAAGTGCTTGGGCCCTGCACCCCATGGGAGACCAGGATAAGCACCTAGCACCTGGCTCCTGCGATCGGATGAGCACGGTGCACCGGCCGCAGCGCGCCGGCCACGGCAGCCATTGGAGGGTGAACCAACGGCAAAGGAAGACCTTTCTCTCTGTCTCTCTCTCTCACTGTCCACTCTGCCTGTCAAAAAAAAAAAAAATTATTGATTTACTTGAAAGGTTGTTAGAAAGTAAAAAACATATCTTAAGACATTACTACTTCTCCTCATCCCTGTTATATTGAGCCAAACCCAATTCTTTTTTTTTTTTTAAGATTTTTATTTATTTATTTGACAGGTAGAGTTACAGACAGTGAGAGAGAGAGAGACCGAGAGAAAGGTCTTCCTTCCATTGGTTCACTCCCCAAATGGCTGCAACTGCCTGAGCTATACCGATCCGAAGCCAGGAGCCAGGTGCTTCTCCTGGTCTCCCATGCGGGTGCAAGGGCCCAAGCACTTGGGCCATCCTCCACTGCCCTCCCGGGCCACAGCAGATAGCTGGACTGGAAGAGGAGCAACCAGGACTAGAACTGGCACCCATATGGGATGCCGGTGCCACAGGTGGAAGATTAACCTAGTGCACCATGGCGCTGGCCCTGCCAAACCCAATTCTTGATGAACTTTGGCTACATATTAAAATTATCTGGGGACTCTATTTAAAACTACTACTGTTTGGACTCCACCTCCAGAGATTCTGAATTCATTGGTTTGGCATAGGAACCAGGCAAAGGTCGTTCTTTTTTTTTTTTTTTTAAGATTTATTTATTTATTTGAAAGTCAATTACACAGAGAGAGGAGAGGCCTCTCTACAGAGAGAGAGAGAGAGAGAGAGAGAGAGAGAGAGGTCTTCCATCTGCTGATTCACTCTCCAACTGGCTGCAACGGCCAGAGCTGTGCCAGTCCAAAGCCAGGAGCTTCTTCCGGGTCTCCCACGTGGGTGCAGGGCCCAAGGACTTGGACCATCTTCTACTGCTTTCCCAGGCCATAGCAGAGAGCTGGATCGGAAGTGCAGCAGCTGGGACTAGAGCTGGTGACCCTATGGGATGCTGACACTGCAGGTGGCAGCTTTACCCGCTACACCACAATGCCAGCCTCCACCCAGCTGCTTTTATCAGAAACCTGGAAGTCAACGTTGAGCCACTGAACTCTCACTTCCAATACCCAGTGAGTTCCGCAGCCCTAGCAACTCTCCTAAGTAATGTATGAAACTGCTCACTTCTCTCTAACTCCGTTGCTGCCCCCAGCTTTGTCTCTCTCCTGTGCTACTACAAACAGTCTCTCATCTAGAAGCACATGCATGACATTTTGCTTCCCTTCAACCTATTTCAACTCTGCAGCTGGGGTAATTACTTAAAAACATACAGATATGGTAACATCAAGTTGCTTAAAAAGGCTCTATTTGGTCTTTAAATTTAAAGGCAAACAGAGAGAGAGAAAGGGTGCCCGTCTTCTAATCCACTCCACAAATGCCTGCAATGGCTGGGGCTGGGCCAGGGCCAAGCCAGGAGCCAGGAACTCAATCCAGGTCTCCCATGTGGGTGGCAGGACCCAGTTACTTGAAGTCATTGCTGATTTACAGAGTGGATGTTACCAGGAAGCTGAAGTCAAGAGCCCTCGCCGGGAATCAAACCCAAGTATTGTGATGTGGGATGTAGGCTGTGTAACTGGTAAACCAAATGCTCACCCTTAGTTTAATTTTTAAGTTTACAACCCCGTTTCTATCATCTGGCCTTCTTCTACATCTTAATCTCAAAGCACTTTTCTTCAACCTTCCCACTCCAATGCGGGGCTGTTGAATTCTTTAGATTTCTAAAGCACATTGTGCTTTTCTGTCCTCTGCTTAGGTTTTCTCTGCCTAGCAACTCTCTCTCTCTCTCTCTCTCTCTCTCTCTCTCTCTCTCCCTCTCTCTCTCTCTCTCTCTCTCTCTCTTTTTCTTTCTTTCTTTTTTTTTCTATGTGTTTTCTGACTCCAGCTTGTGCAGGACTGAGCTGAGCCATCAGAGGGATGGCCTTCCTCGCCTTGCAGGTGGGGAGTTCTAAATGTTTGGCTCCACATTATAGCCAGCGGAGAAGGTTTTAAAACAACTCAGCGATCCGATTTCATTCCCTGGGCTGGAGTATGAATCAGAATCACCTGGTGGGCAGTGCCAGTGCTGCAGGGCCCAAGCACTTGGGCCATCTTCCACTGCCTTCCTGGGCCACAGCAGAGAGCTGGCCTGGAAGAGTGGCAACCAGGACAGAATCCGGTGCCCCGACTGGGACTAGAACCCGGTGTGCCGGCACCGCTAGGCGGAGGATTAGCCTATTGAGCCAGGGCACTGGCCCGGATTACATTACGTTTTAGGGGGCCGCTCTGAAGCAAACCAGGATGCATTTTTTTGCATATGCAATATCTTGAATTTTTTATTTGAAAAAAATTTGTATATTTATAAAATTCTCTTTGTATAGTTATAAAATCATATTTATATATAAAATAGTATATACTTATTTGTGTACTCTTTATACAATGCTTTCTGTATGAAGCATAATCTGAGCAAGAACAGACACATGTTCAGCCTTGCTGCATAGGTCACTGGGAGACAAGCAAGTAAGCTGGCGATTAGAACATAACAGAGTAAGTGCTGTAGTAGAGTACGCAAGAATGACCTTGGGAATATTCCAGTCCCCCTCCCAGACAAATGGGGACCTGTTAGAGCAACACAGGTATTAGCCTGGGTAAGGGTGGAGGCATTAATGCAGGTTGTCTCTTGTGTAGGGGTCGTACTTAAGGGTTCGTTCTGACCCTTAGAGAATGAAAGGGAAGAAATGCCAAGTAAAGGGGTTTATTAGACTGTTCAGTCTTTGGGAACTCATAGATACTTCAGCAGGACCGTGCACGCCGTGGGCATGTGTGAAGCTTCTGCAGTAAGTGCTGGTGGTTTCTTCAGGCTCTTACATGGGCTTGTGATTTCCATAAGGGCTGGGATGGCAGCTCATGGAGGAGGAAGATGGATAGATAAGGCCTCATTCCTGTGGCTGCAACCGTATGGGACTTCCCTTGGACTTTCCCCATAAATACAGAAGTAATTTGTGATAGATGTTGCAATAAAAATATTTTAAAGTCAGCTGTACTTTGCATATCCTGGGATAACTCAGTGTGGAAACTTGGGTTGGGTTATTGTGTGAAGAACTTAAGATAAACATCTTAATGTATTCGTGAGTTCTGGTTTCTGTACATAACCCTCTTATGAAGATGTTCACAGCCGTATGTTTAAGGGTCCCAAGTACCCAGGTACAGCACAGAGCAGCTGTCAGCCCAGTCCTAGCAGGGAATGAAGGGAGCTGGATGTGGGTTATTTCATTGTCTTGTTCATGTGTTACTTGTACTTGGCAGATGGCCGGATGCCCAGTTGTCTAACCTGTGACCAGGGGCCCCTCATTTGGGAAACTTGTTTATTCTGGCAGGTGCCCTCATGTCTCTTGTCTGGCCCATGTCCAGTTTGTGCTGCCTGACCATCAGTCTGCCTCTGGGAGGGAGTGAGGGTTTGAACTGGACATTGGCCTATTCAAAAGTCTGCACTCCTTTTGTAGAGTAATCCTAATTTACTTGGAAATGTGGTTTTATCAAGGTGTTTTTAGTTTCAAGCAGCAAATAAGTTTGAACTAACTTTAACAAAAAACATTTTATTGTAAGGATTAGGAGTGTCTTGAGGAAGCTAAAAATAGGAATTAGGCAACTTCTAGAAGGAACTGGAACTGAGAACTGGAAAGTCATAATTCTCTTTCTCTGACTCTTACCTCCTCTCTTGCTTATCTGCCTTCCTGTTCTCTTGGCTTTCTGTGCTGCTTGTATAGATGGTGGACCATGGCTGCGGGAGCTTCAACTGAGCACAGAGCTTAGATCTTCCTAAATCCAAGTAGAGAAAACCTGATTGGCTCTGCTTCAGACTGTCATCCTTCCTTGGTCCAATCAACTTTATCCAAGGAGATAGAATTGCGTCATCAGACATGGCTGCCATGAAATGTGAAGGCAACATCATTTACTGGTAGGAATGTTTGACTCTTTTCTCATGGATCTGGGTTGGCTGCAACTTACTCTGGGGACTCTAACTGTTCCATGGGAAAAATCAAAGGGTTTCCTTCTGGGTTTGACCCATGATTATATTTCTTTGAAGAGGAAATAAGACCAGAACAGGTTTGGCCAAAATGTTATTGTGTATGATTTTCCTCATTTGATGCACATTCCCACTGTTCCTGCGGTCTCATTCTGTTCAGCCTAGTTGTCTCCATCCACATTCACACAGCAGTACCCTCCCAGTGCAGATGCTCAGAAGATGCAGATGTTCAGAAACAGTTACCCACCTCCTTTGGGGCTTAGCTTTTCCCTTGGTTTTCAGTAGCAACAGCACCCTGGACTCCCTTCGCCTATTTTAAGTGACTAAAACCTAGCCTAACCTATTGTCATTAGTACCTCTTTGTGATAATGGCCAGAGTCTTTTCCCCAGTAGACACTACTTATCCGGAGATGACTCCAGTTACCCTCATTGGGCACACTGGAAAGCATAATTCTGGGGGCTTGTTAGGAACAAATGGTGGTCACCAGCTCTCTTCTCAATTGAAGTAGTGCAGTACCCTGTTACTGACATCTATGTGTACTTTCTGTTTCTTCTGCAACTGTAAGAAACAAGAAACTCAGTAGGAGACCATTTTTGCTGTATGATTTTTGGGAGGTTCCAGAGTTTGATCATAGGTCAGTTGTTTAGAACTTGGAATTCATTTTACTATGGAAACAATACTATAGTGTAGGTTTCCAGTCAAACTAAATGATCATTGGCCTAGATGGCACCTGAAATGGTAATTGTGACCTGGACATCTTCCTCGTCCTTAGAGTCTGAATTCTTGTAGATAGTCCTGAATTCGTTAGTTTCCCAAAAACTCCATTACTCTGGCACTGCAACTTTCTGTACTTTGACGGAAGTAGGGAGAATCCACGAGGTAGGTAAGTGGGTGATGAATATAGGCTCTGGGTATTGAAAGAGGCAAGGGTGGTAGGTGCTACAAAAGGAAGGATAAGAGAGTAGAGAGTGATGAGTTTTATGTCTCTAGTGGTTCTCATAGGAAAGACAGATGAGGCTGGGGAAGAAGAATAGGGAGCAAAGAACAGCTGGCTGCCACTTTTGATAAATGGAGCTTGTCACTAGTTCATCAATGTGTTTAAAATAATAATTAACTACTTTTTCCTGTATGCAAGTCTTTGAGTTGTTCTTCTCCTCAATTTGCCTTCAGTAAGTAAGGAGTGTCTTTTACCAAAGTCTTCATTTGTTTAGCTAGATCCCTGGACTCACCTCCCTGAGATGAGACCTCATGCCACAGAAGTCCAGCCAGGAAACCGGAAGATGTGAACCAGCCTCTGTGGTTATATCATGGCAGCATGACTTTGTGAGGTCTTGCTTATGTGGTGTTAGCTGGTGATTTCATCCCTCTTTCTGACTTGGAACCAGGCAACTTTAGATTCTCAACAAACAGATGGACAACAAGGTTGACACAGGATCTTGTACTGAAATAATCTTTGAGTCACACTCTTCGACTCTTCCCTCATCCAGGAAACTTGCTCCATTCTTCTTGCAGAAGGTCAATGCTGAGAATTCAGCATACTCAGAGCTGCTGGGTTCTCTTATCAATGTATATTTCTATATCTTTCTTCGTGGTCAAGTTAGGGATTTGGCTAATATAAGAATATTGTCTAGTTTGCTTTGGCAAAATACCTGGCATTTTGCCCTAAGAATATGTTTAAAAATAGAACGAAAAGTTTTACATGAACCTCCTATTTTTGTCCCCTTTCTGAAAAAGAGATTCTGGCATAAGAAAAAGAGGAGCCTAATCTCACCTGTAACTTTATTTCAGGAAAAGTTGCTGTAGCTGAAGCTCACCCTACTTGGTTGTTAGGTTCAAGTGCAAATTGTGCCAATGACGGTCTGAGTAGCCCCAGGAACAGCAGTTCATATTTCAGGGTTCAGTTTTTTCATCTATAAAGTGGGAATGATGAAACCACAACTTGAAGGATCATTGAACTAAATGTGATGATGCTTGTGGAAGTATAAAGATGAGGTAACATTGCTGTGTTAATGTAGATTTTGATTGATTTTCAGAGATTAAACTGTCCGTCCTCTATTATAACATCGGTTATAGTGCTTGGGGAGCAATTAGTGCAAGAATAGGGAGAAAAGGACGGCTGGCTGCCATTTTGATAAGTGGATCTTGTCATTAGTTAGTCAGTGGGTTTAACAGAATAGTTAACTACTTTTTCCTCACATGTAATTCTTTGAGATTTCTGTATTCTAAACCAAGTATATTGAACTCAATACATTTGACAGAACCTTGCTGGCAAGGGCTATGTAGTAATAACGTTCACTCCTTAGTGATTCCTTCCTCTATTTGACTTTTTAATGCAGTGTACAATGCAGCATAGTCTAGTCTAGGGTATGGCGTAGCGCAGTTTCTCCTCCTGCTCAGTGGGTGGGTATTTTTGCCATCTTGCTTGCTGGTGAGAGCCATATGCTGATGTAGCACATCAGGGCATCTGAACTGTTGAACTGTGATAATCAGCATGAACTGGGCTGGGGCACCCATGTTCACAGCATTCTTTTCAGGCTGAGGGTATCTGATTTCTGCCTACTTATTTCTCTCCAATTCTGACAGCCGTAAGTATGTAGGTATGTATGTTGTCCAAGGTTCTGTAGAAGTATGTGTAAAAATTCTAAGCTGAAAGATTGGAATTTCTTCCCTTAGGATTAAATAACACTATGTCATACACTGTCCACTTTCAAATGTTTGGTGTTTTGTTGGTCAACTCCTGGATCACTTCCATGCACAGAGGTAACATTTTGGACTGGTGATTGTCATCATCACCACTGAGGAGCAGAGCATCAGCTTGTGTGTGCCCTTGTGGAGGTCGTATGAAAGGCAGATATTTGACAAGGGTCCCTAATCTCAGCAGGATAGTCTGGGAGCCTTGTTTCAAAGTCTTTGCCATCTGACTTTGTGTATACTGACCCTTAGGTGGGGAGGTGAATGAGCCTCTCCTCTCACACCTTTTCTCAGTTTGCTGCTTAGATGTCTGACTGGACTGCAGTATTTATTCATCATAAACTACCCCTTGAATCTTTATTTAAAGTGTAAGTTTGATGTGCTGTTAACCTATCACTATTGAGCCCCTTTAGGCTCAAGAGAGCACTGGATAGTCACAAAAAATTAGGAATAAAGTGTGTAGGGGGATGACTTTCCAAGATTATCTTCTGCTTTCACTGTAGCTTGAAGTAGTTTGTCAATGAATAGCTTTAAACTTTAAAAACTTTTTTTTTATTAAAAACTTTTTGATTAGAGTAGGTGTTATGGTGCAGTGGGTTAAGTTGCTACTTGGGACACCTGCATCTCATATTGGAGTGCTAGTCTGAGTCCTGGCTACTCTGCTTCCTATCCAACTTCTTGCTAATGTGCCTGGGAGGCAGTGGATGATGGCTCAAGTACTTGAGTTCCTGCCACCCATGTGGGAGACTGGGATGGAGTTCCTGGGCCCCAGCTTTAGCTGGGCCCAAAACTGGCTGTTTCAGTCATTTGGAGGAGTGAACCAATGAATGAAAGATGTCTCTCTCTCTCTCTCTCTCTCTCTCTCTCTGGCTATGCCTTTCAAATAAATGTCTTAAAAATTTTTTTGGGGCCGGCGCCGTGGCTCAACAGGCTAATCCTCCGCCTTGCGGCGCCGGCACACCGGGTTCTAGTCCCGGTCGGGGCACCGGATTCTGTCCCGGTTGCCCCTCTTCCAGGCCAGCCCTCTGCTGTGGCCCGGGAGTGCAGTGGAGGATGGCCCAGGTGCTTGGGCCCTGCACCCCATGGGGAGACCAGGAAAAGCACCTGGCTCCTGGCTCCGGTGCGCTGGCCGCAGCGCCGACCGCGGCGGCCATTGGAGGGTGAACCAACGGCAAAAGGAAGACCTTTCTCTCTGTCTCTCTCTCGCTGTCCACTCTGCCTGTAAAAAAAAAAATTTTTTTAATAACATGTAATACTTGTACTTCTTTATGGGGTGATATCTCAACACATATACACAGTATAAACCTATCAAACCAGACTTTGCCATTTTCTTATCAGGAGCTTTGATATCTCCTCTTTCCGGTTTTTTTTTTTTTTTCTTTTAAGACAGAAAGCTGTCCAATCTGCTGATTTGCTCCCCAAATGCCTTCAATGACCCTAGCTGCACTGAAACCAGAGCCACAGGAGCTGGGAACACAATCCAGGTATCCCACACGGGAGTCAGGAACCTAATTACTTGAACTGACACCTCTGCCTCCCAGGCTAGAACCTGGAGCCAGGAGCCAGAACTGAGAATTGAACTTAGGCACTCTGATGTGCAAGACAGACCTGTTAACTAGAAGACTAAATGCCCGCTGTCTCTTCTGGTTCTTTATATAGAATATAATTCTTTATTGTGAACTAGAGTTGCCCCACTGTGCTATATTAGAACCTATCACTTACTTTAAAAACTATTTATTTATTTGAAAGGCACAATGACACAGAGAGAGGGAGAGACAGAGATCTTTGACCTGCTGGTTCACTTTTAAAATGCCTACCATAGCTGAGACTGGGCCAGGCTAACAGCAGGAATCAGGAGCTCCATCTGGTTCCCATATGGGTGGCAGGAGCCCAAGCATTTGGGCCATAATCTGCTGTCTCCTAGGTACATTAGCAGGCATCTGGATTGAAGGTAGAGGAAGAGGGGCCGGCGCTGTGGCGTAGTAGGTAAAGCTACCACTTGCAGTGCCGGCATCCCATGTGGGTGCCGGTTCGAGTTCCGGCTGCCCAACTTCTGATCCAGATCTCTGCTATGGCCTGGGAAAGCAATAGAAGATGGCCCAAATCCTTGGGCCCCTGCACCTGCATGGGAGACCTGGAAGAAGCTCCTGGCTCCTAGCTTTGGATCGGCGCAGCTCCAGCCGTTGTGGCCATCTGGGGAGTGAACCAGCGGATAGAAGACCTCGTTCTCTCTCTGCCTCTCTGTAACTCTGCCTTTCAAATAAATAAATAAAATCTTTAAAAAAAGAAAAAGAAAGTAGAGGAAGGACTCAAATCCAAGCAATTTGATATGGGATGCTGGTTTACTGGGTGATGGTTTAATCCACTGTGCCACAGTGCCTGTCCCTAGAACCTATGATTTCTATCTGACTACATTTCGGTACCTATTATTCAACCTTTCTCCCTGCCCTTACACCCTTCCCAGCCTCTAGCACTAACTATCCTAAGTTCACATCAGCTTTTTTTCTTTTCTTTCTTTCTTTTTTTTTTTTTTTTTAAGTTTCTGTTTGCGACAGAACATGTGGTATTTGTCTTGGTGTCTAGCTTAATCCACATAATGATCTTCAATCCCAACCTTTTTAGAAATATGAATGCTGACTGGCACCGCAGCTCACTTGGTTAATCCTCCGCCTGCGGCGCTGGCATCCCGGGTTCTAGTCCCAGTTGGGGTGCCAGATTCTGTCCTTTTTGCTCCTTTTCCAGTCTAACTCTCTGCTGTGGCCTGGGAAGGCAGTGGAGGATGGCCCAAGTGCTTGGGCCCTGCACCCACATGGGAGACCAGGAGGAAGCACCTGGCTCCTGGCTTCGGATTGGCACAGCGCGCCGGCCATAGCAGCCATTTTGGGGGATGAACCAACGGAAGGAAGACCTTTCTGTCTGTCTCGCTCTCTCACTGTCTAACTCTGCCTGTCAAAAAAAAAAAAAAAAAAAAAAAAAAAGTGAATGGCTTGGTTGGAGAAATTTACCATGTCTAATCTCTCTTTTCTTATACTCCTTGAAATCTTATGCTTTATTTATCTTTGTATTCACAGTACCTAATAAAGGTTTCTTGAATGAAGCAACAAGGGTAAGAGCATTATATTATGAGAGGAAGCCCAGAAAAGGGTGACTACACAGGGTAAGGGAAAGTTGCCTGGGGGAGACCCAGAAAAGACTTGGAGTGACATTTTATGGGACAAAGTAGAAAGAGTAGGAAGACTGACCTTTGTAAATGGAGAACCAGAGGAATGTGAGTAAGAAGTTGGGGTACCTAGAAATAGAGTCATATGGCTGGAGCTAAGATGCAAAGTGAAAAACAACGAATATGAAAAGGAAAGCAAGTTATACACAATTTTGAATTTTGTGCCAATTAAAAAGTCTCTTAGGTTCTTAGAATTACCTCTGTGATACACTGATCAACAGTATAAAAACCAAGTAAGGGATTAGATTTCATGAAGTCATTTAAGTAGAAGAGATTAAATATTTATTTAATGTTTACATAATCATTAACTCAAAGTAGATGTATGTATGTAATGTTTTTGTTTGAAGTGAATGGTTGCTAACATCATAAACTGAAATCTTAGCAGTTTTAAGAGCATTCTGCCTGATTTAGAGGTAAAAATACTGGAGTCTCATTTCAACACCAAGTAGTTGAATAGTGAAATCTCCACATCGTGGGTTTTATAGCTAAAATTATGTTTTAATGAGGGTTTCCTGCTGTATCAGTTACTAACTATTTAGAAGTGTGATACTTATAAAGAGTTTGTAAGCAAGTAAGCTTAGATTATTATCTATGGTGGTTACTTCTGTGAAGATTAAAAAAAGATGAGGGGCTGGCGCTGTGGCTCAATAGGCTAATCCTCCGCCTTGTGGCGCCGGCACACCGGATTGTAGTCCCGGTCGGGGCACTGGATTCTGTCCCGGTTGCCCCTCTTCCAGGCCAGCTCTCTGCTGTGGCCCGGGAGTGCAGTGGAGGATGGCCCAAGTGCTTGGGCCCTGCACCCCATGGGAGACCAGGAGAAGCACCTGGCTCCTGCCATCGGATCAGCGCGGTGTGCAAGCCGCAGCGTGCTGGCCGCGGCGGCCACTGGAGGGTGAACCAACGGCAAAAAGGAAGACCTTTCTCTCTGTCTCTCTCTCTCACTGTCCACTCTGCCTGTCAAAAAAAAAAAAAAAGATGAGGTATGCAAAATGCTTAGTTCGAATACCATGCCAGGCACACAATCGATAGTCAAATATGACATTTGATCTCCAAACTCCTTACAATGGAGGGAGCACTCACTTTATTATTTTAAACTTCAGAAGAAACTTTAAGAAAACAATGCTCTGCCTCCAAGTGTACCCTTGTTAACAAATCTTTTGTAAGAGTTTGGGTTTTCCTTGGTGACATAAAAACAAGATTTCTTCTCTCACATGTGCTCATTGGGTGCGTTTTAGATCATCCAGGCTGGTCTGATATGACTGTAGACTCTTCAAGACTCAGTAGGACTGAGTATTTATCAGCTGCTTGGATTTGAAATAGTTTTGGTCCCTTGCACCTTAAGGTCCCAGGGAATCGTGCTGAGGCCCTCTTGATGCGGGAGGCAAATGCTTTTCTCTTGGATTTGTTGGCGACCAGCGGCTTGCCAGAGCTACTGATGATGCAAAGGAGTTGACATGTCAGATTTGAAAATGAAAACTTAGACCAGCATTTTCTTGGATACAGTTCAGGAGGGTTGCATGCCTTTGGTTTGTTTTGATTAAATTCCAAGGTGATAAAATCATCTGACTATTAAAAATGATTAATTGCTTTGTTTTCTACTGAGAAGGTAATGGTTCCAGATTTGCAAGTTTGAATGCATTTTGCAATTGGACAATGAAACATGAGCAATTGTTACTGTGGTTTAATCTTTAGGGGAGGAGGGCAGGTTACCTGGTGACATCACTGTGAAATATTTCAGGAAGCATTTCTTTAGAGACGTGCAGTTTTCCAAGACTGAATGACTAGAAAATAGAATTGTTAACCTATATGGCTAAAACAAAGAAAACACTAGAAAATATAAAAAGTAGAGACTTTATACATCCCATTCCTTTATTATAATCCAGTTAAATTAGAAATCAGCACCAAACGTGTGACCCAAAGACCCAACTCCTTGGAAATTAAGCTTATTATTATAAAATAATCTGAAAGCATGTCATTGTAAAAAATTAAAGAAGGGCCAGTTCTGTGGCGTAGTGGGTAAAGCTGCTGCCTGTGGCACTGGCACCCCATATGGGCACCGACTTGAGTTCCTGTTGCTCCACTTCTGATCCGGCTCTCTGTTATGACCTGGGAAAGCGGTGGAAGATGGCCCAAGTGCTGGGCCTCTGCACCTGCATGCGAGAGCTAGAAGAAGCTCAGATCGGCCCAGCTTCGGACGTTGGGGTCATTTGGGGAGTGACCCAGAGGATGGAAGACCTCTTTGTCTCTCTGCCTCTCTGTAACTCTGCCTTTAAAATAAATGTATAAATCTTAAAAAAAAAAAGCATAAGGAAGGAAGGAGAAAGGAGGGTTGGGAGTGTGGGTGGGAGGGAGGGTGGTTTGGGAAGGATCACTATGCTCCGAAATCTGTATATAAAAAATAAATGAAATTTGATTCACCTTATATACATAAAAATTATTAAAAAAGAAACACTCTCCAAGATAAACCTTTGGTTAAACATAAAAATCAAAGATAAATGATAGATGCTTTGGAGAGCAGTAAGAAAATATACTTCATACTCAAATCTTTGGGGCACAGCATGTATCCCAAAACTGTAGTCAGAGAAATACTTATGACATAGATATCTTTATTCTTCCTGAAGAAAAGACCAAGAAAATGCCTGCTGCCCTCAAATAAAAGACAGACAAAAAACAAAGCCAGTTTCCCTACCCACAAACTGATGAAGTTAAAAGTTGGAATTAATACAATAGAAAAAAGTGTCAACAGGCAAAATAAGGCAAAATACTGGGAAAAGAGAATAAAAGTATACAATATTAGGAATGAGAAAACAGACAACCACAAATGCAGGAAAGATGAAAAGAATTATACATGAAGAGCAGATGTAAAATGTCATGAGAATGAATTTTGAAACTTAGAGGAAATAGATAATTAATAAACTAAATAAAAATGACTCAGGAAATTCAAAGAGAAATTATTATAGAAGTCCAATTGGTGACTCTTGTTTTCTTTCTTTATTTCTTTTTAAAGATTTATTCATTTATGTTGGAAGTTGGAGTGATTGAGACAGTGTGTGTGTGGAGAGAGAGAGACAGAGACAGAGACAGAGACGGGAAGAGAGAATTTTCCACCTGCTGGTTCACTCTGTAGATTGCTGCAATGGCCAGAGCTGGACCAGGCTGAATCAAGGAGCCAGAGCTTCATCTGGGTCCCTCATGTGGGTGGCAGGAGCCCAAATACTTGGGTCATCTTTCACTGCTTTTTCCAGGTCATTAGCAGGGAGCTGGATGGGAAGTGGAGCAGCTGGAACATGAACCAATATCCATACGGGATGCTGGCATGGCATCAGCTGTACCTGCTGCCTCTTCTTTTATTCCATTTGATGTTTACCCTGGGTTTTTTGTTTTGCTTCATTTATTTGTTTACTTTTTTTTTCTACTTTTTTTTTTTTTTAAGATTTAGTTATTTGAAAGTCAGAGTTACTCAGAGAGAAAGGGAGAATCAGACAGAGAGAGGTCTTCCATCCACTGATGCACTCCCCAAATAGCCACAATAGCCAGAACTGGGCCAATCCAAGCCAGGACCAGGAGCTTCTTCCGGGTCTCCCACATGGGTGCAGGGGCTGTAGGACTTAGACCATCTTCCACTGCTTTCCTAGGCCATACCAGAGGGCTGCATCAGAAGTGGAGCAGCCAGGACTTGATCCACCGCCCATATGGGATGACGGCACTGCAGGTGGAGTCTTTACCCGTTATGCCACAGTGCTGGCCCCTTGTTTATTTGCTTTTAAGGAAGCAGTATTATTTAACAATGCCTTAACATGAGACAAGGTGGTAGTCTTCCAGTTTGTATGCCAGATTTTACTGTGGTATTGTCTAATGGTGTGTAAGATGGTATATTGTGAAGAGTGTATTTTACCTGTGTTAAATACGAATAATGAGGATCACCCTGCTTTTGCCCCAGTTCTCTCCAAATGCAAGTAACTTACATCTTCCTTTAAAGAACAGCATGCTACACACTTACTGATAAAAAGGAGTATGTTCCTGCCTTCTTGGCTAAGGCTGACTCCTCCCAGTCTAGATGAAGGCGGGAGAAGTACTTGATGATGCTATCCTGTTAGCTATCTGGTGTGTCAGTCAGTTGTGCTTAACCCCCACCACTGAGACCTGCAAAAAGCTGGCAATTAATTGTGTGGTTGATTGTTGTTGAGGCCAGGTGAATGGGAAATCTGATTGCTATCAGTACAGTTTTTTTTTTTTGGGGGGGGTATAGTGTTCATCTATACTTATTTATTTATATTTCATTTCATTTGTTTGTATTGTATTGTTTAAGGACTTTAGATTTTAGTTTGTCATCATTCTTTTGGGCAGAAAATGAGCTGAAAGAGAGAAAGGGTAATGAAAAGTTAAACACTAAATTTCTTTTTCTCAAGGAAGTTGATGATGAGTGTGTAATGTACAGACCTACTAAAATATCATCAGTATCTACTTCAAAGGTGTGTCATTATTTAAGAATACTTTGTCCAAAGACGATGATTTAACACATTCAGCTGCAGCAGGTGTTATTACATTTTGTTCTGTGAATGGAGTATTCATTTAGATCAAATGAATCTTCTAAATCTCATTAACTCATTTTCCATTTTGTTTTCTTATGAATATAAGGAAAGTGAAACAATAGTTGTCAATGTGGTGGATTCCTTTAGTATAAAAGGAATTTGCATGCAGTTAAATTTTTCTAGTATTATGTCAATAGTACCAGATTCTTCAAATAAAAATTCATTTAAATCTATTACCTGATTGTTTTATTGTCATCTAATTTATGGAATGAAAGTAAAGCTTTCAGGATAATTACTCTACCAAAGTTTAAATATTTTAATATTCCAGAGATTCTATTATAAATTTGGCTAAAATTTATCATAAAAATAAAATTGATGTTTTCATTGTGATAAAAGAGATATAACAGAAATTGTGATAAAATTTACATAGCAAAAGATCTCACCATTTTAAGTGTATAGTTTAATGGCTTTTAGTAGATATATAGGTTTGTATAACTATCATTAGCATCCCATTTGAGAATACTTTTATCAGCCAGAAAAATTCTGATATCCATTTGCAGCCAATCCTCATTTTCACATCCAGCCCCAGGCAACCACTGGAAATGATTTATTTCTCAGTGAAATTGCAAGCAAAGATTTTGGTGGGCAAGATGTCAGAATATAAGCATATATATTATGTGTGTTAGTATTGTATTAGTGAGTACTTCAATACTTGAAAACATATATATATATATATGCCTACCAGAAAGAAAATCCATGAAGTAGAAATTTACATATGTAATTTATTTCTTTTAAATAAATTATGGTAGAAATAGTCAATGTTTACAAATATTTTTCTATATACTCCAAGTAGTTGAACTATAATATTTTTGCAATGAAGTTGATATTGAATGTGAAAATCCTCTAACATGCAGAATGTGTTTTTCTCTTTGCAGACTGTTTTTTTCTTTATTTACTTGACAGATAGAGTTATAGACAGTGAGAGAGACAGAGACAGAGAGAAAGGTCTTCCTTCCATTGGTTCACTCCCCAAATGGCTGCAACTGCCTGAGCTATACCGATCCGAAGCCAGGAGCCAGGTGCTTCTCCTGGTCTCCCATGGGGTGCAGGGCCCAAGGATTTGGGCCATCCTCCACTGCTCTCCCGGGCCACAGCAGAGAGCTGGCCTGGAAGAGGAGCAACTGGGACTAGAACCGGTGCCCATAAGGGATGCCGGTGCCACAGGCGGAGGATTAACCAAGTAAGCCCTGGCACCGGCCCTCATCTCTTTGCAGACTATTAACCAATCAAATTTGAGAAATGTATTGGATCTTTGAACTACTTTGTAAATCAGTGCCCATCAATATTACTGATTTTTTTTTTTTGCTTTTGAAAAGGAATCCTCTAAATTTTGATTGTATTTTGTTTGAAATAAATTGGAAATTTGTAATCAAGGTAAACAGGCAGAATATTCAGCTTTTGAAGAATTATATATCATAGTCATGGAAAGCAAAGTTGGCAAACAAAGCTCTAGAACTTATTCTTACAAATATAAGATAGGACTTTAAATGACAAGCACTTAATAAGCAAGATTTAATGTTAAAATTTTATAGTTGCATTTGGAATATCTACCTGAACTTGTGGAAAGAATCTTTTGATGGACCTACTATTTTAAATAGGATATAGCTATCTCTCTCTTTAAGATTTATTTATTAACTTGAAAATCAGTTACAGAGAGAGAGAGAAAGAGACAGAGAAAGATCTTCCATCCACTGGTTCTCTCCCCAAAGGACCATAACAACCAGGACTGGGCCAGGCTGAAGCCAGGACCAGGAACTTCATTCGGGTCTCCCACATAGGTGCTGGGGCTAAACTCTTGGGGCATTTTCTGCTGCTTTCCTAAGGGCATTAGCAGGGAGTTAGATCAGAAGTGGAGCAGCTAGGACTTGAATTTGCACCCATATGGGATGCCAGATCGCACGAGGCAGCTTAAGCTGCTGTGCCACAATCCTGGCCCTTGCTATCTTCTTCTCCTTTTTTTTTTTTTTTTTAACCAGACTTCTATAAGCAAAATATGCTATGTTTTGAAATACTTTGGCTTAAGTATTTGTACAGCTCAATATAGAAATAGGAAAATTAGGAATAAACTACACTTAGCGTAGCACTTATGTCACTGGGTAGGATGTCTGAATCTCACATCAGAGTTTCCGGGTTCAATCCCCAGTTCCAGGTCCTGATTCCCGCTTCCCACTAATGCAGAACCTGGAAGGCAGAGTGATGGCTTACATAACTGGATTCCTGCTCAGGATTGTGTTCCTGGTTCCCAGCTTCAGCTGAAGTTCAGTCCTGGCCATACCAGAAATTTTGGAGTGAGCCAGTGAAGGAGAGTTCTGTCTGTCGATCTGTTTCTCTCTGTCTCTTTGCCTCTCCAATGAATAAAATTAAAAAAAAAAAATAAAAGATCAATATCATGTAATCATATTAGTAGTTACTGAAAAATCATTTGATAAAGCTCAGTATTATTCCTGATAAAACTCTTAAGAGGTAGCAGAAAATCCTTTAAATGTAATAAAGACCATTTGTTAAAAAATAAAAAAGTCCTTCATTATAAATGATGAAATAATATAATCAGTTAAATAAAAAATCTAGACCAGAATGCCCATGATCAGAAATTTTGTTCATTTTAATTTATTATCCTTTGTTATTGTTATTTTTCTAGCAGATGCAATAGGACAAGAAGTTATGTTGTTGCCATAGTTTTTAGAAGAAATAAAAACATCTTTTCTTGGTTGCTGATATGATTATATACACATCCCCAAACATGAGGCTGAGTCTAAATAAAACCGCTCCAGTAAATAAAATATTTGGAGGGGATGTCTGGATACAAGATAAATGTAAAAATTGAAATCTTTTCTCTACCTTTCCAATAAACACTAAGAAATAGGAGAAAATGTTCCCTTAAATAATATAATATTCATATGTATAAAAGAATATGCAATATATAAATTTCTTATAGTTCAGAGCTATAGTAGCTACTTGGGTTTTCAAAAATTATATTAAATAATCGTAAAACTTTATATTAATAAAATATAATATGCTGTAATGACAGTATGATAGAGATAGTATTGGCCTAACAATAAACAAATAAATGTTGGAACAGAATAGATTAAAAGATAAATGTTTCAGAATGATTACTTCAGAATAGAGATAACTTAATTTTTGATATCTGTTGCAGTCCAACTCAGTGGAAAAATCATGGATTGGTTAATAAATTATTCTAGCATAAGTGGTTCCCTGTTTATAATGCAACTGATCCAAAACTCAAGATAATTCCTTGATGGACTACTAACAAAATCAAAAACAAAACATTGGACTTTTCAGAAGAAAATCTAGGAAAACACACATCTAAAACCTAAAGGCTAGGAAAGCTTTCTTAATACCAGAAACCTGAGACAGCCAACTCTCAGGGGGAAATTCTGAGGAGGGTGTGGGGGCCTTGAAGTCACCCGTGGTAAGGGTGGGAGGTGCTAGGCCTTGCCAGTGTAGGGGATTTTTCTCTCTTGGAGGGCACAGGATTGACTTTCTCCCCATGGAGGCACCTGCGTTCCTCCATCCTGCATGTCTCTCCTCCACTCTATAATCTTCATCCAGTCCTGGCTTCTATACTTTATTTTTGGTTCTTCAGTATTTTGAAGATGTAGTATCTGTTAGCTCCATCTGGCTCCTGGTTTTACTGGAGGACTTGGTGATTAAATGTTGTGCAGGAAGGGGGAGGAGATGGTGGAGAAGGACAAGGCAGGAAAAGAAGGGTATCATCCAGCTACATGGTAGGAAAAACCCAAGTTTTTAGGATACCTTTCAAAAAAAAGTCCCATTGGGAAATTAACATCTATACTATATCTGTCTCTGAAAGGTGGAATCTTAATTGCAAGAATAAAATTCCATATCCATCAAGCCAAGAAATGTTTTGCCTTTCAGTGGAATCCTTGGCATCTATGTTGGATATGGATGCACAGGACTGAGTGTTGGATTTCCTGTAAACCAGTTTGGGTGTTGGTTGGTATGATGATTCTGGGAACACTGGGGATATTTTTATTCATTGATTGTCTCATGCAGGAATTTGGAGATAAAACATTAGAAGGATTAATAGAAACCTTGCAAACACAAGGATTCTCAAGAGTATTTCATCTGGCTCTCTGGTACAGAATCTTAATTCAGGGCTAATGCAGAGTCATTTTTTCTGGAATGAGCTAGGTGCTGCTGACCTCCATCTTCTCACTGACCCTACATCCCAGCTTCCTGGAACTGTCTTACGGGATGATAGAGCCTCAGGCACCTGCTTCTGCAGGAGACCTGCTCTCTGATCCAGCCCTCCCAACTCATGTGGGCTTTTCTGTGGCATAATGACAATGGCGATTAGAAGCTCTTTTGGTCAAGCGTTTCTTGTAGGGACCCAACTGGTTTCAACTTGCTCTGAGAAGTGTTGAGATGCCTCTTGTATGTACAAAAGAGAAACAGAATAATGTCTCCAACTTTGTCAGATTTTGTTATCGGACATAACTGGAGGATGCCTTCTGGGTCACACGTCGACTTTCCATGCAGTTTGTCTGTTCTTTGCCATGCCACCCAGAATGGATTTTTGACCTAAAATCTATCATATGGTCTCATAATATTCGTGTAAATCTTATTATTAGTCTTATTTTGAATTGTGCTATACTCTCAGTTGTATGTACAGTACACTCAATAAATGTTGAAAGGATGAGTAAGATGAACCTCATTAGATGTCACAGAAAACACAAATGAAATTGTAGATGTTTGGAAATGAGAAGTGACCAAACTGTCAGTGTAGAACACTATGACCTTCTATCTTTTCCGGTGCAGCAAGAATTGTACTTTGCAGAAGCTGCTTTCCCAATACTTGTGTTCTTCCCTCTGGTTTATCAAAACAGAACAATCCATTTAAAAAGTGCATTTTTAAACCACAGGATGCACTTAAAGTGTCATGTGTATGATATGTGTTACTAACTTACATGCTAAGGGGCCAACACTGTAGCATAGTGGGTAAAGTCACTGCCTGCAGTGTCGGCATCCCATATGGGCACCAGTTCAAGTCCGGCTGCTCCACTTTTGATCCAGCTCTCTGCTATGGCCTGGGAAAGCAATAGAAGATGGCTCAAGTTCTTGGGTCCCTGCACTCACATGGGAGACCCAGAAGAAGCTCTTGGCTCCTGGTTTTGGATCGGCGCAGCTCTGGCTGTTGTGGCCGACTGGGGAGTGAACTCTCTCTCTCTCTGCCTCTCCTCTCCCTCTGTAACTCTGACTTTCAAATAAATAAATAAATCCTTAAAAAAGAAACTTACATGCTAAGGTAGAACAGAAGAGTAATTTCAAGAATGAATTTTGGCCGGCGCCGAGGCTCACTAGGCTACTCCTCTGCCTGTGGCGCCGGCATCCTGGGTTCTAGTCCCAGTTGGGGTGCCGGATTCTGTCCCGGTTGCTCCTCTTCCAGTCCAGCTCTCTGTTGTGGCCTGGGAAGGCAGTGGAGGATGGCCTAAGTGTTTGGGCCCTGCACCCGCATGGGAGACCAGGAGGAAGCACTTGGTTCCTGGCTTCAGATAGGCGCAGCACAGGCCATAGCGGCCATTTTGGGGGTGAACCAACAGAAGGAAGACCTTTCTCTCTGTCTCTCTCTCTCACTGTCTAACTCTGCCTATCAAAAAAAAAAAAAAAAAAGAATGGATTTTGACTTTTCTTTTTATTAAAGACAATAATTTTCTTTTTTTTTTTTTTAAAGATTTTATTTTGAGAGGTAGAGTTACAGACAGTGAGAGAAGGAGAGTCCGAAAGATCTTTCATCCACAGGTTCACTCCCCAAATGGCCACAATGGTCAGAGCTGGGCTGATCCCAAGCCAGTATCCAGGAGCTTCTGCTGGATCTCCCACATGGGTGCAGGGGCCCAAGCACTTGAACCAACTTCCACTGCTTTCCCAGGCCATGGCAGAGTGCTTGCTCAGAAAAGGAGCAGCCAGAACATGACTTGGCACCACAGGTGGATGCATAGCCCACCATGCCATAGTGCTGGCCTCAGCAATTCTTTCTTAGGTTTATTTTAGGGCTTCTCTTTTACTTACCCTTTAAATAGTGGTATTCCTTTGGATTCACTTTTCTGACGTTTCCCTTTCTTTTCTCTTCCTTTTCCTTTTTCCTTTTAGTTGAACATTGAGTTCCTACTGTGTGTCAGGCCAGGGCCACAATGCACAGCTGAGCAGGTTGTACACTGCACAATTCTGAGAGGTGGCATTCACTTCCCCACTTTTAAGACTTGTACAGTGTAGATATTTCTGTCCAACAGACATAGCACTAGCTACTTTACAATCTTCTCATGTATGCTCACAAAGACCTAAGAGATGAATATCATCATTCCCATTTTTTTCAAAAAAGATTTATTTAATTTATTTAAAAGAGTGATAAAGAGTGGGGGACAGAGAGAGAAAAAAAATCTTTTTTTTTTTTTTGACAGGCAGAGTTTAGACAGTGAGTGAGAGAGAGAGAGAGACAGAGAGAAAGGTCTTCCTTCCATTGGTTCACCCCCAAATGGCCATTATGGCCGGCGTGCTGCGCCGATCCGAAGCCAGGAGCCAGGTACTTCCTCCTGGTCTTCCATGCGGGTGTAGGGCCCAAACACTTGGGCCATCCTCCACTGCCTGGCCACAGCAGAGAGCTGGACTGGAAGAGGAGCAACTGGGACAGAACCTGGCGCCCCAACTGGGACTAGAACCCAGGGTACTGGCACCGCAGGTGGAGGATTAGCCAAGTGAGCCACAGCGCTGGCCAAAAAATCTTTCATTCGTTGGTTCACTTCCCAAATGGCTGCAATGGTTGGGACTGGGCCAAGACAAAGCCAAGAGCCTGAACACCATCTGGTTCTCACGTGTGGGCAGCAGAGACCCAAGTACTTGGGCCTCTGTGGCCTTCCCAGTGCATTAGCAGGTAGCTGGCTCAGAAGTCGAGCAGTCAGGACTTGAACTGGAGCTCTGATATGGGATGCCAGTATTGCAAACAGTGGCTTAACTCCCTGCTCCACAATGCTAGCCCTCATCATTCCCATTTTATGGATGAGAAAGTTGAGTTTTAGTTAAGTACCTTGCTTGAGATTATACAGTCATGAGTGAGTGGTAGCGTTTGTCTGAGTCCAAAGCTCTAGGCTTCCTTCCACAGCACACTCTCCATTGCAGGTGATCCTGGCTTTCAGTAATTTCATCCATGGCCACCCCCTAAATGATGGCCATTCCCAAACGGCCCTCATGTCAGATCTCTCTCTGTTGACTGCCTACTAGACCAGTTTTCTAGTATGCCCCCGAGATATCTCTGTTTCTGCAGGATTTAAATGCAATCACCATCACTTCGCTTGCCTCTGTGTGTCCTTTTTTCTCACTCTTAGAGTTTGCCAATGGCCTGGGCTCTTCTTACTCTGTCATCCCTCACATCCAATCAGATACCAAGCCCCATAAATTCTGTTTCTGAAATCTCTTTTCATTTGTTCCCCTTCCTTTAAAATATTTTATATTATTTACTTTTATTTATTTGAAAGGCAGAGAGAGAGAGAGAGAGAGATCTTTCATCTGCTAGTTCACTCCCAAAGGGCTGGGCTGGGCTGAAGCCAGCAGCCCAGAACACACTCCGTATCTCCCGAGTGGCAGGGCCCAGACGACTGAGTCATTGCTGCTGCCTCCCGGGGTGCACATTAGCAGGAAGCTGGAGCTGGAACTTGAACCCAGGCACTCTGATGTTGGGTGTGGGCATCCCAAGTGGCCGAATGCCTGCCGCTTTATTTGTCTTTAATTTTTTTATCCCTTCCTTTCCATGCCCGTGTCACTACATTGGTTCAGACCCTCATTCTTTTATTGTGAACCCATCTACTCTGTCTGAATTATGAACAGCCTCACCTGAACTCTCATGTTTGTTTTTGCAGTCATTGTTCAGCCTGTTCGCACTTCTCTGCCTTCTCCACTCATTTCCTGGAAAACTCAGATTTATATCGCCCTGTAGAGGAAGCCTTCTCTGAATCTGTTCATCAGTCCCCTTCCTTTGGTTAAACTATTTGTCTCTGTGCTCCCGTGGCACACCATGCTTCAGTCTATCCTGTTGCTCACGACAGTAGCCTGATAACTGATGTGCTTATCTCCCTCTTGCCCTGGATTGGAGGGTCCTTGAGGACATTTAAGCTACCTTCACCTTCGTGTTCCAGGGCAGCTCCTATGGAAGGAAATCAATCAATGCTCAAGAGAATGAATATTCATTCACCCCAGGAGCAACTTAGGCAGATCTGAAAGATTGTTCCCATAATAGTATAGCATTCCCATGTTGATTTAGTCTTATTAAATTTTGCCTGCAGTTTTTATATGTTTGCATGGTTGGAGGTACTCAATGAGGCTATTTGCTTATATAAAATATTTGTGACAACAGGTAGCCCGATTGTTGCTTAACTTGTCTTTTTATTCATATTGGCAGCAGCTTTTTCCCTGTCCTGCCGACAGAGATTATAGCTTAATTGCATGGTAATTTAAAAAGTGGACTCTGTGTTGAACTTTGGTTTAAGGCTCTGTAGATTTACATCCCCACTAATGAATAAACTGACCTCTTCCAAGGTGCTTGATTTATCTTTCCTGGTGCCTGTAGGTCAGCAGTGGCTAGTAGGCCAAGGAAGTTCTTTAAGGTAGGTCATCTCAGAATCTAGGGCACTGCTCAACTTGAAGTTTGGCGTCTTGGGGCAGCGGCTTTCCTTGACATGCACCTTTCCCAAGTTCCAGCTCCTTCGCTCTCTGGTTTGGGCCAATCACATCAATTTCCTCATCTTTAAAATTAAGTGTTTGAACTTAAAAAGCTCAAAGAACTTTTCAAGCTCAAAAAGCCTTTGATTTTATTACCTTGGGTCCCTGTTGTGTGTTCTTGCTGCCTTCTCTCCCCCACCAGTGGGCTGGTCCTCCCGCCTGCGCTAGCATCACACACGTAGTTCCACTCGGTTCTCCCGCCCTTCGCTTTGACCTAGAGGTTTGCCTCCACAAAAGCTGAGAACCAGTTTGCTCCTGTAGTTTGGAAGAGTGCCTGCTGCTACTACTTCACTGGCAGGCACGGATCTCCCCCACAAAGGACTTGTGAATCCTTTCTTTTATAGGAAGCGTGATCCAGACGGTGGATGCAAAAGGCGAGTGAGTTGCAGGCAGAGTCGTCTGTAGGAGAAGGGACATTTGACATGGCAGCTGTGATTGTGACCTATGACGGGGTGGGTTGTGAGGAGTGAGTTAGTGCGTCATCTGTTAAAAATATCGCGCGTGTATTAAGTGTTGGAGGTTTTGGAGTGAGGAAGGCATGCCATAGTATCTCACAGCATCTGGCTTTCTCCTTCTTTGACTGCTGAGCAACCAGTTCAGTTACCGTGCGTTTCCCCACATTATGTGTAGACAAAGCACTCCAGTGGAAATCATTGTTTCATAAAAAACATGTCCGTGTCTTAGGAGGGAAACAAACACTCTCCCTGACTGGATGGGCTTGCTTTCTAATTTTATCACTAGACGCAAAAGGATGGATCTGTTTTTTGCGATGTGCTTAGGAAGTGTTTCTATAATAAACAGTTTTCTGGCGAGGTGGTTAGGCGGGTCTGGAGTGTTGCAGAAAGGAGACTTCAGGAGCTGGGAGAAGAAGGTGCCTGGGAAGATGTGTGCAGAGAAGCGGCAGGCGCCGGGGACCAAGAGACTGGGTAGGGCGGAAGGCACCAGGGCTGCTGCCCGGGGACCCCGCTCCGGACGCCCCGGGGAGGTCTGGATCTCCCGTTGCTGGAGGCGGCTGGGCTCGGACAGGGTTAAGGCCATCACCTGCAGCTGAAGTGCGACCCAGATGGGAAGTAGGAAGTGCGGCGCCCGAGCTTCCTGTATAAATAAACGCGCGGCTCCCGGCTCCGGGCTCCCGGCGCGCTGCGCCCCACGCCCGCCCGCTGGCTGTGCCCGGTTCGCGGGCACCGCAGCTGCCCGTCAAGCCGAGGGGGCGGAGAGGGACTCCTCCTCCTCCGACCCGTCGGTCTGGGAGTGGCAGCGCTGGTATAGCCCCGGTCAAGTGCAGAGCTGTCAGCCCCGAGCCCGGAGCCCTGAAGAGACGGAGACGGCTGGGGCTGGCGGCGCGCGCGGAGAAGCCGCCGGGGACAACGCGGCCCTCCTGCCAGGTAGGCTGCTCGAGCGCTGTGCGCTGCAGGCAAAGGACCCGGGAGACTGGCCCGGCCACCGCCGGGGCTGAGGGCTCTAGCTCTGCCGCCACTGCTCAAGCCATGCAGAACTGAATCCATTCCGAACGCCTCCGACACCTGTTAACTTTTAAAAATAGATGCCTTTGGAAAGGTAAGAAACTCGTTTTGTTTCTAACAAAGCAATAGGTACAGAAGGTATCATGAAATTGAAGACTGGACCAAACCTCCCTGTGTCTTAAGGGGAGACCAGAAGTTGGCATTGTCTAGGATGTCTACCTTCTGTTATTTGGAAATGCATAGCAATATGTTGACACACATGGCTATGAATAAGATGTTATGTTAACCGTGGGATCTGGGCCATACAGTACAGTGATTATGTTATCAGATAATTGCTGATAAAACAGAATGAAACTCTGATCCTATTCTCAAGTTTAAGTTAAAGTGAAACTGACTGGTGTTTCAACAGGGAAAGGGGATCTTTTGCTTAATCCTCCTAGGGTATCCCTTTTGCATTTCTTACTGGTTTCAGAGATTCTATTGTCAGTCTACTCCTGGTGCGTGCAGGAGGGTGCCTCCAAAAGTTCATGGAAATGTATACTGTGGAAAATTACATACGGATTTCAAAAACTTTTGCACCAAAACAAAATCTTTTAATTCCATTTTCCATGAGTTTTTTGAAGGACCCTGTACTTCTCACATGTAGATTTTTCAGAAATAAAGTCTGCACTCTGGGAAAATGTTCTCTTTCCTCATGTTTTTCCACTGCAGACTGTCAGTTTCTTATATCTTTTTTGTCACATGTATCCTACTCAGACAGTTGCTGGGGCTCCCAATAGAATTGGCAAGTGTCCTTCTGGTTTGATGTATCTGGGTGTTTACTGGAGCATTGAGACGTATGAGATAAGGGATATTATATCTAACCTTTCTGAAACAGCAAATTAGGGGTGTCCATGCCCAGAAGCAAAATAAGTGAACTTGGGGATGACTCAGTTTTTAGGGTGTGGGTTCAGAGGCAAAAGGAGCCCAGCCAGTCTTAACTGAGTTCCTGACTAATTGAAGTATCTGCTGCTGCGGCTTTCGCCCAGATGAGGCTCCTGGCCTTCCGTCCCCCTCACATCTAATTCCTCTGCAGGCTCCTCTGCCTCCAGCTCGCTCTGCTTCTCCACCTGAGTCCTTTGCATGGCTAGCAGTCTCCTAAGTCTCTGAAACTGCTTTGAGGGGAGTGGTGTAGAAACAGCAAGAAATCCACAGCAGATCCCCAAAGCCACTTGGAACTGATTCTCTTATGAAATCCAAGGCTGCGGTTGCACGTAATGCCTGCCCTGCCCTTGCACACCTTGGACTGGTATTTTATTCTTTGTAGTGGGCATAGACCTAGAAAAATGGGATGGAGATTTAAAGAAATCTCTATATCAAAAGGAGCTTCTGACTAATTGACTGTCTTGATGAGCAAAAGTAAAAATATATAGTGAATGTGAAAAAGATATCAAATGGTAGAATTGGGTTCTTTGGTTTTTGATTCAAATTGAACAAACAAAGCAAAGAAACTCAACCAAAAACTTCCCAAGCTAATCACCCTAGATAACTTGCTCCTACATTACTGTGCTGGAAGTAGGGTTTGAGTGTGGTCAAACACTGTCCATTTACCTAGGGTTTTACAAATATTTACAGTCACCCATGCCAAATATCTCTGTGCTGAGTCCTGAAGGACATTCTCAGCATTCAAAAGCCCCATTCTCATGAATGGTTTCCGTTCATTGGCAATTTAAAGGCATCTAGGTCTCCAAACTAGGTCAGTTCAAGGCATGGCTTGTTAAAACAATCAGTTTTGGGGTCTCACATCATGAACCAGGTTTTCGTAGCCAAAATCTACAGTGAAGAGAAAGGTGTGCTCTCTCTAGAAAGAAAAGAAAGCTGTCTCTTCCATGGTATAGGTACGTTTAATTTGAGTATATTTAAAATTTCCTTCTTGAAAAGTCTTTTCATTATTTTAGATATTTAGAAACATTCCTATGTGTGTCAGAATCGTTTCTGTGCGTTGTTTCTGCTAATCCTGGCTTCTGAGTTTCCCGTGGCCTTGACCTAGGACATTACTTTCTTGTTGAGCCTGGTTGTTAGTGTTTGAAATTTCCAGTTTGAGGTAGAGGTCAGGAATCATGCTGAACCCAGATGTTGATAGGGGAACAAAGTCCGAAGAGTTTTGGGACTAAACCTAACTTTGTGCAACTGATTATTTTGCATGTGTGAAAGGTGCCAAGCTGCTCCACAAATTTGCTCTCCACTTTGGTCTTTGGGGAGTAAGTGTCTGTAGCCAGAGCTCCTAAGTCATCAGGCAGCCCTCTCAGGGATGTCTGCCTCAGCTTAGAGTAGCTCCTTCACGACACCAGTTTATCAGCACTTTCAGCCTTTGAATCTTTGAAAGTGAATACAGGTGAGAACCTGACCTTTACCATTTCTCGCTTTCATGTGTAGTTAGAAAAGTTAGCAGTAGAGAGTAGTTAGAAACTACTATTGAGCATCTATTTGCTAGGCACTGTATTAAATCCTGGGGCTATAAGATGTGCACGATGTGGTCTCTTTCCTGAAGGAATTTTCCTACTTGTAAGGTTGCAAGCGACTTTGGACTAAAGAGGTAATTTCCTAATTCATGTTGTTTTGCCTGAGTATAGCAACTACTTTGATGATTGTCATCTCAATCATGTGGTTTTTTTTTTTTTTTATAATATTTGGTAATGTTTCTCTGATGTCACTTGACCATTAAGTAACTGAAAAGGCATAACAGCTTCTAAATTAATTTGTTTTAAATGTCTTAATTTATTTGTTCACCTTTGGGGGAAGTGAGACATCTAGGACTAATGTTTTATTTTTATTAACTTTGACATTTTCTATTTACTTGATTGGTGAGTACTTCTAAACCTGGTGCGTTGTACTGTAGTGGCTATTTCAAAATGGAAAATGTTTTTAAAGAGAGTAAATTTACTGATGCTTCTGAAACGCAGCATGAGAAACCTCTATGATTGGATCCCTCTCTTGAAACCACAGCGACCTAAGTGAACTACTGTTCTCTAACTCATAGCTGAGTTGATGCTTGCAGTATCCATTAAGAATGTGCTCTGAAAGAGATATTCCATTGGTTTCTAATTCCTCCAAAGTCATGTGTTGAGTCCAGGCCCTTAGTTAACTTGATCTTTAGCTTCCTGGGAAGAGATCAAGACAACTCATTTCTCTCTTTGCTATACTCATGGCTGAAGCCATCAATGCACAAATTCTCCTGTGTCAGATTCTATGAAATCAGCTGTTGACTACCTCCTCAACTGGTTTGGCCTTGGTATATAGCAACTGGATTTAGTCAGCTACACCCCTAGCACTTATTGTGGGATTTGGTTCTTTGTGGGTTGACTTTGTTCCCTGCATTATGGATTCCTGTGATTAGAAAATGATTAAGAAAAGGTGAGCAAAAATACACACTTTGCCTGGCATGGGATTCAGAAGATTCCTCTTCCAAAATGGCTTTAAATTTGATTCTGATTTCAATTTCATATAAGGCTTTTAGCTTTCATCAGGGGGATAATATTGACACCTGCTTTTATTCATTTGGAGAAAATAATTTTGATGTAGATATTCCTAATCAGTGCCTCCGGTTTCCAGGTCATGTCCTGACCCATGAAATCAGCCTGTCTCTTGTGCTATGGGCTTTCTGAAATGCCACTTCTCCATGATCTGTTAATTGCGTCATTGTCTGACCTGCCTTTTAGTGGCGTTCCTTCTTGCTTCTGGGCTTTGTTGTTATGCCAGGCAGGGGGAAGAAAATTATCCAGCAGGGCTGGATGAATAATTGTAGGTGGCAGGGGAACCACTGATTAAAAAAGGAGTGATCAGGGCACAGTGGGGGTATTGAGCAGGGAGCTACCATGATGAATGTAAAATTACTGTGCTAAAAGTACCATTGGCTGTTATTCTCATATTCACTCCTGCCTTCTTTGATATGTTTCTATTGTTAGGAAGGCTGGGAACAGATTTCCACCCTTAGGCCTCACCCCGTGGTGTAATGAGAGCATGGAAAGAAGGCAGGAAAGAAAAGAAATGCACTTCTTAGAAAAGGACCAACATTTTGCAAATGCTGAAAGTTGACATCCCAGAAACCCTGTACTCCATAGCATTTAGATAGGTTATCACAAGGCGCTATCTCTTCCAAGATGTATTTTGTACGCAAAAATTACAAAAAAGTAGACCTCATTACAATCGTTGTATTGGACTTTATTCACAACTTCGTTATAAACAGGAGAGAGGATGGTTAGAAAGCAGGGCTTGCTGATAGTGAAGGTGCTTTTCCTTCTTTATGGGATGTTTGTCTTATTCACTAACAAGTAGGTTAATAGGGATACAGAGTCATGGCCAGTTAATGTTTCAGTTAATGTTTCAGTTAGTGACGCACTGCATGTGTGGCGGTGGTCCCATTGATGATAATGGAGCTGAAAAATTCCTATTGTCTGGTGACACTGTTGCCGTCATATCACAGCATGAAGCATTACTCATGCTTTTGTTTGATGCTGCTGTAAACATACCTACTGTGCTACTGGTCATATGAAAGTGTAGCACATAACAATTACATCCAAGTACAATAGATGACTATGTTACTGGTTTATGTATTTACTGGACTTTTTCATCAATATTGTAGAATGACTGTGTATAAAAAGTGACTGTAAAACAGTCTGCCATGTGATATGGCAGAGCCTCATCTCTCATGTTTGCTGAGTCTGTTGGTGCAATCACATGGAGTAGTAGCCCCAGACCATCTAGGTTTGTAAAATGCACTCTATGAGGTTCTTACAACAAAATCCTCTAAAATAGCAAAAGCCCCAGATGCTACATTTCTCAGGTGTTCTTGTGCTTTAATCCATACGTGATTGTCTTTGCTCATCAGTTCCATATTTAGAAGACGATGATCTCCAAGTTACAGAACTTTGATCTTCTTGCCATACTAGAAACTGTTGAGAGAAGATGTCAAAATGAAGGAAGTGGGGCTGGTACTCTGGTGTAGCGGGTTAAGCTGTCGCCTGCAGTACCAGCATCACATATGTGTGCTGGTTCGAGATCCGGGTGCTGCACTTCTGATCCAGCTCCCTGCTGATGTGCCTGCGAAAGCAGTGGAGGATGGCTGAAGTGCTTGGGCCCCTGCACCGACATGGGGGACCTGGATGAAGCCCCTGGTGCCTGGGCTGGGCCAAGCCATTGCAGCCATTTGCAGAGTGAACCAGTGGATGGAAGATCTCTCTCTCTTTCTCCTTCCCTCTCTGTAATTTTGCCTTTCAAAGAAATAAAAAATAATAATAAAAAATAAAATGAAGGTAGTGTAGACTGAAGTGCTCTTTGTTTCTGATATCCCCTGAATGAAGCTGTGGAGCAACAGATAGACCAGAATCCCTTTTTCTAAACCATGTGAGGCTCAGTGAGCAGCAGGCTATGACTTTGCCATCTCGCAGAGTGACAGTAGCGAGGAGCAGTGACTGCTTCCATCACATTTAAGTACCATGTATTTCCTATGTTTGCTTGTGCTGGAAATTATTTTCTAATTGATTTTGCTTTTAATACTATGACAAAGTGTGCTATTTGCAATACCATGAATATACTCCTTGTTTTTAAGCATTATTCTTTTAAGAAGTAATCAAATAGGGGCCAGTACCGTGGCATAGTGGGCTAAGCCTCCATCTGTGGCACCGGCATCCCATATGGGCACTGGTGCATGTCCTGGCTGCTCCACTTCCAATCCAACTCTCTGCTTATGGCCTGGGAAAGCAGTGGAAGATGGCCTAAGTGCTTGAGCCCCTGCAATCACATGGGAGACCTGGAAAAGCTCCTGGCTCCTAGCTTCCTTGTGGACATCTGGGTAGTAAAACAGTGGATGGAAAACCTTTCTCTGTCTCTCACTTTCTCTGTCTATAACTCTACCTCTCAGATAAACAAATAAACTCTTTAATAAACTAATCAAATAAATACAAAATATACTTGAGTAATTGCAGTTGACTGACTACTATTTGGCCTATGGTCCATTTAGGGTATGTATTTGGACTGTTTTTCTGAGCTTACCAATATGCACTGGTTGATTTTGTCCGTGAATGACCAGAGACCTTGTCCAAATTGCAGGGATTAGAACCACAAAACTGGACACTGTGGTGCAACCACAGACCTTGTCTCAACACACTCATTCATTGCTCTTGCTGCTGTTCTTGCTACTGCTACAAGCCAGTGGTTCTAGTTAGCACTTTTCTAGGCTCACTCAGTGCCATTTGAGTCACCGTTAGTTTCTGTAAAGAATGCAAACCATCAGCTAACTAAAGCACTCTGTTGGGCAGATGGGCCAAGTTCAACAGCATATGGCTTTTCAGATTGTGGTGAATGGTGGAAGCCAACTGCCTGACATGTCATTCTTAGCTGGTTTGGGAGAGCTTTCCTAACAGGCAGAGGTAGGATCTTTGGATGGCTGCCCTGTTGGGCTTCTTTAGAGAATCTCTCTTTGTTATGCAACAATTCAGCCTTACCCCTCACCTTCCACCCTTCCTGAAAACCTTTTCCTTTGCTAGCTCCCTCCTGTCGTCTTGCATTCATGTCCATTATTTCAGCTCTTCACAGCAATGGCTCAATATCTTGCAAGGGTCTATAGACTCTTTAGTCACATCCATTTGTCCTGTCTTATGTTTTTCCCTCGTTCATGAGTAACTGTTATTAGGATTTCATAGCACAGACAAGAAATAAGATCTCAGCACACATCAACTAAATTTTTACTTACTTTAATATATTCTGTTTTGTTAGTAATGTCCAGTTGATACATTCTGGTAGCTTTCTGTTTCTCTTAGTTTCTTTAGTTGTACTTTATCAACTTACCTAATTTTAACATTTTTGCAAAATGGTGTAATAATTCTCAAATAACTAGTTGTGTATCACAGTAAAACATCATCTTTTCCAATCACGTTATCTTTTTGTGCAAAGGAATAAATCATTCGACTTTGGATAGTCAAATAGGCACTAACTACATCAGTTAAAAATACTTTCAAGTGTTGGCTCTCTCCCTCTCTGCATTTTTGGAGCAGATTGCTTACTCAGACCACAGGCAAAAAATAATTTCTTTGTCAATTCTGATGAAAACGCATTAAAGGAAAAGTGACTTTCCTATCAGATAGTACTTGCTTCTCTTGTAACCAGCACTTTATAGAACAAGAAACACTCATGTGGCAGGTAGAACTCCTGGTTCTCCTCTCCTGGTAATTTGGTACAATCTAATGGCTTCTCAGTGATCTGGTTGGGTTTATTATGTTAGTCTGAGACCTGCCACCAGCCTTAGGAAGTTTAAGCGTGAAGACAGCTGTCAGATTTCTCTTTCCAACATGCCCCTTGCATTCCTGGCCAAACTGCTTTCCCTAAGGGGCTCTTGACACCCAATAGTAACTGTAAAAAGAATTAGAATTGTTGCCTTTTATAATCAAGTGGTATGGTGGGTGATTCAAGGTACTTTCTTATCTTAGACAAAAATGTAAGGCATGAAGCAGAACAAGTCCAGCAAGCCAGCAAAGAATGAGTTAGCTCTTGGTAGAAGGAAGACTTTGCTTGAAACTCCTGGGGATTGCCCATGTACTTGTGAGAGATAAGAGGGACAGGACAAGGTGGTGAAGGGACTGTTCTCAGCCTTCTTGTGACTACTTCTGAGCTTCCTGCCCTTTACCAGGTAGTGTGGTGGGTTTGTTGGTGGTTTCATGCTGTGGGACAGAAGAATCAAAGACAAAAAGGAAGAAATCCTCAGAAACTGTGGAGCCTTTCACCCACATCTCTAATGTGGGGAAATGGCACCTGAGGACTTCAGGATTCTCTTGTTCACTGCATGAAGAGCTCGATTTCCAGTGAATCAATAGTGAAAGGATTTCTTGTTTGATATTCTTTTTATGAAGTGTTTGCTATGTGTCATTCATTTAAACAGTCATTGTTGATTTTTCCCCAAGTGAAAAACCAAAGATCTGGTTTTCAGCCTGTGCATGGAGCAGTCTTTTTGCTTCTGTGTTGGGGCTTAGTTGGATTCTGAGGGGGTTCCCAGGGATTGCTCCTGCGTCTGCCACTCTTGAACCACCAATTGTCTACCTTAATCTCTTTTATAGTATGGCAGCTTACTTAAGATTGTTGTTTTTAATTAAATTCCATTGCTTAAAAGATGTTCAAAAGCCATCACATTAGGGAACTGGTGTTCTTGTACACAGAAAAATAAATCACTTCCTTTTGAAGAGTCATTTTGGATTCTTCACATCTCAAAGAGATAGAATATGTGACTTCTTTCCTCCATCTCCTGGAGCCACAAGTGCTGCCAATTGGAATGCTTGGAATTAAAAACAAAAAACCCAAAATGAGTCTCTGCTATGTAAAAAGTTTTTATATCATCAAAATATTTTTGTATTTAAAACATATTTCTTTGTTTTATACTTATAATTTTGATTTCAAAACTTTTTTAGGCATGTAATTCATAAACTAATGGATGTAAATATGTATCTGGCAAGTTTCAAGACATTGCTGCAGTTTCTAGTTTTGCCTTCACGACAAATCTATTTCTCTGAGATTCCTAGTATCTCTTTGATATAATGGATTCATTTCCTTTGGCTGTACACCCAGTAGTGGGATTAGTACATGAATCTTTTTAAGGAAGTCTTCTGTCCTTTCCTACTCAGCAAACATGTCTTGTTGTTGTTTCACTTGGCATTTCTCTTTCAGAGTGAAAGAGAACTCAAAATATGTTGTATATGCAGTGTTGAGAAAATAGTAATGAGAAGATAGCAGTTGGGAATTAGGTGGGAGCGTGTGTGCTGTGCACGGGGGAGTCTTGGAGAAGTAAACTGGTGATAGCTGTCTAAGAAATATCTGGGAGGGAGAAGAGGTAACGTCATTCACTTTTACTAGAATGGAGTGATAATTCTCAAGTAACTAGTTGAGGGTCATAGTAAAATGTTAAACTTTGCAATCACATTATTTTTCTGTGCAAGAGAATAACTTGATTTTTGGATAGTCAAATAAGCATAAACTAATAAGAGGTTTTCTTCTTCTTCTTTTTTCTAAGTCTCAAAATCCTGAATCTTAGTGCAGGTTTATTTGAATTTAATTTGCTCTTGGTTGATAGCTTGCCAAATAGTAAATTGATGAAGAATACTGTATTTTCCCTCTTACTGGACCTTTGCCAAGGAATATCATGTCTTCCATTTTGGAAGCTAATTGTTAGTTAATTTCTTATTTCATTTATCTTGAATTGAGACTACTGCTACTACTTAGGGAGTAAGCAGAGAACCTTAAATTTTCAAGTTACTAGAGTTAGTAACTGTTGACTCTTTCTGGTATGACATTAAGAAAGTTAACAAGGGCAAATGACAAGCAAAAATCTCATTCTACCTTTTTTTTCCATTCACTCCAATCCCCCACCACCCTTTGTAGTAAATTTCTACCCATGTATTGAGACGGAATCCACCGAGGCCAGGTAGTAAGTGCTGCACATGTCAAGTAATTTCTTTTGCTCAAACATTGGGAGGAAAAGAGTTTGGTTCTTTTTTCTTTTTTTTAAGATTTTTAAAAAAAATTTATTTGAAAGTCAGAGTTACCCAGAAAGAGAAGGAGAGGCAGAGAGAGAGAGAGAGAGAGAGAGAGAGAGAGAGAGACAGAGAGAGGTGTCTTCCATCCACTGGTTCATTCTCCAATTGGCTACAACAGCCAGAGCTGCGCCGATCCAAAGCCAGGAGCCAGAAGCTTCTTCCGGGTCTCCCTCGTGGATGCAGGGGTCCAAGGACTTGGCCCATCTTCTACTGCTTTCCCAGGCCATAGCAGAGAGCTGGATTGGAAGAGGAGCAGCTGGGACTAGAACCGGCGTGCATATGGGATGCTGGCACTGCAGGCAGTGGCTTTACCTACTATGCCACAGTGCTGACTCCAAGTCTGGTTCTTATAGAGGGTGGGTATTGCAATTATTTCTGTAGTAGGATTTATCAGAATTGGCCATATTCTTTTTTTTTTTTTTTTTTGACTGGCAGAGTGGACAGTGAGAGAGACAGAGAGAAAGGTCTTCATTTGCCATTGGTTCACCCTCCAATGGCCGCCACAGCCGGCGCGCTGCGGCCTGCGCACCATGCCGATCCAAAGCCAGGAGCCAGGTGCTTATCCTGGTCTCCCATTCAGGTGCAGGGCCCAAGGACTTGGGCCATCCTCCACTGCACTCCTGGGCCACAGCAGAGAGCTGGACTGGAAGAGGGGCAACCGGGACAGAATCTGGCACCCAAACCGGGACTAGAACCCAATGTGCCGGGGCTGCAGGTGGAGAGTTAGCCTATTGAGCCGTAGCGCTGGCCGGCCATATTCTTTTAAAATAATGACTTTTAGGATTTTACTCTTATTTAAACAGAACATGAAATTTCCTGATATAAAATAAGATCAATGTAGGAAGACTATTTTAACAATTATTTCACTTCTTTTAAAGATGTTTTGAATAAAATCAATCCAGTGGAATGATTTTTGTTGTAACTTTTATTTTTCAGTATAAAGATACTTTTCCTATAATTACGCTATATGTAGAGATGAGTTTTGTTCCTGTAAAACTTAACCGATTTCATCTTTCTCTGCCTCATTTCTCTGTAATATCCACTTAGGAGTTAGCTGTGGTTTAGTGGATCAGGCTCTAGGTTTGACCTCAGAAGATAGAAGTTTGAGTTCTGCTCTCCCATGTATAAACTCTGGGAACTTTAGCATGTTGTTTAACATCTGGGTACGTCAATTAATATATAAAATGAAAAAAAATCACATTTGCAAAAGATTAAACAAAATAATGTATGCAAAGGCATACACGGAACACCAACACTATTTAAAAAGTTGTAATTAGAATAAAGTGTGCATAATGTAAAACTTACCATTTCAACCATTTGGGGTGTACAGGTCACTGGTGTTAAGTATATCTAGTGATGTGCACCATCCAGTATCTATTTCTAGAACTTCTTCATCATCCCATGTAGAAACTCTATACCCATTAAATGTTAACATGTCATTTCCCCCTCCCATCAGCCCTTAGTAACCACCGTTGTATTCTCTGCTGCTACAAATTTGACTATTCTAGCTACCTCATATAAGTACTCAGGGAATCATATAACTTCTGTCCTTTTCTGGCTGGCTTGCTTCACTTAGCATAATACCATCAGGATTCAGCCATGTTGTAGCACGTGTCAGGATTTCATTCCTTAGGGCTGTATAAGATTTCATTGAATGGATATACTATGTTTTGTTTATTCATCTGTTGATGGGTACTTGGACTATATCTGCCCTTTAGTTATTGTGAATAATGATGCTATGATCATGGATGTACAAACAACTCTTTTAGATCTTGCTTTTAATTCTTTTATATGCAGAAGTGGAATTACTGGATCTTGTGATAATTCTTTAACTTTTGAATGGTACTTTATTATTTTTTTAACTTCACATTTAAAAAAAAACTTAATTAACTTTAAAGAAGCACCCAAGAATGGTACATCTTTTGCGAGCACTTAGATATGACTATAACTTATGAGACATAAGAATATCCTCCATTTAATACATTAAAAGAAAATAATTCCTTGAGAGAAAGTTTTATCATTAATTAAGGAAGCACCTAAGAAAACAAACAATGGAGTTGGGCACTTAGGCATAACTAAAACTTATCAGACTTAAGAATATCCTCCACTTAATACACTAACATGAAATAAATCTTTGAGAATAAGTTTTATTGTTAACTCTCATAATACAATTTTTTGTAGACAGAGATTCTGCATAGGAAGTTAGTGCACATTGACTCTTGTTGTTAATTTACAATTAACACTCTTATGTGTGATGTCAGTGATCACCAAGGCTCTTGACATGTGCTGCCTAGGCTATGGAAGCCTTTTGAATCCACAAACTCCTTCAGTATTTAGACAGGGCCATAAGCAGAGTGGAAGTTCTCTTCTCCCTTTAGAGAAAAGTATACCCTTCTTTGATGACCACTTCTTTTCACTGGAGTCTCACCCACAGAGGTCTTTCATGTAGGACATTTTTTGCTACAGTGTCTTGGCTTTCCATGCCTGAAATGCTCTCATGGGCTTTTCAGCCAGACCAGAATACCTTAAGGGCTGATTCTGAAGTCAGAGGTGGCACCTTATTTTTAAGAATTTTTTGAAACTGTATATTGGTGGTAGCAATGAAACTCCTAACTGGTGTGTTTGTTCATAGTGGATATTTTCTTTCTAGCTTTATTAACTCATAATTGACAAATTATATATATATATATATATATATATATATATAGTATACAGTGTGATATTTTGATGTTTGTATACATCGTGAAATGATTAAATCAACATAATTAACATCATCTCCAGTACTTATTATTTTGTGCATGATGAGAACATTTAAAATCTGTCAATACCATCCAAGTATACAATATATTATTTTTTTAAAGATTTATTTTATTTATTTGAAAGACAGGGTTACAGAGAGAGAGGTAGAGCTAGAAAGAGAGAGAGGTCTTTCATCTGCTGGTTCACTCCCCAAATGGCTGCAATGGCCAGAAATGAGCTGATCCAAAGCCAAGAGCCAGGAGCTCCTTCTGGGTCTCCCATGTGGGTGCAGGGGTCTGAAGACTTGGGCCACCTTCTACGGCTTTCCCAGGCCATAGCAGAGAGCTGGATCAGAAGTGGAGCAGCCAGGGTACAAACCGGTGCCTATATGGGATTCCAGTGCTGCAGGCCAGGGCTTTAACCCACTGTGCCACAGTGCCAGCCCAACATACAGTATATTATTACCAATGATAGTTGTCATGCTATACAGCACATCTCCAAACTCACTCATGCGATCTAACTGAAACTCTGCTTTAGCAGCATCTCCTCATTGGTTGTTAATCTCCCATAGTTTATGTGATGCATGTTAGGATAGTGAAGTCAGCTTAAGTTTCAAAGTTCCAGGAACACCATGCCAAGAAAGCAAGTTCTTTGGTCCTTGGTTCTCCAAAATGCACTGGCCATACATTTAGAGATCCCTAAAGGTGAGGATTTGTTCTCTTGGCCCCCAAATGGGGAGGTCAGATGATAACTGAATCAGTGAATCAGTGGATGTAATATTTTCTGCTTTGGTCCTTTCTGTAGGGATTGAGGAGACTGAAGAAGGCAGAAGAGAGGCTGATGGGCTCAGTTGGCAGACTCCAGTGTCTAACCATGACTGCTGAAAATCCGACGCCTGGAGACCTGGCGTTGGCTCCCCTCGTCACTTGCAAGCTCTGCCTGTGTGAACAGTCCCTGGACAAGATGACCACACTCCAGGAATGCCGGTGCATCTTCTGCACAGCTGTAAGTTTTCCTCTGATGCTTTGGCTATGAGAAAATACAAAGGGAAAATTTTTAAAAGTACAGAGTGTATTTCTGTGGCTTACTGAGAATCCCAAGTTTGCTGCAAGGAGATCCTGCTTTGGAAGGAAATCCCACATTTGGATCTGATTGCAAGCGCATAGTATATAATTGTTTTACTTTATCAGATCTCCTTTCATTCTATTTTCAAAATATGCTGAAGGCATTTTATTCCACATAATAAAGAGAATGCCGTAGATCCCCGGGAGTAGACTTGTCACTAAGTATGATACCTGCTGTCGATGCTCATGAACTTCATTACAAGTATCATTTAAGGCTAGCTGGAACAGGTATAACAATAGGAAATTGGCCAATGGGTTCCTCTAAGGTTCAGAGATGGAAAAGAAGAATATCATTTATTCATTCATTCATTCAACAAATATCTACTGAGCAGTGACTGTGTTTTGGGAACTATTCTAGGCAACAGAATCTATCTATTAAAGAAGGAAATCCCAACAAATATCATTTTTGTAAAATAAAAAAATAAATAAATTTATTGGGGTGGTTAAAGTGTATCTTTTTCTTTGTCTTTTTTATTATATATATTTTTGTTTATATAAAGGGAACAGATTTTACATATTTCATATATATAGTTTTAAAAGCATAATGATACTTCTAACCCTACCCTTCCTACCTTCTTCAACCCATAAAATATCCTTTTTCTTATGAATTTAGGAGTTCTGTCAAAGAGAGTTAAATGATGGGGCATGGTATTATGGTGCAGTAGATTAAGCTGCCACTTGGGACACTGGCATTGCACATCAGAGTGCTGATTCGAGTCCCAAAGGCTCCACTTATGATCTAGTTTCCTGCTAATGCATCTGGAAGGCAGTGGATAATGGCCCAAGTATCTGAGTCTCTGTCATCTGTTAAAAAAGATGTTAAATGATATCGGAGGGTAACTCGGAAATTCACAGGATGATGGATTTAAGATGTTTTTTTATGTGCAAAAACTTTCAAAATCCATGCATAAAGAGGTCTTCAAAAAGTTCATGGGAAATGTGTATTATAAAAAACACTATACATGAATTTCAAAACTTTTTGCACCAAATGACCTTATCTTTTACATCCATTGCTCCATGAAGCTTTGACGCACCCTCGTGTGTCCTCAGATAGACCTGAATTGAAGGAGGTTTTCTCTATGGCACTTGAGCAGCTGTATCTCTTCTTCATTTCCTTAGACTTCCCAGGTATAATCTTTATCCCTATTCTCAAAATGCTGGGTTTTCAGGAATATTTTAGAATTTTCTTTCACAATGGACTTTAGGAATCTTAATCCTTTTCCTGTTGCTATAACAAAATACCCAAGACTGGGTACCTAATAAAGAGAAGAGGTTTATGAAGCTCGTGGTTGAAGGTCGCGAGTCCAAGCAGCATGCCTCTGGCTCCTGTGTGGAAGCCCCTTGCTTTGTTGTCCCCTGGCGAAGGGCATCATCATGGCAGTGCACGAGGGAGGCATAGATCCTCTGGTGACACAGAGTGATTCAGGGGTCAGGTGTGCTAGTTTTTTAGCAGCTGTTTTTGTGGGAACTAACTGGGGTACTGTAACTGCATTAATTCCTTCAAATGGCAGCACCCCGCAATAACCTAATTGTCTTGGCCTAAACCCTCACCTCTTTTTTTCTTTTTAAAGATTTATTTATTTATTTGAAAGAGTTACACAGAGAGAGGAGAGGCAGAGAGAGAGAGAGAGAGAGAAAGAGAGAGAGAGAGTCTTCCATCCGCTGGTTCACTTGCCAATTGGCCGCAAGGGCTGGAGCTGCTCCCATCTCAAGGCAGGAGCCAGGAGCTTCTTCTGGGTCTCCCTTGTGGGTGCAGGGGCCCAAAGTCTTGGGCCATCTTCCCCTGCTTTCCCAGGCCGTAGCAGAGAGCTGGATTGGAAGTGGAACAGCTGCATATCGAACCGGTATCCACAAGGGATGCTGGCGCCCTAGGCCAGGGTGTTAACCCGCTGCACCACAGTGCCGGCCCCACCCTCACCTCTTAAGTTTCCACCAGCTCCCAGTGTTAGCACACTGAGCCTCCAGGACTGAACTTCTGGGAGACAAGCAATAGCTCATTGTATAGTGTTGGGTAACGAAGACTCAGGAAGAAAGTAGGGCCCTCTGAGTGGGGGTCAGCATTTCAAGGCCAAGGGTGTGTTGGACAGGAATTGGCTTCCCTGAGGAGCGGCGACTGTGCTGCCGCTGCTTCCCCATCTAGTTGGTGTGTGTGCCTCACAGGAAGCGAGGAAGTGACCTTGTCTCCGAGCAGCTCCTGTTTCCTGCATACTGCATACTGCCCTCCAACAGTGATTATTTCTCTGACTTTCTCACACATGTTCCAGACCCTTGCTAATCCTTGAAACCAATGAGTCAGAGGCAACATTTAGTAGAAACCAGAATGGAAAAATTTCTCTGAGGGTTACTGATGTTTAAGAGCAGGGTCTGGGATTTGTTTTCTGCTGTGAGATTTCATGGTACAGAATTCAAGTTTGTGCGTGAACATACAAGAAAAGGCTGCATGTCCTATTCCCAAGGAGCTAACACTTAATAACTGTAGTAGCCTTTAGTGTTCCAGTAGTTAGCTGCTAATTAAAAACAGCACCAAGTTTCTGATTTTTCCTTTAGCAATTTGGGGCCTAGGAGTCACTAAATTGCATTGTTCTGTCCTGTAGGATCACACCTCCCTAGGGATGGGAAGCAGAAAGTCAGATGTCTTGATACTTTTGCTGCGTCTCCAATTTGGAGCTTGATGCACCTATACAGATCAGCTCCCCTGTTTTTCTTATTTCCCCCTTTACCTGTGACCTGCCCAAATTGTGAGCTGCATAAGCATGATTACATTAGTGTCTGTAAATTTGCTGTGAGAATCAGACTCACTTGAAGTATTATAGCTGGTTTTTTTTTTTTTGATTCAAGATTTATTTCTTCTTTTTTAAAAAATGATTTAAACATGTGTCTAATAGCCCCAGACTTTACTTTGCGCTTGAGTTAAAGATATCAATATGTCATGAGGTTTCAAGGCTGGCTGAAAAGAAATTTGTAGCATTTTTTGATGTGCCACATACTACTAAATTCCACTTTTAAATAAGATTGGATGACATCTCTGAATTATTGACTGGGAAAGACTTCCTCAGCATATGCTATTTAATATGATTTTATTGGTTTTGCTAAGACCTCCTCTGCCCCAGGAAATGTCCAAATATAGTGGTTCTCCTGCTATGTTTGGTGCTGTCCTGGTATATTTCCATAGATTTAATAAAGCTTTTTAAACATTCTGCCTGTGTCCTGTCTTCTCCAAGTGACGTCCCTGGCCGTTTTGCTGTGAGCTCCAATTCTTTTCATTTCCAAAATCAGTATGCTCCTGTCCTAATGCTACCCCAGCTAACTCCATTGTGGGACTGGATATCTGATTTCCAATTTTTAAGATGAAGGTGGTAGAGATCTTCACCGTGCTCCAAATGCTGAGCGCAATGTGTCGGGGAATGCGGAGTGGGAGGGTGACGAGTGTCTTCCTGGACTACCGCATGTTACCAGATGTTTCCCTCTCTTTAGGGAGGCCTGGCCTTTAAATGGGTGCCACCTCACCCCAGGTGTGTTCCGTGCCCTCCTGTGCCCCAAGCCCTGAGCGCCACAAATGATTCTTGAATAAAGTGTTCCACTTTCACATTAGCTTGAAAATGGCCCCATTCTCTGTTCCCATCCTTGGAGGGATGTGAGGCACATTCACATTTCAGAGGCTCTGAGAAATCTTGTGGCTGATAAGAAAGGAGGGACCCCGTGAACCTCCACTTAGCTGTACCCCCCCCCTTTCAGTGGAACACCTATGACCTTGTCCATAACTGGTGCTTCATAGAATGCTGCTTTAAATTATTCCCCAGAGGTAATTCTTGATGTGAATGGCATCGGAGAAGGGGGTATGATGGGTGTTCATCCAGTAACCCAGCAATGGGTTACTGATGGAGGTGTTCTGTGTGTGAGAGTGGTTTCTGTGAGGTTATTTTTTCAGCTGTAATATGCAGAAGAAAATGTAGCATAAGGCAAGAGAAGCTGCATAGATATGACACAAATGGGCATGGCTCCCACCTGCACGGCTAAAGTCAGAGGTCGCTAGGTGTATGATGCAGACAACGACGATGATGTTGGGTGGTTACTGAGAGGGGTACTGTGTAATCACTTATTCTATTCTGCAAGTTAAATATCTCAGAGATAGGAGCCTCCCAAGAGCATGCACAGAGCCTGCCTCTCTCTCACTCTCGTTTTTGCCTGCAGATTTAAATAACCCAATTATGAAAATTTGAACTTTCCCTTTCTGGCTTTTGCAATACGCATAATTTTAATTCAGGTGAAAGGAAAAGGTTTCACAAAAGTCAGTTATCAAAGTAGTGAAAACTTGTGGTTTGCTCCCTGGGTGGGCGATATTTGCTCCTGATTTATTTTGGAGGCTATTTCTGTCAGCCGTGAATGCAGGGAGAATGAAAACACAGTTGTTGCTTGTTTTTATAACCTAGATAATTTCACCTAAAAAGAGTTGGTATGTTGGGCCTGGCCTATTTACCTTTCAGATTAAAGTCAGGATGTGCTGAGCAAAAAGAAAATAAAGTCCAGCCATATTCCTGACTCTTTTCCATTACATTTTGTTGGCTGTAGGTAGTTAGAGCTCCTTTTACTATTCATTTCTCTAAGCCAAATGGATTTTCCAATGTTTAAAAAGTGAGAGGAAATAAAAAACTTTTTAGACCGAACCCCTCTTTCCCTTGGGGCCTGTCGGATGACCTTTAAGAAAGCCCACGGCTGGCCTGGGAGACGTTTATAGTTTGGAAAGATTTGCAGTGTGCGTGCTCGTGTGTGTGTGTGTGTTTGTGTGTGCGTGTGCATGCCTGTGTACACGTGGGCTGGTAACTTCCCAATAAGGCAGAGAGTGTGCAGTGCTTCTTTCCTGCATTCTAGCTGATATCTGCATTAGCAGAAAGGAATGTCAGTTTCCTACTCCCGCCCCTGTTTCTCCCTTGCAGTCTAGCGTAGTGTCTGAGAAGGCCGTTAGGGAAACCATGAGAGCCAGACTCAAGCTCAGACTTTTCCATTTAGTGGTGTTTGATTTGGGGTGAGTTCTTTGGCATCTGCAGCGCTTAGTGTCCTCACTTGTTTGATGTGAAAGGGAGGAGATGATACCACCTATCTTGGAGTGTGGTAGGGGGTGTAATCCATGAGCTGTGCACTAAAGCATATGGCACAGTGCCAAGCCCATTCAAGCTGGCCTTATTATGATGCCTTTCTTTCCTAAGTTCCCTTGGTATCCCGAGCTGCTCAGTTTTTAAAAAAGTGTTTTAGAGGAATGAAGGCTCATAAAAGATATGACTGGCTTCCTCATTAGTCTTTTTGAAAAGGTAGCTCTCCAGGTGAGTTCAACTCCACTACTGTTCTGAGACATCCAGAGTCAAGCAGCAAGGATAGAGAGAGGAATTTCTCTGTTGGACTTTTCCTAAGTGTGGCTTATGGTTCTTGGACTTCTGAACTGAAGTTCTAAAAGTAGGACAAGGGAAAAAGCAATATAACTGTGAAAGTTGGGGCTGGCGCTGTGGCATTAGTAGGCTAAGTCTCTGCCTGCATCCCCAGCATCCCATATGGACGCCGGTTTGTGTCCCAGCTCCTCCACTTCCAATTCAGTTTCCTGCTAATGGCCTGGGCAAACAGTGGAAGATGATCCAAATACTTAGGCCCTTGTACCCACGTGGGAGACCTGAAAGAAACTCCTGGAACCTGGCTTCAGATTGGCCCAACTCCAGTCATTGAAGCCAGTTGGGGAGCAAACTAGTGGTTGGAAGACCTCTCTCTCTCTGTCTCTTCCTCCCCCTCCCCCACCCCATAACTCTCTCTCTCTCAAATAAATAAATAAAATTTAAAAGAAAAAAAAGTGGGGCCGGCGGCCGTGGCACAGTAGGTTAATCCTCCACCTGCGGCGCCGGCATCCCATATGGGTGCCGGTTCTAGTCCTGGCTGCTCCTCTTCTGATCCAGTTCTCTGCTGTGGCCTGGGAAAGAAGTGGAGGATGGCCCAGGTCCTTGGGCCCCTGCACCCATGTGGGAGACTGGAGGAAGCTCCTGGCTTCTGGCTTTGGATCAGCGCAGCTCCGGCCATTGCGGCCATCTGGGGAGTGAACCAGCAATTAGAGGACCTTTCTCTCTGTCTTTCCTTCTCACTGACTGTAACTAACATTCAAATAAATAAATAAAATCTTTTTTAAAAAAGTAAATAGATGAGCACATTTCCAATGGATGTAAAAAATTCTGGTGGATGTAAAAGATTCAGATGGAAGAGTATCACATGCTACCATTAAAAAAGTTTTATTTGTCTTCATTCTATTTGAAAAGCAGAGAGACAGACATAGGCAGAGAGCCATCTTCCTTCTGCTGGTTCACTACCAAGTACCACAACAGCCATGCTGGACCAGGCCACAGTTTGAGTCCCTGATAGGAGAGTCAGGGACCCAAGCATTTGACGCATCATCTGCTGCCTCCTAGGATGTGCATTAGCAGGAAACTGGATTAGGAAGCAGAGCCAGAACTTGAATCCCAGCACTTCAACATGGGATGCAGCATCCCAAGCAGCATCTTTAATTCTGCATCAAATACCTGCTCCTTCCATTTATCTGAGAGCTACTTACCCCTAAGAAGAATATAGTAATATAATTCATTGTTGACTTGCCATATTACTCTAGTACCATTTTAAGGAGCTTTCGTTGAAAACTCTCTGGAACTGCAGGAAATAATGAGGCATCTTACAACTGTTGGCCAAATGCCCTAGACAGCACTCTGGCCTCAGAATCAGCCCTTAAGGCATTTGGATCTGGCTAAAAAACCCATGAGAGTTTCTCAGGCATGGAAAGCCAAGACACTGTGGCAAAAAATGACCTAAATGAAAGATCTCTGTGAGTGAGATCCCAGTGGAAAGAACAGGCCATCAAAGAAGGAGGTACCTTTCTCTGAAGGGAGGAGAGAACTTCTACTTTGATTATGGCCTTGTCTAAATAAGATCTGAATTTGTGAACTCAAGAGGCATCCATAGCCTTGGCAGCTCATGACAAGAGCCGTGGGTGATTACTGATGTCATAAATAAAGAGTGTCAATTGTTAATCAACAGCAAGAGTCACTGTGCACTTACTCCCCATGTAGGATCTCTGTCCTTAATGTGTTGTACAATGCGAATTAATGGTAAAAATAGTCTTCAAACAGTACTTTATACTTTGTGTGTCTGTGTGGGTATAAACTGTTGAACTCTTTACTTAGTATACACTAAGTTGATCTTCTGTATATAAAGATAATTAAAAATGAATCTTAATGAAGAATGGGATGGGAGAGGGAGTAGGAGATGGGATGGTTTGCGGGTGGGAGGGTGGTTATGGGGGGAAAAGCCACTATGATCCAAAAGCTGTACTTTCTAAATTTATATTTATTAAATAAAAGTTTTCTTAAAAAAAGAAAAAAAAACTGTTAGCCAATGCTATGGAACAATTTTCTTTTACTTCTTCTGGTCACATGACCTGCCAGAGCTTTCTAAAGCTTCTGAAGTCTCCATCCCTCGAGATTTCCATGTCTCCTATTGCTATTAAGTTGACAGGACTAAATTTTAACCATTAAAATCACTCTTATTATTCTTTTAGTGTTTGGTATTAAAGTACATTGGATTACAAAGGTAGTTTTATGCTTTCTCTTATTTGCTTGGATGGTCAAGAGTAATTCAGTGAGTTTATCCTCATCTTTTTAAAAATGTTTTTAAAAGATTTTATTTATGGCCGGTGCTGCGGCTCACTAGGCTAATCCTCGGCCTGCGGCGCCGGCACCCCGGGGTTCTAGTCCCAGTTGGGGCGCCGGTTCTGTCCTGGTTGCTCCTCTTCCAGTCCAGCTCTCTGCTGTGGCCCTAGAGGGCAGTGGAGGATGGCCCAAGTGCTTGGGCCCTGCACCCACATGGGAGACCAGGAGAAGCACCTGGCTCCTGGCTTCGGATCGGCACAGTGCGCTGGCCATGGTGGCCATTTGGGGGGTGAACCAACGGCAAAAGGAAGACCTTTTTCTCTGTCTCTCTCTTTCTCACTATCCATTATGCCTTTTATTTATATAAGAGGTAGAGTTATAAACAGAGAGAGGGAGAGAGAGAGATAGGTGCTCCATTGCTAGCTCACTCGCCAAATGGCCAGTTTGGCTGATCCAAAGCCAGGAGCCAGGAGCTTCCTCTGGGTCTCCCATGCAGGTGCGAGGGCCCACATACTTGGGCCATACTCCACCGTTTTCCCAGGCCATAGCAGAGAGCTAGGTTGGAAGAATAGCCAGGACTCAAGCTGGTGCCCATATGGGATGCCAGCCCTTTAGGCAGAGACCCAGCCCACTACACCACAGCGCCTATTCTCATCTTTATGAACTGACTTCAACATACTTGCTGCTTATATCTGTTAAGAGTTTTAATGATAGTATTTTTTGTTTGTATTGGTCCAGTCACCAGTTTGAAGTGCCAAGTTCAATCTTACTTTTTCCACTGACAACAGAGTTGCTGCAGGGTCAGATGGCATCTGCGAATGGGACCAAATAGTAACAGCATGAGAAATGGATTAGAGATGAGTCAAGGAGGAGCTGGCTTCCTGGACCTATGATCTCATCCAGGCCTAATGCTTACCACCTACTTATTCAAGGAAAGTAGTAAAATGTGGGCCAGGAGGGAAGAACAGTGAAAGAAATCCATACTACTTAGGCCATAATGTCTTTGCTATTACATTGTCCTAGAATTGTAATGGATCTTAAGACTTCTAGTACCCCTCATGCTCCTAATGAAAGAAATCCTTTTCCTGGCTGCCAATGTGTTTGGGCATTCCAGAGAAGCATCTGAAGTTTAGTTGCCTGAGCCTCATTTATTGAACAAATATTTACTGTGTCTTGCACAAGTCTGATGATTAGGATATAATGGCAAGCAGTTGGGTCAAGGCCTGGTTTTTAAGGAGCTCAACTTCAGTTGCATGACACACTTGCTAGCAAGTAGAAACAGAAGCCAGCTGATGATACGTGCTGTCACAAAACAGAGCAGTGAGGAGGTAGAGAGTGTTTTTGGGTAGGGGTTTCTGCTTCCTGTTGGATTGTCAGGGAAGTCTCACTGATAAATTTATCTGCGCAGAGACTTGAAGGAAATGGGGAGCAAGCCATTTACATGTTTTAGACAGAGGGAAGCAGTGTGGAGGCCTTAGGCTGGAAGTGTGCTTGGTGTGCCCCTCTGTGTGGTTGGAGAAGGGGTGTGTGTGTGTGTGTGTGTGTGTGTCTAGTGTGTATAGGGGAGCCACCAGAAGACAAAGTTAGAGAGATGATGTTTGTGTGTAGAATGTGTAGGACCTCACAGCCTATGGTAAGGATTTTGACCTCCCTCTGATTTAAGAGCAGAGGGTTTGGATTCACAGAGTGGCAAGATCTGATAATGTTTTAAAGATTTGTTTGTTTATTCGAAAGGCAGAGTTACAGAGAGGCAGAGCCAGAGAGAGAGGTCTTCCATCTACTGGTTCACTCTCCAAATGGCTGCAAAGGCTAGAGCTGGGCAAACTGATTCATTCTAATTCATTTATTATGTATTTCTTTGTTTAAAGAAGTCTTCCATGTTTTATAAACACGGCCAATTTCATATATGTATGAAACTGGAAAACAAAACATTAAAATATTCCATTGTAAAAAAAAAAAAAAAAGGCTAGAGCTGGGCCAATCTGAAGCCAGGAGTCAGGAGCTTCTTCCAGGTCTCCCACATGGGTGCTTTCCCATGGACTTGGGCCATGTTCCACTGCTTTCCCAGGCCATCGGCAGAGAGCTGGATCGAAAGAGGAACAGCCAGAACGCGCCCATAATAGATGCCGGCACTGCAGATGGCAGCTTTCCTCGCTACAACACAGTACCAGCCCTCCTGATAGTGTTTTAAATGGATTACTATATTAGTAAGGGTTCTCCAGAGATATATAAGAAAATATATATATCCCCAAATATATATCCCATATATATATATTTAAGATATACAAAATCTTCATGTAAAGTGAATATTATGAAAAAACTATTCATGGATTTCAGATTTCTATGGTGTCAAAAATAAGCTTACTTTTTAATTCCATTTTTCTGTGAACGATTTGGAGCACCTGCGTGTGTGTGTGTGTGTGTGTGTGTGTGTGTGATGCATAGATATGATTATAGATTTATTACAAGGAATTGGATCTTCCAGCTATGGAGACTGAGTCCTACAGTCTGCCATCTGGAAGATGGGGAACCAGGAGATTGATGGTGTAGGTTCCAGTCTGAATCCGAAGACCTCTGAACCAAGAGAGCCTGTGTGATGAGGCCTCGTCTGAGAGCAGGAAGACTGATGTCCAGCTCAAGCTGGGAGGCACCTTCTTCCTCTTTCCTGTTCTAGCCAAGCCCTCAATGGATTGGATGGTGTCCATCCACAGAGAAAAAGGTCATCTGCTTTACTCAGTCACCGATTCAAGTGCTAACCTCATCCAGAAACATCCTCATGAATGTTTGACCAAATATCTGGGCACCCCCTTGGCTCAGTCAAGTTGATGTATAACACCAACTATCCAAATCATTCAGGGCTGCCTTGAGAATCAACTACAGAAGCCAGGATGAAAACACAGCTAGTTAGGAGGCAAATGTAGTAGTCCAGGCCAGAGAATATACTTACTGGACCAGCAGGTGGTAGCTGTTAATGACTTTGGGCAGCTAGGACTCCATTTTCTTTTATATAAAATAGGGATAGTAATAAATCCTACCATGAGATTATAGAGAAGATTATAGTAGACTATATAGCACATACTACAGTGCCTGGAATATGCTGAGATACAGTATATAAAACCAATCTATATATATAAAGCCAATAGAACTAGCATTTGTATCTCTGCTGGTTTTAGTGTGATGTTTAGTTTTTGACTAAAAAGTGACAGGATTGAAATATACTATAACTTTGGCTATTCAGTGGTAGGAAATTCTAATTCTAAACTATCTTTTCTTGCATTAATTTGGAACCTTTCAAAATTTAATTTGTAAGTATTAGTGCTAGTTCTGCTCTTTAAAATATTTTTTAAAATTATTTATGGGAGAGAAACAGATTTTATCCACTGATTTACTCCTTGAATGCCCACAATAGCTGGAACTAGGCTGGGCCAGGCCCAAACCAGAAACTGAAAACTTAAACCAGGTTTTCCACTTGGGTGGTAGGCATCCAATCATCTGAGCCATTTTCTGTCATCTCCCACTATCACTGCATTAGCAGGAAGCTAGAGTCAGGAGCAAGAACTGGAAATCAAAAACAGGTACTGCAATGTGGGATGTGGGTATCCTAACTACAAGGCCACATACTTGCCCCCTAGTTCTGCTCTGTAAGATCAAACTGGTTGAAATCCAGTTTTGCTATTATTAGTTGAAATGTGATCCTACTGGCTGACTTTGTATTATTTGAATGAAGTTTATCTTTCTGTTGGAGGACAAGGATGAGGTTACTTATAAAAAACTCTGCAGTTCTCAGTCCAGCTTGGGAGGGGTGAACTATGACAGGGAAGTCTTGACAGTTAGTCAGGTCTGGTTCTGGTTCCCATTCTGTCAATGGCTTATGGCTCTGAGCAAATCATTTCTCTGTTTTGGGATATTTCTAAAACAGTTCTTGAGATTCTACCCCCCCCCCCCATAGTGTTTTCTTCTTTCTTTCTTTTTTTTTTTTTTTTAAAGATTTACTTCATTTATTTGAAAGAAAGAATTACAAAGAGAGGGGGAGAGAGAAGAGAGAAAAAGAGAAAGATCTTCCATCCACTGGTTCATTCCCCCTATGGCTGCAACAGCCAGGGCTGGGCCAGACCAAAGCCAGGAGTCAGGAGCTTCTTCTGGGCCTCCCTCAGTGGGTGGAGGGGCCCAAGTACTTCGACCATCCTCCATTGCTTTCCCATGTGCATTAGCAGGGAGCTGGATCGGAAGTGGAGCAGCCAGGACTTGAGCCATCACCCATATGGGATGCTGGTGCAGCAGGCCAGGGCTTTAACCTGCTGAGCTGCAGCACCAGTCCTAACTCATCAGTTATTTTAACCAGCCAGATCATTCATTCTCCTATGGGAGATTTCAGTTTGCTGAGGGAGATACATAATTAAATATATTAATTATTAACATGCGTTTAGATCCCATAGTCAGTTCAGCAAGGCCTTACTCTATTTGGCGTGGAAATACAACTGGCATGGACACTGTGTTCTCACCAGATCACTCCAGAGAGTGATGTATGTCCCGTTCCCCATTCCCCGGGGCTGGCCTGCACATCAGTGGCTGCTGCAGGCACGTGAAGGTCTTGGTCCCCACAGCCTAGGAAGAAGTCACTTTGAACGGCCATTGCCACCCCTCAACACCTTGTTGGAGGGCACCAACTCAGGCCCCAGTTGCAGCTGCTCTGTTGGGATCTCCTCATGCCCCATCCTGCCTTACTTGGATATAAGCATTGCTTTGTGCAAGGGATACCCAGTGAGTCCTTACAGCATTCTCCGTGTTGGAATCCACTTCTAGCAAACACAGTTGAAGGCACACATCCTTCAGGTTTTTTCCTCTATAAGGCCCCTTGCTCCAGAAAAATTTCCCTTTTTTAAAGTGAGCGCCTCATAGCCTTTCTGTAGTGTGGGAAAATTCCTTAAAGTGTGTGGGATTCCTGTATTTATTATGTTTGTATATTTACACAACTCTATTGAACCTGAAAACTATGCAGTTTTTGGGTGTATCTTGGAATGTCTCACCTTAGAGCGGGTATGTTCACAAGTGGTGCTTTATTTCCTCCTTGGATTGACAGAATTCTTTTGAAACAAATACCATTTGCACAGCACTCTCGATTTTGATCAGAGGTGAACGAGTCCTTCAGGCTTTTCTGCACTGAGAAAGTATATGGTCCAGACTGGGGGTGGGGGAGCTGTACGATGGAACACAATTTTACTGTTTTTGCACAAAGAAATTCTGAGAAGATGGGAAGTTGGTGATCTGCTTGTATGCTGGATGGTTTCTTTTCTAAAAAGCAGACCTTTGCCAACGTTTAATTCTGCAAACCACAAATCAGAAAGTGATAGGCTTATTGCCAAACATGCAAACCACGCTACAAGGAGAGAACGTTCCCCTAACAAGTCACCACAGTTTATTTATTCTTTTGAAGTTGTGCCCTTATTGTAATTTCCTCTAAGTCTCTTCCCATCTTAGTTCAAGCTCTACCCAGCCACTTGATGCCCTGTGTAGCAGGACTGTGCTAATTGTAGAGCAAACGGCAGTGCATCATGCATCACACATGGGAAGCGGAGCCTCTGGTTGAGGAAGCACAGTGTGCCGTGGGAGCATGCAGAAACTCACTTGTACTAGACTTGAGCTTAGCAAAGAGATCCTGAGGAGCTGCGGCTGAAAAGATGACTAGGAGGTTGCTTGGCGGCTGTGTGAATGGGGCCCTGGGAGGGAGCAGTGCTTCAGAGAGAACGACCAACCACGCGTGAAGGCACAGAATCACAGTGTGGCTTGCTGAAGAGTCCTGGCTCTGCTCTTGATTTCAGCTTCCTGCCAGTGAGCATCCTTGGGGTGGGGGCAGCGATGATGTCACATAGTAGCTGAGTCTCTGCCACCTGTGTGGGAGACCAAGATTGAATTCCTGGCTGCTGGCTTTGGCCTGGCCCAGCCCTGGATGGTACTCCACAGCTTGATTCCTAATGGCATTTCATTGCTGGATCAAGGCACATCTCCATTCATTATTCAGTTATTCAATAGATAATATACTAGGTGATGTGGAATTTATTGGTGGCATTGAGTAGGCTAATGTAAAATAGGCTTTTCTGAAGGCACTTAATATTGAACCAAAAAGAAGATTTTATAGAAATATCTGTAATGCCTTCTATTCTGGATGTTTAACATTGGTTCATTTTATCTTTCCACTTAGACTTGAAGCTCACTAAGGGGAGAAGCTAGGAAAAAACCATCATCATGTTTGGACAGTAATAGTAGCTAGCGTTTATTGAACACTGTTCAGTCCAAGGCATTGTTCTAAGTGCTCTAACTCATTACATTTATAAAAGTATCTGAGTTGAGCATTAAAAAGTATCCCTAATTTCAAGATCATGAAGTTGGTATATAGTAATGACTTGTTTACTAATGTAATGATATATTGTATTTGTGAATATGTTTTGAGGCCTATTTGGCCATCCCAAGAAAATCATTCATTAGTTGCCACGTTCTAAAAGTATTTGGGTCAGGAGTGGGCCTTAGCATAGCGGTTAAGACACTGCATGGGCTGCCCGCTTCCCACGAATGCCTGTGTTCATGTCCTGGCTCATTGTCATCTTCCAGCTTCCTACTAATGTGTACTCCTAGGAGGTAGCAGGTAAAGGCTGAAGTACTTAGGTCTCTGCTACCTATGTGGAAAACCCAGACTGGCTTTGGCCTGCCCCAGCCCTGGCTGTTGTGGACATTTGGAGAGTGAATTAATAGATAGAAGAGTTCTGTCTGTCTCCCTGCCTTTCAAATAAAATGAAATATATATATGTAAAATACTTGAGTCAGGCTTGGGATGTTATGCCATCACTAGAGATTTACCTCACCCAACTTCAACTATTTCTACAAAGTTTACAGAAATGTAAGGGTGGGATGCCTAGGATTTTAGTTCCTCTGTTTGTTTCTGTAGAGCTAGGAAGCCAACAGGCAAATCAAGAACCACCCACCCCTCAATGGAGGAATCTACAGGAAAGGCCTTATAGTTGAATTCTCTCTTCCCTTCAATTGTGAACCCACAACAGTTTTCAGTTCTACATGAGACTTGACGTAAATGCAAAGCTTTTGGTGGCCAATTTCATGTACCCTGATGGGGGTAGAGAATTTAACTAGAAATATAGTGAAATCTCAGGTGCTGGTTTCCTCCCTCCTACCCCATTTTTATTTGTTCACTTCTTTTTAAATTGGAACTAAATTTAAATTATATATGTAAATACATGCTTATCTTAAAATAAAACAGAAGCTTTGAAAAGTGTTGAACATATGAACAATTCACCTGTACTCCCTCTTCCAGAAACTTTCCCTGTGTATAAAGCAACAGACATACATATGGATGGGTGCATATTCATTTGTATCACTGGTGCATATTCATCTGCATCACTTAATGGAGACAAGGGATCATTATGGACACTTTTCTTTAGCTCAAGTTTTACAAATTTAACTCGGTATACTGCAGACACATTTTTGTATAAGCTATACAGACTTACTTTTCTTATTAAGAGTTACATAATGTTTTATGGTATGCATGTATCAAAATTTGTTTTACCAGGCCCCTCCTAATACTGGATTTCAAGGTTGTTTCTGGTTTTTGCTTTTATAAATGAAAATTCCTGTATTTATGTAAATGTGAAAATATCTGCCCCATGAGACATTTTCAGAACTAGAATTGTTTCATCAAAAGGTATGCACATTTAAAAGCAATGTCAAATGACCTTCCCACAATGTTCTCCCAATGTAGCAATCCCCTCAGTAGCATAGGAAAGTCCCTTCTTTTGACACCAAGGGTATTTTCAAACTTTTCACCTTCTCTAATTGGATATGTGAGAAGAGCATATCTCAGTGTTTAATGTATGCTTCCTTCTCAAAGGAGGAAGAAGATTGTATAAAAACAAGCTCATCTCCTGCTTTTATCTATTTTTTTTTTTTTAAAAAAGACGGTCTGATCAATGCATGTACAGTTGTGGCTGATTTTATGCTGTGGTATTCACAATATTGTCAAGGTAGCAGAAATAGACTGTATCTAGAAAAGTCTATTCCACATAGGGGAGATAAATGAATGAAAAAATACTTTTTATAGCAGTGGTCCTAAGGCAACAGGAGAAAGAAAGTCACAAAAAATATTTATGTAGAGTGGCAAGATGTTACTAAGCAATAGAAATTTTACAAACATAAGCAGCTAAGAAACAAAAAAGAATCTATTTCTTTCCATCCTTCCTCCCTCCCTCCCTTCCTTCCTTCTTTCTCTTTTAAAGATTTACTTATTTATTTTGAAAGGCAGGTGATAGAGAGGAAGAGACACACACACAGAGATCTTCCCTCACTGGTTTACTCAACCGGCAGGGTTGGGCCAGACCAAAGCCAGGAACTCCAGCCAAGTCTCCCACAGGGTGGCAAGGACCCAAGCCCTTGTGCCATCTTTTGCTTTAGCAGGTATGTTACTAGGGAGCTGGATCCAAAGCAGGAAAACTGGGACTGGAACTGGTACTCCTTTATGGGATGCTGGCATTGCAGGCAATGGCTTAACCCACTGTGTCATAATACCAATCCCAAGAATCCTGTTTTCTGAACAATTCAGTTCATCCACGATTGGTTAGGTCAGGTTGTGTTGTGGATTCCAGCATACCTCTTGGAATCAGGTGAGTTATAGTCAGCTCTGCTAACAGGAAGCCTCGATGGTTCTGAACCTTTCCGTCTTCGAGTAAGGATGTCCTCTTGGTGTGACTTCTGGAGAGCGTGTTTATTCACTCTCTCTGAATTTCCATTTAGTCATCTGGTGGGAAGAAATCAAGGAAGCAGGAAAAACAAGGGCACATGAGGACTTGTCAGATAATGTGTATTATGCAAGGGTACTTTAAAGAAAAAAATATTTACATTTAGCCTCCAGTTTATAGATGAAGAAACCAACGCAGAATTTAGTAACTTGCCCAATGATTCATGCTTTTAATGCTTGGATCACAGCATTGTTTGGCTGGAAGAAGAACTGTGAAAATACATAGTGTACTGCCTAGCACACAGTGTGTGCTCCATTTTAGTTTGTTAACATGGTTCATATGAGGTTTTAGTGATCTTACCTATAGTTTCTAAGGCTTATTGAATCCCAAACTGACAATTGGTTACTGATTTTACATGAAGGCATTTCAGAAAGTTCATGGAAAAATAGAACTGAAGATAAGCTTATTTTGGTGCAAAAATTTTTTGAAATCCATGCATAGTTTTTGCATGGTATATATTTTCAATGAACTTTTAAAATGAACTCATTTGCATATATTTCAAAATATTTTCCATCAAGATAAATTTTATCTTTTTAATTCCATATTCCATGAACTTTTTAAAAAAGATTTATTTATTTATTTGAAAGTCAATTACTTTGAGAGACGAGAGGCCTCTCTAGAGAGAGAGAGAGAGAGAGAGGTCTTCTATCTGCTGGTTCACTCCCCAGTTGGCCACAATGGTCGGAGCTGTGCTGATCCGAAGCCAGGAGACAGGAGCTTCTTCCAAGTCTCCCACACGGGTGCAGGGGCCCGAGGACTTGGGTTATCTTCTGCTGCTTTCCCAGGCCATAACAGAGAGCTGGATCGGAAGTGTAGCAGCCGGGACTTACTTGAACCGGTGCTCACATGGGATGCTGGCACTGCAGGTAGCGGCTTTACCTACCGTACCACAGTGCCGGGCCCATTGCATCAACTTTTTAAACAAGATTTATTTATTTATTTATTTGAAAGGCAGAGGGAGTGAGTGGGAGAGAGAGAGAGAGAGAGAGAGAGAGAGAGATCTTCCATTTGTTAATTCACTTCACAAAGGCTGCAACACAGGTGGCTGAGCCAGGCTAAACCCAGGAGCCAGGAACCCTATCTGATTATCCCACATGGGTGAGCAGGAACTCAAGTACTTGAGTCATTATGTGCTATTTTCTAGGAGAGGCTGGATCAATAGTAGAGTAGCGAGGACTCCAAACCAGCACTCCGGTATGGGATGCAGGTAACCTGCTGAACTACAACATCTGGCCTCCAGGAACTTTTTGAAGCATCCTCTTCTATATAAAGGTTTAGTTGGTACCAGTGGTTGTAGGAAACAACTGATTTAAAAGACCCCAAAGAGCTCTCCAGAGAACAGAAGTGAGTGTATAACCTTTTAAAAAAATATTTTATTTATTTGAATGGCAAAACTGGTCCAGGATAAAGCCAAGAAGAACCCAGAATTCCATCTGGGTTTCTCACGTGGTGACAGGGGCCCAGGTACATGGGCCATCATTTATTTCTTTCCAGGGCAGGTTAGCAGGGAGCTGGACTAGAAGCAGAGCAGCTGGGACTGAAATCAGTGCTCTGATACGGGCTGCCAGAGGCACAGGCGGTAACTCAACGATATGTGGTAACAGCAGCCCCTAGAAAGCAAAATTGTTGAGCCCCACTTTAGACTTACTGAATCAGAAACTGTGGGAATGGGGCCCAACTCTCTCTATTTTGATTCAACCTCCAGGTGATACTGATGCACTGGTTTAGGGTACTTGGAGACCACTTTATTGGTGAAGCCTATATTAATTGCTCACTAATAATGTGTTTTGAAATACATATGCTCTCTCTGTGACTATGGACACACACTTCTGAAACAAAATCATAAAGTTTTTTTTGCCAGGATAGTCTGATTTGCTGGAATATATATCAGCTTCACGTATTTGGAAAGTAGCAGTTCAAGGATAGTAACTGGGTTGGATTTTAACAACAGTCCAAAGTAACCTCATAGGGGCCGGTGCTGTGGTGTAGCTAGTAAAGCCGCTGCCGTCAGTGCCAGAATCCCATATGGGTGCCGGTTCGAGTCCCAGCTGTTCTACTTCTGATCCAGCTCTCTGCTGTGGCCTGGGAAGGCAGTAGAAGATGGCCCAAGTCCTCGGACCCCTGCACCCATGTGGGAGACCCAGAGGAAGCTCCTGGCTCCTGGCTTCAGATCGACGCAGCTGCGGCCATTGTGGCCAGTTGGTGAGTGAACCAGCAGATGGAAGACCTCCACCTCTCCTTCTCCCTCTGTAACTCTGACTTTCAAATAAATAAATAAAACAACTTTATTTTTTTTTTAAAAAAAGTAGCCTCATGTCTGTAACATATGGATTTACTAAGAGAAAGAAAAGGAAGACTGGTTCAAATTATGGCAATTACATTGGAAAAAATTGCCAAATATAAAGACCAATGATTTCTAGAAACTTACTTTTTACAGAATGTAAAAAAAAACTTAGAGTTTTGCAGAATTAAACTTTTAGGGGTATATTATAAGGTAAGGAATAGTTGTAGTTTTGATGCTATTTAAATTGTAATTAGGAAGTTACTCTGATTATACCGTGGAGTAACCAAATAAAATTATTTCAAAATAATTTTGAATAAAATAAGTTTCCTAATAACTAACCTAGTTGCTGCCCAGCCTTTTCAGAGCTCATGTTTCCTGCATCTAGGAGGTTGTGGCTTGTAACTAACCAGGGAGGCAGTTTGTTTACGGCTTAGGTCTATTCTCAACCAATAGTGCGTACTCCTAGTCATCATTCACAGAGAGCAACAATGGCCTCTCCAGGCAGCTGTGACAGCATCACTGTTGTTCAACTTCTGAGTCATTAATGTGAGCTATTGCACATGCTAACTTTATAAGGTATATACTGTAGGAAAATATAACAGATGGTATATTAGCTCCCATGTATACAATGTAAATATTCTTTTAAAATTTCAAAAATCTAGATAGTCACAAATTAATATTTGTACCATTAGTTTTAATTCATAAGATGTTCTTTCACTATAATTTGTTCTACCTCTGGTTTAAGTACTGAAACAGATACTGGTGTTTTATTTAAAATATAGTAGAGACGATGTATGCTTTAAGGAATGTTGAAATCTGAGATTTGATGAATGATGTCAGTTTTTTTTCTTTTGAATTTAGTTTAAAAAATTGTGCAACAGTTTGCTATGAAGGTTTTCAAACATTCAAAGAAGGTAAAAAAATTTTGCAATGAATATGCCTGCTGCCTCCTAGATTCTGTCTTAGTCCATTTGTGTTACTGCAATAAAAAACTTGAGATGAGGTAACTTGTGAACAATAGAAAATTATTTGGGGCCAGCGCTGTGGCACAGCGGGATAAGCCTCTGTCTGCAGTGCCAGCGTCTCACTTGGGTGCCAGTTTGAGTCCTGGCCACTCTGCTGCCAATCCAGCTCCCTGCTGACATGGGAAAAGCAGTCAAAGATGGCCCAAGTGCTTGGGCCCCTGCACCCACATGGGAGACCCAGAAGTTGCTCCTGGTTCCTGGTTTCAGCCTGGCCCAGCCCCAGCTGTTACAGCCATTTGGGGAATGAAGCAGCAGATGGAAGATGTCACTCTCTGTCTTCTCTCTCTCTCTCTCTCTCTCTCTCTCTCTCTCTCTCTCTCTCTCTCTTTCTGTCACTCTGACTTTCAAATAAATCTTAGAAAGGAGAAAGAATTACTACTCTCAGTTCTGAAGACTGGGAAGCCCAAGGTGAAGGTGGCAGCAGGATGGATGTCTGATGAGGGCTGCTGTCTTCCAGGGTGGTGCCTTGTGTCTTCACAGAAAAGCAGGAGAGCTCTCCCTCAACCTCAAGCCCCTGTAGATGGGTGTCCTCCTATTCAGAGGGTGGAGCGCTTGTGGTTTAATCATCTCCCACCTCTTAATATGATTGCAATGGGGATCAAGTTTCAACATGAATTCTGGAGGCAACATCTTTATTTATTTAAGATTTATTTGTTTATTTGAGAGGCAAAGTTACAGACAGAGAGATGGAGAGACAGAGAGAGAGGTCTTCCATCTACTGGTTCATTCCCCAAATGACTGCAACGTCCAGAGCTGAGCCAATCTGAAGCCAGGAACCAGGACCTTCCCCTGGGCCCCCCATGTGGGTGCAGGGGTCCAAGTACTTGGGCCATCCTCTGCTGCCATCCCAGGTCATTAGCAGGGAGCTGGACCATATGAGGAGCAGCTGGGACATGCACTGGCACCCACATAGGATGCTGCCACCACAGGTGGAGGCTTAGCCTACTACACCACAATGCATCCCCGGAAACACCATCATTCAAACCACAGCAGCTTCTAATACATATTTTCACTTGCTTTATTACATAACTAGCCATTGCATCTTTTTTGCAGGGTATAGTTTTATAATGACTCTGATTTCTCCAGGAAAATTTTAGTACCCAATGTGTGTTTTTTCAGACTGGGTTACATCATTGTATTTTCTTCAAATAACTTGTATAGCCCTAAGTGGCTAGGGGAGATTTCTTCACCTTGTATTAATTTACGTTTTGTTTCTTTCTCTGTTGCTGAGACCTTCTGTGCATCCTGAGAGATTCAAAAGCACTGCCTAGGAGTTCAAGCAGGGATTCTTACAGGAGGAGGAAGAAGAAAGTGACAAATGAGTTCAGTGGAATCTGCCTGTGCCGAATCCGGGGTGTGCTTATTCTCACTGCTTGTGCTGGGCCTGTTTGCTGGAACCTTGGTGCCAGCTGAGGGATTACAGCTCTGAGAGCTAATGTTTCTTTGGAGGAAATAGAAGGATGTAAACTTGGCAAGCTTTCTTGTTTTCTTTCTCCTGGAGCCATTGGTTGCTTTTCTGGGCATACTGTGTCATAAGATAGCACTTGGCCCAGATACATCTCTTTGGGACTAGTTTAAGAATTGAGGCCTCCTTCTGCTAAGGAAGGCAGTACAGGTGGGCAAAAGAAAAACTTCTGGAAGGTCGTTTGAAGAGTTATGGAATTACTCATATTGGGATGTTCTAGTTTAACAGATTGAATTGGCTTCCTTGTGGGCACTGGACTAAGTTGAAGCATTTGCAGGGGATTTCTCTTCAAAGCTATTTCAATCACTGAGTTTCTTATTTTAGATATTTCATGATCACTTGAGATAAAGATAGAAATGTTTGTTGACTATTGCTTGATGGGAACTGGAGGTACTTTTCACCAAAGCCCATATCGAATGGAAGTCCAATCTCCCATGTTGAATGACTGTTCTCATACTTACAAGCGAGACCGTCATGCACTTTTCAGGAAAAATAACATCACTATTAAACCATTTAAACCATTTGGGTTAACTATTTAAAGTTTCTCCATCAGAGTTTTATCTTTTACCAATAAAATCTTCTCCTTGAGCCTTCTTTGCTGCTTCTTCTGGACCTAGCTGAATGCATGCAGTCTCCATGGAGATGCTGGATAGGAAAGAGTCCTTCCTTCCCTGGAGTTCCTGTTGCTCAACATCATTAAATGACTTAGAAGCAGTGATGGATGTAGAAGTATCTTCTCCGATTAGAACTGAGGGCCTGGGTGGTTCTCAGAGTTGGTGGCACATTATAATCTCAAGGGTTTAAAAATACCGTTCCACAAGTAATACAAGGTCAACATACAAAGATCAATTGTGTTTTTGTGTACAAACACGATATTATAATGGCATTAAAAACAGTTCTATTTACAAAAGCAGCAAAAGGCCAAATAATTTCATAAAAAGTACAAAACATAGATTCTACATGCTCTACAACATTCTTGAAAGAAATTAAAAACACTGAAGAAATGGAAAGATGTTCATTTTCATGGATTGGAAGCCTTAATATTGTTAAGATGGCAATATTCCCCAGATGGATCTACAGGTTCAACATAGTCCCTACAAATATACCAGTTGTTCTTTTCAGAAATTGACAAACTGATACTATAATTCAAATGGAGGGATTGGTATTATACCACAGCGAGTTAAACTGCCACTTGCAACTCTGGCATCTCATATCAGAGTGCTGATTTGAGTCTTGGCTGCTCAGCTACCAATCCAGCTCCCTGCTAATATGTCTGGGAAGATGGCAAAAGATTACCCATGTACTTGGGTCCCTGCCACTTGGATGGAGTTCCTGGATCTTGACTTCAGCTTGGCCCAAACCTGGCTGTTGTGAACATCTGGGGAGGGAACCAGCAGATGGAACATTTCTCTCTGTGTGTCACTCTGCCTTTCAAATCAATCTTAAAAAGTGAAATTCAAATGGAAATATGAGGGACGTAGAATAGTCAAAACAATTTTAAAACAGAGTTGGAGAACTTACTTCTTCTTCTTCTTTTTTTTTTTTGGACAGGCAGAGTGGACAGTGAGAGAGAGAGAGAGAGAGAGAGAGAGAAAGGTCTTCCTTTACCGTTGGTTTAGCCCACAATGGCCACTGCAGCCAGCGCGATGCAGCCGGCATTCTGTGCTGATCCGAAGCCAGGAGCCAAGTGCTTCTCCTGGTCTCCCATGCAGGTGCAGGGCCCAAGGACTTGGGACATCCTCCACTGCCTTCCTGGTCCACAGCAGAGAGCTGGCCTGGAAGAGGAGCAACCAGGACAGAATCCGGCACCCCGATCGGGACTAGAACCCAGGGTGCCTGCGCCGTAGGCGGAGGATTAGCCTATTGAACCACGGCGCTGGCGAAAACCTACTTGATTTCAAAACTTGTACAGAGTGATCATAATAAAGGCAGTGTGATAACTCTCATGAAGGTAGAAAGATCATTGGAATAGATTTGAGAGTCCAGAAGCAAATCCTCATATTCAATGTCGATTGGTAAAAAATTTTTAATACATTAAAGAGAAAGAAAGAGTGTGTACTCCTATCTGCTGATTCACTTCTGAGTGCTTGCAATAGTTGAGACTGGGCTGGGCTAAAGTTGGGAGCCAGGAAGGCAATGTACTTTTCACGCATGGGTAATAGGAACCCAAATACTTGACCCATCACTACTGCCTCCTAGGTTTGCATTAGCAGAAAGCTAGAATTGGGAGCTGGAGGTGGACATCAAACCCAGGCCTGCCAATGTGGAATGGGGGCATCTTAACTGGTGGCTTAACCACTAGACCAAACATCCTCCTCTTTAATTAGTTTTCAACAAGGGTGCCAAGACAACTCATGGAAGGAAGAAGACATTTTCAACAAATGGTATTGGGACAACTGGGTATCCATTCGTAACAGAATGAAGTTAGAGCACTTCCTCATAGCAAAATAAATCATACACCTAAATAGAAGAGCTGGGAAAACAGAAACATCCTCGTGACCATGGGTTAAGTATTCTAATATATGGCACCAAAAGTATGAGCATAGAAAGGAAAATCAGATAAATTAGACTTCTATAAAATTTGAAACTTTTATGAACATTTTATATCATGAGAAAAGTTAAGCAATAACCCACAGAATGGGAGAAAATAGTTGCAAATCATACCTCATAAGGAACATATCTGGAATATATAAGGAGCTCTTGAAACCCAATAATAAAAATACAAATAATCTAGTTAAAAAGGGCTAGAGGAGTAGACAGTTCTGAGTAGAAGCCTCCACATAATGTGAACAAATTATCAATAAGCTAAAAATCTTCAGCCACAGAGAAATGCATATCAAACCCAAAATGAGGTACCACTTCTTCATATTAGGAAGGTTATAATTAAAAAAAACCACAGAACATAAATGTGAGGATTTGAAGGAATTGGAACCCTCTACAGTGTTGATGGGAAGGTAAAGTGATGAAAGTGCTTTGGGAAATAGCATAGCAGGTCCTCAAAAGGTAAAAATAGAGGTGCCACATGCCATAATCCCTGATATATATATATATATATATATATAAATTATATATATATATATATATATATATATATAAATCTCCAAGGGAAATGAAAACGTTTGCTTGGGGCCGGTGCTGTGGTGTAGTGGGTAAAGCCACTGCCTGCAGTGCTGGTTCGAGTCCCGGCTGCTCCACTTCTGATCCAGCATCTCTGTGATGGCCTGGGAAAGCAGTAGAGGTTGATCCATGTCCTTGGGCCCCTGCACCCGCGTGGGAGACCCAGAGGAAGTTCCTGGCTCCTGGCTTTGGATCAGCACAGTTTCAGCTGTTGTGGTCATTTAGGGGAGTGAACCAGCATATGGAAGACACCTCTCTCTCTCTCTCTCTGCCTCTGCCTCTCTGTAACTCTCCTTTCAAACAAATAAGTACATCTTTAAGAAAAAAAAAGAAAATATATGTTCATGCAAAAATTTGTTCATAGCAGCATATTTCAGAATAGACGTAAAGTGGTAACTCCCAAATACTGAATGGATGAATGGATGAATATAAGGGCATCTCACAAAGTTCATGGAAAATGTATTTAAGTATCATTTATTTTGGTGCAAAAAAGCCCCCTTTGGAAACCATGCGTACTATTTTCATAATACACATTTTCTACGAACTTGTATGAACTTTGTAAGCATCATGCTAGGTGGATGAAGTCAGTCATAAAGGTCCCATTGTATGATTTAACTTATATGAATTGTGCAGACTAGGCAAATTGACAGAAAAAGTATGTCGGTGTTTTCCCAGGACTGGGACATGGAAGATTTGTGGGAGAAGTGATGAGAAAGTACTAACAGGCATAGAGTTTCTTTGGGAATTATGAAATACTCTAAAATTGAATCTGGTGATAGTTGTACACTGTGAAGATACTAGAAAATACTGTATCATATATCTTACATGGGTGAATTGCATAGTATGTGAGGTATATCTTAATAAAACTGTATTTAAATTGATGCCAGCATCTTTTCCTTAGAGGATCTGGGCATTGGACTTTGAAAATCTCCCCAGAAAGGGCTGGTGCTGTGGTGCAGTGGGTTAAAGCCCAGCCCGCAGCACTGGCATCCCATATGGGCGCCAGTTCAAGTCCCGACTGCTCCTCTTCTGATCCAGCTCTCTGCTATGGCCTGGGAAGGCAGTGGAAGATGGCCCAAGTCCTTGGGCTCTTGCACCCATTGGGAGACCTGGAAGAAGCGCTTGGCTGCTGGCTTCGCATCAGCTCAGCTCTTGCTGTTGTGGTCCTTTGAGGAGTGAACCAGTGGAATGGAAGACCTCTCTCTCTCTCTCTCTCTGGCTTTACCTCTCTCTGTAACTCTGTCTTTCAAATAAATAAAAATAATTCTTCAAAAAAAAAAAAAAAGAAAAGAAAAGAAAAGAAAAGAAAAGAAAAGAAAAGAAAAGAAAAGATAATCTTCCCGGTAGTGTGGAGATTTTCAAGACCCACTTGGACGCCCAGCCCATTGGAGTGTTTGGGTTTGAGTTGGCTTCTGCCTACTCACACACTGGTAAGCAGCAGTGAAGGTTCAAGTACTTGGGTCCCTGCCTCCCATGTGGGAGACCTGAGTTGAGCTCCAGGTCCTGGTTTTGGCTAGCACAGCCCTGGCTGTTGTGGGCATTTGGGGAATGAGCCAGTGGGTGGAAGATTTCTGTGTATCTCTCTCTATATCTATCTATCTATCAGCCTTTCAGATAAATTTAAAAAGAAAAGGAATCTCCTTAGATGATCCTATTAAACAGCTAAGTAGATCTTGGTACTCAGATGTGATCTGTCTGCCAACAGCATCAACAAGATCTGGGAACTGGAAAGGACAACAGAATCTCAGGCCCTGACCTGGAGCTACTGAATCACAAACTGTATTTTTAATAAATCCTCAAGTGACTTTCATGGATATTAACATTTGAGCAGCATTGTCTGTAAGATAGTTGAGTAGGAAGGCATATAAATGCTTCTTTGGAGTTTACTACCCTCCTCTTGATATGCCTCTCTTTGCCTGAGCTTTCCCAACAGTGTCCCATAGTTTCCAGTGTTTCTTGTCTATAAAAACAGGTCTGGCATAAGTCCTTTTCTTAAAGATATTACTCTCTGCTAGGGAGACTCTGTTCTATTGGACTAACCTGTAGTAATATTTTCTGCCATCATTAAGAGCATTCTGGAGGTAAAATTCTAACCAAAGAAATGTAATCATTGAAATTTCTGCTAATGTTGACAGGTAGAGTGAATGGCGAGAGTGGATTTTTTTGGGAATACATAATTATATATACCTAACTATTTAATCTCAGTTATAGTAAGTATTATAAGGAAGAAAAAAAGAGTGGTCATAGTCGTGGAAGGATCTTAAGCTGCTCTGGGAAAGAATCACACTTAGATTTATTTGAAATTCCTTTTCTCTTGGCTGGTGCCGTGGCTCAGTATGCTAATCTTCCGCTTGCGGAGCTGGCACACCGGGTTCTAGTCCTGGTTGGGGTGCCGGATTCTGTCCCAGTTGCCCCTCTTCCAGTCCAGCTCTCTGCTGTGGCCTGGGAGTGCAGTGGAGGATGTCCCAAGTGCTTGGGCCCTGCACCCGCATGGGAGACCAGGAGAAGCACCTGGCTCCTGTCTTCGGATCAGCATGGTGAGCCAGCAGCAGCGCGCCAGCCGCAGCAGCCATTGGAAGGTGAACCAATGGAAAAGGAAGACCTTTCTCTCGGTCTCTCTCTCTCACTGTCCATTCTGCCTGTCAAAAAAATTAAAAAATAAAATAAAATTCGTTTTCTCTGCATTGGGGAGAATTAATAGAAAGAGGCAAAAGCAGATGCAGAAGTCTAGTGAGTGGGCTAAAGAGAAGCCAAGACCCGAGATAACTGCGCCTGGGTATGGGTTACTGGCAGAAGAGACTGAGGAAGGATATTTATGAAATGAACATTTATGAAAAGAGGTACAGGACTGGGGTATTAAATCATTCAACAACATGTTCTGCAGTACCTTCTACATATTTTCCAAGGATCCTTCTGACAGGCAGAGTGGACAGTGAGAGAGAGAGACAGAGAGAAAGGTCTTCCTTTGCCATTGGTTCACCCTCCAATGGCTGCCGCGCTGCGGCCAGCGCACTGCGTTGATCCCAAGGCAGGAGCCAGGTGCTTCTCCTGGTCTCCCATGGGGTGCAGGGCCCAAGCACTTGGGCCATCCTCCACTGCACTCCCAGGCCATAGCAGAGAGCTGGCCTGGAAGAGGAGCAACTGGGACAGAATCTGGTGCCCCGACCAGGACTAGAACCCGGTGTGCCGGCGCCACTAGGTGGAGGATTAGCCTATTGAGCTGCGGCGCCGGCCTGAAATGCCTGTTCTTATAACTGACCTTCTAGTGGGGTAGCAAACAGGGCACAAGTTGGGAGGGCAATGAAGAAAAATAAAGCCACATAGAGGGACCCATGGGGCAGGGCAGGCTGGCTTTTAGAGCTAGGGGGAGGGCATGTCTGATATGGTAACATGGAGTGGAGCTCCCATGGAGTAACCACAAGGTGTCTGGAGAAGGCACCTTGCAAGGAGAGGGAATGGCAAGTGCCGGGAAGGACCCAGTGGCAGAGCAAGTCTGGTTGCTGATGAACTGACAGGAGGGCCCATTTTCCCAGGTGCAGGTGGAACGTGGTAGAAACGAGGTGTGGGCAGTAGCCAAGAGTTAAGGCATATGGGAGCTTGAGAGCCACGGTCAAGAGTTAGAGACATACTCCAACTAAATACAAATTCATTGGAGGGCTTGGGGCAAGAAAATAAAAAATATTAAAATGTCTAAAAATTGCTGTGTGGAGTAGAAGCCCAGAGACTAGTGAGGAAGCTGTTGCAGGAACCACGAAAGAGGAGATGGTGACCTGCAGTGGAAGTGGGGATTTGTGATTGGATTTGGGGCACATGAGGGGTCTTGAAAGAGTTGATGGAAAATGAACATTATGAAAAAAACTATGCCTGGATTTCAAAAATTTTTTTTACTGCCAAATTATCTTTTAGTTCAATTTTTTCGTGAACTTTTTGAAGTCCTCGGGTATTTTGGTCATGGAGTTTGAGGAAAAGAGGAATCCAGGGTGATGGGTTTCTACTCTGGTACCATTTACCTAAAAGAGGACGCTGGGAGACGGGAGAACAGTTTTGTTGGTAAGTTGGGAAAGGTGGAATTAAAAACTTCTAAGTCGGATTGAGTCTGAGGAGGTGACAGACAGGTAGAGATGTCCAGTAGGCATTTACTGGGAAGCAGAGTAAGAGAAGGAGGAGCTTTGTGGATGACTGCCAGGCCTCTGGGTTGTGCAACTGCCAAGGGTGGAAATGCTGGACACAGAGAGAAAGGAGCAGGATTTAGGAGGAAAGGTCATGTACAGCCTTGTGTCTGTTGGATTTGGAGTTCCTGTGCTCCATCCTGGGTCACTACAATTCCAGCGTTTAAAACTTGAGTTGAACAATGTTTCAGAGGTGGCAAAGGGGTGGCCAGAGGGCAAGACTGTCAATCAGGAGAGTGTGGAGTCCTGGAGGCAGTGAGGCGGAGGTTGCAGAGAGGTGGGAGTGGAGAGCCTGAGTCTGCTGAGAGGTCTGGAGGGAGGCAGCGGGCCCTGCGTTGAGTGACGTGCAGGTCCCCAGCCACTGCATTTGAAGGTGGCAGGAGGACCGGGGTTAGGGGTTGTTGAGGGAGTGAGGGCAGACAGTTCTTTCAGACATGTCACTGTGAAGAGGAGAGGAGTAAAGAAGGCAGTAGACAGCCAAGAGGAAGAGTAAGGGAGGAGTGATTTTCTTTGCCATTTTATTATTTTTTTTAAAAGATTTATTTATTTGAAAGTCAGAGTTATAAAGAGAGAGGGAGAGAAAAGATCTGCCATCTGCTTCACTTCCCAGATGGCTGCAACAGCCAAGGCTGGGCCAGGCCAAAGCCACAACTTCTTCCAGGTCTCCTACATGGGTTGCAAGAGCCCCAATACTTGGGCCATCTTCTGCTGCTTTTCTCAGGCCATTAGTAGGGAGCTGGATCAGAAGTGGAGCAGCTAGGACATGAACCAGTGACCATTTGTGCTGCTGGCATTGCATCAACAGCTTTACCCACTACAGCACAATGCTGGCCCCTATTATGTTTCTTTGATTAGGATATTTTTGCTCATGCTTAATCACTGAATAAGAATCTACTACATAGGACAAAATTTTAAGACATAGGAAAAAGGGTGAGCATTTGGGGTAGCAGTTAAGATATTACTTGGGATGCCTGTATCCTCTATCAGAGTGCCTGGCTTCATCCTGGCTCAGCTTCCAGTTCCGGCTTCCTGCTAATATGTACCATTGGAAGCAGCGGGTGATGGCTAAAGTACCTGGGCCTCTGGTACCACATGGGAGACCTGGATTGAGCTGTCACATCCTGGCTTTGGCCTGGCCCAGCCCTATATGTTGTGAGCACCTGGGGAGATGGAAAATTTATGTCTCTGTCTCTCCTTGTACTCTGCCTTTCAAATTAGAAAAAAAACACCTGAAAATAAAAATTAAGAAAACAAATATATAAGACATAAACTGGATCATCAATAGGTTAATTTCATGCTATCAGGAGGGAATAGGAAACAGAAAATAATGGAGTTGACTTCTAGGTGTCCAGGAGGGAGGGGGAAAGGATACGTGTGTGGGTGGGTTTGTATTTTAGTGATTAGAACTGAAGTTTTGCCATCAGCTCCCATAAAAGCCTGAGGGGTCTATCATGTGCCAGATCCTGTGGGAGGTGCCCATGGGAACAATAAACAGGTGATCTGGACCCTCAAGGAAATTCTGGGCTGTTGGAAACAGACAAGTTCATGGTCATTTTCAAAGCAGGGGGCTAAGGGCTGCTTTGTTTGCCTGTACAATCTTCATTCACTGTTAATATCTGGTGTTACCTAAGGTGGTGCTGGGTAGTTTGCAAGTAGGGAGGAAAAGTCAAGTCTTCTGAATGATTGAGGAAGCTGACGGGGGTGGGGGTGGGTAGGAGTTGGGGAGGCTGAGTAGTTTATAAAATTCCCTTTGGCATTGTGGTGAAATGGGTTAAGCCCCAACCTGTGATGCTGGCAACCCACACCCAAGAAATGGTTCTAGTACTGGCTGCTCTGCTTCTGATTCAGCTCCCTGCTAATGTGCCAGGAAGGCAGCAAGATGCTCGAAGTAGCTGAGCTCCTGCCACTCATGTGGGAGACCCAGATGGAGTTCCTGGCCCTTCTCAGCTTTTGTGAATATTTAGGGAGTGAACCAATGGGCTGAAGATTCTCATTCTCTCATTCTCTCTCTCTCTCTCTCTCTCTCTCCTCTCTCTCTCTCATCCTCTCATCTCCACCTCCATCTCTATCTCTGTCACTCTGTCTTTCAAATAAATGACATAAGTCTTTTTTAAAAATTGCTTTTGGATACTCTGCTATTCTGATACATCCCTGAAGGATAATGTACTACCTCAGACCCTCTGCCAGTGGGAATCATGGTGTTCTCCCACTTTGGGTGGGTTTATATGGTTTCTTTTTCAGAGTAAAATAATTAGAACCCCAATATTCAGTTATTTAAAATACTTCTATTAGTGTCTTACTAACACTTATACAAATATGAAATACATATTAGGCATATGTCTCTTAAACAAGAACACCAGAATAAATGGGCAAGCCAAACATGGACTAGAATTACAGACCAATAAAATGTGAGCAGACATGTATGTGATGGGTGATGTTTAGCTCAGCTAAATCACCTTCTGTAGTCAGGCTCTGAGTTTGGAGTGTTCCAGTGAGTATGTAGTAATTCAGTGATCCCACCACTTTCCTCTTCTGGAATCACTAAAAATCCTGATGAGTGCATCTTCTCCTGGCTCTAGATTCTTTCTTTCTCTTTCCATCTGCCTGTGACAATGGAGGCCTTTCTACCTGGCAAAACAGTCCTGCACACACACACAATATACATACGCACAGGTGAGCATAGATTCGGTGGAAATAGGGAGTTTCCTGAGATGGAAATGCTTTATTTAGATGTTTAATTGAGATCGTTGATTCAACATAGAATGGGAGAAGTCTTGCCTTGAAGAACTCCTGAGCTCCCAAGAATACTTGCGTACGCCTGGTATGAGAGGGGCTGTGCTAGCTGAGCATCTGGGTTCTGTGATAGCACATGGGCTGGGATGCCCGCCACACTTGGGGCAAGGCAGGGAAGGCTTCTGGAGTAAGAGAAGCTTGAGGAGGAGAACTGTGAAAACTAAGGTTTCTTTTAACTGTCCTTACAGCTTGTTCTTTGACTTAGGGCTTCTTCTGTTTAATTACTTGGTGCCAGGTTTTCCCAGGAGTTCTCTGATACCCTTTGTGGTTGACAAACACCCATGATGGAGAACTTGATCTCTATCAGTAGGATCATGTTGGTTAACAGCCTAGATCTCTGAAAGAGGTTTTGTCAGAAAACATTTTAAAATCATACCATATTAGGACCCAACATCTTGCCTTGTTGTAAATTGTTGGTTTATCTGATTTTTTTAAACCAAGTTGATTTTGGTGTGTTAATAGGCTTTTGAATTGCAAGAGATACCATCTTGAGCTTTACTAACACTTTAACTCAATTGCAATTCAACAAAGAAGGCTTTATTCTCAAATCATGTGGAGAGCTCAGAGTCTAAACTAGAATAAGCAGAATATTGGCCTCAGTGTAAGAAGCTGCGTAGAACACACTGGAGATATTGTGATGTAATTGTGTATGGAGGCAGAGAAATGTTAGTCTATTTTTAATATATATTGACTTTAATGTACACATTGTACCTGGAATAATAAAATGCAGAACAGACACTCAGGAGCCTATGTGGGTTTTGGCCTGAGGTATTATCCTCCTCATCACCTTTCTTTCCAGCCAGGGATGAGAGAGAGAGAGAGAGGAGATGAGAAACCCTAGGTCAGTAGTTCACTAACTCAGCTTCCAGTGGGTGACTCTCCTTCATAGACCTCAGGACCACAGCACCTGCATCCCATAGCAGCCAAGATTCTGGGGAAGGGAGGGGGTGTCATCTAAATATTCAACTAATGTAGCTATTATTACTTCCTTCCTCCCAACTATACTTATTCTCTTCCTGCATTCCCTCCCCACCCCATGAAGCTGGTCTTCAAGAATCACATCTGCTTGGGGACTTTGATTTCTCCTTGCCTGCCTACCATTCAGAAACATCTATTCCATTCTCCATTTTTCACTTGTCAGAATATTTTCTTGTATTCTCTAATGGAAGACTCTCTCCATTTCCTGAGAATATGCTAGGCAGGCAATATTGTCCCATTTTATTTTAGATTTTATTTATTTTGAGAGGTGAAGTTACAACAGTGAGAGGGAGGGACAGAGAGAGAGAGCCATTCACTCTCCAAATGGCTGTAATGGCGGGAACTGGGTCAATCCAAAGCCAGGATCCAGGAGCTTCAGGGTCTCCCACATGGGTGCAGGGGCCCAAATGCTTGGACCGTCTTCCACTGCTTTCCCAGGACATAGCAAAGAGTTGAATTGGAAGAGGAGCAGCTGGGACTAGAACCGGCTCTGATATGGGATGCTGGCACTACAAGCGGAGGATTAGCCTGCTGCACCACAGTGCTGGCTCCTATTGTCTCATTTTATATGAATGGTATCTCTCTCCTGTAGTCTGAGAGGTTAATGACTTGCCCAAGTCGGCAGAGGAGACCTTAGGGCTTGTCCTTCAACCCCTATCACTGGAATCCAGTTCCATACACTACTCATTGTAATGTTTTATTTTCCCTAGGAAAAAAAATCTTGAAGAAAAGTATGATCTAGTGGATGGTCCCTTCCAACCCATAGCTTGTTTTTTCAGTGAGAGGGAACATAGGACCCTCACCCTGGGGACCCTTTGTGCACTATAACACATGGGAAGAGTGCCTCATCCTTTAATACACTGGAAACACACACCCTTAAAGGGGATCTTGGAGAAGCCCCTTTCCGGGAAGATCCCATTGGAGATAATTCAAAGATTTTTAGGGCTGGAACAGACAATAGGAGTCCTCTGGTTCACCAGGAGTTTGAAGGTTAGATTCCTGGTTAGATCCCCTCTGAATCCTTGAGGATAGTGGAGGGAGTTTGAGGAGCAGTTCTTGTCATGATATTCATAGATTACCCTTCATGGCCTAAAAACACTAACTCTACCAAAGTAAGTAAAATGTTGACTGTTCAAACAAAAGAGTTGTGTGGAAGGTTGCCCTGGGGCACAGGAATTTCCCAAAGTGCAGTTTTCCCAACTCTGCCCAGAAATGCAAATCACTGACCTGGGAAAACCTGTTGTGTCATGGGGAAAACTCACCCTAACTCAGCAGGGACTGCTGCTATAAGCATACACCTCAGCCTGGTCCATGCTGCAGCAGTAGTCCTGCCTACCTGCTGCTCACCTGCAGCGTGTTCAATTAATCTACCTCTGCTCACTCTCTCTAACTGCTCTGGTGAATTCCTTTACCACCTGCAACACTGGCCTCAATCGGTCACTTCCGGTGACAAGTGTTTTCTTTCTTCTCTGGGTGTTTGAAATATTCTGTTTGAAGGATTTCTCTTGGAATTTGTTAGCTGTTAAGAAAATTGTATATTCGCCAGGGAAATGCAATTCAAAACCGCAATGAGGTTTCACCTCACCCCAGTAAGAATGGCTTTCATACAGAAATCAACCAATAATAAATGCTGGCGAGGATGTGGTAAAAATGTACTCTAATCCACTGTTGGTGGGAATGTAAACTGGTAAGCCCACTAAGGAACACAATGTGGAGTTACCTCAGAAATCTGAATATAGACCTACCATATGACCCAGCCATTCTGCTCCTGGGAATTTACCCAAGGGAAATGAAATCAGTAAATAAAAGAGTTATCTATACCTTCATGTTTATTGCAGCTCAATTCACAATAGCTAAAACATGGAATCAACCTAAATTCCCATCAATCGAAGACTGGATAAAAAAAAATATGGGATATGTACACTATGGAATACCACACAGTGGTAAAAAAAAAATGAAATCCGGTCATTTGCAACAAAATGGGTGGATCTGGAAAACCTCATACTTAGTGAAATAAGCCAGTTCCAAAGGGACAAATACCACATGTTCTCCCTGATCTATGAGAACTAATAGAGCACCTAAAACAAAAGCTGTAGAGGTGAAATTGATACTTCGAGAAGGGATGACTTGAGCTGCCATGTCTTGACTGTCGAGGAACAGTTTCATGTTTTTTTGTGTCTTTGGTTTTTTTTTTTCTTTGTACTATTTGTTGAACTCTTTACTTAACATAGTTAATCATATGTGTATAAAGTCAATTGAGGATGGATCTCAGTAAAAAATAAGAGTGGGAATAAGAGAGGGAGGAGGAAGTTTTGTAACTGTAAAGTTGTATAGTTCTGCATACATTCTTGCAGACTTCTAAGGGTACAATAGAAAAACTTGTCATGAGACTCCAAATCCCATTAAGCTGGGTGGTAAAAAATGCCATCTTAGGTGTTAAATTGAATGTATTAAGTGTTATAGTGAACATCTAGATAGGATCAAGTGTCTGGTAATAATAATAAATAGAATTAAAAAGGAGATAATATTCCAACATGGGAAGCAGTCCACACAGCAGACTAATAGAATGACAATTGCTTTAAGTAACACTCTGACCTCAGAATCAGCTCTTAAGCCTTCCTGGTCTGGCTGAAAAGCCCATGAGAACATTTCATGCATGGAAAGCCAAGACACTGTGGCAAAAAATGTCCTACATGAAGGATCTAAGGATCTCTGTGAGTGAGACCCCAGCAGAATTAGTGGCCATCAAAGAAGAATGTACTTTTCTCTAAAAGGAGAAGAGAACTTCCACTTTGCTTATAGCCTTGTCTAGATACTGATGGAGTTTGTGAACTCAAAAAGCTTCCATAGCCTAGGCAGCTCATGTGAAGATTCTCGGGTGGTCACTGACATCACACATAAGAGTGTTAATTGTTAAACTGACCACAGGAGTCACTGTGCACTAACTCCCCATGCAGGACCTCTGTCCTCAATGAGTTGTATTATGAGAGTTAACTGTAAAACTAATTCTCGGTTTTTTTGTCTGTGTGTGTGTGTGCAAATTGTTAAAATCTTTAAATATAGAGTTGGTCTTCTGTGTACAAAGTTAATTGAAAATGAATCTTAATAGAGAATAGGATTGGGAAGGGGAGAGAGAGGAAGAGGAGGGGTGGGAATGTGGGTAGGAGGGCAGGTAAGGTCGGAAGAATAACTATATTCCTAAAGTTGTCCTTATGAAATTTGTATTCCTTAAAAATAAATAAATAAAAAGTAAAATCATGTGTTTGGGTATCTGTTTAATGCTGTTGTTTAATGGAATGTAATTGTAAAAATGTGATGAGATAGTGATAGTTTTTTTCTATTTCTGCCTTTCTTTATATTTATATACTAGATGCCAATTTCCCCCCAGAATTGTTAACCATTTACCTATGTTTGCTTTGTGAAACACGTACGGGGGTTCATGTGAAGGTTTTTTCCTTTTGTGTCTTATTAGCCAGAGGTAATGAAAAAGAGAGGGAAGGTTTGTGGGTAAATTTCCTAGTCAAGGTGAATCGAAGGCATGTAATGAACCCATGGTACTTGAAAATATAGCAAGAAGGAAAACAACCAAGAGTAGTTATTGTTCTCTGTCTGCACATGTCTAGAGGGCTAGAATGTCACTGTGACACTTTACAACCTGCAGTTACCAATCTCTATCTTGAACCAGTGTTTCTTACACTAAAAACAAAGGGTATTCCAAGTGTGTACTTAAACCCAACGTCCCAACGTGTAGAGCTAAGAGCTCTTCCTCCCTCAAAATCATGGGTCATCTGCAGCCAGGAGAGTGCTTATGAAGTTTCAGAACTCATTAGGTTGCTGTATTGTGGTTTGCAATGTACCTAAGAATATTGCATTAGTGGATGAAACATCTATTATAAACTCTTGGGGAAACTTTTATTTCAATTTTGCAGACTTGCAGTGTAAGTTGAAATAAATTTTGATAACGACTCTCATAGCCTCTTTAGTTCCTACTTAACATTAAGCTTTTTATATAGACCCCAGTAGTTCCTAGCAGAGACTTGCCTAGAGCCATGCAAAATGCTGTTATAAATAATCTGTTCTGTCTTCCATAGCTTCTCTTTAAGCTGTTTAACTGGTCCCCTTCAGGGAGCAGAGAAAAGATGGCTCCGAAGGAGACAGGATTAATGTTTTCCAGTAGATAAAGTCTAAGACCAGGTAAAGAGGACAGAAACCATGATATTCTGCAGTTTGCAGTTTTCCGATGGAGGGGCTTTTATATACAAATTTCAGGTTTGTGTGTCTGTGACTTTTAAGGCTTTTAGGTCATTGAAATAAGTATCACTACATCCATCTCAAAGATTAAGGGAAGTAAGTCTGGGTCATAGATGAAATCACTTTCCCATTGTCATCTTACAGAGTGGAGCTAGGCTAGATCTCTGAGGTTAAGGTCAAAGTTTATAGCGTTGTTTGCTTTGTTTTTCTCTGATGCTGTCTCTCCAATCCTGGAATCTGTGTGATGTGGTGGCTGGAGAGATGAAGTGTGTCCCATGGACGGCAGTGTGTCCCATGGATGGCAGAGAGGTCCTTAGAAGCAAAGTGGGGTGGGCAGGCCTTCCCCCCATTGACTCTTTTATTCTCTTGGTGTACACTTCTTTTATGAGCCACCTTTATTGTTCCTCCTGGGTTTTACTGCCCATTGAACTTCTTCTCGTGTGTCCTTGCTGCTGCCTCTTCCATGTGTCACTGTTCCTGGCGCTGGACAGTGTTTGCCACAGTCAGACCCATAGCAAGTGATTGTCCACTCTCCTCTTGAACAAGAAATTGGAAGTTAGAGTATTTGGGTTGGGATTTACCTACCAGTTAAGCTATCTCTTCAAATGCCTATATCCGATTTCAGAGTGCTTGGGTTCCACTCCTGGCTCCGCTCCTGATTCTGTCTTCCTGCTGATAGACACCTGGGAGGTGGGGGTGATGGCTCAAGTACTTGGATCTGTGCCACCCACATGGAAAATCCTGATTGAGTTCCCAGTTCCTGAATTTAGCCTGGTCCAGTCCTGGCTGTTTGCAGGCATTTGAGAAGTGATTCAGCAGATGGGAGCACCCTCCCACACCCTTCCCCGCCCTCTGTCTCTCTTTTTTTCCCTCTCTCTGTCTCTTTGTCTCTGCCTTTCAAAAATAAATAAATAAAAATTTTACATAGTGCATATTGTCTGGTTTAGGTAAATCATAATGCAAGAATGATTTAAGAGGACCTTACTCCCTGATATCTTTTTATTCCTCAGTTTATGTCAGATCATGAGCACTTCTCACATCTTTAAATACATTGAAAACATTTTCAGTCATTCTGCAGCATTCCACTATTTGAATGTAGCGAAATTTATGTATGTGTTCTTCTATTTTGGATATTTAGGTGTTTTTTTAGTTGTGGTTATAACTACTTGAAGAGATACAAGTCTGGTTTATTTGGTGTGCCCTAGTCATCAACTCATTTGTACATTGTAACAGGAGTTTCCATCAGATAAATACAGGGTTATTTTTCTGAAATAATATAGTAATGATATTAATTTGACTTTCAGATGGAGAAATGAAAAAATGGTGGTCTGTGAAAGGAATAGACATCACAATATGTCTTTGGTATCTGACCATAGAGTTTTGTTTAATGGTTTGTAGTTTTATAAAAACTTGGTGCAATTGCCATATTTTTAGTGTAGCAGATTGAAACATAATGTATATATTTGAAAATATCTGAACTGAATACTTAAATACTCATGATTTTGTAAGAGTCTGTACTTCACTGAGTAGCTTGGGTATTTTTGGTGGAGTATTTTATGAGCTTGACTTTTTTGGTTATCCATGGGATCAACAATTAGTAGAGGATCTGACTTTGAGATTTGTTAGAGTTATTTGCTGGAACTATATTTGTCCCTCTTTATCTGAGGCAGTTTGTTCTAGGAACCCCATAGACACCAAAATCCACAGATGCTCAAGCCCCTTCTATAAAGTAACATAATATTTGCATAGAACCTACCACATCCTCAGGTATATTTTAGATTACTTACAATATACCTAACAAATGTAAATGCTAATATAAATAGTTATTATCTTCTATTTTTTGGAAATAATGACAAGTAAAAAGCCTGTATCTTTTTTTAAAAAAATATTTTATGTGTTTATTTGACAGAATTACAGACAGTGAGAGGGAAAGAGAGAGAAAGGTCTCCCATCCACTGGTTCACTCCCTAGATGGCTGCAATGGCCGGAGCTGCACTGATCTGAAGCCAGAAGCCAGGAGCTTCTTCCAGGTCTCCCACGTGGGTGCAGGGGCCTAAGTGCCTGGACCATCTTCTACTACTTTTCCTAGCCCATAGAAGAGAACTGGATCGGAAGTGGAGCAGCTGGGACTAGAACAAAGCCTGTACATTTGAAGTCCACAGTCATTTTTCTTAGGCCAGGCCAGTGGCAATATAACTTTTTTTTTTTTTTTTGCAAATATTTTGGATCTGTGAAAGTACTTGCTGAATCCACAAGGGTTTCTTCAGTTTCCTGTGGCTGTGTGAGGTGGGGTGGGAGGGAAAAAAGGAGAGATGACTCTGGTTGTCCCATAATGCTCTCTGTCCTCTCCTGTCTTCTCACCTCTCTACCTACTGCCTAAGGTCCAGGCAGAATTGGCAGCCATAGGCCAAGATTGTTCTTAGTCTTCTCCTCTTGCATTTCTTCTTCTCTGTCCAGTTTCTTACTGTAGGTGAGTAGTGCCTTTTTTCTACCCAAACCTTTTCAACATGGCATCCACCGAGGCATATAGTTTTGGGAAGGTCTCATCCTCTGCACTTGTCTTTGCTATTCTGAGTTAGCAGGAGGTCTTGGACTTTCCCAAACCCTGTCACTGCCTTTTCCAGGTGCACATACTGATATGAGTGACCCTCAATAATCATTGCCTTCATCTTACTTTGGTTCTTTTTGGCCAGTTAAGCACAGGACACAGAGCTCTAGTCTCCCTCTGCGTGTACTTTGAGGGAGGGGACCGTCAGAGAAAAATGGAATTGGAATGTCACATAAGTTAAAAAAAATCTAAAAAAAGGCCCTTGCCATGAATGCAGAAGGTGTTTTTTCTTTTCCCAATCTGTGGTGAATGAAATGTGTGAGCATACGGGAATCTGACTTGAATAAACTCTTAAGATGAAGTCATACCTAATGAATTGCCTGTCTCTACATTCTTTCCGAAGTGATGGCTGTTAGTATTTGCACTTGTGATAACTTATGTCTCCTGAGTACAGGAGCCCCAGGACGGCCAATTAAGGAAGAAGAGGCAGTGGCTGCTTCTTACGTAACTGTGCTACTGTAATAGGGTGAATAATTGTCTTTTTTTCTTTTTAACTTCTAGTGCCTGAAACAGTATATGCAGTTGGCAATCCGAGAAGGATGTGGGTCTCCTATCACTTGTCCTGATGTGGTGTGCCTGAACCAGGGGACCCTGCAGGAAGCTGAGGTATGCATGAGTGCCACAGCCTACCCCTCTTCCTGTTGATGTAACTTTACTAGGATCTTGACTCTACACACCTCGCTGCCAAGGAGTCTAGCAACAGAATACAGAGGGCAACTTGGTAAAGGAGTTCTTTATTGCCACATACCTTTGGATTCTTTATACACACTGTTAACACGGTCCCTGACCTCAGTTCTATTTATATCTGCCAACTTGAGTGCTGAAACAGGTCTAGAATAGGCAAAGGTGCTAGAAATCCAACTGATCCAACTAGAATGGTGCTAGAAATCCAACTGGAAATGGAATAATGCATGATCTTTAAAGATAAATAGACCACAGAATAGCCACAGTTCTCAAAAATATAAACTATTGTGATTCTACAGTGGTAGCCTTGGTTGAACCATTTCCCAAGAGCAGAGAGAGAGAGGCTTTTCATTCAAATCATGTCAGGCATCAGAACATCAGAAACTTTTTTTTTTTTAAAGTTTTTCTCTCATTTTCTTACGACTGTGATTTATCTCTTTCCTTTGTTTGTTCAGTCCTTGATCATTGGCTTGCCATAAATCTACCTTCTAATCTTTGGACCCTGTTCACTGTTAATCAGAATATAACAAGCTTTTGTCCATTCTTAAAGAGTTTGTAAGTCTCTGAAAGAGGTTCCAAGAAATCAATGGAATAAGTTACCATTCAGCAATCACTGAACACCTGCTTTGTACCAGGAACCCCCACAGTTGCTCTTGTGGCCACTATACTACTATCTAATACTCTCAACAAAACTCATGATATTGGGTTACTTCCCAATGAAGAAATTGAGGCCACTTAATTACGGGCAGAAATAATTTGGTTTGAATTCTCTTTATTTTCTTGATATGTGCTTTTGTGTAATTTTTTAACCCTTACAGGGCTCAATGATTGTTCAAGTACTTGGATTCCTGCCACCCATGTGGGAGACCCAGATGGAGTTCATAGTTCCTTGCTTCAGCCTGCCTAACTCCTGGCTGTTGCAGGCATTTTGGGAATGAACCACTTGCTCTGTCACTTTTCCTGTCAAATAAGTAAATAAACAAACTATTTTCAAAAGCATGTTGTACCCAGGTTAGAACTTTTTTTTTTTTTTAAAGTTAGAGTAATTGGGACTGGTGCTGCGGCACGGTGGGTTAAGCTGGTTCAAGTCCCAGCTGCTCCACTTGCGATCCAGCACCCTGCTAATGGCCTTGGAAAAGCAGCAGAAGATGGCCCAAATGCTTGGGCCCCTGACACCCTCGTGGGAGACCTGGAAGAAGTTCTGACTCCTGGCTTTGGCCTGACTAAGCCCCAGCCATTGTGGCCATTTGAGGAGTGAACCAATGGATGCAAATGTTTCTCTCTGTCTCTCCACCCCTCTTTGTAGTTCTGCCTTTCAAATAAATAAGTAAATAAATATTTTTAAAGTTATTGGTTAAAATTAAATATAATTTAAAGTTCAGCTTTTAAATTGTGCTTGTCAGTACTTTTTTTGTTTAATTAATTATGTATTTGGAAGGCAGAAAGAGATAGATAGAGAGAGAGAGATGAACAGATAGTTCTTTTCCATCTGTAAATTCTCTCCCAGGCTTGCAATAGCCAGGTCTGGGCCAGGTCAAAGCCAGGAGTCCAGAACTCTACTGAAGTCTCCCACATAGGTGGCAGGGACCCAAGCACTTTGAGCCATCACTTGCTGCCTCCAAGGATATGCATTAGCAGGAAGCTGGATTGGAAACAGAGCTGAGTTTCTACCCCAGGCACTCTGATATGGGATGCGGGTATCTCAAGTGACATCTTAACTACTGTACCAAATACCCACTCCAATAACTGTTTTTAAGTGTTCAACAGCACATGTAGCTGCCTGATTGGACAGCGTAGGGTAGGACACTCACATGAATGCAGAAAGTTCAGTGGCATAGTGTGGCTCTGTACTTTCAGGAAATGCTAACCATCAGGCAGTGACACTCCAGGTGTGCAGTGTTAGGGCTCAGTGTTAGACAAGTGGGTGAGGACTGGCTGCAGTTCATCTTACCCCTTCTGATTTTCCTTGTATAGGCTTTTTGTGTTTCCCCTCCTTTTGCCCTTTTTCCAGTAGATCCACCCTTCCTGCTTCTGGTTCTGTTCATCCAGGTTTATTTTAAAAGCAATTTTACTTTGAGGTTGTATTAAAATCAAACAAACCTGTAATAGCCCTTTAAAGATTACCAAACTCTTCTCTCTTTCTCTCTCTCTCTCTCTCTCTCTCTCTCTCTCTCTCTCTCTCTGAAAGGGAGAGTTACAGAGAAAGACGTGAAGCCATAGGGAGATATCTTCCATGTTTTAGTTCACTGTCCAGATAGCCATAGTGGCCAGGGCAGGGCCAGGCCAAAGCCAGGAGCCTGGAACTCCATCCAAGCCTCTCATTTGGTGGCAGGAATCTTCTACTGGTTTTCCAGATGCATTGGCAGGGAGCTCAATTGGAAATAGAGCAGCTGGGACTCAAATCAGTATCCATATGAGGTGCCAATGTCACAGGCTCCACCAGATGATATTTTAAAAAGCAGAACAAGGGCCAGGGGTCTGTTGTGGTACAGTGGGTTAAGCTGGGACCTGCAAAAGATTTGAAATCTATATATAGGGAGAGTCTTCAAAAAAAAAAAGTTCATGGAAAAATGTACATTATGAAAAAACTATGCATGGGTTGCAAACATTTTTACACCAAAATAAATTTATATTTTAGCTCCATTTTCCATGAACTTTTAAAAGATATTTAATTATTTGAAAAAGTAGGGGGAGAAATCTTCCAGCTACTCATTTACTCCTCAGCTGACTACAAGAGCAGGGCTACACCAGGGTGAAGCCTGGAGCCAGGAACTTCATCTGGGTCTCCCACGTGAGTAGCAGAGACTCTAGTACTTGAGCCATCATCCATTGTCTCCCAGGCACATTATCAAGCAGTTGCCTAGGAAGTGGAGTAATTGGGACTTGAACCGGTGCTCAAGATACAGGAAGCAGGTGTCCCAAGTAACAGCTTAACCTACTGTGCCCAAACACCTGCCCTTCCATGAGCTTTTTGAAGTGCCCTCATATATAATTCACTATCTGTACATTATTGAGTAGATGCCAGTGGAGTTCTAGTTGAGGCTGGTTCCCTTTGTCTTGCTGCTATTTATAAGAATAGAATTTTTCATCATTCATTGTGCAATGCGTTAAGTACAACATTTCCTCAACTTCAGAGGACACTAGGAAATCTTTAAGCTCTTTCCTGAGTGAGCCCAGCTCACAAAGTGGGCTCCGCTCCCTGTGTCTGCCTCCTCGGTTCCTTCAAATTGGCTCAGCTCGTGGCTCTGCCTCTTTTCTCTGTCAGGAGAGCCTCCTTAGTGAAGCATTTAGTGCCCAGTCCAAGCGCTGCTTGCTTGCATATTAACTGTCAGCTTGTGTCCGTGTTGCAGAAGAGGGGGCGAGATAGGAACCGGAAGACCCATGCCTAGAGGCGAGCCCACGTGAGCCTGGGATGTGCTGAACTTCCCTTCGTTGCATCCTCTGTTACTTTCAGCTGTTGCTCAGCAGGGTTTTCCAAGGTACTTGATCCAGGGACCTTGTCCAATATGGAATTATGAAGACAGGACACAGATTGTTCTGATAGCATTACTTTGGGCCAAGTCCTTGCTTGAGAGCTCAAGGAGCTTTGTTCAAAAAGGTGGTGTCTACTTTGAGCAGTTCCGTACCTCTGGGATTAATGCGCCGTCCTTCCTGGGAGAGTCTGAGCAATGCATCTGGGCTGCATCATCCTTGAGTGGCACGTGCATAACGTATTTGAATGGGGGCTGCCTGAGTTGAACTTCTTCCAACTGCCAGCTGGCTGGGAGCACACAGAAGAGCTTCTCACCCACCGATCCTCCTTCCAAGTGCTGGGGCCCTGAATCCGCCAGCCTGCCTTTTACTGCCAGTGCCATAGCGCACAGCAGAGGAAGGGTGGGGGCATCTGCCGCTGCCAGGAATGGGGGATTCTGGGGCTGGCGTGGTGGCACAGTGGGTTAAGCCACTGCCTGTGACACCGACATCCCAGATGTGCACTGGTTCGAGTCCTTGCTGCTGTACTTCTGATCCAGTTCTCTGTTAATGTGCCTGGGAAAACAGCAGAAGATGGCCCAAGTGTTTGAGTCCCAGCCCCCAACATGGGAGACCCAAATGGAATCCCTGGTTGCTGACTTCAGCCTGGCCGAGCCCCAGCTGTTGCAGCCATTAGGGAATGGACCAGCAGATGGAAGATCTCTGTCTCTGCCTCCCTCTCCCTAACACTGCCTTTCAAATAAGTAAAATAAATAAATAAAATCTTAAAAAAAGAATGGTGGGGATGCTCCAGAATTTCTCTAAGATAGGATTTAGGGTAGGGCACTCTGGAGGCCTGGGAGCGAGGAGACAGCTAGAATATTAAGGACTATGAAGCTACTTTGCAACATAAATAGTTTTTACTTAAATGGCATTTCATTTAGGGTGGCTTTGGAAAAGGCTGCTAGAGTTATGAGGATCCAAGTGTTCTTTCCCAATCACCTTCATTTAGCATCCGTTGCAGTAACCAGGTCTTTCTTTTTTTTTTTTTTAAAGAATTATTTTATTTATTTGAACGTCAGAGTTACACAGAGAGAAGGAGAGGCAAAGAGAGGGAGGGAGGAAGGGAGAGAGAGAGAGAGAGAGAGAGAGAGAGAGAGAGAGATCGAGAGATCTTCTATTCTGCTGGTTCACTCCCCAAATGACCGCGAAGGCCAGAGCTGAGCTGATCTGAAGCCAGGAGCCAGGAGCTTCTTTCAGGTCTCCCATGCAGGTTCAGGGACCCAAGGACTTGGGCCATCTTCTACTGCTTTCCCAGGTCATAGCAGAGAGCTAGTAACCAGCTCTTTTTTCATCATTTAAAGATTTTATTTATTTATTTGAAAGGCAGAGTTACAGAGAGAACAAGAGAGAAATCTTCCATCAGCTGGTTCACTCCCAAATGGCTACAATGGCTAGGACTGGACAAGTAGCTTGGCTGAAGCCAATTGCTTGAACACCATCCAGATCTCCCACATAGGTGGCAGGGCCCTAAGTACTTGGGCCAGCCTCTGCTGCTTTCCCAGGAGCATTAGCAGAGAGCTGGATCAGAACTGGAGCAGTTGGGACTGTGGGCGCTCCTGTGTGGAATAATGGCATTGCAGGTGGCTTCACCTACTGCACCACAATGCCAGCCCTGGCTCTTCTAACATTCATCTTTCTGTGATCCCAGGAAGCTGGGCCAGCTCAAGGATTGGGATGCCAAGCAAATGTTGTAGTACTGTCCCTGGGGTTGAAAAACATAAACTGGAAGGGACTGGGCCTGTGTGTGCTACACTTAGGCTGCCATTTATGTTGGCTAGAGAGATGGTAAACTTTGGGTATGGCAGGAAATAGAGGAATCTGCCAGAGTTAAATGGGTATTTTTGAGATTCCCAGCTGAATTTTGTTTGGTTTAGAAAATATATAAAGCTTTCTTTTAAAATGTATTTAAAACTGCAGATAAATGGGAAATAATATTTCCAAGCTTCTGCTTTCACTAAAGGGAACCAAGCAGCAAAAGGGTTGGCTGTGTCACCTGGAGGTGCACCTGGGCAAGTGCCTTTTACCCACAGATGAGAGTTCTTTGAACAGTTCATGGAAAATGCATATCATGAAAATACTATGCATGGATTTCAATCTTTTTGCTCCAAAATGAACTTATCTTTTAATTGCATTCTCTACGGACTCTCTGAGGCACCCTCATGGGAGTCGAGGGAGGAAGTTGGTGGGTGATGGGAGCACTTGACCTTGGTTGCACAGAGGGCTGAGGCGTCTGCAGAGCGCATGATGAACGAACAGCCTGTGCACGTGTGTGCAGACACCTCTGAGGATCACTGGCCCGGGAATCCTCCCCCCCTTCACTTCTATGGTGGGACCTAGCTTCTGGTTGATGCCCTCCGGTTCTTTCAATCAGGATTTGAGGTCTAGAGTTTAGGAAAGGAGGCTTTGGCTGGTCTGTTGCGCTGAGGTAAAGGGATCCACTTGCTGCTTTTCTTCTCTGTTAGGAAGTGCAGTTCTTCTTTTCTAGTTCGGGATGGAAAACATTTCTTCACTTCTGTGCCAGTGTGATTAGACATTGATCCAGAAGGCAAGTCCAGTTTCTCCCACCTTTACTTTTGCAAGTCATAGTCCTCAAGCATTGCCAGAGCCTTGACAGGTCATATGATCTAGTTGTTAATTCCATCTCCAGATGTATTGATTTGTTGTACTCTGTGTTCAACCTGTTTCTTTAATTTTTAAAAGCACTTGTAGCAGAAGTCTGATTGATTAAACACATTTTTAAAAATTGTATTTGAGAGGCAGAGAAACAAGGAAGAATAGGGAGAGTGACAGAGCAAGCTCCCATCTACTGGTTTGCTCCTCAGATATCTCCAAAAACCACAGATGAGCTGGGACTGATACAAACCCACCCAAATCTCCCATGTAGGTGGTAGGGATCCACTTATTTAAGTCATCACTGCTGCCTCCTACAGTCTGTTTTAGCAGCAAACTCAAATCAGGAGTTGGAGCCTGAAATTGAACCTAGGCATTCTGACAGAGAACCCAGAGCATCTTAACTGCCAGTCTAAATGCCCATTTCCAGGGCCAAACCTGGGGGAGGGGGAGGCACTTGGCGCAGCACTAAGCAGCTGCCTGGGACGCCTGCATTGTGTATGGGAGTGACTGGGTTCAAGTCCCAGCTCAGCTTCTGATTCCAGCTTCCTGCTAACATGCACTCTGGGAGGCAGCAAGTGATGACTCAAGTAGTTGGGTCACTGCCACTCACAAGGGTGATCCAGGTGGAGTTCCTGGCTTCTAGCCTCTGCTGGACCCAGCCCTAGTTCTTGTGTGTATTTGTGGACTGAACCAGTGGATGGTTCTCTCTCTCTCTCTCTCTCCCCCCTCCTCCTCCTTCTCTCCCTCCCTCCCTCTCTTCCTCTCTCTCTCTCTCTCTCCCTTTCTCTCTCTCCTCTATCTCTCTGTCTCTCCTGCCCTCCCATCTTCTATCTTTTTCTTCCTTTCAAATAAAATAGATTACAAAAGTAATAAAGGGGCAAACCTAAATAAAGTCTTAACTTCTCTCTTCTCTGTCCTGCTTTGCAGATTGTAATGGGCAATATTTACTGAAGCCCGTCTGATCTTTAATTATTGAGTTTTAATCATTTCATTTTCTTAACCCAGAATCAATTTCCCAACTAGAAATCAACATGCATTGTGTTTACCAACATTTTTCACGGGAACACATACCACTCTGTTCAGGCATGGTTTTGCAGTAAGCAGGCTCTACCGTCTGCTCCTTTCTTTTCCTTTGCTTTGCTTTTTAGTTTTTTTTGTAGGGTTGATGTCAATGTAGGTTGATATTAATGCAGATGGTGATGCCTTCAAGTATTATGGCCATAGTTAATAGTGATTTAAAAAGGGTGTGGCTCAATTTTCATCTTTCTCCAATGTGCATGTTAGAGATATCCAGTTAACTGCCAGGTCTAAGTGCTACTGCACCCCTCGTGTAGGCATGCTCTGACTTCCTTAGTGTGGGCCTGCTCTGGGTGGAAGGGAAAAATCAAAGCCTTCCAGCAGAGGAAGAGTCAGATATTTAATAAGCATCCCCAGCTCCATTTTTACCAGAATAATAACCAAAAGAAAAATACAATGAATAGTGCGGTTTTTTTTTTTTTTTAATTATTTGAAACACAGAGTGAGCGAGAGAGCGAGTGAGAGATCAGTTTTCTATCCCCTGGTTCCTCTCGAAGTGGCTATGATGGTCGAGACTGGGCCAGGCTGAAACCAGGAGCCTGGAACTCCATCCACATCTCCCATGTGGGTTGCAGGGGCCCAAGCACTTGGGGCCATCTTCCATTGCTTCCCCAGGCACACTAGCAGGGAGCTGGATTGGAAATGGAGCAGCTGAGACTTGAACCCCCACTCATATGGGGTGCTGGCATTGCAAGTGCCAGCTTTGCTGTTGTTACTGTTTTGGTATTATTGCTCTGGTTCTGTTCAAACTAAACAGTATATTTTCTCTGAATTAAAATTGTTTTCCTTTTAGAAAAACTTCAAGAATGATGATGAGGAAAAATAATCTATTGAGCTTGGGTAGGAGATTTAATAGGTTTAACCTGTTTAATAGGTAAAGTAGCACACATTTCAAAGGAAAAACTTTAAATCAAATTAAGGACTTTTTAGTAGTTGATCTGAGGGACGTGGTCCTTTTTTTTTTTTTTTTAAAGATTTACTTATTTTCTTGAAAGTCAGAGTTACACAGAGAGAGAAGGAGAAGCAGAGAGAGAGAGAGAGAGAGAGAGAGAGAGAGAGAGAGAGAGAGAGGTCTTCCATTTGCTGGTTCACAATGGCCGGAGCCAGCAGCCAGAAGCTTCTTCTGGATCTCCCACACAGGTGCGGGGGCCCAAGGACTTGGGCCATCTTCTTCTGCTTTCCCAGGCCATAGCAGAGAGTTGGATTGGAAGTGGAACAGCTGGTACACAAACCGGTGCCCACATGGGATGCCAGCACTGCAGGCCGTGGCTTCACATACTACAGCACAGCGCTGGCCCAAGGACATGTTGTTTTGATAGCCAAGGAAATATTTAGAGAGCTTTGCTTCTACTGCTTGACTATGGATTAGAATCCACTGAATAAAACAAATATTAGTAGTCTATATACTGATCTAAATAAGATGAATAAACACATATTTAGGGGAGAAGGGACAGAAGGTGGGAATAGAAGTCATTAAGCAAATACCACAATAATATAATTTTTAAAATTTTTATTTGATAGGAAGAGAGAGAGAGAGAGAGAGAGAGAGAGAGAGAGAGAAATCTCCCAACTGCTGGTTCACTCCCCAAATGCCTTCAACAGCTGGGGCTGGATCAGGCCAAAGCCAGGAACAAAGAACTCAATCCAAGTCTCCTCCATGGGAACCCAGTCACTCGAACCATCACTGCTGCCTCCCAGGCTTCTCATTAGCAGGAAGCTGGAATTGGGAACCTAGAGATGGGAATTAAAGCCATGTATTCTGATATGGGACACAGGCATCCATTCATTAATGGGTAGCACAGATACCCCCACAGTGACATTTTTGGCAAGAACTGTAAGTAGATACCAAGATTAGTGGGCAAATAAATGTATGATCAGAAGCAGGAGTTTGCATGGGCTCAAAGTGTCTTCCTATAGGGAAATCTTAAAACTGTATGTTGCCTGGACATCTGTTTTGAATTTAAGTTGGAGCCCCTCATACCAGAAACAGGGCTTAGTCACCTTTGAGACAGTTTCTGGTTCCATCAGGTATCTGCCTCATGCAACTTCCTCTTGATGAATGCCTCCCGTATGCTCCCTGCCCTCTGTGTGCAGCCTCCAGAGATGCCATGCCATCCCCAGGGCTGTAAATAATAAAACTTTACTTCTATCCTATGTTCTTCCCAATCATTGCAGGGGTACTCTGCATCTTAAAGATTCTAAATTAAAATACGGTCTACCCCTGCAAGATACTTGTTGATCACAAAGGTTGGAGAAACCTGACAGACACCGCCTAACTAGCTCAGAAAGTTAAACACCATTGGTAAAAAGACATATTGTCCCCATGTACCTCCTGATAACCCCAAGATTGCACCTGTGATATTTTTGCCAAAAATGTACACTCTTAGTCTAATCAGACAAATCCAAATTGGGGAATTTTATGCAAACAAGTGGCATGGATTCTTTAAAAATGTCAAGGTCATGAAAGAGAAAAATAAGCTGAAGAACTGTCATGGGTTAGAAAAGGCCAAGGAGACACTGACGCAAAGTATAGCCTGGATCCGGTCTTGGGTTACAAAAGACAGAGAGACAACTTGTGGAATTTATATAAGACCTACTGTAGATGGTTTAGTTGTGTTGAATCAGTCAGTGTGAATTGCATTATTTCCATAATTGACTGTGGTTATATGAGGGGACTTTGAAAAGTTCATGGGTAATTGGAATTAAAAGATAAATGTACTTGGAATTTTTAAAAGCAAACCAGACTTATGCTACAACTGCTTTGAAAAATTAAGGGAGCAGGTTGAACAGAGAGTACAACAGATCAGTACATCTGGAGATGGAATTAACCACTGGATCATATGACCTGTCAAGCTTTTGGCAATGCTCGAGGATTACTATTTACAAAGTAAAGGTGGGAGAAACTGGACTTGCCTTCTGGATCAATGTCTAATCACATTGGCACAAGAAATGAAGAAATGTTTTCCATCCCAACCTAGAAAAGAACTGCACTTCCTAACAGAGAAGAAAAGCAGTATATTGACCCTTTCACCTCAGTGCAGCAGACCAGCCAAAGCCTCCTTTCCTAAACTCTAGACCTCAAATCCTGATTAAGAAAAACAGGAGGACCTCAACCAGAAGCTAGGTCCCACATAGAAATGAAAGGTGGGTTGGAAGTGGGTTCCAGGGCCAGTGATCTCAGAGGTGTCTGCACACAGCTGCCCCGGCCGTTCATTTGTCTTGTGTTCTGCAGATACCTTAGTCTACCAGGCAACCAAGGTCATGCACCCAACTCATCCCCTGACTCCTCCCTCAACTCACGTGAAGGTGCTTCAGAAAGATCATGGAAAAGTGGAATTTAAATAGAAATTAATTTTAGTGCAAAAAAATTGAAATCCACGCATGGTTTTTTCACTATATATATTTTCTTTCAACTTTTTAAAGACATCTCAAATAGGGCTTTATCATTAAGAGTAGGTAAGGGGAATGGAGTTTAGGAACACTAAATAAATTTTGCAAATTTTCATGAATATAAAATTGTTTCAAAATAAAAAGGTAAAGAATGTTCCAGTATGGTTTTTGAATGATAAAAATTTGTTTCTTGGCAGAGAAAAGATGAATGTGTATCACAAGACACTTCCAATTGATCTCTTAATATTCTCTAGAATTGTTAGTCTAGCATTCAATGTTAAAATTCTTTCGGTCAAAAATTTGTCTACAGCTCTTTTACTTGCATCATGATTGAGTTTTCCAATAATCATCCTAATACAATAATTTCAATTTTGTAATAGTAGAAATGTTAGTCTTGATCAATAGTGACTTAGTGGCAAATGGCATCAGAACCAAGAATTTAATAATTTGGATTTTTTTTTTAACTAGCTCCAGCTTTATCTCATCTAAAACCAAAAATGTGATAGACATATTTGAGAAAATTAGTTTTAGTCTGAAGAATCCAACATACAACAAGATAAACAAACAGATCTTTTTTGAATCTTACATATACAAATGTACTTCAGAAGGTTTGTAGAAAGTGGATTTAAAACATAAGTTAGGAGCAGATGTTTAGCCAACAGATAAGATACTCCCCACATTACAAATTCAGTTCTGGGCTCTGACTCCTGATTCCAGATTCCTGCAAATTCAGACCCTGGTGGGCAGCAGTGATAGCTCAAATATGCCACCTAAGTAGGACACTTGGATTGTGTTTCAGGCTCCTGGCCCCTCTCTCTTCCCCTGGCTACTTCCCCTGGGGAGTGAACCAGTAGATGATAGCTCTCTCTGTCTCTGTTTCTCTGCCTCTCAAATAAATAATATAAAATAATTTTTAAAAATAAATGTTTATTTTCGTGCAAAAAGTTTCGGAGGACATGCAAAGCCTCATCAGAAAACTCTTGGAAAATGTATATTAGGAAAAAACCACGCAAACATTTCATTTTTTTTTCACCAAAATAGACATATCTTAATTCTATTACCCATGAGCATTTTGAAGTACCCTTGTATTTCTTTCCTTTTGAGTAGTGAAGTTAACTTGAGTGCGGCTTCTGCTTCTGCTTCCACACATGCCCAGGCCTGCAGTCCAAGGCTTTGCACGCAGTAGGTTTCACTGAGCATAGGAGGAAGGTATAGTCTAAATGGCAGGGCTGGCCAGAGATTTGATATATTCCCTGGGCTACTTGCATTCCAAAAGGATCAGATAAAGTGAGCATTGATGGAACTAACTTTCTGTGATACAAAATATCAGTAGAAAAATGGATTTACTTTATTAAGGCCTAATTCCATATAGACCTTTGATTTAGGAAATAATAAGCAGGAGATTCAAAGTAGAGTTAAGAGGGGAAATCTTAAAGAGACCCAAGACCTCCCTGTTGTCAGTAATGTGTATTCTAATGAAGTTTATCTTTTTAATTTAAAATTAAACATCCATCTCTACCATTGATGACTTTTAATTTCTGACATTTTTCTCAACAGCATTTCATCTGTGACTAAAGCATCTTCCTGTTGCCTGTGTCTTTTGTAAAATGTCTTTGACTTACTGTTGCATAAATTGCTCATCTTTAAAAAAATCAGCAAACTGGAAGGCTGACTTTGAAGGATCTAAAGAAGGTCTTGATCAGTCCTCAGACTATTTTCGATGGCAGTGAGTGGTATAGAGGGCTGTCCCATAGAGTCAAAGACCTCTCATAGCTTTTGGGGAGGGAGTATGGTGAAAATAAGCTCATGGAATGTCACTGTGGTCTCTGGGGCCCAGATGATATCATTCCCTCCTCACTTTAACCCTGGAGTTGTAGTAACAACAGGTTGGTTGTCCTCCACTCACAACACATCACTGGCAAATGTGGGAATTGGACTCTGATTCCTTAATATCACCGCTCACTTCATTTGCCTGGATCTTTTGTCTCCAATTCTGATTTTATTTGAGATACCTTTGTTTTCCGGGAAAGATTTTTGGGTAGTGTTATAACAGATGTCCAGAGTTGGCTTTCAATAGAATAAAAGTCTAACTATATTTATAAAAAGAACTGTGGCAAAGTACATTTCACATGAAATTGACCTTAATTTGTTATGAGGATTGCTAAGGTACTAGATGAAAATAAAACATTGTCTCCCCAAATGGAGAAAGAAAATTTCAAAAAAAGAATGCATTTATAATTAAATTTGTTTCTGTATATTTCACTTGGATTGGGAAGATCAAACTTGCTTGTTTTGTGGTCCTTCATACATTCTAGCTACCTTAGTTTGGTTCATTTACAAAGTAAACAAATTGAGATTACTTTTGTAGCAGGGATGATTAGATTTTTGAATACATTCTTAAATGTATTATATTTGTTAAATGCAATTTTAGCTGCATTATTTTCTTGAGTTTTTTTCTCAAAGTGGACTTCCTTTCATTAGTTGTAAGAACTTCTATTTGGATATGTTTCACAGCCTACCCCCTTCTCCCCTCTGCCCTGCCACCAAAAATAGTAGTTTAGAGAGGGAATTGTCAAGGCTAAGACTGTGTTCTGGATCATGTTGCTGAGTATCTAGAAAGCTAATACCAAATCCTTTGATTTTCCCAGTTGTAAATCTTTTAAGTAACGTCAATATACTTATATTTTGACGTCAATGGAATTAATATTTTTAGAATGCCAGCTTAAGAGCAGTTAGCTTTTCCTGCATCTGCCTTTTAAATGCAATTTAAAAATGATGAATCTGAAATGTCACTTGGTTGGCTATGAATCAGTGCTGTTTACTAATAAACCTTTGGTTCATGTGGCCATCTGAGAGGGAAATGGGAAGCTAGCCACAAGAAATGTCTAAGGCATTTCTTTTCCACCAGGGTCTGAGCTGTCAACACGATAACTGAGGGCTCCATGAAGTGATTTTTGTCAAAAGAAATTATTTTTGAATTATTCAAAAGATACAATTTCCTGGGCAACAAATAAAGCCTTCATAATTGCTGAGACACAGAGATCCTTCAAAAAGTTTATGGAAAGTGGAATTGAAAGATAAGATAATTTAGTGAAGAAAAACATTTGAACCCCATGAGTAGTTTTTGCATGATATCCATTTCTCTTGAATTTTTGAAGACCTCTAATATACATGCATTTAAATTTTTTTGCACTGAAATAAACTTACTTTGTAATTCCATTTTTTTTTTTTTGACAGGCAGAGTGGACAGTGAGAGAGAGAGACAGAGAGAAAGGTCTTCCTTTGCCATTGGTTCACCCTCCAATGGCCGCCGCGGCCGGCGCGCTGCAGCCGGCACACCGCGCTCATCCGATGGCAGGAGCCAGGTGCTAGGTGCTTTTCCTGGTCTCCCATGGGGTGCAGGGCCCAAGCACTTGGGCCATCCTCCACTGCACTCCCGGGCCACAGCAGAGAGCTGGCCTGGAAGAGGGGCAACCGGGACAGAATTCGGCGCCCCAACCGGGACTAGAACCCGGTGTGCCGGCGCCACAAGGCGGAGGAATAGCCTGTTGAGCCACGGCGCCGGCCTGTAATTCTATTTTCTGTGAACATTTTTGAAGTACCATTGAGCCATCTGCTTGACCTTGGTTTCTCAGGGATCTAAAGGCAGAACAATACTATCTTTAAAATTTCTTAATCAGATGTAGAGAGAACAGGAGAATCTTGGGGCCACTGTTGTGGTATAGTGGAATTAAGCTACCACCTTCAAGGTTGGTATCCCATATGGGTGCCAGTTCATGTCCTGGTTTCCCTACTTCCGATCCGGTTTGCTGCTAATGTGCCTGGAAAAGCGGTGGAGGATGGCCCAAGTGCTTGGCCTTTGCACCCACATAGTAGACCTGAATGAAGCTTCTGGCTTCCAGCTTCAGCTGGCTCTGCCCCAGCCATTGTGGCCATTTGGGGCATGAACCAATGGATGGAAGACCTACCTTTCTCTCTCGGTCTCTCCTTCTTTCTCTCTGTAACCCTGCCTTTCAAATAAGTAAATAAATTCTTTTTAAGAAAAATAAATGAAGAAAGGGAGCATCTTTCATGTACGTTCACAAGTAAGTGGGAAATCCAGGTAAGAAAATTTGGCTGTGTGGTCTGTGTAGGCATTGATCAAACAGTGCAGGCCTATCAGTGTTTTTGTAACTGGAGCCTTGAACAGCGATTCCTAGCCATATGGATGATTTGAGACTGTCTGCACGTGTTGGTGCGTGAACAGTGTAGTGAAAAGAAGTTTGCAAACAGCTGTGATAGAGAGCCTAGAGGAAGCCAAACAAGGAAGAGAAATCCTAAAAGGCTGCTAACTCAGGACCCTGTGGTGACTGAAATCTCATCGTTCTGATGTCTCTGCTTTCAGATTGCCTGTTTGGTGCCCGTGGATCAGTTTCAGCTTTATCAGCGGTTAAAATTTGAACGAGGTATGCACTCTTTTCTTGTCCATAGTGAATGTGATTTTACATGTGTCATCTTTACACCAACCCACATGGAAGATGAACACAGCTGCGGGCTGACAGCAGAGCTGCAAGGGGACTCGGAAAGGGAAAAACTGTAATTGCAACATAAAATTTCAACTCTCGTCCACAGCCAGAAGAAAGTGCAGACTCTCAGGAAATAGGGTTTTCCATATGTGGATGGTTTTGTTTTGAATTTGGCTCATGTAAGAAAGGTTTTGCAAAAGTTTGACGATTTCATAATAATACTAATAATACAAAAAATTGACTCAAAATACGTTTTCTCACCCATTTTTTCCAGTCTAGAAGATGACATCAAAGCATTAACTTGCCCAGGCATTTTACTACGCCTTATGATATTCATTATTTTTTAAAGCTTTTTTATTTGTATTTATTTGAAATCATGGGGGGCAAGGAGGTAGAGAGAGAGAGAGAGAGAGAGAGAGAGAGCGAGCGAGAGAGAGAGATAACTTCCATCCTCTGTTTCACTCCCCAAATGGCCAAAACAGCCAGAGCTGGGCCAGGGCAAACCCAGTAGCCAGGAGCTCCATCTCTGTCTCCCATGTCACGGGCCCAAGTTGGTTACTCAGTCCCAGTCTCTGTTGTGGTGACAGAAGCCGAAACTTAAACAGTTATCTGCCATCTTCCCAGCTGCGCATTAGCAGAAAGCTGAGTCAGGAGACAGAATAGAAATCAAACCCAGGCACTCTGATATGGGCATCTCTCTTTTGTTTTGTTTTGTTTTGGACAGGCAGAGTTAGACAGTGAGAGAGAGACAAAGGTCTTCCGTTTTCTTTCTTTTTTTTTTTTTTTTTGACAGGCAGAGTGGACAGTGAGAGAGAGAGACAGAGAGAAAGGTCTTCCTTTTGCCGTCGGTTCACCCTCCAATGGCTGCCGCGGAGGGCGCACCGCGCTGATCCAATGGCAGGAGCCAGGTGCTAGGTGCTTTTCCCTGGTCTCCCGTGGGGTGCAGGGGCCCAAGCACTTGGGCCATCCTCCACTGCACTCCCGGGCCACAGCAGAGGGCTGGCCTGGAAGAGGGGCAACCGGGAGAGAATCCGGCGCCCCGACCGGGACTAGAACCCGGTGTGCCGGCGCCGCAAGGCGGAGGATTAGCCTGTTGAGCCACGGCGCCGGCTGGTCTTCCGTTTTCTGTCGGTTCACCCCCCAAGTGGCCGCTATGGCCAGCGCGTTGCGCTGATCTGAAGCCAGGAGCCAGGTGCTCCCTCCTAGTCTCCCATGCGGGTGCAGGGCCCAAGGACCTGGGCCATCCTCCACTGCCTTCCTGAGCCACAGCAGAGAGCTGGACTGGAAGAGGAGCAACCAGGACAGAATCCAGCGCCCCAACCAGGGCTGGAACCCGGGATGCTGGCGCAACGGTCCGAGGATTAGCCTAGTGAGCCGAGGTGCCAGCCAGGATGTGGGCCTCTTAACAACCAGCCAAATACTTAACCCCACAATCTTCATTTTGAGTCTTCACATTTGTGACAATGCTCCTTGAGTTTTGTCTTGCTCTTTTATTGCCCCTGGTTAAATGCTCCCACATTGTCTTTTGTATCTGATCATTAAGGTTTTATTTCATCTGAGCCCTGTGTCACTATTTTGTTTCTTGTAGTCTGTTAAAGTCAGTGATACTTAATGACTTTATCATCTGCTCAGCTTTATTTTTAATTCCTATCTCTTGTTAGTCATTTTCCTTCTCATGGTCTCTGATCACAAGCCCATTCTTATCATCTCTCTGTGTGTGTGTGTGTGTTTTGAGTCTACTTTCTGGAGTTTTGTGGTAAATGTATGACTAAGTCCAGGGCTTCCTTCCTAAGCTATGCTTTTTAACGATAACACTTTCTCCTCAGCTTAAGCTTCCTGTTTGCCAGCCAATTCTCTCTTGTGGATCCCTTTTAAGTATAAAATAGTAGTTTCTAGATGTTTCAACTTCCCATCAAAAGACTAAAGTACCTGTGAAACAAAACTTGCACTGATTATCAGGTGGGGTAAGGTTTCTACAGAGGACCTGAATGAGGGACACAGTTAAATGTTGGCTTCTCCCTGGGTGGGCTTCCATTTCCTCATCTATAAAATGGGAATGATAATTGAATTATCATCCTACAGTTGTTGTAAAGAATGAGTGATTGAATATTGTGTGTCTTTTACAGTACATTTAATAAATTATTAGTGGCATTTAAAAAATTATTGTTGGGGCCTGTACTGTGGTACAGCAGGTTAAAGCCCTGGCCTGCAGCACTGGTGCCCCTTATGGGCACTGGTCCAAGTCCCGGCTGCTCTACTTCCAATCCAGCTCTCTGCTATGGCCTGGGAAAGCAGAAGAAAATGGCCCAGAAGAAAATGGAGGCGTGGAAGAAGCTCCTGGCTCCTGGCTTTGGATCAGCACAGCTCCAGCCGTTGGGGCCATTTGGGGAGTGAACCAATAGATGAAAGACCCCCCCACACACCCACACACACTTCTGGCTCTACCTCCTCTGTAACTCTGTCTTTCAAATAAATAAAATATAAAATCTTACAAAAAATTATTGTTATACATAATCACCACCACCAAATCTTACCTTTTCCCCCAGTTTTCCAAACTGAACTGAGAATCTCGCAGAAGATTCTCCAATCATCCCTTGGATTGAATGTATAGAATAATAACATAATGTGTTCATCACCATCTAAATCTTCTTCAGCCCATTTCTACCCTATTGTTCTAGATTCTAGAGAATTGTGTAGAACCTTAATAATCAGGACTAACTCCTTAAATCACTTATCATATTATCAGTTTAACACAAGTTGCCCTTAGTCTAAGCAAGAATTCCACCTTCTCTTACCACCTGGATGTAGATCATGACTTGCTGAGGTGGCTGCTTCAAAGAGAAAACATTCTTATAGTGATAGTGGCAATTAAGATTTATTTAGTAATGTTGTGTTTCTTTGTATGCAGTGGTATTCTAGGAGGAAAACAGACTGATCAAGCATAAGTTATGCAAACTTCTAACTTCTGTGAGCCAGGATATAATTGTGTCACATTAGATAACCTCAAAGATTTTTTCCAAGTTTGAAATTCTGTGGTTCTTTTCAATTGTCTTGAGAATAATCCCTCCAATGATGGCTATCTCTGTTTGGGTGTATTTACTGTAGCAGATGTTAATTCTAATCAGTGTGGTTTAATTGCATTTTCATTATCTGCAGAAGACCTTTGTTCTTTGAGATATCAGAAAGCAAATTAACTTTGGCATAATTAAAAATGCAATGGGTCATAAAAGCTAAAACAGTTTGATTTATTTCAGCAGATAATTAAATTAGCTTGGGTGCATTGTGTTTCCCATAATCATAAAAATTCATGGGATATCTTTTTTGGCATAGCTTCCTTTACTGGAGAAAGACAAAAAAAAAAAAAAAGGAAAGAAAAAAAAGACCCATTCCTGTTAGTTAAGAGAATATATAATTGAATGAAAAGAAAACCCAAATATCTAATGCTATGGTGCTGGGGGAAAACCAAGGATCTTGCATTCTGTTTTTGACAATGGAAAACAATCATTTGAGTCAGATATGGTCCTTAAATCTCATGGCTATTTTAATTCCCCAGAATATTTATATTTGCTGATAATTGTCAGAATACAGAAGTAAGAGTTCTATGTTATTTTTTTTTATTATTTGAGTGGCAAATATAGAGAGAGACAGAGGGAATGAGAGCTCGCATGTGCTGGATTACTTCCCAAATGCCCACAAGAGCTAAGGCTGGCCTAGGCCAAGGTCAGGAATAAGGAACTCCATCTGGGTTTCCCATGTAGGTGGCAGGAGCCCCACTGGTCCCGCCCATGGTCTGCATTAGCAGGAAGCTGAAGTGAGGAACTAAAGCCAAGGTATCCATCCCAGGTATTCTGATGTGGCACATGGGTGTCTTAACCACTAGGCAAAAAATAATTTTAGATAGCACTTCCTGCCTTGCTTAATTTACATGAACAAACACAGCCTTAAGATCAAATAACCATGAGGTTTTACTTCAGTAATCAATTCTACTTTCCTTAAGTAAATTGCAATTTAAACCTTTTAATTTGTCCATCTCCAATGTAAATGTATCATAGTTAATCACTTCTAAGTCATGTTCATATTAAAGATTCAGGGTCCCTATTGTGTGGGAGCTGACTTCCAGGTTCCTGATCTCTCCTTGTTGAGATTTTTGAAGCTCCCAATCTCAGAGCTGCATGATACTTTTCATCAGTGCTCATGTAAAGGAAATCAACTGACCCAGCCTCGACTCACTTTCTACACACTTTGGAATAAAAATTTGAAGGGGGAAGCAGCTAAACCTTAAACTTTGTGGATAATCGTGCTATTTTATTTTTATAACAGCTATGTTTCCTAGGCCAAAAGCCAGGAAACAGAATTGAATTCACAACTAAAGAAATAAAAATATTTTTAAAAGATTTATTTATTTTTATTTGAGTGTCAGAATTAAGAGAAAGAGAGAGAGAGAGAGAGAGAGAGAGAGAGAGAGAGAGAGGAGAGAATGTCTTCCATCTACTGGTTTACTCCCCAGATGGCCACAATGTCCAGGGCTGGGCTAGACTGAAGCCAGGAGCTAGGAGCCAGGAGCTCCATCTAGGTCTTCCACGTGGGTGGTCAGGGCCCAAGAACTGGGGCCATCTTCTGCTGCTGTTCTCAGGCCCATCAGCAGGGAGCTGGATCAGAACTGGAGCAACCAGGATGAGCCTACACTCATATGGGATGCTGGCTTTGCAGACATCTTTATCTGCTACAACACAACAGTACCCCCAAAAGGTATTTTTATAAATATCCTATCCATCCTGTTTGGGGCTCCACTTAATCTCAAATTCCTCTCGGATCATTGGTTTGGAGGAGAGTGGGAGGGACAGTTCTTCATGTGACAGTGGTTTGACTGCACCTGGTGTCCCCGTCAGTTTGTTGGGTTCCGCACAGTCCTCTCCAATTCCAGAGCTCCAAGTGTCTGATGCTCCTTACGTATGTCTTCCTTTTCTACTGATCTTGCCTCTAGGCCCCACTTACGTACACTCTGTTCCATGAGGTCTTTAAAGAGAAATTGTGCAGTTAAGGGCTTGTTGGATAACAGTCATTTAAACAGAAAACAGTTCTGTTGCCTTTTGTTGACTTCTACTTGTAGCTGCAGTTGTAAGAGCTGGGCTGATGGGCATCCTGAAGAGTAGATGCTGGGCTCAGGCAGTGAAGTCTGGCCAGATTTGTATGTTGCAGCCCCTGTTCCTTAGATAGGAGCAAACACTCCTGTATTAATGCCTAAACAGGTCTCTCCCTGTATTGTTCCTGTTTTCTGAAAGTGTCTGAATGCAGGGCAGTTCAATATAGAACCTCGTCGTATATGCTGCCGTTGTACTATTTACTGCAGGGAATTGCTCTACTGGTAGTGTTTCTTATGCTTCTGCTGCAGTGTTTTATCATTCATTAACAGAATGTGCCAGGCAGCTGACTAGGTCAGTGATTGTCAACCTGGACTGAATTTGACCCCTGAAGGACATTTGGTATCGTCTGAAGACATTTTTGGAGTGGGATACTCTTGGCATCTGGAGAGTAGAGGCCAGTGATACTGCTAAACATTTAATGCATAGGATAGCACCCCCCCCCCCCCAACTACAAAGAATGATCTCATCCAGATTGTTAGTAGTGTTGGTGTTGCAAAACCCTGTCTAGGATGATGGAGATACAATGATCTTCAAGACAAGATCCCTGCTCAAAACGGATTCTGATGTGAGTCAGGAGAGAGGGTTAGATCATAAATAAGTTATATTAGATAGTGGTATGTACCATTTATATAAATAAAGAAGGGTAAGGCGTGGGGAAGGGATGAATGGGGAGACTTTTATGGAAGACCTCCCTGAGGAGGTTCTGTCTGAGTAGACCTTAGATTTGAAGTGAGTATGTCACGTGAATACACACGGAAAGAGCATACCAGGCAGAGAGAAGGGCACGTGCGAAGGCACTGAGGCAGGAGTAAGCCAAGTTCTGTCTGGGAGACAGTAAAGCAGAGCTAAGAAAGTAGAGGAGAGAGTTGTGGGGCATAGTTGTCAAGGGCCTGATCATATGATTAAGATGATGAAGCCTCTGTGATGTGAAGTCATTGGAGGACTGTGACCAGGGTAGTGTCTTGATGTGACTTCTGGTTTTAGAAAATTGGTCTGACTGCTGCAGGAAAAGTTGATCATAGTGGAATGAAGTGGTAGCAAAGAGATCTTATAGGAGGCTCTGTGGCAATCTACTGCGTCATGTTATAGGTATAAATACTGAAAAATTCCAGATTTGAAGGGTATTTTGTAGGTAGAACTGTCAGGATTTTCTTGTAAATGTATAGTTGGATAATATGAACCTGGAGGTAAGAGTAGAGGTCAGGAACAACATTATTTATTTTGGAGTTGTTGGCATAGAGGTCGAGTTTATAGCTGTGGCGTTGAATGAGCTCAGCGAGGAATACAGTGTGGATAAACAGTCTCAAGATTGAGACTAGGGGGCACTGTGACTTTTACAGGTGGGGAAGAAGAGGTGGAGCCAGTGAAGAAGATTGGCAAAGGAAGCCCAGAAATACCTGCCCAGAAGGAGTGAAAGGTGTCTGTATTTACAGAGGAGAGAGGGTCAGCTGGGTCAGATGTTGGACAGATTAGGAAAGGGAAGGACCCAGAGCTGGTAACAGAGGTCTTTGGTGACCTTGACAAGTAGGGTAATGGGGAAGAACCTGCTTGGAGAGGGTTCAAAATATTCTGAAAAGTGGGTGGGTGAATATATTAAGCAAAACACTTTCTGTGAGGTTTTTTTTTTTTTTTTTCTTAAACAAAACTCCTGCTGCAGCAGGATACTGGAGAGAGAGAGAATATTACAGAAACAGTCCTCAGGCTGTGAGGGTGTGGAGGGATTGACTGTCCAGAAGGTGGAGAGGACGTGGGTGTGGCTGCAGGTGGGCTAGCAGGTTTGGCGTGCCCTGGGATCTCTTCTAATTGCTTCTGTGTCCTGGTGAAAGAATACGAAAGGCAGGCAGGTGAGAGTGACAAGGGAAATATCTTCTGGAGATCTGAAACAATAGGAGGAACTTTAGGTCACAAGAAAATAGAGTGAATCAGAAAACAACACAAATTTTACAAAATACCTCCCAAGTTGCAGACATTTGTAAATCATTCAGCAGATGTTTATAGACCCCCAGCTTTGTGGAAGCCACTATGTTTTCAAGTTATTTGTATCCCAGAATAAGAAATACATTTTCCCTTGAAAGCCAGCACATATACACGTATACCCCCCAAGACAGAACTAACAGCACTTTGATAAATCTATACTTATTAATGAAATGTACTCTATTTTCTTTCCTAATGTGTTTGGTTTTTAGAAATGACTGTTCACAACGCATTAAATGAATTTCTCAATCCCCATTGTTTGGAAAACACCACAGTGAAAGAATATGGATTTGTGTGTTCCTCTTCAATGAGATTGCAGTCACACCATTAGGTTGAAAATTAGAAAGAAAAGAAAGATTTTCACTAATTTTTCTTGGAGAATTTGCTAATTGGTAGACACTGGGTGTATAGGCACTGTCTTTCTTTTCTTTTTATTTTTTTCTTTTTCTTTCTTTTTTTTTTTTTTCTGACAGGCAGAGTGGACAGTGAGAGAGAGAGAGAGAGAGAGAGAGAGACAGAGCGGCTGGCGCGCTGCGGCCGGCACACCGCGCTGATCCGATGGCAGGAGCCAGGCGCTTCTCCTGGTCTCCCATGGGGTGCAGGGCCCAAGCACTTGGGCCATCCTCCAGGCAGTGTCTTTCTAATCTTGACTTTTCCATTTTACACTGAGGGAAGTATTGGATTAGGAGGAGCTATATATCCCCTATATTGTGACAGCCCTAGCTGAGTTTAGTGAAAATTAAGGGCTGTTTCCATTCTTTGTTTTCTGCTTTTGTAAAATCAGACTGCTATGTTATATGTGTAACTCTTTACTTTTGCATTATTTGAATAAAATTTGGAAATTCATACTCTATAGATTGACTGCTTATTTACTCATGGTTTTAATCTATAGGCATAAATGTGACTTTTTAAAAAAGTACCACGGTAAATAAGTCTCAAAAGCAGGACTTGATGTTTGCACAGTATCCTCTGGTTTTCATAAATGTCACACTATCTAGTGATTCTAAGTAAATTAGTAGCTACCCAGTTAAAATTGAGAGCAGAAAATGCGCATTGGAGCTGAGGGGTCTTGACCATGAATCAAAATTAGACAAGGCAGATAGAAAAATTATGTAAGTATTCTTTATGCCTTTAGGCCCAGAGACACCACTGTACTTTTTCTTCTCATTCAAAAATGCCTTTCTTGAATTTCTATGATAGATTTGTGTGTGGCTGTTTGAGGGAAGGAATAAATCTCTTTAGTTCTGTCTCTCTTCCAATAAGAGAAATTGAGTCCTTACTCCTTTGGATATTGTTTCTATAATTTCTTGGTAATTTACATGGCTCCATACTTTAATGCAGAAATATAAAGCTGAGAGGACTTTTGGGAGTTTGGTTAGATTTTTCTCTTTCCCTCAAAATAGTTATTTACTCTGCTTTTAATGATTTATCAAGAAGATAATGCCACAAGTCCTTTGGAGAATATATTTTCTATAACCAAAGCCTTAGGATAAACCACAAGTAATTATGTGAGAAAAAGATCTATGTCCCAAAGCAAACCCTGACAAACAAAGTTATAGCGGGTTACTATCATAGGAGCAATTCTGAACCAAAGGACATTTCTCCAGGCTTCGGTCATGAAAGATTCTAAAAGGGGGCTTGATGATGGGAGGGGGACCCTAAGAGTAGCCTTTGGTTTGAATTGACAGCTGTCTGACCTGTTTTCTCTTCTGTCCCCTTGTGTGTAGAAGAGGATAATTTAGATCCACTGGGGTCGACAGGAAAGTACTGAGTATGTCCCCTCTGAATGGTGCTGTGAGGGGTGCTGAAAAACCTGGAAGGGAGATCATTTTTCTTTGATGTACCCTGATTCTTAGTGGAAGAAACAGCCTGCCTTCTAGGGTATTCTCTGGAGTTGAAGAGCTGGGACAGATGTACAAGAAACAATTAGTGAGCAATATGTGGAGTTACTCTCAGAAGATGTGTACACCTGTGGGTTTTCTTCAGGTGTATGTATCTGTCTTTCTGTAGGGTGTTCAGGAAGTAGAAAAGGTTGATCAGCAAATATGACTAAAAGAGCCCATCACTGTTGTGGTTTTGGTTTCTCTTTTGGGCTGTATGTATTCTGCCACTCACTCTTCCACTACCTGCGTTGATGTAGGTTTTGTGAATAAATTATTCATACATTTTGTGTTTAATCTCAACTTGGCCTGTGGTCAATGATGTGTTAGATAACAGTCTTTGTGGGGGGCGGGACATAACTCTTATCTATAGTATTTGCCAATTTCTTTCTTTTTTTTTTTTTTCTTTGACAGGCAGAGTGGACAGTGAGAGAGAGAGACAGAGAGAAAGGTCTTCCTTTGCCGTTGGTTCACCCTCCAATGGCTGCCACGGATGGCGCGCTGCGGCTGGCACACCGCGCTCATCCGATGGCAGGAGCCAGGTGCTAGGTGCTTTTACCTGGTCTCCCATGGGGTGCAGGGCCCAAGCACTTGGGCCATCCTCCACTGCACTCCCAGGCCACAGCAGAGAGCTGGCCTGGAAGGGGGGCAACCGGGACAGAATCCGGCGCCCCAGCCGGGACTAGAACCCGGTGTGCCGGCGCCGCAAGGCGGAGGATTAGCCTGTTGAGCCACGGCACCAGCTAGTATTTGCCAATTTCTAAGGTATAAGTACTTCCACCATGGTTAATTTCAAGCTACCCATGTGCTGTAATTGAACTTGGAGTTGGAGACAGATGTATTTGGTTCTTGTAAGCCAACAAGAGTCCACTTCAGGACATGACTGCCGGTATCCTTGCTTGAAGTTTCTTTTATGTACAGAATATTATTTCTAATATCTGGAAGAGACTACTCTCTTCCTTCTACACCTTGCAAATGCTGGCTGCCTGCAGAATGACTGCCCTAGGGATTTGTCTTTTTAATCTCTGTTTATGTGGTACTGTGGCTCTTTCTAGCTTAATCTTTTTGTGTTCCATTTCAGTATGTGTTATAGGTTTTGTTCTATGATTAGGGGGGACTAGTTTTACTTTATGATTTTAGAGTTGATTTAAAGGGGGAAATTTCACTGTGGCTACTTGGATTAAAAATAAACATAAAATATGTTTGCATGTAATTATTAAATATTCCTTATCTCCACCCCCAGAGGGCTCCTTACATGTATTTGTTGGTAATTTTACTTTGTTATCTTGTGGGATGCACTATCATTTATTTGTATTGTGTGGTTTTATGTTTTTGTTTTGACACTGTCTTTGTTTTAAACACTGCTTTTCCTTTTCACGCTGTATTATTTCTGAGGAGGAATGTCTATTTTCCAACTTCATGTGTGCAGGGTCTTTAAACAGTGCTTGAAATCATTCATGTGTTGAACGAACAATGAGTCATAGACATTTGCCTAATTTGCAGTCTTCTAATCACAAGAAGTCATGCCTGAAGAAGACATTTGGAAGAATCCAAATTAAAGTGAAAGTGGAGGCTTAGTTATGGCATGAGTCCTATAATAAGATGTGGGAGAAATGTAGGATTAGGTCTTGGAAATCATCCATGGATGGGAGCCAAAGAAACAGTGTTGATGGTACAGGAGAAAGAAGGATTGTGGGAAGGAGAGAAGTCAGGACTTTGCACAGGGAAGACAGAGTGAGAAGAAGAGTATCGGGCATACAATGAATTGAAAACATTTGCTGCAAGTACCTAGAGGGATGTCACTTACAACTTTTAGAGAGAAGTTCATTACTGAGAGTAAAAGCTGATTTCAGAGTGGATAGGATGAGAATGAATGAATGTGAATTTTCATCCAAGGATTAAAATGGGATAGGAAATAAAATAGCTATTAGTTACAGAGAGATGGTAGAGTTCTCAAAGGGGTGATTATTATTCATCTTAATGTTGGAAAATATTTTCATTGTTGTTCTTTTAAGTAATACTTTATAAAGGAGGTTGACAGTTGTGCTATATGTAAAGTTCCATGTTTTGTGAAGTTGAAATCAATCCATATTTGAGACTCTTAATTGAGGTGGGTAGAGATCTGTGGTCTAATGTAGAGCTTAACATGCTCCCAAAGCTGGCACTAATATTGGGTGATTTCAGTGTGCCATGCACATTGTTGATGAGAGGCATTTCAGAATCATATTATTAGTGTATATACTGGGAGTCACTTGTTTGCACAAGAGTACATTTATACTTTTGAAAAAACCAGAAATTACTGCTTTAAATCAATAATAACATCTCATCACCGTGTCAGGTAAATTGAAATAGACAAAGAAAATAAGAAACAGCCATTACCTACAATCTAAGAGAAAGTCCATCTCCCTGAAATGAGTAAAGAACAGTAATTAACAAGATGCTGATTATGTGATGCCCCCTCCTAAAAGGCAAGGAAATAATAGAAATGACTTCTTTAAGAAATGGTTAGTCTCAGACTTGGTAAAGGAGAGGGAATTTTTTTTTTTATTTTTGACAGGCAGAGTGGACAGTGAGAGAGAGAGACAGAGAGAAAGGTCTTCCTTTGCCATTGGTTCACCCTCCAATGGCTGCCGCGGACGGCGCGCTGCGGCTGCGGCTGGCGCACCGCGCTCATCCGATGGCAGGAGCCAGGTGCTAGGTGCTTATCCTGGTCTCCCATGGGGTGCAGGGCCCACGCACTTGGGCCATCCTCCACTGCACTCCTGGGCCACAGCAGAGAGCTGGCCTGGAAGAGGGGCAACCGGGACAGAATCCGGCACCCCGACCGGGACTAGAACCTGGTGTGCCGGCGCCGCAAGGCGGAGGATTAGCCTGTTGAGCCACGGCGCCGGCCAGGAGAGGGAATTTTTAAGGTAAAGGATAAACATAGAATGAGAATTGTCATTAAGGGGAAGAATGTGAAACAAAGGGAAAGTCTGAATATGCCTCAATGTTATAAAAAGTAAGTGATTTTCCAGGACTCAGCTTAGTTTCAGAATTATTTTCTGTTTGTTGTTCATATATTAGGTTGAAATAAAATTATAAAAATAATATTTGTGCCTTTTAAAAAACTGAAGTTTACAAGTAATCATAAAGTAAATCTGCCTGCTTCGGCCGGCACCGTGGCTCAACAGGCTAATCCTCCACCTAGTGGCACCGGCACACCGGGTTCTAGTCCCGGTTGGGGCGCCGGATTCTGTCCCGGTTGCCCCTCTTCCAGGCCAGCCCTCTGCTGTGGCCCAGGAGTGCAGTGGAGGATGGCCCAGGTGCTTGGGCCCTGCACCCCATGGGAGACCAGGTAAAAGCACCTAGCACCTGGCTCCTGCCATCGGATGAGCGCAGTGCGCTAGCCGCAGCGCACCGTCCGCGGCAGCCATTGGAGGGTGAACCAACGGCAAAAAGGAAGACCTTTCTCTCTGTCTCTCTCTCTCACTGTCCACTCTGCCTGTCAAAAAAAAAAAATCTGCCTGCTTCCCAATCCCTGTCCTTTACTTAATGACAACTGCCTTTGACATTCTTCTGGAAATGTTATGATGTATTTGTATATATATGTTATAAATATAGTCCATGTATACTCTTTTTGCCATCTGCTTTTTTTCACTTAACAATATATCTTTGAGGTCTTTCCATGTTGCTATATTGATATATCTTATTTTTAAGCTATACAGTGATGAAATATATGGGGCATTATTGCGTGCTCAACCTGCATGAAAACCTTATAGATCTGGCACAGTATGTGAACTTTTAAAAAATATATACAAGACAAACATTTGTTATGGCAATTGAGATGCCACTTGGCATACCCACATTCCATACTGGGATGCTTGAGTTTGAGTCCTGGCTTTGCTTCTGATTCCAGCTTCCTACGAATGTGCACCCTGGGAAGTGACATGTGATAGCTCAAATATTTGTGTTCCTGCCAACCATGTGGGAGATTTCAATGGAGTTTCCTATTCTTGGCATCCTCTTGGGCCAGCCCTGGCTGTTGTGGGCATTTGGGGAGTGAACTGGTGGACAAAAAATATTGGTCTATATTTCTCTCTGTTTCGAATAAATACATAAAATATATATATATATATGAAATTCAGAGTTACAGAGGGAGGGAGAGGCAGAGAGAAAGAGAAGTCTTCCATCTGCTGGTTCCCTCCCCAGATATGTGCAATGGCTAGGACTGTGTCAGGCTGAAGCCAGGAGCCAAGAGCTTCATCTAGGTCTCCCATGTGGGTGGCAGGGGCCCGAGCACTTTGGTCAGTTTCTATGGCCATTAGCAGGGAGTTAGATTGGAAGTGGAGCTGCTGGGACATGAACCAGTGCCCACACGGGGTGCTAGCATCAGAAGGGGCAGCTTTACCTGCTATGCCACAACACTGGCCCCAAAAGTATACACACATGATTATGCTACAAGAGGCTTAGTACAAGATAGTAGATGTGATCTTACTTCTATTTACCTACATATGTTCCCATGTGCTTCACATATAGAATGATAAAATCGGCCGGTGCCGTGGCTCAATAGGCTAATCCTCCGCCTTGGGGCGCCCGCACACTGGGTTCTAGTCCCGGTGGGGGCGCCGGATTCTGTCCCGGTTGCCCCTCTTCCAGGCCAGCTCTCTGCTGTGGCCTGGGAGTGCAGTGGAGGATGGCCCAGGTGTTTGGGCCCTGCACCCCATGGGAGACCAGGAAAAGCACCTGGCACCTGGCTCCTGCCATCGGATGAGCGCGGTGCGCCGGCCGCGGCAGCCATTGGAGGGTGAACCAACGGCAAAGGAAGACCTTTCTCTCTGTCTCTCTCACTGTCCACTCTGCCTGTCAAAAATTAAAAAAAAAAAATAGAATGATAAAATCATTGGTTTGGAAGGCTTTAAAGGCCGTCTTGGGCATGACCCCTTAATCCCTTTGATAAAGTACCTACTGCCTAGGAGAAACAGCTTTTGTTTGAACGGGTTGCTTGCTTATGCTTAAGCTGCAAGGAACAGAAGACCTGACCAACAAAAGGCTTAAGCAACGATAGCATTTCTCCTGGACACTTAGCTTTTCCTCAGAGTTCCTAGAGTGCTGTGGTAATTCAAGCATCATCACTTCACACAATCATGTTCCCAGGCAGACAGAAACAATGGAGGATCCTGCCCCAGAAGCCCCTTGGAGAACCTTCCCTTGCTTCCCATTGGCCAGAATCATGTCACATACCCCAGTCTTAGCTGCATGGGATCCTGGGAAAGCCAGTCTCTGGAATATTTAGACTGTAGGGATAGGTATTCTCAGCAAGGGAAGTTGAAAGGGGTTGGGATGAAAGATCTGTGTCCTAGCAACTCCACTGTGGGTCATAATTAATCTCTGTAAGCCATCTCTGAAGAACAAGACTTCTGATGAAGAAAATATGTAGAAAGCTATCGTGTCTCCTTTCCTCCCATTCCTCTGCACTCATTTGCATGGTCCTTTATGGACAATCATAATAGTGAAAAGTACAGATCACTGTTTTCTGTGACCCAGACTCTGCTCTCCTATTTGCAGTTAACGCGACTGTGTGTCACAGCTCTATTGCACACTGAGATTCTTTATACCAATGTATCAAAATTCATAGTCATTTCTTTATGGTTTCTTCTGTTGTGCCACTGCAGGTGCCTGAAATAATAGGCTGAGAGTAACAAGTCGGAATCTCTACTCAGTAATTTTAATTGACTAGAGTTATAAGGACAAGTGCATTCTTGTATCTTTTCATTCCTTTGGATCACTAAGGATGTTATAAATTTTAGCTATGTCTTCACTTCCCTTCTCCTCTTTCTTTTTTTTTTTTCCCATCAAACTTCTAAAAGACGTCTGATGGGTGGTAAGTTATAGTGCATATGGGAGTCCTTAGCTTGAAGTTACGTACCAGCCTTTGTTTCTTTGGGCTTAGTATTGTGAAACAATTTTAAGTGTTTAGAAGAAAGTATTAAATAGTGCAGAAACAAAAGGCCAGGACTTTTGAGCCTATGTGTGTCACTATCCTCTTCACTTAAGTTTTAGGGATCCTTGAGGATTTATCTCTCTTGGAATCTAAGGATTACAAATCTAAGATTCCTCTTTCTTGTTATATTTGTGTCAAGGGCCCATGCTATTCCAACTACACTCTTCAGAATTATTAGATAACATACTTCAGTATGCTATTTTTTGAATGGAAAATTATAATAAGGAAAGATCCAATTACTTCATATTCTGCATCAGACATGAATGGAGATGGTGTTTACTAGAATATTTCAGATTTTTCCCCCAACATTGAATTTGTGAAATTATTAACTTTAAAAACTTAGCTCCTACTTAATACCTTGATTTCTTTCATGCAACACTCTTTGGATTTGTTTGCCTCCTTTATATAAATTTCTAGGAATCATGAACCATAGGAGGTTTAAAACTAGAATCTTATCAGTTCAAAATACGCAAAATACATTGGTTCAATTTTAAAAATGGTGTCTGCAGCCTTGAAATAAAAGTGTTTTTTACCTGTATGTTCACTTAAAGGTATTATTATATGCAAGGAACATGGAGTCTATTGTTGTGTAGAAAACTATGCAAGATTTTAAACAATTGAATAGATAGCTGTCCAACCTCCAACCTAATCTTCCTTCCTGGGTGCCATTTGGACCTAGCCAGTGTGGTGTGACTGGCTGCTTATCATTTTATGGTCCATGAAAGTTACAAACTGTCTCTCACTGTATATTAGTAGGACAGCATAATACCCAAATTGAGGGGTAATCTGGCTTCTTGGCTAAGCCACACCAGAGAAGTTTGTTCCCTAATTTATCTGATTCTTGTGCTTCAGTTTTCTGCTTTCCAGTGAAAGACATCTCACTACCTATTTCTTCATAACCAAAAGAGTTTCCAAATAATTGTAGAGGAGACTTAAGATTCTTTTTGCCCATTTTGAGTGCTCAAAGATTCCAAAAGAGTTGCAAATTTTGTTTTCTTACCTGTTCATAAAAGCAATGGTGACCCATTCCGTTAGTACCTGCTTTGAGAAAGTGACAGGGCTGAGTGACCTTGTGGATTGGAGATTCATATTCATTCTATTATGAAACCTAGTAGTAGAAATCTTGGCCCATGGTTGTAATATACTTTCATAAATATTAGTCCATACCACAGAGTAAATGAAGAGGAGAAAGCCTCAAACTGGAATGAAAGATCACATTTTTGTTCTTTATGCTTTAGAAGTTCACCTGGACCCCTACCGGACATGGTGCCCTGTTGCGGACTGCCAGACCGTGTGTCCCATTGCATCAGGTGACCCAGGACAGCCTGTGCTGGTGGAATGCCCTTCTTGCCACCTGAAATTTTGCTCATGTTGCAAGGATGCTTGGCATGCAGATGTCGCCTGTAGAGACAGTCAACCTATTGTCCTGCCAACAGAGCATGGGTAAGAAATGGAACGTTGTCCCTGAGATTATTCACTAATGTGCTTAGAAACCTGAAATGTGTTGCTTGGGGAAGAAGTTACATTGTGATGGGGTTTGGAGATTGGTTATTTTATTGTGAAAATTCCCAGAGAAATGCCTCAGAACCAGCAAACTGCTAACAAAAAATAACCCCAAAAATGCATTTCTAAAAAGGATTTTAGTTATCAACCCCAGAAGAATCTTCCAGATACAACTGTAGGAATTTTGTTTGCTCTTTGCTCTTTTAGGTAGAGAGGTCCCATGCTCCACTGGTTCTCAGGAACAAGTTAGGGCTTGTCCACAGCTATTTATTGCATTGGTATACAAAGGTATGTCAAAGAGGTCATGGAAAATAGAATTAAAGGTAGTTATTCTGGTGCAGAAAAAAATTTAGAAAATATGCATAATTTTGTCATATTACATATTCCCCATGAACTTTTTGAATACCTTTCATATGCATGGATTTCAGCCTTTTTTTTTTTTTTGATCCCCTAATACACTTATGTTTTAATTTCATTTTTTGGGAGTTCTAGAGATAGTCTTGTATTTTGTTCTTCCTGCTTGCAAAATGAGACCTGACTTATTTTCTTCCTTGACTAAATTGCCAGCCCATGAGATATGCCCATGATAGCAATAGAAACAAGTGGACAGTAATAGAAATCAGAGGCTTCAATCCTTAGGAGAGAGAGGTTCTCTTGTCATTGTCTGTGCACTGAAACTATGGTGCCAAAGTTGAGATTTGTTATGAGGAGAAGCAATTAAATCTGTGTCTTTCAGTACCCAGTGTTTTTGTAGCAGCGGTAGGGCCCAGAGTGAGGGACCTTTGTGTTCGGTCCCTTGCTTTGCTTGAGGCTATGGCTGTCCTGCATCAGCAGGAGCAGAATTCCAGTGTCATGGTCCAGTTGGCTGAATCACTTTGTGCTCTTAGAGTGTGCAGAGCAGTCTCCAGAAATAGTAATGCTCCCTGGCTTAGACACTGTGCTTGAATCTCTCGCCAAACAAAAGGAAAAATAGATCCAATACACATAGCAGGCCTTAGCCAGGCTCAAACCAGTGCTTTTGACATCTTCACTGCTACAACAGTCAGCTACCTGGGTGTCGCAGGGCAATATGAAGAACTCAGAGGGAAGGAAGAGATGAGTTCTGACATTGTCACTTGGTGTCTGGGTCTCCTCATACAAGTCATTCAGTGTCTGTGAAACTGTCTCCCGATTGAAGAAAAAGCACTGGAATAGTAACTGTCCCACCACTATTTAGGGTTAGTGTCTGTATGAAGTCCAATCATGGATTTGATACTTTGAGAACCAAGTGTCGCTGTGTGCTGGGTGGGGGTTTTGATAAACAATGGCTAATGTGTAATCCAGTGCTGCGGCTTCCCTGTCCCTTGGCCCCATCTCAATGTATGCTACCTTTTTGTTTTCTTATGTCCCTTTGGGGGTGAGTCTTACTGGCTGCTCACTTGCAAGTCTTTTCAACAATATTGGACATTTATTTTATAGTATTGCTTATTAAGGCCATTCTCTCACTTGTTTAATGAGCAGATCATTAGATTCATGGTCTATGCCCAATTTGGATCCTAAGCTTGTATCCCTGCTGTGAAGCTGACTCCTTGCACTTCTTATCCAGACAATGTATGCTTAGGAAATGAAATATTAATTTGGCAATGGAATGAGTTAAATCAACTGTGGAAAGTATAATGATGTAATTTTTCTCACAGCCAGAATAAATACATTTTCTTTCCTGCTTTGAGTTATCTGGACAGCTAATAATCTACGTCTTTCCTATTTTTACCCTCAACCTTTGCTTTGGAAGTGACGTAAGCATTGATAACTGAGGGTGCATTCGTTACTATCAGGAGCCCTGGGGATTCAGCTGATGATTGTCAATTGCATGCAATTTCTCACCCGTTTGTTTCTAGAGCCCTCTTTGGGACAGATGCAGAAGCCCCCATTAAGCAATGCCCGGTCTGCCGGGTTTATATCGAACGCAACGAAGGCTGTGCTCAGATGATGTGCAAGAACTGCAAGCACACATTCTGCTGGTATTGTCTCCAGAACCTGGACGTAAGTTCCACCTGTAAGGGGTTTCGCACCTGGCTTTCCTTGACTGTATCTGCACCACAGCCACTGTCCCACAGGTTTTCCTTTTAAAATGATCAGCTTATTTGTGTCCTGCAAAAGGATTATTTTTTCTTTGCCAGACCTTGCGAGTCTGCTACTTGATTGGTTTTAATTATTTTATTAAGAATTGTAGGTACTTAGGGACTACTGTGTGACATTTCAATACAGGAATACAATGTGTACTGATCCAATCAGGGTAATCAACATTTCTCCTTCTTTGAAGGTACTTTATGACTAGGGGCTTGGAGTTCCTTTCTTCTACTACTTTAGGTTTTTACAAACACTCTTTTTAATTAGCTTAAGTATATCACCTTGGCTTTAAAGGCAAGACTTTATTTCAGGAGGCATTTCCTGCTTTTGGAGGTATTGTCCCATACCTTTATGTAAAGGAATATTAGTGGATTAATTTTCTATTGCTGTTGTAACAAATTATCACGAACTCCACGGCTCAGCACGGATCTGTTACCCTACAGTTGTGTGCACCGCAAGTCTGACAGGAGTCCCATGCTATTGGGCAGGACTGCATTTGTTTGTGGAGGCCCTGGGAGAATCTGTTTCCTTGTCTTTTCCATCTTTTCTAGGCTGCCCACCCTTCTTGGCTGTGGCTCCTTCCTCCATCTCAGTGCCAACAACATTGCATCTCGCTGACACTTTTTCTGAGTCTCTGCCTTTGAACACCCTTATAATGAGATGGCACCATTTAGATAGTATAGCGTAGTCTTCCCCATCTCAAGGCCTTTAATTTATCTTCACACTTTCCAAATGTCTTTTGCTAATGTAAGGTAACCAATTTTCAGGTTCTGGGGACTAGTTCTTAGGCATGGGGATTGGGTACAATTATTCTGCCTCCCACAGTTAGGTTGTTTTCCTCTTTTATAATTTAAGGAAAACACCTGTTCAAATCAGTAGTGTTTCTTAACCAAATCTCATTTACTGGCATGACACAGTACTGCTACTGTTTGGTCAATATTCCCTTAGAAAATCAAGGGAGTTAGCTAAATTTTTTTTCCCTCTTTTACCCTTCATGATGGACGTTTAGGATGATATCTATGAATAAGAATCTTTGTAAAACATTTTTTTACTTTTTAAGATTTTTGATTGACATGTTAATACTTGAATATTTTATGGGGTATAGTGCAATATTTCAGCATAGATATCAGCATAAATTGATCAAATTGGGCCATGAGCATCCCCATTTCTTATTTTTTTCTTTGTGATTGAGCTCCTTTCTTCCACTTTGTTATACAATATATAGTACATTATTAGAATAAGAATTTTAATCAGGAGGAGATGTTTGGTGTAGCAGTTAAGATCTACCCGGGACACCTGCATCCTATATTGTAGCACCTGGATTCAGCTCCTAGATCTGCTCCGAATTCCAGCTGCCTGCTAATGTGCACCCTGGAAGGCAGCAGGTGATGGTTCAAGTGCTTGAGTCCCTGCCACCCAAGTGGGAGACCTGGACTGAATTCCCGGCTCCTGGCTTCAGCCTAGCCCAACCCCATCTGTTGCTGGCATTTGGAGAGTGAACCAATGGATGGGAAATTCTCTCTCTCTCTCTCTTTCTTTCAAATGCATAAAACAGCAAATAAAAATTAAGAACTTTGATGATAGTCTTTCAAGAAGAAATACCAAGTGGGGAGAAGAAAGATGGTCAATTTACATGCTAGAAGTACAGCAGCTCACATTGAAGGAAATATTATCCTTTAAATTTTTGTTTTGGATTTATCATAGCCTCTTGTGTAATAGTTATATGTGATATTTGAGGCCTATTATAATTCTAAATCAGCAATATTATGGATAAGGATTTCAGAGAGTATGGCATACATGCATTATGAAAAAAGAAATCTTTGTTGTTTTCCTTCAGATTTATTTAACGAGAGTGTTAATTGGATTCATATCCACATGGAGGCCGAACCCACGAGCTTCTCTTTAGAAGGCGAGGATATAAGGGACTAAATGTGTGCACCAGATCTGCATCCCTTAGCTGAAATATGTTTGGAGGCTAGTGCTGCCGAGAACACGCTGTTTTCTTGCTGTGCTGCTCTGGTTCTCCAAATGAAGTGGTGCAGATGTTCAGTGGCTGGAGACACAGATTTCAAACGCTGAAGCATCTTTCTCTCCTCACTGTTTAATGAGATCCCATTCTGTCTGTTTTCTCCAGGGCTACTGACTTGTTGGTAATGATCTTGTTCTGTAGACAAATGTTCTATGTCACAGAGTGGCACTGATCTCTGTCTTTAGGGATGTGGAGAGCACAGGGCCAGGAGAGGGATGATGCCCTAAAATCCAGCTCTGTGATAGATACCAAGATTCTGAGTGTTGCTGGGGTATTGGGTTTGTTCCTGCCTTGATGCTCAGCCCTGCCAGGACAGGGTATTGCTAATCTTCTTTGGACTCCTGTTCCCACTTGTAGCCTCACACACTTGTCCCTGTCAATGATCTTGTCTCACCTGTGACTTCTATTTCTGTTCTCTCATTTAAAACAAGTCAATGAATAAAATGAGCAAGCTTTTCTCCAGCCTACATCTTCTCCTCACTGCCCCTCTATTTTTCTCCTTGGTTCGGAAGCCAAGCTTCAGTGAATCCTGGTTACCTCTTGCTGTTGACATCCCCTCCCCTGCCAATCACTGTAGTGCACTCAGTTGCCACCCTGCCACTTCCTGCCTGTATTTTCTCTCCAGGATCTTGAGTAATTTCTTACTGGTAAAACCCAATAGATGCTTCAGTCCCTCCTTGCATAGTTCTTTTGCAGCATGTGACATCTTGGCCTCCCCTGTTTCAGTGATGCAGCCTCTGCTGGTTTTCCTTTGGTCTCCATGGTCATATCTTAGTTCCCTCTCCAGGCCTTCTCTGACCTATTTTTTTTTTTTGACAGGCAGAGTGGACAGTGAGAGAGAGACAGAGAGAAAGGTCTTCCTTCCATTGGTTCACCCTCCAATGGCCGCCGTACCTCGCTGAGCTGAAGCCCGGAGCCAGGTGCTTCTCCTGGTCTCCCATGAGAGTTCAGGGCCCAAGCACTTGGGCCATCCTCCACTGCACTCCCGGGCCACAGCAGAGAGCTGTCCTGGAAGAGGGGCAACCAGGACAGAATCAGGCTCCCCGTCCGGGACTAGAACCCGGTGTGCTGGTGCCGCAGGTGGAGGATTAGCCTACTGAGCCTCGGCATCGGCCCAGACCTATTCTTTGAAAGATTCTCGCTTTTCAGTCTACACCTCTTCCTGGATAATCTCATTTGCCTCCATGGTTTCTTCTGCCTCGGGGACACGAACGCTCAAGTCTTTTTCCCAACATTCAGATCTGTAAAATCTGTATGATGAGTTACCTTTTGAAAAGTGCTGCTCCTTGGAGATATCAACCATCTGAAGTTCAGCTTGTCCAAGCAAAATCTGTCTCCGTGTTGTCATTTCTCTTAACAAAGCCACCACCTTCTTTCTGCCCAGCAACTTTCCTCTCAGCTGTGATTTCTGCTCTTTGTTTCTCCATCTAGTTACCCTCTCATCTCATGACTGTGCCGTCCTCCTCTCCATCCTTCCCTCAGCCACTCTCACTTGATTTGCTACCACAGACTTTTGCTCAGAGTCTTCCTATCCTGTGTTATACCTCTGCTAGGGCCCATGATTACCTTTCCAGGAAAATCAGTCAGTTCACTGATGTCTTGAGTAGAATCGGTCGAGAGTCTTATTGAGAGGTTGGCATTGTGATGGAGCAAGTAAAGCCCTGCTTTTGACTCCAGCATCCCATATGGATATTGGTTAGAGTCCCTGCCACTCTACTTCTGATCCAGCTCTCTGCTGATGTACCTAGGAAAAGCAGTAGAAGATGGCTCAAGTGTTTGGGCCCCTGCCACCCATGTGGGAGACCCAGATGAGGCTCCTGGCTCCTAGCTTCAACATGCCTCAGCTCAGGCTATTCCAGCCATCTGGAGGAGTGAACCAGCAGATGGAAGATTTCTCTTTGTCTCTTTCTCTCTCTCTCCCTCTCTCTGTAACTCTGACTTTAAATAAATAGATAAATATTTAAAAGAGAGTCTTATTATTATCTGTTTTCATTCAGTGATTTACAACACTGTATTCTAAAGATTATATATTCTAAAGATTATGGGCTTTGAATTCCTGGAGAGAGCTATTAACATCCCTAGAGAGAGACTTTGTTTCCATTACATGGTATGATGTGGCTTGTATCCAAAACCACACACTTACTGAAACCTTTCTGTTTTTCAGAATGACATTTTCCTCAGACATTACGACAAAGGGCCATGCAGGAATAAACTCGGTCACTCGAGAGCATCAGTGATGTGGAACCGAACACAGGTAATCCTGACCTTGAAGGGAGCATGAGACAAACAAGGAGCCCACCCATTCATCCTCGTCACTCTCTTCCCTTCCCATCCCTGCCTGTCTGGGATGTTCTGGGTACGATAGAGAGAAGTAATGGGGCAACTGCCAAAGTCTCTATGCAAATAACAGTGACCTACAGAATCACAGCAGACCTCTTTCCCCTTGACATTGGATGGAATGACCCCTAAATCGCTGTCAGACTTAATAATGATGCCTATCAGAGGCAGTGCTGGACAATCCCATGAGCCCCTGCTGGGACTTAGAACCCTCTGTACCTGCCATTGTGTGTTTGTGTGGTAGGTTCAAAGGGAGTCATGGTTTATTTTTATATTTATCAAAGGCCACAGTTCTTTTGAAGGAGTCAGTGCTAATATCCCAGAAATCAGTAACATCCCTGTGAGACTATAGAGGAAACTCAGGTAGAGAAAGTGCCAACAGCAATGGTTTATGAGTAGATTGAGCTTGGGACAGAGCTGGAGTTATTTGGTTTGCTCTCACCCTCGATTTTGATTTTTTTGTGTGTCTCCCTGGTTTGCATCCATTTTGGGCCAGTGCTGGGGTGCTAGTGAAAAGATTCCATAGATATAACTTTAATATGCCCCAAATGATGTCTTATTTATTCAGGCTGCTTGAATGATTTAAACAGCAGAAATTCAAGGGCTCTATTCCTGCTTCAAAGATGCCCATTTTTTGTTATGTCCTCCCTTGATGAAGAACAGGGAGAAAGGAAACAAGCTCTCTCACATCTCCTCCTCTTCTTCTTTTTGATATAAGGAAATGTTTATTGGAGCTATTTGATTGTGTCCAGGTTCAAGGCTACACAGCTGATTCCCAGGAGTCACAATTCACATGGAAAACAATGTGGTGACCTTCAAGGCACATCTCTTCCATAGGGCCACTAATCACATCATGAGGCCCCTACCCTTATAACTTAATTCATCTCCGAAGACCTTATCTCCAAAATCACACTGGGGATTTGGTTTTGGCATATGAATTTGGAGAGCACAATCCATAGCAGATGGTGCAGTTGGAATAAATACACGTGTAGGAAGATTTAACTGCTCAAACATGCTTCTCTTTTAAATTTCTAGGTGGTGGGGATTCTCGTAGGATTGGGCATCATTGCCTTGGTGACTTCACCCTTGTTACTCCTGGCCTCCCCCTGCATCATCTGTTGCGTCTGCAAGTCATGTCGGGGCAAGAAGAAAAAGCACGGCCTGTCCACAACCTAAGGATCTCTATTTATGTCCATGTGCCACAGATGTCTGGGTTATATGACACAGCACACAGCGATCAAGCCCTACGTAGTGACCTTGTCTCCTTGCCAAACTTTGGAAGTGCCTCTGTGTCCAGACCTTGAACTTGCCTGCCAGCCTTCGGCATTGACGAAGGCCAAGTCCTGGGTGCAAGTGTTCCTGTGTAACAAGAACCAGGCGCTACAGCTCAGGCTGTGTCTGTGGAGCATGTTGGGCACTTTGGGGAGATTGGGAAGAACACACATATCATTTTCTCATCTAAAGGATCCCACTGAACTGTTCAGCTTCCAGCTAATTCAAGGAGCCTGCCATTCGATGTAATAAATGAGTTGTGGTTGGTAACATATATGATAACAGAAACCCCATTCTCTTCTGTCTTGATTTGACCACCATGAGACACCTGAGGGAAGCCCGGTGTAGGAGGGGAAGGATGGACAGCAGAACGAGAATTTTCATGAGAGCTGGAAGCAGGCTGCTTATCTTAGGAGCCAATGGCTTTGTGCTACTGGCTGTGCCGTTCCCAGCGTTCCCGCAGTGACCTGGCAGAAGCACAATAGTTTTCTCCTGTCTGATCTCAGCTTCAAGCAGGAGAAACTGCTGTGCAAGAGGGTGTTGTCTTTTCGTCAGCACACACAGCATGGTCTAATTTAGGGCCTCTCGCTCAGCGAATAAGAACTTTGCTAGGACCAACGTGTCTCTTACAGCCTGGACGTGTGGTCTACAAGATTGCTTTATATGAAATGTGGATCTGGTGGTAAAGACTCTCCCTGATAGATACCAGGGGTCTTTCTCAGGCTCTGTGTTCCCAACAGATCTGAAATTAGACTTAAAAGTGTACCACGAAAATAAATGTTAAAGTCCATCTGGAATCTATATGACTTGCAGCCTATCTAGAATTTCTACCAATTGGACCTGCATGGATATACTCAATAATAAACACAAATTCATTCTATCCTGTGACTAAAATAGCTTAATGTAAATCAAGCTTAAGATATTTTGCATATTATATATGTGAATTTTGGTTGCAAGTTCATATCTTACCCAAGGGTATAGACTCAGAAATATTAATCTTTTAAAATAATACCTAGAACAATATCATAGTATATCTATTTATAAAAATATTCATTGATAATCAAGTTATTTACAGGTTTTCATACATAAGTCAGAGCAGCTCTGTTCTTGATAATTTAGTGCTGTGTGTACAGGCACTGATAAAACAACAAAAATGTTTAACAAATAAAATGAAAATGTTTTATATCTCTTAAACAGTTTTGATTTATATCACCTCATTTGTGACTTATTTTTCCCATTAGACCATTAGTCAGACTTGAATAGATGGGTGTTGAAGAGGCAAAACCTTTTTCTCCAATAACAGGATTGTATAACGGTCATTAGCATTGTGCCCGGTGCTTCATGGGAACTATACTAAATGTTAACAGGGAGCTTTGTTTGAAGCCAGGCTATCCTATCAGGAATCTTCAGGATCTATGATATTGTCTGAGATAACTGGGTAACTGGATTACTCAAATGCTGCTATCCTGTACCTGTTATTAAAGGGTGATGCTATGCCTCTGTAATGGGATGTTTCCCAAGTGAGGATATGTCTATTTGTGGAACTTCCATTCACACGTATTCATTGATATCTGATGTATGTGAACCTAGATGAGAACTCTGGGAAAACTTTTGAATGACAGCCAACCCAAATCATTTTTAATCATTTATTAGAAATTTCTCAATAATTGTCTGTTTTTAAAATTCTAAACACTTCAGAAAAAGAAATCCTTGCTTCTATCAGAGTATTTCATATTGATATACACATAAATGTAAATATATTTAAAGTGTTAATTTGTTTTGTCTTACACGTAGCCTACTGCCTCAGTATAGGTAAAAGGCGTTGATAATTGCTCAGGGGATCACAGGAACTCAACTGAAATTGAATTTTTATAACAAGAATGTCCATAGTGGCAATGTCCTCTTCTGTTAGTAAAATCTCTCTCGTGCACTAAGAATTTTTAAATGGGGACTGATTTCAAGTCACCAAAAATGCTGCATGCTCAGTGGAAGAGCTCCTAAAGTTGGATTAAAAAATGGAAGAAAATATTTGTGCTATTTCCTTGGTAAAACTGAAGGAATTTGTCTTCTCACAGAAAGATTACAACAGAATGAGCTACTTTTTTAGGCAGGGCTCAAGAGCGGGGTTTGTTTGTCAAACTGATTTGAAATAACGAGATTTGATTTTTTTCAATGTTGAAAAATGCCTGAAAAAGAGAGACTTCTTCCTTAAACAGCTGAGTGTGTGTGAGGTGTTTAGAAGCAACAGGCACAGGTTGGTAGGTTCAACACAGACATCTCTGGTGCATCAAAGGGGGTGATACAAGCCAATCTGGAGACTTTGTTTACCAAGGAGTGAGCTGACGACTTGGTTAGCAGGGGCTGGTGTTTTCCTGTTAGGTAATTGACCAGTGAAAGGGTTTGACCTCAACTCCTTCCTCTGTCTGCCAGCTTTATCCTTTCCTAGTGATTTTCTTTCTGTCTAAGAAAGAAATATGGACTTACCTAAGAATGTTAGATGTTGTGACACAGCCATTTTTTGTGTTTAGAGTAGTACAATCCATTTGAGATAGAAATTTTAAAAAAAATCCTTCACTAAAATGTAATCTGGATGAAATAACCTACCATCCAGAAAAATTACAGGATATTAATGGCATAACATTCAGCCAGTGTCCCTTCTAGGAATTCTTCTCTTGTCATTAGATAGGAGGGGAGTGAGAAGGCGTGCCATGTGGAAGCGTATGTTAGAACCTTCAGCATTCTATTTGTACCTGCTCTGGGTATTTGCTTTGGACTTGAAATCTGTACTTTGAAAGAGGCCTTTGAGAAACAAGTAGTCCACAGTGTGAATTTTCTTGGAGCCTGCATCACAAAAACCTTAGCTATCCAGGTTGGAAAATCTACATGTTTATTTGATTGTAAATCACTATTTCTTCAAACCCCAAAGTTTCTTTTAAAAATCATTCTGAACCTAAATCTGTATTACCTTTTAGCCTCCCCTACATGGTTCTTCTAGAATAGTTTTCTTTTTGTTCACGAATGGATGCCTTCATGTGTGTAGAATTATGTGTACGTGTACAGTAGCTTCAAGGATAATTTCAGAATGCCTTCAATGAATGACGTTTTATAAAGATGTCACAATTGAGATCCATAGACTGTTACATCTCATGTTGATTCATGATCCAGGAAGTTGTGTTATGTTATTAAGAAATTGCTATTGTATTATATTTTTTTTTTTCAATTTTTTTTGGGGGGGAAGATACCTGTTTTAGTCTCTCTGGCCCCAATAAATGTGAGCAGGAAATCATGTGTGTGAACCTTTGTTGTGCTGCACAATTCTAGACACTTTGAATTTTGTCCTCTAAGAATCAACCAAATTCCAAATTCAAACTGTAAATTGCAGTGCCGTCTATGGGAATAACTCTTGTTACTTCATTTCTTAAAAGAAACTGGGGCAATGCGTTTACTTGTTGCAGACTTTCTTATTGTGTGTGTGATATTCCATGCTGCCAGGGCACAGCAATTGATCGCTATCCAGAGAAATAACCAACCATACAGATCTTTGATCATTCTAATAAGAACTGCTGCCAGATGTCAAAGCCATTAGTTCTGTAAAATGAGGGTTGGATTAGATGTTCTGTAAGGCCGATCCTTTTCTTCCAGAAGTCTCTTAGAAGAATGTGTTTCCTTGGTATGATTTTAAAAGAGAAGATTTACGTTACAGTTTTAACTTGAGGTCGTTTCCATTTGATTAGTATTCAAGGCAGTACTCCCTAGAGTTGAGTGCCAGAAGTCTGGTTAACAACCAGAACTTGTGTTACAGCAAAACCAAAGACTCACTTTCCTGTACTGGTGTTGATGGCTTTTTATTGAGTGATGTATGTTTCTAAAGTGACACCTGAGTACGAAGGCTTACAACTGACTTACAATTCAAATTTAATTTTCTAATGATTCAGTTTTGAAGCAATCAAAGGATCATTTTAAAACATTTTGGGTTTGTGGTTTTTTAATTTTCTTAATCCTGTCCTCGAATGTCAACATTATTTCATTTTCAAAATGTGTTTATTGTTTGATAAACTTAAATTTGCATTCCCAAAGAAATATTGAATGAACCATTTTCTAAAGCAGTGATTTTAATCAGTACCCTCACCAGCAAACTAAGTGCAATGTAAATTATGAATATAGTGAATCTGGAGGAGAATGATAATTAAGTTTTACTGTAATTCAATTATTTTCATTTATTAGATAATATATCTGGTTTTCCCTTGGATCCTAAAAGTAATGTTCAAATGTACATCATGAGAAAGAAAGAAAATGATTTCTTCAAATAATTTGTTAATAGCACTTATGTTTTATTTGTATATTTTTATATAAATAATGTTTGAGAACAATTCCTGTGAGATGAATGGAGCAGATATTAGATCCATTCCATAGAAAAATACAAGCAATGGTTTAGTGTTCATACTATCGATGAATGTTAACCAGAAAAGGAGTTCACACCTCCTTGAAAATGCATCCATAATCTTTCATCATGAAAGCAATCATTCCAAACCTTCCTTTACCTCCAAATCTGAGTACCAAGGGAACATATGCCCCCCTCAGTTGTCTTCCTCCATGAAGGTGTATATAAGAAAACAGTTTATTATTTCAAATCATCATTTAGAGCCTGTGTTCATAATTTAGAGTAGACATTCCTAGGACGCATAGGCAACCCCTGAGGTCAGCTGCCATTGCTCTGGGGTTCAGCAAGAGAAAGGCAGGATGGAGGGATATTCACTAAAGAACAAGGCCACGTGCATTTGACTTGTTAACATTGGAACCACACTTAAAGATGATGCAGGAGAGTATTTCAAAAAGTTCATGGAAAATGGAATTAAATGTTGTTTATTTTTATGCAAAACAACTTTGAAATACTGCTTAGTTTTTCATAATATTCATTTTCCATGAACTTTTTGTTTTTTATTTTTATTTTATTTTATTTTATTTTTTTGAGACACAGAGAGCTGCCATCTTCTGACTGACTTGCTAAATGTCCACACTAGCCAGGGCTGAGCTGAGGCTGCAATCCAGGTCTCCCACAGGGATGGCAGGAGTCTAATCACTGAGTCATCACTGCCGCCTCCCAGGGCTCATCAATAGGAATCAGGAAGCTGAAGTCCAGGGCTGTGATTCAGGATTTCGACATACTAACCTCTAGCGTAAACACCATTCCTCCGTAGACTTTTTGAAGATCACTCATACACTGGGATTTCAAATGTTTGTACCAAAATAAATTTATCTTTTAATTCCATTTTCCATGAACTTTTTGAAGTGCGTTCATACTGTATTTACTCCAATGCCCAAAATTTTTGCCTCTCCCTAACAAATACAATGTGTATTTTCACAGATGCCTTTTGTTGTTTACTATCAAGACACCAAGTGATTGCTAACTCAGGTCCAAGCCCTTTCCTAATAACATTACCAACTTCTTGAATGTGTATTTGTGGCCTATCATTAAAAAAGTCAACTGATTGTTGTCTCAAAAGCCAGAAATGGGGCTCTAAATAATGAATTTCTGATGTGAGTAAAGAAGTAGTGCTTTGAATTGATCCATTTTATGCTTTTAGGATTTGCAGTGTTAGTGTCATATTTCTGTTCTGATTTTTTAATATTTTAGATCTGGAATTCAGGCTCTTCATGAGAAGAAAATTAGTCTTTCAAATGTTAGATAATTTTCTACTAGTTCCTTATTAGCTTGGCATGATTCAGGTGTGTAAATTTTGTTTTGGGGGAGTAGATGAGTGGTTAATATTAACAACATGGGACACTTTGAAGTAAGATGAACTTGAAGCCTTCGTGGAGGTAAATTGTGAGATTTCTGACTATCGGTCAGCCTGGACTTAATGTTTTGAAGCCAAGCCAACTTAACTAAAAGCAAACAATCCAATACCTCTGCCTGGTGTGCCCTGATTCCAGACTGATCCAAGGACTTTGGCACCAGAAGAACACATGAATGGGGCATGCTGAGAGCGGCTGGAAACTCTGGTGTCACCCTGGGCACAGAACAACTGTGCACTGACCTCTGACAATCAATGTGGTGTGGATTTAGGGACAGACACCCAGTGTGCAACCAGTAGGCTTCAGTTCCAGGCTTGGTTCTGTCCCTACTGAAGGTGGGACGAGCCAAGTGCAGCACAGTGTCACGTCCCCTGTGTCCCACGTTAGGCTCTGGAGGATTGAATGAAATCCAAAATGTCAAAATGCTTCTAAGAATTGTGTATTAGGAGGGTGAGAGAAGAAGGGACAACTGTGCCACGTGTGCTTGTGGCTGTGAGTGTGGGGGATGAGTTTTCAGATAGGGTTCTGAAAAGATAAGGCTGGAGAGACTGGTTATGAAACACTAATCACGGGGCTGGCACTGTGGCACAGCAGGTAAAGTCATTGCCTGCAGTGCAGGCATCCCATATGGGTGCTGGTTTGAGTCCCAGCTGCTCCACTTCTAATCCAGCTTTCTATTATGGTCTGGGAAAGGAGTGGAGGATGGCCCAGGTCCTTGGACCCCTGTATCCATGTGGGAGACCTGGAAGAAGCCCCAGGCTCCTGGTTTTGGGTAGGCCCAGCTCCAGCCGTTGTGGCCAGCTGGGGCATGAACCAGTGGATGGAAGACTCTCTCTCTGCCTCTGCTTCTCTCTCTGTGTAACTCTGACTTTCAAATAAATAAATAAATCTTTTTTTAAAAAAAGAAATACATTTCAAGTTTGTGACTGTTTGTTGAGAGAGGTATGATCTACTCCCCTCAGTGAATGTATTCTTTGCAGTTTTTAAGTAAAAATTCTTGTATTCCATCTTTTTACAGAGAAATATTTCACAAAATAATTAGTTATCTGACTTTATGCTTAGTGAAAATGAGGGATATGTGTAGAGAAAAATACCAAATGTGTATCAACATACTGATTTATGGGGGAAGGGGAGGGCTTACTATACAAGCTTGCATGCCTGTAAGATGGCTTAGGATGGAAAATACCTTCAAACCTATTGTCTTTTGCTCTTCATGCTACTAGGAAATAGAAATTGTTATGTTTATTACTAGTATATAGTAGTAGATATTACTATTACTGTTGCACACACCCTCCACTTACAGATGGGACATAAGACTTGGTCTGGGTGAACCAGTGCAAGGTGGAATGGCAGGTGGGTGGTACAAGTGAGAATCAGTCTTCCCAGGTTAAAAACCAAAGTGTTGGGGCTGGCACTGTGATGTATCAGGTAAAGCTGCCGCCTGCAGTGCCGGCATTCCATTTGGGTGCTGGTTCAAGTCCCAGCTGAGCCACTTCCGATGCAGCTCTCTGCTATGGCCTGGGCAAGCAGTAGAAGATGGCCCAAGTCTTTGGGCTCCTGCACCCAGGTGGAATACCCAGAAGAAACTCCTGGCTCCTGGCTTCAGATTGGCAAAGCTCAGGCCATTGTGGTCATCTGGGGAGTGAACCAGTGGATGGAAGACTCTCTTTTTCTCTCTTCTCTTTCTCTGCCTTTGCTTCTCTCCAACTCTACCTTTCAAATAAATAAAAAACAAAACAAACAAACAAAAACACCTAAGGTGTTGCATTGCTTTATGGCCCCCTCTGGGGCTCAGGTCTCCTAAACTCAATGGGTGTTGTCAGCATTCATTTTATTCTCACAGCTTCCATGAGGTCCCTCCATCTTCATACCTACAAGGGCTCTTCGTCTTTCTCAAAATTTAATTTCTTTGACTTCCTCTTCTGATGCATCTTTCTTATTTCCATTATTTTACATTTTAAAACGGCCATGTAAGCAAGCTGATGCTTGTCATTTTCAAAGGGAAATAGAACTTTAAAAATTCTGTAAAGGCAAATAATTTGCAGATGATTATCTTGAGAACATCAGAAACTTGTAGAAAGCTTAAAAGCAATCTCTCATTTCCTGCAGGGAACTACTGATTGAAAGTTGTGACTGAGCCTTCTACATATGGCCAAGGTGTCCACAGCAACCCTGCTTCTGGCTGTATCCCTGGACAGTCCAGATGGTCTTGACATGGGACATATTTTTCCAAATGGGCTTAGAAAATGTGATCTCATCTTTGTAAACAAACCTGTTTAGGTCTGAAGGTTGGATGGAATCTTCTGTTGGATTCAGTCACTGGCTTAAAACACAGGTTGATGTTGCCACTCACATTAGTCCAATAAAGCACATGGATTTGAGTCCATCAGTTGCTGCTTACTGGAGGCCTGCAACAAAAGTCAAGGTCATGCTCTCTTCCCGAGCATCCCCCAGTGCAGGGATACAGACCTGGGTAGATGCTTCAAATGATGATTTAAACTAGACTTACCATCCTTCTCAATAGAGATGAAGGCTGGAGGGAGATGTGAGATTTTCCTTAGTCCTCTGTGACCTTGGACAAGTTACAATTTATCCTGTATCCTTATCTAGAAATTTAGGAAGTGATTGTTTTTTAAAACAAATCTAATATGACTAAGATGGAAAAAATCTCTGGCTCCCATTTCGTGCCCTATGTACATAAGAGTAGTTAGCAAATGGGATATTCTCCTTACTAAACAAGAAACTGGAAATACTCAGAAAAAGCTAAATTATGGATAATTCCAGGAGCATGTGAAATATATTACTAATTCTCTTAAAATGAGAAAATTCAAATGGCAACAGTGGAACTTCATGGTTTAGCTACTGCTGTTGGAGGCTGAAAAAACCTATGTTGCTTGGAGAATTCCCAAGGACATATTCCTTCTAGTATTAGAAGATAGTAAAAATATCAGTACCTCAGTATTCTTATCTGAAGCACATCAAGGTCTACTCTGTGTCAATTTAAGTCGTTTGTTATTCATTGATTTTTCTCTACATTTCCATTAAATATCCCACAGTTTGTGAATTGGATTAAATTTAGAGTCCACTTGTATATATGTTAATGATAGTATACAGGGTACTGTAGACACACACATCCCATTCCCTATGCATAACAGGGTAATAAATACATATATGCGTGTGTGTGTAGTATATGTGTGAATGAGTAGGCTATAGGTAGTAGATGGATGGAAAGGCAATCTATTTGGGCACAAATAATTTTTTATTAAAGCTTTAAATAATGTATTTTATTTTCTAAAGTAGAATGCAAAACTGCTTTTGAATTTCAAAAACAGTGAATTAAGAAATAAAAATTCACAAAATGATTTTAAAACATTTTGAGGGGGCAGTGTTTGGCACCAGCACCTGTGTTGGAGTTCCTGGGTTTGAATTCTGGCTCTGCTTCTGATTTTGAGTCTCTGCTAATGCATGCCATCAGCAGGTGATGGCTCAAGAATCTGGCTCCCTGTCAACCACCTAGAAGACCTGGATTGAGTTCTCAGTTCCTGGCTTCAGCCCTGGCTATTGTTGGAGTGAACCAGCTGGTGGAAGAATCTCTGTTTCTCTGATTTTCAAAAAATAAAAAAAAATTTTTTTTGAACTAAAATGCACTTACTTTTCTATGCATTATTTGAAACCCATAATAAGCTGTTTGAGTTGTTTGCTCCCATCTGTGGCTAAATGTTCATACATAGACTTGTAACATTTGAGCAAGGTTAAGGGTCACACTAAACCCATTCCTAGGATTTCCATCTGATCTCACAAGTGTTCCGCAACCATGAAAGTAAAATGAAGATTTCAAAACAATCTTCAGACATAATTTCTGTTAACTATTTTAATGGAAAAAAAAAGTGTGGAATACATCTTACAGTGGGTATGATGGAAAAAATGGAAATGATTGTGTTATTTTCCCATTCCGTATCTCACACATTTCCACATAAATATCCTTAGCTGATAGACTTTAATTTACTGCTGGAGGCAGCAGAAGATGACCTGGAAGCATTGTCTCAAGCAACTACTGCCAGCGTGCACACAGACCAACACCTGGCAAAGGGCTTATAGGAAGATTTTTTTTCCTTGGTGAGAACAGGACAAAGAGAATTCGGGGTGGTGGGGTGGGAAGAGGGTGGAGGGCGGCAACTACCCCTGCTGCCCCTGGTAAGAGGGAAGAGGGGGGGATGTATTACTGATTTGCTTATTAATAATCCAAAATATTAATAAGCTGTGTGGGCTCTTGCCACCTATTCAGAGAAGAATTCTGAACACTGGCACAAATAGACCAGGCAGCATGATAAGTTTTTAAGGTTTTTATTCAGTGAGAGAAATGCATAGGAGAGTGAGGGCTCTATTGAAAAGAGAAAGGGAAATCTGGATTCCTGCAGAGCAGAGACTAGGCCAGGAGCCAGCCACGTGGAGGAAGCATGCATGCCCAAAGGCCACGTGCCCTGAAGGCATGGGGCAGCAAGGGGATCAAAGGCAGAGAGGGAAAATAAGGGCAAAGGGAAAAAAGGGCCAGGCCCACCATGTTCAAGCCTTTAATCCATTTCCAAAAGGGAGTGGTTAATTAGTCTGTTTGGCAGGTGGGTGCACAGGTGTGCTCAGGTAGGGGCATGAGATCACACAGGGGGCGTGGTGTGATCCAGCTCACAAACTTAATTGAATTTTATCCTATATGCCTGCCTACAGCAGAGTGAGCCAAGGGCTGTGTCCCTAAGAACTCGACATCTCCTTTTTCATTTTTTAATTTTTGTTTTTACAATTCATTTAAAAGCTGTAATTTCTATATTATTTTGATTTCATTGGAAAGAGAACATTTTAAATGACTGAAAAGTAATTTCTTAAAGATGCTTCGTCTTTATCTTGTATCTGCCGGTGATTCCAGTGTACCCTTGTGGTGCACAGACACTTGTATGAGAAGTGATGATTTGGGGTAGGTATTGTGACCCAGTGGGTTAAGTTGTTGTTTAGGAAGCCAGAATCCTGTATTAGGGTGCTGTTTCAAGCCCTGCCTGCTCAGCTTCTGATTGAGCCTCTTGGTAATGCATGTACGAGGCAGCAGATAATGGTTCCCGTGGTTGAGTTCCTGCCACCCATGCGGGAGATATCAATAGAGTTCCTGGCTCCGTTAGGTAGGAGGTCAGAAATTAGTCTGTGTGTGTGTGAGAGGAAACTGCACAAACTCACTTTGGAAGCAGTCCGGCGTCTACACTTCAAAATCCTGCCCAGACCCTGATAACCTTCTAGGTGGTCCCAGCCCTTCCCCCAAGGAAAGCTCCAGAATTCTCTCTTCAGGACCAAATGGGTGATCCGGCCTGGTAACACTGAGCAATAAAACTTTACATTCTTCCTCCAGGGCAGGCACCCTAGGCCCAGCACCAGGTGGGCTCCCCAGCCTAATTACAAACCAGGGAAGGAATTTTCTAATTTACACTCAGCAAACCCTTTGTCCTGGAGGAGAAAGGGGAGGAGGTAAAGAGAAATGGCAGGAACCAACTGGACTCTTCCCTTATAAGCCTTGGGCTGAACAAAAACCCCATGCACTTAGCTCTCTCAGCTCTCCTCTGAGCTGCCTGCCTGTCCTGCCAGGTGTATTGTCTCCATTCAATCATGTAACCTTGCTTTCCCCGGCTCAGTGACTGAGCACTCTCTCTCTCCCTTCTGACTGACAGATGCCCTGTTCCCAATAAAACCTTGCTACTTTGCTCTCTGTCTCACTCCTGAATTCTTTCTTACACAAAGACAAGAACCCCACGGCTTCTTTACAGTGACAGCTCCTGGTTTCCACCTGGCCCAACCCTGGCTGTTGCAGGCATTTGGGGAGTGAACCAGTAGATGGAAATCTCTCTCTCTCTGTCATTCTGACTTTTAAATCCATCAATCTTAAATAAGAGACAGAAAAGCAGGGGCCTGTAGCTAAACTCAGCTGAAGAAAATAAGTCTATTGATTACCATTCTAACCACTAAGCACTGATCTGTACCTTCTTTGTACATACAATTGTGTGGTAATTAGTTGCCTCAAGCAGCTTAGTCTGGTTTAGGAAATAAGAACACATTGGTGGACAGAAGATGAATAACACTGTTAGGCCATGCCAGGAAGATGCCAGGGGCCGTGAGAAGGCATAGGAGGAAGGACACAGTTGAAACTTCGGATTAGGAATTCATGGTGGTTTGGCACTGGGCCATGTCCCTGACATACTGATAGGAATATGATCAGCAAGGGCCTTACAGACACCTTGCACGATGAGAGCAAGGAGGTTTGGAAAGTGATGCAATTTAGCTGAAATGAATAGAAATAGATCACTTGTCACACAGAGGAGAGTGAGGAAAGGATGAAGAGAAAGAAGGCCACGAGTGCCAGGCTCCTGCCCTCATTCTGTGCTGGGAGCCATTGCAGGGTTCTGAGCTTCAAGGGTGACATGGGCAAAGCTGCATTTTAGCAGGTTCGTCTTAAAGCAGTATGTCTGCTGAATTGTGTATGTGTATGTGTGTGGGGGGAGGGGAGTGCTATAAATAGCAGGGCCAGAGTACTACTTCCAAAGTACAAGCATCATTTCATGAGGACTTGGGCCAGAGTGGTGTCTCAGGGAATGGGAAAAAAACAAAAGAAGCAAATGAGAGAGATGTTACATACAACAAAGAAAACACAACAAAACCATGACATTTTGGTATTTGGGGAACTATGTCATCTACAGAATAGTACCTTTTAAAAATTTTCCATTATGGCCGGCGCCGTGGCTCACTAGGCTCCTGTGGTGCTGGCACCCCCCGGTTCTAGTCCCGGTCGGGGTGCCGGATTCTGTTCCAGTTGTCCCTCTTCCAGTCCAGCTCTCTGCTGTGGCCTGGGAGTGCAGTGGAGGATGGCCCAAGTGCTTGGGCCCTGCACCCGCCTGGGAGACCAGGAGAAGTACTTGGCTCCTGGCTTCGGATCAGCGCAGTGTGGCGGCTGCAGCGGGCTTTGGAGGGTGAACCAATGGAAGGAAGACCTTTCTCTCTGTCTATCTAACTCTGTCAAATAAAAAAAAAATTTCCATTATGATGTTGTTTTCTTACTTGAACATGTTACTGAATTGAAACAACCTTTACACAATTGCTATCAATCTTCACCCAGAGGCTGCTTAGAATAGGTTTTGCTAATGTGAGGATTACTCACAGGACTCACCCTGAAATCATTTTTGGAACAAGGCAGGGAATAAATAAAATTACTCATAGGGCATGATGAAGGAGCAGCCAGATTGAAAGCATAAAAGAGAGTGGGAGCTGCAGTTCTACTTGGTTTTAGAAGTTCAGCTGATTCTTATGAAAGCAGGGGCAGTGGAGAATTTCTTGCATTCATGAATTAATTCACGTTCAAGAAGTGGGTTCAACCCAACTACCCTCTCTTTTAGGGAAAAGCCAGAAACACTGAATACTAGTTTGACAAAGGCCGGAAATGGAGTTCTGAAACCACTCTGAGGAAGTTAATTGACCATGTTGTTTTCATTTACTTGGAAAGGAATTCCCTTTGAAAGTGTGTGAGGTGTGTCTTTTCCCTTAAGGCCACACTGGGGGCTGTAAGATGAACTGCTGTCATCTGACTTCCACACTTCCTCCTTGAATGCAAAGAACCAGGGTTTGCAGGAATCCCGCTTAACTCAACCGTTCTGTAATTGATGATGAGCTCATCTTTATTGGAATATTCTTTTGCCCTAGGCCGTGGAAACCATTTGCACATCTGACAGAGTAGCTGTTGAGCTCTGCTTAATGTGGTTGAACACAGAGAACAGGATGAGAGGAGAGGAACGCTGTGTTCTGGCTAAATTGGCCTTCTGTTAATCAATATCCATTATTTTAGGAGAGAAGAAAAAAAGAAAGCTGCATTTAAGCATCAGAGACCAGCATGGCTTTCACTGTCACAAATAGTGTAAAACAATGTTGAGTCTCCCCAGGGTTATTGTTTTATTTATTCTTTGTAAGATTTATTTATTTATTTGAAAGTCAAAATTGCAGTGAGAAAATGTCAGAGTTACAGAGACAATGTGCGTGCAGAGAGAGAGAGAGAGAGAGAGCTCTCCATCTGCTGGTTCACTTCCTGGGGGTCCCAATGGCCAGGGCTCTTTCAGGCTAAAGCCTGGAGCCAGAAGCTTCATCTGGGTCTCCCATAGGAGTGGCAGGAGCGCAGACACTTGGGCTTTCCTCCATTGCTTCTCCCAGGCCACTATCAGTGAGTTGGGTTGGAAGTGGAGGAGCAGGGACATGAATAGGCACCTATATGGGATGCTGGTGTTGCAGGTGAGGGCTTTACCCACTCAGCCACAACACCGGACCTTCCCCAGGGTTGTTGTATGCAGACCAGCTCATGCTCAGGAAAGCAGAGTAAAGCTGGGAGAAATGCTTAGGCAGTTAGTTACCCTAGGCTGTCCCATAGGGACTGGCAGATACAAATACTCCTCGGGCAACTCTGGCAATATGTCTGTTGTACTGAGAAGGTGAACATTCTAGAATTGAGTGACATAAAGTCTTCTCTAATTTTAATTTTTATTAATTTTTCTCCCCCTGCTTTTTTCTTTTTAAGTTTATTTATTTATTTTCATCTATTTGAAAGGTACAGCAAGAGAGAAAGAGATCTTCCATCTACAGTTCACCCCCCAAATACTAGCAATAACCAGGCAGAAGCCAGCATTCCAGAACTCTAGCTGGGTCTCCCACATGGGTGCCAGGGGTCAAGTTCTTATGCCATCACCTGCTGCCTACCAAGAAGCATTAGCAGGATGGATTGGAAGAGGAGCAGCCAGGACTTGAACTATACTCTGATGTGGAATGTGGGGTTCTAACAGTGGTTTCACTTGCTGCGGCACAACACCTATACATCCACTTTTAATTGCTTCTTTTTAACCTGTCCGCAGCTCAACATGGCTAATGCGATATGTCAGAGTATGGGGAATAATCACACTGAATCATGATAGGCTTTTCAGTATAATTTATTATTCAATATTCAATACCGCAATATATATATTCAATGCACACATCTAACGGTCAATACCACTCAATATGACATTAGTCCACAAGTCATAACACACATCTAGGAGTAAGGCAACTTCTAAAAATATCCAGAAATAGTAATAAGTATAACACATACAAAACATAAAAAGCATAATCAATCTAAGCACTCATGGCTAGGGATGTAATATGAATGCTGCGTTCTCAAGGTTCATATCACTATCACGAAAAGTCAAAGTCCAAAGTCTCTGTTACTACTTGGAGAGACAGATCTCAGAACAGTCACTTTTGGGCAGGAGTCGTGGGATGACTGGCAATCTGGGCAGTAGGCTCAAAATTCCAAGACGAACAGCAAGGTGAAAGGTTGGAGAGGTCACTTGATGAGAGGTTGGCTCCAATGGAGTGGTGAGCAGAGCTTCAGTCAGTGGAGACTCTGGCAGAGTTGCACTTGACTGAGCCCTGGTCCCCGAGGGGATGCAGAGCAGTTGTGAGGCTTCCTTTTTCTACCCCCCTGGGGTAGGTGGGTGGTGCATGTGCCCTGGGGAGTCACCAGTCACAAGCTCATCTTTTTAGGTGTCACCGACCAGATGTTGGTGTCTGGGTGTGACCAATGGTGTGTTAGGGGTCTTCTGGGCGTGGCCAATCGTGGTGCAGTAGTGAAGGTGAAGTAATGCAGTAGCCAGCTGGTTGGATGCTTCTTGTGATGTAATGTCCCCCAGTCCTTATCAGGCTCACCACCTGTGTCTGTCCTGGCAGATGGTCTGGGCAGTTCCTGGTGCTTAGTGGCCTTAGCTTAAGTTATTCCATTTTGGTTTTGCTTTTTCTCTTTCTTTTTGAGTTAGGGGTGCTCTGTAACGCTTTTGGGACTCCTGTGGGATTCCCTACATAACCTCTTGGGCTTAATGTGTCATATAGTTGCATTCTTTTTTAAATTATAAAACATTTAAAACCATGAATTTTTTTAACATATACCTTTGATAGCCTCCAGTACATTTTAATAATGTCATTGTATTTTCTATAAAATAGTCATATTGATTTTTTCTCTCATTCAGTAATGATTTCATTAGACAAAGTTTGATTTTTCAAGTATATTTTGTTTTTTTCTTAGAAAGATAACAATTTCTAATTTTTTTGCATCAAGATCTTATTGTTTATATAAATTCTGGTTTGGGGAGATTACTGATAACTTTTTGGTGGAAAAAGTTAGGAAATATTTCATAAATGTTTTTTGTCTGCAGAATAAAACACTTGGAATATAAACAAATCTTGCTATTAATTCTATTACTATTTTAATTACTTGATGTACATGGGAGGAAAGTGTTAAGGCTATCCCTGTGTTCTCAATTTTATTATTTTATTCATATTTCTAGTATTTCTTGCTTATGTGTTTTAAAATTATTTTATTTCAATCCAAATAACATTCACATTTAAACACATTGCTACTGTATTTTGTTAAATGTTTATTTATTTATTTGAAAGTCAGCGTTACACAGAGAGAAGAGGTAGAGAGAGAGAGGTCTTCCATCCACTGGTTCACTCCACAATTAGCCGCAACGGCTGGAGCTGCGCCGATTCAAAGCCAGGAGCCAGGAGCTTCTTTCAGGTCTCCCACGCGGGTGCAGGAATCCAAGCACTTGGGCCATCTTCCACTGCTTTCCCAGGCCATAGCAGAGAGCTGGATCAGAAGTGGAGCAGCTAGGACTAGAACTGGAGCCCATATGGGATGCTGGCGCTTTAGGCCAGGACATTAAACCACTGTGCCACAGCACCGGCCCCGCCACTGTATTTTGTTAATATAAGTTTTCAATGCTGCCAGGTATAAAATAAGAGTTTCTGGTCTATCTTTAGTTGATTCCCAGGTATTCATTTTAAAATATTTTGGTTTCGGGGATGACACTGTGGCGCAGTGGGTTAAAGCCCTGGCCTGAGGTGCTGGCATCCCATGTGGGCGCCAGTTCTGGTCCCGGCTGCTCCTCTTCCGATCCAGCTCTCTGCTGTGGAAAGTGGTGGAGTCCTTGGGCCCCTGCACTCGTGTGGAAGACCCGGAAGAAGCTCCTGGCTCCTGCTTTGGATTGATGTAGCTCCAGCCGTTGTGACTACCTGGGGAGTGAACTAGTGGATGGAAGACCTCTCTCTCTTTGTCTCTACCTCTCACTGTAACTCTGCCTTTCAAATAAATAAAATAAATCTTTAAAAAAATGTTTGGTTTCATCTGGTGGTATCTCTGTATATCTAAGTAGTATGAAAACATCACAAAATCTTGTTTGAGAAATTCATTTTTATATAACCACAGTATCAGTGGATTTCCTACCTCTAGTTTCAAGAATTTAACTCAGATATACAATCTCTCTCTTGTCCTCCCACCCTATCTCCTGCCAATATTGTTACATAATTTCTTTCAATTCCTTTCTTGGCCACCCTGTCAATGTTTATCATCAACCTACCTATCTATAAAATTTATTTATTTGTAAAGCAGAGTGACAGAAAGGGAAGAAACGGGGGGAGAGAGAGAGAAAGAGAGAGAGAGAGAGAGAGAGAGAGAGAGCGAGCACAATCTTCCATCTCCTGGTTCCCTCCTCAAATGGCCACAATGGTCCTGGCCAAAGCCAGGAGCCAGGAACTCCAGCTGGGTCTTCCATGTGGATGGCAGGGGTTAAAGTACTTGGACAGGCAAGTTAGCAGGGTGCTGGGTCAGAGGTAGAGCAGCCAGGACTTGAACCAGAACTCATTTGGGATGCTGAATGGCAGGCAGTGTCTTTAACTTCTGCCCTGGATTTCAGGTTTTCTGACTCTCTAGATTTTCTGTTCTTTTTTTCAAGGAAGTTCAGTAGGTAATGTGATCTAGTGTGGAGTAACATATATGTTAAAAGCGGCATTGTGACATGGAGGATTTCAGTGATGGAAAAATGGAAGTGGGAGATCTGTAGTTGGCAACTTGGTTTAAAGGGGACTTTTTAAATAACAAATACAAGGGCCAACACATTGGTGTTTTAGATTAGGGGATATGATGCCCTTAAAAAACAAACAGTTACATACATGTTGAAAGAACCAATGTATGGGGGCTGTCACTATGGCGTAGTGGGTAAAGCCACCGCCTGCAGTGCCGGCATTCTATATGGGCACCAGTTCAAGTCCTCACTGTTCCACTTCTGATCTAGCTCTCTGCTATGACCTGGGAAAGCAGTAGAAGATGGCCCAAGTCCTTGGTTCTGTGCACCCTCATGGCTGACCCAGAAGAAGCTCCTGGCTCCTGGCTCCTGGTTTTGTATCAGCGCAGCTCTGGCTGTTGTGGCCAATTGGAGAGTGAACCAGTGGATGGAAGACCTCTCTCTCTCTCTGCCTCTCCTTTTCACTCTGTGTAACTCTTTCAAATAAATAAATAAATCTTACAAAAGAAAAAGTTATAAAAAAAGAACCAGTGTAACCAAAGAGCAATTCTATGACGATCAATGATGAATAATGAAAGCTCTTTCCAGAAATAGTTACCCAACCAAGGTAACAGAACTATAAAGTTAACCCAAAGCTTCTCTCTGGGTACAACTCTTTGGTAATGTATATGCTTCCAGGAAGAGTGGGCATTTTGGCTGCTAACCATGATGTATAGTCTGAAGAATTTGTGATTGCTATGTAATTTTCTTTTCTCCATACTAATGATAATAATAGTAATGGGCAATAATTTAATGTCCAGGGGCTTCACTACTCCAAATAGTATTTGCAATCATTTACAAGGTGTAACTTATCATCATTTTATTTATTTTTTCTTTATTTATTTGACAGATAGAGTTAGACAGTGAGAGGGAGAGACAGAGAAAGGTCTTCCTTCTGCTGGTTCACTTCCCAAATGGCTGCCACGGCTGGCACTGCACTGATCTGAAGCCAGGAGCCAAGTGCTTCCTCCTGGTGTCCCATGTGGGTGCAGGGGCCTAAGCACTTGGGCCATCCTCCACTGCCCTCTCGGGCCACAGCAGAGAGCTGGACTGGAAGAGGAGCAACCAGGACTAGAACCCAGCACCCATATGGGATGCCAGTGCCACAGGCGGAGGATTAGCCAAGTGAGCCACAGCGCCAGCCCTCATCAGCATTTTAAATGAGAAAACTTAGTTTTACAAAGTTTAGATGACTTGATGTGGTAAAAATGATCCCGAGAATAAATTCTGTAAAGGTATCACAGCTCTCTTGTTCACTTGATATCCCTGGTGGTTAAATAATAGGTCCTCAACAAATATTTGACCAAATGAATGATTCTTACATGTGAATGCTCTCCACTACCTTCTTTTTTATCATTTCATATTAAGATTAGTTAAGAGTTTAGATCCTGAGCGCGGTGCGCCAGCCTCAGCGGGCTGGCCGCAGTGGCCATTGGAGGGTGAACGAACGGAAAAGGAAGACCTTTCTCTCTGTCTCTCTCTCACTGTCCACTCTGCCTGTCAAAAAAAAAAAAAAAGAGTTTAGATCCTGGCCTTCCTACTTCTTGTATAGCAGTTATTCCAAGGGATTCTATGAGTAGGAAGACGTGTTCTGGGATGAGCTGGAGGTCTGTGTACAAAGGGTAGTTGGCAATGCTCAAGAGGAACACTTATTCTTTACATTCTTGTGGCTAGGTATTTCTGAATAATGTTGAAATTAGAAAGAAGCATTTTGTTGGCTTTTTAGTAAAAGGAGAAATTTTATTTTGTTTTGCAAATTTTGGATTTAAAAGTGTTTTCAGGGGCCGGAAATGTGGTTATAGCAGGTAAAACCATCACTTGGAATGCCGGCATCACATTTCCTGTCCTGGATGCTCGACTTTGGATCTGACTCCCTGCTAATGGCCTGGGAAAAGAAGCAGAGGATGGCCCTAGAGTTTGGGTCCCTGTCACCAATGTGGGAGACCCAGATGAAGTTCCTGGCTCCTGGTTTCAGGCTGGTGCAGAGCTGGCTGTTGTAGCTACATAGGGAAGTGAGTCAGTGGATGGAAGATTCTCTGTCTTTCTCTGTAACTCTGAATTCAATAATAAATAAATAAATCTTTTTAAAAAAGTGTTTTCAGGCATAAATAAGTTGGTCTTTCCTTCTGACCACTCAAACTGCCAGCTGCCCTGGGTATTTTTGCTTGTTCCTTCATGCTTGTATCTCAATCAGCCAAAACAGTATTTTGGGAGGTTTTTCTCTAAATCAGCTAGCAAGCGTTTACCTGTTTCTAAGCAAAACTCATAGACCCTCCTGTCGAATTTTGGTGATCAGAGCTGCGTAGCTACCTGATCGTGGCTTGCCTCGATCCATGGTGTGTATGACACTATATTTTTTGGCTGCTCCAAAGCAGACAGCCAATTAGATCCAAATGTGTCAGACAGACTTGGAGAGGGGACTCGTGGCCAAGTTTCCATTAGCGGTTACTACAGATCTCAGCCTGCAGCATTCTGTTCACTTAGAAATAGGATCCTATTCTCATCTTTAATCTTCGAGTTGAGAATGAAGGTGGGGGGGGCAGATCCTAATTAAGCCTCCTTGTATTTCTCAGCTATTAACTTTTGTTTCCCCTCTGACACAGGAAAGACTCAGCATTTTGAAGAGGTGGTGACCCTCTTGTTCAGATGGGGACATGTTTTTTACTTTCTCAGGATGAAGGGAAAAGGAAAGAGAGCCACAATTACTGAATAGCAGCTTTGTACCTGCAACTGTGTTAGACGCTTTCAATGTGCCCTTGTCCCATTCATAGACAAATTCTAGAAAACAGGGGATATTTAGTGTAAGGTTGAAGACACTGTAGTTCAGAGGAGGAAAAAGTACATTATTCTGTATTGTTCACATCATATATGGCAAAACAAGTTCAAACAGGCATCTGTTGGATTCAGCAGCCGAAATTATTTCCACTCCCCTATGCAAAAGGAAGTGATTGTGGTGCATAACACAGTGAGCAATTGTGATTATGGAGTTAATCCCTCCTGTGCCAGAAAGTTGTATGAAAACCTGAAGTGCACAATGGAAATGAGAATCAAACCAGTCTGCATATTTTAAGACTAGAAACTTACCTATGACTCACTGAAGTCCAACATAGAAAAAATAACACCAAAGACCTGACTTTTAGATTTCAACTTTTGCATTAATACTTAGAAGTGGACTGATGTTTATTTTTTCTTTCTTAGTGCTGGATTGTAAGTTTCTTAATATCAGAGCCTACTTCTGAGGATCAAACTGTGCTAAAGGAAAGCAAATGTCTCTTCCTTGTCACAAGTCAGTGTCTGCTCTTGGTTTTCATCAACACCAGTGGGGGTGGTTTACCGCCATCTTTCTTTTTTTCTTTTAAAAGATTTATTTATTTGGAATGCGGAGTTACAGAGAAAGAGAGGGAGAGGGAGAGACCTTCTATCTGCTGGTTTATTCCACAAATGGCTGTGACCTTCAGGGTTGGGCCAGGCTGCAACCAGGAGCCTGGAGCTCCATCAGGGTCTCCCAGGTGGGTGGCAAGGGCCCAGTTATATGCCAGTGCTTTCCCAGGCACATTATCAGGCAGCTGGATTGGAAGCAGACCTGCTGCTGCTCAAATTTGAGAAGCTGGAATCACAGGCAGCAGCTTAACCAACTGTGCCACAACTCCAGCCCCTACCTTTGCCTTTCAGGGAGGTTTGTTGTAACCAGAAGTTTTAGTTGTGATGAACAGCCTGGGGTAGAGGTTGGTAAACTTTCTGTGAATTGTCAGATAGTAAATCCTTTTTTTTTTTTAAAGATTTATTTATTTATTTGAAAGGCAGAGTTACAGAGAGGCAGAGAGAGAGAGAGAGAGAGAAAGAGAGAGAACCAAATGTCTGCAACAACCAGAGCTGGGCTCTAATCCGAAGCCAGGAACTTCCTCTGGGTCTCTCACATGGGTGCAGGGGCCCAAGGGCTTGGGCCATCTTCCACTGCTTTCCCGGGCCATAGCAGAGAGCTGGTTCCGAAGGTAAAGCATCTGGCTTTACCTGCTACACCACAGCACCAGCCCCCAAGATAGTAAGTATTTTAAACTTTGTGGGCTACTGAATTTTGCTGTTGTAGTGTGAAGGCAGGCATAGGCAGTATGTAAATAAATGAGTGCAGTTGTACCCAATAAAACTTTATTTATAAAAACAAGGGGCAGGCCAGATTTGGCCTGTGTGCTGTAGTTTGCCAAACTTTGGCCTAGATGATGTCTCAGATTTTTCTATGCATATGACACTCATTGATAAGCACATACTAAGTGTACAATACATTTTACAAAATGACTGGATGCATATATGAAGGAACGGCAAAATAATGCCCAAGCTATCAACTGTGCTATAAATTAAGAAAGGAGTTCATAGGAATAGATCCAATTTATAGATAGAAGACTAAAATATGACAAACTAAGGCCCTAAGAATTTACAGGCAAATTTTCATGTAAATTTAAGCTGCCAGATTCTATTCTGTGCTGCATTTACTGAGCTTTCATGGTTCATGCAAGTTTATATAATTTTAGCAATTATTCCAAGAAAAGCTTCTTCTTTCAAAGAAAATAATATTGATTTCTGATGCACCAGATAAGGTTCTCTGTGTTGCAAGAAATACAAAACCCAATTCAAACAGGCCTTAATGATACAGGAAATTTGTTGGAAATTATGAAACAGCAAAGTCTGGATACAGAGTAAGGTCCAGGCAAGCGTGACTGTCGCTCAGATTTAGCAACAATACAAGTGCCCTTTACCTCCTTGTTTATTTTGACAGGCAGAGTGGACAGTGAGAGAGAGAGAGAGAGAGAGAGAAAGGTCTTCCTTCTGTTGGTTTACCCCCAAAATGGTAGGTACGGCCGGCATACTGCACTGATCTGAAGCCAGGAACCAGGTGCTTCTCCTGGTCTCCCAGGCGGGTGCAGGGCCCAAACACTTGGGCCATCCTCCACTGCACTCCCGGGCCACAGCAGAGAGCTGGACTAGAAAGAGGGGCAACTGGGACAGAATCCGGCGCCCCTACCGGGACTAGAACCCAGGGTGCTGTCGCTGCAGGTGGAGGATTAGCCTAGTGAGCCGCGTCCCCAGCCTTTACCTCCTTGTTTTGCCTGTGCATTGTCAGTCCCCACCTTATGGTTTTCTTGTTTGGGGATGGTGAAGCAGGAACACAAACTCCTCCTTTTACTTCTGCTGAGTGTGGCCAGTTAAAGCAATGGAGCACAGATAGAAGTGGGGGGTATGGGCCAGCCGCACCATGCTGGCTGCAGCGGCCATTGGAGGGCGAACCAACGGCAAAGGAAGACCTTTCTCTCTGTCTCTCTCCCTATCCACTCTGCCTGTCAAAAAAAAAAAAAAAAAGTGGGGGGTAGGATGGAGTTCTGTAAGTCAGTGGAGTATTTGCCAGGCTTGGAAACTGGGAACAAACCTGAGAGCAGGTACACTCTGGAGAGAGGAACATCTTTAGAGGTGGTAAGAGCCTAGCAGATGGACAGTTAGGGAAGGACCATGTGCCGAAGTCAGCTGAGGGTTATCAGCTTTTCTCTCTAAGATGAACAGAAAAATTGCCGAAAATTCTGAACAAACAAGCGATGGACTTAAATGTTAGAAAAATTATCCTAACAGTTTTGTGGAAAAAGATTCAAGGAGAAAAGCAACGAACCTGGTACAGTTATCTGGATGTGGCATGGTGACAGCAGGTGTGGAGTCACTGAGAGAGAGAGAGAGAGTGAACTCACTGGGTGTGGGGTAAGTGAAGCAGCCAGGATGGCTCCTGGGCTTGGCAGCTGGGTGTCTGGAGAGGCCATCAACCATGAAGGTTAAACAAACACATTCTTTGCCTTTGCTTTTGAGGGCACTCACATGGCAGTCTGGGGGATTCTTGTTATTTTTGGATGTGGATGATGAGAACCCAAATAAAGGTGACTGCTCCCCAGATGGTATCCTCCTTGCTCAAGCCAGGATGGTGTCTACAAAGAGGTCTGTTAGTGGTTTACACTGATGGTTTCTGAGAAGGGAAGAACCCTGGCCAGACTGAATTCAGAGGCAAGCACAAAGCCCCTGGGCTACACAACCTTTTGGAATACCACTGTGGAGGGCACTGTCTTCCCTGCCTCATCTCCTTGGGCTTCTTTCTTTAACGGAACATACTCTAAATGTCAAAGTCACTGTCAGCCCTGAAGGGGAGCATTGCCTCTGTTTTGCTTTTGTAAAGATCCTGGCAGGGGAAATCACCATATGCAAATGCCTGGAGGTGTCCTGGCTGTAGTGAGGGCCCAGAGTGCTGTGTCCATCTGTGAGTTAGCCAAGCCCACAAAGAGCATTTGCCAAAAGCTGCCCAGGGAAGAAAGAATTGGAAAGAGCTTCACCATTGTTCAGGCCGTGGGAACATATGTCAGCAACATTGTTCCAGCCACTGCAAAAAGGCTCCCAGCCTGCTTCCCCAGGCAGCATCGTGCATGAAATTGGTGGCTGTAGCAGCTGCTGGTCCAGCTTGCATGTGACCATGGGAAGAGTGCATGGAAGCTCAGAGATAGCAACCTGGGAGTGACGGCATTGTGGGTGCTCCGTCTCCTCCACAGCATCTCAGCAGCCTCCAAAGGCCCGAATGGGAAGAACTGTGGTGGGAGGCAAATGGAACATATGATTTAATAAAGAGAGGTGCTTTAGTTAGAAAATGCTTAGGGATTATGTTAAAAAGCATTTTAAATTGAAATGCAGTGTCCTTCTTAAAGATCCAGGGAGTCTATGAAAGCACAAGCCTGAGTTGCATTTTGGGTGAAGCCAGTCCCCAAGTCACAGCTGAATAGGTTAGTACAGCTTTAGGCAAATGGGTAGACATGGCAGACACAGAGAGAGGGAATCCAGCTATGAACAGCAGAGGAGGCTTCAGTCTTCCCTCCAGTTTCCTGTCTTCTCTGGATTTTTCTTCCTTTCTGTTCTAGTAAAATGTTCTTTCCTGATGCTGTAGCAAAGAAAAAAGTCCCTGGGGCTTGGTTTCAGGCACACATAAGCAACTGAATAAAGAGAATCCTCCTCAAATAAGCCTGCAGCTCATGGTGAAGATTCACTGTGGGCCAGGCATTGTGTGGAAGAAGGCCAGGGAGAGTGTTAGCCAGCAAGACACAGTCCGTGCTGTCCAGGTGCCTATGGCCATGGCCGCAGAGGGAATGGGCATCTTTCAATAACCTCGACACAAACCGGACTGTACTAAGTGCTCTCGGACAGGTATGAGGAAGATAGCAATTTAGGCACAAGTGTCCCGACCAGGGATTGTTTCAAGATAGAACTGACCTGGAGAGAGCCAGCAGGAAGACAGGGATGGTGAGAGATAAAGGAGGAATCAGTGTTCTGTGAAGGACTGTCAGGAAGGTGGGTGACCCAGCAGACAGCCACCTAGAACTAGTCTGCTTCTCTCAGGGTGCTGGAATGTGGGCCAGTTGCTGGGATTTAGTAGACAAGTTTAACACCTGGCTGAACCTAAGCAGGTTGAACCAACCTGGCTGCTTCTCACCAGGGGTGAAAACAGGTATCCACAGAAACAGACAAAACACAAAGGCCTCTGACCTTTCATAGTTAAATGTCTAAGCCAGGAAAGGAAAGGAGGGGAGTTTTTTCCTGGTCTGTTTCTTTAGTTAATATTTATTGAGCCCCTCCTGGGCCCCTTGGAAACCCCCGGTCACAAGGAATGTGCAGTCAGATGGAGGAGATACAGAAGATGTTTTTATTGCTTAAATTATAAAACTGGTGTTTTCCAGAGGCCCTTAAGGTATTGAAGTAATTTGTCAATTAAAGTGTTTCTCTGAGGTCTCCATTCTGTACAAGCTAAAGAACAGGCCTTTATGAGCCCTTGTTTGATATGCTTTTTGGAGACACATTTCTGAGAACTCGAGTATATTATACACTCATTCTGACTCAATGACTGCCTCTGGAGATGATGGAGTTGGAGCCTTAGTAATCGGGGTCAATAACCCCCCCCCAAGAAAAGGGAGGAGATGCAGAGGTAATCAATCCTACAAGCCCTACAGAAGGGTAGGATGGAGTGTGAATGGGGGAGGAAGTTACATTTATTGAATAAACTTATCTATCAGGCATGAGACTTCATACGTATTTTAATATTTTAAAAATTTTAACATTTTAATCTTCAAGACATCTTGAATGAGATCAGTTGCACCTCTATATGATGATGAAGAAATTGATACTCAGAGAGGCTGAGCAGTGACGTAGCCACGGTTCAGAGGCTGCAGTCCTGCGGTGCAGCTCCTGGAGAGGACTTCTGTATCAGAAAACAAACAATGCTGTTCTTTCAGGGCGCTAATACCAGGAAAGGGGAAAGTGCAAACAGTGTTAACCCCCAGTAACCTTGCTGCTGCTAGGGCAAAACTTTTCAAATAAGCTTTATAGGAAGACCCAGCACAGATTTATATGTGCGTAAAATTCCAAAGTTTCATGGAACAATTCTTAGATTTGCTAAGTGGGACTTCTGTTGAAGTCCCTAGACTTCTTTTGAAGTAATATGCTTATTAAATTGAAAAACACTACTGATCCTGACCCCACAAACTGGGGGTGGCCTGCATTATGAAAGCTCTCTTAGTGTCTAATAAAATGAAGATTTATTTGGAGTTTTGGAGAAAAGAATCTGAACATTTCTTTTGCTTATACTCCCAGTGTCACCCTTTTATGACTCCCCTCCCCCAATAAAGGCCATCTGGTTCTGTTGTCCATAAAAGAAAAGGGTAAAACTAGAGGCTCTCCAAGATCACTCTACTTGTAAGTAGGGATGCATCCTATATTAGATCCTGCATCTTGTGCCCTCCCGTGGACCAAGTACAGCAGTCTAGCTCTAATCAATAGGGACTTTTGAATATGAAGGAGCTGATCACGTCAGCGTTGTAAGAATCTTCCTGTTGTCTATGTCCAGTGGAGAGGTTACCTCTTAGGGTTCATGTGAGTGAGTCACTGGGGCTCTTACAACAGCCCTCTTTTACTTCAGTTGTGGAAATTGTTGCTGGAGTTGGTCCCTTGTGCCATCTGTGTGATGTTCAAGGGGGTTGGAAGGAGGTGAGTTTGATGAGCTGAGCTTTACACTGAGGGGCTCCTATCTGAACATCACACCGCCCAGACTTGTGGGAAGGAACCTGCAGGAACCCCTGTTGAAGTACTTCATGTACTATGAAGTATTAGACAGAAAATGAGCAGCTTGCTATGAATTGTGGTGGGTAAGAGAAAGCTGTTTCTTCTGATTGCACAAGATGGCAGACTTTTCCTCCACACATGCTGGAACTGTAACAAATTGGTGCTGTTTACCTGACCCATAAATCAAATAGTTTCTGAATTCCTATTGTATGCAAATATTGTGCCAGGCTTTCCTAGATGCTGGCAACAAAGGAGATCTGCTCTGAGTGCTTTAAGTGCTTGTAATTGATTTTCAGGGAGACTAGAAACAAAAGTGAAAAGTCTATGATGGTGTGTGACTCAGTGCTAAATGGAGGATTGCAGATCATGAGAGAAAACCTAAATGGGTCCACTGGTGAGAGATCCTCAGACCCATCCCATGGTCAGTGAAGGGATTTCTGGATTAACAACTTGAGAAAGGAATGAGGATATAGCATAGATGGTTTATCTGGAAAACTACTCTAACCATCAACTCTTGGAATTTATTTAAACTTCTTCATGGTGCTGATTAAACTCAGGGCTCAAGACATCTTTGGCACTATAGCACCCACTAAAGGGATTGGTAAAGAACTTTACTGAAGGACTGGTCTTGTCTGTCTTGGTGTCTTTACCAGCTCAGGCTGCCATGACAATAGAGTTAAAACAATAGAAGTTTTATTTCTTCCAGTTCTGGAAGCTGGAAAGTCCAAGGTCAAGGGGTCAGCATTATAGGCTTTATTGTGTTTTTCATGGATGGCAGCAGCTGTCCTCTCACTGTGTGCTCACATGACCTCTTTGAGAGAGAGAGCTCTGGTTTCACCTTCTTTTCATCAGACGCATCCTACGCATACCTCATTTAAAACTCCAAAAGAACTCTATCTCCAAATACCACCACATTGGGAGCCAGAGCTTCAAAAAAGGAATTTTTGGAGGACACAAACATTCATTGCACAGAAGTTGGTATGCTCAAGTTCTATGATGAGAAGGAAAAAGGAACAAGCATACCGGAGCAGCCACTTCCTCAGCCTGCTTTGAATTTTTCTGTAGAGAGAATGCATTCTAGAAAAGTCTACCCCATCATTTCACCTGTTCAGTTCCTATACAGAGAAGCAGAGGCAGAGGCAGAGAGAGAGAGAGAAAGCCAGAGAGAGAGAGAGAGAGAGGTCTTCCATCTGCTGGTTCACTCCCCAGATGGCCACAATGGCCAGAACTATGCCGATCCGAAGCCAGGAGCCAGGAGCTTCTTCCGGGTCTCCGATGCAGGTACAGGGGCCCAAAGACTTGGGCCATCTTCTACTGCTTTCCCAGGCAGCAGAGAGCTGGATCAGAAGTGGAGTATCCAGGACATGAACCAGAGCCCATATGGGATACCGGCACTACAGGCAGTGGCTTTATTCGCTACTTGCTGGTCCCCAAAGTCATATTGATTTCAGTATCTTCACAACATTTGAAATTGAGGCTCTGAATGCTACGTTGGAAGGTGTTGTAGTGTCATCCATCAACTTAGGCATCAGTTTTTGTGTGGCCTCTTTAATTCATGCATTTGAGAAATGTATACTCTGTTATCCGAATCATACAACTTAATCAATTTCCATAACTTCTTTAACCATCTAATTCCCTACTCAGTTTCTCCACAACTTACTACTTTCATGATACTATTTTCCCCTCTTTGATTCTTTTAATTACTATTTCCACTGTCATCCTCCTCCAGTTTGATTCATCTCCTGTACCTCTTCTTTCTTGCTCAGAAAGACAAATAAATTAGCAGTGAGTTATTTGTTTCTTTATTTTTCTGCCTCTGTACAAGGAGGAGTCAGACCTGGTACATTCATGTAAGATAAGCAGGGCTGGACTGCAGTTGAGTTTGCAGATAATGTGCCAAAGAAAACAGGGTGTGGGGTGTGGATAGGGTGAGTGCCCTCTGAGTTAGTATCAGAAGAGGGCCTTATTGTGGTGCTGGCAAGGTGGTGTTTGGGCCGAAGAAAAAGAATCCCACAACCCTAATAACAACCCCAGACCATCAGACTTCTGAAGCTTTTCTTCCTAGAAAAGCAGGCTGCTGAGCACATTCCAACTTGGGTGACCCCATTTTTTTCAATTCACAGTTTGCATAGCAATATTGAGTTTCATAAAGTGGTTTGCCAGAGCGGCCAATTGAAATGCTTCTGGATAAACCAACCTGAGTCACATCACTGTAGGTATCAACAAGGATATCCCCGTGATTACGTGAGTCATAGAAACTTGTGGATAGAGGGATCTTAGGGCTTATCCACTCCAACCTTCTTGATTTCAGGAAAAGAAGGCAAGGGCCATTGAGTGGTATCTTTTTGTCAGTTGACACCTGTTGGGACTGTGTCTGAGATTGCAGACTTCCATAAATGACTCTATTAACTATGCCCCAGCTTAGAAAGTCTATGCGTTTCTTTTGTGGTTGGGATAAGCTTCCTTTGGGGGTTACCTGGTGTTTTAGCAAAATGCTGGGAATTTGATAAGCTCATTACATAACAATCCAGACTGGCATTGATTTCACCTTTTTAACAGAGCTGGTAGCAGATCTAGAAGTGATAAATAAGGGTTAGAAAATGTGCTGTGATAAAATCTCCTAAGTCAACAAAACCCAGGCCATGTTTTGTTTAGGGTTCTGGATTTGGTTAGTAACTATTCTGGGAAATATTGACTTTCTCTGGGACGTTTCCATGGGTATGAAGAGATACTCTGTCTTCAGGCATTGTGATATAAGAAGGAGAGGAGAGTGTGGTGTTAGGGAGAAAGGGAAAAGAAGTTGACAGAATAGCCAGAAAGGAAACAGCACTGACAACTTGTGTCAGGAAACATATATCTTCTTTTTCACGGTTTTGTTATTTAAGCTGTTTCACATCATAAGGCTTCTTCTGGTAATAAGGAAATTGATTAGTCTAGAGTATTTAAAAATTATTTATGGGGGGGGTGGTGAACACTTCCATCTGCAACTTCACATCCTAAATGCCTGCAATAGCCAGGGCTGGGCCAGGCCAAATCTGAGATCATGGATCTCAGTCTAGGTCTTCCACATAGATGGCAGGAACCAACACCTGGAAGCATCACATCACGACTGCCTCCCAGAGTCTGCATTAGCCAGAAGCTGGAGTTGGGAGCTAGAGCTGGGTGTTGGACCCAGGCATCTTAACTGTGAAGCTAAACACTCACCCCTAATTTAGGGTATGCTGTATGACAAGCTATGGGTTCTAAAGGCCATTGATAGGTGACTGAGTAGTCTTCACTGTGCTACAAGTCAAGAGCATCAAGCAAAAATTTCTAACTGTTGAATCTCAGTTTATCAGTGTCACCAAGAGGCTCTCATCTAGCTGAAAAGTTCTAGATCATTCCTTGTGATAAGGTATCCTGTTCCTGAACTCATTCTGATTTAATCGTACACTCTGCCAACTGGAATTAGTGGAGGATGCTGGTAGGAGTAGAGTCCAGAATTGCTGGGTGTGTTAATTAACCCTTGACTCCCTGAGGATCTTCAATAGGAGGCTGCCTTTCTTCTACCAGAAACTGGTTAAGAGAATTTTGCAGATTGGGGTGTATGGGATGTCCTGAATACATCTTGCCCAAATATTCTTTCATTCCCCATCTTGAAGCCTTGTGCTACAAGTAGCCAGCTCAGTGGCTGGCACTGTACAGCTGTCCTAGGAGTGTAGACTCCCTCCCTCTCACAGAATATTTCACCAGGTTAAGGTCTTGGGAAATATTTTTGATTGAGGCAAGATCTTTGGTTTCCTGGAAACAAAATGGCCTTGGGACCTCATATATTGGCTCAATGATCCTTCCTTTATTTATTTGAAAGTCAGAGTTACACAGAGAGAGGAGAGGCAGAGAGAGAAAGAGAGGTCTTCCATCTGATGGTTCACTCTGCAGTTGGCCTCAACGGCTGCAGCTGTGCCGATCCAAAGCCAGGAGCCAAGAGCTTCTTCTGGGTCTCCTACATGGGTGCAGGGGCCCAAGCACTTGGATCATCTTCTACTGCTTTCCCAGGCCATAGCAGAGAGCTGGATCAGAAGTGGAGCAGCCGGGTTTTGAACCAGCACTTGTATGGAATGCCGCACTTCAGACCAAGGCATTAACCTGCTGCGCCACAGTGCCGGCCCCTCCATCACTTCTTTTTTGGTTCATCAATTGGCTTTTCTGGCTGTTCTTCAGAATTGCCATTCCCTCAGGTTGCTTCCTCATGCTTTAGGGCTATTTCATCTTTCTCATCTCTAAAACTGTGTGAACAGGGAGAACATCAGACTCGCATGGATCATGACTTGCTGCCAGGACAGAGCTCCTATTCAGTGCAAGTCAAAATCCAGCCCCCAAATACCAGTGGGACACCCTGTAAGTCACTGAAGCACAACAACGCAGCAGCGAGTCTTCTTGCACAAACAAAAGTGCACTGAGCTTCAAAAATTCCTTCCTGGGCTGCAAATTAACCAATTTGTAGGCTACCATGGTTCAGTGCCATACCAATTCTTTACCTTTGAACTCCACTCTGCAACTTGATAATAGTCTTCCAGAACATTCAATGGACAGTGATATTAAAATGTATGTGGACCCTGTCAGTGTTGTTTTGAACAAATGCACACTAGGGCTGGCATCATAAAAACTGAGAGAGTAAGACTACGATGTCCTGATGAGTGTGGAGGGCAGCATCCAGAATAGCCTCTGTAGAAGTCTCACAGGCAACAGTGAGGGGCACGTGAGGAGGCAAAGAGCTTATCTAGCCTACTGCAAAAGGTAGCCTACCCGCCCCACCCAGACAGTAGCGATGCTGGCAGCACACTTCCCAAAAGTGGCACAAACTTTGAAAAGCCCATTTCAACCAGTAGTAAAATGGATGCCTTGAGGAAGCCAACTGTAGCGGAACTTGAAAGTCAACAGCAGTCATATGGCCTCAACCTGGTCACTCAGAATGGACCAATGAGAAGCAGTGGGCAGGATGGGCCTTTTCACAGTACCAACAGCACTGGCAATGTCAGGACCTGGTTGTGGAAACATGAGAGTACTGTGTGGTGCTCCTGGGCTTCCTAGGCAGAAACTTATATGAACTATATTCACATTCCTTTAAGCTATGAACATTTCAAAACAGACTGTTTACAGCCACCTTAGGAATTCAAAGCCATTTTGAATAAACTTCTAAGTAGTGGATTTCATTTGTTTTGTATCCCCAAATTTTTGCCTTATTTTCCTCCCTTAGGGAATTTGCAGAAAACCTTGAAAGCTTTATTTTAGTTGACAAAGCCCCAACAGGACAATTTGGGAATCTGAAATGTAATTAATTAGTCTCTGTAATATCTACTTAAAATTTTCAAGCTTGCATTTAATATAATAAATAGACATTTGTCATTGAAAAAAGAAGTAGTTAGGGTTCTAACTACTCTTCACATCACAGCCAGTGACTGTCTGCTTCTAAAGAATATGTTTAAAATAGTGAGGAGTGTGATCATAGCATACAAACTCAGTATGATAAGTCAAAGAAAAAGAGTAACTTTAAAGCTTCTTCCAGATACCAAGAATGATGAATTTTTTGCTTAGGAAAATACTGGATGGGGTATTTTTACTGGGTAGAATGATCTAGGAGAGAAGATGGAGATAAAATTATCAGATTGTTGAGGATTCTAAGATGGAAGAATAGGGAAAAGGGTTTACCGCTCTAGGCTAGAGGAAAATAGTAAAAAAAAAAAAAGTGGAGGAAGTACATATTTAGGGGAGAGTTAGAGAAAAAAACTGCAGTGGAAGTTCTACAGAAGGAAGAGAAACAGTGTGGATCTGTGTAAAGGGTGTGGACAGAACAACAGGCATGGCGTGAGTCTGGACTGGTACCCTAAGGGGGACACAGTACCTGCTAACCCAGTGAAAAAAAGGGGCACATTTCTCTCTCTCCATTCCCCCAAAATGGCACCTGGCAACTGGCTGAAGGAGGGCGGGTGCTACTTTGGACAAAAGCAGAAGCTGAGGCAGTTCTTGTGTGCTTGCCCAGTAACTGGCTGGGACAAGATGCCATCTTGTCAGCAGTAGTGGTGGCAGCAGCTCGATGAGTGCACTGGAGGAGAGAAGGTACTATTGTGAAACAAGTAGGGGCTTTGGCTGGTGACTCTCGTGCATGTGTGTGATCCAGGGATTTCACCAGAGGGAAAATCTGTGTTCCCTGCTGACTTTCAGTCTGGGGGAGGATGGCCAGGGGGCTGGGCACTGACATAGGACTGTGAGATGCTCCCAGCCTTTCAACATATCACAGGCTCCAAGGCTCAAACTACCAAGGTGGAGCACCCAGAGGCAGCTTCTGCCTGTCTGTGGATGGGACAGGCCAGAGGGGATGGAGTGGATCCTCTTCACCTGTGACTGTGGGAGCCTTGTGCTGAGACTGTGGGAACTCAGGGACTGTGTGAGAGGGCACAGGGTATAGTTGGGTCTCTGGGCAATCACTGTGAGTGGCTCCACATGCTTAGAGATCCCTGATTGCCTGGGGTGGGTCATTGCAGCGGGATCCGTGCTCACACTGAGGACTGCACAGATCCTTTGTGCAGTTCATCCAGCAGTGCAGGTGAGTATTATACTCACTGTGGGCTAACACCCAAGCATTGATCACCTTGGAAGAGAGGAGGTGAGGGTGTGATGATGCTAACAGAGGTGATCATACTCACCTTTCTGCTAACAAAAGGAGATCTACCATACCCAACTTGGGTGTCACCCTGGATACTCGCCCCACTCCAGAGCACTGACGCAGAGCTTCCTGGCTATACCCAGCACATACCTCTAGGTATTCACTGAAAAAGCAGACACTCCACTAAGCTGCAAAGGTATAGTTCAAAGATAAAACCATTAGAGGAAAAAACTAGTAAGTATTTCCACAAATAAATAAAAATAAATGCAGAAATTCCACAAAACAAGAATAAGGAAGACAACATGCCCCCCCCCCCCAAAAGGAACACAACAAAACTTTAATATTAGAATGTGAAGTTGAAGAGATTGGTGAAATGCCTGAAACAGAATTCAAAAGATTTATTATAGGATTACCCAGAAGCATATTCACAAATTAAAGAAATCCATACATAACATGAATGAAAAATTTTCCTGTGAAATTGAGATTTTTGAAGAGAAATAAAACATTAGAAATGAAGAATTCAATAAGTCAAACAAAAAATGCAGTAGAAAGCCTTAACAACAGACTTGTGAAGCAGAAGAAAGAATATCTGAGCTAGAAAAAACTTTGGAAAATTTTCAGTCAACTGACAGAAATGGGAGAAAATATTTGCAAACTCTGAAACTGATAGAGGATTAACAGCCAGAATTTATAAAGAACTCAAGAAACTCAACAACAACAAACAAACAATCTAATTAAAAATGGGAAAGGGACTAAAAAGGCATTTTTCAAAAGAGGAAATTAAAATGACCAACAGATAAAGGAAAAAATGTTCAGGATCACTAGCCATCAGGGAAATGCAAATTAAAACCACAATGAGGTTTCACCTCAGCCCAGTTAGAATGGCTGCCATACAGAAATCAACAAATAAATGCTGGCAAGGTTGTGGGGAAAAAGTTACCTTAGTCCATTGTTAATGGGACTAAACTGGTGCAGCCATTGTGGAAGACAGTATACCTCATAAATTTGCAAATAGATCTATCATATGACCCAGCCATCCTACCCTGGGAAATTCCCCAAATGAAATGAAATCAGTATATGAAGAATTATCTATACCCTAATGTTTATTGCAGCTCAATTCACAATAGCTAAGGTATGGAGTCAGCCTAGATGTCCGTAAACTGATGACTGGATAATGAAATTATGCTATATATATATATATATATATATATATATATATATCACTATGGAATATGACTCAACAGTAAAAAAAATGAAATCCTGTTTTTAAAACAAAATGGATGAAACTGGAAACTATTATACTTAGTGAAATAAGCCAATCCCAAAAATACAAATATATATATATATATATATATATACACACACACACACACATATATATGTTCTCCCTGATCTGTGCTAACTAATAGAGTACCTAAAATGTAATGTATAGCAGTGAAAGTGATGTTTTGATATTCCATGATTGTTTACAGCCCTTGTATCTACTGTTTAGGAAAAGTGTCTTTTCTTCAAACTATGTGTTGAACTCTTTACCTAGTATAGGGTTAATCTTGTGAGAATAAAGTAAACTGAAAATAGAACTTTGAAAAAATGAGAGTAGGAATAGGAGAAGGAGGTGGAAGAAGGGTGGGAGCATGGGCAGGAGGGAGGGTAGGGTAGGGAGTATCACTATGTTCCTAAATCTGTATGTATAAAGTACATGAAATATGTATACCTTAAAAAATTAAAAAAAATTTACCAGATTATTTGCATAATAAAATTTGAATGTGAGCTTTTTTGGGTCATACTTTGGTAGGGAGGTTGTGAGAATCCCTGGGACTATGAGAGGAAGAAATATGGTGGAAAAATCTAGATGGATACTGAAACATAGCAAATTAATGATGACAAAGGAGAAGAAACAACCAGTGGCAGTCCTCTGTAGCAGATATGAGGAACTTCAAGAACAGGGTTGCCTAACTTCTTTCTTTCTTTTTTTGGACATGCAGAGTGGACAGTGAGAGAGAGAGAGAGACAGAGAGAAAGGTCTTCCTTTTCCGTTGGTTCATCCCCCAATGGCTGCTGTGGCCAGTGCACTGAGGCCAGCGCACCATGCTGATCCGAAGCCATGAGCCAGGTGCTTCTCCTGGTCTCCCATGGGGTGCAGGGCCCAAGCACGTAGGCCATCCTCCACTGCACTCCTGGGCCACAGCAGAGAGCTGGATAGGAAGAGGAGCAACGGCGACAAAATCCGGCGTCCCAACCAGGATTACAACCCTGTGTGCCGGCGCCACAGGTGGAGGATTAGCTTAGTGAGCCGCGGCGATGGCTGCCTAACTTATTTCTTAGAAGCTGCTATTTCTAGGGATCTAGGTTTTTAGTAAAAGTTTGTTTGGTGAAGTAGTAGCGACATTGTTGCTTTGGATGTGGTGTGAGGAGGTGGGAAGCTGGTGGCCACAGTTGTGAGGGATGAGGAAGCAGTTAATTATCTGCAGGATACAAGATGGGAAGTGAGACTGAGAGGTTAGCAATAGCAGGAATTCAGAGTGAGATGAACCAGGAGAATATGCCTCCTGGACTTCTTAGGTATTGGGATGGGTATTAGAAGTAGGGTGATATATAATGGTGAAAAGAGTAACATTTGTAGACCTAGGGGCATTTGGATTATATAAATGGAACAACCACACACACAGCCATATGCAAAATGATGCAGTATCATATGGTACATTGAATGAGGTTGTGTACTCCTGAATCACTTAAGTCACTGGTAGCATTTTAAAACCCCATGTTGAGCTTTAAAAAATATTTTATTCTATCCACATCCAAATGATATGGTTTATTTGGTCAGAGGTGAAGCCCAGACAATGACATTTTTATAAAGATCCTCAGCTGATTCCTAATTTGAGGAAAATAGATCAAATTGTGATTTTTCAGGTGAGTTGCATCCAAACGATCTTTTTCATTTCTATTTTTACTTAATTATAGAGATTCTTGATCTGAGAGATATTTTCAGATAATTTCCAATATAGGTTTATAAAACATTGGAAGTTTATATCTGAAGCTGCATGACTTCTAAGCAGTGTGTGTTGGGACAAGATGGTATGACTAAGGCATTAAACCTGAAATCTAGTTTTGATTCAGACCAGTACAATGTACTGAAAGCTTAATTTCTTCATCCTTTAAATAGGGATAATAATAATGTTTTTCCAATCTACCTCACAATTTTTTGTAAATAAATATAATAGATACAAGTGTATTTGATAAAGGTAGAAGATTTTATAGAAGTGTGCTTTTTTTTGTAGTTTCATAGTGTTATTCATGAAGGATTATATATGTGTATATCTATATATTATTTATACACTGTGTATATGAATGTTAAATTTACATATATACAGATTATATATGGATAAGTATATAAGAAATCTGTAATATATAGGTGTTTCAAAATATTCATGAAAATGAGTTAAAAGGTACACTTATTTTGATGCAAAAATTCAGAAACTTATGCAGTTTTTTTAGTATGCATTTTAATGAATGGATTAAAGAAATTTTATACCCAAATAAACATCTATTAATTCCATTTTCCATGAACTTTCTATAGCACTCTTATATACGTATACACATGCATGTATATATAATAACCATTGGGTACTGGAAACAAGAATGTGCTATGGAGCATGGCGCATTGGTGAAATCACAGGTGCTGATAAGTCTTATTGCAGCAGTGACCCATAAACTCACCTTTGTGCTGGCAAAGCTTCCTGATATGTCCATCGGATAACCAAGGGCTTCATGACTTGTTTCTGTTTCAGCCTTTTGGACTTCTGTGGAGATAATCTCTAGCTAAGGGACATAGCTTAGAGGCTAGCATGGGGTATGGACTGTCTTAGAGAGTCAGGTCACTTTCCCAGCTCCCAGACCAAAGCATTTCATGTGAATGTTTAGAAGAGTTTTTTAGAGGAGCCAGTGCCAGCAATGCCCAAGCGGTCCTTCCCTGTGGTTCTTATGAGTTCTTCTCAATCCCAGTTTACTTCCTCCATAGCACTGAAGCTCTCAAGGATAGGAAGGAATTCTGGGCTCTCTGTTACTGTTTTGCAGCAGGGGATCGCTCCTGTGGCCTTGGGCTTTCCCCAGTGGGAAAGAGGTGTCAGCTCTACCAAGGAGGGGGTTGACCCAGGAAGTACATACCAGCTCTACTTTCAGCTCAAGGAAAGTTCTATAAGAATGGCTTAATGGGAAGAATGGGTGTTAGTGGGTGTGCCGTTAAGTCCTAATAGAGGATTTCTGTAAAATTCCAGAAGTATGCAGTAGCTCACCTTTTAGTCTAGGATGCACTTTCCACACAGAACCTCAGGGAGGATTAGGAAATTCGGAATCAAGAACTTGGCTTTACTGCCCTGCGTGCTGTGCTTTTGTGGAGCTTGTCTTTCCTCCTCTTTCTTGGGGGCTTCTAAGGTATTTAAAATCCAAGGTTGAACACAGGACATGGGCAGATGACTCTAGGTCTTGATCGACTCAGGGTAGAATTTGTGTTAAGTGTTTTAAGGAACTCAGAGAGAGAGAGTGGCTAGGGACTGAGATAGAGCTTCCATCTTTGTTCTCCTCATCCCCAACAGTGAGGTGGCAAATGCTGGCTGCAAATATGACTCACCTGTGGTTCCAATGGCAGTCTATGTGTCTGCATATACAGGTAAGGGTCACAGGAGTGTTTCCGTGGCAATATCACTCTTCCTCAGGCAGCTCATCCACAGCTTCCAGAAAACACGCAGTATCAGAGGGGAACCGTCCTTGGGCTGCTGGGGGATGAGGATCTGCGTTCCAGTCTGAATCCTGCTTCCAGTTAGCCCTGGACCTCAGGCCATTTACTAAAAATTTCTTCTTTTAACTTGTTGAATGGAAATACTGTCAATTATGAAGTGTGGCTGCTGAAGGGGAGTGGAGAGAAGGAAAGAGTACAATGGGTACCTTTCAGAGTGTGGTCAGTTGCACAGGCCAGAGGGAAGATGTTGAGGGACACATTGGCTGGAATGTATGTTAAGACCCATGAGAGATGGCTTTTCTGGTGGAAGGAGATAGTAATACATTAAAAAAAAAAGATTTATTTATTTATTTATTTATTGGAAAGAGTTACACACAGAGAGAAGGAGAGGCAGAGAGAGAGCTGAGCCGATCTGAAGCCAGGAGCCAGGAACTTCTTCCAGATCTCCCACATGGGTGCAGGGGCCCAAGGACTTGGGCCATCTTCCACTGCTTTCCCAGGCCATAGCAGAGAGCTGGACTGGAAGAGGAGCAACCAGGACTGGAACTGGCACCCATATGGGATGCCGGCACTGCAGACTGGGGCTTTAACCCACTACGCAACAGCGCTGGTCCCAGGAGATAGTAGTCTAAAATCTCCCTTCCCACGGCGTCTCAAATTTGATCATTCGAAATTTTTTCCTTTGGATGAAGTAGTGTCCTTCCACCACAGTTACTACTTAAAATGTAGATGCTTCTGGAATATGTTAAGCCACCTATTCATTTTATTTTTTAAATATTTATTTATTTACTTGAAAGGAAGAGTTACAGAGGCAGAGAGAGAGAGAGAGAGAGAGAGAGAGAGAGGAGACTGAGAGGTCTTCCACTTGCTGGTTCACTGTCCAAATAGCTGCAACAGCCAGAGCTGGGCCAGTCTGAAGCCAGGAGCCAGGAGCATCTTCCCCTACCGCCGCATGGGTGCACGGCCCCATCTTCCGATGCTTTCCCAGGCACAGAGCTGAACTGGAAGTGGAGCAGCCCGACTGGAACTAGCACCCATATGGGACTCCAGCGTAGATGGCCTGCTATGCTACAGCCTTGACTCCCATCTATTTCTTTTCCTGTGCATTTTCCTTCCTGACAGGGGTAGTTGAAGTCGAGATACGGAAGAAAACACAGATTTTAGAAAGTCTTCTTTTTTTTTTTTTTTGCTTCGATTAGTTTCATGGGGCGTTTCCAGTGAGGACCAGGAATGAGTCCTCCAGGGCACGTACCCCAGACAGGCATTGAGTCAGGGGAGCTAGGTTCATCACGGAAGCGAGGCCACGGCCCTGGTTCCCAGGCACTGAATGCCGCCTCTGTTTCCTCCCCACATCCCACTGGGTACGTCGGCCAGGCACGTCGGAAACACCGAGTTCCCGGCAGAGCACCTCAGGCTGCAGCGTGAGTCACAGGGACGCGCTGCGCGGGCCGCGGGAAACGTGCCTAGCAACCCGCCCGGTTACAAACGCCTTCCGGCGGCAGGGGGCGGTCGGCCCTGACTCGGGGCTCCGCGCGGTGTCGCCCTCCAGCGGAGATGAGGAGGAAGCCCGGCTCGGAGGCGCGGGAGGTCACCCGCCTGGAAAAGCACCGCGGGTCCCTCACTCGAGACCGGGCGCTCGGTGCTGAGAATGGTGGGTGCCGAAACTGCCAGACCCGGGGTTGGGGTGGATTGTCCCGGCTTTTCGGAGCGCACAGCTGAGGCGCAGGCCGGGAAACACCCAGGAGCCGAGCGGCAGTTTTCTGGCGCCACCTGCTGCTCCGCCGCAGGACTGGAGTAGTGGCGGCGTCCTTAGGGTGACACAGACCGGTTTTTCCTAAAGCCGGGGTCCATGGGTTACTGTCCGTGTGTGTGTGTGTGTGTGTGTGTGTGTGTGTGTGTGTGTTGGGGGGGAGGGTTTGTGAGGTTTTTTCTTTCTTTAAAAATTGCCTTTTCCCACACAAAAGATCTGAGGCACAGATTCATCATGTGCTACGTCCATCAGTAAGATAACAGAAGTGAATAACAAAGGAGGGACCCCTTGCAGGTGGGGACCAGCTTCGTTATCGGGGTATCAGCCTGTCAAGCCCCTGCCGCATAGTAGGCACCCACGAAAACATGTTCAGTCCATCTCCGAGGGGGCAATTTCAGGCCCTTGTCATTTAGTTGAAGAAATGTACCCCAACCCTGGCCACCCATCTTTTCAGGTGGTGCGTGATGGGATTCTTTTGTTCCCATGGAAACAGACATCCCTGGGCATGGGAGAAACACACTTTTAACAGCCAAATACCAGCCTGGTCCTTTTCTAGAGGTAGGCTTGAATTTTCTCTTTTAAAAGTTAGTTAAGGAATATGAAGAGATGAGAGCATTTAAGATGTGGGACGGAATGTTAAGAAATCCATGTCTGGTTCCTATCTGTAATACCCAGAATTGGAATTAGACGCAGATACTCTTGTTGAGCAATGGAAGAGTAATAGAGCCTAATTTTATCAGTTTGGCTAGGGCAGAGTTCCTGAGATCTACCAGTAGGCCTCTGTAACTACGGAATCAGCACCAGCTGGTTTGACTTTGTCAGTAACAGGATGTCAAATTGGCTCGTGGATAATAGCAGCTGCAAGTCATGTAACCTGGGCAGTGCAGAGGAGGAAGACCCATGTTCTCTCCTTGTGGAAAAAGGAGACTAGGATCCTTTTAGAAACGAGAGATCCATTCACCAGGAAGATCTGGTAATACAACCATAAAAACTTGCCCCAGATGCCAGATTGACAGAACAGATTTGAGCCTTCCCTCCTGTCTCCTGGCTGGTTGATCTCACAACCAATCACTTCAAAAACGTGTGTGACAGTAATTGGTTCCCATGTACCTTTGGCAGTGGGCCCTTGCTCTGGATCCCCTCTAAGGCTGACCTACAAAAGAGACACTTAGAAACACATACTCCTGTTTTCTCTTGTTCTTGCTAGCCCTATGGCTAAGACATCACCTGGTGTCCCTCATACTAAATTTCACCTGGGTGCTTGCTGTGGGCTGTGATCAGAGCATGCATTCTGAGCCTTTCTGTTGGGAAAGGGGAGTCAATCTAATGAAGCAGTCTACAGAACTGAAATAAGAGTGATACTATTTCCCCTTTATTTCTACTCTATTTTTACACTGGCTTTTAGCAACACTTATGTGCACAAAAATGTATCTAAGTCAAAATATGGTTTACCATGGGACCACTTAAAGGCAACTATAGATAATTGTTTTGAAAAGCAAAGATTTCTTTTTTTTTTTTTTTGCAAAGTAACTCATCATAATTCAATTGATAATCTGAGGTAGGATATGTTCCTTATAGGGCTTTGTTGTTAAATATATATGTTTAAAGGGATAGTTCTTGATCAAGACATGGATTGGCTGGTGTTTACTGAGGCAAAATGTACATTCCTTATATAAAATTATCAATCATGAATGGTTTCCAGATCAACTCTCCAAAATAAATTAAATCTACAAAATAGATGAAATAATAAATTAATAACTGAAGTAAGAATGCTGATAGGATATTATAAATTACCGAGGTGACACAATATTCAATAGAAACATTCTTTTCATAATCATTAAGATGCTTGAGTAAATGCAGTGTTGGTGAAACATAAAGTAGAAACTTGTAAAGCTTGAAGGAGTCCAAAAATTTGAGACTTTGCACTGTTTCTTGAGTCTAATTCAATATAAAATGTAATTTTGCTCTAAGTAGATGTACATAGTAACTTCTCTTACTAGTTAGGCAACAGAGGGAATAAGAAATTTTCCTGGCCTAAGTGGGTGAGATCTAAAAGATAAGGATGGAGAAATAGAGATGAAAAAATATGTTTAAGTATGAAAAATAGATATATTGGCCTGTCACTAGATTATTGACCTGAAAGTAGACAAATTAAGAAAATCAGCTTACCTGATTCTTGAAGGAAGGGAATGTATATCCACTGGATTTTCCATATTGTCTGACAGTTATATATGTTAAAAGTGAATAACTTTTTGCATTTCTACTGACTTTTGAAAAATCATTTGAAAAGTTTTTTTTTCCATGCAGTAACATGATAAAGGTGGTTGGGAAAGGAATTTTAATTCAGGGATTTTATTTAAAAATCAAAATTCAGACCTATTCCACACCCACCTCTTTAGTTACCCTTTTTGATTATTTTAGCAGTGAAGCACCTGACTTGGGCTTTGCAGGATGACATCCCATACAATCCCATGGCAACGAGCTCTTCATGGCAAGGACTCAGCTGGCTCTTACTCTCTCTGTGTGGAACAGGCAGGCAGCTGTGAGTCATCAAACACACAGTGGGGTCATTTGGAAATGCTCTTCACGGGGATGAAAAATGCACTTGAGTGTTTATTGATTTCTTCACTTCAATGAAAGATAAAGAAGCACCATCAAGTGATGGGATGGCCCTTGGAGCTAGTCCAAGGACCACTAGCCTGAAAACCCCTCAGAAACTTGTCAGCTCCTCCCCAGACCCACTAGATCAGAACCTTTGGAAGGAGGGCTCAGGAATCAGGGTTTGTGGTGTAAGCTCAAGTTTGAGAACCACTGAGCAATATGTGGAAGAGGTCAGGAGAACAGAGAGGAGCCTGGGGAAAGAAGCCGGGGCAGGCCGACTCTCTCCAAAGCACTGGTTTTGTTGTATGGTTGAAGATAATCTGATAGGAGCGTGAAGGATCATCTTCCTTAGGGTTAGGAGACAAACTAAGTGCAGTCTTGGGGTAGTGAAAAGGGTGGGAGATTACTATAGATTTTCACTTGGGGTTGAAATGGAAAGGGTTAATTGGCCCTGCAGTCCTTTCACAAAATGTAAACATCATCCAGGAGAGCTCTGAAAACCAAGAATTTTTATTGTAAGTTTGGCATCAGAAATTATCAGAATCAAAACCTATCTGGATTTCACTTGAGCCTATTTATACTCATTATATTTATTGCAGTTAGAATGAACATTCATTTTTGCTTTGAGAGTAATACATTTGGGTCCCAAGCCCTGTTAGAACTCTTTATTTAAAAATTTTAAAAAGACATTTATTTATATCTCATTAATTCTAATGTTAATGTGATATTAACACACAGAGAACATATTCAATGTACTTCATAGATACAATTCTAAGAATATAAGGGTACTTACTTCCCTTCCTCCCATGCTTCCTCCTCTCTCTCTCTTTCTTTCTCTCATTTCTTTTCTTGTTAATTTTGAGGTAAATTTTAAAATAAGATTTATTTATTTATTTGAAAGGCAGAGTTACAGAAAAAAAGGAGTGGAGAGAGAAAGAGGACTTCCATCCGCTGGTTCACTCCCCTGATGGCTGCAACAGCCGGAGCTGGGCGGATCTGAAGCCAGGAGCCAGGAGCCAGGAGCTTCTTCTGGGTCTTCCACACAGGCACAAGGACCCAAGGACTTGGGCCATCTTCTACTGCTTTCCCAGGCCATAGCAGAGAGCTGGATCTGAAGTGGAGCAGCCGGGACTTGAACTGGTGCCCACATGCAATGCTGGCTCTGCAGGCAGTGGCCTTACCTGCTACATCACAGCACTGGCCTCAAGGTAACATTTTTAATTTACATTATAGTGAAAGAAAGGCTTAATGCTTCACCAAATAAAGAGTTCAGCAAGTGAAAAGTAGAATTATAGGTTAGTAGGAATATAGGCAAGGGGTATAAATAATAATCAAATGAAAAGATATCCATTTAACTAATATTCAGTAAATTTTAAAATAATCACAAACCATGAAAACTGTATTAGTGTATTTATCAATATATTAAATACTGCAAATAAGAGAAAACATTTTTCTTATTGAGTGACTTATTCCACTTAGTATAGTGATCTTCAATTGCATACATTTTGTTACAAATGTCTGTATTTCATTCCTTTTTATGACTGAGTAATATTCCATCATGTAAATATGCCATATTTCCTTATTCAGTCATCAGCTGATGGATGTCTAGGTTGACTCCATATCTTAGCTATTGTGAATTGAGTTGCTATAAACATGGAAGTGCAGGTAACTTTTTTCATATGCTGTTTTTGTTTCCTTTGGCTATATTCCCTGGCGTGGGATAGCTGAGTTGTAGGGTCGATCTATTTTTCTGTGGCATCTCTGTACTACCTCCCATAAAAGCTGTACTGTTTACATTCCCATCAATGGTATATAATTAGGGTACTTTTTTCATATTCTTATCAGCATTTATTATTTGATTTTTGGATGATAGCCATTCTAACTAGGATGAGTTGCTACTTCAATGTGGTTTTGTTTAAATGTCCCTGATGACTAGTGATCCTGGGCAGTTTTTTAATGTGTTGGGCATTTGTATTTCCTCCTCTGAAGAATGCTTATTCATAACCTTTGTCCATTTCTTAACTGGGTTGTTTGTTTTGTTGTTGAGCTTCCTGAACTCCTTATATATTCTGGATATTAATCCTTTATCATAGCTTGCTTTATCATAGCTTGTTTTCTCCCATTCTGTTGGTTAATTGATTCCTTTGCTGTACAGAAGCTTCTTAGCTTGATATAATCAAATTTGTCTATTTTTGCTTTTGTTATCTCTATTTCTGGGGTCTTATCCAAGAAGTCACTGCCTAGGTCAATGTCTTACAGTGATTCTCCTATATTTTCCTCTGGTAATTTGGTGGTTTCAGGTCTTAGGTTTAGATATTTGATCACCTATGAGGTGATTTTTTTAAAAAGATTTTATTTATTTATTTGACAATAGAGTTATGACAGTGAGAGAGAGAGAGAGAGAGAGAGAGAGAGAGAGAGAGAGAGAGAGAGAGAAGATCTTCCTTCTGTTAGTTCATTCCCCAAATGGCTGCAATGGCTGTAGCTGTGCCTATCCGAAGCCAGGAGCCAGGAACTTCTTCTGGGTCTCCCATGTGGGTGCAGGGGCCCAAGCACTTGGGCCATCTTCTCTTTCCCAGGCCATAGCAGAGAGCTGTACTGGAAGAGGAGTAACTGGGACTAGAACCGGTGCCCATATGAGATGCTGGTGCTGCAGATGGAGGATTAATCTAGTGCGCCACGACTGGCCCCTGTGAGTTGATTTTTGTATAGAGTGCAAGGTAGGGTGTTTTTAAAACTTTTGTTTGTGGAAATCCTATTTTTCCAGTGCCATTTGTTGAAGAGTCTTTCTTTTCTCTAGGGAGCAATTTTAGGTCCTATGTCAAAAATTAGTTGATTGTAGGTACATAGATCAATTCCTGGGGTTTCTAATTAGTTCCATTGGTCCACATGACCATTTTTTTTTTTCTAGTACCAGGCTGTTATCATTATAACATCCCTGTAGCATGTCCTTAAATCTGATATTATGATGCTTCTGATTTTGTTTTTATTGTTTAAGATTTCTTTACCTATTTGGGATCTTCTGTGTTTCCATATAAATTTCAGGATTGTTTTTTCTTTTTTCTTTTTTTTTTTTTACAGGCAGAGTGGACAGTGAGAGAGAGAGACAGAGAGAAAGGTCTTCCTTTTGCCGTTGGTTCACCCTCCAATGGCCGCCACGGCCGGCGCGCTGCGGCCGGCGCACCGCGCTTGTCCGATGGCAGGAGCCAGGAGCCAGGTGCTTTTCCTGGTCTCCCCATGGGGTGCAGGGCCCAAGCACCTGGGCCATCCTCCACTGTACTCCCGGGCCACAGCAGAGGGCTGGCCTGGAAGAGGGGCAACCGGGACAGAATCCGGCGCCCCGACCGGGACTAGAACCTGGTGTGCCGGCGCCGCAAGGCGGAGGAATAGCCTGTTGAGCCACGGCGCCGGCCCAGGATTGTTTTTTCTAAATCTGTGAAGAATGTCCTTGATGTTTGATTGGGATTGCATTGAGTCTGTAAATTGCTTTGGATAATATGAACATTTTGATGATATTAATTCATTTTAATTAATTTCATTTTTAATTAATTTCATGAACATGGAAGATTCCTCTGTATTTTGTGTCATTTTCTATTTATTTCATCAATGTTTTCTAATTTTAGGGATTTTTCACATCCTTGCTTTAATTTATTTCAAAGTACTTAGATTTTTTTTTGTAGCTGTTATGAAGAGGGCTGATCTTACACATTCTTTCTCAGCCAGAGCATTATTGATGTATGAGGATGCTATTGATTTTTTGTGTGTTGATTTTGTATCCTGAAATTTGCCAAATTCTCTTATGAGTTATAATATTCTCTAAGTGGAGTCTTTTGGTTCCATTATATAAAGGAGCATGTCATCTGCAAACAGGGGTAATTTGATATCTACCTTTCCAGTTTGTATCCCTTTGATTTCTTTTTCTTGCCAAGTGGCTCTGGATAAACTTCCATAACTGTATTGAATAATAATGGTGAGAGTGGGCATCCTTCTGTGGTTCCAGATTTTAGTTGGAATCTTTCCAGCTTTTCTCCATTCAGTATGTATGGTGTTGGCTGTGGGTTTGTCATATATTGCCTTAATCGTGTTGAGGTATGTTCCTTTTATATCTTTTTTAAAGTTTCCTTTAATCATGAAAAGATATTTTATTAAATGTTTTCTCTGCATCTATTGAACTAATCATATGTTTTTTATCATTCATTTGTGAATGATATATCACATTTATGTTGACCTTCTCTGCATCCCTGGGACAAATCTCACTTGGCTTGGGTAGATGATCTTTTTGATATGTTGTTGCATGTGATTTTCTAGTTTCTTGTTTTTTTGTTGAGGATTTTTGCATCTGTCTTTACCAGGGATATTGATCTTTAGTTCTCTGTTTTTGTTGTATCTGTCAGGTTTTGGAATTAAGGTAATACTAGCCTTATTGAATGAGTTTAGAAAGGTTCCCTCCATTTCAATGGTTTTGAATAACTTAAGAAGAATTGAGATTAGTTTTTCCTTAAAAGTTTTGTAGAATTCAGCTGTGAAGTCATCCTCTCCTGGGCTTTTCTTTGTTGAGAGGCTCTTCATTTCTGTTTCAATCTCAAGTTAGATTATTGGTCTATTCAGATTTTTATATCTTTGTGATTCAATTGTGGTAATTGTATGTGTCCTGAAATCTATCCATTTATATATAGCTATATGCCAACAAATTGGAAAATTTATTTCTGTGGTATCAGTTATAACATCTCCTTTTTTCATTCTGTTTTTGTTAATTTTGGTCTTCTCTCCCCATTTTTTGGCTAGTTGGGCCAATGGGTTTTCAATTTTGTATAATTTTTTTTCAAAAAACAAGATCTGCATTTCACTGATCTTTTGTGTAGCTTATTTTTTTTCTATTTTGTTATTTTTCTCTAATTTTTATTATTTCTTTCCTCCAATGAATTTTGGGTTTGGCTTGCTCTTGTTTTTCTAGGTCCTTGAGCTGCATTGTTAGATAATTTATTTAGTACCTTTCTAATTTTTTTTTAATAACGCTTTTATTTAAAGAATATAAATTTCCAAAATACAGCTTATAGATTACAATGGCTTCCTAATTTTTTTTTTTTTATGTTGGCACTCACTGCTGTAAACTTTCCTCCTAACACTGCCTTTACTGTGTTCTATAAGTTTTGATATGTGTGTTTTCACGTATAGTCTGCCGATTATATGATCATAAGATTAAATACAAATTTCTTAAATCTGTACTTGACAAATTGGAAGTTTAAGAAAATTAGCTTTTTACATTTTTTATTGATATTAGCATAAGGAATTTTCTCTCCCTCTTTTTCTTGAAGTGTCTATCATAAACATTCTGCTGGACTGAAAATCCTCCTCTAGAATTCAAAGGAATTTGGAGGTTCTGCAAGCCTCAATGGGTAGCACTGGTGCCTACCTGGAGGACAGACAGCCATAGATGAATGTGGTTGTCCTGGGGCCGGCCCTGTGGCTCAGCGGGTTAAAGCCCTGGCCTAAAGCGCCAGCATCCCTTGTGGCTGCCGGTTCTAGTCCCAGCTGCTCCTTTTCTGATCCAGCTCTCTGTAGTGGCCTGGGAAAGCAGTAGAAGATGGCGCAAGTCCTTGGGCCCCTGGACCTGCATGGGAGACCCAGAGGAAGCTCCTGGCTCCTGGCTTTGGATCAGCTCCTGCCATTGTGGCCATCAGGGGAGTGAACCAGCGGATGGAAGACCTCTCTCTGTCTCTACCTCTCTATAACTTTGTCTTTCAAATAAATAAAATAAATCTTTAAAAAATGTGGTTGTCCTGGAAGAGAAGGAGGAAAATCAAAGAGGTGAGGGAATTTGCAGGTACATACCTGAAATGGAAGAGGTACTGAAAACCTCTGGGTACATATTTGATTACATTCTTCATAATATATTTCTAAAAAGAAAATTGTTGGATAGCAGAGTATCAATCATTTTAGAGCACTAATTTTTTTAGGAAGTTTTTGTTTAATATATATACATTTCATAGGTACAGCTTTTGGATTATAGTGGTCTTCCCCCATACCCATCTTCCCACCCCCATTCCTGTACCACTTCCTACTCCCTCTCCCATCTCATTCTTCATTAAGATTCATTTTTAATTATCTTTATATACAGAAGAGAAACTCTATACTAAGTAAAGATTTCAACAGTTTGTACCCACACAGACACACAAAGTATAAAGTACTGTTTGAAAAACAGTTTTACTGTTAATTCTCATAGTGCAACTCATTAAAGATAGAGGTCCTACATGGGGAGCAAGTACACAGTGACTGCTGTTGTTGATTTAACAATTGACACTCTTATTTATGACATCAGTGATCACCCAAGGCTCCTGGATAGAGTATTAATTTTCTCAAATCATCTTTGGCCCATACTCTCAAGCCATGTTTGGAACTATGCTGAAAAATGGAAAATGTATGAAGGGTGCCTTGCTGTGAGGTTACAAGGTCATGACTCTTTCATCTGTATCATGTACCACACCCCCATTTAATACAAAGTAACATTAAGAAGTTCAATGAAGAGAAATCCTCCCATTTATATTCCTTGCTTTTAAAAGATATCTTATGAAATAATAGATTATATAAACTAAAAATATAAATATAACTAGGTTACAGACAAGTGCCAACCTTGTTGGGATTGGTGTGCGCATGAAATATTTTCAAGTGAACTACTTAAAATGGTTCTCTTCCTTGTTGGCTGGCAGATGCCATACACTGCATTTCAGTCTGCTTGCATGCATTTTTGACTGTCTGGCTATTGAAAGAATCACTTTGAGGTGCCCTAGGACTGACTCCTGTTCATTTTTAAACTTCACATTCTATTCAAATTCTTCTTATTAACTATGATCCATTCCTGTCTCCTGTCCCCATCAGTCTAGACTTCTGATTCTATTTAAGCTTCCAGAAAGAGAGGTGTGTCAATTCTCACCCCTGTTCCTGGCTCTCACCACCAAAATGCAAGGCCTTTTTTTCAGAGCTCTTTCTGGTAGTCTTCCCTTGGCTTAGAGTGGATGACCACAGCTCTGCCTTTGGAAGGAATGGCTTATTTTTTTCTTTAAAATTTTCATATATATGGAAAGTTTTATATATATATATATATATATACAAAAGTTATATTTATATGTATATATATATTTGTGTGTATATATATATTTGTGTATATATATAGATATATATCTGTTTGTTCACTTCCCAGTTGCCTGTGACAGTCAAAGCTAGGCTAGTCCGAAGCCAAGAGCCTGTAACTCAGTTCAGATCTCCCATTTGGGTGGCAGGGACCCAAGTACTTGAGCCATCACCTATTGCCTCTCAGGAAGCTGAAACTGGGAGCAGAGCTGGTGCTTCAATTCAGACACTCCAGCACGGATGCAGGCATTCCAACTGGCATCTTAAATGATCCACCCCATGCCTGCCCCTTATTCCTTTTTTAAAACACAAACATGATGCTCCCTGCAGGCTTCCTGTTTTGGGAACTAGGAGTAGTAGGAAATTTGAGGATTGGGTGGAGGTGGTAATGCTGCATCTATAGGATTGATCTCTCAGGAAGCTCTTGGTGGAAGTGGCTGGCTATAATTTTAAGGGAGCCTCTGAACCTACAGTGTTCTCTACTTAGAGAATTGCTCCCTGCTGTGGGTCTGAGTCATCAGTTCTGTCACCTCTGGAGCCTCACATCATTAGAAATTAGAACTAATAAAAAGTTATTAGAAGAAATAAAAAAAATACAAGAGAGAAGTGAATACACAAATGTGCAATTTCAAAGTGTTTCTTTGAAATTGGGGAAGGTAACTCCGACTCACAGAGTTGGAAAATACCATCACTTAGAAATTTTATTGGTGTGTCTGTAAAGCAGAAAAAAATCCAATTGTTTAGGAGCAGTAAAATTTTCCTGGCGCTGAGATAAACTACTTGTTTGGCTCTTAGAGACAGAACACTGTGTACTGCAATGAACAATGTCTTCAACATTTCTTCAAAACAATGTGTCACTTTTACATTCCACAAGGTGAGATAGTGGTGTAGACTTAAAATGCAGTTTGGTGAAAATATTTTACTGGGAGAAGGGAATCAAATGTTAATATCCAGATGAACAGAACTTTGACAAAACAGATGGATCTGAGCATGCGTCTTGTATCTGGAGGAAAGAAGAGATTTCCCAGTAGTCCTCATTAAAATTTTAAACTAGGCATAGATAATATTTTTAAACATTAAATTTTTAAACTAGGCATAGATAATATTAAACAGCAGTGACTTCAAGGTAATCCTTTCAATAACAGCTGAAGAGCAGGTGAGGTGGGTTCCTGGCCAAGGGCAGACGCACATGCTTAACAGTTCGCTAAGCAGCAAGTGGGTTTGACAGTGTGTGAAAGCTGAGGCATCTAATAGGACACATGCCACATGGAAAGCTCCCCAATTTCCATTTAGAGTCTAGGAAAGACTGAGACACTTTTTGACTAATAGCTTCAGTTTTTCTCTAACATATAGACAAATGGGAAAGGAAGCCTTCAATTTCTACTCTGTGGAAAACAGCCTGATCTGTAGATAGGGAGTAGATCCCTACAAGCTCTGCCTATAGATTAAATTAGTATAAGAGTACTTTAAAACATTCACAGATAATGGAATTAAAAGATAATTTTATTTTTGTGGAAAAATTTTTGAAATCCATGCATAGAAAGGTATTCGAAAAGTTTATTGTGGGGCTGGTATGGTATAGTGGGTAAAGCTGCTGCCTGCAAAGCCAGCATCCCATGTAGGTGACAGTTTGTGTCTCAGCTGCTCCACTTCCAATCCTACTCCCTGTAATGGGCTGGGAAAAGCAGTGGAAGATGGCCTAAATAACTGGGCCACTGTCACACACTTGGGAGACCTGGATGAAGCTTCTGGCTCCTGGTTTTATCCTGGCCCATCTATGGCTGTTGCAGCCATCTAGGGAATGAGCCAGAGGATGGAAGATCTCTCTCTCTCTCTGTCTTGCTTTCTCTCTCTGTAACTCTGACTTTTAAATACATAAATAAATCTTAGAACAAAAATTTCATGGGAATTGTTTTTATTAAAAAAATATCCATTGATTTCAAATATTTTTTGCATCAAAATAAACTTGTTTTAATTCCATTTTTCTATGAACTTTAAAAAATATCTTTGTATCTTAGATTTATTCTGTTATTTTTAATTCATTCAAGAATATTTTCTGAGCACCATCTATGTCTTTGGCATAGTTTCTGCTAAAGAGTGTCAGATCTTTTAAATAAATGGATACTCAGAACAGAACTTTTGTTTGTGGGAAATTTGCAAAATGTTCAAGAAGTTCTCACACTTAAAAAAATTTGATTAAAGGCCAAATTGCTATCATTTTAGCCTGAGAACTTATAGAGAGATGTTGCAAAGTCTTTGCTTTGACCGTAAGCAAACCTTAGTCTCATCACATGTCAAACACTTGCATGGTTGTGCCTTGTGTATTGAAATTTCTCAGTGCCTTTGTGGAACCATGGCGAATAGCCTGGAAGCTTAGTTATGAGCTCCACTTCTTTGTCCCAGATTCGTTGGATTCATTGAATGTCCACAGTATCATCCTCAGTGGACTCTTTTGCTTATTTATCACTGTATTGCCAGGAGCACTTACATTAGACATTGGGTATGAAAGTCTCCTAAGTTTTGTTCTACAGTTGCCCATTGTCTTTTCTTCTTCAATTTGCCACTTACTTTTTGAGAAAGAAATTCTTGGTTTCAGGAGGATCAGCAGGCCTCATACTTACCTTTCTCTCAGCAGCAGACCCAAGCAATCTTATGGTCATATTCCTTGGTTACACAGGTTTCCTAATCAGTGTTTTCCAGCATTGGAGAGTAGTCTGAGCAAGTTGGTGGATACAATGTAAGATTTTGTTTTTTCTTTTCTTTTCTTTCTTTTTTTTTTACAGGCAGAGTTAGACAGTGAGAGAGAGAGACAGAGAGAAAGGTTTTCCTTCAGTTGCTTCACCCCCAAACGGCTGCTGTGGCTGGTGCGCTGTGCTGATCCAAAGCCAGGAACCAGGTGCTTCCTCCTGGTCTCCCATGCGGGTGCAGGGCCCAAGCACTTGGGCCATCCTCCACTGCTTTCCCGGGCCACAGCAGAGAGCTGGACTGGAAGAGGAGCAACCGGGACAGAACCGGCACCCCAACTGGGACTAGAACCTGGAGTACCGGTGCCGCAGGCGGAGGATTAACCTAGTGAACTGCAGCGCCGGCCTACAATCTAGTTTTTAGAGTGATATTTTGAAAAATCTTGAGGCATTTATTTGTTTTCTATATGCAAGGAAAAAAGCATGTATGGCAGTGCCAATTTTGCCTGAAAATGTCACTGGCTTGAACCTTTTCCAGTTTCCCTTTCTCCTTACTACAAGGGTGATTTTTTTTCACAAGATGTATCAAGGCTAACTTTTTGGATTTTGGTAGGTTCCCTGTGCTTCCTCAGGGTTGTGGTATCCATTTTGAACTGCAAAGTTATATAAACTCTATTTCTTAAGCATCCATCCATTTTCCTCATGTCCAGAGCATTTACCTAGTCCAAATCATCCTTGTCTCTAGGCTAGAGAAGTTCATGAAAACCTTTTATGATTGAATGTTTGAGAATAAGTAAATACTTTTGCCATGTTTCCAAAATGACCCCTAACCAGAATAATGGCTAATATTGTAGGACAATAAATTAATTGCATTTCACCAGTCTTGACAGTTCTACTCTTTCTTAGCTGAGGTAGAGGGCCAAAACCTTAATCTTTCGGTGGTGATTCTATTAGAAAGAGAAACTAAGAACAATCCTTTAAGATTCAAGTAAAAATCACAAGAGGCAACCTGCCACTCAAAGAAATATGAGATCTAACAAAACTTTCACTTTTTCATTCTTGTCTTTAGTACAAGCATAATAAAATAGAACTTTTTTTAAAAAAGATTTTATTTATTTATTTGACAGTAGAGTTACGACAGTGAGAGAGAGAGATAGAGACAGAGAGAAAGATCTTCCTTCTGTCGGTTCATTCCCCAATTGGTTGCAATGGTTGGAGCTGCACTGACCCGAAGCCAGGAGCCAGGTGCTTCTTCCCAGTCTCCCATGTGGGTACAGGGGCCCAAGGACTTAGGCCATCTTCTACTGCTTTCCCAGGCCACAGCAGAGAGCTGGATTGGAAGAGGAGTATCCGGGACTAGAACTGGCGCCCACATGGGATGCTGGTGCCGCAGGTGGAGGATCAACCTACTGTGCCACAGCACCAGCCCCAATAGTACATATTTTATGTTATCATATTTCGTTTTTGTCTTATTCCAGTAAACCTTATATGGCAGTACTTATTATGTGTCAACCTCTCTTTAAAGAGTTTACAAATATTAACTTGTTTAATAGATAACACAGAGAATAGAAGCCCTTCATACTCCTGTTCCTCAAAGAACATCATGCTCATTTGAGATATTTTTTCTGTAACTTCTTTTCTTTCCCTTGAACATATATATTTTATATGATTGTCACCCTAGTTGCTACTATTATATGTTTTATAGTGGAATAACAATCTTTGGCAGTCTGCATTTTCATTTAGCTACATGTCTTGGGCATTTTTTTTTGTCTGAGTCCATTTAATTGCAGGTCATTATGTTGTGTAGTTTTCCAACATGTGAAGAAGTCATGGTTTTGTTTAACTATTCTTGTGCTGAAGAAAATTTATGCTAGTTACAGTATTTCACTAATAAACTTTTCCAACTATGAAAGTTGAAAATGGCTAAATTCCGAGGAGTAGAAATTCTGGTTTAAAGGGTGTCAACAGTTATTAATTACATGTATTTTCAAGTTGTTCTTCAATATACGTCTTTTCCAGATACGTATTAGTGTACCTGTTTCCTTATACCTTTGTCTACTCTGGATATTAAATAAAAAATCATCAAATAGGCAAATGATAATAATATGTGTATTACTGAGGTGTTAAAGAAATAAAAGAGGATAAAATGTTTTAAAAGATAGTAATTATAACTAATGGAGAAAACAGTCTCCACTGAAGCTCGGGTGACTGGAAGTGTAGAGTAATAGAGAATTCTTCAGTCTCAGTGTTTAGAGGATTTGAAATTTGGTTGACAAAGACAGGAAAGCCAAGAATGTTTCCATACTGACTTTACTGAGTAAGCTCTACCTAACAGAGAGTAAGCTCCTGTGCATCCTAGAATGTGGTTACACAGTAGGTGCATTGGTGTGTTTCTATTTTTATTTTCTGATTGTGCTCCTGGTAAAAGGAGAGAATGGATATTAGAACTTCTGCAAACCATTTATTCTCCAGGATAATAGTTTCTTTTTTTTAAGCTTTTTTAAAAAAATTTATTTGAAAGTCAGAGTTACACACAGAGAGAAGGAGAGGCAGAGTAAGAGAGAGGGAGAGGGTGGTGGGGGGAGAAAGAGAAAGAGAAAGAGAGAGAAAGAGAGGTCTTCCATGTGCTGGTGCACTCCCCAGTTGGCTGCAACAGCCCGAGCTGTGCTGATCCTAAACCAGAAGTGTCTTCCGGGTCTCCCTCATGGGTGCAGGGACCCAAGGACTTGGACCATCTTCTACTGCTCTCCCAGGCCATAGCAGAGAGCTAGATAGGAAATGGAGCAGCTGGGACTCGAACTGGCACCCATATGGGATGCTGGCACTGCAGGTTTTACCCACTACGCCACAGTGCCGGCCCCTAGAGTTTCAAAAATAAAGGATCAATCATAATAATTTCTGTAGTTAATAATAAAGGGAAAAATCTCATGCGCAAATAATCAATATATTGACTCTCAGCTCCAAACCAACCCTTTTTTGTTGTGCTTGGTGATACTGGACTTGGACCCTGTTAACATTTCTCCTTTCCTAGCTAGCACTAGGTTCAGGTTTTCATTAGAGGGCAGTGGATGGAATAAAGGGCCTCTGGTATGCTTTCTCCTGTTTAATTCTTACAGAGTGACTGCCTGTGGCATCCAGAACATTGACTGGCCCTCAAACTCCAGCAAGGTTTGTTAACTCCCTGGCTGGCAGTTTTCCATTTGCCTGTTTCAGCCCATGCTTTCCAGCTTGCCAGATGTGGAACAGCTCACACCTGGGGGCAAACTAGTAAACTTTTCTGCCATCCAATTGCTTCCTGATCTTCCCTTTCACCTGCTGTCACCCCAGAAGGAGATTTTCTGCTGGACAGTCCTGATCCATACTTTCTTGCTCAATGTCCTTGGACTCTTGGCTATAGGACTGACCTGCTGTGTTACCATCAAACTTCTTTATTAGCCAGCTGGCCATAGCCATACCCTTTTATTATAGGATCTGGGTCTCAGCCTGGGAGAGAGGGCCCCCTTTCAAGTTTGGTTTCTGTAATCTCAGTTCCAATTTTTTCACTAGATTCCTCTTTAATCCCCCCATAATCTTGTTACTAATTAATAATGCTTTATATTAAACTTTCTCTATTTAAGACTATTCATGTGTATTCTGTCTCCTGACAGGACTCAAACAGATACAGACTTGACAATGGGAGTGGATCTAGGAGACAGATGCTCAAGGATTAGATTTGGGGGCTGGTTTGGTTATGTCTCTTGCAAGTACTGAAATTCTCAGTGGGAAGTTCAATACTGCCCCGTGCCCTTTAGATCCCAATTAATCAACCTATCTGTAAACGACTACAATGAAATACAACGGAAGCAAGTGCCATTGAATGCTGAATGGCTGTGACACTTGATCAATATGGAAACAGTACTGACAGCAAAGACTATCATGGGACAGATTTTCTTGGAATAATTGAAGAAAGAAAAGCACAAGCTTAGGTTTTTTTTTAACTGTCATCTCAAGTCATGGTCTGAGTAACAGAGAGCATCTATGATGGGCTTAACAGAACTTTTTATTTCTTGTGGTCACAGGTCTAATATTGTCCGATATTGCAGAAAACCAAACACAACATTTAGTTGCATGAGTTGTTGAGCTTAATGTCAGTTGACTTTAGAAGATGACAATTTCTCATGTAATGATGAAGACATTGATTGGGAAAGACTGGAATCCTAAAATTTAGAAGGATCAAACATCTTTTTGGATATAGATGGGATTGACAGTCTCACACTATGCAGTCATTCTGATCTCCCATGCCAGTGGGAATGGTTTGCTCTTCTGAGTCTGAGAACACTAACCTTCCCCTGCTTTAAAAATCTCATGAAAGCCTCACCAGAAACAGAAGTCTTCATCTGCGCTCCTAAACACAACTGTTGTCAGTAGGGTCAAATCGCATATGCTTCAAGAGGCTGGGCACACATTGTGACTGAAAAGGAAATAGCTGGCACATTCAAACTCCCTGGCTGGCAGTTTTCCATTTGCTAACATATGTTGGCAGAAAACTGAGGAACGTGTATGGGAGTGGATTCTAAGGATATTAGAACTACAAAGGTGGAATATAACTCTCCATGAATATAACTCTCCATGTTCATTGACAGTGAGTCCTGACTTAATATGTTAACTTGAGCAACCAGAGGTAGCTCTAACTACTTAATGTGATTGATCAAAATTGAACTCAGTTGCAGCCTAGTAGTTGCGATGCCAAAACTTCCCTGACATGAAGTAGAGGAGGAAATCCAGAGGCTTAGGGAAGTAGGAATATTGGAAGGGATTTGTTTTTATACCTGCACACTATACCTCAGGTACACCACAAGAGAGCTCAGATGAGATTTCCTCAACTAAGGTATTGAGAAGCACATCAGTGAGGGGAAAACCTTTGTTCTTGCAAAGCTCCCTGTGTATAGCGGGTTTCACCTTGGAGGATGTCACCAGAGTATTGGGCTTTCTGATTCCAGTGAAGGTGATGGGACCACATGGGAAGTACCTCATTAGAATGATTTCAATTTTAGACATGTAGTAAAAGACTACAAGTAAATAATTGTAATATAACATGTAGACTTTTGACTTTATTATTTTTAAAAATTAGAGAGAGAGAGTGAACACACTTTTATCTGCTTATTTGTTCCTCAGTTGACTGCAACGGCCTGATCTGAGGCAGGAATGAGGCCAGGAGTCAGGAACTCAATTCAGGTCTCCCACAGAGGTGGCTGGAGCCCAGTTGCATGAGCTATCACCATTGCCTCCCAGTGTCTGCATTAGCAGGAAGCTGGAGTCAGGAGCCAGACATCAAACACAGGTACTCTGATATGATACATGCATTTCTTAACTAATATCTTAACTGTTTGACTAAATGCCTGCTCTAAATTTTTAAGTGTTGTTAATGTGTTTAAGGTATATATGTACCAGGTCTAATATTTCACTGGTAAAAGCAAAAATAAGAGATAAAAGTTGTGTGTGCTAAGAATAACAAAAGGTTCTGAACCTTATTTACAGGTTGAAAATCCCTATTGGTTAGACATTTTGCAGATAAGTTAACAGCCACAGGTAGGATTTGCTACTAATTTGTCTTTTACCCAGTACACAGGAGTTAAAATCTTCATTCCATAATCTCTTCATCAGATAGTTAAGACATCTCACCTATGGAATATGAAGATAATAAATGAGAGTTTACACTTCAAAGAATTCATGATCAAAATTTGTGTCTCTGAATTTGTGTGCATGAGAGAGATAAGACTACTTAATTATGATGTAACACAATAATTGATAAAATAGAAACATAAACGTTTTGCTTGATCTGTAACAGATCAGATCCAAAATCCCAGTGCCCTGTTTTCCCCCATTATTCCATGCTCTTAATGTAGATAACATTGAGGCAGGTGTTATGGTACAGCATGTTAAGCCCCTGCTTGGGTTGCCCGCATCCTATATCGGAGTGTTGGTTCAAAATCCCAGCTACTCTCTACTTCAAATCCAGTTTCTTGCTAATGTCCTTGGGAGACTGTGTTTGATAACCCAAGTACTTGGGTTATTGCCACCTAGGTGGAGACCCAGATTGAGTTCCTGACTCCTGGCTTCAGCCTGGCCTAGCTCTGGCTTTGATGGGTGTTTGAAAGGTGAGTCAGTGGATGGATGACCTTTTTCTCTTGTTTTCTCTGTCAGTCTGCCTTTCAAATAAAAACAAACAGCTCATAAAAATGATTAGATCAAAACAAGCAAAGAAATAGACAAAAACATTGAAAAAGAACTCTTATAGGTACAATGGGAGTATCTACATAGATAAGTATTTGCATCTCATGTTCTGTAGCATGTTGTGCATTCCATATGTGTAGGATTAATTTCTCTATCTCGCTGAGACACACTGCCACAATTACCTTCCATAGTGTGAGTTTCCCTCAATTTTTCAGATTTTAATGATAACAAGCCAGAAAACCTTGAACTTAAGTCATTTGAAACTGCTATATTTAGGAGATACAGGGTTAGCCATGAACTGCTGTCTCTTAGCCCTTCAGAAAGATGAGGGCCACCAGCATGACTGTCTTTAATGTTACTGTTTGGATGTCTCTGTTCCAATCAGTGGTCCTCGTGGAACACAGCTGTTGTCTATTGTACCTTGTGAGGGAGCTTAGCTAATCAACCCTTATTAATTAGTCACTAATATGTACATTGTACCAACAAATGTTTTTGTTAAGTGATGGCAGCACTAATTTATGGGGGCATAAAGAACCCCTCCCTAATTACAAAGAAACACTGCTCCTTACCCTCAGTAGATGATCCCTTGTAGAAAAGGGCCTCTGAGGGAAGGCTGGGACAGGCATAGGATGGCAGGGTCTAATTTGTTTTTAACCTGCTTTTAAGGAGTTGTTTAATTAATATGAGATCAGCACATTTGAAGGTTTGAACAGGTGCAAATACGCAGTTGTAACCAGCTGTGTAATTGAATGTAGTGGAACAAGGGCTGAGCATACAGAAGTCAGTAATCGCATGCTCACTGCCTACCTGTGGCTGTAAAAGGGCTTGATCTTTTTTGTGCAGGATTCCCTGAGTCTTTCTGGAAGGCTGTGTTGTGTTGGGATGAGTTTTTGCATAAATATTTCTCAAGATTTTCATGTTATTACACAGCAGAAACATTGGTGCTCCTTTTTTTGTTTTTGTTTTTGTAGCCTTCCTAAAAACCATGGAATCATGTGGATGTTGTATATAGTTGTGATAAATCGGTTTCCTTGTTCAGATTTCATATTTTCAGAGTTCTGGTAGCCTTTTAGAGTAGCTGTCTAGCCCAGGAGTCCTCAAGCTGCAGTGTGGAGCCAGTCCAGTCTGTGACCTGTTTTTGTAAATAAAGTTTTAATGGCACCCGGCCATGCTCATTTGTCTACGCTTCTTTCATGTCGCGATGACGGAGGTGAATAATAGCACCAAAGACTTTATGACATACAGAGCTGGAATTACTGGCTATCTGACTCCATGCAGAAAGTTTGCTGATGCTTCAGATCAAGGGTCCAATCCCTACTATGCTTTTTGCTTAACATTAAAGAAGTTGTCCTTTTAAGAATTATTTTCAAGGAGTCTACATTCTAGTGGAGGAGACGCATTCCTAAAATGTGTGTAAATTCCTTCTAAGTTGCATTTTCTCCTTATGTGATATCTAATTTTTCCAAAAAAAAAAAAAAACTGCTTGTGAATACTTTTTATCCAGTAGATTGGGATCTAGGCTTAAATCTAGGTCCTATTCAGTCTCTAGCACATTACTTGACTTCAGTGTGCCACATAATTGTTCATTTATTTATTATCTATGTCTCCCACCATCGTGAGAGCTCCATAAGTGACAAACTTTACATTTCTTGTTCACATATCCTTGAAGTTTAGAGTGGCGGTCTTGAATCTATGAGATGTGCCATTAATTTTGTGCTTTCTGTACTCTAAGAAGCCACCAGTTATAAGCTGTGCTGTTGTTTTATAGACCACTCGGCAGTCAATGTAAAACACATGCTGAGAATCATTGCTTAAAAGATGCATCCCTGTTCAGAGATTTGTAATGATTTATTTATTTTGTATATGGGTGGGGAGGGAGGGAGGGAGGGAAGGAGAGAGAGAGAGAGAGAGAGAGAGAGAGAGAGAGAGAGAGAGAGAGAGAGAAAGAGACAATCTTTTCCATTCTCTGGTTCACTCTCCAAGAGATTGCAATGGCCAGGGCTGGGCCAGGCTGGAACCACCGACCAGGAACTTAATCTGTGTCTCCCACATGGGTGGCAGAGGCCCAAGCACTTGTGTCATTTTCAGTTGTTTTTCCCAGGATAGTATCAGGAATTGGAAGTAGAGCAGATTGGACATAAACTGGCACCCATTTGGGATGCCAGCATCCCAGATAACAGCTTTATCTGTTATGCCACAATGATAGCCCCTCAGTGATGTTAAAATGTGAAACAATATGCACCTTAAAACCATGTGTGAAGGTCCTTGTCAAATAGGTGGGAAAATGGACAAGCTTATGCTATTGAGATTTTAAAAAATGATTTATTTATTTATTTGAAAAGTAGAGTTACGGGGGGGGGGGAGAGAGAGAGAGAGAGAGAGAGAGAGAAAGAGAAAGAGAAAGGTCTTCCATCCACTGGTTCACTCCCCAAATGGCTGCAGTGGCTGAAGCTGCGCCAATCCAAAATCAGGAGCCAGGAGCTTCTTCCAGGTCTCCCACGTGGGTGCAGGGGCCCAAGGACTTGGCTATCTTCTACTGCTTTCCCAGGCCATAGCAGAGAGCTGGGTCAGAAGAGGAGCAGCCAGGACTCGAACCAGTGCCCACATTGCCTTTCAACAGAGCATGTAGCATCCTTCTAATTATGAGAAGTTGATGGTTATATGCATTCCCATGAGGAATCTTGAAAAAAAAAAAAACATGGACAATGCATACTATGAAAAAACTATGCATGGATTTCAAATTTTTTGCATCAAAATAAACTTATCTATTAATTTAATTTTCCATGAACTTTTTAAAAAAGGCTTATTTTAATTTTTTATTTGAAAGAGTCAGGGAAAGAGGAGGAGAGACAGAAAAAACCTCCATCCCCTGGTTCACTCCCCAAATGGTTGCAATGACTGTGACTGGACTAGGTTGATGCTGGGAACATGGAGCCTCCACTGGGTCCCTCACGTGGGTGCAGGGGTCCAAGCACCTGGGCCATCTTCCAATGCCTTTCTCCGGCCTCCAGCTGGGAGTTGGATCAGAAATGGAGCAGCCAGGACTCAAACTGGTGTCCATATGGGATGCTGATGTCACAGGTGGAGGTTAAACCCATCATGCCACAATGCCAGCTCCTCCATGAACTTTTTAAAGTATCTTTGCATATTCCTGGATATATTTTTTCAATGCTTAAAGAGAATTTTGTAATATAGAGTACACTTAAAAAGATTTATTTATTTTAATAAATAAATTTATTTATTTAGAGGGAGAGAGAGAGAAAGATCTTCCACTGCTGGTTCACTTCCCAGATGGCCCCAATGGCAGAGCTGGGTGATCCAAAGCCAGGAGCCTGTAGCTTCTTCTGGTCTCCCATGTGGGTGCAGAGGCCGGAGCACTCGAGCCATCCTTTTCTGCTTTCCCAGATGCATTACCAGGGACCTGGATGCTTTCTCTGCTTTCCCAGATGTATTGACAGGGAGATGGGAGGAACTGGAGCAACCAGAACTCAAACTGGCACCCATATGGGATGCTGGCACTGCAGGCCATGGCTTTAACTTTCTGAGCCACAGTGCTGGCCCCTATAGTACATTTTAACATGTTTCATTGCACAAATAATACATATTCATAGATAAAAATGGAAATTAGTGATAAATAAAATGAAGAAAATAAAAGATTATATACCATCCTATGTGCCGTGACTTCTATAACCATTAAGATGAGAAAACAATCATTTTTAATGACTCAAAAAAGTACTTTTGAATAAGAATATAGTCATACGATGCACATTCAAATTAATAGCCTAGCCTTTCATTCCTGGACCAAAGTATTAGTCTGGGGCCTTCTTGTGTGGGAAATGTGGTTTGTTTGATTTTCTTTCCTAATGAGCAATTGGACTAAAGGATCAGGTTTAATTATAATGAGAGTTCCTTTCTGTTTGTACATCACTGCAGACCTAATTGTAGGCTGGCATCCCGCTGTGGCCTGAGTGGTCATTAGCTTGCTGATAACGGACTGTTCTTGTCAACAAGGCCTCATTAACCATTGTGTTTGCAGTGAAATGGTAGGAAGGGTTTGAACTTGTGATTAAGGGTGCGCTGGCCCATGGTGCTCAGGGAGACTTTGCTTGTGCAGTTTTATGGCCAGAATCAAGGACTTCGGGCTCAGATAAGTGACGATATCTAAGGAAAACCTGCATCTATGCAGCAGAGTCTGCAATGAGATGTTTCAGGGGAATGCCTGACCCCAAGTTCACAGTCTGAGATTCCAGTCTCAGATCTGCAGCTGTGTAGCCATGTGACTTGGGGCTAATCATTTCTCTTTCTGTTCCTTGCTTTCCTCACTTGAAAATGAGAAGGTTTTATTCAGTGATTGGTAAGATAACATTTTGCCAATAAAAATAATTTGCATGATGCTTGTGCAATTTTCTTGTTTTTCAGTTTTCTTTTTTTTGTACCTTTTTAAAAATCTTCTTAGGTTATGCACTAGAGGGCAGTGGTACATTAGTATTTATAAAGTACGAATACGCTTGGTACTGCATTCAGTTGAAAGTCATTGATGTTTGGATTAAGAAGGGGTCTGATATATTCCTCATTCAAAAATTGGAAAAGCTGCTCTATGGTATCCCCAATTTATATTCATCCTACCCTTTTTGAGTATTTCTAGTGCTGGGGATCTTGCTACCTCACAAGACAGCTTTGAGTCTCATTCATTTGAGTTTCTAGTTTCTAGAAGCTGTTTCTTAGATCAGTGTACCTATAACTTACCAAGTAGTCCTTGCAGAAAACTCTGTTCCTGTTTCTCATGTAGGCACTCCCAATACTCTATAGAATAATATTGCTAAATAATTATACTTACTATTTTTGGTGATTTATAATTCAATATTCAAAATTTATTACTGTGTCAGGTACTGTATTAAGCATCTTATTTGCATTATTTTATTTAATCCTCACCATAAGTGCTGACAGTTTTCATCTTTATTTATCATTATTTTACCAAGGCTCAGATCTAAATCCCATAACTAGTAAGCAGTGAGGGTGGGGGATTTGAACCTAGGTCTTTCTCATAAAAACTCCCTTAAGTGTCCTTAAAACAACAGCTCCTTTTGTAGCTTATGATTTAAGACCCAAAGAAGGTAAGCAACTTGCTCAAGATTATATAGCTAAGTAGGAAAAGAAGGGGAACCAGGGCCCAGATCTTTGGAGAGCACATTCAGTTTTTCTTTATGCTACAAGATAGTACACTAAAGACTGCTGCCATTGATTTCCCGAGTCCTATTTCCTATGTGATAAATGTTCCCATTTCACTCCATTGCTATTCTGATGGATTCTTTGCTATCCTATCATGCTCTTTGGGCATGTTTTTAACCTGTCACACCCTTTCTAAATTATAAAACTCAGAATTCAAACCAGGGCTTTGTCTGAACAGGACGGAAGGCACTGAGACTGTCATTTGGATTTTATTTTTCATTAGCATTGTCTAATTTTGCATTAATATTTTAATATACTGTCAGCTTATTTCAAGCATAATGTCAATGATATATATTATTCTTTTTTAAAACATTTATTTATTTATTTGAGAGATAGAGTTAGAGAGAGACAGAGAGAGAGAGAGAGAGAGAGAGAGAGAGAGAGAGAGAGAGAGAGAGATGGAGAGACAGAAAGGTTTTTCCATCCTCTGGTTCACTCTCCTAATAGCTGCAGTGGCCAGAGCTGGGCCGATCTGAAGCCAGGAACCAGGAGCTTCCTCCGGGTCACCCATGTGGTGCAGGAGCCCGAACACTTGGGCCATCTTTCACCGTTCTCCTAGGCCATAAGCAGATAACTGGATTAGAAGAGCAGCTAGGACTGGAAGTGGTGTCCATATGGGATGCTGGTGCTGCAGGCAGAGGCTTAGCCTACTATGCCACAGCACAGGCCTCCCCTGGTTCTTTTAATTTTTTTATGAAATGTAAGAACAAAGCAGAGTGACTCTAATATTTCTTACTGATGGGGAAAAAGGTCCTCCTGATCCGACCAGAAATTTTGAATGCATAAATTGGTAAATTCCTGCTTTTTCAGATATTCAAGGGGTGTGAATGTGACAGTATTGGCGTTTCTGGATGATGACTGGTTTCATGTTAAACATCAGTGTCTGTGTTTGCTATTGCTTCCTTGGGAGAAATGCGTGCATACTGTGTGTAGCAGGCACTTGCTTTCTTGCTGCCTGTTACCATTTGTCACAGCATACATAGCCCCGACATCTCTTTAAGGAGGGTCTGCATAGCATGGGAGGGGAGCCAGCTCTTCTCTAGCTGAGAGAGAAGCATAGGAAATAGTGCTTTCTGCTGTGGGAGTGGGTCTCTTGATTCATGTTCTATAGGATGGACAATGATGAGGACTGATTCATGCTGATGACACCAGTGTCTATGAGCAGACTTCCTTTGGATCATGCTCAACTCGTTTGCATTTCCTTTGATCTGAGATCCACTTAATGTATCAATCCCATTATAGATACGCATATGTGTGTATATACACATGCCTATGTATATAGTTTGCAAGTCAGAATCAGTTTCTGATCATTGCAGTCAAAATAATCTTCACTGATATATTGACCTTTGGAATATCTAACTTTTCTTGAACTAGCCTTATTAGGAAGTTCTACTGTTTCACGGCATAACAGAATATCTTATCTCTCTGACAGAGTCTTGTTAATTTAATTTAATAGCTATTCTAGAAGCATTATTTTCTGACACTTTTCTGGGATTAAAGTTTTTAAAATATTTGCCAAATCTAATGCAATAGTTGTGTTCTGAAAAAGATTTATTGATTAACAAGGACCCTTAGGGAAGTCAATTGATCAGTATTGACATCCAATATTGAATTTTTTAGAATGGTAAACATTTATTTGCTTTACAATTTTAAAAGTAGATGCATTTTTTCCCAAAAAGTTAATGCTTTCATGTTTTTACTTAAATTCTAACTCATATCTGCAACCTATTAACATTTAATCTTAGCATCAACATTGTATATTTCTCCAGGCAGTGATTTCTATACCATAGGCATAATAAATTCTCACACACAACAGGACCTTTTTAAGGAAAAAATATTTATTTATTATTTATTTACTTACTTACTAGAAAGAGAGATTGCACTCTCATCTGCTGGTTCACTCCCCAAATCCCCAAATGCCTGCATTGGCCAGGCTTCTGGGGCTGAAACCAGGAGTTGGAAATGGAATCCAGGTCTCCCACATGGGTGGCAAGGACCCAGGTACTTGAGCCATCATTGCTGCCTCCCAGGGTCCGCATTAGCAGGAAGTTTGAGTCAGGAGCCAGAGCTGGGAATTGAATCTAGGCACTGTGATGCAGGGATAAGAGCATTTTAACCACTAACCACTGTGCCTCAGTAGGACCTTTTCATTCTATTTCTGTTATTATGTTCTCATCAACACACAGGCCATCTCTTTCTTATGGGAAAATTCCTAATTCACTACTAGTTTTCTTTCTGACTTACTGAACTTCAGAAATTTCCTATTTCTAGACATTGCAGGAAATATTTACTGAATTATTCCAAGGCATATACAATTTGATGAGACATTCTCAAACTAAGTTATCTCAAAGAACGTTAATGGGAACTTTGTTCAACATGTTATAAGTCTCCTTTTTGATGATCGAAGGTGGCAATTTCTCCTTGTTTTCAGGACACAGAAGAAACAGGCTTTTTCTAAGTCACTGATTTGCTCTGCTGTCAAAGAACCTGTGACTCTTTTAAGGTTGTGATTAACAAGGAGGCTTCAAGCCAAAATCTTGGCCCTCCCTGGATCACTCATGGTCTCATCTTACTTTTCTACCTTTACTTTTCTTTGGCCTCAATATTTTCTTTTTAAAATATTATCTTGCTATGTTATCTTACTGCATCATATGTATTTTTAAAGACTTCTGCGGATCCCTTTTTCCTGGACTGCGATGTAAGCAAGTTACAATGAGACATGTGGCTTCATCCCATATTCCCATTGCTGTTCCCTCTGGCTTTTCTTATTATCTCTCTGTTAAAGTCTGCTCTACACTGTCTGCCTCTGAGACTTAGAACTTGGAGTTTTTTTTTTTTTTTAACTTTCTCTCAATCGCTCATTTTCTGTAATTAGTTAAACTAGTTAGTCCTCAGGTGTACATCTTAATCTCTTACAGACTGAAAAAGAGAGGGGGAAAGGTAGTCATCTGTCAGGGGAAGTTGAGGACAGAATTTGAATGGATGTTGTAATCTATGTCCTTCAGATATTGGATAAAAATCAGCTTCTCCCATCTTTTACCTTTTATCATGATTATTTTACCTGGATTAACTCTGAATTACTAGTTATCTATGTGATGAAAATGGTTATAGAATTGATTTCCTCATCTTTGGACCAATGGTTCTGAAACTTGAGCATGTATAGAATCTCCCAAAGGACTTCTTAAAAATACAGATTTCTGGGGCTGCTTCCACAGTTTCCAACTCAGTGAGGCTGAGTTGGGGCCTGAGAATGTGCATTTAAAAAAGATTTCTTTCTTTCTTTAAAAACAGACCCAACCTACTGGGTCACTCCCCAAGTGGCTGAAAAGCCAGAACTGGACCAGGCTGAACCCAGGAATCTGGAACTCCATCCAGGTCTTGTGCATGGGTGGCAGTTTGGGCCATATTCCACTGCTTTCCCAGGCACGAGATTGTGCATCTCTGATATGGTCTCAGGTGCTTTGAGAATTTGCTTTGAGAATTACTTCTCCACACTCTTACCCATGCTGTATGCTGCCCCCAGGAAGAAGCTCTTTCAAGGGGTGACTCTTTTCTCAAAGGTCTTTGTAGGCCTTGTTTATTTATTTTAAAAATATTTTAGTTACTTATTTGAAAGGCAGAGTGACAGAGAGAGAGGGAGGGAGTGCAAGAAAGAAAGAGTGAGACATCTCTTCCATCTGGCAGGGCTGGGCGAGGCTGAAGCCAGGAGTTAGGGACTCCATCTGGGTCTCCTACATGAGTGGCAGGGGCCAAATACTTGAGTCATTATTGCTGCCTTCCCAGGTATGTTAGCAGGGAGCTGGATCAGAAGAGGAGCAGCCAGGACTTAAACTGGTACTCCAGTGTTGATACTGGAATCACAAAACAGCAGCTTCACCAGCTGTGTCACACTATCAGCCCTTTCATTGATTGGCCTTTTGATGTTTTATGAATTATTTTCATGTTTCAAATGACCCAACTAGTATTCAAGACCCCGAATAATCTAAATGCAACATCTCTTTAATCTTCTGGTATTCCTCACCCTGCCACCCACCCCATTCTGTAATATTTTTCCCTTCCTTCCTTCATGTCTGCTTGTTGATGATCAGCTCATTTTCCAAGTCTCAACTCAAGTAACATCCACTTCATGAAACCTTGCATGATATTGCCAGTTGCAAGTGAGACCTAGCTCTCTTTAATTCTCATAGAGTGTCTGCAACTTTATGCTTTTAATGATTAGCATAGTTATCTTTTCTCTCCTACTGAGTTTAAGAAACTCCAAACCTAAAAGCAGGGACCTCAGGCTTTGTTGAATGTAGTTTACATGGAAATCCTTTGAAAAATTCATATGACCAGCTATGATATAAGGATTTGAGATTTGGGGCATAGAATGTGCATGCTATTTTGATTCCCTTATAGAATTTCTCTGAGATCACATTCTTTGTGGCAAAAATCATAATATTGCTCCCTTTCATTAACACAAATGAAATATTTCATAAAACAAAGAATAAACAATTAAGACCTAAAGACCCCAGATTATCTCATCACAGCACAGGATGTTAATTGAATAGTAATTTTTGTCTCATTTTGACTATGCCAAGGTTTATTAATTAAATGTTATGACCAGTTTATAGACCAAATTAGATAGATGACAATCTGTCATAGAAGTACACCCTACATTTGCCAATTTGTAAATAACAAACTGTTTCATTTTTACATAAAAATGAATAATTGTTTGAAAATAGACTGGCCATAAAACACTTTCTGCTTTTTTAAAAAATAGGTGCTGCATATATATAAAGGAGTTTTCTATTAAATACATTTGGAGAATTCTAGGTTAGCCATAGTAAATCTTACTGAACAGCAGGACTCCTCAGAGTCCAGATGTGCTAATCTGTTTTAGGAATCTTTATAAGGGAGCATATAACATTTAGCATTTTTGAAGCCATTTTTGCCTTAATTGTTTATTAATTTACAGAGTGGTTTACAGTGATAACTCTCTGGGAAGCTATGTACAGACTCCTGAGTGTGTGCTTGGAAAAGAGCAGTGACCTGAAGCAAATGTGCAAGAGATAACACTAAGCACCCAATATACACATACTTTCACCTAGGGATAAAAGTGATACCTAGGGTAACAACTCTATGTGCATAGTTGCTGGATTTCTTTGGTGATTTTTCTGATTCTTCTAAGTCCCTGGGCAAGAGTTTTGTTGAGGATGGGCCAGGAGGTTGCTGGACAAAAGACTCAGCTGGTTCCTTCATTTGGATGCAATTAGTGCCTGCTGCCAAGGCAGGATTCTACTCAACCTCATTGTCTGAGCCGGATCCAGACCCTTGACAGAACGCCAGCAAGACATCTTTGACAAGTTATTGCATTCAGATGTCCTGATGGCAACCGAAAGTCAACTACTAAGGTTTCTGGGTTATAAGAGGTTCCGTCAAGGACCTGGATAACTAAGGATTTCCATGATGTGCTGTTTATTTGTGAGGCCTGAGAGTATGTTGTTCTTGATGTCATTCCTTGCATTCATTTAGGGGTGGGGATGGTAAGGATGTGGATGTGAGGTTTGGTGTAAATACAGTAACACACCTGTCTGTAGGTGGCCTTTTTCTACTGATTTTCTGGGTGGTTATCAACTCTACACCTCATCTTGTTCTGTTTCTGACTCAGTGAGAAGAGAGATGCTTCTGCCTGCTCTCTGAAGAGTTTATTAAAATGGCAGGAACAGAGTCAAAGCTCTTCAATGTCTGCTCCTCCCACCAGTCCCATTTGCAACATCTTTTGCATCTCAGTAGTCTTCTCCCTCTTCAATCTGTCAAGATCCTCTTAGATCTAGTTTAGGTCTGGGAATTTATTTAACATAGTCTTTAAATAAAATCCAATACTTTACAACTCTCTGTGATCTGAATGCCCAGGAATGATACATTATCTCTTTCCAAGAATACTGATTCATAATTTTGCCAATTTATTATCCTGTATGCCATTATTATTAATTTTGTGTTTTGCTTGACTTAAAGGTTTTTTTTTTTTTTTCTGAATCCTACAGTCAATGTTCAGAGAACTATCACGATGCATCTGTTTCCCTTAGTCACTGGGGTAAGGGGCATTTACTGAAGTCTTGTAATTACTTCTGGTTTAGATGTGAGGTTCTCTTTCATTATGTTCTGACTGCTTTTATTTACTTTTGGGGCACTGTTATCTCACTGATATTAGAAACTTTAGGGGTTAAATATCTAGAGTGGACACTGTTCTAGGTTGATGGAAAATGGCCAAATATCCTACTCATAATCCAATGCCATAGCCACGGTATGGGTTTTCTAAAAAATGGAGATTAAAAAAAAATTCATCAGATTCTCATTATCAGTTACATCATTTTGTAAGGTTCAAATGATCTATTTAATGTCAACACATCCTGGGATATCACATTGTTTTCTCCAGTTTTCCAGGTCTCATTTAATCAGCCTTTGTTCTTTAGTCACTGCCCTAGGGGTGCTTAACTTTGTAACCTAACAACCAGTCCCAAAGTAAATCTGCCTCAGGCTCTATTTCCCAGAAGCGATATGGATGGGCATCAATAGTTACAGATGTTCCTTTTCAAAATAGGAAAAAAGAGTGAATGTATCAAAGTGTGGCTAGAGTAGCCTTGTTTTCACACTATACAGGTGGGAGGAGGAGATGCCGGCTTCCAGTGCTCAGTGGGTGGGCCTGCACCTGCTGCTGTCCCCAAGGTCAGCACTCTTGCTGCTGCATTAAGGAAGGTTGAAGAAGCCAGGCAGGAAAAATCCCTGTTGGGACACAGTAGGCTATTTTCTTTCATATTGAGCTCTAGGATTGCTATGTGAGAGTAAGAAATTGACAAACTGTTCTCCCGTCTATAGTTTTCCTAGAAACCCCTCCCCGCTACCACCAAGGGAAAAAAAAGGTGATCCGCAGAAGCTGTTGGCAAGTGTAGGTTTTTTTTTTTTTTTCGTCTTTCCCAGGGAATCTCTATCTTTCCCTGTTTTCTTTCTGATTACCCTCCGCTTCTCCTGGAGAAGGCAATACCACCCAGGGCCTTTCCTGAGTGAGCCCATCTGCTCAGAGAGAAACATCCAGCATGGCTATTGAGGAGGAGGTTTTAGGGAAGGGGTGGACAGGTGAAATCCCTTAACACTTAAGTTGGCCAAGGGTGAGACACTCACTCTCCAGAAACTTGGGTCATAACCATCCGTCTTAGATAGTTCTCTGCTGATGTCATGTGGTGTGGAAATGCTATTCCCGTGGCTGCAAACAATCCTAAAGACAGTCAGCACCACTGGGGGCAGGGGATGGAGGAGAACAGGAGGAATGTCCCTGGCCAGGAGGCCGGAGGTGCCCCAGGAAGCTGCTTCCTCTGAATAGTTAAATGGCTGCCTCTCAACTTGCACAATGTCACATTGAATTTGAAACAGGGAACTTTTTATATTTTTCCCCTGATTGTGCTGGCACCTGGCAGATGCCTATTTACCACAGGCATCAATACACATAGTAATCAAAGGAAATCAGAGGCACAGATTAGCAGCAGCTGCAAGTCATTAGTGACAGACACGGGAAAGCACAATTCTGCACCCAACTTTGAAATAACCAATATGAGTGTTTCAGAGCACGAGGGTTACCGCAGGGCACTCGCTAGCATGAGAGCAGCCAAACAATAGCTGGGCTTGTCTCTCAAGAGAGCCCTCTTCCCAAAGGCAGTCCCACACACTCTGGATTACAAACTAATCAATCACATGATATCTGGGAGTTGAACGTTAGCCCTTTGCAGAGCACTTGCGTGGATTTACTCTCTTCATCAAAGGTGGTCTGAACTTAGAAGTAACCTCCTGCTGGTAGAAAACTCATTGTTGCCTTATGTAATTTTAGTGGTGGGAGTTTGCATGCATTTCTGATGACTTAATTATATTGTTGACCTAGTTGGAAAGGGGCACCTAGAGGGGATAGATAAGACACTCCCCTTTCCCATTTAATCCCCCCCCCCCATTTCTATTTGAAAATCAGCCGTGATTGATAGCTGTTCTCTTGGTGGTTATATATTTTCATTGGCAGCACTAACCTCAGCCTACTCCAAAAAATACTATTCAATTTTTAGCTTTCCCCTAATCAATTCATTCAGTGCCTTGGTGGAATACAAGTTGGTCATTTAAAAATTTTTAGCTGTTGCCTGATATGTCCCAAAACAAATTTAGCCAGCATGGGTTTCTATTTTAGACCATTTCTGGAAATGCAGATTTACTGTACAACTGGGTAATGGCTTAGAGATAAACAGACACAGTGAGCTGCTGTCTGATGAGTAGGACTGGGCAAAATTTAGCATTATATATATACTACAATAATTGGGCCATTGGACCATAGGATGTGTATTAAATTGGTCTCATCCCCACATGTGGTCTCTTCTCCCTTTACTTGCTATTAAGGTTGGTTTATTTTGTTTTAGAAATTGCTACTTCCCCCTGCTTGCCTTCCACCAAAATATCTTCTGATGGTTTTTTTCTAAAAATTCTTATAATAATAAGTAATTTGTTTTAGAAATTAGGAAAAAAAGGGGGAAAATGCTCTAATGCAGAACCAGACATTAAATATCAGCTCTTTTTTTAAGATTTTATTTATTATATTTGAGAGGTAGAGTTACAGACAGTGAGAGGGAGAGACAGAGAGAAAGGTCTTCCTTCCGTTGGTTCACTTTCCAAATGGCCACAACGGCCAGAATTGCGCCGACCCGGAGCCAGCAGCTAGGCACTTCTTCCCAGTCTCCTACGTGGGCCGTGGGGACCCAAGGACTTGGGCCATCTTCTACTGCTCTCCCAGGCCATAGCAGAGAGCTGTATTGGAAGTGGAGCAACTGGGACTAGAACTGGCACCCATATGGGATGCCGATGCCACAGGTGGAGGATTTAACCTACTGTGCCACGGCGCCAGCTCTATAATATCAGCTTTTTAATGACAAACAATATGCCTTATTTTAGAGGGAAGCTTCCAGAGAACATGGATTCTACCTGGCACATCACAGGCATTCAGATGCATGTTGTGACAGTCCTATGTGTTTTAACAATTTTCTGAGAAGAAATTATTTCATGTTTGAGTAAATACTCTAACTTAGCTTTAGAGAGATTGGATTTCTTAGGGTCATTTTATAAGGAAGCTAAGACATGATATTAACTCATTATTTTATTTTCTAATTAAGCCAGCACATGGTTATTGCATGTATATTATTATGTCTTTTGGAATGTTTTAGGCTTTGTGAATACAGCTGTAAAATGACCTGGTTGTAATGTTCTGAACGGATGGTGAGGATTTGGGCAGCTTCCATCTGATGCGGCAGTTAGACTACAATTCTTCACCGCATTTATTTCTCCCCTCTCCTCCCCTTCTTTTTTCCCTTCTACTCTCTTTCCTTCTCTCCCCTTTACCAGGTACTTGTGGATTTAGCCCTTGGAAGGACAAGAACAAGTGTTGTTGTTTACATAGGATTATTTAATTAAATATAGTATATAGTTTTTGCTAATTAGGATAAAGTTCCTGTAACAAATATAACTCAAATTTCAGTAGCATAGTATAAATTCATTTCCTGTTCACCTAACAGTCTGATGAGGGCTTTCCCTGTTTGGGAGAGGCGTTGGTCCATGCCAAAGGACTGAAGGGCTCAAGCCCCTATCAGCTTGTGACCCTGACAGACCTTGGAATCCTCTGCTGCTGGTGGATACAAAGGGACACTGAAGGTTTGAAAGGCACAGATATTTCTTTTTTTTTTCAAGATTTATTTATTTATTTGAAATTCAGAGTTACACAGAGAGAGGAAAGACACACACACACACACACACAGAGAGAGAGAGAAAGAGAGAGAGAGAGAGAGAGAGAGAGAGAGAGAGAGGTCTTCCATCTGAAAGGTTCACTCCCCAGTTTGCTGCAATGGCCAGAGCTGCACCGATCCAAAGCCAGGAGCCAGGAGCTTCTTCCAGGTTTCCCACGTGGGTGCAGAGGCCCAAGGACTTGGGCCATCTTCTACTGCTTTCCTTGGCCATAGCAGAGAGCTGGATTGGAAGTGGAGCTGCTGGGTCTTGAACTGGCACTTTAGGCCAGGGTGTTAACCCACTGTGCCACAGCGCTGGCCCCAAGGCACAGCTATTTCTTAACCAGCGTGGCCTGAAAAGGGCAAACCTCCCTTCTGCTCTTATGTCTTGGGAAGAGCTGCTTACAAGGCCCCTTCTCAATGAACGGGGGCTTGGGAAATTCTAAGGCTTGGGCTGAGCAGACACTTTGAGGCAACAATTCCATATCATTGAAGTAGTGGACAAATATTGATAGATACAATTATATATGAGACACCATGATACTTTCTGGAGAAAAAAGATGAGTGAAACATCATGCTTTAGTGTGACAAGAGTCACATAGGCATCCCATTAACCAAAGATGATGTGTAAGTGCTAACTAGAGTTATATGTGAGCCAGATGCAGGAATAAAAACTCGTCCAGGGCTGGGCTCAGGGGAGATGCATAAAGGGTTTCATCTAAGAAGGGGAAAGAAGAGCATCACAGGGCTGGCGCTGTGGCGCAGAGGGCTAAAGCTCTAGCCTGCAGTGCCAGCATCCCATATGTGTGCTGGTTCTAGTCCTGGCTGCTCCTCTTTCAATCCAGCTCTCTGCTATGGCCTGGGAAAGCAGTAGAAGATGGCTCAAGTCTTTGGGCTGGAAGAAGCTCCCGGCTCCTGGCTGCGGATCAGCTCAGCTCTGGCCATTGTGGTCATTTGGGGAGTGAACCAGCAGAATGGAAGACCTCTCTCTGTCAGGCTCTACCTCTCTCTATGACTCTGTTTCAAATAAATAAAATAATTCTTTAAAAATAAAAGAAGAGCATTAGAGCCAAGGGAAGGCATAGAGAGGGTGTCTGACATTTTCAGAGGTTGGTGAATTGCTCAGCGTGTCAGGTACTCAAGAAAGTGGGGATTATGAGCCGATTAGTGTGACATGTGCTGTGAGTGCAAGGCATCAGATGCAGGGCTTCAGGTCCCACTCCTTTGCTGGACATTCATCACATATGTAAAGGAAACCTATTTGTAAAAATTGAAAAATATTGTGTGACTTTTTAAGATGAAAGGTGTTCGATTTCTTAGCAGCCATGTTTTTAATTGGGTAGACACGTGCTCTCTTACAGTAGAGGCATGTTAGAAAGTATTAATCCCCACATCTGACATCCAGATTGATATTTTTCACATACCTTTAAGTTCCTTTTCCTTCTCCTCATTCTTGTAGTGGTAAATGTGTTTTATTATAGCATTAAAGAATGTTTGGAGTCGGGACAACTTGGATTCTGTCTTCATCTAATAGAAAAGGTACAGCTAAAAGTAACTCTTTTAAAGGGTTTGTTTTATTTATTTGAAAGCAGAGAGAGAGCGAGAGAGAGAGAGAGAAAGAGAGATAAAGAGAGAGAGAGAGAGAATCTTCTACCCGGTGGTTCACTCCCCAGATGGCCACAATAGGGCTGGGGCTGTGCCAGGCCAAAGCCAGGATCCAGGACCCAGGAGCTTCTTCCAGGTCTCTCACGTGGGTGTAGGGGCCCAAGCACTTGTGTGGTGGAATGAGAAGGCCATGCCAAGATGGCTGCTGGCAAGCGAGCGTCAGTTACTCAGGAATGGCTTTGAAACCCACCTGGCAATGGAGCCTGCCTGGCAACAGGCCGTGATTGGATGGCTTTGGAAACCACATGACAACAGAGCCTGACTGACAGCAGGCTGTGATTGGATTGTTTCAGAAACAGCCTGGCAACAAGAGCCTGACTGGCAACAGGCTGTGATTGGATGGCTTTGGAAACTGCCTGGCAACAGGCTGTGATTGGTTAGGGCATAGACTGCCCCTTGACTTGATTGGCTGGCCTTGGCTATATAAGCAGCTATAGCAACTGAAGTAAACGAGTCTGCAGGCTGCTCGCCTCTGGCCTGCTTTCACCCAACCCCTGGGGTCTGTGTGGTGACTCTGCGTCTCTTGCCCCCACCACGCTCCTCCCTTCGGAATGAATCCTCTCAGAAGAAATCAACAGCAACACACTTAGATCATCTTCTGCTGCTTTCCCAGGTGCATTATCAGGGAGCTGGATCAGAAGTGGAGCAGCCAGGACACAAACTGGCACCCACATGGAATGTCTGTATCATAGGTGGCAGCTTTACTCATATGCCACAACACTTGCCTCTGTAAGTAACTCTCATACCTCAAAGGATGTGAAAAATTCTATAAGGAAGGAATGTATAGGAGGGAAAATAATTTGTTACTGGAGGAAATCAGGGAAGGCTTGATGGAGTAGGTGGGTTGGGAACTGGGTCTGAATTTTATGGGTAGAAGGAAGTCCATCTAGAAAGAGAAGTTGGAGCTGAGACACAGATGTGAGTAAGAATAGGAAATATATTTGGGGTCAGAAGTCAGAGTTGCATATATGGGGAGGAGGAGGAAGAAGGAGAGGGAGAAGGTCTCAGAAATATTCCCAGGGGCCGGCACCATGGCTCACTTGGTTAATCCTCTGCCTATGGCTTCGGCATCCCATATGGGCGCCGGGTTCTAGTCCCGGCTGCTCTTCTTCCAGTCCAGCTCTCTGCTGTGGCCCAGGAAGGCAGTGGAGGATGGCCCAAGTGCTTGGGCCCCTGCACCTGCATGGGAGACCAGGAGGAAGCACATGGCTCCTGGCTTCAGATTGGTGCAGTGCTGGCCATCGCGGCCATTTGGGGAGTGAACCAGCGGAAGGAAGACCTTTCTCTGTCTCTCTCTCTCTCATTGTCTATAACTCTACCTGTCAAAATATAAAAAAAAATAAAAAAAAAGAAATATTCCCTTTAAGGCCAGCCTGTATAGGGTCTTGAATACGTGGTTAGGGAGCTTGGATATAAACTGAGAAGAATTGATTCCCGAACTTTCAGGCAGAGAAGATATTACTTAGATTTAACTGACAAGGACTCTGAAGCTCAGAGGAGTTACCAAAGTTTGGTCCAAGGATCACATGGCCACATACTGCATGAGGAATAGGAAGCTCTGAGTCCTTCAAACAGCTCATGACACCAGGTCAGAGAGGGGGGTCTGAGGACAAAAAGGCCAGAGTACATGAGCCCTTGGCTTTGTGCAACAATATGGCACATTTAAAAATATGTTTATTTATTTACTTGAGAGGCAGAGTTACAGACACAGAGAGGGAGAGGCAAAGAGAAAGGTCTTTCATTCACTGGTTCACTCCATCAAATGGCCACAACATTGGAGCTGGGCTGATCTGAAGACAGGAGTTGGAACTTACTCCAGGTTTCCCATGTGGGTGCAAGGGCCCAAACACTTGGGTAATAATCTTCCACTGCTTTCCTAGGCCATCAACAGGGAGCTGGATTGGCAGAGGAGCAGCCAAGACTTGAACTGATGCCCATATGGTATGTTGGTGCCCACTGCAGGTGGTTGCTTAACCTACTGGCCCTGACACATTCTCAGTTGATATCAGCAAGTGAAAACATTTAGGGATCTTTTAAAAAAAGATAGTTGTTCTATCCCCCTAACCTGAAGCCTTGGTTTCTGTTTTTTTGTTTTGTTTTGTTTTTACTCTGCTAGTGAATGTCTGATGATCCTTATTACTTTGGGAGTCAGAGTCCCATGGGTTAGAAGGATGGATTAGAAAACACAAATGATGACTATGAGGAAAAAACCTTTGAAAGAATGAAGAGATGAAATTTCCTATAACTTGAAATGTATAAGTGCTGTCCAATTGGGTTTCTTTTTTTTAACTGTAAAATATAGAATAAAGAGTGCTAAAAGATTTCCTTTTTAGAACTTGGTAAAAATGAACACAGATGAACATTAGGCAAAATCAAGGGTGGTTTTTGCTCAGATATGAAAGTATAAGAAATCTAGTTGAGTCTGGTTTCAGTATTTGCTGAAGCTGGTGGCTGTGTCAACAAAGATGGGTTAAAGTAAGCATATTTTAGACCCTAAACAGAACAGCCTCATATTCTGGAATAGAGAGTAGCTTTAAAATGGGTTTCCTTTTCTTTCTCTCCAGCTGTGCTGAGTGTTAGGGGAAGATGAACCAGCTTGTTCTTTGCAACACAGCAATGCACCCACCCAAGGAAGTGAAGCATATTAGCTGTTCAGAACCACAAGTCCTTTCAATCACTTGATAGAGGAACTGGTGACAGTAGATTGGGAGAAGCTGCATGACCATTCAACATGGCATTTCCACTCCTGGCACATTTTGGCCAAATGTCTTCAAAGTGGGACTGATGGTCTCACTGGTTAAAATAGAGCCACGATTAAATAAACCTGAACTGGCATTTGTCCTACATCTGTGGACCTCTGTTGACTACTGCTATTGCTTTGCTGCTATCATGGCTTAATTTGAATAGTGTGGAGAGGGGCATTACTATTTAGGCAAACTGATTTTATAAACGATTTTTTATTTAATTTATTTTGAGAGGCAGAGAGAGGAGATGGGGGGGGGGAGAAATGAAACTAGAGTTCTGCCATCTGCTGGTTCACTCCCAAATGTCCAGGCAGCTAGGACTGGGAGAGGCTGAAGCCAGGAGCCCGGAACTCAATCCGGGTCTCCCGTTAAGATGGTATGGACCCAACTACTTGAATCATCACCTACGGCTTCCCATTAGCAGGAAGCTGGAACCAACAGCAGAACTGGGGCTTGAATGCAGGCATTCTGATATTGGATGTGGACATCTCAAAACGTGTCTTAGCTGGTATGCCATATGCTTGTCCCCTGGTGAGCTTCTTAGTTTCTCTTTTATACCTTCTTGACTTTATCTATAACTCTCCTCACTGTTAAATGTTATCTTTATTCTATTAGTCTTCTGAGGACCTAGAATTAAGTGGTACTTCAGTAACTTTATATTCCTGTCTTACATATTTATTTCTCCTGATGCAAATTCCATTTTCTAAAGATTGGGTAGGAATTTTGATCTTCTTCACTTAGTAAAAATGATCTGCATTCATCATGAGTCATAATTCTTATAGTACCCACGTTTTATAAACTTGAATCTAATACTGACATTTAAAAATGTTTTGTGTTTCTATTCTTTTTCATTTTTATGGCTTGAATAGGGGAATTTTGAAAAAAAATATTAGTTTTCCAAATCCATTTCTGGTCTTTTTAAACTTTTATTTAATAAATATAAATTTCCAAAGTACAGCTTATGGATTACAGTGGATTTTTCCCCCACACAACTTCCTCCCATCCGCAACCCTCCCATCTCCCGCTCCCTCTCTCATTCCATTCACATCAAGATTCATTTTCAATTATCTTTATATACAGATCAATTTAGCATATATTAAGTAAAGATTTCAACAGTTTGCACCCACACAGAAACACAAAGTGTAAAGTACTGTTTGAGTACTAGTTATAGCATTAATTTACATTGTACAACACATTAAGGACAGAGATCCTACATGGGGAGTAAGTGCACAGTGACTCCTGTTGTTGACTTAACAATTGATACCCTTGTTTATTGTGTCAGTAATCACCCTAGGTTCTTGTCATGGATTGCCAAGGATATGGAAGCTTTTGAGTTTGCCAACTCCGATCTTTTTTAGACAAGGTCATAGTCCAAATTGAAATTCTCTCCTCCCTTCAGAGAAAGGTACCTCCTTCTTTGATGGCCCATTCTTTCCGCAGGGATCTCACTCACAGAGAACTTTTGTTGTTGTTGTTTTCTTAATTTTAATTTTAATTTTTTTTGCCAGAGTGTCTTGGTTTTCCATGCCTAAAATACTCTCATGGGCTCTTCAGCCAGATCCGAGTACCTCAAGGGCTGATTCTGAGGCCAGAGCGCTGTTTAGGACATCTCCATTCTATGAGTCTGCTGTGTATCCCACTTCCCATGTTGGGACGTTCTCTCCTTTTTAATTCTTTCAGTTAGTATTAGCAGACATTAGTCTTGTGATCCCTTTGACTCTTTTTTTAAATTTTCTTTTTTTAATTTAATTTTTTGACAGGCAGAGTTAGATAGTGAGAGAGAGAGAGACAGAGAAAAAAGTCTTCCTTCCATTGGTTCACTCCCCAAATGACCTCTGGTGCGCTGTGCCGATCCGAAGCCAGGAGCCATGTGCTTCCTCCTGGTCTCCAATGTGGGTGCAGGGGCCCAAGCCCTTGGGCCATCCTCCACTGCCTTCCTGGGCCACAGCAGAGAGCTGGACTGGAAGAGGAGCAACCGGGACAGAATCTGGTGCCCCAACCAGAACTAGAACCTGGTGTGCCTGGGCTGCAGGCAGAGGATTAGCAAAGTGAGCTGTGGCGCCGGCCAATCCCTTTGACTCTAAATCCTTTCATTATGATCAATTGTGAACTGAAACTGATCACTTGGACTAGTGAGATGGCATTGGTACATGCCACCGTGATGGGGTTGAATTGGAATCCCCTGGCACGTTTCTAACTCTACCATTTGGGGTAAGTCCAATTGAGCATGTCCCAAATTGTACATCTCTTCCCTCTCTTATTCCAACTCTTATATTTAACAGGGATCACTTTTCAGTTAAATTTAAACACCTAAGAATGATTGTGTGTTAATTACAGAATTCAACCAATAGTATTAAGTAGAACAAAAAAATACTAAAAGGATAGAGTATTAAATTGTTCATCAACAGTCAGGACAAGGGCTGATCACATCACTGTTTCTCATAGTGTCCATTTCAGTTCAACAGGTTTCCTTTTTGGTGCTCGGTTAGTTGTTATCAATCAGGGAGAACATATGATATTTGTCCCTTTGGGACTGGCTTATTTCACTCAGCACGATGTTTTTCAGATTCCTCCATTTTGTTGCAAATGACCGGGTTTCATTGTTTTTCATTGCCTGTATAGTATTCTATAGAGTACATGTCCCATAATTTCTTTATCCTGTCTACTGTTGATGAGCATTTGGGTTGATTCCAGGTCTTAGCTATTGTGAATTGAGCTGCAATAAACATTAATGTGCAGACCGCTTTTTGGTTTGCCAATTTAATTTCCTTTGTGTAAATTCCAAGGAGTGAATTGGCTGGGTTGTATGGTAGGGCTATATTCAGGTTTCTGAGGAATCTCCAGACAGACTTCCATAGTGGCTTAAGCAGTTTACATTCCCACCAACAGTGGGTTAGTGTCCCCTTTTCCCCACATCCTCTCCAGCATCTGTTGTTGGTAGATTTCTGAATGTGAGCCATTCTTATCAGGGTGAGGTGAGACCTCATTGTGGTTTTGCTTTGCATTTCCCTGATTGCTGGTGATCCTGAACATTTTTTTCATGTATCTGTTGGCCATTTGGATTTTCTCTTTTGAAAAAATGTCTATTGAGGTCCTAGGCTCATCTCTTAAGTGGGTTGTTTGTTTTGATGTTGTGGAGTTTCTTGATCTCTTTGTAGATTCTGGTTATTAATCCTTCATCCGTTGCATAGTTTGCAAATATGTTTTCCCACTCTATCGGTTGCTTCTTCACTTTCCTGGCTGTTTCTTTTGCAGTACAGAAACTTCTCAATTTGATGCAATCCCAAATGTTAATTTTTGCTTTGACTGCCTGTGCTTCCAGGGTCTTTTCCAAGAAGATTTTGCTGGTACCTATATCTTGCAGGGTTTCTTCAATATTCTCTAATAATTTGTTTGTGTCGGGTCATAGTTTAGGTCTTTAATCCATGTTGAGTGCATTTTTGTGTAAGGTGAAAGGTAGGGGTCTTGCCTCATGCTTCTGCATGTGGCAATCTAGTTTTCCCTGCACCATTTATTGTCCTTACTCCAGGGATTGGTTTTGGACCCTTGATCACATATAAGTTGGCTGTAGATGTTTGGATTGATTTCTGGTTTTTCTATTTTGTTCCATTGGTCTATCCATCTGTTTCTGTACCAGTACCATGGTGTTTTGATTACAACTGCCCTGTAGTATGTCCTGAAATCTGGTATTGTGATTCCATCAGCTTTGTTTTTGTTGCACAAGATTGCTTTAGCTATTCGAGGTCTCCTGTGTCTCCATATGAATTTCAGCATCATTTTTTCTAGATCTGAGAAGAATGCCTTTGGTATTTTGATTGGTATCGCATTGAATCTATAAATTGCTTTTGGGAGAATGGACATTTTGATGATATTGATTCTTCCAATCCATGTATATGTAAGATTTTTCCATTTTTTTGGTATCCTCTTCTATTTCTTTCTTTAAAAATTTGTAATTCTCATCGTAGAGATCTTTGACATCTTTGGTTAAGTTTGTTCCAAGGTATTTGATTGTTTTTGTAGCTATTGTTAATGGGATTGATCTTAGCAGTTCTTTCTCAGCCATAGCATTGCCTGTGTATACAAAGGCTGTTGATTTTTGTGCATTGATTTTATATCCTGCTACTTTGTCAAACTCTTCTATGAGTTCCAATAGTCTCTTAGTAGAGTTCTTTGGATCCCCTAAATAAAGAATCATATCATCTGCAAAGAGGGGTAGTTTGAGTTCTTCCTTCCCAATTTGTATCCCTTTAATTTCTTTGTCTTGCCTAATAGCTCTGGCTAAAACTTCGTGAACTATATTGAATAGCAGTGGTGAGAGTGGGCATCCCTGTCTGATATCAGATCTCAGTGGAAATGCTTCCAACTTTTCCCGTTCAATAGAAGCTGGCTGTGGGTTTTTCATAAATTGCTTTGATTGTATTGAGGAATGTGCCTTCTATACCCAGTTTGCTTAGAGTTTTCATCATAAAAGCATGTTGTATTTTATCAAATGCTTTCTCTGCATCTATTGAGATAATCATATGGTTTTTCTTCTGGAGTTTGTTAAATGTGGTGTATCACATTGATTGATTTGTGCACATTGAACCATCCCTGCATACCAGGGATAAATCCCACTTGGTCTGAGCAGATTACCTTTCTGATGTGTTGTTGCATTCTATTAGCTAGAAAAATTTTTTTTTTTTTGATAGGCAGAGTGGACAGTGAGAGAGAGAAAGAGATAGAGAGAAAGGTCTTCCTTTGCCGTTGGTTCACCCTCCAATGGCCGCTGTGGCTGGTGTGCTGCGGCTGGCGCACCGTGCTGATCTGAAGGCAGGAGCCAAGTGCTTTTCCTGGTCTCCCATGGGGTGCAGGGCCCAAGCACTTGGGCCATCCTCCACTGCACTCCTGGGCCACAGCAGAGAGCTGGCCTGGAAGAGGGGCAACCAGGACAGAATCCAGTGCCCCGACTGAGACTAGAACCCGGTGTGCCAGCACCGCAAGGCGGAGGATTAGCCTATTGAGCCTTGGCGCCGGCCATATTAGCTAGGATTTTATTGAGGATTTTTGCATCTATGTTATCTGGGATATTGATCTGTAATTTTTCTTTCAATGCTGCATCTTTTTCAGGCTTAGGGATTAAGGTGAGGGTGGCTTCATAAAAACAATTTGGGAGGATTCCCTCTTTTTCGTATAGGGCATTTAAAAGCAATTGGATATGGCTGAAGAGCCCATGAGAGTATTTTAGGCATGGAAAGCCAAGACACTCTGGGGAAAAAAAAAAAAGACCTAAATGAAAGATCTCTGCGAGTGATATCCCAGTCGAAAGAATGGGGCCATCAAAGAAGGAGGTACCTTTCTCCGAAGAGAAGAGAGAACTTCCAGTTTGACTATGACCCTGTCGGAATAAGACTGAAGTTAGCGAACCCTAAAGGCTTCCATAGCCTCGGCAACTCATGACTAGAGTCCAGGGAGATTACTGAAGCCATAAACAAGAGTGTCAAATTGTTAAGTCAACAACAGGAGTCACTGTGTACTTACGTCTCATGTGGGATCTGTTCTTAATGTGTTGTCCAATGTGAATTAATGCTATAACTAGTACTGAAACAGTATTTTTACACTTTGTGTTTCTGTGTAGGTGCATACTGATGAAATCTTTACTTAGTATATACTGAGTTGATGTTCTGTATATAAAGATAATTGAAAATGAGAAAAAAAAAACTTGGTGTTAAATTGGAAATTGCATAGAAAATTAATCAATTAAAAACTATCATGTAAGATCTCTGTCCTTAATGTGCTATACATTGTGATTTAATGCTATAACTAGTACTCCAACAGTATTTTTCACTTTGTGTTACTATGTAGGGGCAAACTGTTGAAACCTTTACTTAATATATACTAAACTGATCTTCCGTATATAAAGAGAACTGAAAATGAATCTTGATGTGATTAGAACGTAAGAGGGAGTGGGAAAGGGGAGGGTTGTGCTTGGGAGGGAAGTTATGGGGGGGAGCCATTGTAATCCATAAGCTATACTTTGGAAATTTATATTCATTAAATAAAAACTTAAAAAAAATAAAAAAAAGCAATCACTTAAACAGGAGAAACTAGAAAGCTACCAAGCATATCCAGGGAAAGGTGCAGTTTCAGAAAACACCTGAGAAAACTTTAAATTTATAATTCAGGCTGATCACAACACAAAGACAACTCACAACAAAATAAAGGGAAAGCAAGAATCCCTGGGAAAAGGGGAGAATGTAATTTCCAGAGGTACCAAATTCTTAGATTCAAATGCCCACTTTTTTTTTTTAGTTAGATTTTTTTTTATTTGACAGATAGAGTAAGACAGTGAGAGAGAGAGAGAGAGACAGAGAAAGGTCTTCCCTCTGTTGGTTCACCCCCTAAATGGCCGCCACGGCTGGCATGCTGGGCCAATCCAAAGGCAGGATCCAGGTGCTTCCTCCTGGTCTCCCATGTGGGTGCAGGGGTCCAAGCACTTGGGCCATCCTCCGCTGCCTTCCTGAGCCACAGCAGAGAGCTGGACTGGAAGAGGAGCAATCAGGACTAGAACCCGGCGCCCATATGAGATGCTGGCGCCACAGGCGGAGGATTAACCAAGTGAGCCACGGTGCTGGCCCCCCAAATGCCCAGTTTTTAACAACAAGATCATAAAGTCTATAAAGTAATGGATAGCATGGTACCTTCAAAGGATAAAAAAGGAGCTAAAAGAAGCTGTTCTTGAAAAATTCCTGATGGTGAATCTATAAGAAAAATATTTTAGAGTAACTATCTTAAAGATACTCCAAGAACTAAAGAAGATATGCAGAAAGTTAAGAAAATTATTTATGAACAAAATGAAAGTATTAGTAGAGAGAAAACCCAAAAAGAAACCAAAAGGAAATTCTTGAACTAAAAAGAACAGTAAATGAAATGAAAAATTCACTAGAGATTCATGAGAGATTTGATTGGGCAGAAGAATTAGCAAACTTGAAGGCAGGACAAAGGACATTATTGATTCCCAGGTACAGAAATAAAAAAAAAAAAAGGAAATTCAAAGAAAAATGAACAGAGCATAAGGGACTGTAAAGCACCATTAAATGGACCAATTCTGGATGTCCCAGAAGGAGAAGATAAGTAGAAAGAAGCAAAGAGAATATTTATAGAAAAAGTGATCAAAGCTCACATTTGATGAACAACATGGGCATACATATTCAAGAGGTTCAAAGGTTCCAAGTAGGATGAATTCAAAGAAACTCATGCTGAGACACATTGTAATCAAACTGTTAAAGGACAGAGACAGAAAAGAATCCTGAAGGTATCAAGAGAGAGGTAATTCATCATATATAAGCACTCCTTATGAGATTATCAGCATCTTTCTCTTCAGAAACTTTGGGGGCCAGAAGGTAGTGGGCTATTATAATCAAAGGGTTGAAAGAAAATCCTTGTCAACCAAGAATCCTGTATGTGGCAAAAATCTCCTTTAAAAATGAGGGAGAAGTGGAGAAATTCTTAGGAAAATAATAGCTGAGGAATTGTGTTACCAACAGATCTGTCCTGTAAGAAACGCTAATCAGAGTCCTGCTAGTTGAAATGAAAGGACACTAGGTAGTGCTGTAACTTGAAGCCAAATAAAGAAATAAAAATCCCAGTAAAGGTAAATACATGGGAGATTATGAAAGGTAAGTATTATTGCACAACAGTTTATAATTCTACTTTTTGTTTTCTAAGATGCAAGAGATCAATACTTTTAAAAAATTATGGCAATTATTAGTCTAAAGGCTAGTATTATCATAACTCCATAGTTTGATTTCTATGTAGTTTAAGAGGCTAATGCATTAAAAATTATCAGATTATATTTTTGGGTACATAATATGTAAAACTTTAATTTTGCAAAATCAAATATTTAAAGGAGTGAGGTCAAAGAAATGAAGGAGCAACAGTTCTGTGTTATTGAAGTTAAGTTGGTACAAACTGAAATGAGAATTTATAACTATATTTGTGATAACCAGAAAGAAAATAGACACAGACTATACACCAAAAAAATGAGAAAGGAATTAAAAAAATTCACTGTCAAAATAAAAATCAATTCAATACCAAAAAGCAATAGTGTAGTAAATGAGGGATACACCAACTTTAAGGCATATAGAAAACAGGTAGAAAAATAACACAACTCCCTCCTAATCAGTTAGCTTTAGATAGTAAGGAAATTCAGATTTATGCTATAATATGGATGAATTTGGGGACATTATGCTAAAGGAAATATGCCAGTCTCAAAGACGAATACTGTATGATTCAACTTATATGGGGTATTTGGAGTAGCCAGAATCATAGAGATAGAGATTTTGAATAGTGGGTACTCAGGGCAGAAAGGAGCAAGAAGGGAGTTAATGTTTCATGTATATAGAGATTCAGTTTTACAAAATGATAAGAGTTTTAGAGAAGGCTGTAGTGATGGTTGTACAATAGTGTGAATGTACTTAATGATATTACAATGTACATTTAAATATGGCAAAGGTGGTAAATTTTATGTTATGGGAATTTTACCACAAAAAAGAATTGAAAGAGAAAAGCTCACATAATATCATTTTGTTTAAAACTTTATCATTTTTCAAATGCTTCACTATCTTGGTTCTCTGTCAGAGAAGAGGTCTAGTCTGGTGTTTTTCAGAGAGATATCCACACTGTCTACATAGAGACTGGTGTGTGGAACACACTCAACAATAATTGGTAAATATTTCTGAGTAGCTGTGTCATCTCACGTAAGCATCACAACTACTTTATGAGACTTTTAAAAACATAACTAGTTCTATGAATTCACTGGCAACACTGTACTGGCAAATAGTGAAAGTTGAGCAATTGCTCTCTAGGATGTTTTATGGTTCCTTTAAGCTCTGATCACAACATTTGTTTAACAGATCAATATATATCTTATATATGTTTCTATTTAAGGACATCCTATTTAATATATCCAAGTATTGTTGATTCAGTAACATTGAACTCAGGGCCAACAGCACTACAATTAATGTCTTAATGAAGCTGCTTTGTATTTTCTACCTAAGGAATATCGCAGCCTTCTAGTGCCTAGGAATACTAGCAGTGCCTCAGTGCTGTTCTTAGGGTCATTTTACATGGCACACTCATAAACAAAAAGCACAAAACTGAAAAACATGACACAAAATAGAGCCTGAGAAGAACATTTGTTTTCAGTGTCAGAACTAAAAACAGAAGGTGGAGTATTATATTGTCTACCTCAGCTGGGAGTATTTGTATCAAGAGACTCCATTTTTTTTTTGCCTCTTATAGCTTGTCTACAAATGATCACGGAAATATCACAAGTTATTGATTTTGGTGTTACAAATAAATATTAGTGAGTAGGTGAAATTGCACATACAGAATCCATGAGTAATGCAGACTGACTTTATTATTATCTCCTTAATTGTATTTGCAAAATCCAGAAAGAAAATTCTTCATATTCCGAAAGATTCATTTAATGTTATCCACAAGGACCGAAATGGGTCTTCTGACTCCTGAGCCAATGTCTGTGCCAACAATGCAGGCTGCCTTCTTAGGAAGTACAGGAGGAATCTGTCACCAAACGCACTGGCACATAGATAATGTCTGGGTAATGTGTGGTATCTCTGCTTAAAGTTAAGTTCTGTAATTTTAAATGACTCATTAAAAACTTCCTTTCAAATTAACTATTTTAAGCTAATTTCTCATTTATAAGACAAACACAAATAATCGCTGAAATCTTACTATGTCTATAAAAGGAAAAACAATTGGGGCTTATTCTTCTCACAAGTGAGTTACATTAGTGCAGTGGGAAGCATCACAACTCATTGATTGACTCTTAGTGGACAGTCAGTTAGTGCTTGTTATATACCAGGTACCCATCCTAGGAAGAGGCTGTGGAAGGAAGAGAAGAGATGGGTTACTACTTCCTACAAAAGTATCTTGAGGGTTATTCTTTGTGGTTTGCTATAGATGTTAACTGAGTGAGCTCAGCTCCAAGTACAAAACTCGAATTAGGTAGGTTGAGATTTTAATTTTATTTTTAATTTTCCCCCTAGATTTACTGAGATATTATTTACAGATAAAAATGACACATATTTCTGGTGTATCATGTGTTGTTTTGACATATCTATATATTGTGAAATGATGACCACAAGCTAATAATAGTCATCACCTCACATGGCTACTATTTGTGTATGTGGTGAGAACATTTAATCTACTAAGCAAATTTCAAGTACGTGATACAGTATTATAAACTATGGTCACCAAGAAAGACTTTAATTTTAGATCCATAGCATCAAGATGACAAAATACAGCTGTGTATTCTATGTTGGGAATGAGAAGACTGTTCCTCATGTAATATTGATTTTATGACACTCTCAATATTTTCAAAAAGCAGTTTCCAATTTGCGTTCTGCAGGACGTTAGCATCCCATGAAATCTTAAGAGATACTTTGCAAAAAAAGTCAGTCTTTAAGGTCAAGAGATTTTGGGAAACATCCGTTTAAATGAACTTAAATGGACTTTTTAAACTGTAGGCTTCACAGAGCTGATAATAAGCTTGTGAGTATTGTCACTCTCTCAGAATATGTAATTGTGGAACACCCAGCAATGAGCCTTGTTTTGAAGGCTAGGTTTGGAAAGTGCCATCATGCAGTATTATGCATGGAATCCCAGGGAACATGAGAGAGGAGAAAATTAAAATTTCCATTTTGCTGAGATAGAAATTCATGTGAAGCTGAGTTATGTTCCCTACCTTACTCTACTGTAGAGTCCTAGAATGTGAAGCTACATCTCTTGCAGCAAGTAATTCCCCTGTAGAGAGACAGTAAAGGGAACAGAGTCCCCACAAATTCATGCAAATATAGAGGGGGCAAACCCAGTGCATCTCCTTTATGAATATAGGGGACACTGTGGCACCTAGGAGGTGGCAGGAAGGATTTCTTTAATAGTCTCAGGTCAGACCAATGCTGTAGAAATTTGGGGTTGGCACAGGGTTGAATGATGTTCTCCCTTCACTCCAAAAGATATGTCTACCCCAGAAACAGGTTTTTATTTGTAAATAGAGTCTTTGAAGATGTAATTAAGATAAGGGTCTCTAGATGAGATCATCTTGGGTTATCTGAGTGGAGTGCTAAATCAAAGGATAAACATAGAATCATTTCACCACAATCCAAGAAACTCCTGGACCACCAGAAACTGGAAATGAAAAGGAATGGGTTTTTCTCTAGATCTGTTGGGTGTGGTCCCGTAGATCTTGTAGGCATTTGGAAAAGTGAACCAGAGTGGAAGAGCTCTGTCTCTCTGCCTTTTAAATGAATGAAAAATACAAAAGAGAAAAACTTGTGGCTATTTCTACTTTCTAGAAAAATGACATAATATATTATTTGCAAGGGAATGATTTCATTGCTTTGGAATAGCCCTGGTGATCATTTGAGAGAAATAAGACTTCCTGGGCATATTGGGGATGAGTCAGGCTGAGACAAAAAAATCATGCATAGTAAAAAAAGATCTGTAGAGGAGGCTGAGGTCTGTGGATGGGAAGGGGAGAGGGGAGTTAGGAGGATGTGAGAAGTCCTGGAACATGGAGGGAGACTGTGGGAAACTGGTAGAGGAACACACTCCCTGGGAAATTTCTCATAGTCAAGAACGGCCAATGCATGTACCACACAGTGATGTCACTGGGAAATGTCTCCTGTTCTGTGCTGTGATTATTCCTTATTTTCTTCAGGGCATCAGTGAAAGTCTATATAAAAAATCTCATGTTAGGTAGGAATACTTCAGGAAATGCTGAAAAAAAAAAAAAAAAACCCCAAAGCATCAAGGGGTGGGGAAGTGGCTGGTAAGAGGGTCTCTGTCTCAGAAGCCAGGGATGGAGGAATAGGCGATTACTGAGACACAGGCTGCAGAGTGGCCTGATTCAGGGGAGGCAGAGGCAGATCCTGAGGGAGACGCAGGCTCTCCTGACTTGTGGCCTGGAATTTTGTCCAGAAAGTATAAGGAGAATTTATCCAGAAGAATAGATTTCATTCAGTTTGAGGGTGCTTGGGCATCTGGATAAGAGTAGGTGGATGGATAGGGTTTGAGTGTACTTGATTGTGGTACATTTGCCAGCTTATGCAAACCATTGAATTCATTAGTTTATGTTGTTAACCCTAATAACTCTTTGGTAAAGCATCTGCCCTCTATTCAGAATATTCCCCCAAAGCTGCATATATATATAAATATATGTTTGGAGGGGAAGGGTGGATATTTAGTATGGGGGAAGTCGTAGGAAACAATGACAAGTAGCAAATGTCATGAAACCAGTGCCCTGGGGTAACCATGTAAGAGCAGTGGTGCTGGTGACACAGGGTGTGATTTTGTCAAACAACAAGCATAGAGAAATGGAGCAGGAGGAATGAGACAGACTCAACAGGAAGAACAAAAAGAATAATTTAGGAATATGCCGATCAGCATTGCAAAGGGAGGTCATTTTGCAAATAGAGAAGCGGTCAGCTTGAATCTACTTAATAGAAACCAATGAAAGTGGGACTTGATGTTAAATGTGTTCAGTATTCAGTAGGCCATATTATATAATGCTTGCTCTTGTTATAAAGAAGTATATGTATAAAGATGTATATAAACATATTGAATGTCCAGTGGTGGGCCGGGATGAAATATAACTTAACACTGAGATTCTATTTTATCCAAAGCTCTGAGATTGATCTAAGCTAATGGTAATACTTATTATATTACTACTTTAGAAATTATGATTATGATGATCTACTGAACATGGGCTACTTTAGAAAAATGAAATCCTCTCTTTTTGGTTAGGGGACATTTGCTCTTCTGCAATGTTCCCATGTGATTAGATCAAAGTCTGTGTTTCCGGCTCCTTCTGAAGTCTGAGGGAGGATTACATCACTCATTCCAACTGGTCATTTCATTTCTCTCCATGGATGGGAGAATCAGTGCTAATTGATACTTTTTATATTTAATTACACTTGATTTTTTCAGTCTGGCTGCTCTGAAACCAGAAAGAGGAAAATAGTATTCTACATGCAAATCTTTAACATAAACATTTCTTAACCTCATTTGCTTCAGGATTGGTCCAAATATAGAATCCTTGAGATAAAAGCTGTTTAGAGTGGTTTCTTATCTGTATTTTGATCCTGCCTCTTGAGTCCCTCTTTCTGGAAACCTTGTATCTCTGAATTAGAATTTTTTCATTTTTAAATTCCCTACTGCCTAACTTTCTTGTGTTCATTGTGAATACTTTCTCAGTGTTTTTCTTAGCTTGCCTAAGCTAACTCCATAACCGCTAGATTCCTTCTTTCCTTTTGTAACTCCAGGTAGTGCTTTGATCACAGTGCTCTTCCCAATGGCTTTGAGGATGTCACCCTCTTTCAAAACTTTCCATTTCCTTTTGGATAAAGTTCTCTTACTGCACCTGATTTTTCCACTGTTCCTCTGTGCCAATCTCCCTAACATCCTGCATTGTACCCATCTGGAAAGTCCTGGGCAGCATTTGAAAAACGCTTCTACTCTTCCCTGTCTCTCTGAACCCAGAAGCATCATCATCCAGAAGCAGATCCCATCTCTCTTGTCTTCTCCGACCACTGCAGTCTGAAGAGATCTCTCTTTTTAATGTCCTGTGAATTTATTAAGTGCATTGATTTGGCAATTTAGAGAGTCTATCTAAGGAAATGAGTGGAATAGAATGGAGGTTTTAGAAAAACAAACACGGGCCGGTGCTGTGGCACAGTGGGTTAAAGCCCTGGCCTGAAGCACCGGCATCCAACGTGGGCACCGGTTCTAGTCCTGGCTGCTCCTCTTCTGATCCAGCTCTCTGCTGTGGCCTGGGATAGCAGTGGAGGATGGCCCAAATCCTTGGGCCCCTGCACCCGCATGGGAGACCCAGAGGAAGTTCCTGGCTCCTGGCTTCGGATAGGCGTAGCTCTGGCAGTTGCGGCCAATTGGAGAGTGAACACTTGGATGGAAGACCTCTCTCTCTCTCTCTCTCTCTGCCTCTCCTCTCTCTGTGTAACTCTGACTTTCAAATAAATAAAAAATCTTAAAAAATGCAAAACAAACAAGCAAATAAAAAAGATTCCAGTACAAACTGTGCTACTTACAGGGGTGGGGTAACTCAGTGAAGTTTATTCATCTTGATTGGTCTCATTTTTTTTTTTATTCCTGAAATGGAGACAATTAAACTATCTACTCTTTCTGGTTATCACATAACATTAATGTAAAGGTCTTAGTCACCTGTAAAGTCATACATGTGTAAGCTATTACAACTACTGTTTAGAGATCTCTGTTACTGAATTTTGATTAGTATGCCTCCCCTTACCAGCTATATATTGGCATCACATATTGTTTCCCTAACTCATTGCTAGATTTACTCTCCACTCTCAGCCCCCATGCCCACCATTTTTAGCAGGAAGCCTTTTATCTTCCTTTTGGAATTCCCCAACACTTCCTTTCTCTGGTAGTGTAAGAGCTAAAGGGCAAGTCTTTTTTTTTTTTTTTAATATTTACTTATTTATTTGGGAAGTAGAGTTACAGAGAGGGAGAGACAGAGAGAAAGGTCTTTCATCTTCTGGTTCATTCCCCAAATGGCCACAATGCCTGAAACTGGGCTGATCAGAAGCAAGGAGCCACGTGGGTGCAGGAGCCCAAGCACTTGGGCCATCTTCAACTGCCTTCTCAGGCCATAAGCAGAGAGCTGGATTGGAAGGGGAACAGCCGGGACATGAAATGGTGCTCATTTGGGATGCTGGTGCTGCAGGCGGAGGCTTAGCCTGCTAAGCCACAGCGCCAGGCCTAGAATTTTGTTTCAGCCCTAGATCTCTTCTTACTTGGTGAGCTACTCTTGGAGAGTAGCTCTCTTACCAGTGGACCTTGACTAAGAACCAGCCTGATCCTTCCTGACAGATGTCCTGTGAATCTCAGGGAGCTTCTACTGAATTTTACCAAATTCCCCTCAGGAGACTTATATGTTCTTTCTGCAAAATGACTCCTTTTCCCATATCCCTTCCTCCCCATAGAGCTCGTGATCAAGGGGAAAGACATTCTCTATGTCTGCATATATTACCCATGAACTGTTATATCCCTTTCTCAGAACAGGAGGTGCTATTGCCTATATTTGGAAATCCAAAGCAGGAATAGTTATTAGTTTTTTCTAAAACAAGCAAACAAAAATCCACAAACCCAAACCAATCCCTTTCCCTGTTCCCAGCCCCAAATGCTCCAAGTGACATGCTATTTTTATCTCTGGATTTAACAGTGGGTCACTGGGTTTTTGGGAACCCTCAATGGTACACTTTTCTTATTTGTAAATCTTTACACTGTGAGGATCTTGAGACTGCTTTTTGGGTTTCAGATTGTTTACCTGTAAAATTGAGGGCTAGGTTAATTATCCTAAAGATCCCTTTGGTTGTATGATTCTCCAGGAAGATTTGATGTGGGAGATGGGCTAAGAAATGACTTTCTGCTTTTAAGTACTATTTGCATTCTTTTGAACATCTACCTTACACTTATACATAACATTTTCCAGTTTGCTGATCCTCATGTCTACCTTGTGATGTTACAGTAAATATGAGGGCTCCTCGGATAGTTCAAGGAAAATGAAATGAAATGATATTTTAATTTTTCATGGAATTTTTTGCAATCTATGCATAATTTTTTCATAATAGCAACTCCACAGACTTTTTGAATATCCCTTGTATTAGCTGCCTGTTATACTTAGGACCTGAGAGTTATTGGTGTGAATTAACAAGTCCAAGACCTGGAGGTTTCTTTGAGCTGCTGATCCTGTAATCAAGATGCCACATGAGGGGCGGGCGCTGTGATGTAGTGGGTTAATGCCCTGGCCTGAAGTGCTGGCATCCCATATGGGCACTGGTTCTGGTCCTGGCGGCTCCTTTTCCAATTCAGCTCTCTGCTCTGGCCTGGGAAAGCAGTACAAGATGGCCCAAGTTGTTGGGCCCCTGCACCTGCTTGGAAGACCCAGAGGAAGCTCTTGGCTCCTGGCTTTGGATTGGCACAGCTCCGGCTGTGGCTGCCATCTGGGGAGTGAACCATTGGATGGAAGACTCTCTCTCTCTGCCTCTCCTCTCTCTGTGTAACTCTGACTTTCAATTAAGTACATAAATCTAAAAAAAAAAAAAGGGCCACATGATTTGTATTAATGCCTACAACTATTAACATCCTTTGTGAAGCACTTTTATAGGTAAGACAAGTTAATGCAGATGAGACAGAATTCCGTAATAGGGGTGAAGGGGACTGTGGCAAGTTAAAGAGCATGTCTTACCTATTCAACGCTACTCCTTTCTTGCCATTCAAGGATGCTGGCATAGGGTTACCAAATTTTTAGTGTTCCAAGGAAGCTGGAATCATGTATTTTAGTGTAAAATGTACATATTAAGATTGTTCAAAACTAATTTATAGGAAATGTAGAACCCCACAAAGCCCAAACACCCATACATTTCAGGGACCTCTACTTTGAAGGTATAAACCATGTTTAACTAACTGTAAATTTCTCCTTAAAAATCTATGAAGTCATTTGTGAGTTTTGCTACTTTTACTAAAAGTTTGATATAAATAGCACAAATAAGACTAGCTACTTATTATTGGATGATTGGATACCTGCTATGCTGCTAGGAGTATGCTATGTGCTTGATGTACATCATCACACATTCTCCTAGAAATCTTATGAGACATGTGTTGTTATCATTGTTTATAGGTAAGGGTGACCTAATTTGCTACAGCCATATAGTCGTTAGTAGCGGAACCAGGACCAAAGTTTCTGGTCTTTAAGTGTGTTCTTGCCCTTTCTTTATTACACCATATTGCCAACATCCCTAGAGAAGAGAGGGAAAGGATGAAATGGGAAATATAGTGTTTCTACTATTTTAAAACAATCAAAAGTGGTCTCTTTCTTTAGAGCACTTAAAAAGCAAGCATAGTTCTCAATTTCTGGAATGGAAGAAATACGTTTGTCTTAGGGAATGGTGGAGGAAGAGAAAGGAAAGGAGATATCTCACAGCAGGATGAACCTTTCTTTAAAAAACTAAACCAGAAATAGGCAAGGCCTCCAATCAGCTAGTGTCTGGCTTGGTGTTCAGATTATCTGTCTGCTTTGACCATAACATCCTGTGAGATATCCACCAGCTTACTCCTGCTATCCTTTACTTCCATCCAAAAGCAAATCTCAGGGGAAAAAAAAAGATCTTTTGTCTAGGGTCTGAAGTCAAGTCCAAATATAACAAGATCCCAATAACTTCCCCCTCCCGCCAGGGTTTAAAACCAGACTCCCTCTGCCCAGATGGCTGCTACTGAAAGAGCATTCACCCACAGCTTCCTCCTTTTGTTGGCTGCCCTCTGATTACAGCTAATGACTCCCAGCTGCACGGCCTCCAAAGACTTAGAGAAGATGAATCTTTAAAAAATAATTTAATAACTAGACTCCTTCGGGGATGGGTGGAGTTGATGCCAATCTCGCTGGAGTGTTGCCTCATTCAGAAACTAGCTGGATGATGCTCCTTGGAGAGGGAAGAGAGTTGCTCTGTACATATTGAAGCCCTCTTGTTACCCCCTATAAGAATCTGATTGACTCTATTTTCTAACCTTAGTTGAAAAAAAGTCATCTCCAAATACTGAAACAAAACAAAACAAAACAATCCAGCTGCATTTGTAAACATGGACTGTAGCTCCAATAACGAGAATCTGAGGAAATGCATTTAGAGCTATTACTATCCAAAGATAAATATGCTTTAGGTTCAGTGTCTTTGGATGATTTTTCGTAACTGTATGATAATACAATAAGTAGATGTCTATAAAATATTACAGCTTAGTATCATAGAATTTCCTTTTTAATCTTTGAAATGCCTGGTGCTCTGAAAGGTCACTTCATATACTGTGACACAGCTTGAGAGAAATCAAAGCTCAAAGAATATCAGTTGTGAAAACTATAGACTTGTGAGATTAGTGTGTCTTTTTGATTTTTTCTTACTCTTCCTACTCCTTGTCACTCTTTTTCTTCCTCTTCCTCCTCTTTGTCTCTTTACCTTCCTTATGTTTCTTCCCCCTGCCCCCTTTCTTCAACATACATAATCTGAAATGCTGGTGGGGAGGATGAGGAATGAAAGATTATCCTAACCTTAAGTTTGAATGTTTTCTCAATTCTTTTTAGTAGAAGTGTTTGATGGTAGTTGGCATCCCATCTTCTCTATAACGCCTTCCCCTGAATCTACAGGTATACTGTATCCTATATACCCATATTGAAAATCTGTGAATTAAGCCATATGTTGAAGTTAAATGCATAAACTCACTGGTTTCTTTATGTTCTTTCAGAGTACTGGCTGAAAAAAATCACACTCTTGAGCAACTGATAGCCTTGTTCTCTGGTTCTGTAATTATCCCTTTGTGAAAACACCTTATATTTGTAGGAAATAACATAGTTCCCTAAAAAGAGCATGAGCTTTGGGGTTGAGCTAAGTTAGGATTGTGACACAGCCCCTCTCTGAAACTTACTTTCATCATCTGTAAAGTGGAACTTGCAAGACTGCCTGAGGAATACAGTCCCGTTGGAATAATGGCAAGGAGCTGAAATATATCTGGTGGGCTTCCTTTGTAATATTTCTAATATGGTCTTTATTATTGTACTCTCTACTCATTCTAGAATCTTTACAACAGCCCTAGTATCACTTAGAACTTTCTTGTTATGGCAATTGGTGAAACATATTGTCTAAAATTCAACTGTTTAATAAATATAGATATTGGGACCAGTATTGTGGTATAGCAGTTCAAGCTGCCACTTGTAATGCTAGCATCACAGCACTGGTTTGAGTCCTATCTACTCTGCTTCTGATCCAGCTCCCTGCTAATGTGCCTGGGAAAGCAGTGGAAGATGGCCCAAGTGGTTGGGCCCCTGCCATCCACACGAGAGACCTAGCTTCTGGAACTCCACAAGCTCCTGGCTTCAACCTGGCCAAGCCTCCCACTCCTCCTGCCTTTTTTTTTTTTTTTAAAGATTTATTTATTTACTTGAAAGACAGTTATGGGGAGGCAGGAAGAGAAAGAGAGATCCTCCCAGCAACTGCTTAACACCTCAAATAGCCACAATGGCCAGGGCCAGGACTAAACCAACCGAAAGAGGAACCTGGGACTCCATCCCCATATTTCCCACATGGCTGACGGGGACCCATGGACTTGAGCCATCTTCTGTTGCTTTCCCTGGCACATTAGCAGGGAGCTAGATTGGAAGTGGAGCAGCTGGGACTCTAGCTGGTGTAACCCACTGTGCCACAATGTGGTTCTCTTGCAGCCATCTGGGGACTGAACCAGCGGACAGAAGGAAGATCTCTCTCTCTCTCTCTCTCTCTCTCTCAACACTTCAAATAAAGTTAAAAAATATTAAAAATAGAGATATAACTAAGAAAAATTAATTACTTCATCAGACTTGTGATTTTTGATTCAGAAAATCTAATAATATTTATTATAGTTTCTGTTATATTGGAATATAATATGGGATAGTTATTTAATACAGTTATATAGAAATATGGTATAACATAATTCCAATTTAAGACATAATTCTTAGTTTATTATGAAATGCTAAAATATTTCACTGTGCTTAAAGACTCTTGTTATTGTCAATGTTTGATACAGTGTTTTATTCATAAAACATCCTGAGAGCGGCAAGATGGCGGAATAGGAAGGGAGCACACCAATAGTCTGGGGAGAGACAGTTTAATAAAAGTGGAGACACTGCAGGTTCAAGGAAGAGTAGGGGAAGAAACAGCAGAGAAAACCCTTCCGGAACTGGAGATTCACAGTGGACCTGCGTGGAGAGCGTGGGAGCCCGAAGTTTGGGACACCAGCAGCAGATTCAACACACCAGCGCTGGAACGTGAGGTGAGCAGAACCTCAATAGCCCGAAATACCAGGAGGGAAGCGGAAAAGGGAGCCTAGAGCGAACAAGGCTTGAAACCCTGCAGGGAAAAGTTCACCAGGCTAACTAGAAGAGAGAGAGAGAGAGGGAAAAAAAAAAAGTGACCCGTACGGACACGAGCTTCTCTCTCTCCACTCACCTCTCAAAGGTGAGCAAGACAAAGAGCAGGCGCCATTTTGGAATACGTCATAAGCAGGGCGACCTTGGGTCGGGCACCGGCCCCGAGCCTAGCAGAAAAACCTGACTCTGGGTGGGAGGGGTGAAATAACAGGAGATTAGAACCTAATGAATGTGTGGTGCTAATGAACTGAGACTGTGAAAAAAGAGACGGTGGGGGAGAGAACTCACGGAAATCACGAATTCATGTAAGTACTCTCCAGAGACGCTACAGTTCAGTAGCCTTGGCAGCCCAGTGGGAGACTACAGGAGAATCTCAGCCCACACAAAGGGCTGCAAAAATTCCTTCTCTGGTCCTTGGGAAAGAGCTTCTGAACTCTGGCTCCTGTGGGTATATCATTCGCCTGCTAACCACCCCCAATTCCATTCAGCTGTGTGGTATTACTTCCCTTTTGAACCAAAAAAAAAAAAAAAAAAAAAAAAAAAAACTAACAGAGAGAGATTTACCACGCCTAACCTGGGAGTGTCTCCTTTGACACACCCTCAACCCTGAGGAACCAAACAGAGCTCTCAGGCCACACCCATCTCAAGCCTCTAAGGCTCCATCAAAATCAGACAGTCCACTTAATCTAGAGTCATAGTATAACAAGAAAAAAACACCACAGTGAAGAAACCGATATGCCAAACAACAAACGCAAAAACCGAGGTAACAAGAACAAGGAAGACACTATGGCATCCCCAAATGAAAAAGACACCCCAATTCAAGATTACAAAAATGATGAGATAGAAGAAATGCAAGAAGCAGATCTCAAAAAATTGATACGAACACTAAGAAGTACTCAAAAACAAATTCTTGAACTACAGAAATCCTTAATGGACAAGGTAGAAAATCTCTCTCGTGAAAATGAAATATTAAGGAGAAATCAAGCTGAAATGAAACAACTAGTAGAACATGAAACTGTGATAGTGACGAGAAATCATAATGAAGTGAAGAATTCAATAGATCAAATGAAAAACACATTAGAGAGCCTTACAAACAGAATGGCTGAGGCAGAAGAGAGAATATTGGACTTAGAAGACAGAGCACAGGAAAATATACAGTCAAACCAAAGACAAGAAGAGGAAATTAGAAATCTAAAAAATATTGTTGGGAATCTACAGGATACTATTAAAAAACCCAACATTCGAGTTCTAGGAGTTCCTGAAGGCATGGAGAGGGAGAAAGGATTAGAATGCCTTTTTAGTGAGATAATAGCAGAAAATTTCCCAGTTTTGGAGAAAGACAGAGACATCCTAGTACAGGAAGCTCATAGAACCCCTAGTAAACATGACCAAAAGAGGTCCTCACCACGACACGTTGTAATTAAACTCACCACAGTGAAACAGAAAGAAAAGATCCTAAAATGCGCAAGAGAGAAACGTCAAATTATACTCAGAGGATCTCCAATTAGACTCACGGCAGACTTCTCATCAGAAACCCTTCAAGCTAGAAGGGAATGGCGAGACATAGCCCAGGTACTTAGAGAGAAAAACTGCCAGCCCAGAATATTATATCCTGCCAAGCTCTCATTTGTGAATGAAGGTGAAATAAAGACCTTTCATAACAAACAAAAATTGAAAGAATTTGTTGCCGCTCATCCAGCCCTGCAAAAGATACTTAAAGATGTGTTACACACAGAAACACAGAAACACGGCCATCAACATGAAAGAAGATAAACGAAGGGAACCTCACAGCAAAAGATCACAGGGAATTCAAAGCATACATTTGGATAAAGAAATTATGGGATATGTACTCTATAGAATACTATACAGCAGTCAAAAACAATGAAATCCGGTCATTTGCAATAAGATGGAGGAATCTGGAAAACATCATTCTGCGTGAATTAAGCCAGTCCCAAAGGGACAAATATCATATGTTCTCCCTGATCGGTGACAACTAATTGAGCACCAAAGGTGAACCCTATTGAAGTGAAATGGACACTATGAGAAACAGTAACTTGATCAGCTCTTGTGCTGACTGTTGTTGTACAATGTAATACTTTATCCATTTTAGTAATTTTTTTATTCTAGTACTATTGGTTGAACTCTGTAATTAATAAACAATTATTCTTAGGTGTTTAAATTTTAACTGAAAAGTGATCCCTGTGAAATATAAGAGTGGGAATAAGAGAGGGAGGAGATGTACAATTTGGGACATGCTCAATCAGAACTGCCCCAAATGATGGAGTTAGAAACGTGCCAGGGGATTCCAATACAATCCCATCAAGGTGGCCATGTACCAAGGCCATCTCACTAGTCCAAGTGATCAATTTCAGTTCACAATTGATCACTCTGATAGGTCTAAGAGTCAAAGGGATCACACAAACAAGACTAGTGTCTGCTAATACTAACTGATAGAATCAAAAAGGCAGAGAAGGATCCAACATGGGAAGCGAGATACACAGCAGACTCATAGAATGGCAGATGTCCTAAATAGCACTCTGGCCTCAGAATCAGCCCTTAAGGCATTCAGATCTGGCTCAAGAGCCCATGAGAATATTCTAGGCATGGAAAGCCAAGACACTCTGGAAAAAAAAGAAGACCTAAATGAAAGATCTCTGTGAGTGAGATCCCAGTGGAACGAATGGGGCCATCAAAGAAGGAGGCACCTTTCTCTGAAGGGAGGAGAGAACCTCCACTTTGACTATGACCCTGTCAGAATAAGATTGAAGTCAGTGAACCCTAAAGGCTTCCATAGCCTTGGCAACTCATGACTAGAGCCTAGGGAGATTACTGAGGCCATAAACAAGAGTGTCAAATTGTTAAATCAACTTCAGGAGTCACTGTGTACTTACGTCTCATGTGGGATCTGTCCTTAATGTGTTGTCCAATGTGAAGTAATGCTATAACTAGCACTGAAACAGTATTTTATACTTTGTGTTTCTGTGTGGGTGCAAACTGATGAAATCTTTACTTAGTATATACTGAATCAATCTTGTGTATATAGATAATTAAAAATGAAAGAAAAATCTTGGTGTTAAATTGGAAATTGCCTAGAAAATTTATCAATTTTTTAAAAAAAATATATCATGTAGGATCTCTGTCCTTAATGTGCTAAACATTGTGAATTAATACTATAACTAGTACTCCAACAGTATTTTTCACTTTGTGTTGCTATGTGAGGGCAAACTGTTGAAATCTTTACTTAATATATACTAAACTGATCTTCTGTATATAAAGAGAATTGAAAATGAATCTTGATGTGAAGCAAGGGGAGAGGGAGTGGGAAAGGGGAGGGTTGCGGTTGGGGGGGAAGTTATGGGGGGGGAAGCCATTGTAATCTATAAGCTGTATTTTGGAAATTTATATTCTTTAAATAAAAGCGTTATAAAAAAAACATCCTAAATAAAAATACATTGCAAGTATGAGTTTAATTATCAACTTATTTCCATGTCGCAGTAGAGAACACAATTCACGAGACTTTTTTTTTTTTATTTGATAGATAGAGTTATAGGCAGTGAGAGAGAGAGAGAGACAGAGAGAAAAGTCTTACTTCTGTTGGTTCACCCTCCAAATGGCCGCTATGGCTGGCACTGTGCCGATCCGAAGCCAGAAGCCAGGTGCTTCTTCCTGGGTGCAGGAACCCAAGCACTTGGGCCATCTTCCACTGTCCTCCCGGGCCACAGCAGAGAGCTGGACTGCAAGAGGAGCAACCGGGACTAGAACCCAGTGTCCATATGGGATGCTGGCGCCACAGGCAGAGGATTAGCAACGTGAGCCATGGCATCACCCCAAGACTTTTTTTTCATTTTTTAAACTTTTATTTAGTAAATATAAATTTCCAAAGGACAGTTTATGGATTACAATGGCTTCCCTCCCCCATAACTTCCCTCCCACCCACAACCCTCCCATCTCCTGCTCCCTCTCCCATTCCATTCACATCAAGATTCATTTTCAATTATCTTTATATACAGAAGATCAATTTAGTTTATATTAAGTAAAGATTTCATTCAGTTTGCACCCACACAGAACATAAAGCGTAAAATACTGTTTCAGTACTAGTTATAGCATTAATTCACATTGGACAACACATTAAGGACAGAGATCCCACATGAGGAGTAAGTACACAGGGACTCCTGTTGTTGACTTAACAATTTGACACTCTTGTTTATGGCCTCAGTAATCTCCCTAGGCTCTAGTCATGAGTTGCCAAGGCTATGGAAGCCTTTTGAGTTCGCTGACTTCAATCTTATTTAGACAAGGTCATAGTCAAAGTGGAAGTTCTCTCCTCCCTTCAGAGAAAGGTACCTCCTTCTTTGATGGCCCATTCTTTCTATTGGGATCTCATTCACACAGATCTTTCATTTAGGTCCTCTTTTTTTTTTTTTTTGCCAGAGTGTCTTGGCTTTCCATGCCTAAAACACTCTCATGGGCTCTTCAGCTAGATCTGAATGCCTTAAGGGCTGATTCTGAGGCCAGAGTGCTGTTTAGGACATCTGCCATTCTATGAGTCTGCTGTGTATCTCGCTTCCCATGTTGGATCGTTCTCTCCCTTTTTGATTCTATCAGTTAGTATTAGCAGACACTAGTCTTGTTATGTGATCCCTTTGACTCTTAGACCTATCAGTGTGATCAATTGTGAACTGAAATTGATCACTTGGACTAGTGAGATGGCCTTGGTACATGCCACCTTGATGGGATTGTATTGGAATCCCCTGGCACATTTCTAACTCCACCATTTGGGGAAAGTCCGATTGAGCATGTCCCAAAATGTACATCTCCTCCCTCTCTTATTCTCACTCTTATATTTAACAGGGATCACTTTTCAGTTAAATTTAAACACCTAAGAATAATTGTTTATTAATTACAGAATTCAACCAATTGTACTAAGTAGAACAAAAAAATATTAAAAGGGATAAAGTATGAAATTGTACATGTACTCTATAGAATTTATACAGCAGTCAAAAACATTGAAATCTGGTCATTTGCAACAAAATGGAGGAATCTGGAAAACATCATGCTGAGTGAATTAAAAAAAATTATTTTTGAAAAGCAGATGTGGGAACAGGGAATTACAAAAGAGATGTCTTCCATTTGCTAGTTTACTCTCCCAATGCCTGTAACAGCCAGGACTGGGCTTGGCTTAATCCAGGAGCCTGGAACTCCATCTGATCCTGCATATTGGGTGGTAGGATCCCAAGTACTTGAGCCATCACCTGATGCCTCCCAGAATGTGCCTTCGCAAGAAGTTGGATCAGAAGTAGAGATGGGACGTGAACCCAGACATCTGATATGGGATGTTTGAGTCCCACATGATAGCTCAACCACTGTGCTATAACCTTCACTCTGTTGTTGGAATTATTTAACCTGAGAATTAATTGCTCCCTAGAAGTTTAGCTTCATTTAATCTAAAACAGATAAGTTCTTGAGTTAAGACTTTGTGGCTGTGACCTTTATTTGATTTCCTTCTTTTCAGGGGGTTTAGGTGATGGACACAGTCATAGCGATAAAATTGTCCAAATTTATTCAAGATATGTCTGATTTTGACATCAAAATCCCTGCATCCCAGGAACCCTGAGTTTAGTTCTAGTCAAGTTGGGATGTTTGGTTATTTTCGTGGAAAGTGTACTCACTTTCCCTGAAGGTGTGTTGAGATCATCAGGAAACGTGAAACATCATGTGAAGTTTTATTATTCTGAAACTTCAGGGACAGGGGTCATCATTCCTTATTTGTAACTAGATAGACATTTTCTTGAAACACCAAGATTGGGCAGAGTCTCGAGACTTTTATATGTGTGACAACTTCCTTTAAAGAAATTAAAGGGTGATGGGTTTTTCGCCCAGGGTTTAAGCTGCTGCTTGTCATGCCTGCATCCCATATCAGAGTACTTCTCTGCTTCCTAAATCCTGTTTCCTGTGGCGCACATGCTGGGAGGCAGCAGCTGAGGGGTCAGGCAGTTGTGTCCCTGCCCCCCATGTGTGAGACTGAATTACTTTCTGGGCTCTTGATGCTGGCTTGGCCCACTCCTAGGTATTGTGAGCATTTAGGGAGTGAATCAGTGGATGAAGGCTCTCTCTCTCTGTGTCTCTGATTTTCAAATAAAACAATTTTAAATGGTGTGAAAATTATATATATTTGTGGGGTACCATGAAATATTTTGATACATGTATGCACTGTGTAAAATTCAAATATCAATCTAAAAATTATTAAATTTCTTTATGATGAAAAATTCAAAAGAAAAATGCATAGTACATTATCATTGTTGCTAGTCACCTTACTGTGCAATAGAACACCAGACATTGTTATTCCTCTGTATAACTTGCTGCCTTGTAAGTGACCTATCCCCATTCTCCCTGCCCTTATTCTCTCCAGCCTTTGGTAACTACAGTTCTACTTTTAAATTCTGTGGTAAAAACTTAGTTAGATTCCATATTTGAGTGAGACCATGTAGTGCTTATTTTTCTAAGCTTGGCTTATTTCACTCAATATAATGATCACCAATCAATCCATGTTGCTGTAAATGACAAGATTTTATTCTTTTAGTGGTCAAGTAATATTCTACTATGTTTATGTAATACACTTTCTTTTGTTGTTGTTGTTGTTGTTGTTTTGACAGGCAGAGTGGACAGTGAGAGAGAGAGAGAGAGAGAGAGAGAGAGAAAGGTCTTCCTTTACCGTTGGTTCACCCTCTAATGGCTGCTGCGGCTGGCGTGCTGTGGCTGGCGGACTGTGCTGATCCAAAGCTGGGAGCCAGGTGCTTCTCCTGGTTTCTCATGCGGGTGCAGGGCCCAAGCACTTGGGCCATCCTCCACTGCACTCCCGGGCCACAGCAGAGAGCTGGCCTGGAAGAGGGGCGATTGGGACAGAATCCGGTGCCCCGACCGGGACTAGAACCCAGTGTGCCGGTACCGCAAGTTGGAGGATTAGCCTATTGAGGCACGGCGCCGGCCTTAATGATGCTGAACATTTAAAAATATACCTAGTAGTCATTTGTATGTCTTCCTTTTAGAAATGTCTATAGATCTGTCAATTTTAAAATTGGATTACTTGTTCCTTGTCTATTGAGTTGAGTTCCTAATGTAATCTGGTAATTAACCCTTTATCAGATTTGTAACTTGCAAGTGTTTTCTCCCATTCTGTTTATTATATACTTGATTGTTCAGAAATGTGTTTTTACAACAAATGCCTTGACAGATTGCTGTGCATAGTAGCAGTTCCATGACATGAGGGTGAGAGCAGAGAAAATTGTGAAACAAAACAATTAAAAACATCTGTTTGTTGTCTCTTCACTATGTTGATTGTTTCCTTTGCTGTGCAGAAGTTCTTTAGTTTGATGAGATCCCAATTATCTATTTTTGCTTCTGTCTCCTGGCTTTTGGAATCTGATCCAAAAAAGCATTCTTGCCCATTCCAATGTCTTGGAACTTTTCCCGAGTCTTCTATTCTGGGATTTTCAAAATTTCAGTCTTATATTTAGTTATTAGCTCATTTTGAGTACATGGTTAGAGATAGAGGTCTGAAACATTTCTCCAATCTTTTATTACAGGATTTTCAAAGTTTCGGTCTTATATTTAGTTATTAGCTCATTTTGAGTTGATTTTTGTATATTGTTAGAGATATAGGTCTGTGTTAATGCTTTTGTATGTGGCTATCCATTTTTCTTAGCATCATTTATTGAAAAGACTGTCCTTTCCTGGATATGTGCTCTTAGCACCAAATTGCTGTAGATGCATAGATTTACTTCTGGGTGATTTTTTTCAGTTCCATTGGTCTATGTGTCTATTTTAATGTCAATACCATGTTGTTTTAATTATTGTAGATTTGAGATATGTTCTAAAGTTAAGCAATACAATACTTTCTTCTTTGTTCTTTTTTTTTTCTCAAGATTGTTTTAGCTATCTGGGTTTTTGTGGTTCCATACAAATTTTAGTTGTGTTTTTAAAAATTTTGTGAAAAATATCATTGGCATTTTAATAGAGATTGCATTGAATCTTGGATGGTGTTAACATATTATATTGATCTTTCCAAATTCATGAACATATAATATCTTCATTTCTTGATGTCCTCTTTAATTTCTTTCATTAGTATCTTAGTTTTAATTGTGGAGATATTTTACCTCTTTGATTAAATTTATTTCTAGGCATCCTTTGTGTGTGTCTGTGAAATGATTTACTTTCTTGATTTCTTTTTCAGATAATTTGCTGTTAGTGTATAATAGTGCTACTGATTTTGTATGTTGACCTTGCATCCTGAAACCTCCCTGAATTCATTTATTAGTTCTAATAGCTTTTTGGTGAAGTCTTTGAAATATTCACTGTATGAGATCATGTCATCTGCAAACAGTGACAATTTGACTTCCTCCTTTCCAGTTTGGATGTCTTTTATTTCTTTCTCTTCCTTAGTTATTCTGGCTAACACTTGCAGAACAATGTTTAATATCTTAGAGGGAAAGCCAGCAGCTTTCCCTCATTCAGTATGATGTTAGCTGTTGGTTTGCTATGTATGGCCTATAACCTGCTGAGGTATATTCCTTCTATGCCTAATTTGTTCAGAGTTTTTATCATGAAGAAATACTGGATATTATCACATATGTAACTGTGGAGATAATCATATGATTTTTGACTATGTTTCTGCTGATTTGGTATATCACATTTATTGATTAGTAGACGTGAGACATTCTTGCATCCCTGGGATGATTCCCTAATCATGGTGAATAGTTCTTTTAATGTGCTGTTGGATTCAGTTTGCTAGTATCTTGCATATCTCAAGGATATTGACTTTTAGTTTTTTTTTCTATCTCATGGTCTGGTTTTGGTATCAGGGTGATCATGGAGTGAGTTTTTGGAAGGATTATTTGCAGTTGCTCTTTCTTCTTGCTTCATTCAATCCTGTATCATTAGGTAATGACCTTCCTTGTTTCTTAGCTGCTTTTTATTTAAACCTATCTTGTCAGACAGAAGTATGATCATTGCTTTCTATTGGCTTTCATTTGTATGGATTAACTTATCTCATTATTTTACTTTTAGTCTATGCATGTCTTTAAGGATGAAGTGACTTACTTGTAAGCAGATATAGTTGGGTCTTATTTATTTATCCATAGACTCACATCATGTCTTTGAATTGGAGAATTTGATCCATTTACACCTAAGGTAATTATTTTTCTAAAAGATTTATTTATTTATTTGAAAGTCAGAGTTACACTGAGAGAAGACAGGTAGAGAGAGAGAGAGAGGTCTTCCATGCAATGGTTCACTCCCCAGATGGTCACAATGGCTGGAGGTGCGCCGATCTGAAGCCAGAAGTCAGAAGCTTCTTTCACGTTTCCCACATGGGTGCAGGGGTCCAAGGACTTGGGCCATCTTGTACTGCCCTTCCAGGCCATAGCAGAGAGTCGGGTTGGAAGAGGAGCAACCGGGACTAGAACTGGCGCCCATATGGGATGCCAGCGCTTCAAGCCAGGGCGTTAACCCACTGAGCCACAGCACCGGCCCCTGTAAGGTAAGTATTAATATGTGATTTTTTGTATTGCCATTTCGATACTATTTTTCTAACTTTATTATAGTTCTTTTGTTTTTTTTTTTATAAATTAGATTAGTGGTTGTCAGAACAGGATTTTTTTTTTTAAGATTTATTTATTTGTTTGAAAGTCAGAGTTACACAGAGAAAGGAGACAGAGGGATGGATGGATGGAGGGAGGGAGAGAGAGAGAGAAAGAGAGAGAAAAAGTCAGTCTTCCATCCTCTGGTTCACTCCCCAATTGGCTGCAATGTCTGGAGCTATGCCAATCTGAAGCCAGGAGCTAGGAGTTTCTTCTGGGTCTCCCATGCGGGTGCAGGGGCCCAAGCACTTGGGCCATCTTCCACTGCTCTTCCAGGCCATAATAGAGAGCTGGATCAGAAGTGGAGCAGCTGCGTCTCAAACCGGCGTCCATATGGGATGCTGGCACTTCAGGCCAGGGTGTTAACCCACTGCACCACAGTGCAGGCCCCAATTCTTTTAGTCTTTCTACTTTTCTTATAATCTTCCTTTGCTGTTATGTGATTTTCTCCAGTAATGTGATTTACTTCCTTGTTTATTATTTTTGTTATGTGGTTATTATTATTTTGCTTTGTGGTTATTATAAAGCTTGCAAAAACTTTATTTTAGATCTCTGTGAGTGAGATCCCAGTGGAAAGAACGGGCCATGAAAGAAGGAGGTACCTTTCTCTGAAGGGAGGAGAGAAATTCCACTTTGTTTATGGCCCTGTTTAAATACTGACGGAGTTTGTGAACTCAAGAGGCTTCCATAGCCTTGGCAGTTCATGACAAGAGCCTTGGGTAATTACTGACATCATAAATAAGAGTGTCAATTGTTAAATCAACAACAGAAGTCACTGTACACTTACTCCCCATGTAGGACCTTTGTCCTTAATGTGTTGTACTATGCGAATTAACAGTAAAAATATCATTCAAACAGTACTTCACACTTTGTGTGTCTGTGTGGGTGCAAACTGTTGAAATCTTTACTTACTATATACTTAGTTGGTCTTCTGTATGTAAAGATAACTAAAAACCGGCCGGTGCCGTGGCTCAACAGGCTAATCCTCCGCCTTGCGGCGCCGGCACACCGGGTTCTAGTCCCGGTCGGGGCACCGGATTCTGTCCCGGTTGCCCCTCTTCCAGGCCGGCCCTCTGCTGTGGCCCAGGAGTGCAGTGGAGGATGGCCCAAGTGCTTGGGCCCTGCACCCCATGGGAGACCAGGATAAGCACCTAGCACCTGGCTCCTGCCATGGGATGAGAGCGGTGCACCGGCTGCAGCGCGCCGGCCGCGGCAGCCATTGGAGGGTGAACCAACAGCAAAGGAAGACCTTTCTCTCTGTCTCTCTCTCTCACTGTCCACTCTGCCTGTCAAAAAAAAAAAAAGATAACTAAAAATGAATCTTAATGAAGAATGGGATGGGAGAGGGAGTAGGAGATGAGATGGTTTGTGGGTAGGAGGTTGGTTATATGGGGAAAAACCACTATAATCCAAAAGTTGTACTTTTGAAATTGATATTTATTAAATAAAATTTTTCTAAAAAATTAAAAAAATCTTTCTTTTGATATTAACAAGCTATTTTGAAATAACAAGTGATGGTGATAAATTATCTCAGCTTTTGTATGGGAATGACTTTTTCTCTCCTTCACATCTAAGGATAGCCTCGTTGGTTATAGTATTGGATGGAATCTTTTTTTTTTTTCCATACTGTGAAAGTGTTGTACCTCTTCTTCCTGCCCTGTAGAGTTTCTGCTGAGAAATCTGCAGTGATGTGAATTGGGATCCCTTTCTGTATTATAATTTCTTCCTTGGAAGCTTTGAGAAACCTCTCTATACCTTTATTCTTAGAGAGCTTGGTTTTATCTCAGGGTATTTTGTTAGTGTTGAATATGACTGAAGACCTCTGACCTTCTTGTACCTGAACAGTTACATCTTTTTCCAGGATTGAGAAGTTTTCTGCTTTATCTCTTTGAATATGCTTTATATCCCTCTGATAGTCTCAAAACTCTTATGATTCCCAAATAACTAGAATATTGCTGTTTTTAATCACTTTCTCAATTCTCATGTAATTTTTTTTGTTCTCTTGATTCTTTTTTCCCCCTCCTCTGTGTATTTTCAAGTAACATGTCTTCTAGTTCACTAAGTCTTATGTTTGGTCTTTTCTGCTATTGATATCTTCTATCATATTTTAAATTTTACTTAGTGTACTTTTCATACAAAATATTTCTATTTCATTTTTTAAAAATTTTATTTGAGGTAAACAAATTTAATATATTTCATATATACAGATTTAGGAATATAGTGATATTTCCCACCCTACCCTCCCTCCTGCCCATGCTCCCACCCTCCCTCCTCCTTTCTCTTTTATTCCCGCTATTAATTTTTACAAAATGACCTAATTTCAGTGTACTTTATACTCTTAAGGTTAACCCTACACTAAGTAAAGATTTCAACAAATAGTAAGAAGAAAAAGCACCACTCTTCAACAGTAGAGACAAGGGCTGTAAACAATCATTAAATTCCAAAATATCAATTTCACTCCTCTTTTTACATTATATTGTACTCTATTAATTACCACAGGCCAAGGAAAACATACTATATTTGTCTTTTTGGGACTGTTGAGTTTTTGTAAGAGTTTTAAATAATATCTCATGCTTTCTTGAAGTTAATTGAATTTCCTTTAAACAGTTACTTTGAATTCTTCATCCCAAAAGTTGCAGATATCAGTTGCTATCTGGTTTATTTCTGGTGCCATATTTGAGTCATTGGGTGGGGTCATGGTTTCCTGAAAGAACTTGACATTTCTTGTATGACATTATCTATGCATTTAAGGATTAGGTAATTTTTTTAGAGTTTGTTGTCTTGCTTTGTGGGTGTCCTTTGAGAAATTCTAAGCTGTCTGATTATTTTCTCTGTGGTTTGGACATTTCTACTACTTCAACATTAGGTGGTGCCCTAACTCAAAGTTTGCTACAAGTCTGTTGTTGGTGTGTTGTCACTGTCTCACAATTAGTGGATGCCCCAAGCCAAGATTTGCTCCAAATCTGCATTTGGTGTGTTCCAAATGAACTGGAGAAGCATCTAAGAAGGTGTATTTTATCCCTGCAACTATATCTTCCTGGGGTTGACATAGACCCAGATGCCTAGTTCTATAACCACTAATGCTACAATTATAGATTAAACTCTGAGCCCATGGCATTGGGGTAGGACCAAAGCTCACAGTGCTATGGGCTGTCAGGTACACAGAGGAACTCATATCCAAAATCAGTCCAATCAACAAGTGATGTCATCTGGGACATAGGGCTGACCAGATGTGGCCCACAGTCCTCTAATTGGCCACAGAGCAGGTTAGAGGCATCATCTACAGGCACTGGCCTTGTGACAGGAACGATTAGGGTTTGATTCATGTTAAGTTTTATTGGTCCAGCTGTAATTTCCAAGGCATAGTGTCATGGTTCTTTGCTGTGTGCCTTTGGTTGGTACGTGGGTGATAAGAGACATCACCTTGACTATGTAGGCTGGAACTAAGTTGGGTGACAGCTGGATCTCATAATCACCAGTGGTGCATATATAGTCTCAGTGGTGCATGCCAAACCAATGTGATTAGGGAGGTAACACACACCAAAGCAAGTCCATCTTTTTGGGCAGAGGTCTTCTCTTGATGTTGAGGCAAGTCTAAAGACTCATCTGCTAGCACTAGCTTGGGGTTAGAGGCCTTTGTGCTTTATTTAGTGCTGACTCTCAGTTTGACAGGTTGGCTTCAAGCTCCAAGGCAAAACCCTAAGATCATTTAACCATTCTGTAGCAGCTGGAGTCTTGCTCTGTTGTTTTCTGGAGGTGTATGAAGATATAAGGAAGCCATTCGAGGTTTTTCAGTAGACAAATGATATTCTCAATTTCTTAAGAGTAGCATGACCCTATTTTATTTTAAAGAATATACTTCTGAAAGAAAACACATTGAAAGAATATAAATTTAACAGTGGCTATCTTTTAGTAGTGTAATTATATATGGATTTATATTGCATTATTTAACTTTTTGTTGTTTCCAAATACTGAGAATAGTGCTGAATTTCTTTTAAAATGGAACAGAAGAAACACCAGAAATCAATCCAAACATCTGCAGCCAACTTATATGTGATCAAGGGTCCAAAATCAATCCCTGGAGTAAGAACAGTCTATTCAATAAATGATGCTGGGGAAATTGGATTTCCACATGCAGAGGCATGAAGCAAGACCCCTACCTTTCACGTTACACAAAAATCCACTCAACATGGATTAAAGACTTAAATCTATGACCCAACACCATCAAATTATTAGAGAACATTGGAGAAACCCTGCAAGATATAGGTACCAGCAAAGACTTCTTGGAAAAGACCCTGGAAGCACAGGCAGTCAAAGCAAAAATTAACATTTGGGATTGCATCAAGTTGAAAAGTTTCTGTACTGCAAAATAAACAGCCAGGGAAGTGAAGAGGCAACCGATAGAGTGGGAAAACATATTTGCAAACTATGCAATGGATGAAGGATTAATAACCAGAGAAAGAGATCAAGAAACTCCACAACATCAAAACAAACAACCCACTTAAGAGATGAGCCTAGGACCTCAATAGACATTTTTCAAAAGAGGAAATCCAAATGGCCAACAGATACATGAAAAAATGTTCAGGATCACCAGCAATCAGGGAAATGCAAAGCAAAACCAAAATGAAGTTTCACCTCACCCTGATAAGAATGGCTCACATTCAGAAATCTACCAACAACAGATGCTGGAGAGGATGTGGGGAAAAAGGGACACTAACCCACTGTTGGTGGGAATGTAAACTGCTTAAGCCACTATGGAAGTCAGTCTGGAGATTCCTCAGAAACCTCAATATAGCCCTACCATACAACCCAGCTATCCCACTCCTTCGAATTTACCCAAAGGAAATTAAACTGGCCAACAAAAATGCGGTCTGCACCTTAATGTTTATTGCAGCTCAATTCACAATAGCTAAGACCTGGAATCAACCCAAATGCTCATCAACAGTAGACAGGATAAAGAAATTATGGGACATGTACTCTATAGAATACTATACAGCAATGAAAAACAGTGAAATCTCGTCATTTGCAACAAAATGGAGGAATCTGAAAAACATCATGCTGAGTGAAATAAGCTAGTCCCAAAAAGACAAATATCATATGTTCTCCCTGATTGGTGACAACTAACCGAACACCAAAAAAGGAAACCTGCTGAAGTGAAATGGACACTATGAGAAAGTGATGTGATCAGCCCTTGTCCTGACTGTTGATGTACAATTTAATACTCTATCCCTTTTAGTATTTTTTTTGTTCTACTTAATACTATTGGTTGAATTCTGTAATTAACACACAATCATTATTAGGAGTTTAAATTTAACTGAAAAGTGATCCCTGTTAAATATAAGAGTGGGAATAAGAGAGGGAGGAGATGTACAATTTGGGACATGCTCAGTCGGACTTGCCCCAGATGCTGGAGTTAGAAACTTGCCAGGGGATTCCAATTCAACCCCATCAAGGTGGCATGTACCAATGCCATCTCACTAGTCAAAATGATCAATTTCAGTTCACAATTGATCATACTGATAGGTCCAAGAGTCAAAGGGATCACACAAACAAGACTAGTGTCTGCTAATACTAACTGATAGAATCAAAAAGGGAGAGAACGATCCAACATGGGAAGTGGGATACACAGCAGACTCAGAATGGCAGATGTCCTAAACAGCACTCTGGCCTCAGAATCAGCCCTTAAGGCATTCAGATCTGGCTGAAGAGCCCATGAGAGTGTTTTAGGCATGGAAAGCGAAGACACTCTCTGGGGAAAAAAAAAAAAGAGGACCTAAATGAAAGATCTCTGCGAGTGAGATCCCAGCGGAAAGAACGGGTCATCAAAGAAGGAGGTACCTTTCTCTGAAGGGAGGAGAGAACTTCCACTTTGACTATGACCCTGTCGGAATAAGATCGAAGTCGGCAAACTCAAAAGGCTTCCATAGCCTTGGCAACTCTTGACTAGAGCCTAGGGAGATTACTGATGCCATAAACAAGAGTGTCAATTGTTAAGTCAACAACAAGAGTCCCTGTGTACTTACTCCTCATGTGGGATCTCTGTCCTTAATGTGTTGTCCAATGTGAATTAATGCTATAACTAGTACTGAAACAGTATTTTACGCTTTATGTTCTGTGTGGGTGCAAACTGATGAAATCTTTACTTAATATATACTAAATTGATCTTCAGTATATAAAGATAATTGAAGATGAATCTTGAAGTGAATGGAATGGGAGAGGGAGCGGGAGATGGGAGGGTTGAGGGTGAGAGGAAAGTTATGGGAGAGAAAAAGTCATTGTAATCCATAAACTGTCCTTTGGAAATTTATATTTACTAAATAAAAGTTTTAAAAAAGGAGATTTCTATTGAGTTCTCATAGAGAATTAATTAGCAAAACATATCAGTGACCAAGGAAATCACTTTCACCTATAATTTCTTTAGTCTCTGCATGTAGAAATATGGATAAATAAAAGCCAAATAAATTTGACCAAGTCTTGTGCATGTATTTTAAAGTCATTTATATCTATCTATCTATCTATCTATCTATCTATCTATCTATCTATCTAATATATAGAATATATCATAGTTATAGATAGGTCCTGTTTTCAATTCATTCAGCCAGTCTGTATCTTTTAACTGGAGTATTGAGGCCATTTACATTCAAGGTGACTATTGATAAGTAATGACTTCACTCTGACATTTTTTCATGAATATTCCTATTGTTTACTTTGGATTTCTTTTGTATTTCTACTGGTAGTTTTTCTGCCTTCTAATTCTTTCACAATGATGGCTGTCTTTCTGTGTTTCTGTTTGTAGCACATCATTTAGCATCTTTTGTAAGGCTGGACAGTTATTGACTGATTCTGTATTTCACCTTCATTTATAAATGCATGCTTTGTGGGGTACAGTATTCTGTGTTGACAGTTTTATTTTATTAAGGCTTTGACTATATCTAGCCATTCCCTTCTAGCTTGTAGAGTTTCTGATTAGAAGTCAGCTGTGAGTCTATTTGGTGATCCTTTAATTGATGATCCACTTAAAATAATCTGACATTTTTCTCATGAACATTTTAAAATTTTTTCTTTATGTTTTACAATGGAAAGTTTGACTACAATGTGTTCTCTGGTCATGTCCGATATGTGTTTCCTCTACTTGAACATCCCTTTCATTCTTCAAGTAGAGGAAGTTTTCTGTAATTATTTCACTAAGTAGGCTTTCTATTTCCTTCTTTCTCCATTCCTTCAACAACTCCTAATACCCATATGTTGGGTCATTTGGTAGTATCCCATATGTCTTTAACACTGTTTTTAAGTGTTCTATTTTCATCTTGGTTTATTTATTTATTTATTTTGGTCTGACTGTCAGATTTCCAAATATTTGTTTCTAGTTTGGATATTTTTTCTTCTGCTTCATCAAGTCTGCTGTTAAGAGTTTCCACTGAATTTTTTATTTGATTCATTGAATTCTTCATTTATAAAATTTCATTTTGATTTCTCTTTATATTCTCAATTTCCTAGGAAATATTTTCATTCATGTCATGTGGTTTTCTTTAGCTCAGGATTTGCTTCTGATTTTTTTGAGTAATCCTATGATTAATTTTCTAAATTCTACTTCTGACATTTCCTTGATCTTTTCATCTTTGCACTCTAATATTGAAATGTTATATTCCTCTGGGAAGGTCATGGTGATTTCCTTATTTTTTTTCTTTAGTTTTGGCTCTTATTTTTCAGCATTTATGGAGCTAATTTTTAGTTTTTTCTTCTGTTGGTTTTTATCTTTGGGGTTACACTTCTGTGGCTTCATGGAATGTCTGCCCTTTCATTGAATAATGGGGGCATGTGTTGGGTGTGGTCAGGGGCTGTAGTCAATGCTCTAGGGTGGGGCAAGTTTCCAGGGTGACACCCAATTTCTGTATGGTAGAACTCCAAAGTCAGCTACACCCCGCACCTTTTCATGTAGCCACAGAGGCCTGAAGGTCTCAGCACATAGGGCTCCCACAGACACTGTGACCAGAGGGAGCTCTTGGTGTCAGCACCCCTCTGTCTCTCATAGCTTCCCAGCCACTTTCCCACCAAGTTCTGAGTCAGTAAGGGCTGTGGGCTGTTCTCTCCACTTGTAGTTCTGGATCACGCATGCCAACTGAGTAATTGGCCTAATGCCTGCCCACCCCTGCTGCCACTGCTGCTGTATTCAGGTGTCCCCTCTCATTGAGCTGTTATGTGCACACCTGCAGACTTCTGTAATCATAGTCCTATTTTAAAATGGTGCCCACCCTCTCTCAGCTGGATCATAGGTTCTATTTTGGAGAGATTGGTTTGAGCCGACTGTCCCACCTCCACTTCCACTAGGACCACAGGAAACCACCAGCAACTACCAGCTCCCCTAGCTCCAGTCTGGATCGATGCCATGCTCTCTATCCACATTTATCCCCAACCACAGATTGGTGCAGACCGACACTGCCCTCCCCCCACCCCAGCTCAAAAATGCTACTATCTCTAGCTCTCTGTGGTGCAGTTCTCTTTCTCTGGGTACACGTTAATGCTCACCATGCAGGTTCAAGCTGTTTCCCCTCCTCCTATTGGGCTTCCCTGGGTGGTTTTCTCTCCACTTCTCTGGTGAGCATGTACCTCCTACACTATTCTTTGCACTGTTTCTTCCTAGCCCTGTGAAGTGTGCTGCTCCCTAAACTGCCCTTCTGAAAAAGTTGATTTTTACAATTTTGCTGTTGGTCTTGTCACTTTTATGGAGTAGAGAACTTTTGGAAGTTCTACTCAACTATTTCTTCTCTCATTATGCCATAAAGATTTTAACTTATTAATATAATTAATTACTAATAGATAAAATGAGAAAAATTTTATCCATTTTTACTTACAATGTCAAAAATGTTAGCCCTATCTTTAAAAGGAAAAATGCTTTACCAACATATAAAAATTAACAATATATTTTTAAAAGATTTATTTATTTATTTGAAAGTCAGAGTTACATAGAAAGAGAAGGAGAGGCAGAAAAGTGAGAGAGGGAGAGGGAGAGGGAGAGGGAGAGGGAGAGGGAGACAGAGAGAGGTCTTCTATCTGCTGGTTCACTTCCTAATTTGCTGCAATGGCCGGAGCTGCCCCGATCTGAATCCAGGAGCCAGGAGTCTCCTCTGGGTCTCCCATGTGGGTGCAGGGGCCCAAGGACTTGGGCCATCTTCCAATGCTTTTCCAGGCCACAATAGAGAGCTGAATCAGAAGTGGAGCAGCCAGGACTCAAACCGGCACCCATATGGGATGCCAGCACTGTAGGCAGCGGCCCCACCCACTATGCCACAGCACGGGCCCCAACAATATATTCTTATGTATTTGGAATTACAGCTTACTATTAAAATGAAGTCAATATGGGGCCAGCACCATGGCACAGAAGGTTAATCCTCTGCCTGTGGCACCAGCATCCCATATAGGTGCTGGTTCTAGTTCTGGCTGCTCCTCTTCCAATTCAGCTCTCTGTTGTGTCCTGGGAGAGCCATAGAAGATGGCCCAAGTGCTTGGGCCCCTGCACCCACATGGGAGACAAGGAAGAAGCACCTGGCTCCTGGTTTTTGATAGGCACAGCTCTGGCTGTTCTGGCCATTTGGGGAGTGAACCAACAGAAATAAGACTTTTCTCTCTGTCTCTCCCTCTGTCTATAACTATACCTCTCAAACAAATAAATACAATCTTTAAAAAGATGAAGTCAATAGTAACAGACAACTTTTGATACAACAATAAGAAGTTCAAGGAACTTTGACCAAAGAACTCCATCATTTAAAGAGCATTTAGAATACCCAGGAAAAGAGATTCAAGTTTATTGGCCAGGAAATTCAGTTTGAGGAGTGTTAGGTCTATTAGAAACAAAGGAAGATATTTTGGTAATAGGGAGTAATAATGCTTCATGTTTTGAGTTGTCAAATAAAATAAAAATATCCATCTTTGAATTTGATATCATAGAAGTCATTGATCACCTTATAGAATTCTTTGGGTACAGTTGAGTGGTGCATATGAAATATAAGCCATATTGGAGACTATAAGAATTTTATTATATGAAGATATAGAACTTTGACTCCTGAAAATACTAGAAGTTTTTCGTAAAGAGAGCAGAGATAGTATTTATAATAGGAAAGAAGTACATGTGAGAGTCTGAAAGTTTGGAGGCACTCAAAAATGGTTGTGATGAACAGGAAATGAGGGATTGGCTATTCAAGAGAGAAACATTTAATAATGAAGTCTTTTACCAAATTAGAAAGGATGGAATTTGGAATGCAGATGGGAGAACTGACCTCAGATAGATGGATGAAAGAAGGGAATGTGTGCATGTATGTATTTGGCAGCTGAAGAATTAACACTATGATGGTATCTATTTTTCCAAGGGATCATCTTCTAGATGATACAGGAAAGGCTGATGGTGGTAGGGTGTTGGTGGTACTTTGGAAAATTTTTTTGACAGGCAGAGTTAGACGGTGAGAGAGAGAGACAGAGAGAAAGGTGTGCATTTTCCGTTGGTTCACCCACCAAATGGCCGCTGCGGCTGGTGTGCTGTGCCAGGAGCCAGGTGTTTTCACCTGGTTTCCCACGCAGGTTCAGGGCCCAAGCACTTGAGCCACCCTCCGCTGCCTTCTTGGGCCACAGCAGAGAGCTGGACTGGAAGAGAAGCAACTGGGACGGAATACGGCACCCCAACTGGGACTAGAACCTGGAGTACTGGCACCGCAGGTGGAAGATTAGCCTAGTGGACTGTGGTGCCAGCCAAGGTACTTTAGAAATTTGAAAAAGTGAAGAATGGGAGAGTTTGGTAATAGGGATGGTAATATTTGGGAGCAGATTTCAGGGGCCAACTGAAATTATTGACGTGACTTGAGGCTGGTTCTGTGGTTGGATGAGTTCTTTGGCTAATACTTAGGAACTTTTTGAGATATATGATATTGAATTCATATAGGATTTGGCTTCTTTTGAATAGTTTCAATTAAAAAACAGGGCCAAGGACGTTCCCAAGACTAGCAAGAGTGTGGCTAAGAATATTAAACACAAAATCATAGTGAAAGGTGATGTAAATGAAATCTATAATTTCTGGAAAAAAGAAGGTAAAGGAGTGCCCCTGAAGTTTTACTGAAAATATATGTATTTGGAGTAATTTAATGTCAGCCTATACTGGCAGTAGTTTGTAATGAGAGGGTATCCTATATTAATAAGAGGTTTCAGAGAGGGAGTAGTTCAACAGTTTGAGTGATGTCAAGTTTAGGAGGGTGGAATAGACTGAATGTTTGTGTCCCCTCAAAATTCATATTTTGAAATCCTAAACCCTACCATGACAATATTAGGCAGTTGGGGGGCTCTAGGATGTGATTACATCATGAGGGTGGGATCATAAATGGGATTAGTGCCTTTCTAAAAGAGATTCAAAGAAAAGGATGTTCAAGTACAGGAAGAAAATAGAACACTTAATAGAAATATGCAGAAGAGATCTTCATTGCAATACATTGTAGTCAAACTTTCCACAGTAAAACATAAAGAAAAGATTCTAAAATGTGCATGAAAGAAATGCCAGATCACTTTAAGAGGGTCTCCAATTATACTCACGGCTGACTTCTCATCAGAAACCCTACAGGCTAGGATAGAATGGTGAGATATAGTCCAAGTCTTAAGAGAAAAAACTGTCAACCCAGAATATTGTCCCTGTAAGGCTCTTATTGATTAATGAAGGTGAAATAAGACCTTCCATAACAAAGAGAAATTGAAAGAATTTGTCACCACTTGTGCAGCCATACAAAAGATGCTTAAGAATATGCTACACACAAAAACACAGAAAGATAACCATCAATATGAAAGGATGTGAAGGCAGAAAATCTCCCAGTAAAATAAAAAGGAAATACAAAGTAAACAACAGTAATATTTATGGGAAAATTGCAGGGCCAAGTCATTACTTATCAGTAGTTACCTTGAATGTAAGTGGCTTCAACTCTCTAGTTAAAAGATACAGACTGGCTTGAATGGGTTAAAAAAACAAGACCAATCTCTTTAATGTCTACAAGAAACACATATCACCAACAAAGATACCCATAGACTGAAAGTGAAAGGAAGGAAAAAATTAATCTATGCTAATGGAAACCAAAAAAAAAAAGAGCTGATGTAGTCATCTTAATATCAGACAAAACAAACTTTAACACAAAAACTGTTAAAGGAGACAAAGAAAGGCACTATGTAATGATTAAGGGATTAAATCAACAGGAAAATGTGACTATAATAAATGTATGCACCCAATAACAGGGCACCTAGCTATTTGAAAGAAATGTTCATGAATCTAAAAGGAGACATAGACTCCAGTATAGTAGTAATGGAGGACTTCAATACCCCACTCTCAACAGTGGACAGATCAACCAGACAGAAAATCAGCAAGGAAACAACAGAGTGAATTTATACTATAGATCAAATGGACCTAACAGATATCTACAGAACTCTTCATCCTACAGTTGCAGAATACACATTCTTCTTATCAGTGCATGGAATTTTCTCTAGGATAGACCACACTATAGGCCATAAAGCAAGTCTCAGAAAATTCAAGAAGATTGAAATCATACCATGCATGTTCTCAGACCACAATGGAATGAAACTGGAAGTGAACAACTCGAAAATCTCTACAATATATGCAAATACTCTCACTATTGCTATTTAGTATAGTCCTGGAAATTTTAGCCAGAACTTATCTTAGGAAAGAAAAAGAGTTCAAAAGGAGGAAGTCAAACTATCCATATTTGCAGATGACATGATTCTGTATAGAGGTGATCCAAAAGACTCTACTACAAGACTGTTGGAACTCATAAAAGTTTGTAAAGAGGAAGGATATAAAATTAACACACAAAGATCAATAGCCTTTGTACACACAGACAATGCACCATTGTTCTTGAGAAAGAACTTCTAAGATCAATCCCATTCACAATAGCTGCAAAAAATGAAATACCTTGGAATAAATTTAACCAAGGACATCAAAGATCTCTATGATAAAAATTACAGATGTTAAAGAAAGAAATAGAAGTAGACACAAAAATAGAAAAATATTGTATGTTGATGATTGGAAGAATCAATATCATCAAAAAATTGTTCATACTACCAAAAGCAATATACAGATTTATTTATTTATTTATTTATTTATTTATTTATTTTTTTTGACAGGCAGAGTGGACAGTGAGAGAGAGAGACAGAGAGAAAGGTCTTCCTTTGCCGTTGGTTCACCCTCCAATGGCTGCCGCGGACGGCGCGCTGCAGCCGGCACACCGTGCACATCCGATGGCAGGAGCCAGGAGCCAGGTGCTTCTCCTGGTCTCCCATGGGGTGCAGGGCCCAAGCACTTGGGCCATCCTCCACTGCACTCCCTGGCCACAGCAGAGGGCTGGCCTGGAAGAGGGCAACCGGGACAGAATCCGGTGCCCCGACCGGGACTAGAACCCGGTGTGCCGGCACCGTAAGGCGGAGGATTAGCCTGTTGAGCCACGGTGCCGGCCAATATACAGATTTAATGCAATATCAATAAAAATACAAAGGACATTTTTCTCAAATCTAGAAAAAATGATTCTAAAACTCAAATGGAAACAACAGAACACTCTGAATAGCTAAAGCAATGTTATACAATAAAAACAATCATGCAGGCATCAGAATACTAGATCTCAACATACACTAGAGGGCAATGATATTCAAAACAGCCTGGTCCTTGCAAAAAAAAACAAAACAACAACAACAACAAAACAAAACAGATGGATGGACCAACAGAACAGAACAGAAACTCCAGAAATCAATCTATACATCTATAACCAACTTATTTTTCACAAAGGAGTTAAAATCAATGCCTGGAGCAAAGACAGTCTCTATAAAATGATTATAGGAAAGCTGGATCTCTTCATGCAGAAGTAGAAAACAAAACCACTACATTACACCTTACTCAAAAACCACTCAAAATGGATCAAAGATCCATAACATTTGGTAAACCCTGAAAGACATTGGCATAGGCAAAGACTTCTTGTAAAAGACCCCAGAACCACAGGCAATCAAAGCCAAAATAGACAAATGGGATTACATCAAATTAAGATGCATCTGCACTGCAAAAGAAACACTCAACAAAGTGAAAAGGAAACCGACAGAATAGGAGAAAATATTTGCAAACTATGCAAATCCTTTCTTTTGCAACAAAATGGATGCAACTGGAAAACATTATACTTAGTGAAATAAGCTAGTCACAAAAAGACAAATACCATATGTTCTCCCTAATCTGTGCTAACTAATAGAGTACTAAAAAGTAATCTATAGAAGTGAAATTGACACTTTGAGATGTGATGACTTTGCATAGCTGTTGTCTTCACTGTTGCGGAACAATTTTTTTATATTATTTTTTGGACTCTTTACTTAATGTAGGGTTAATCTTAGATGTATAAAGTAATTGAAAATATATCTTAGTAAAGAAATAAGAATGGAAATAGGAGAGGGAGGAAGAAGAAGGGTAGGAGTGTGAGTCGGAAGGAGGGTAGGGTGAGAACAATCACTGTGTTCCTATATTTGTATATGAAATGCATGATGCTTGTATATCTTAAATAAAATGTTTCCATGGAGTAAAAAGAGAGAGATTCAAAACCTTCTCTGCCTCTTCTTCCAAGTCAGGAAACTGAGAAGGTGACTATTAACCAGGAAGTAGACTATTTCTAGAAATATAATTTGCTGATACCTTGATGTTGGACCTCCTATAATCTCAAACTGAAAGAAATAAATTATTCTTGTTTATAAGCTTTCCAGTATATGTTATTTTGTTATAGTAGCCTAAATGGAAGGAAACAGAGTGTAGCCAAAGTGGGATGGAAGAGGAAACTTCTGAAGTCTTGGAGCAAGATGGGCCATGAAGGTAGCAGTCACTCAAGATGATAGCAAAATGATAGTGAAGAGAAAAACTGCAAACTGATTGCCATAAAATTCAATGACTACTCTATATAGCAAGCAGATACTGAAACTTGAGTCTGGCATCCTGGATCATACTTTGTTAGAATATATTCAGTATGGTACTTGCCTCAGTTTTCCTGTATTAACCACCTTCCATTACATTATAAAGAGATTTACAATCTCTCCTTTAACTGCTACAAGCTCATTTAGATTCAGAATCATTATCTTAGTTATCAGTGTGCATCTCAGATTATTTTATATGTTCCAGATTTGAATAAAATTTCTGTTGGTTAATGAATAGGGGAAAATTAAACAAAAAATAGGTACCATTTTGGAGTGTAGAGATACATGCTTTCATTTCTTTTTATATTTTCCCCATTTCTCCTCTTTTTTTTTCTCCAGTGTGGCCAGTTAGACATATATTTTAAAAAAATTAGAGAGCTTGACGAAACTAAGTGAAAGAAAAAAATGACTTTCCTGTTAGTTAGCTTTGATTATCTGCTTCTCATTTGTTGTTCTGCCATCTGAAGCATTGTAACTCAGTTTATTAGTGTCAAGTATAAAGCCGTCAGACAGAATTTAGGGCAATTCAGATTTTAAAAAGCCTCACCTTGGATTCATTCCCACCCCACCTATCCCTACCCAAGACCAAGCTAGACAGATAAGAAGAAAATAAAGAGAAAATAATAAAGACTGTTGTCATCTGGATCTTTTACAGTGCATCCATCTTCAAAATTTGTCCTTATGATGATTAAGTTTTGTAGGAATAGAAATAACTTTCCATATGGCCTGACTTATCTGTTCCTTAGCATTTTTCTTCATTTAATGAAAGTGTTACTAATACTTTGTACTTGAGAAAAGTATGAAATGGAGACTGATACACATAAATATGTATATGAATAATATAAAGTCTTACATTACACCATTTACAAATGCTAATTTTCTTTCTTAAAGCTGGAAACTAAGGAAAATAAGAAAGGATAAGGATGGAGTAAATTCAATGACTACAAGACAATGTCTTTAATTCTGTGACCTAAAAATAGAGACTGACTTCTCTTTTCTTGGGCAAAGAAAGTGTTTGTCTTCAGTATATTCTCCTACTTTTTCTGGGATAAAAGATTAAATTGGCTTTGACAATTGCCGCCATTTAATTTTACTGTGGGTGACTTTCTGAAGAGGTCTCCTACTCAGCTTTTTGTTACTTCAGCTAACCTCTCTAGAGGAGCTTCTTGGGAATGAAAATGTCTCAGCTTACAGTTTGGGAGTTCGAAGTTCAGGATTGGGCAGTCCCATTAGTCTGGTATCTGGCGGAGGATGGTCATGGTGGAGTACATGTGGAAAAACAGTCACATGGTGAGCCAGGAGGCCGAGCGAGAAGCTTGGCCAAATTCAGCTTAAAAAATCATCTCTCTCATGAAGATTACCTTGTGATGGCAAGCTACTAATGACCTAAAAACTTCACATCAGACCCACCTCTCAGATACCCTAGATTGGTGTTATCTCCACCCTTGATTCACCCATTTAAAACCCCAGAGTTTAAACATCTGCATGAATTTGGGGAGCCAAGTGTTGGTCAATCTATAAGATTCCATCCCTGGATTCCCAAAACACATGTCCTTCTCACATATAATATACAATCATTCCATCCCCAGAATTCCAGAAGTTTTAACTCAGTCCAAAATGAATTCAAAAGTCCATAGTCGAAAACCTCGGCTGAGGCAATCTCTCTTAGCTGTGAACCCCCGTATAATCAAAAAGCAGTTGCATACCTCCAAGATAAAATGGTAAGTCAGGCACAGGGTATGCATTTCCATTCCAAACAGGGGACACAAGGGCAGTGCAAAGGTTGATAGGGCCAAAACAAGACCAACAACCAGAAGGGCAGACATTAAGTCCTAAAGTGCCACATCAAGCATCCTGAGTTACCCTGTGGTGGTGGTGGTGGTGGTGGGGTCTAGGCTGCCAGAGGTCTTAGGCAGCCCTGCTCCTACAGGTTTTCTGGTCTCAGCCCATACTTCAGTTCTCATAGGTTCTCTGCAGCTCCACTAGGCATTGCCCTGGTGGGGATTCTCTGTGGCAGCTCTGATCCCACTCTTGGTACCAGTTTTCTGTATGTTAGCTTTTTGTCACTATAACTATAATACACAAGAGGAGTTTCTTGGCAAGGAAAGGATGCTTTTTAGCTTACAGTTTGGGGTTCACACTTCAGGATCAGAAAGCCCCTGCTCTGTGTTAGTTGAGGACTTTCAATGGCACAACACATGTGGAGGAATGATCACAGGGTGAGTCAGGAAGCAGAGAGAAATTAGGGTGAAGTCAGGTCAGCTTAAATGACCAACCCTCTTGTAGGAACTACCTTTGAGGATAAGCCCCAATGACCTAAAGACTTCTCTGCAGACCCACTTCTCAAGCTGCATCCTTCATCCATCAAACCTCAAATTAAGACTTCAGAGTTTAAGCATCTGCATGAGTTTGGAAAGCCAAGTCATGCTCACTGCATAGCACTGCATAGCAACAGGAGAGTTTGCCTCTCTTTCTTTGCTATTCATATGCTACCTCCTGAAGGTACACATTTCTGCTGAAAAGGATGACCTTGCATTCAGTGTTTAATCAAGTGCATATGGACAGCTGGATACACCAGTCAACATTTATCATGCCTTTCTTTACCTATTGGCAGATTTGCAGTCCCTTTTCCCAGGTTTCTAATATTCTCTTCTAAACCTGTACAAAGTACATTGCTGGCGTACTTTTTTCCAGGATGCTCCATGCTTTTGCACTTCATTTCTTTCTCTTCAACTCTTTCAATTAAATTTCATATCCCTGTAATCGGTGTATTAGTATATGTTAAGTATCTGCTCTGGCTTACCAAAATGTTCAGTTCCCATGCTTACACAACTTATTCTTTAGTTTCAATCAAAGCTTAACTCCATAAACAATCAAAAAACTAATTAAATGTTAAATTATATCACCTAGGAATTATTTTTCATAGAAAAAAGAAATCTGTATGGACTAGAACAGATAAAGATTAATGAAGTCCAAATGCAACAATATCTTGAGATAAAAGGTTAATGATTTATTTCCTGATTGAATAACTTGTTGGATAGTTGGAAATTAGTGAAATGAAGATGTATGGCATTGCAAGGAAGTGTTTTTGGCCAAAGTTACATATGCCCCTTGATTGAATAACTGAGCTTCCTAAATGGTGCAGTTTGCTCCTTTATATCGAAAGCTTTCAACTCCCAATTTCTTCCAATTTATGGGGGCTTTTGCAGAAGCCAAGGTCAAGCAGGCCCAAGGCTTTGATCCCAGTGGGGTACCTATGAGGACTGTCTAAAGACAAAGAAAAACTCAATGATGCCCTCCAGACCACGAGTCTTTGGATCATTGTGTCTGTAGTTTGGGAAAAGAATATAGGCTAACATTTTTGAAATGCTTGGAACCTCTCTACTTTTAATAGCTTTACAGTGACATGAAGAATCAGACTTTCTTTTTGTAAACCAATTTCCAAGAATTAGACCTGATACTTCTGTTCCCTCTGGCAGACCAGTTAGCCTGCCACTCTCTTGTTTTTTTTTTAAACTAAATTTGATTTTTGAGGGACTTAATCTCATTCCCTATCACAACATTATTTTTCATAACAGCAGGAAGAAATTTGATAAACTATTCTAGTTTCTTACATTTGTGAATTTAATTCCCATTTTGTCAAAAAAGGCTTCTGCTGGGGAACAAAACCAGATGCACTGAGTTGTTCAAGTCTTAAATGTCTCCAGCTTGTTAAAGCAATTGCATTAAAATCTTAATAAATATGGTTGCTGACTTTTTCTCTCCCTCTGTGTTCCTGTTATAGTTACATTATTTACACTTGAGCTTTTGCCACATCTGGTTAAAACTCAGTCTGCTCTCCCCACTCTTCTTGTTTAAAGTTACTAGATCCCTCAAGATTTCTGTTCTATGCATCAAACTCCCAGTAATTCCATTCTTTGAATATATAATGGTGCAGTTGGAAAAGCCTGGGCATTTGGTCCTAAAGGTACCTGGGTATGCATTCTAACTCTAGTGTTTGCTAGGTGAATGATCTTGGATGTTTCAACTTAGATCTGACACTCAATCTCACTACTTTTACTTTGAATTCTTAGCATTCAATAAAATAACCCAAGCAAGAGCATCTGCTACAACAATTTGCATATAGGAGCACTCACTCTACTGCTTTTAACACTTATCTTCATGAATTTGACCATAATTAAGAAACAGCAAATTCTTACTCAAAACCTAGTTCTGTATTCTACTTATTCGGAATATAGGCTGTTGTTTAATTTCCATTTTGTTTCTAAGTTTTCAGTGTTTTTATCTTATCTACATAATTATGCTTTATCCACATAGCATCTGATGCTTGTAATATGCTTTTGTGTTTTTTTTAAATGTGTTTTAATGCACTTTTATATTGTATAGCCAACAGAGTCTGAAATTCATCTTGTTGGCTCATCATTTCATGTGGAGTATTGTTTATATGTTCTGCTTATTTTAAGCACCACAATGTCAACTACAGAGTTCATTGGGTCAAGAAATTCAGTTATAACAGAAATGGAGCTCTTCAACTTAAAACTTTATGAAGATAGCAGACCACATACATTGAATTCCAAGGAAGCATGGTTTCAGATTAGTCTTAAATTATCCAGATCTGTCCTCAGAAATTATACAGAGCAATACATTAAAAAAAACCCACACATTCGGGGCTGGCGCTGTGATGCAGTGGGTTAATGCCCTGGCCTGAAGCGCCAGTATCCCCGATGGGTGCTAGTTCGAGACCCAGCTGTTCCACTTCCAATCCAGCTCTCTGCTATGGCCTGAGAAAGCAGTAGAAGATGGCCCAAGTCCGTGGGTCCCTCCACCTGTGTGGGAGACCCGGAAGAAGCTCCTGGCTCCTGGCTTTGGATCAGCACAGCTCCAGCCGTTGTGTCCATCTGTGGAGTAAACCACTGGATGGAAGACCTCTCTCTGACTCTCCTCTCTCTGTGTAACTCTGAGTTTCAAATAAATAAATAAATCTTTAAAAAATCCACATATTCAATTTTTAGATATATTAAGATACTAGAAAATTCTCAAACTACAAACTATGTGCACATATTGCCTAAGACATCTGAAGTCAATGGAGGTAGGCAAGAAATGGCATGATAAATGTTGATGGAAAACAAGGATTATGAATGAATATTAGAAGATACAGTAGGGGCCGGTGCTTTGGTGTAGCAGGTAAAGCTGCTGCCTGCAATGCTGGTATCCCACAGGATGCCGGTTTGAATCCCAGCTGCTCTACTTCTGATCCAACTCTCTACTATGGCCTGAGAAAGCAGCAGAAGATGGCCCAAGTCCTTAGGCCCCTGCACTCTCAAGGGAGATCCAGAAGAAGCTCCTGGCGACTGGCTTCAGATGGGTGCAACTCCAGCCATTGCAGCTATCTGGGGAGTGAACCAGAGGATGGGAGACCTCTCTCTCTCTCTCTCTCTCTCTCTCTCTCTCTCTCTCTCTCTGCCTCTGCCTCTCTGTAAATCTACCTTTCAAATAAATAAATAAATCTAAAAAAAATAAAACACTTTACATAGTATATATTGAATCAATCTTCTTTATATAAAGATAATTGCAAATGATTAAAAAATCTTGGTGTTAAACTGGAAATTGCATAGACAATTAATCAATTTTTTTAAAAAAAAATCATGTAGGATCTCTGTCCTTAATGTGCTGTACATTGTGAGTTAATACTATAACTAGCACTCCAACAGTATTATCATTTTGTGTCTCTATGCGAGGGCAAACCGTTGAAATCTTTACGTAATATGTACTAAATTGATCTTCTGTGTATAAAGAGAATTGAAAATGAATCTTGATGTGAACAGAAGGGGAGAGGGAGCGGGAAAGGGGAGGGTAGGGGGAGGGAGAGAAGTTGTGTGGGGGGGGAGCCATTGTGATCCATAAGCTGTTCTTTGGAAATTTATATTCTTTAAATAAAAGCTTTATATAAAAAAAAATAAAACACAGTAATGCTTGCTTCCCATTCTAAGTGATAAATGCATTGAGCTTCAATGAATTCAGGTTGATCAATTCATCCCAGTTTGTCTGGAACTTCCCCAGTGTTAGCACTGAACATCTTTTATGCTAGGAACTCTCATCTTCTCTTATCCCAAACCTGTGCAAAGTGGCATGTTATTCATCCTAGATGAGCTTAACAGCTGTGGCAGTAAATGGAGATGGGAAGAGCCTAAAAGCCACACTAGTGTTAAACAACAGAAAGTATAAGCAAAAATACACCAACAAAAAGAGAGGATACTACATTGGAAAGCAACAGATGTATTCTATGTGGCAATGACTGATGAAGACACGGGTAGAGGCTATGCTGAATCTTAAAGCCAAAGGTAATGAGATTTCACAGAGATATTCTTGTTAAAATGATTTTTAAAAAAATTTTAATATATGATAATCATTAACATTTTGCCATATTCACTTCAAATGTATATATTATATACATATACTATTTTTTCTTGAAAACAGGTATATGAATGTGAGATTCATGACAATGATCATAAAATGGGGAAAGAAGGGCATACATCATAAATGTGGTAAAATTCAGTGAAGAAATATTTATAATAATATTATTGATAATTATAACAAATAATTTAAAAAGGATATCATCTGTTAAAACAAAGAAGGAGGCCTCTGAGGTTGGAAATGTGTAAGTCATTGGTATTTTTCTTTTGCTCCCTAGTGACCTTTACAAATGGCTAGTACAGGAAAAATCATTGAAATATGAGTAGTAAGAAAGGGTTGGCACATCATCAGTTCAGGTACATATTAAACTGTGGAAAATAATAGGAACATTTTCCTATTGATGAGTGAGATGCGCCAGAAAATTATTTATTGCCGAGAAGTAGGAGTAATTATAATCCCACATTATATGAGTAATAATAAAAAATAATGGAGTAATAATTGCTAATTATGAAAGTATATAAATCAGAAATTTAAACACTTGAGACTGGGCAACAGAAGATGATGAACAAAGTGAAGGAGGAGGTAAAAGAGGACTTGGCTGAAATCATGAAATAAATGAAAGAAAATTCAAAATTATTATTTCAGAAGTAAAAGCTGAACTAGATGGTACATGAAGAAGAGCAGAGACTGTTGAAAACACAGTAAGGGACAAAGTGCATGGGCTTGAGAAGAGTGAATGAAATGAGCAATGAGTCAGAAACTAAAGGGATTAGAGACAAAATTATAGGAGTAGAAATGATAGAGAAAAAATTATACAAACAAAAGAGCAAATATGTACAAATGGAGTCTCCCAAGAAGAAAGCAAAGGAACAGAATAAATATTTAAAGTATTATTCAGGTTTCTAAAATAAAACAGGGCATGAATCTATATGTTTGAAGGGCTACCTGGTATCAGGGAAAGCTTAGCTGGAAAAGTCAATGTCAAGACATGTCATAAAATGATCAGAATTAAGGAAGTATTTTTGAGTGAGCAGAGTAAGAATAATAAGTCACTTATGATGGAACAAGCTGAACAGGCATCAGACTTCTCTAATGATACCTATCAACCCTGGAATGCATTGGAACAATCCTTACCAGGTATTTGAGAAAAGAAAGAATGAGCCAGGGCTGGTGCTTTGGCACAGCGGGTTAGAGCCCTGGTCTCCAGTGCTGGCATCAAGTCCCAGCTGCTGCACTTCTGATCCAGCTCTCTGCTGTGGCCTGGGAAAGCAGTAGAAGATGGTCTGAGTCCTTGAGCCTCTGCACCCGCGTGGGAGACTGGCTGTTGCAGCTATCTGGGGGGTGAACTGGCCAATGGAAGACCTCTCTCTCTCTCTCTCTCTCTCTCTCTCTGCGCCTCTCTGTAACTCTGCCTTTCAAATAAACAAATAAATCTTAAAAAAAGAGCTACCTAAGATTATATATATGCCATGTGTCTAAAGACAACAGACCAGTTTTGAAGTGAAAGTACACAGGAAGTGTGTACTTTGAATGAGTAATTGGAGTATGAACTCCTGAAAGTCGAGCACTGGCTGAGGAAAATTTGGTTAAGGACCTGCAGTGAGGATGAAACATCTATGACTGCAGGCTTAATCTCAAAGCAAGGCAGGACCAACACAAAGGGCATAATGGAAGGAACAGGATGGATCTGAAGGGCTGATGAGATGTTCCCTTCATTGTACAAAAGAAGGGAAAGCTGATGGTTTATTTTCTCTGTGAAGTTTAAGAGAAGTCCATTGAAAGTAGTGGGCTAGGACTGGACTGGAGTCAGAGTAAAAGGGGGCGCTGGTGCTGTAGTGCATGGGTTGATGCCCTGGCCTGAAGCGCTGGCATCCCATATAGGCACTGGTTCGAGACCTGGCTGCTCCACTTCTGATTCAGCTCTCTGCTATTGCCTGGGAAAGCAGTGGAAGATAGCCCAAGTCCTTGGTCCCCTGCACCAGCCTAGGAGGCCTGGAGGAAGCTCCTGGCTCCTGGCTTCAGATTGGTGTAGCTCCAGCTATTGCAGCCAATTGGGGATTGGACCATCAGATGGAAGACCTCTCTCTCTCTCTCTCTCTCTCTCTCTCTCTCTCTGTCTCTCTCTGCTTCTCCTCTCTCTCTGTAACTCTGACTTTCAAATAAATAAATAAATCTTTAAAAAAAGAAATTAAGTCAATTTTATAAAAAAGAAGTAAAAGGGGAAAATATGTGAAATAGAGTAGTAGATGAAGCTTCCAGAATATCTTAGTAGAAATATGTACAAGTCTTTGTTATTTAAAGAAAGCCTGCAAAAAATCTGTTATTAAGTTATTACAAGGTCCCTGAATTTGTTTACTGTATATATTGGGTGCCATGTAGTAACCAGAGATATGAGATAGACATTTATTTTATTTTGTATCTGTGGATATATTGTTGCATGTTTTTAAAAATGCAAATCCATTTACTTAGCATCATTTTTCTATGCTGTGGTGCATTGAGAGTAAGTGGTATCTGCCCTGTAGCACACGGTCTAGTACTCTGCCCATTTCAAATGTTCATTCAATAGAAATTTGATAAATTAATAATGAAGCATATCCATACTAGTCTATTTGCTTACTATTTATTTTCTAACACTTTTTCTTAAAGAACCTCATGGAATAATTCTTACCTTTAATAATTATTTAATGTCTAGACTCTAGGAAAGTAATATATGACCTTGAAATAGACTCTAGAAAAGTAATATATAACCTTGAAATTTCTAAAGTTTAAAATAAAATTTACAGTGAAATTTATATATATTAAACTATATATACTTCTGGCTTAATAGATTAAGGTGTAATATGTCTCTCAGGACATATTTTTATGTCCTCAGGACTTTTTTTAATTAAAAAATTTTAAAGATTTTATTTAATGTACACAAATTTCATGTATACAGATTTAGGAACTTAGTGATACTTCACACCTTACTCTCCCTCCTGCTCATGCTCCCACACTTCTTTCACCCCCCTCTCCTATTTCTACTCTTAATTTTTACAAAGATCTATTTTCAGTTTACTTTTTACTCATAAGATTAACCCTACTCAAATTAAAGAGTTCAACAAACAGGATGAAAAAAAAATACAGTTTCCCTTAACAGTAGAGACAAGGCTGTAAATGATCATTGAACCTCAAAATGTCAATTTCACTCAAGTACATTACATTTTGGGTATTCTACTAGTTATCACAGATCAGAGAACACATATGGTATCTGCTTTGGGGAGTTACACTTCTGCTTAGTTCAGCAAGTATAAGGTTGGGTATTCTACTAGTTATCACAGATCAGAGAACACATATGGTATCTGCTTTGGGGAGTTACACTTCTGCTTAGTTCAGCAAGTATAAGGTTTCCAGTTGCATCCATTATGTTGCAAAAGACAGGATTTCTTTATTTCCACCACTGAGTAGTATTGCATCGTGTAGTATTCCATAGTGTATATATACCATAATTTCTTTATCCAGTCTTCAGTGATGGACATCTGGGTTGATTCCATATCTTAGCTATTGTGAATTAAGCTGCAATAAACATGGAGGTACAGTTAACTCTTTCATATGCTGATTTCATTTCGTGTGGGTAAATTCCCAGAAGCAGGAATGCCAGGTCATATGGTATGTCTAGCTTCAGCTTGCTGAGGTATCTCCATATTGTCTTTCACAATGGCTGTATCAGTTTATATTACCATCAACAGTGGATTAAGGTACCTTTTCCTCCACATTCTGACCAGCATTTATTTTTGCTGATTTCTATATGAAAACCATTCTAACTGGGGTGAGGTGAAACCACATTGTGGTTTTGATTTTCATTTCCCTGATGGCTAGTGATCCTGAGCATTTTTTCTTGTGTCTGTTGGCTATTTTAATTTCCTCTTTGGTAAAATGCTTGTTTAAGTCCTTTTCCCATTTCTTAACTGGATTGTTTGTTTTGCTGTTGTTGAGTTTCTTGAGTTCTTTATGGATTCTGGATATCAATCCTTTTCAGTTTCAAAGTTTGCAAATATTTTCTCCCATTCTGTCAGTTGCCTCCTCACTTTGCTAAGTGTTTCATTTGCAGTACAGAAGCTTCTCAGCTGGATGTAATACCATTTGTCTATATTGGTTTTGGTTGCCTGTGCTTTTTGGGTCTTTTCCAAGATATCTTCGCCTATGCTAATGTCTTGCAGAGTTTCCACATTGTTCTCTAGTAATTTGATGGTATCAAGTCATAGATTTAGGTCTTTGCTACATTTTGAGTGGATTTTTCTGGAAGGTGTAAGGTAAGGGTCTTGTTTCATACTTCTGCATGTGGTGATCCATTTTACTTACCATCATCATTTTTTGAAGAGACTGTCCCTGCTCAAGGGATTGATTTTAGCTCCTTTGCCAAAGATAAATTTGTTGTAGATTTGTGGATTGATTTTTGGAGTTTCTATTCTATTCCATTAGTCTACATGTCTATTTATGACAGTATCAGACTGTCATAAATAATGTCTTTAAGTCTGGTATTGTGATGCCTTCTGCTTTGTTTTTGTTGTATAAGATTGCTTTAGCTATTTGAGGACTTTTGTGTTTCCATATGAATTTTAGCATCCTTTTTGCTAGATTGGCAAAGAATATTTTTATTGGGATTACATTAAATCTGTAAATTGCTTTCGGCAGTGTGGACATTTTGATGATACTAATTCTTCCTGGGGCTGGTGCAGTGGTGTAGTGGGTAAAGCCGCTGCCTGCAGTGCTGGCATCCCACATGGGTGCTGGTTTGAGTCCTGGGTGCTACAATTGTGATCCAGCTCTCCATTATGGCCTGGGAAAGCAGTAGAGGATGGCCCAAATCCTTGGGCCTCTGCACCCGCGTGGGAGACCTGGAGGAGGCTCCTGGCTCCTGGCTAAGGATCAGCACAGCTCCTGCCATTGTGGCCAATTGGGGAGTGAACCAGCAGATGGATGACCTCTCTCTCTCTATGCCTCTCCTTCTCTCCCTGTGTAACTCTGACTTTCAAATAAATAAATAAATATTTTAAAAAAATTCTTCCAGTCAACAAACATGAAATTTTTTTTCCATTTTTTGGTATCATTTTCCATCTCTTTCTTTATGTGTGTAATTTGCACTGTACAGATCTTTGACTTCCTTGGTAAAATTTATTCCAAAATAATAAATTTTTTGTAGCTAATGTGAATAGAATTGATCTTAGAAGTTCTTTCTCAGCCATGCCATTATCTGTGAATACAAAGGCTATTTTTTTGTTCATTAATTTTATATCCTTTCACTTAAAAAACTCTTTCATGAGCTCCAGTAGTCTCAGTGGAGTCTTTAGTCTTTAAGTTCCCAAAAAATAGCATGTCATCTGCAAATAGGGACAGTTTGACGTCACCATTTCCAATTTGCATCTCTCTGATTTCTTTACCTTTCCTAATGGCTCTGGGTAATACTTCCAGAAGTATATTGAATAGTAATGGTGAGAATTGGCATCCTTGCCTGTTTCTGGATCTTATTGGGAATGCTTCCAACTTTTCCCCATTCAATAACATGCTGGCCATCGGTTTGTCATAAATTGCCTTGATTGTGTTGAGGAATATCCCTCCCATACCCAATTTGCCTAAGGTATTCATCATGAAAGGGTGTTGTATTTTATCAATTGCTTTCTCTGAATCTATTGAAATAATCATATGGTTTTTTTTTCTTCAGTTTGTTCATGTGATGTATTATATTTATTGATTTCTGAATGTTGAACCATCCTGAATACCAGGGATAAATCCCACTTGGTATGAGTAATGATCTTTCTAATGTGTTGTTGGATTTGATTAGCTATTATTTTATTGAGTATTTTTGCATCTATGTTCATAATGGATATTGGTCTGTAGTTGTCTTTATCTGTTATATCTTTTTTTGTTAAGGAATTAACATGATGCTGGCTTCATAGAAGTTGTTTGAGAGGATTCCCTCCATTTCAATTGTTTTTCATAGCTTATTTAAATGTCTGGTAGGACCTGATGCTGTGGTGTAGTAGGTTAAGCCTCTGCCTGTGGTACTCGCATCCCATATGATCGCTGGTTCTTTCTCACCTCTTCCTCTTCCAATCCAGCTCTCTGCTTATGGCCTGGGAACATAGTGGATAATGGCCCAAGTGCTTGCACCCCTGTACTCACCTGGAGACTTGGAAGAAGCTCTGGTTCCTGGCTTTGGATTGGCTCAGCTCTGGCCATTGTAGGCATTTAGGGAGTGAACCAGCAGATGGAAGACATCTCTCTCTTTCTCTCTGTCTCTTCCTCTCTCTGTAACTCTGCCTCTCAAATAAGTAAATAAATCTCTAAAAAATAAATGTCTGATAGAATTTGTCAGTGAAACCATCTGGTCCTGGACTTTTTTTGGGGGAAGCTTTTTATTACTAACTCAATCTCTGTATTAGTTATTGGTTTGTTTAGGGTTTCTGTGTCCTCATAACTCAATTTTGGTAGTTTGTTTTCCATAATCTATCCATTTTTTCTGGGTTTCTGAATTTGTTGACATACAGCTCTTTGTAGTAATTCTTGATGATTCTTTTTTATTTCTATGGTATTTGTTGTTACATTTCCTTTTTCTTTTCCTTTTTTTTGACAAGCAGAGTGGACAGTGAGAGAGAGAGACAGAGAGAAAGGTCTTCCTTTGCCGTTGGTTCACCCTCCAATGGCTGCCGCGGCTGGCGTGCTGCGGTCGGTGCACTATGCTGATCCGAAGGCAGGAGCCAGGTGCTTCTCCTGGTCTCCCATGGGGTGCAGGGCCCAAGCATGTGGGCCATCCTCCACTGCACTCCCTGGCCCCAGCAGAGAGCTGGCCTGGAAGAGGGACAACTGGGACAGAATCTGGTGCCCCGACCAGGACTAGAACCCAGTGTGCTGGCGCTGCAAGGTGGAGGATTAGCCTATTGAACCACGACAACGGCCTACATTTCCTTTTTCTTCTGTGATTTTATTGACTTGGGTCTTCTTCTTTGAGTAGCTGGGCCAATGGTGCATGAATTTTGTTTATTTTTTTCAAAAAATCAGCTGTTAATTTCATTGATCTTTTGTATTGTTGTTTTGGTTTCAATTTTGTTTATTTCTTCTCTAATTTTAATTATTTCTTTTCTACTATTAATTTTGGGTTTTGTTTCTTGTTCTTCTACTTCTTTGAGATGCATCAGTAGCTCATTAATTTGATATCTTCAGGTTTTTGATGTAGGCACCAATTGCTATAAACTTCTCTTTTAACACTGCTTATGCTGTATCTCATAAGTTTTGATCTGATGTATTGTCATCTTTATTCATTTCCAGAATTTTGTAAAATTTCTCTTTAGATTTATTCTATGACCCACTGTTCATTCAGGAGCATGTTGTCTAGGCTTTGTGTGTTTACATATGTTCTTGAGATGCTTGAGTTGCTGCTTTCCAGCTTTTTTTCATTGTGCTCAGAAAAGATGCATGGTATGATTTCAATATTTTTGAATTTGGTGAAACTTGCTTTATGATCTTACATATAGTCTATCTTAGGGAATGTTCTATGCACTGAAAAAGAATGTGCATTCTGCAACTATGTGGTGAAAATTTCTGTGGGTATGAGTTAAGTCCATTTGGTCCATAGTGTCACTTGCTCTGTTGTTTCTTTTTTAATTTTCTGTTTAGCTGATCTGTGCATTGATGAAAGTGGGGTTTTCAAATCCTCAATTACTGCTGTATTGGAGTCAATGTCTCCCTTTAGATCCGTTAACACTTACTTTAAATAGCCAGGTGCCCTGGCATTGAGTGGATATATATTTATTATATCACATCTTTGTGTTGAATTGATGCCTTAATCATTACATGGTGTCCTTCTTTGTCTCTTTTAACATTTTTTGTGTTAAAGTACATAATGCCATATTTATGAGACATATACAAATTAAAAATAAATGAATATTAAAAAAGTTTGTTTTGTCTGATATCAGAATGGCTACACCTGCTCATTTGTGCTTTCCATTAGCATGGAATATTTTCCATCCTTTTACTTTCAGACTGTGGTGTATCTTTGTTGGTGAGTTGTGTTTCTTGTAGGCAGAAAATAGATTTGTTTTGTTTTCTTAACCCATTTATCCAGCTTGTATCTTTTCATTAGAGAGTTGAGGCCATTTACATTCAGGATTACTATTGATGTGTAACAACTTGACACTGCCATTTTTCCATAAGTAATCCTGTTGTTTGCTTTGGATTAACTTTGTGCCTTTTCTGGGACATTTTCTGTCTTCATATTCTTTCATAATGATGACTTTCTGTATTTCTGTATGTAGCACATCCTTAAGTATCTTTTGTAAGGCTGCATGTGTGGTGACAAATTCTCTCATTTTCTATTTTTTATGGAAGGTCTTTATTTCACCTTCCTTCATAAATGCTAGCTTTGCTGGATACAGTGATCTGGCTGACAATTTTTTTCTCTTAAGACTTGGACTATGTTCTTTTTCTCACCTCACTGGTAGGATTTCTGATGAGAAATCAGCTGTGAGTCTAAGTGGAGATGCTCTGAAAGTAATCTGGCTTTTTTTTTTTTTTGTGCACAATTTAGAATCTTTATGTTTTACTGTTGTAAAACAACAATGTGTCATGGTGTCATGGTGAAGATCATTTACAGTCATGTCTATTAGTAGGTCTATGTGCTTCCTCTACTTGAATGTTCCTTTCTTTCTCCAAATTGGGGAAGTTTTTTTGTAATTATTTCACTAAAAAGTCCTTCTAATCCATTCTCTCTTTCCACACCTTCAGGAACCCCTAAGTCCCATACGTTGGGTCATTTGGCTTATAAATCTCCAGCAATGTTTTTTAGTTTTTAATTTTTTCTTTTTCTTTTTTTTTCTTTTTGGTCTGACTCTAAAATTTCCAATGATTTGTCTTCTAAATTAGGTATTCTTTCTTCTGCCTCACCGAGTCTGTTGTTAAGGCTTTCCATCACATTTTTTTAATTTATTGAATTCTTCATTTCTAATATTTCATTTTGATTTCTCTTTAAAATCTCATTTTCATGGGAAATTTTTCATTCATGTTATGTATGAATCTCTTTATTTTATGGATTTGCTTCTGATTACTTGTAAGAAATCCTACATTCAATTTTTTGAATTCCATTTTTGGCATTTCTTCAATCTCTTCATCTTCACATTCTAGTAGTACTGAAGTGTTGTTGTGTTCCTTTGGTGGCATCGTATTGTCTTCCTTATTCTCTTTTTTTTTTATTCTTAAATGGAAGATTTATTTCAAATGTGAGGGGAAGGTAGTCAACAGGAATCAATGATAATTTCCTTCTTTCACCCAACACTTTTGTCCCAGAACAGGACAGAATCACATCTTTTACCCAGACCAGGACAGAATCACATCAGTCTTTGTTGTCCAGGTCGCATGGCCCAGGCCTGCAAAGCAGGTATTTAGTGGCTTTTCCTGGGTTTCAGCTTGGCTGCTGCTGTGTCTCCTGCCGTGGGAGTAGTGCAGGTGCAGACAGGGCTTGATTTCACTTGCCAGGCAGACATGATGATTACAAGACATTAATTATGGTCGTCCAGCCTATGGCCTCCACTTTCACTGGTCCTTTGCTGTGTTCCTCTTGTTAATAAGCTCCTGTTCCTTATCATTCCACCTCTCTGAGGTTGCTGCCTAATTGTGGACTCACTTCTAGTAGACATTTCCTCATTTACCCCTATGGCTCACTTAGAAACAAAGGTTGCTCTAAGTTGCCTCAATTACTTTATCTTGTTTACCAAATGTTTAGTGACAATAAAACATGAGCATTTTTGTTTGCCATATTTTAAAGAGTATAAAGTTAACTTTAAGTCATTTATATGAAAAAATATCTTCTAAACAAAGAAAATTCAGTATCTAATTGTAAAATACTTTCTGCATGATTGTACATTCCTTTTATCAAGGGAAGATGATTACAACCATAATTTTTTTATTTTTATTTTTTTTAAATTTTTGACAGGCAAAGTGGACAGTGAGAGAGAGAGACAGAGAGAAAGGTCTTCCTTTGCCGTTGGTTCACCCTCCAATGGCTGCCGCGGACGGCGCACTGCAGCCGGTGTACCGCGCTTATCCGATGGCAGGAGCCAGGTGCTAGGTGCTTTTTCCTGGTCTCCCATGAGGTGCAGGGCCCAAGCACTTGGGCCATCCTCCACTGCACTCCCGGGCCACAGCAGAGCGCTGGCCTGGAAGAGGGGCAACTGGGACAGAATCTGGTGCCCCGACTAGGACTAGAATGCGGTGTGCTGGTGCCACAAGGTGGAGGATTAGCCTGTTGAGCCACAGCACCCACTACAACCATAATTTTTGATAAAGTACTGCTAGTGTCCAAAATAATATATGCACATTTCATTTCATATAATGCAAGCTAACCAGAAAAATAGATGTCATATTATCATTAAAGCTAAATTAATACAAGGAACCACTACATAGCTCAAAAGTATAGTTTTATGCATGGGTGGGAAGTGTTAATAATTCTAGTATCATTCCCATCTGCAGGGCAGAGCCACAGTGTTGTACATTCCTATGACTACATCAGGTTTAACTTATATGCCCATAGCACCATTTAATTGAACTTTTGTGCTTTAACACAATATATAGTCAAGCTCTAAAAATCAATCCTTCATTGTCCAGTAAATGCATTATATAAGTGTATATCACCTATGCAATGTTATAACCCATTCCATCATATTCAAAATTTTTAGTAAATTTCTCACCATTAATATTATTTACAATTTAGAAGACCTTTCCCCTGTGAATTTCAATTACATATATTTTGCATATAAAATTAAATAGTTTATCTTTTTGAAATATTATTTGAGAGTTTTTAATATTCCTTGAGAGGGCTAAATATTAAAACGATTACCTTTCAAATTAGATTATGTTTCCAGGTAGGAATTACCATCAAATGAAGACTGGTCAGGTACGTTCAATAATAATTAAAGGAAGCCAATTAAAAAAAGCAGTAAAACTGATCCTCAAAGACTCCTAGTTATGTTATTCTCTTAGAAAACACTCTGGAAAACCTGTATATAAAGCCAAAGGATTCGTTCTTCTCAGGTGGCTTTTAAGATGACACCGTGCTCTCAAGATTGACGCAACTTGGCATTTCCCGAATCAGAATAAATGTGTGACTATTTCCAAATTTCATCATTTCTTGCCCACCTGATGCCACAAGATTGGTTAGTGTCTGGCCCAAGCCACCAGCATCTCTCATCTTGAGCATTGTGGAAGCCTCCTGAGGGTCTCCCTGTGTCTGCTCCATCACCCAAAGGAATACAGCAACACTTCAATATTAGAATGTGGAGATCAAGAGATCAGTGAAATGCCTGTTTTCCTGGGTTCCTGTGAGTCTGAATTTTGAGAGCTGTGAACACAGTCTTCATTTTTCAGCCAGGCTGCTTCCAGGTGGAAGAGTTCCATTGTTTGTCCCCTTGCCTGGGGTCTCAGCTATTTTTTTTTAACTTTTATTTAATAAATATAAATTTTGAAAGTAGAACTTTTGGTTTATAATGGCTTTTCCCCCCATAACCTCCCTCCCACCCACAACCATCCCATCTCCCACTCCCTCTCCCATCCCATTCTTCATCAAGATTCATTTTCAATTATCTTTATATTCTCAACTATTTAAATCACTATGATTTGAGACATTACAGGTTGCAGCAGCATTAGACTGGGTAGTCACTACCTTTATTCTGCGGCACAGTGGTGATAACGGCCCCCTGGCCTTCCTAATTTCTTTCCTGGTGGCTGTGGTGGCAGCAGCAACTTCTCTGAGGGGCTTGAGGGGCAGCAAGAGTGAGCCTTCCTTATTCTTGTTTTTTGAATTATTGCATTTATTTTTAGGAATTCGTGCAGATACTTGTTGGATTTGTTCCCCCTCTGATGGCTTTTATCTTTGGAGCATGCCTCTGTGGCTTGGTGGGGTGTCTGCTCTTTCAGTAAATACCAGAGGTGTATGCTGAGTGTGGCCAGGGAGCTCTGTTCAGTGCTGCAGTTTGGGGTGAATACCCAGGGTGACACCCAAGTTGGGTGTGGTAGATCTTCTCTTGCTAGCAGGAGGGTGGGCATGATCACCTCTGCTGGCATAATTACACCATCACCTTCTCTCTTCCAAGGTGATCATTGTCTGGTGTTAGCCAACAGTGGGTGCAGTACTCATCCTTGCTGCTGCATGAACCACACAAGGGAGCTGTGCAGGTTCAGTGTGAGCACAGATCCCACTGCATTGACACATCCCTGGAATCAGGGAGCTCTGAGCATGTGGAGCTGCTCACAGTGATTGCCCAGAGAACCAGCTACACCCTTTGCCCTCTCATGTAGTCAGAATCTCACCACACAAGGCTCCACAGTCACTGGGTGCTGTTGATACGCTCCTGCTGCTAACCTGTCCCATCTACATATAGGCAGAGACATTCCCACTACCGGATACTTGTGGGTGCTCCACCTAGGAGGTTTGGGTCTTGGAGCATATAATATGTTGAGAGGTTGGGGCACTTCACAGTCCTACGTGGGGGTCCAGCCCCCGGCAATCCTTCCAGCTAAACTCAAAGTCAGTGGGCAATGCAGATTTTCCCCCCTCTGGTAAAATACCTGATTCACACATGTGCACAAGAGCCACTGGCTCAATGTTGCATTCTACCCTCTCATTGCAGGATGCATGCACTCGAGTTTCTGCTGCCATTACTGCTGCCCAGATGGCTCTCTGTCCCAGCTAGTTGCTGGGTGCACATACAAGTGCTTATTCAACTGCTGCTTATGCCCAAGATGGCACCTGCCCTCTCAGCTAGTTGCTGTTATCAGGGGATGGGGAGAGAGAAACATGCCCCTTCTTTTTTTCACTTGGTTAGCTGGTACCCTGTCCACCTCTGGGCTCCAAGCTGGACTCACACCATCTCCTCCTCCAGCTATATCTCTAGTGGCAGGGGTCACTGCAATCCAATCTCAGCTTAATCTCCAAAGCTGGTGTTTTCTCTGGCTCTTGGCTGCTGGAGTTGTATGTTATGTCCATGCTTGTGCTGCGCGTCCACACCCTCTTCATTGATCCACGGTACTCTTCTCCCTTCCATAGAATTTCCCCTGAGAATATACTTTCTTCATTTTTTTTTTACTATTTACCCCTAGCCTGGAGCACTATGCCCTTCCATGTTCTGCCATGTTGCTCCAGTCCAAGTCTGACGAACTTTTAAATAAAACGAAAAGACATATGTGGAAGAATGTGTGGAACATGGGGTTTATAAATCATATTTCAGATGGGCCAACTAGGAAATGACTTAATGGTAGGTAAGAATTCATTCAGGATGAATTAATAATGTCTACTTTATCATTTTAGGATCATTAAATAATCAAGTGTCATAAACCTGTAGGAATATGCTAACCAAGGGTAATGGTAAGAATTATTTTCTCTTGGAGCTATAATGAACTGTGGTAAAATTGTTTTCCTATGGGCATGGCCAAAATAACATTTCTAAGCTGTCTTTACCAGTTTTTCACAAACTCAAAGAATTTTCCCAAGGTACTCTATCACTTAGCGTAAGTTAAATAAGCTGGATACAAAAAGACAAATATCATGTTTTCTCTTATAAGTGGAAATTAATATATAGAAGTATATAAATTGTGTGGGTGTTGTATAGTATATAGGTAGTTATAATAAATAATTTTCACTGAATTATACCATCTACATGACAGGATGTCCTATTCCCTTGCTTTATAATCATTGTTATGAATTCCACATTATATGACATTAATATCCCTGTTTTCAGAGATATTAATATCTCTGTTTTCAGCTATATGAAGTGATTTGGCAAAATGGTAAAAATTGTTAAATCTTAAAATAAAAAATGTTTCTATGAGCATAAAGTAACAAAAGAAATATAATACTGTTTTCCATAAATATGTATAATTATTAGTAGTAAAATATTTTTAGAAATAAACCCAGAGATATTCTCTTGATACACCTACAATCAAATCAATATATTAGACCAGAGTTTCCTTAAAAATTTGAGAAACATGTATTATACTTTCTGTGAAATATTATTGTGCACATTGTTTATAATTTTATGTGAAAGAGAAAACAACTGTCTTAACAAACATCAAAGGTAATTTATTGTTAGTAAAGTATTATTTACATAAGTAAAAAGAAAGAGGAGATGATGAAAAATAAGCAAACCAGAAAAGAACTGAGGAAAGTTTGGACAAATCTGTACATTATATAACATCTCTTTGGTGGGGAAAATTTCATAATGTTAATTAAGAATATCTGTTACAGTAGCAATGACTGGGCCTGGAAAGATTCTGAAGCTAAAGACAAAAAAATAGTCTAGTCCAGCTTGAGCCAGCCCCATCCCCACCTTAACATCTTATTATTTTACTCTTTAAGAAGTGTCCCAAGGAGGGAAGTTGTGGTGAAGTGGGTTCCTACATCCCATATTGCAGTGCCTGGATTTGAAGTCCACCTTGGCTTCTGATCCAGTTTCCTGTTACTGTGCACCTTGGTAATTAGCAGATGATGGTTCAGTTACTTTGGCACTTTCCACGCACGTGGGTGAGCAGATGGAGTTCCTGGCTCCTGGCTTCCCCATGAGCCAGCCCTGGCTATCACAAGCATTTGGGAATGAACCAGTGGATGGAAGATTCTCTCTCTCTCTCTCTCTCTCTCTCTCTGGTCTCTCTCCGTCTCTGTCTCTCACACTCTCTTTCAAGTAAAACAAAAATAAAAATAAATATTAAAAAAGAAATGCCCCAGATTTAATATTTGCAGCCTTAACCACTGCATATTTTGAGGAACAAGGTGATACAGTTGAAAGAGTTCAAACTTTGGAACCAAGCAGAATTGGGCCCCAATCCTCACTGTAGTGTGTACTAATTATAATGCCAGAATTTAGCCACACTTTCTCTATAGGGCTGTTATTAAAAATTACCAACAATGTGAATAGAGCACTTAACAGAGTCCTGGGCACGTGGCAGTTGCATGATTAAGAATAGCTGCTACCTTATTAATTCATGGCAAGACATTTTATTAGGTTTAAAGAAATCACAGAGTAACAAAACATCCACAAATCGCAAACAGCCATCTGTTTTGAACAGCATATGTACTATGGAACTCTAGCTCACTGAAATGATTTAGATACCCTCTTAGAACTCACCAAAATGGTATTTGGCCTGCATCAGCTACAAGCCTAATTTTCTATTTTCTAATGGTCTGCTATTAGTCATCTTATTTATCCTCTCTACAGCATGCAGTGCTGCTGACTTTTCTTAATTCATCTATTTGGATTCCTCAACAAGGCTCTCTCTTGTTTCTTCTCTCATTTCAGATTCTACCTGGGGTTGGGGTTTTGAAAAGGTCTTTTCTCTACTTCCTGATCCCATATTCTGTTAATTCTTCCCTTAAGTTGACCAGGGAGAGTCACCACAGTTCAGCAAAACCTTCTTCAGTACCTGGAATGTTCTGCACTCACTTTTCTTCCAGGTGTTGGAGTGATAAAGATAAATGAGATTGAAGCATTGGAGACTTCCTGTACTTGCCCTATTGACGTCTTCTGTCCTTACTAAATACATTGGAAGCTTGTGCCTTTCAGCCCTTAGTAGGGCCATGTAAATAGTTCTGGCCACAAAATGTGAATCAAATGCTGTAGATGCAAATTGTGGGCTAAGGAGCATAAGAACCAGTGTGGTACTTCTTCTCTTCTTCCAGGCTGCCATGACCCATCCAGAATGATGTGTTGAGTTGGCAATGTCTCAAGGGAAGGGAACTTGGGCCCATGATTGTTAGAAGGAGGAAATTCCTACTGACATGCATCAGATTTTGCACTGCCGAGAAATAAACTTGTACTAGATGGCAGATTTCAGAATCTCTCTTCTCCCCTCTTTTATTCTATTACCATTCTAAAATAAAATTCCTGTTTTATTTTATTTGATCCTAAACTACTATGGTACAATGTCCTTGGAAAAATGAGTATATCTATCTAAATAGATATTACCAGGGTAATATGCTATGGGCACTGGTGGAATAATCACAGGATATTTTGGGGGCATTGAGAAGAGGCCGTGAACTCACTCTGAGAGGAGATTGTCCAGGGAATATATAATTTCCTGCCTCCAACATTTCTTTCCATTCTTCCTCTTCTTCCCTGGATCCAGTTTTGAGCCAGTATCGGGCAGAGGACTGTTCTGAACAGCTGGTTGCCTAGATTGTTGTAGGCACAAAATCAAAGACCAAGTATCCATTTTTTCCTCAGTGCAGGTGCCTGATACCATGGATTTTCTTCCTAACCATCATTCCTGAAAAGACTGTATGAGACCTGAGGATACACGGCGTCATGATTCTTTTACTTAGCATTGCTCAGAAAAAATAAACAAGAGGAAGAACTGTATCTGAAAGTTCTCTTGACTGTACAGTCTTGAATTACTTCTTTTATTAGGTTTTTTTTTGGTTTCATTTCTTTCTGCATTCTTTGTCTATGTTCCTAATACCATAACATTTCCCTCCAGATCTTTCTCTAAGGCAGAGTTAACCAGAAAATGCACTGCCTCCATTTATTCTATGCTTACTTATGCTCTTTTCCTCTCATTATTATGAGATTTGGATCTTGTTGCCAGGGGAAGTGTTAGTGTATTCTTTATCTTCCTTAACTGTATTTGTCTAGGGTCCTTCTGATATTCTGTTGATTCCAGTTTTTAAGGTGAGAAGCAAGTGAGCCAATCCATAGTTATGACTTTTTCTGTTTGTTCTCATTCTCTCTCTCCTACAGTTTCTTGAAAATTTAGCAATATAACTATTTGATACCTTCCCCTATTCTTACCTACTGGATTCCTCCACCCTCTGATGAACACTTTCCACTAAGTTACAGATCATATGGGTGAGGGACACTTGGTATGAGTATAGAATATCTAGTATTATTTTACCATATGAACAAGAGTTAAAATACCATTCTAGACATACCGTGGACATGAATTACCATGGGGATATAAAGGGAATTATAAGTAATTTTATACTGAGGGAGGATGAATTAGATATTGAGGTGTACTAATGTCATTCTAGTGGGTATTACAGTTCCTTGGGTGTGGGTTGAGTCATGATTTAGAATTGGATTCTAAGAGTTTCTAAGAGTTAGTACAGGATGTTCAAGCCTAAAGCAAACAAAGTTTCCAAGAACCTGAGAACCAATCTAAGTTAAAGTCTGTTAGAAGAAAGTCTAGATTCACCAGAAAGATTAGCACTAAATACCAAACTTAGAAGGCCCAAAGCAGGATCTAGGTTGAAGTCACATAGCCAAAACCACAGAGCCAGGAGAGGAGGAAATTGGAGCAAAGTCAGGTGGGGAACAGTGCAGGAGACTGCAGGCCAGAGTAGAGGTGCTAAAACCCAGGAATTCTTTGTGGTTTTCCTTTATGAACTGGTGGGCTCAAAAAGGGTACATGAGGGATCAGGTGTGATACAGGCCAAGGGCAGAGTGAACATATGGCAGATAAGATTGGAAAGAGGCCTGGAGATCTCATTATGAGAAATCTTGACTAAGGGATGTATAACTTATTTTACTGGCCACATTAGAGTAAAAAAAGAATTTTAAATGGGAATGGGGAATAGTCTGATCTACACTTCAAGCAAGAGTGGGGAGGATCAGCCAGAGGAGCGGGAGAAAGGATCTGCAGGTTAAGAGGTGGTATCTTTTGTTCAAGTGAGGGAAGAGGGAGCCAACCTAGGACTGATAGTAGGATGGTGAGTGTTGGGCATTAGTTAAGTGTGAACCAATTGAGAAAGTAGATTAACTAGCATCTTTGTCTAATTTATTGCATGTCTGACATGGGGGAAAGCTGACTTGCAGATTTCTAGGTGGTTGGTAGTGTCAGTCACAGAGACAGAGAGGTCCAAGGTGGGAGAGATCCTGAGAAGGAAGTTGAGCTTAGTTTTGGACATGAATGTTGTTTTCATGTTGGTTTCAATGTTTTGTTGTTCCCACAAGATATCCAGGTGCAGAGGTTGGTAGTGCAATACAACAAGTAAAAAGCTTTGTGAAAGGCCAGCCTAGAGATGTGATATGATGATCCTGGAAGGGAAGGAAGGCTCTCATCCACAGGAAGATAGTGAAAGGTGGGCTGAAGACAAACATCCTGAGTTTATTTTAAAAGCAGGAGAGAAAGCACCTAGAAGAAAGGAGAGGGATGCATCTCTGGCTGAACTGGGTGGACTAGTCTTGATTAAGTTTGGAAGGCCCAGACAGAGATAGGAACAGGAATAGAATACCTAAGGGTGTTTGCTCGAAACATTGAGGGAATTCTTCACATAAGTAAGAAGTATGGTTTTCTGCTATATATTGGAGCAAGAACCAGCAAACTATTTTTGTTAAAGGTCAGATAGTCAATAGTTTAGGTTTTGTGGGCCCTGCCACAACCATGCCATTCTTACTGTGACATTCCAGGAGCCAAAGACAAGACCTTCAACAAATTTTGTTCTAATAAAACTATTTGAAATAAGCAGGGGGCTGAATTTAGCCTGCAATCCATTGTTTGCTGTCCGTGCAGGCTGAGGCCTGGGTTGAAGATTTGAAGTAAGTTTTGGAGTTTGGATTCATCTTTGGAAAATGGGCAAGAATGAGTGATGATCAGTGATAAGGGAGAGAATACATGTTGAGCTGAGGGCCCAGTTGACATAAGCAAGTATGTGCTGGCTATGGCACCTTTGCATTGCTCTGTAAGTTTCTAGTGGTGTTACTCCCTCTTCTATAATCTCAGATCATTGCTTACATTTCTGGATAGTCAGAAGTGTCTCTCCCTGTAGACTGTGATAATTTTAATAAAAGATCCTTTTTTATTTTTTTGAATAGATCAGTTTTACTTGATTTTCTGCTAAAGACCACATTCTTAACCATAGGCATTTTCCCCTCACCTTTCTGCAGCACAGTGAGAACTTTTTCCAGACCTGAACTGCAACTGCTGGGCACCTCTCCATTCATGTTCATTCCAGCCAGGTCTTGTCCTGTGAGGACTGGTGACTAATGTGGTGACTGTTAGCTGGTCAGAGGGGCTGAAGTCATACAGCAATTATGGCTCCACACACACGCACCCACTGTTTTATCTGTCCTCCTCTGCTCCCCCCACCATCTTCCTGTCTTGGGAACAAAAAACTTCTCTGACTTGCCATGGCCAACACAGCTGCCCAACTGGCTGAAAACACAGAAGTGAATGAAGTCAGTGAAAGAATGAGTCATTGCACAACAGTTCATTTACACTTGCCCCCGCCCTCCCCCACTGCCTCCTGACTTGGGATTTACTGCTTGGGAAGTAGCACTTTGCCATATCTCCAAGGGCCACGTGCAAGGAAGAGCCTTTGGGGGAGGAAGTAAGCACCCCCCCCCCCGCCCCGGCAAATTGGTTACTCACTCCTGGCGCATCTGTTCCTGTAACATCATTAGCGTCTAATGAGAGCATGGTGTCATGGTAGGGTTATAGGGCATGGGCTATGCCTGAGTGCTGTAGTGGTAGTTAAATATTTTCTGGAAAATGGACATACAACATAAATTCAAGATCTAAATCCATCCACTTCAGTTATAGATGAATATTTCTTGAGGTGTCACATATAGTGAATCTATAACCAGGAAAGGTCATAGGAACAAGTATTAATCTTGTTTCCTGAAGCTATTGTTCATATTGATTTGTGAGAAGTCATGAAGGTGGACAATGGACAGTTTTTTTTTTTTAAAGAAAGTGGCAGAGGCTTTTTAATTTAATGTTTATTTATTTTAATCTACTTGAAAGACTGGGTGGCAGAGAGAAAAAAAAAGTATCTTCATCCCACTGATTCACTCCCCAAATGCTCTCAACATCCAGGACTGGGCCAGGTTGAAACCAGAAGCCTGAAACTCCATCTGGGTCTCCCAAATAGGTGGCAGGGGCCCAAGCACTTTGAGCCATTATCTGCTGCTTCCAGAAAGTTGGATTGGAAGCAGAGTTGTTGGGACTCAAACTAGCACTCCAAAATAGGATGTGGGGATAGCAAATGGTGATTTCACTCACTGCACTACACATGGCAACCTTGAAAATGGACATCTTTGAGAGCAAATGACCTTGCCTTGTTATCTATGTTGAGGCTGTTAGTTTTTACCAAAATGCTTTTATATGGATCAATGCTGGCATGGATTTAAAATCTGATACTAGATTTTTAGTAATAAAATCAGTGATCTGATTAATCAAAAACTTATATTCTAGCTATGATCTTTTTCTGTAATGAGTTCCTGTCTTGAAAATGATGGCACCCACATCATGAGAAGCTTAGAGTTGGTTGAACGTTGTCCTAGTTTTCATGTTGACCATGTCTCTTGCCGTTTTAGGTCCTTGGTCAACCTTCTGTAATCACAGCCCTTATGTTACCCTTTTTCAAAGGTGTCTTTTATCTTCTTTGTAACAGGCCTCCTGGGGGGATAGCACTTGAATTCTCAGACTGAGGAGAAGAGAAATAGACAAGACTGAAGCTGGAGGAGCAGCTGCTGGTCCACCCGCTGCCAAGGCTTGGCAGCAGCCTCCTGGGGAAGCAGGACGCACCTGGTTCACACAGGACCAGAACAGCTGGTCCAGCTTTTGACTGGCAGAGCATGGCTTCCTTCATCACCAATGTGACTGGGCCTGTGATCTTGCTACAGCCTGCTGAAACCGAGAGGGACACAGTGAAAGCCGTGCACCTCAGTGGAGCAGGTGCAAGTCACATTTCACTAATGAACAATGGGCACTTTGCACACAGGAGGCTTTGATCTGAACGCTAAAAAGCCCTTCTGTTGGACAGACTGTTGGCTGAGGCAGCAGCAGTGAGATGCATTAGGAAAGATCCTTTTTCCAAGAAAGTTAGGCAAGAGCATTTGGTCAAATAACACGTGCAGAGGTAAGCTTTCTCATCTTTAGGGATCTTCTTGGGATAAAACAATATGTTGATGGGAGCAGAATATTCATGAAGCCATGGATCCCCATGATTTTTAGATGTAGTGCAAACCTCCAGCTCTACCTCTACCACCTGCCACCACCACATCAGTACAATCTGTCTAACCCTTGTTTAAATACTTCTGATAATCATAGGACCCAGTAATGCTTTTAGTTCATTAATTGCTTGATTCTATATTGGGACCATTCACCCTGTGAATGGAGATTTCATCTACATTAAGTTTAAATCTGTCTTCTACCCTTGGTTTCAGTTCTGCCCTATGGGGCAATGCAAAACAATCCACTTGAGGAAGAGCCCTCCAGATAGCTGAAGGCTGCTCTTATGTTTCCAGGAAATGTTAATAGAGCATATTTTAATAATTTTAAAACTTAATTAAAATAAATGATAAATAGACATGTGAATAAGTAACAAATAAAATAAGATAAATTCCATCTTTATGAATTCAATGGTGCCTTCCCCCTGCAGTGACCTCAAAGACTGCAAATATGCTGCCTCCTCCTATTTAAAACGATCAGCAGAATTGCAACCTTTTATGATGGAGAAGATGTTAGAGATCATCTTATTCCAAAATTCATCTCACAGGAGAGAAAGCAGAGACTCACAGGATTGAACTCACACAGTTAATTCAGAGTTGATCAAGGCAGTTTGGGGCTTGTGTTCTGTGCCATGCTGCCGGGATGATGTCTGTGATCAAGGACAGGAATGACTGTGGTTCTGAGCAAATTATCCATCACAATATTTAAAAAAAATTTAAAAATTGATTTTCTTGAAAGGTGGAGAGACAGATCAACATATCCCCACACATGGATACACATACAAGTACACACACAGAGAGAGAGAGAGGGAGAGAGACAGAGTGAAAGAGAGCGAGCTTACATCTACCTTTTTACTCCTCAAGTGCCTGCAACAACCGGTGCTTGGCCAGGTCAAAATCGGGAGCTGGGAACTCAATATAGATCTCCTATGTGAATGACAGGGACCCAAATTCTTGAGTCATCACCTGCTGCCTCCACCTCCCAGGATGCATTAGTTTGAAGCTGGAGTTGCTAACAGCCAGGACTCAAGCCCCTCCACTTTTTCCCAGCAGTGCCTTAACTTCTGTGCCTAACACCTGCCCCCATCTCCATTTCAAGCACGGAGGACTTCTGTCATCTCAACTTCCTTCCCCTACAACCTGCTCCCAGAGGATAATCCGCATGTGAGTTTCAGTCAACTAATTTCCATTCTGGTGTGTATTTGCATCCTTGTCTCTCATTTTTCGTAGAGAAGAGCAGAGCATTTGGTAAGCGATAGGAAGCTTTATAAAGCAGATGAGAGGGCTGTTCAAGGGAGAAAGTAAAGGTGGTATTGCATGTAAGGCTAAGGTCTACTTGTGGCAAGAACTGGGACATCTCCAATGCTAAGGCCAGACACACAGGAGCATATTCTTTCCATGTGAACTCTGTGAGCATGACTGTGGTGTGTGTTAGGAGACAATAGCAGAGGAGTAAACCAGCGCAAGTTATTGCTCAAAAGCTGAGTATGCCAGGGATCGGGTGGTTTCGTGCTGACAGAAATATAATCACATGGTCATCGTCCATGGGTCTGAATTATAAGGCAATAACACTATAGAGTGGCTATTGCACCTGAGTTCAGAAGCTATCAAGTCAGAGGCAGAGGAATAGGAGATAGACCTTTAACTGGTCAGGTGCAGTTGAGTGAAGGTTATATAGCATTGAAGCTTGCAGGGACAGGTGTGACAGCTAGGAGTGGAAACGGATCTATGATGATCCCCCTGGGGGAAAGGCATAGAGAAGTGGCCGGAGCCTAATGCAGGCAGATTTTCAGCCATTGTGGTCCCAGCCATTGTGCTTGGGGAGGTTTCTTATGGCCATTCTGTGTTAACTCAGAATAAGTGGGAAAATTGTGTTTCAGAGATTTACACCACTGTGAACCAATCCTGGATAAAATCTGGGATCAGAAGCTTGTTTGGTGGGGTCCCTACAGCAGACTCAGCGGCTCCCAGCTGGAAGGGTCCCCCTGCCTAACGCTCTGCCTCTCCTTGTCAGAACTGCTAGGAAGCCAATTAGGGTCACCCCTGGTGCTGTCAGACCTCTGTGACTTCTGCTGAATAGGACTAAGGAAAGCAGAAATCAATACTATCTCGATCTGTCCCATGTCCCATGCTCCCTGGACCTACTGTTTGTTAAGGAGCTTATCAATTAATTTTGCAATTAATTTTCTGAATTAGAATATAATGTCATCAGACAACATTTGGCATTAGAATGGGAATGAGCAAGACAAGTGAATTTGCTCAAAGGAATGGGAAGTTGAAAATTGTGTGTGTGTGAGTGTGTGCCTGAGGGAGGGAGGCAGGGAGGGAGAGAAAGAGAAAGAGAAAGAGAGAGAGAGAGAGAGAGAGAGAGAGAGAGAGAGAGAGAGAGGGAGAGAGATAATTAGGCTGACAAGCTATCTTTCATGAGAACTGGAGTTATAATCACAAGGTGGAGACTATATTCCAGATCTCTCCATGTCCTTCTGAGTTCCTGCATGTCTTCTTTTATTTTTTTTTAAGAAAAAGATTTATTTATTTATTTTTATATGAAAGGCAGTTGAAAGGGAGAGAGAAGGAGAAAAGAGATCTATACCCTGGTTCGTTCACCAAATGGCCTCAATAGCCAGGGCAGGGTCAGGCCTAAATGAGGCGCTTCTTCGGAGACTTCCATGAAGGTGCAGGGGCCATCATCCATTGCTTTCCCAGGTGCATTAGTAGGGAACTGGATGGGAAGTGGAGCATCTGCGTCCTTATGGGATGCCAGCACTGCACAGTGGCTTTAACCCATTGCACCACAGCACTGGCCCCATGCATGTCTTTTTACCACCTTCAGAAAAGACTGCCTCTGACGGTGTGCCATTGGCATTGTTTTCATCAGTGTTAAGTGTTTTCAGGAGCACTCCACTCAACAATCTTATTTGCCTAATCGATTACATTTGATTCAGGGATTGTCTTCTCTCCCTCCCCTCCGCTCCCTTCCATGTCTGTTTTTGTTTGAATTTGTTGGTTTTAATTCAGTTGATGGCTTCCATTAAATAATTTTTTGAGACTATGCTATTTTTAACACCTAAAAATGTACAGTTGTGTGAATAGTGACAGGCCAGCTTTCTGCCTTCTCTTTTGGATTTGAACTCTGCTTTTCATTCAAAATTTTCATGGTAGAGTTGGGACCTTAAATCCTAAATGTCTCTGCTTTCTACCTTTCAGTGGGGCACCTGCATTGCTTTATTAGGCTTCAAGTTGGTGAATGTTAATTTTTTTTTCTCATAGCTTCCTCACAGAGGTTGGGAAGGGTATGAGTTGGTTTTTAGAAATTTTACTATTTCTGGCCGGCGCTGCGGCTGACTAGGCTGATCCTATGCCTTGTGTGCCAGCACCCTGGGTTCTAGTCCCAGTTGGGGCACCAGATTCTGTCCCAGTTGCTCCTCTTCAAGTCCATATCTCTGCTGTGGCCCAGGAAGGCAGTGGAGGATGGCCCAAGTGCTTGGGCCCTGCACCCACATGGGAGACCAGGAGAGAGCACCTGGCTCCTGGCTTCGGATCGGTGCAGCGTGCGGGTGGTGACAGCCATTTGGGGAGTGAACCAACGGAAGGAAGACCTTTCTCTCTGTCTCTCTCTCTCTCTCACTGTCTAACTCTGCCTGTCAAAAAATTTTTTTTTGTACTATTTCCTCTTCATAATTTTTTTCAAATTTCTTCTCCCATTTAATATTCACTTTGTCCATGTCTTTTTTGTATTTTGTTTATAGAGTCTGTTTCACAATTCTTTATTTTTCCTTTGCTGTGGTTGGAAATTTTGCAGTGAGATTTTCAACCTTTATCCTGATGTTTTGCAATTTATATTTTATATTGTTTTGTAATTTGTATTTTGAATTTTGTTGCAATCCCAAATTGCATAAATGCTGTCTTAGTCCATTTTCTGTTGCTGTAACCACAGAATGGATAATTTATAAAGAAGGGAAGTTTATTTGGCTTACAGTGCTGGAGGCTGGGAAGCCCAAGAGCATGGAGATGGCACCTGGTGAGGGGCTTCTGACTGCATCATAACACAGCCAAGGATTTTCATGGTGAGACAGAGCAAGTGCATTAGCTCAAGTGTCAGTTCTTCTTCTTCTTTACTAAAAAAGATTACTTATTATTTGAAAAGTAGAGTTACAGAGAGAGGGGAGAGGCAGAGAAAGATTTTTCATCTGCTGGTTCACTCCCTAGATGGCCTCAGTGGCTGGAGCTGGGCCAATCCCAAGCCAGGAACCAGGAGCTTCTTCTGGGTCTCCCACGTGGATGCACGGGCCCATGCACTTGGGCCGTCTTCCACTGCTTTCCCAGGCCTTAGTGGAGAGCTGAAATGGAAGAGGAGCAGTGGGAACAGTAACTGACGCCCATATGGGATACTGGTGCTGCAGGTGGGGGCTTAGCCTATGAGCCCATAGCACCAACCCCAAATCCTTCTTTTTATAAAGCCACTGATGCCATCACAAAGATACTACCCTCATGATCTCATCTAATTCTAACTACTTCTCAAAGGGCCCACCTTCAAATACCATTAATATAAGAATTTGAGGATTAAGTTTCCAACACATGAACTTTTGTAGGACATATTCAAACAACAAATGCCTATTTCAGCCCTCAAGAGAGAGGTTTATAAAACATTCAGATTTGCTTGTTTATCCAATTTGTCTTCATTTTCATCAGAGAATCCCCTGGGCTCATATGGGTAGGAAGATGATAGTGCTTAACATCCTTTCTTATATATTTTTGACTCATTGGTTGTTTTCCCCTTAGCCTGGTTCTGCTTGGCTCCAAGAGATTTTGGACAGTTAAACAACCTGGAAGTGTATCACAAGTTGAAAACAAAATTCTTGGAAAAGCAAATTTTATTTTGTGGTGAAACAGGAGAGCAAGCTCTCTTGTCCACCCTTGGCGCTCTAGGCTCATGTTATGAACAAAATTGGTTCCAATTTCTGCACCTTGAGATACTCCTGAGAATCTATGTAGTACTTCCTGTGAATATCTCTCCTGTGTTAACTGGAAAGTGATCTGTATTCTATTCTCTAGCCACTTGAAGTCGTCTGCTACCTAGCATAGCATGAGCCTGAGGGACAGTTGGCTGTTAATATATATTTAATAAACAAATAGATAAATATGCTTTTTGGCTCTGATGCTGTAGATGGTAGGTATCCAAAATGTGTTTATAAATAATCACTAGTGATGCATTTAAAAACTACTACATATTTTGATGCATCTGAAACTTGTCCATTTTTCCATTGTTATATGTAATTCTTGATTTTGCTTTTGGAAACAAATAGAAAAAAAAAAAACCTCCTAGTATTGTTCAATGTTTTTGAGCATAGCTTATGAGAACTGCACTATAAAGACAGACTCAATACCACAGTGAATGTGTATTTACTAACAAACCTGGCTGGAATGACTATTAGCTCTGATATGGAGGAAGATGGAGAGTGACCAGGTTGTTGTATCTGTGCAGAGAAAACAACTTACTTTAAAACTTTTCTCGGGTGTGGTCCTCTGCATGTGGTCCTCTGGTGCAGCTCACTGCTACATCTCTAACTTACATCACATGGTATAGACACAGGCAAAGTAGTGTTTTCTTGCTTGAATGGCAGATAACTGAGGCTTTAGTGTTATGCTTGGTAATACAGTGATTACCTGAAGATAAAAATCCAAAGATGAGTACTGTAACTGTTGTTCTCAAGCATTAATTGTTTACTGGAAGCAAGAAGGGGTAAAGTTCATGCTTTAGGGCAATTCAGGTAAAAAGTAATGTCCTTGTTTTAAAAATAGCGGCATAGCTGCCTCTCTGTTAGTGTATGTGTCTCCCCTTCTCAGCTTTTCTCTAGTTCTTCACATGAATACTACTTCAGGCAAAAGGTGAAGCACGCTGCCGTCTTTTTGGATGCTTTCAAAGAAAATTCTGAATTTTATCAACAAGAATATCTGAAGAATTCTTGATTTTGAAAATGATATAGGAAGAATGAACAAGTGCATTGGGTACCTGGCACATGGTAGGTGCTCAACAGCCATGAACTTTATAAATGTATATTGATGCTGAAAACAAATATAAAAGCAAAAGCAGCAGTCAGGTGCTACAAAGGCAGGGAAGATGCCTTAAGGAATAAATGTGATAAGATGACAAGTTTAGGAAGTAATCTCAGATTAACATGGTTTACCCTTCTTAAATCAGAGAGAACCTTCTAGAACACAGCAGAGCTAGTGGGACTCAGAATGGATTCTAAGTGAGTAGTGGCGATGTTGGGAGTCAGGCAAATGACACATGGTTCTCAGTCTTGTTCATCTTTGGCCATGTTTTTATTCTTCTTTGTATTAAATATTCTATATCCCTGAAGTTTGGGAAAGTCATGTTTTCTAGGAAAGAAAACATGAGAACTAGTGCATTAATCAACAATCTCCTCAATTTTCCATTTGTCTCATTGTGCTCACACACGGCATTTAGGCTTTTAAAAAATTATTTTTGGTTCTCTCTATCCATTTAAAAAATCAAGTGAAAAACAATTTTTTTCTTTTTCTGGAGAAAGGAATAAATCTCTCATTCAAATGCTATGTTGCTTTACAGTGGAAAATACTTTCATTATTCTGCCAACCACTGGGTGTGTTCACTCAAAATTAATCTACACCATTACTGAGTAACAAGCATCCTCATTATAACTGTAGAGGGATAGATAGAAAAATTGGGTCTTGACCTTGGGCCCTAAGGACCAATATAGTTCAGTCATTTAGAGACAGTTCCAGAGTCAGTGCTCGCCACTTAAAATGCCCACAACCCAATTGCTTGGCATTCAGCGTGTATCATTAGCTGAGTCTTCCAGATCCCTCTCCAGAGACAAAGATAAGCTCTAAGGCAGCATTTGCCTAATCACCTTGTTTGCATTACCATCCCTGGAGCTCTCATTTCACTTGTTTGGGAAGGTTTCTTCCTCCTTGTTCTGCCTGTAGCTCCTGGACGGATTTGGACTTCTGTTGCATGCACAGAACAAACTCCCTTCTGGACCTGGTTTCTCATCTTGATTTTGTTGTTATTTTTGTGTTTTGGCCACAAAAACTGTAAAAATGAATTGAAAAATTCATCCTGACTCTATATGATTGCATTCTCACTTCCTTTTAAGTGGGAATACTTTTCCAGTCTATGCCTCCATGTTTTCCTCTCTGTACCCCTGCACACGTAGGTAACTCTGGAAGGTCCTTTTTCAGCTTTGCATATTTAAATTTCTAAACATTATTCAAGATCAGCTAGTATTTTTCCCTCTCCATGAAGTTCTGCTGAATTCTTATAGCTAGATACTCACTCTCCCTTCTCTGCCCTCCCATAACTATTCTTTGACTAGTTCATGATTACAATTATATTTGCAGATGGCTAGCGCCGCGGCTCAACAGACTAATCCTCCACCTTGTGGCACCGGCACACCGGGTTCTAGTCCTGGTCGGGGTGCTGGATTCTGTCCCGGTTGCCCCTCTTCCAAGCCAGCTCTCTGCTGTGGCCCGGGAGTGCAGTGGAGGATGGCCCAGGTGCTTGGGCCCTGCACCCCATGGGAGACCAGGAAAAGCACCTGGCACCTGGCTCCTGCCATCGGATGAGCGCAGTGCGCCCGTCGCAGCGCGCCGGCCGCGGCGGCCATTGGAGGGTGAACCAACGGCAAAGAAAGACCTTTCTCTCTGTCTCTCTCTCTCTCTCTCTGTCCACTCTGCCTGTCAAAAAAAAAAATTATATTTGCAGAATGTTATTTTCATACGTGCCCCTGATGTTTCTTAGTAGACCTAGGCTGTCAGCATTTTAGGAGGCAGAACTCTGCTTGCTTGGTGATGGTTTCCAACCAACTTCTCTTAAAGAGGCTGTACCTTAAGATTCAGTGAATGAAAGCACAAATATGTGTTAGAACACAATTATCTGTTTGCTAGACCATCTCCCCTTGACACCTCCCTCCAGTTTTTCACCTGGATTTTGAAAGTACATTGACACAGCCAACTACTTAATACAAAACATTTTACTCCTGTTCCAGAACAGGATACGTGAGCCATCAAATCCTCAGTTTAAAGAAATGCAAGCATGTTTGTAGGTGCATGCCTGTACTTCGGGGGAAACATAAATTGAAGTTTTAGTGAATTGTTTAAAAAATAACAGTGACCTCCGAGTGTGGGTGGCCAATTATTTTATGCAAAGTATTTTGTGTTCTGGGAATGCAAGACTTGATGTTCTCCAGAACGTGAGAGAGATATCACTCCTCCTTATTTGGCTTTAATTCAAATTTCCTGGAGTTACAGCTCTGTCTCTTAGGAGCTGAATCACCAGCACTGTTCAATCTTGTTAAATTTTCTGGCACCAGCATATGACCTGTGACTTTCTCTTTTTTAGCCTGTAAAGAGTCCCAGTCACATCAGAGAACTTTCTCCAACTTCTTTCCCCTCAGTTTGCACTCATTCCACAGTACTTTTATAGCTGAAGGAAACAGTGCTACACCCTCAGAGTTCAATTTAATTGCTGTTTCATAAACTTGCAATGTAATTCTGCTTTCCTCTTTTGGAAATAAGGGATCTTTATGGCGCAAATCCTTCCAATTGATTAATAAAATGTTAGTAGTAAATTTAGATATAAAGAAACAAATTATATTCAGAAAAGCCACCCACTGCATATCAAAATTATTTATAACAAGAAAATCCAGAGAAATAAAACAAAGACCTTGCCCTTGAGGAACTCAAGGCAGCAACAATGTCAGACATTAAAAAATAGAAACAGAGCCCAGTGTCAAAAGTGGTCCAGTATAGACATTGATAAAAGCATAAAAATAAGGCATTTAATAGTTTGAATGAATGAATATTGTTGTAATCAGTGAGTTGATGTGCTTAGAAAACATGGAGGCACCTTGATGAAAATCAAGGTGCGTTTGTTTTCAGTAGGATGTCAGTGGTGATTACAGCATAGGTTTCTTGTGTGGAATAAATGAGTTAATGACATATGTCATTTAAGACTCTGGCTGGCACATGCTAAATTGTCTGCTTGTACTGGCCTTTCTATTTATCATTCTTGTGAGCTATTTCAAAGTTCTTTATAAATATGTGAAGTCCTCAAAAATTTCATGGAAATGTATATTATGCAAAAATTACACATGGATTTCAAATTTGTTTTGCATCTGAATAAACTTGTCGTATAATTCAATTTTTCCTTTGAGGTACCTTAGTAGTTGCTAGGGGACACTGTTTCCTAAGTAGGAGAGAGACCTGGTAACAGTCATTACAAGTATATAAACTACATTGTGCTGGAGCATTATACGGTCTAGAACTATAGAGGTAACAATTAGGAAAGGGGAAACTCTCAAGGATCCTGCACCCCTGACAGCTCAGTGTGTGCGTCTGCGCATAGAGAGGTCTGAGTGAGTTTCAAAGACTCACATAAGTTAGACAGTACTGAGAAGATGCAGAACCTAACCAGTCAGTTCTCAGATCTCTCAATAAATTACCACAAAACTTTGTGCCAAAATGAATGACAGTTGTTGTGTCTCTTAAATGACCAAAATCAAATCTAAGGAATGAAAAAATAGCTTTGTTTTACTTGCCACATCAATAAAATAAACCAAAATATTTGCTTATTATTATTTCTGGTTATGTTATGGATAGATTTTATAGGCATACCAACTTGCAGTTGAATTTTATTTAATTTTTAATTTTTTTAAAAAAGATTTATTTATTTATTTGAAAGTCAGAGTTACACAGAAAGAGAAGGAGATGCAGAGAGAGAGAGAGAGAGAGAGGGAGAGAGGTCTTCCACCCACTGATTCGATCTCCAATTGGCCACAGCAGCTGGAGCTGTGCTGATCCGAAGCCAGGAGCCAGGAGCTTCCTCCAAATCTCTACATGGGTGGAGGGGCCCAAGGGCTTGGGCCATCTTCTACTGCTTTTCCAGGCCATAGCAAAGAGCTGGATCAAAAGTGGAGCAGCTGGATCTCGAACCGGCTCCCATATGGGATGTTGGCTCTGAAGGTGGCATCTTTACTCTCTATGCCACAGTACTGGCTCCAGTTGAATTTTAATCATACACTATGATCAGGGTTATCAAGGGGAAAAACACAATGATAACTAGCTTGGACTAGTTATTAGCAATGCATCAATTTCACCCCTAAAATCAGAATGAACCTCAGTTTTTCCTTGCTGAAGCTAAAACCTACAGGACATAATTATAGTACGGATTCTACAGTCAAGTGGGTTGGCACTCATCGGAGTTTCTTCTAAAAGGAATCGTTCAAAGCCTCTGTAAAACAAAGTAATGTTGATTTGGCGAAAGATTACAATTTAGCCCTTGAAATAAACGTTTCCCAAAATAACAGCATTTGGGAAACTTTGAGCTCTGTTTTAGTCCTTTCAGAGGAACTAAGAGGCCTTTCACGTTCTGAGGGTGGAATCCTGAGTAACAGAAGAAACAAGCAGCCCTCAGTCTCGATGACTCTGCTTGGGGACCTACTGCACTATTATTAGCATGGGACACAAAATAGATTTGGTAAACATTGGAACAGCCTTGCCAAGCAGCGTCTCCAAGACATATGGTCTTTTGTAAGTGCCATGATCGTTATAAACAAGCAAGATGTTCTAATTAAGAAGTCTTTGTACAGCAACTTGTTCTATAACTTAGCGTGGAGGTTCCAAAACAGGCAAAACCTTGTGGGTTGGGTAACCCCCAGTCTTTTTTTCCAGCCAGGCTGGGAAGGCTGAACCATAGGACTGCCATCTCCTCTTTGTCCACTAGAGGGAGGGCGACTACGTGGAATTTCTCGGCCAGGCGCTGGCGTCTCCCATCAGCACAGTCTCTTGCCTTCTGGCCACTATGTAAACCACACAGGAATAGTGTGGCAGAAATTGATCTTTAGCTTTTTGAGAGACTGGAAAGACAGGGATGTGTTTCATCAGTCCCATCTTTTAAATTTAATGATGTTGTGACGTGAGCATTCCTCACTGAGCAGAGGACAGATTTGGTTGAAGAGAATAAATGACCGTTTTTGTAACCTGCCATGCCATGTGCAGTATAACTGGATGTTGCACTCCATGAGTATTTAGTTTGGGTTAAGTCATTGAATCTTTATAATGATTTCATGGGATAGAGCTTAGACTCGCAGAACTCTGCTAACTCTTCCAACCATAGAATTCTGTGATTCTGTTTCTCCTCAACTGGAGTGTGAACTTGCCGAGGGCATGGGACTCTGACTCAGATATAACACCCACTGCCAAGGCCCATGCCTGAGCAGGTGCTCACTGAAGAGCTGGCACTTGATAGCACTGGCTGGCTTATAATATTCCACAATCATCCATAGGGGTAGAACATGGCTTTGTTGCTCATGGCATAAAACTATGCGATTCCTCAATAGGTTTTTAACCTGTTGAAATTCAAGACAGCAGTGCTTAAACAAAGTGCTGTAGATTAGTATTTCTTTTTGCCTTATTGCAACCACCTCCCACAATATACATACAAAGATATACTCATTGTAGACACACATACCCCACACACCAAATACACACGCATGTACACACACACACGCACTTTTTTAGATTCTATCGGAAAAAATTACCAAAAGATGTTATACAAGCAATTATGGAAAAGTGTCTTTCTCAACTTTCTACAGCAACAATAAGTAGTATAATGAATAAGAAACCAGAACTATTTTTTGTTTGCTATTCAGAGAGGTATTTATAGGTTTTTAAAAATAGCATCATATAATTATAATCATAAAGGATAGAAACTTAGAAATAGTTCAGAGATGACAGTGATGTTAGAAATAATTCTTGCTCTTTTGGTTTTTTTAAAGAATTATTTATATATCTATTTGAAAGGCAGAGTTATAGAGAGAGAGGCTAGAGACAGAGAGAGAGAGAGAGAGAGAGAGAGAGATCCTCTATCCACTGGTTCGCTTCCTAAATGGCCTCAATGGCCAGCGCTGGCTGATCTGAAGTTAGGAGCTTCTTCTGGTCTGCCATGTGGGTGCAGGGGCCTGCTTGGGCCATCCTCTGCTGCTTTCCTAGGCACATTAATGGGGAGCTGGATTGGAAATGGAGCAGCCAGGACTAGAACCGACACCCATATGAGACGCCAGCACCGCAGGTGGTGGCTTTACTTGCAGTGTTGGACCCTCTTTTTTTTTAATGCTGTGGGATGTGCTTATGGGAAGGAAAAGTTGGGTTGTTTTTGGGTACTGGGATCAGAACTCATGTCTCTGAACTTCAAGTCCTGTCTATTACATCTTGCAATAGAATATTAGTGCAAGTTGCCTCTATTATTTAGAAGTTGATATTTCTAGCAGGTTGTGAAGACAACCTATGTAAGTACTCCAAATCTGGAGAGGAAGCTTAGTTGGAAAATATTTCTAAATAAAAATGAATTAGGACACACACAAAAAGAAAGCTTCCTATAAAGAGAAGAAGTCTATCTACTAGCAAACACAAATGCTTAAGAATAAACTAGAAAACAGGGCCAGTGCTGTGGCTCAATAGGCTAAGCCTCTGCCTGCGGCGCCGGCACACCAGGTTCTAGTCCTGGTCAGGCACCGGATTCTGTCCTGGTTGCCCCTCTTCCAGGCCAGCTCTCTGCTGTGGCCTGGGAGTGCAGTGGAGGATGGCCCAAGTGCTTGGGCCCTGCACCCCATGGGAGACCAGGATAAGCACATGGCTCCTGCCATCGGATCAGCGCATTGTGCCGGCTGCAGTGCGCCAGCTGCAGAGGCAATTGGAGGGTGAACCAATGGAAAAGGAAGACCCTTCTCTCTGTCTCTCTCTCTGTGTCCACTCTGCCTGTCCAAAAAAAAAAAAGAGAGAGAGAGAGAGAGAGAGAGAGAGAGAATAAACTGGAATAACAAAATTTTGTTGTCACTAATTCAGAGCCATTAATACAGAGCTAACTAATTCAGAGCCATTAATAACAAAAATGTAGGCATTAAATAAATACCTGGTTTATATTTTACTTTTGATTGAATCACTGCAAGAGCTATGATGAAGACATAGGAATAGAGTTGAGGCTACTGTGTGTTTAATTTGATATTGTCTCTTTAAGACAAAGAATGTAAAATATAGAAACCTACCATAATAATATTAATATTAATAATTGAGTTGCTGTTTCTTGTTGGTGAGATGACAAATTCAATTAATTCCTATGCTGTTTCTACTAAGCGCTTTATGAGTCTAAAGGGATTATTAGCACTGCAAAGTTTGAAAGATTGAATCACAATCACAGTTTCTTGCAAGATTTTTGAGGCTTTGAGCAGGTTTGCTTTCATGAAAATAATCATCTTATTAACCTAAGCTGTAGGAAGAGCAACCTGGAAATAGAGGGAGCAAAGGGAGGAGAAATAAAAGGGAGGGAGGGAAATTGTATGCCTGAATTTGTTTTTTACTTTATTTTTAATTGGCACATCATAATTGTACACATTTAAGGAGCATGATGCAACGTTTTGATACATGTATGCCTTATGTAATGATCAAATCAAGGAACTTAGCACATCTACCACCTCTGTCCTTTGTCATTTCCTTGTGGTGAAACATGTAAAATCCACTCTTCTAGCTGTTTTGAAACATACTGTGCATTACTACTGACCTTCATCACCCCACTGTGCAGAACACCAGAACTTATTTCTCTGTATAGCTGTACCCTAGACCAACCTCTCCCCAGCCTCAGCCTCTCATAGCCACTATTTGACTCTCAACTTCTACAGGATCAGCTTTTTTAGATTCCACTTATGAGAGAGAATATGTGGTATTTATCTTTCTGTGCCTCGCTTATCTCACTTAATGTAATGTCTCCTAGGTTCATCCTTATTGTTGCAAATGACAATCTTTTTAGTGCATTAATAGTATTCCTTTGTGTATATGTGCTGTGTTGTCTTCATCTATTTGTTCATCGATGGACACTTAGGTTGATTGCATTTGTGTGTGTGTGTGTGTGTGTGTGTGTGTGTACTTCGTTCTTATTCCTCTGGGTAGGAAGTATGTTTTTAAACATAAGTTGGGGGAAGTGTGAGCTCTATTCCAATGCCATTTTTTTTCCAGGCTGATGCCAAAAGAGTAAATTTCTTGTTTAGGATCCATTTTGTAAGCCTGGGATAGTTGATAAAGCTGACTAAGGCTGAAACCGTTTTGGAGTCATGTGTGCAAACAAATTGACTCAGTCTACTGAATGTACTGCAGTCATCTTGGGTAGAATACTCTCACTTAGTCACAGTTTAATACAGTCTTCAAGCCACTGATAGGCAGAGGAAACTCTCATCTTTAGTATAAATCTTTATACTTTTGTTTCAGTTTTAAAAAATATTCTAGGTTTTCACTGAATGAATTGAATTGAATGATTCTTCTATTTCATAAGGAGCTATGGGGGCCAACATTTTTTCCAGTATTTTATGACATCACGTAAGAGTTGTCCTATTTTTGTTATGAAAATGCCTTCTGCAGGTCATACTGCCACATTTCCTTCTCTCACCTTTGCAGATGTGTGTCACACCATCCGTGGGTTGGGCTGGGGTCTTTCTTGAGCCATTCTTGAATGATTCTGAGCTATTTCTTCAACTATGTCATCCCAAGAACAGGTCTGATGTTTGCCTTTAACCTGGCTGATTGGTCACATGGTGACTTTGTCACTGACCACATCTCTTTCCTGGTCTTGATAACTCCCAGACTTTACCACTAATACTGCCAATTTGCCCCCTGCTCATTGGCCTAGCCTAAGACCCAGGATGATGCGCACTTTTCTGCTGGAGCCCACGAGTAGCCTGGTTTGATCTGTGTTGTCCGAGACTGGCTCCTCAGCACGTTGGGCGAGGTTGGTGACTTCCTCCCCCAGTTAGAGAAGGAGGGCAGGGCCTGCGGGCAGAGAGCGACTACAGTGAACTTTCTCAAACACAAGGGAGCCCTTTCTTCATGACGCTTTCCTGTTTCTCTGCTTCCTAACGGCTCCTTTGCTCTATCTGGCCAGGATGAAAGTGGTGCCTGGGGCACTTCATAGACCTTCTAAGGGAAAAGCTGGGGGCCCTTTGAAAATCCGATTGCTCTACTCTGCCCAGTAACGTGGGTGACACAAGCCTCACAGAAGCTACTGTCTTCTCTTCCATCAAGTCTGGCTTTCTGCCTGGCATGGGGCAGTCACAGAGCTGGGCGGTTTGGCCTGAGGGAGAAGGGAAGTGTTCTTGGAGCTGGAACCATTTCTTACAATGTCCTTATTTTGAGTCATAGGGAGGGGAATGGGAGTTAAAAATATCCATTATCTCTTATAACATAAAAATGTTACATTTGGGCAAGTCTGACTAATAATGAGAAAAGGAAACGGAAATGGCAGCAGCAAGAATGTTGACTCCCTGGGTTTTGGCAGGGCAGTTGTTAACAGGCTGGTTTACTGGGTGTGGGCTTTCTGCTGGCTTCTCTCAGGAGAGCCAAACTTTATCGTTGTATTTCTATCTGGTTCCTGGAATCAGTGGATGTAGAGGGACAGGTTTTTACATGCCATGCGAGCTCCATGTTTTCCTCAGAAACTTGTGTAGGAGCGATGTTGGCTTCTCCTACCTATTGTTCTTTCAAGGTCCTAGAAAGAGAAACAAGAGGAACTGGAAGGGGAGGGGACCCTGGGCATGTCTTATGGGTATCAAGGAGATTGACAGGTCTTGGAATTCATAAGACCCCAGGATCACGAGTGTTGGGAGAAATGTGAATCTTTGAAGTGTTCAGGGAGTCAGCGAATTCTATGACACCATGTGAGCAATAACTAAGAAACAGAGAATTGAGGCAAAAACTACTCAGACAATCCCTGGAAGTCTTGTTCAACAGAAGGATTACTGAGAATGTCCACTCTTCACACTTTCTAACTGACCTTGGGCTGGATCCATCACCAGTGAGCAGAAAAAGAAATAACCTTGGGTCTTGGGCATAGGGAAAGTTGTCTCTTTGGTCTCAGCCTGGCTTGAGTGATGCCAATGGCCAAGAAGACAGGAGAGTCCTGGAGGGAGGAAGAGTGCAGGGTGGATGGAGTGGCAAGGAAACGTTTCTGGCCACAGAGCAGCTGGCATCCTGCTCTCGCTGAGATTGACCGGCCCAAGGGGATCCTTATTACTGCGCAATTGCTGCCTCCAGAGTCACTGAGACAGGAGAAGCGTGGGCCGGAAGGAGATGTGAGATGAAGCTGGTTGTTGTTGAAGAGGATGCTGGAATCACTCTTTGCCACAGTTTCAAACAGGGGGCTTTGCCAGCTCCTGGCTAAGGTTGAAACAGCTCCTATCCCCCAAAGGGGCCAGCTCTTCTGGTCTCATCTTCAGAGAATGCACCAGTCCCAGCCTTCTGGTTTGTCCCTGGTTATCTGGAGTTGAAGGCTGCCATGTTAGAATGGTTCTCTTTAAGGGAGGTGAGTGAGAGAATTCAAAAGTATGGAGAGGAGTCCAGAGAGAACTGGGAAATAAACCTGGATTTGAAAAAAAAAGAAGAGATTTCAGTGGAATTTCTCTCAAATCAAAGGAAAGAATTATGACACTTACTGTTTGAGGATATTGGTTTATCTGTGATTCACGTAGTGAAGGAAGAATAAATCTCTTCCTAAGCCATTATTTCTTCATGTGAAAGATTTTCTTTTTTCTTTTGGACAAGATCCTAGGTGTGAGGGTGAACAGCTCCTTGGACAATGACATAATGACATCCTTAAGGCCAACATCCCATTGGTGTTTGAGAATGAGCTGGGGTGGGAGGATCTTAGAAGTAAACCAGACATGTAGAGGTGGGTGAAAAGATGAGTGAGTGAGGAGCAGAGTAGCTATGAGTTAGGGTACATGCCCTCTTTGATTTGCCCATTTCTTACTTTGCTTTTAATTCCAAGACTAGCCAGGGCGAGGGAATTCTGATGGTGTGTGGTGTCTCCTGCTAGTCTTTTGCCAAATTTCCTGGCTTCTGAGTTCAAGGTAACTTCTGGGTGAAGAAAATGCACAGTGGATTTGTTGGCTCATCTTGTTCTCCTTGGAAGATGGGTGACTGGTCAGAGTCATGCTGACCTTTGGAAGGCCAGCTTGTCATGCTGCTGATGCTCCATGTGGAGTCCCAGAATTAAAAGCCCCCCCCCCCCCTTTCAGTACAGTGCCAGTTTTATGCGCCTCTGGCTCCAAGTGCATCCCTCACTCATAACATTCCCTTATTAGGTTGCACCTTAGAGCTCCCCTTCCAGAACCCCAGGGTCCATCTTTACATTCTTTCTCCTTTTCAGTTGCTTCTCGAGACAGTAGGACAATGTTGAACATGGTGAAGCTGGCAGGCTGAGGCACCACTTTCTAGTTTCTTGTATAAAGAGCTGTTTTACAAGTTGGGGAAACAAACTTTGGTTTCTTAGTTTCTTTTGTTTATTCTTTCTAAATCCTTTCGGTTTGATGTGTAATTCCTAATGCGGTTCTAATAACCATTCCCCTTGAAAACTAGTCAACCATAGTAGCTCATTTGTTGTCGTGAGAGATTCCAATTTCACTATAAATTCTTAGTTGAGCCTTTGGAGAGCTTTCGGAACAAAATAGAACTTGAGTTTCTTTTGCATGGTTCAGGGAATGTTGCAGTCCATGGTCTTTGATGTTCCCAGCAGCCATAGAGAGAACTTGGGATTTGGACAAGGTGGTGGAATTGGAATTTGGAATGGGTTAGAAATATCATTATCATACACTGCCACCACCATAATAATGTTTCATATGTGTTCCAGTTTTACAAATCACAGAATGATGAGAATGATGAGGTACTAGACAAATGATACGGTTACCTGGAACATTTTAAGCAGCATGCCAATTGTTTTTTCATTTCTGTTGTAAATCAAATGGAAGCATCTCAGGGAGACAAGAATACCATAGGTATGACATTGTATTTATTAATTATTATTTTAAAATTTTTATAAGAGTTTGTAATTTATTTGAAAGGCTGAGGGAGAGGGAGAAGGGGAAGGAGGGAGAAGAGGAGAGAGAGACAGAGAGAGCAGAGAGAGAGAGAGAGAGAGAGAGAGAGAGAGAGAGATCCCTTATGTCTTGTTCACACCCTAAATGTCTGCAATAGCCTGAAGCTGCTCCAGGCTGAAATCCGGAGCTGGTAACTCAACAGGTTTCTCATATGGCTGGCAGAGCCCCACATTCTTGAAACGTTATCTGTTGACTCTTAGGGTGCACATTAGCAGGAAGCTGAAATCAGGAGCTCAGTTGGGGCTTGCATTCAGGCATGCTGACCTGGAATGCAGTTGTCCTAAGCAGTGCCTTAACTGCTATACCAAACAGCTACCCTGGATATTAGCATTTAAAAATAGCATAGTTTTGGAAAAATAATTAGAATCATGTGTTTGGAAGGCAAAGAGAATTAGTGGAGTAAAAGAGAGCACTTGCATATATATACCTTAAGAGTAGCCCCAGTGGGTCATTGAATCAGTTACTCTATGTTCACTTGTAGCATCTTTATGGCACTTCAAATAGGCAGAATGGAAGACATGCAACCTGGACAATCTGCTGTTGATATATGTCACTGGAAAGTGTGCAGTCTGTATTTTTCTGAGGCTTAGAATCTTCCCATCCTCAAACTTGTCTTGTCTGGTTTTGGTCTTTAGTAGGGACAGGATTGAGCATAGAGGTGGATGTGTTCCAATTCCTTAAGTTCACATATAGACCACTTCCTGGCAGATTCTGTTTTCTTTACCTTTAAAACTGTGTTTTCTAACTTCCTGGCAGATTCTGCTTTTTTTACCTTTAAAACTGTGTTTACATTAAAAGCTATGGCATTATTTACTCTAGTTGTCCTGTTGTGCCTTAACTGACTTTGTAGACAATCTTTAAATGCATATATGTATATTTTTATCACAACTGATCAAAGAGTTGATTTAATATGGTGTTAAACTTAATATTTATAAAATCTAAGTGTTGCACAATAGGTGAAATTGTGTATATACTTATGGATTAATATGAATTGTTAATTATGCTTATGAATGGGAAAATGATCAATATATGTATTAAGTATGAAGATAAGAACAAGAGTTTATGTACTGTGGTGATCTCTTGTCTATAAAATCCTACAGAGAAAAGAAACTTATAGGAAATATGCCAAATGTGAATAGTGGTTATCTTTTGGTTGTGGTGATTTTTTTTCTGAAAAGATACTTTATACAATAAGCACATGCCATTTTTATAATCAGAAAAATAATTTTATGATAAAATAGTAAAAACTTCAGTATTTCATATTTATGTAGCATTGAATATAAATATCTCTTTCATACCTGATAAAAGAGCTTACTGATTCTTCCCAAATAAAATTTGGGAATCAGTCTTTTGATTATTAGGATATCATTAGTATAAAATGGTGTCAAAAGAAAAAGCCTATCTTACAATATTTTAAATTTCAATGCTTTTTTCAGGCACATGATTTGCTGGGAATTAGAGACTGGTCAAGGTTAGCAGCATAACAAATGAGATCTACAAACTTTCTTTACTTCATATTAGTAGCATTGCCTCACTGATACATAAATACTATAGTTGTAAAAGTGGAGTCATTTACCTCATAGCATTAGGAAATATGTTGGGGATCTGAACTTGGCTATGTCTGCAGGTAAAAGGCAGGTGATATCCTTCCCTCTGCCCTTTGAGAAATCAGGTAATATAAGCTGGGTCATATGCGGAGAGGACAAGAATGTCTTCATTTAAGACTGACTACAGAAATTCTCTTACAGGAAGAATTATTGGATGACTCAGAATGAGAGCTGAGTGTGCCATTTGGAGTACAGTGTCAAGTGGAGTAGTGAAGAGGAAGGGTGAGCCTGTCTGTGTGTGTGTGTGTGATCACTATTGGAAAACAAGTGGTAGACAGGAGAAATTCTTCAGTGCTGGTGGAGTGATGGTGATGGGTGATAGCTGCAAGACTTTTAAGAAGAGGAATGGGGGCTGGCATTGTGGAGCAGTAGGTTAAGCTGCTGCTTATATCGGAAGCCAGATTGAGTTCTGACTACTCTTCCTTTCATCTAGCTTCCTGTGAGTGTGCCTGGGAAGGCAGCAGATGATGACCCAAGTATTTAGATCCCTGCCACTGATGTGGGAGACCTGGATGGAGTTCCTGGCTCCTGGCTTTGGCCAGGCCAAGCTCTGGCTATTGTAGCCATTTGGGGAGTGAACCAGTGGATGGAAGTTCTCTTTCTCTCTCTTTCTTTGACATTCTGCCTTTCAAATACATAGGTAAATCTTTTTTTAACTTTTATTTAATGAATATAAATTTCCAAAGTACAGCTTATGGATTACAGTGGCTCCTCCCCACCCCATAACTTCCCTCCCACCTGCAACCCTCCCCTCTCCCGCTCCCTCTCCTCTTCCATTCACATCAAGATTCATTTTCAATTATCTCATAAGTAAATCTTAAAAAAGAAGAAGAACAAGTTTCTCTATTCTGCTAGCCTGTGATATACATTGTCAATAACCACACTACCTCCTCAACCAACATTACTTGGAACTTTTGGTAGAGATTCTATTATCTGCCATGACCGTGTGTCAGTAGTCCTTTTGAAAATCAAGAAGAAGTGGCAATAACCCAAGGGAATGACTACAAGAAGAGAGAAGAGAGACATTGGGGATTCAGTAGAGAGCTGGAGCCAAAGGTTTTGAGATAAAGCACCAGCCTGCCAAGGATATCTAAAAATATTAGGCTTGGCTTGCCATCCATTGTGGTTAGAATGAGATTGGAGCCAATTTGATCAGGATTTCAAAGCAGGCTTATTTCAGCTGTCTTGTAGTTACATTTACACTTTTGCAAAAGCAGACATTTAATACTCAATATTTTCAGATTAATTGATTACTGGATTTTTGGTTAACCCATTTTTCAGGAAAAACTCAGTCTAAAATTTGTTTATCAGGGCTAAACAGCTTAGTGTTTCTAGCTTGCTTTAAGTCATACAATTTGTAGTTGATATTTACAATTGTCAGTTATTTGCTCTCATGCCAATACTAAAAAAATTAGGGTTTGGAAGAAAATAACCATAAAGACATTTAATCAGTTATAAGAATGGGATTTATAGCTCCCTACTTGGTGATGTTTTCCAAAAAGTCTTCAGAGAATTTAATTGGATTAATATTTGTTATGTCAAAACCACATAATCTCAACTAAGCCTATTAGAATTTCCATCATTTTAGGGCACAAGGCCGAGCAATCAGTTTATCACTAAAATTTCACTTGTTTATTACGCAAACAAATAAAAGAGCAGGGTTGGAGATTATGTCAATGCTGTTTGTAGTGATTATTTTTGGCTTTTATTTTCCCTAATAGTTGAAGTTTTGGATTGAGGACATTTCTAATTGTAAAAGACAGATCTATGCACATGGAAATGGAGTGCATTCTGAATACCAGCTATTAATCAAAATATTTAAGAGTGAGGGTAAGAGAAAGACCTCATTCTGTACAATTCAGTTTGCTATTCATGAGTTCAGGGGGCTTTCCTTTTTTTAGATGTCTTTTTTTCCCTTTATATCTGTTTCTTATTAGATGATCTCATTTTATGGGGACCAACAAGGAAAAACGAGTACCTAGGGATTATCTGTGATTAAAAATGCACATTTATGGAAGTGTAATTTAAGGTTGAAGTATTATTAGAACAACTAAATATGACACACTAACAAAGCAATTGAACGTAGGAGATTTAGTTTTATTTTATGCCTTATTTCTTACCAGCTGTGGGATGTTGGGCAAGTCACTTGGCTTATCTACTGAATGGGGATGATAGTATATGTCTTATTTGAAGACATAAGATTGCACTAAATGATCACCTCCTTGCTCTATCCACCTAGCACTTTCCTTCTGTGGCTCTTTATTTTTCTTCATAGCATTTATCACTACTTGACATTTTGCTCTATATGAGGGATCTTCAAAAAGTTCATGGAAAATGTGTTCCAATCATGAAAAAGTTTGCATTGATTTCAATTTTTTTTGTATCAAAACAAACCTATTTTAATACTCTTTTTCCACAAATGTGTTGAAGTACCCTTGTATATATATATTTTTAAATTATCTGTTGATCTAAATACAAAGTGCTATGATTTGAAAAGGATTTGGCCACTGAACTCATGAAGGTCTTTGGACCCAAATGTTGTGGATTAGTGTTAGGAGGGTGGAAGCTTGATCCAATTATGGTGTTAATATGCCTCATGGAAGGTCTTCATGTCATTGGTGACATGCCCTCAGAAGTTTGTTCTCATGAGAGGGCTGATCGTAAAAGAAGAGTAGGGGGCCGGTGCTGTGGCGCAGTGGGTTAATGTCCTGGCCTGTAGCGCCAGCATCCCATATGGGTGCCTGTTCTAGTCCCAGATGCTCCTCTTCTGATCCAGCTCTCTGCTGTGGCCTGGGAAAGCAGTAGAAGGTGGCCCAAGTCCTTGGGCCCCTGCACCCACATGGGAGACCTGGAAGAAGCTCCTGGCTCCTGGCTTCGGATTGGCGCAGCTCCGACCAATGCAGCCAATTGGGGAGTGAACCAGCGGATGGAGGACTTCTCTCTCTCTCTGCCTCTCCTCTCTCTGTGTAACTCTGACTTTCAAATAAATAAATAAATCTTTAAAATAAAAAAAATCTGAGTAGGCTCAGCCTCTTTCCACTTCCTGTCTCACCATGTGATCCTTCTACACACGCTATACCTTTACCGTCCTCCTGTGGAAACCAGATGGCTGAACTAATGGTCCCAATCCAGGCTTGATCCTCGAAAACTATGAGATAAAATAAACTTCAGCAGTAGCTTGTTTCAGGAATTTAGTTATAGTAACAAAAAGCTGATGGAGAAAGGAGACTCCGTGGAAACAGAGCTGTGTCATGCTGCCAGTGCTCATCACCACCTTGTCACTTTAGTCATGTTCTAAGATGATTAGCTGGTGGCAAGCAGTCATCCTATAATAGAATCTTCATCCTGCCTCTACTCCTTCCCAGAAGTGCAAATGTGGACAGACATAGCTGTTCTTCAGAAATAGGGTATACAAGATAACTGCATTTATTCTGAGAAAACAACAAACCTTTGTCATTAGGAAGTCTTTATTGTGATATGGTTGAACTTTTTTCATTCTAGCTTCAAAAAAGGAACTCTACCTTTTAAAAAACAAAGATTATAGCAATAAATGACAGTAAACTCAGATCCTGTGCTGAGTAACTTTCATACATTGTTACTTATTCTCATAAATACTTTGAGTTAGATAAAATTTTTAGGCCCATTTTTGTCTAGGATAAAAGATAAAACTGAAGGGGCCAGTGCTGTGGCGTGGTGGGTAAAGCTGCCACCAGTAGTGCCAACATCAATATGGGCACCGGTTTGATGCCCGGCTGCTCCACTTCTGCTCTCTGCTATGGCCTGGAAAAGCAGTGGAAGATAGCCCAAGTGCTTGAGCCCCTGTGCCTGCATGGGAGACCTGGAAGACACTTCTGGATCCTGGCTTCAGATTGGTGCATCTCCAGCCATTGTGGGTAGCTGGATAGTGAACCAGTGGATGGAAGATCTCTCTCTCTCTCTCTCTTTCTTTTTTTTTTCTTTTTTTTTTTATTTTTGACAGGCAGAGTGGACAGTGAGAGAAAGAGACAGAGAGAAAGGTCTTCCTTTGCCGTTGGTTCACCCTCCAATGGCTGCCGCGGCCGGCGCGCTGTGGCTGGCGCACCGCGCTCATCCAATGGCAGGAGCCAGGTGCCAGGTGCTTTTCCTGGTCTCCCCATGGGGTGCAGGGCCCAAGCACCTGGGCCATCCTCCACTGCACTCCTGGGCCACAGCAGAGGGCTGGCCTGGAAGAGGGGCAACCGGGACAGAATCCGGCGCCCCGACCGGGACTAGAACCTGGTGTGCCGGCGCCGCAAGGTCTCTCTCTCTTTCTTTCTCTGTCTCTCTGTGGATCTGCCTTTCAAATAAATAAATAAATCCTTTTAAAAAATTATAAAACTGATGTCTTGAATAATTAGTTAACTACCTAAAGTCACACACCAGAAATGATGAAACTGAGATCTCAACCATGGTATCCTAACAAGAGAGCTTAATTATCAGGTTACACCAGATTCCATTTTCTGCTTTATGATTGTAGATAAAGATGTGGCTAGGAACATAGGCCAGTAAAGGAAGAGGGAAAAGTGAAGTGGAATTGAGCAGAGTGAAGGTATGCCTCTGCTTAGACTCAGACTTACTCTTCAGTGTTAGAATCATAGAAACCCAATACCTAAAGGATATTGGGGATAGGAAAAAGGAAGGTAGGACATTGATATAAGGAAGGTAGGACATTTAGCACAACTTATTTGTTAGGTTCTGTTCATCATTTCATCTCAGTTGGTCTTTACAAGAGCCCTTGAAATAAGCATCTTGTGTATCTAGGGGAAGTTGGCATAACTCACTCAGGGTCAAGCACAAGTAAGGAGTAGGGTGGAAGTACACTTCCCTGCTCACAAAGACTGTGCTCTTTGAATATAGTAGTATGACTTCCCTCACAAGAGTCGGGGCCCAGGTAGGCTCAGCACTGCAATACAGAAACCTAAATGGGAGAACCAACTGCATTCTTGTTGGCTCTTACATGTTTCCCTCCTGTGTAGCAACCACACTGGACAGAGCCTACAGATAAGAGCAGGGGAACTGTGGGAGCCTCCCCTGACTTTTCTTGGTCCTCACTCCCTGAGACCCTGCTAATCTTGCTACTGTTCCTGTACACTCCTATTGAGTACACTGTGAATGCATCTGGCTCTGTACTTGATCTGTTTGTTTTCAGCTACTTTCTCATATGTCTGCCTCTGCTCTGGCATGTGACCTCCCTGAGTGCTGGAGGAGTAGCTTGTGATTATTTTGTTTTTACTGCTCCATACACTGTCATGCAGTTAGTGCTCAGGGCTGCTGAACAGGTGATTGAGGGGTGTGGATGAGGGTATTGTTAGTTTCTCTTGAAAAATATCAGGCTGTTGCCTTATCTCCTCTTTTGATGACACTATCCTACTGTCTTTTATCCTATAACCTTGCTCCCTCCTGCCCTGTACCCTGTTTGCCTGTAGGTGGTTATAGAATTTGCAGCAGTGGTTTCAGATGCAAAACCATAGTTCTCTCTGCTTCAAAGTATAGGAAGAAGTGGTGGGTTGGGGTCCCAGGGCTGTTTTTTTGTCTCAGTTTATGTGGAATGCCAAAAGGCTTTTCATTGGTTGGAAATTACATCCTAAGGCAGGAACATATTATAGGGGCTGCCAACTTGAGAGATTAAGGGTATGTCCAGACCACATCGAGAACCATGGGAAGCAATCAGACTGATATGTGACTGGAAGTTGCCTGTAAGGATGTTCTTTCTGGTCAAGCATCCTATTTTAATTGATGGCCAGCAACATTTTGTTTTAAATATTTCTTTTTTCATTTTATTTGCAAGGTAGACAGAGAGAGATCGATATTCTGTTTACCTGTTCACTTCCCAAATGTCCACAACAGCCAGGCCTGGGCCAGGCTGGAGTCAGGAACACCATCTGAGTCTCCCACATGAGTGACAAGGACCCAAGTACTTGAGTAATCATCTGTTGCCACCAAGGGTGTGCATTAACAAGAATCCAGGTTGGACGTGGAGGAGCTGCGGTTTGAACCCAGGCACTTTGATATGGGATGTGGGTGTCTCAAGTGACAACTTAATCTATGTACCAAATGCCTAGCTCCAGTTTTATTACATGCACAATGTAAACTGCTGTATATAAATTGGAGAGACAATTTAGTAGAGTAATATTGAGCATGGATTCTGGATCCAGTTTTTTTTTATTTTTTAAATTTTCTTTAAGTTATACAAGTTTCTTGTATTTCATGATTTATCTTACTTTTCTGTTTAAGGTCTCTCATCTGCAAAACGGCAATATTCAGAGGATTAAATGAGTTATTACATATGACAAAATTAGAAGCATGTATGGCATTGAATGTACTACTGTTATGATTGTAATGTATATAGTCTTCACAACTTTATAGGAGTATTGTAATGCAGATTTCAAAGCCTTGAGTATATTTTTATAAGATTTTTATTTTACTTATTTGAAAGACAGAGTTACAGAAAGTGGTAGATCCATGGAAAGAGAGAGAGAGAGAGAGAGAGAGAGAGAGAGAGAGAGAGAGAGAGAAAGGTCTTCCATCTGCTGGTTCACTCCCCAAATGACTGCAACAGTCAGAGCTGAGTTGATCCGAAGTCAGGATCCAGGAGCTTCTTCTGGGTCTCCCATGTGGGCACTTGGGTCATCTTCTACTGCTTTCCCAGGCCATATCCGAGAGCTGATTCGGAAGTGGAGCAGCCAGGAAACGAACCAGTGCCCATATGGGATGCTGGCTCTGCAGGCCGCGGCTTTAACCCGCTGCACCACAGTGCCGGCCCCAAAGCCTTGAGTATTTGCCTGACAAAGTAGGCGTTATACATTGATGCACATCATACATGACAGTTTCCAGTGCTATGGTACAGAAGAAGCAAGCAACAAATAAATAAGTGTGATATGACGTTCATAGCCATTAGATTTAGAGTTGAAATCTACCGCTCACATCAGCATTGTCTTGGAAAAGTCCTACTGTATCTTGGTCTCAATTTTCTTTTCTCTGAATTAGATCTAGGACATCAAGTGCAAGCAATCTGGTAATCCACCCTCTTGTGACCATGGAAGGCATAGCTAATAGAGATCAGCACACTTTCCTGCTGCTCATAATTTGGCTTAACGCTGCAGGCCAGAAAGCCATTACCAGTCGATTGGTGTTGGCACATAAAATGAAACTGATTTCCCACTTGTAATATTGTTGTTCTCAAAGCTCCCCATTTTGCCATATACTTCTGTGATTTAGTGACTCAGAAGTGAGTGAATGTGTAGGAGCTTGATTTTTATAGTTTTGATAGAGCTGGCTTTGGGAACTTTCCAGAGGATGGAAGGGGAGGGCTTAAGTCAGGACAAGAAAACATTCATTGATTGCTTACCATAATTCTTAAGTTTGAAAGGGAGGTCTTGAGAGGTAAAAGAGGGCATAAAAGGGAAAGACTGGATGCTTAAAATGGTCCCTGATGTTGCCCACACCTGCCTTTTGGAAAGGATTGCATATGGTCTCAGGCTGGAGGCATTTAGCCTTTGTGGTTGATGATGTTTGACCTACTTATTATTGGGTTGTGGGAATGATATGAGTAGAGTAAGATTAGTAAAGTATATTTCTGGGACTCTGGTTCCACCAATTTTGCGACACAACTTGTGTGTCCCTGTCATTAAGTTTGTCAAAGCTGTGCTTAAGATGCAACTGATCTATTCATTAACTCTAAAATGTGAGTGAGTAATTTGTCTCCTTCCTTGGATTGTAGCTTGCTCTATGATTCTGAAATAAATTTGTAAGTGATTATCCACCAGGACAAGTATACCTACAGCTAACATTTTCTCTTTTTTTTGACAGGCAGAGTTAGACAGTGAGGGAGAGAGAGAGACAGAGAAAGGTCTTCCTTCCGTTGGTTCACCCCCTAGATGGCCCCTACGGCCAGTGCGCTATGTCTATCCTAAGCCAGGAGCCAGGTGCTGCCTCCTTTTCTCCCATGCGGGTGCAGGGCCCAAGCACTTGGGCCATCCTCCACTGTCTTCCCAGGCCACAGCAGAGAGCTGGACTGGAAAAGGAGCAACCGGGACAAAATCCAGTGCCCCAACCGGGACTAGAACCCCGAGTGCTGGCGCTGCAGGCAGAGGATTAGCCTAGTGAGCCGTGGTGCTGGGCAGCTAACATTTTCTGAGCACTGCCTATGTGTTGGGTGCTGTGCCAGGTGCTTTCCATGCCTTTTCTCATTTCATCCGCCTGTATCTTTGTGCATTCGGTGTTACTATCATTCCCATTGTACAGAGGGGTATATGAGGACAGTCAGATAACCTCACTGCCTGGGCTTATGCAGACTAAGTGCTGGAGATGGGATTCTGACACTGTTGGCCATGCTCCTAACCAGGGTATGGTCAACAGTACTCTAGCATGTTTTCTGGGGACAGAATTTGACCAGGTGTGTTTGATGACGTAGTCAGTTGGTACAGGGAATGGAGGTGGCTAAGTGTCTCTTTGTAATGACCATCAATGAGTTATAACCTATTTGACCGTTCTGCATGTCCTCTTCCATTTGGTTATGTGTATGTCTTGAAACCACTGGATTCTGCTTGGAAATGTGTTAAGAAGTTCGAGAAGGAAGCATCCCTGAGAAGAAGGGCACTACGACATTTTGACAGCCAGTGTAGAAGTGAGATGTGGAGGCACCCCTAAAGTCTGAGCACTAATGTTGTACTCTAGAGGGGAACTTTGATTCTAAGTATCATGAAGTGAGCCCTCCTCATTATTTCACATATTGGGCATATAATTTGTATGGGGATTACAACCTGAATCTGCTTAGGCACCTCTGGTTCTGACACAGCAGCAGCCTTTGAATCACGGAGTGTTTTTTCCCTGCTGTTTAATCTCTGAAGCAGGCAATTTATAGACAGGACGAGTTTTTACTTTATCTGTTCCAACCACACTTCTGCTTTATGCCTTTGTATTGGGCAGCAGCTTGGGCTCTCTGTTGCTCAGGGTGGATGTGCCAATGTGTGTGCACTTTTGTGTAAGTGAATCTGGATACTCCTGAAGATACCGGAAACAATGGTGAACAAGGATGGGCGGGTGAGGACCTCTATTGTGTAACAAACTGAAGGCACCAAGGAGGCTGCATTTGTTGTGAGTTAAAGGTTTATGCAAAGATTTCCTTAGTAATGTCTAAGATTTTAATAGGGTAATTAATCTTTCTAAGTGTTAGTGCCAGATTATGGGATCAGCTATTATCCCTGGCTGCAGAGTAGTCCTTTGTGTGTTGCTATGAACGGGGCTAAGTGAAGAGAATACTCAGGTTGCCAAACAAAGATAGGGCTGCAGCTAGCTTGTTCACGTTCTAAAATGCATTTTCTGGTGCAGTTGAAAGAACTCCTATTTCTGGGGGACAATCATTGCTCTTTAATAGCCACTAAGTTGAAGGGAAAGGTAGAGAAATAAAAATACATGCTTTGTTCTTGCTTATTTCTTAACAATCCATGATTATTATTTTTAAAACAATGACAGGCATATTCATTTGAGGCCTCATTTTTAGCCAGAAAACACAATTTACTGGAAATAAAGACCAGCAGGAATAAGGGCAAGAAGTTTTCATCTGATTCTAAAAGTTTGGCCTGATTTTATTTCCTTGATCTAAGTTTTGTGGCAATTGCCAAATAATCCAGCAAGTCAATATAAATCGAAGGGAAAACCTTAGTGGCTAATGGAATTTAGTTATATCCTTTGAACAAGGTGGATTATTTAATGTAACATATCAACGTATTGACTAAAAATAAATGGCTTGTTTTCTTCCAGTTTCTATATATGTCAAAGAAAGATTCAGAACATGGTGTACCATGTAAAAACTCTGTAGAGAGAATCATGTAACCCAGCCAACATCTTCTGCTCTGGCTTTGCTTAAACCATCCCTTGGCTTGGCTAAGGTTTCTGCTCTGTCTCAATGAGATAGTTTTTCAGAACTATATGTCAAGTGGTTTGTCACTAGATTGGAGTTACCATTTACCCCTCCAAATTGCTCCAACTGTTTTGTTTACATAAGCTATTGTCATTCTCAATTGCTAATGCCACCATCCTGGTAGAAAAGATTTCTGGTTTGAATTGTGCATGGGACCATAACCTTTGTATTAGCTTCAATGTTATAATTGGGTGCATTACATAGGAAAGTACACTATATTTGTTCTTTCTCAAATAATGTCTGTATTTTTGGCATTAATCTCCAAATGCTTGAGGTTCACCAGAAGATGTTAGTGAGAAATGGGGAAACATTTAGTAATGTTTTGACCTTTTAAATAGACATGATATGAGAATGATGACTTAAATTCGATGTGGGTAAGTATTCTTAATGTGGGTGGAACAAGATGTTTTCTGGAAAGTTTTACAGAGTAGGGAAGAACTTTGGATATTCTTGTGATCTTGAAGTAACATCAGTGATTTAGTTATATCAGTCAAGTGGTGGTCAGCTGCCTCTCTCTTTTGAGATACCAAACTTCTGGGACCTGAGCTGATGGGAGAAGAGTAAGGTGCAGAACTCAAGAGAGTACGAAGATGGTCAGGATGCCTGAGAGTATTATTTATCCTGCATCCCTCAAAAATGGTTTATATAGCAGCTTGGGGTAGGAGTTCATGCCAGTGTAGCCAAATATATAGTAGGTGATGCTCACAAGTAATATCCCACACTGTTGCTACTCTTGGAGGATTATTACTCTGGATTTGTCATAATGTTACTCAATAAAATTCAAGTAAGAAATTGTGTTTGCCAGCTAGAGGGGCTAAAAATACTCCTCATCATCATACCATACAGAATACTTATCAGGGTATAGGAATGGATCAGGAAAGCATGTGCCAAAAGGTGAGGGAGTGATCAGCAGCGTCAAACAGTCTCTCAATAACTAATGGTAACATTTGTGTACTTTGCACATTTTGTACAACATATAGTGAGAGAAAAATATTCTTGAAAAATCAGTTAATAATGACTGAAGATTTAAATTGAGTGTTTAAATTTTGTGGATGAAAAGTCCAAGCTTTTAGTACAATGGTTATGGACAGGCACGCTGAAGTTATTTCAGAGTAAGGCTCGGACATTCAGAAGAGGATCTGCACATCCTGGAAGAATTCTGGTTGATGAAGTGGAGTTGGATATTAAAGTTACAAAGCACTGTATAATCCTTGTTGTTGGTTTTCCATTGGTGCATTTGTGTGTTTGTATTATTTTAAGATTATTTATTTATTTATTTGACAAGTGAGAGGGGGGGATAGAGAGAAAAGTCTTCCTTCTGTTGGTTCACCCCCGAGTGGCTGCTATGGCTGGAGCTATGCTGATCTGAAGCCAGGAGCCAGGTGCTTCCTCCTGGTCTCCAACGTGGGTGCAGGGGCCCAAGCACTTGGGCCATCCTCCACTGCCTTCTCAGGCCACAGTAGAGAGCTGGACTGGAAGAGGAGCAACTGGGACTAGAACCCGGTGCCCATATGGGATTCTGGTGCTGCAGGTGGAGGATTAACAGTAGAGAGCTGGACTGGAAGAGGAGCAACTGGGACTAGAACCCGGTGCCCATATGGGATTCTGGTGCTGCAGGTGGAGGATTAACCTAGTGAGCCATGGCGCCGGCCCGGTGTATGTGTATTTTAACATATCCTCTTGTTTCCTTACTTAAAACTCTTAGTTTGTTGAGTACCTGGCTGAACAGAATATTTCTGACCACTCCAGTCAAGATTCAGTGTCCCATATTAGCCCAAATGGAGAAGGAGAAGTACACAGAACTGAGTTGACAAGCTGTACTTCTGAGTGGGCATGCTCAATGCCTTTGTAAGTGAACATAAACCCTCATTTATACTGCATTTGATCTATTGCCAAGGCCTTCATTTCAAAGTGTATGGATAAGAATCTTCCTATGTTCATTTTTTTTTCTCTTTAGCTAGCCATTGTAAAGGTGAAGAAAATGAGGGTAGAATAGAGGGTGAGATTGAGAGAGAGTGGGCTTTATCCCCTTCAGTGGAGATCAGGATGGAGTAAGACTTCATTCTGTCACAACCACTTCTCTTATAAGGTCATGTATTCATATTGGAATTCAAACAAATTTTTTTCTTGCAGCTCTTTGCTAGGCTCATGATAAGTCCAACACAAATCACCAAGAACAGTAAAAAGCAAACAGCCAGTCAATCCTATCATGGGAAGAATGACTCCAGTTTCATATAATCTATCATAGTTTTCCAATGTTTCCAAAAATTTTCAGATATAGAATCATTTTATGGATGTCAATTTATTTATCAACTTAGTTCATGAGAGTTCTGGAACTTTTTCATATAAAACAGAGAGAAGTAATAAAGTATTCTTACATGGAGGCTTATTTTTCTTTTTAGATGTTTCATTTTTTTTTAAGAGTTTTTATTTCTTTATTTGACAGGTAGAGTTACAGACAGTGAGAGAGAGACAGAGAAAGGTCTTCCTTCTGTTGGTTCACCCCCTAAATGGCCACTATGGCTGGCACTGAGCCAATCTGAAGCCAGGAACCAGGCACCTCCATGCGGGTGCAGGGGCCCAAGCACTTGGGCCATCCTCCACTGCCCTCCCAGGCCACATCAGAGAGCTGGACTGGAAGAGGAGCAACCAGGAATAGAAGCAGCGCCCATATGGGATGCCAGCACTGCAGGTGGAGGATTAACCTAGTGAGCCATGGCGCTGGGCCCCTCATTTGATTTTCAAGATAATTCATGGCCCTGGAAGAAAATCAGAATTTTCACAAGAGTACAGGTAGCTATAAATACAAAGTTCTAGTTATTTATTCTTATGCAAACTTTCAAAAGTAGTTTTTGTGTTTCTCTTTTACATTTCGACAATTAATTGAATAGATTTTAAGGAACACATAAAAATTGCACAAATTTATGACATAACATGGAATGTTTTGTTACATGTATATATAATATAATGTCCAATCAGAGAAAATTAATTTATCTCTTAAAACATTTAACATTTCTTTATGTGAAAACATTAAAAGTTCCATTTTATATTTTTTGGAGTAGATTACTATTAAGTAATTAAATGCAATGATTAATTATAATTATAATACATTAATATTATCTATAGTCCTCTGACTGTACAATAGAACACCAGAAAATTCTTACTCCTGTAACTATAACTTAATACCTATTAACTGACTTTTCCTCATCCTTACCTCCTTTTTCCTCCCTAGCCTCTTTTTTTTTAAGATTTTTATTTCTTTATATGACAAGTAGAGTTACAGACAGTGAGAGAGGGAGAGAGAGAGGTCTTCCTTCCATTGGTTCACTCCCCAAATGGCTGCCACAGCCGGAGCTATGCCAATCCAAAGCCAGGAGCCAGGAGCCTCTTTCCTGGTCTTCCATGCGTGTGCAGGGCCCAACCACTTGGGCCATCCTCCACTGCCTTCCTGGGCCACAGCAGAGAGCTGGCCTGGAAGAGGAGCAACCGAGAATAGAACCCGCCACCCATGTGGGATGCTGGTGCCGCAGGTGGAGGATTAACCTAGTGTGCTACCGCGCCGGCCCCCTATACTTTGGAATTTCTACTAATTAACTTTTTTTTTTTTTTGACAGGCAGAGTGGACAGTGAGAAAGAGAGACAGAGAGAAAGGTCTTCCTTTTGCCGTTGGTTCTCCCTCCAATGGCTGCCGCGGCTGGCACATGGCGCTGATCCGATGGCAGGAGCCAGGTGCTTATCCTGGTCTCCCATGGGGTGCAGGGCCCAAGCACTTGGGCCATCCTTCACTGTACTCCCTGGCCACAGCAGAGAACTGGCCTGGAAGAGGGGCAACTGGGACAGAATCCGGCGCCCCGACCGGAACTAGAACCCTGGGTGCCAGTGCCACAGGCAGAGGATTAGCCTAGTGAGCCGAGGTGCTGGCCTCTACTAATTAACTTTTTAGACTCCACAGGTGAGTACTTGTCTTTCTGAGCTTGGCTTATTTCAGTTAACAAAGTGACTTCTTATTGTTGGTGAATCTATTATAGATTTTTGCTTTGTCATTACCATGAGCCTTAAACAAATCTTTATTTCTCCTTTAACCATCTATTTTGAAATGATAGCAACTTGACATTGATTGTAGAGAAAGGGAAACAAATGAACAAAAAAGATAAATACCCATAAAAAGCGCTCCATATGCAATTCCTTCCCATATTTTTAAATTTTTGTGTCCCATTTACCTCCTTTTTAAATTGCCTCTTTCTTAACATTTTAATGTAGCTAATTTTTTTGACAGGCAGAGTGGACAGTGAGAGAGAGAGACAGAGAGAAAGGTCTTTCTTTTGCCATTGGTTCACCCTCCAAAGGCCACTGCGGCCGGCGCGCTGTGGCCGGCACATTGTGCTGATCTGATGGCAGGAGCCAGGTGCTTATCCTGGTCTCCCACGGGGTGCAGGGCCCAAGCACTTGGGCCATCCTCCACTGCACTCCCGGGCCACAGCAGAGAGCTGGCCTGGAAGAGGAGCAACTGGGACAGAATCCGGCGCCCAGACCAGGACTAGAACCCAGTGTGCCGGCGCCACAGGCGGAGAATTAGCCTATTGAGCCACGGCGCTGGCCAATGTAGCTATTTTTAATCTTTACTTTTTAGTCTTCATACTAAATATATGAATTGTTTATGCAACACACTTGCAATATTAGAGTAATATGAATTTGTCTGTGTAGTTATACTTACTTGTGAGTTTGTTGTTGTCTGATATTTTCCTCTTATACGTTACCATCTTTCCTTTCAGTTAGAATAACTTCTTTTAGCATTTCTTATGAGACAAGTTTAGTGGTGATAATTTTGCTTAGATTTTGTCTGTATGGGATTGTCTTTATCTCTCTTTCAAACCTAAAGGATAGCTTAATGGGCACAGTATTCTTAGCTGGCATTTTTATTCCTTTGATACTGCAAAAGTCTCATACCTCTGCTTCCTGAGAAGTCTGTAGTGAGGTGCACTGTGTCTCCTTTTTTGTATTATTTGTTTGCTTTCTGCTTATATCTTTGAGAGTGCTGCGTTTACATTAACCTTAGATAGCTGACTATAATATGTCTTGGAGTGGACTTGGTTGGATTGAATTTGACTATTGACGTTGGCTTTCCAGTACTTGGCTAATCTTTCTGTAAGCTTGGCAGTGTTTCTGTTAGTATCTCTTTGAATATGCATTCTGAAGTCCCTTTTGAACTCCAATAATTTAGATATTTTCCCTTTAACAAATTATTTGAAAGGCAGAATGAGAGAGAGAGGAGGAGAGACAGAGAGAGAAGGAGAACTTCCACCTGCTGATTCCTTCCCCAAATTGCTGCAAATAACTGGGACTCAGCCAGACTGAAGCCAGAAGCTTGGCTTTCAGCTGGATCTCCTGCATGCATGGCAGGGGCCCAAATCTTATGGCCTTCTTATGCTGCTTTCCCAGGCACATTAGAAGGGAGATGAATTAGAACTGGAGCAAATGGGAATTGAACTGGTGCTTTAAAATAGGATGTCTTCCTTGCAGGTGGTGGCTTAATCCTCTGTGCCATAATGCCAGGGCAGTGGGCTGGGCTCTGAGCTTCTAGGCAAGATTTTAAGCTCTTTCCCCCATTGTGCTCTGCCTTATCTGGGATCTTGCTCCATTTTTGGCAAGCAGTTGGGGGAGAGGTGGCAGAGACTGCTTGGCTATGAATGGTCTACATAGTAAGTCTGTAGTTCCTGACTGGGGCACGGGTTTGTGGGGCTCTTTATGACTCTGAACTTTATCCCTGTGGGCCTGACACCAGGATCCAAGCCTAAGTACTGGACTTAATGCTCCTTGCCTCTTCTCTCTCCAGCCTCTGCTACTTGGATCAGAGGGAGAGGTGACTTGAACAAGTCTTTCCTTCCTGCTTTCTTCTATATGACTTTTATTGTCAGACATTGTAGGATAAATCCCGCTTGGTCCAGGTGAATGATCTATCTTATATGTTGTTGAATTTTATTAGCTAGTATTTTGTTGAGGATTTTTGTGTATATGTTCACAAGTGATATTGGTCTACATTTCTCTTTCTTTGTTATATCTTTTTCTGGTTTTGGATTTAAGGTGATGCTTTCCTCATAGAAGACAAAATCTAAATAGACAATAACCAACATGGAGATTTAATCAGTAATAAAGACCCTCCAACAAAGAAAAGCTTAGGACTAAATGACTTCAGTGCTGAATGGTACCAGACTTTTTTTTTTTTTTTGACAGGCAGAGTGGACAGTAAGAGAGAGACAGAGAGAAAGGTCTTCCTTTTCTGTTGGTTCACCCTCCAATGGCTGCTGTGGCTGGCGTGCTGTGGCTGGCGCACCACGCTGATCCGAAGCCAGGAGCCAGGTGCTTCTCCTGGTCTCCCATGTGGGTGCAGAGCCCAAGGACTTGAGCCATCCTCCACTGCCTTCCCGGGCCACAGCAGAGAGCTGGACAGGTAGAGGAGTGGCCAGGACAGAATCCAGCATCCTGACTGGGATTAGAACCTGGGGTGCTGGTGCTGCAGGTGGAGGATTAGCCTGTTGAGCCACGGTGCTGGCCAAGGTACCAGAGTTTTAAAGAAGAACTAATTCCAATTCTTCTCAAACTATTCAAAAAAGTTGGAAGGCAGAGAATCCTCCCAACTCCTTTCATGAGAATTATCTTTTTAAAGTAGAAAAGAGATCTGATTCTTAGAAGAAGAAATATAATTTCAATTTCAAGTAAGAAAATACCATTGAGTATGCACAATTAGCCAAGATACTATTGAAGAATAATTTATAAATTATGGAATTAACAGGTATTAATTTTATGAAGGGAAATAGCAGTTTTATCATGCTATCTGTATATGTAAACATACACCCACAATCATAACTATTTGACTATTTTTATTCCCAAATACACACTCTTGTCATAGGAAAGGGCCTTGGAGATCATTCAGTGCACCTATCTCACTTTTCACAAGAGGAAACTAAGATCCCAAGCAGCTAGGCTCCCTTCCCAGAGTTTCCAAAGCTGTATGCAAAACCAGACATCTTAAACATCATATGCTTCTTCCATTTATCACAGGGGTATATGTTTGTTTTGCATGTCTCTTTCTCAATCTAATTTTGAATATTTGAAACTCAGAAAAGTAGGATGGTAAATTCTCTAAACATCAAATATTTTAATATACTCTTCATTAATTGCTAACTTCTTGTCCATATTGGTTCCCCTCCCATACATTCTGTATGTATATGTATATCATATATGCTTTGTGTATTTAATGAAGTCATCTTTCCTTTTTACACTTTCTTTTTCCTTTTTATCTAAACCATTTGAAAGGAAGCTGCAAGCATTATCCTTACATTTCTCAGGTTTGTCTTCTAAGCACAAAGGCATTCCTTTAGATAATAACTACAATAAATTATCTTAGTCAAGAAACTCAACATCGATACAATATTATTAATCTATAATATTCTATCTACATTCAGATTTCTCAACTTCCCTTGTAATGTCCTGGCTATTCTTTTTCTATCTAGTAGTCTGAGTGAGGATCACATATTGTTTTTAGTTGTCATGTTTGTTTAGTTTTGTTTAATCTGGGATGATTACTTCAGTAGTTATTTTAGGGTTTCTTACAATAACACCAACATTTTGGAAAGTCATGTTCAATTGTTTGGATTTGTCTGCTTCCCATAATTAGATTCACACAAGCATATTTAAAACAGGAACACTCCTTTGGTGACACTGTGCACTTCTCATTGCATCATATCAGCAGGCATATATTGTCAGATGGCACCATTATTGGTGAGGCTAATATTTACATTTCTTTCTAATAAATATGTATGGATAAAGACACACAGAAAGACAGTGATCTTTCATCTGCTGGTTCACTGCACAAATGGCTGAAATCAGAATCCCAGAACTCCATCGAGGACTCCCATGTGACTGGCAGGACCTCAAGCACTTTGGATGTGTTTTGCTGTCGTTCCAAGTGCAGTAGCAGGGAGCTGGATTGGAGGCAGAGCACCTATGTTTCCAACTGGCATTTTGATATATGGTGTCTGTGTTACAAGCAGCAGCTTAACCAGCTGCACTACAGTGCCAGCCCCTATACCCTTTGTTCTAATGCTACAGATTGAATCTGGAAAATTCTCTTTAATTTCATTAATTTGTTTGAGAGAGAGAGGGAGAGAGGGAGAGAAAGAGAGAGAAATGAGTGAGAGGGCATTCTTATCTCCTAGGTCACTCCCTAAATGCCGAGTTTGGTGCAATTGAGGATACAAGCCATCCAGGTTTCCCATGTGGGTGACAGAGACATAAGTACTTGAGCCATCATCCGCTGCCTCCCACAGTGTACACTAACAGCAAGCTGGAATTGGGAGCAGAGCCAGGCACTCTGATACGGGATGTAGATGTCTCAATCAGTATCTTAACTGCCAGGACAAAAAGTCACCCCTGTCTTTATTTTTAAAGTGTGATATCTTTGCTCTAGCTTCCTCACTGTCAGCATAGTTTTATTAATAAATATCAAATGGTGGAATCATGATGAAACTTTTCCTCTTCTTTTCCTACAGAAATTGTTCTTTTTTTCACCTCATACTACTATGAGTATGTACAATTTCAAAATGTTTACACTTGAAGAAATATATTTTTAATTCCATTTTCCCTGAATTGTTTTGAGGCACCCTTGTATTTCCACATTCTTGAATAGGGAGCATCTCATGTCACATAAGTGAATACCTGGAGGAAGGCTCAAGGATGCCTGTAATTGATTGTAAAACTCATGGGAGGGTAACTCTGCTCATTCCTGTTTAGCATTGCATGGTGTCAGTCCTGAGACCATAGTTCTCATAAAAGCAATATGAATTGTTAAGGGTATACTGACATGTACTGCAGTGGGAGGAATCCATAGGGGTGTGTTTCTGAAATTAAGCGGCTGGCTGTTCAATATATGGTCTTTATCTTCTCCTACCCCCTACCCTTGGCAAAACCAACCAGTGTTGCCTGCTGAAGCTTCTGTTCTAGGCTAACTGTGGTTGGTTATTGATTCATGGCTGAGAATGTTGAGTTTCAGCATTTTGAGGAGTAGTTTCAGGAGAAAGACTTCTTATGCCTTAGGGATCATGTCATGATTGCTTACTTTGCCTTTCATATTTAGGATAGAATACCTGAAGCCAAAATCATAGTTATGATTTTTCTTGACTAACTAAATGGCTGTTACTAAAAATAAGCCCAGCATCTATTGGTTTGGAAGAAGTAAGAACTGCTCAATGTAGTTTAAAAAAATAAAATCATTATTGTTTTTTCAATTGTTAAAGTCATATATTTTATAAGAAATTTGAAAAATATCAAATTAAAAGGTAGGAAAAGAATCATTTAGTGTTTTTTGAAGAGAATTTAATATGTGTATGTTTATTTGTAATTGATACGTACAATTGTACATACTTAGAGGTACACTGTAGTATTTCAATGCATGCATATAACATGTAATGATCAGAGTAATTAGCATATACATCACCTCAAATATTTATCATTTGTGTTGGGAATAATCAGAATGCTATTAGCTATTTTGAGAACAAAATCGTTTTCAGTTTCTTCACTGTGCTACAGATCATTACAAGTTATTCCTCTCATCCAATTGCACCCTTGTACCCACCAATCATGCTCCCTCCTCAGCTTTCCAGCCTCTGCTAGTCACTACACTCATTAAAGTTTTGGTGTATTCTAAGACCTCTTTTTATTTTTTAGAAAACTTTTATTTAATAAATATACATTTCTAAAGTAAAACTTTTGGATTTTAGCAGTTTTTCCCCTGTAACCACCCTCCTATCCGCAAACCATCCCATCTCCTACTCCCTCTCCTCTCTGATTCTTCATTAAGATTCATTTTTAATTATCTTTATATACAGAAGATCAAGTTTTACTGATTTTTATTACATAGTACTTATTACATAGAATTATATATTTATGTATCTCTTTCTTTTAAGCATTTATTTATTTATTTGAAAGGCAGATGAAACACATGATGAGACAGGCAGAAATCTTCAATTCCCTGGACTGGTTCACTCTCCAAATACCAATAACAGTCAGGGCCAAGTCAGGCTGAATCCAGGAGCCAGAAACTCCACCTGGGTCTCTCACTTCGGTGGCAAAGGCCCAAGTAATTGGGTTATTTTCTGCTGCTTTCCCAGATGCATTAACAGGAAGCTTGATAGAAGCACAGTGTAGCCATGATTCAAAATGGGTGTTCTATTATGGGATGTGGAAATCCAAAGTGGTGACTTAACCTGGTGCACCACAATGTCTACTCCATTTCATCTCTTTAAACAAAAAAAAATTAAAATTGGAATTGCTTATAGCAAGTTATTAGTAATCATTTTTATATAGGTGGTATCTGTTCTTAATTATAAACATATAGACTATAAAAATCAAACACAAAGAAAGACAAGGAGAATGAAAGGCTGGTTTCCTAACATAGTTGGCCTAAGCTATGTATATGTGTTGCAAAGTTGCATTGTACTCTTCAAAAATGTGCAAGTATTATTAAAGAATAATTAAAATCTAAGAATAAATTTTGAAAAATTTATACTAACTAAAGCACAGCATTTCCTTGGGATATTTTGATTATTGATACATAGTTTTTTGTGTGTAAGGGTAGTAACAGTATATATTACTATTATTGATGTATATCTAGTCCTGATTGGGGCGCCGGATTCTGTCCCGGTTGCCCTTCTTCCAGGCCAGCCCTCTGCTGTGGCCTGGGAGTGCAGTGGAGGATGGCCCAAGTGCTTGGGCCCTGCACCCCATGGGAGACCAGGAAAAGCACCTGGCACCTGGCTCCTGCCATCGGATGAGCGTGGTGCGCCGGCCGCAGCGCGGTGGCCATTGGAGGGTGAACCAACGGCAAAGGAGGACCTTTCTTTCTCTGTCTCTCTCTCTCACTGTCCACTCTGCCTGTCAAAAAAAAAATATATATATCTTAAACAATGTGTGTTTATAGGTGATAACTTCACCATCAAAGTTGTATATCTTTTTTAAAAAAAGTGGTATTTTAACAGAAAAAGCTTAAAAGTGTTTTTTAAATTTTATTTAAGTTATACAAGTTTCATGTATTTCATATATCAGACTTAGGAACGTGGTGATACATCCCACCCTTCTCTCTTTCACGCCCATGCTCTCTCCTCCCTCTGCCATTCCCACTCTTACTATTTACAAAGATCTACTTTCAGTTTACCTTATGATCATAAAGCTGTTATATTTACTAGAATATTACAAAGCTATAAATTTCCTCTCTTTTGTGGTCAAGTTATATTATTTCGTTCATGAGTTATCTTTTTGTGTCCTTTGGTCATTTATCTTTTGAAGTTCTGGCAGTTTAAATACCAGATTTTATGCACTTTTTAATAGGACAGAGGTAAGGTTTATTTGTATATTTTATTTGTTATAGTACTTTTTCCTGGTTATTTGCCTTTTCACTTAATCCAGTTTTATCTTTGTCTTTGTCTATCAAGATGAAACACATTTAAGCTGGAAACAGTAGAAGTAACATGAAGCCCAGGAAGGTGAGAATCTTTTTCAAATTAGCAAAATTATTCTTTGATGTAGACTTTGCAAAGTATTTAAAGAATTTGGAGATGAAATTATATAACCAAATATTTTTAATCTCCGAGGAATATAATTTTTAAATAAATAAAATAATAGGATATAAGCTTTCTTACTAATTTGATGGCCTTCTGGTAAAATTCTAGATGATTTATTTACAAAAACTCTTCACAAAAGAAAACAGCGAAAGTTAGAGTCAGAATGCACCTATAAACACGATGTATTTCAACATAATTAGTTTTCCATGGGTTACTAGGTAGATGGGAGAAATTCTGTGAACACAGGCTATTTTATTTCTAGGAAGCATTCACTGGCAACTGTTACAATATTCTTACAGGCAAGTCGGAGAATATAGGTTTGGTAGTTATATAGGTTTGGTAATTATATTGTTAGGTGGATTAACAACTGGTTAAAGAGTTAGCAAAACAAGATGCTGATTGATGGGAGTCTCAAGTTGTGTTCAACAGGGTTTCAATATAATCTATAGTTTAATGAATATTTTCTAATTGCTAGATAAAGATATCAAAGCTTTCTCATCAATTGTGTAAAAGTTCCAAACCAAGAACCTTAATGAATATGCTAGATAAAAGAATATTTTTCAAAAATATCTCAATTAATGGAAATCATTGTAGTAGACAAAGACATAAAGTATAATGAGTTTAGCTGAAAGAATGAATGAACAAATCCAAGATGGGGTAGTCTTCGCGCAGTTGGAAGAGCTAAGGGTCGCCATTTCCTGACAAATACAAGCAAGGACAGAATGGGACGTAGTTTTACAGAGAAACACAAAAACAGTAACATACACCACCACAGCCCTCCACCACCCCCCTCCACCCACACCCACGAACTGGCACAGGCAGTTATGAGATCTGAAATCAGGCAAAATGGGAATTCTGGCAGGAACTGATGTTGCATTCTTGAGTCTGGAGGCAGAATTCCTTCCTCTTATGGGGACCTCAGTCTTTTCTGATTGGAGGTCCACCCACAATATGAATGGTAATTAGCTTCACTCAAATTCTACCCTTCATGGCACCATCTATTTGACCAAACAACTGAGTATTGTAGTCTAGCCAAGTTGACACATCCAACTAATCATCCACATTAGTTTTTAGGGACTATTGGCCACAGTGATAGAATTATCGTATCCATGTAATGGTTGAAATTTATCATATTGCTCAGATCACATATTTTGGGTTTAGTTCTGGGTAACACAATTTATGAAACTCATTTCTACTGATGCAAGTCAAGAGATGACTTGAGATTCACTACCAGTGTGAACATCTAGATAGATATGCTATTTAAAAGATAGTTGGTGGAACCATCATCCTTAGAAAGGATATGGCTCAGAAAAGCTCTATTAAGTCAGATTTTTTGGTAGGAAATAACTCCTGTTAAGAAAAAGAAATAGGTTGATTTATGTTACAGAAGGGGCTAGGAGTAGACTTGATTTAAAAACTCAAATATATCCAGATCTTAAACTCTATCATTTGATTTTTTTCTTCCCTTTTTTAGCTTTGATTTATTTGGCTTCATTTTCTAGAAGAAACCTCTTCATGAAATGGTGTGTCAAACTCTGAGCTTACATAACCCTAAAACTAACAGCCCATAGCATGGAAAGAAAGTTCCTTTCTTAAGGCTTCAATTTAAACAATTGGAATTGTCACATTGGAACAACCTTTCACTATGATCAAGTGGAATTTATCTCTGGCATATAAGAATCATTCCACATATGCAAATCACGAAATGTGAAACACTGCATTAACAGAATGAAGGGCAAAAACCATATTATCATCTCAATAGATGAAGAAAAAACATGACAAAATTCAAAATCCTTTCATGATAACAATTCTCATAAAATTAGGAACAGAAGGAATGTATCTCAGCACAATAAAGGCTATATATGACAAACCCACAACTAACATTATATTCAGTTGTGAAAACATCAAAGCTTTTCCTCTAAGATCAGGAACAAGACAAAGATGCCCACTCTCACAACTTCTATTCATTCATTACTGGAAATCCTACCTAGAGCAATTAGGCAAGCAAAAAGATGATTTATGGAAAACTTCATTGGAAAAGAGGTAGCCAAATTGTATCTGCTGGTAGATGATATAATTTTTGTATGAGAAATCCTAAAGACTTCAACCAAAAAGCAAACCTAATAAACAAATTCAGTAAAATTGCAGGCTACAAAGTCAACATATAAATAATTCTTTGTAATAATTACATATACTAACAATTAATTATTTGAAAAAGAAATTTAGAAAAAAATTCCAGTTACAAAGTCATAAAATTATCTCAGAAATAAATGTAACCAAGGATTTGAAAGTTCTATATATAACACTGAAACTATTAAACTTATAAAATAGGGATGGAAGAAATTGAAGAAGACACAAATAAATGGAAAGATATCCTGTGTCAGTGGGTTAGAAGAATTAATATTGTTAAAATGTCCGTGCTACAAAAAACAACCTACAGATTCAATACAATCTCTATCAAAATTCCAATGACATTTTTGACAGAGATAGAAAAAATAATTATTAAATTTGTATGGAGCTTCAAGAAACCCTGAATAGCCAATGCAGTCTTGAGCAAGGGAAACAGAGCTAGACACCATAATATCGCATCTCAAAATACACCAGAAGGGAGTAGTAATAAAAACAGCATGGTACAGGCATAAAAACAGACATATGGACCAATGTAACAGAATACAGTGCTTAGAAATAGGCCAGTGCCGCGGCTCGATGGGCTAATCCTCCGCCTTGTGGCACCGGCACACCGGGTTCTAGTCCCGGTAGGGGCACCGGATTCCGTCCCGGTTGCCCCTCTTCCAGGCCAGCTCTCTGCTGTGGCCCGGGAGTGCAGTGGAGGATGGCCCAAGTGCTTGGGCCCTGCACCCCATGGGAGACCAGGGTAAGCACCCGGCTCCTGCCTTCGGATTAGCGCAGTGCGCTGGTGGCAGCACGCTGGCCATGGTGGCCATTGGAGGGCGAACCAGCAGCAAAGGGAGGACCTTTCTCTCTGTCTCTCTCTCACTGTCCACCCTTCCTGTCAAAAAATAAATAAAAAATAAAAAAAGAAATAAATCTACACATCTACAATGAACTGACTTTCAACAAAAGTACTCAGAATACACAATGAGGGAAGGGTCACTCTCTTCAATTAATGGTCTTGGAAAACTGGAAGAATAAAATTGAATCTCATATACAAAAATTGACTAAAATGGATTAAGGACTTAAATGTAAGGTCTTAAAATGTGAAACCACTAGAAGAAAACCTAGGGGAGATGTTTCAGGATATTGATTTTACCAAAGATGCTTTGGATATGACCCTGGAATATATAGGCAACTAAAGCAAAAATAGACAAATGGGATTGTACCAAACAGAAAAGCTCTGAACAGCAAAAGTAACAATCAGCAGAGAGAAGAGACAGCATATAGAATGGGAGAAAATGTCTACAAAGTATACATTTGATGAGGCCATTATTCAAAATATGTAAGAAATTAAAAATCCCCTCAAGCAAGAATTCAAAACCAGCTTTTTGCTATTGTACCTGGGAAACAGCAGATGATGCCTCAAGTACGTGGGCTCTTGCCACCCATATGAGAGACCAGGATGGAGCTCTTGGGTCCTGACTTTGGTCTGACCCAGCCCTGGTTGTTGTGGCCATTTGGGGAGTGATCCAGCTGACAGAAGATCTCTTTCTCCCTTTTTCTCTGTCATTCTTCTTTTCAATCAATCATCAATCATTTTTTAAAGGACAAAAAAGTACATATGGCCAACAAGTATAAAATGCTTAAAATCACTAATCATCAGAAATATGTGAAAGCAAAAATGAGATATTACCTCATACCTGTTTTAATGGGTTTTTATAAAAATGATAAAAGATAATACTGGTAAGGATGAAAGGGGAACACTTCTATGCTGTTGGTGGGAATATAAATTAGTACTACCATTATGTAAAACAGAAAAGGGGTTCTTCAAAAATTTAAACTACAGTTACCATATAATTACTCAATACCTTCTGAATATGTATACAGAAGACACGAAATCAGTTTGCTGAAGAGATATGTGTACTGCCATGTTCATTGCAACATTATTCACAATAGCTAGCATATGGAATCAAGATAAATGGATACAGAGAATGTGTTGGGGCCGATGCTGTGGTGTAGTAGGCTAAGGCCCTGTGGTGCTAGAATCCTATGTAGGCACTGGTACTTGTCCTGGCTGCTCCTCTTCCAATCTAGCTCTCTGCTATGGCCTGAGAAAGCAGTGGAAGATGGTCTAACTGCTTGGGTCCCTGTACCTGCATGGGAGACCCAGAGGAAGTTCCTGGCTCTTGGCTTTGAATTGGCCCAACTCCGGCCATTATGGCTATTTGGTGACTGAATCAGTGGATGGAAGACATTTGCCTCTGTCTCTTCATCTCTGTCTGCAACTTTACCTCTCAAGTAAATAAATAAAATCTTTAAAAAGAAAAAGGAAAATGTGTTAAATATATATGTAGTGGAATGCTATTTAGTCTTAAAAAAGGGAGTTTTGACATATGCAGCAACATGGATGAACCTAGCAAATGTTATTGTTATTAAAATATGCCAGGCACAAAAAGACAAATACCACAATTACATGTGAACTCTAAAAACATTGAACTTAGGAGCAGAGGGTAGACTTGTGGGGAATTGGGAGATGTTGTTCAGAATGAAGAAAGGACAAGTTCTATAGATCGATTGTATAGTGTGGTTCTATATATCACGATAATATTTTGCATATTTGAAGATTGCTAGGATAGTAGATTAAAAATTTCTAATTATTTGTTTGTTTAGAGAGTATTTCTATCTGCTAGTTCACTCCCCAAATTCCTAGGCCTTCTGATATAGGATGTGGGTGTTTCAACCAGTATCTCTGCTGCTAGGCTAGACGCCTGTCCCATAGGAGAATATCTTTTCTTAAAAAATATGCTTAGCTTAAAATAAAAATAGCTATGCTAGATGATAGATATGTTAATTAGCTTGATTTATTATTGCACAATGCATACATATATCAGAACATTATGTTGCGCTATAATAAATACATATAGCCATAAATATTTTACCTGGAAATATAACTTTCTATATTCTTTCAGTTAAAAAGTAAAATTATATCTCACTGATTAAGCATTTGTTAAATGTCCAGTTAGAAATATTGGGACAGGAAATTTGTTTTTCTTGACAGTTCTATGCCATATGCTCATTCTAGCTGTGTGAGTGAAGACGTGTGGTACTAAAGGAAAATTAGATACTGCCAGAAGGGAGATGGATGGGTTCTGCCTAACCAAAAAAATGGTGATTTGTGAAGAATTTGCTAACTACTTTATAAATAATTGTAGGGTTATAATGCATGAGAAGAATTCTGATTTTCTATGTTCCCTTCAAAAAGAAGAACTGGCATCAAGGACTAGAAATTAAGAGAAATCAGATTTTGTTTCTACATAAGCAATGGTACTCTCATAGAGTACCAGTATGATAGGTTGTTTAAGGTAACTAGTGCCCTGCCCCTAGAAGAGTTAAAGTAGAAACTTCACAGATACTGTAAAGGTTAACCTCATTTTGCACTGAATTTTATTTGTATTGAAAGAGTTATTCCTTGCCTAGAGCCTAGGGAGATTATTGACGCCATAAACAAGAGTGTCAAATTGTTAAGTCAGCAACAGGAGTCACTGTGTACTTACTTCTCATGTGGGATCTGTCCTTAATGTGTTGTCCAATGTGAAGTAATGCTATAACTAGTACTGAAACAGTATTTTACACTTTGTGTTTCTGTGTGGGTGCAAACTGATGAAATCTTTACTTAATATATACTAAATCGATCTTCTGTATATAAAGATAATTGAAAATGAATCTTGATGTGAATGGAATGGGAGAGGGAGCGGGAGATTGGAGGGGTGTGAGTGGGAGGGAAGTTATGGGGGGGGAGCCATTGTAACCCATAAACTGTACTTTGGAAATTTATATTTACTAAGTAAAAAATAAATAAATAAAAAGGAAAGAGTTATTCCTGTTTGTAAGAGTTGTCTAGATGCACTAGACTATCCCTTCTGTTTCTTTAATTTCTTCATTGTGTTCTCTTTCCATGTACCAGGGCATCCTCAGAGATTTGTGACTTAGATCCCCTATGAAGAAAATTGAATCCAACTCCTTGGTAAGGACATTATTTAATGCCAATTGCTTTTAAACTGTTATTTCTGTGCTTGCTGAATCAGCTCTATATTTCCAGTTCTTATTAATACTGTAGCATTACTCACTGCCTAAGTAGCTTAATATGTAGCATGGAGAATTTAATGCTCATTAGAGAAAAAGGAGTGGAAAGATATATGGGGGAAGATCACTTTATCCCTAAGTACAGGTCACTTCCACAAATGGATAGAATATTCAATTTCCTCTTTGTATTTCAGCTCTAGTAGCAAGCACTGAGAAAGCATAGACTACAAAGAAGAAATAACACTAAAGGGAAGCCCTCAAAGATAATTCCATCATCCATAACACTAGGCACTTCCTGGCATTATGGCTAATAAAACTCAGCTAAAACATGTTCTAAATATTTTTATGTGCAAAAAATAGAAAATTGTAATAAAATAATGGCTGTTATTTCAAACCATGACTATAAAATGCTCCTGGGACAGAAATGCCTAATTATGGAATAAAACAACTTTTGTATCCCTTAGGTGATGTTTTCAAACTCTTGCTCTCTCCAAAGTAGTCACTATAATTATTCCAATTCCTTAGAAGAAATGGAACATGTAAGGAAATAAAAAGAATAGTGTAGGACTGAGTCTTGGATTAGGACCAAATGGACTATTAAAATGTTAGTGAATTGTGTCAGCATTGTGGTCAGAGGAACACTTCTATCTAGAAGTAGCTAATATTTTATTTGAGTCACAGTATTCATATATTTCCTTTTCAGTGAGGTGAGTGAGGAATTATATATTCTTGGAGGATTTAGATGACCTTTGGCAGAAGTCTATTCCCAATACAGTTTAGATGAGTGTTCTGCAATGGAGTTACAAAGTCTCTGTACATTTAGAAATGCCAAGTATAAAAAAGAAAAGGATCTAATGGACAAGAAATGAAGGAAAAATTCATGGTTTTCTCTAGGTTTCTTCATGAAGTATTTTAAAATAATATATTATGAGATGGGGGACATAGTCTAAAATTACAAAAATCACTACTGAGATAAACTTTTTATAATTTGCTCCCAAGAATTTATTCCTACTGAATTTTTTAAAGACATTTACTTATAATTTGCTGAAAAATATTGTAATATTCTTTCTACTTTAAACACAAGCAGTACAATCCTACATTTGAAAAGCAAGTTTGATACTTTAAGCTAAGATGCTGTGCTTGCTATGTGGATTTCCTTCAGTAGACTTTAGATGTGTCACTTACATCTTCTTGATTTGTTCTCAGAATAGTAGTAAAATAGAGGATATGTGTCACTGAAGGTCTGGGAAGGAAACTGGGCCATATGAATAGATTTTAGCCAAGGCACATTTTACAGCAGTGTGTTTAGATTGTAGAGAAACAAAAGATTATGATCCACATGAATTGAGACAAGAATGTTCTATAGCCCTCAAAGAGAGAAAACTATCTGGGCAGGGATGCTTGACTGGAGCTGCAGTCCTCTCTCTAGGGACAGAGCCAGCCTGGGGTGATAATGCAGGGAGATGGCTGATAAACTGAAGGCTGACCTCCTTCTTTTCCTTTTTCTGACTTTTTGTCTGCTCTGGTAGATTCTGCTTCTTGGAAAAACCAACTGATGCCAGATTTAGGTAGCTTGTTTGTGTGGTAGCCTACATATGCCCATACACAAGGGGCAGGGATGTGATTGGGGTGAGCAGAGACACAGCACAGTGAGTGGCAGCATCCACTTTCTAAAGCAAAAAATGGGGTAATAGGCTGCTCCCATATTCGCTAGATTTGTTAGCGATGGGACAGTTTCATTGTCCTGTCATGGAAGAGAACACCCATTCAGGATTTGGGTCAAGGAAGGTTGCCCAAGGGTTTACCCATTCATGGCTTACATATCCTCTGCATGGCTCAGTCTTGAGTTTCCGAGATTTCGTATTTCTGCTTCTCATTTTTTGCAACATGAAAGGAACTTGTCTGCATTTAGAAATAGCATATATTGGGAAGTTTTGAAAGATACCTGGTTTGGGTCAGCCATCAAAACTGGGCCAACTAGTTTTCATTCTTTCTTTGTTTTTAGATTTATTCATTTTTATTCAAAAGTCAGAGTTACACAGAGAGAGAATGAGAAGCAGAGAGAGAGAGAGAGAGAGAGAGAGAGAGAGGTCTTCCATCTGCTGGTTCACTCCCCAACTGGCCGCAAGGGCTGGAGGTCCGCTGATCCGAAGCCAGGAGCCACGAACTTCCTCTGGATCTCCGATGTGGGTGCAGGGGCCCAAGTACCTGGGCCTTCTTCTACTGCTTTCCCAGGCCTTAGCAGAGAGCTGCATCAGAAGTGGAGCAGCTGGGTTCAGAACCTGTGCCCATATGGGATGCGGCACTGCAGGTGGCAGTTTTATCCACTATGCCACAGTGTCAGCCCCATGGGCCAATTAGTTTTCAAAGAACTGTGTGTGTAAGGAAACATTAGAAGACACAAAGACCTCTGATGAGTAACTCAGAACATGAGTGACTTTAAAGGTTACATAAGGGAAACTTTTTCCCATCTGTTTTCCTCCCTCAGTGACTTCATGAAAAGAAAATGTTTTAGAGAGGTCAACATAAGATCAATCATTTAGTTGCTTTCCTTCTCTCTCTGTTAGGTACTTCATTTCTTCCATTAGCATGATTTTCTCTACTTCCTAACTTATGGGTTTACTCAGAAAGGCTAGGTAATATCAATAATCATTTTATGATTATTATCTGATTACATTATCATAGAAATTTAATATATCCATCATGATCACTTTATAAGTAGCATAAAACCAATTAAAATATCGCCTTTTAAAATTTTTATTGATATAAAGAGAACAGATTTCATGTATTTCAGAAGTACAATTCTAAGAAGATAACCATACTTCCTTCTGACTATCCCTCTTTCTATTCCCCTTCCTTCCTTCCTTCCTTCCTTCCTTCCTTCCTTCCTTCCTTCCTTCCTTCCTTCCTTCCTCTCTCTCTTCCTTTCTTTCTTTCTTTCTCTTTTTCTTTAACTTTTGCAAAAACATACTTTTAATCCACTCTATAACCACAGGCTTAATGCACCACTAACCATAATTAAAATATCTTCTTAATCATAAAACTATATCTACTTTTTTTCCTTCCAACTTTTGTTCCTTTTCTCTCATTTACTTTAAATTTCAGAACTGAGGGCAACAAAACTGTCCCATGGCCAATTCTGAAGTTTTCTTTCAATTCTAGTGACTATGAGAGCATCTTATTATTCCATTTCTGCTTTAGGAAGTGGATGCTGCTGGGAGACCAGGAGAGGCACCTGGCTCCTGGCTTTGGATCAGCGCGGTGCGCCGGCTGCAGTATGCTAGCTGCAGTGGCCATTGAGGGGTGAACCAGTGGTAAAGGAAGACCTTTCTCTCTGTCTCTCTCTCTCACTGTCCACTCTGCCTGTCAAAAAAAAAAAAAAGTAAAAAAGAAAGTGGATGCTGCCATTCACCCTGCTGTGTCCCTGCTCACTCCAGCCACATCCCTGTTCCATGTGTATTGGCCCATGTAGATGTTCTTGACTCCTGCCATGGTTTCAAAGTTTTTGCAATTTATTCTTGAATCAAAGAACTACATCTTTATTAGAATAAATACAGTTGTAACTGTAAAAGTGTTCAGAATTTTGAATGGGGTGGCCCCAGCGGTCATTACTAACCAAAGGAAAAGTTGCTCTGTTAGCACAGGTACTGGCTATACATGGGAAGGTCTTTGTGAGAGAGTCATCCTTCAAAACCTGAAGTTTATTTTCCATTGAACAACGTAAAAGGGCACAGTCAGGACTATAGGTTGAGTGTAAACATTGGGAATGGTGCATTGTCTGATATAAGGGAATGATACAGAAATACAGCTCTGAGTCTCAAATACTTTCCCGGAAAATAAAACAGAATTTGGCCTATCAGATTGGAAGTCCAGTTGGGCTATGATCCTTATTCAAGTTTTGCAGCTGTTCCGAGATTCGGAGTTCACAGAAGTTAGTCCAAGGTTACTTTTCAGCTTATGAGCCATGTAGCTATTCCCTTTCTCATTTTGTCATGTCTAAGAGGTCACAAGATCCAGAAAAACCTAATTGGTGGTTTGCCTTAGCCAGATGGAGACTAACTCCCAAGGAAAATTGAGACCCATCTTTCTCTTCATTAGTTTATTTCTTTTTTTCAATGTTATTTAAGGAATACAAACTTCTTGCATTTCATATATACAAATTGAGGAACATAGTGATTCTTCCCACCCTACCTTCCCTCCTGCCCATACTCCTACCCTTATTCCTCCACCCTTATTCCCATTCTTATTTTTTTTGCAAAAATCTATTTTTAGTTAACTTTATACTCATAAGCTTGTTAAGAGCTGTAGAGAGAAAAGATTTATTGATAGAGCATAACTGATCTTAGAAAAACTATCAGCACAATAAAAATCAAATTGTAGAAGAGAAGTCAATTCCTTTCACCACATTAGTGTCCTTTCTTGGCCAAGTAAGTCTCTAGGAAAGTGGCATCAGTGTGGTGGAGAATTTGTCTTCTTAATCAGAAGAGTTATTTCAGAATCCCTTTCTGTGTGAGGTGGTTGATTCCAAGAGAATTCTTTCAGTTCAGTTTCCTTTAAAAAGAAAAATAGATTTGGGGAGAAAATGGAAACACTGAGGAAACTGTAACTTACACTTTTTTTTAATTTCATATCTGAAGGAAGAGCTCTATTTCTCAATAAGCTTAATTTTTTCAAATTTTTAAAAATTAAAGCCTCCTGGAATGAAGAGGGTAGGAGTAGGAATAAAAAGATGAGAGGGAAGAAAGAGCTATGTCCCAAGAGGATTGGCTGCATCTTGTGGTTGAAGTAAATCAAAATTAAATCCAGGGCCTGTATGTGTGGGTACCTGAGTCACCTTGACAGGGAAAAATGTTGAGGGCAACTTGTTTCTGGAGGGTGGTGGTAGGATGGGTAAAGGCTATAAAGTAGAATCTTGGTATTTGTAGGTAAAACTTTTGTGACATTGGGTGTTCACCAATGACATTACACCATTTCTTGATGTATTAATTTATAATAGAGAATAATAACTCCCTCACTGAGTTGTGAGGATCAAAAGAGACATCATTCATGAAATGCTTAGAGATAATGATTATAGTCATCATCATAATAAGCTGTTAAGCAAAGATGGAGAAATTATTTGGGCCAAATTTTGCTGTCAGATTTTTAGAAACCACAAGTACTTCAGTTCTCCAGTGGCTAGCAGGGAGTGCTGAGTGAGGTACGGATGCTGTATGAAGTAAGCAGTAATCCTACCTTATCTGGCAGATGAGATTGAAATAAAAAGTGAAATGAAGCAGCTTGCTGGAGGTTCCATTGGAACATAGGTCAGAACAGCTCAGGTAGTCAGATTCCAGAATGTAACCCCAATCTCTCTCTTCTAGAGACTCCTGGGCAAAATTCAGACTGACAGTTGTACAAGACTGGAGTGTAGTAGTGAATTTTCTGTTATTGAGTGATCCTAACTATTTCTGCATCAGTGTCTCAGTGAAACTCATAAATTTGAGAATGCTCAAAGAATACTAGGGAAAGTCAGTGGGTCTATGAACATAAAAGAAAGGCTTTAACAATTGTTATATAAGTTTATAAAGACAGTGGTCAGTTATTTAAAATACCTACGCACATATGGCTCACTAGTACAATCATAATTTCAAGTCTTTTGAGCTCTTTAGTGTGAATTTATTTGACAGCTTTTTAGGCACCTATCGTAAATCAAATACTATGAGGCTTTCGATACGGAAGGAGAAAATCATCACTTCTCTTACTAAGCATATCATATAGTGGAAAAATAGGATGACTGAAATGCAAGTACAATACACCAGTATAATCAACAGTTGGAGAGGTAAGCGGTGTTCAATAACTGTGGCAGGAGGGTTGAATTTAATTATACAATGTGCCGGGGGTGAATATCAGATGAACCTGGAAAAGTGAGCAGCAGTCAGGTTGTGAAGGCCATCTGGGAAACCATGAGAGGTTTCATGTCTCTCTTGAGAGCAGTGGAAGCTGTTGATGTGATTTAACAGCAAAGGGCTGTGGTCTAGCAGCAGCTTGCAATAAAGAAGTCCCATACTCACAATGGTTTGACTTAGGAATTTACAAGTCTATGGTGGTGTAGAAGTATACCTGTACAACTTTATTGTTTTTCACTTGCACTATAACATAAATTACATGAAATATTTAATACTTTATTATTAATTGGCTTTGTGTGTAGTAATTTTTCTCAACTGTAAGCTACTGTAAGTATTCTGAGTATGTTTACAGTAGACTAGGCTAGGCTAGTCTAGGATGTTACTAGGTCAGGTGTAATAAATGCGTTTTCAACTTGAGATATTTTCAACTTATGATGAGTTTATCAGGATGTAATACCATTATTAATTGAGGAACATATCTATATGTGAAAAATAGCAATGTGCTGGCATAGTGCTATTCCTGAGGAGACTTTGGGGAGTACATTATTATTTCCATCAACGTTTTTTCAATATAAGGTAAACAAATTTCATGTATTTCATATATACAGATTTAGGAACATAGTGACACTTTCCACTCTATCTTTATCCCCACCCTCCCTCCTCCTTCCTTTCTTATTTTTCTTTTAATTTTTATAATATTTTCAGTTTACTTTTTAATCATAATATTAACTCTCCACTAAGTAAAGAATTCAATGAAACAAACACTTTTCTCAGCAGTAGAGACAAGGGCTCTAAACAATAATCAAATTTCAAAATGTCAATACATTCTATGTTTTGGTACTCTGTTAGTTACCACAAATCAGGGAAAACATGTGGTAATTGTCTTTTTGGGACTGGCCTATTTCATTAAGTATAATGATTTTTACTTGTATCCATTTTGTTGCAAATGACAGGATTTCATTTTTTTTTATGGCTGAGTAGTATTCAATAGTAGTATTCAATAGTGTGTGCGTATACACACACACACACACACACACCACATTTTCTTTATCCGGTCATTGGTTAAAGAATGATTCCATATCTTAGCTATTGTGTATTGAGCTACAATAAACATGGGGGTACATGTAACTCTTTTCAGATGCTGATTTCATTTCCTTTGGGTAAATTCCCAGGAGTGGGATGGCTGGATCATATAGTAGGTCTGTATTCAACTTTCTGAGGAATCTCCATACTTTCTTCCATAATGGCTGTGTTAGTTTATATTCCTACCAACAGTGTATTAGGGTGCCTTTCCCCCCACATCCTCACCAGGATTTATTATTATTCTATTTCTGTATGAGAGCCATTCTTACCGGGGTGAGGTGAAATCTCACTGTGATTCTGATATACATCTCCCTGATGGCTACTAATCCTGAGCATTTTTTTCATGTGTCTGCTGGCCATTTGAGTTTCCTCTTTTGTAAAATGCCTATTCAAGTCCTTTGCCCACTTCTTAACTGGAGTGTTTGTTTTGTTGTGTTGAGTTTCTTGAGCTCTTTATACATTCCAGATATTAATCCTTTATAAGTTGCATAGTTTGCAAATATTTTCTCCCATTCTGTTGGTTGCCTCTTCACTTTGTTGTGTTTCCTTTGCACTGCCAAAGCTTCTTGGCTTGATATAAGAGCGTTTATCTGTTTTATACTATTATTGTCTGTGCTTCTGGGGTCTTTAATAAGAAGTCTTTGCTGGGGCCAGTGCTATGGTACAGCGGGTTAAAGCCCTGGCCTTAAGTGCCAGCATCCCATGTAGACGCTTGTTCTAGTCCCGGCTGCTCCTCTTCCGACCCAGCTCTATGCTATGGCCCGGGAAAGCAGTAAAAGATGGCCTAAGTCCTTGGGCCCCTGCACCTACGTGAGAGACCCAAAAGAAGCTTCTGACTCCTCACTTCAGGTCAGTGCAGCTCTGGCTGGTGTGGCTATCTGGGGAGTGAACCAGCAGATGGAAGTCCTCTCTCTCTGTATCTACCTCTCTCTGTAACTCTGCCTTTCAAATAAATAAACAAATCTTAAAAAAAAGAGAAGTATTTGCTTATGCCAATGTCTTGCAGAGTTTCCCTAATGTTTTCTTCTGGTAATTTGATGATATCAGGTCATAGATTTAAATCCTTTATCCATTTTGAGTTGATTTTTCTATAAGATAAGGGAGCGGTCTTTTTTCATACTTATGCGTGTGGAGATCCAATTTTTCCAGCAGGTTTTATTAATGATTCAATACCTGTCTTATATTTTTTTTAAAAAAGATTTATTTATTTATTTGAAAGGCAGAGTTGCACAGAGAAGGAGAGGCAGACACACACACACACACACACACACACACACACACATACCACACACAGAGAAACAGAGAGAGAGAGAGAGAGAGAGAGAGAGAGGGAGAGATCGAGAGAGAGAGAGAGGTTTTCCATCCACTGATTCACTCCCTAATTGGTCACAATGGCCACAGCTGCACTGATCTGAAGCCAGGAGCCAGGAGATTCTTCCAGGTCTCCCACATGGGTGCAGGGGCCCAAGGACTTGGACCATCCTCCACTGCTTTCCCAGGCCATAGCAGAGAGCTGGATCAGAAGAGGAGCAATAGGGATTAGAACTGGCGCTCATATGGGATGCTGGCGCTTCAGGTCAGGGCTTCAACCTGATGTGCCACGGTGCTGGCTCCTTATTTTTTAAGATTTTTTATTTATTTACTTGAAAGGTAGAGTTATAGAGACCAGTGACAGAGAGAGAGAGAGAGAGAGAGAGAGAGAGAGGTCTTCCCTCTGCTGGTTCACTCCCCAAATGGCTGCAGTGGCTGGTGCTGCACTAAACAGAAGCGAGGATCTAGGAGCTTCTTCCAGGTCTCCTGGTGGTGCTGCAGGCCGGGGCTTTAACCTGCTGCACCACAGCGCTGCCCCCTCACCCCCCCCCCCCTTTTTTTTTATTTGAGAGGTAAAGCCACAGACACAGAGAGGAAGAGACAATGAGAAAATTCTTCTTTTCTTTGGTTCACTCCCCAAATGGCTGCAATGGCCAGCTGGAGCTGGGCCAATCCAAGGCCCAGAGCCAGAATCTTCTTCTGGGTTTCCCACGTGGATGCAGGGGCTCAAGCACTTGGACCATCTCCCACTGCTTTCTCAGGCCATTAGCAAAGAGCTCGATTGGAAGAGTGGCAGCCGGAAAATGAACCGGCACCCAGATGTGATACTGGTGCCAAACGCGGAGGCTTAACCTACTACGCCATAGCGTTCATCTTTAGAGAGTCTTAAGTTAATTTCCAGCCTCATTCCATTGTAGTCAAGAAAGATGCATGGTATGATTTCAATTTCTGTGAAGCTTACACTGGCCACGAAGAGCACAAATGAAAAGCTTATGCAAATTATGAAGGAGAGAGAAACCCGAACCTTACATTTGATCATGCAGTACCTGTTTTTTGATTAGAACCAATGTGATTTCATTCTGGTGCAAGCTTAAGATCAAGAGTGGCCCATCAGATTCTTTCACTGGTCATTTGTCTGATGAGGCAGTTGAAGTTGATTTCTAGTCTTGACTATGCTCTATGATGTTAAGACAAATCAGTCAAATATTGCTGGCCTTGCTTTTTCTTATCTGTACTCATAAAATATTAAAGCTTATGATCATGTAGGTTTCCACTAAGCTCTAGTATTTACCTTGCATAGTTTGAAATTTCAAACTTTCTAGTCTGGTGTGAAGGGTACAATTTTTACAATGCTCTCTATTTTTTGATTATGTTTCCTTTTCCTCTTCTGGGTGGTTTTAAGGGTGGTTCTTGTTGCAAAAAGAGAATAGGATACTCAAACTGAAGGGAAATTCAGAGACTGTTTCATCCACCCCACATTTGACCAGCGAGAACACTGAGGCTGCCGAATTATACCATGTTCAAATTTCAGAAACTGGTCAGCAGCAGAGTCAAGTCCAGCGCCATGGGAGTTCCTGATACCAACAACAAGTTCTTTCTGCTGTGTTGGGGATTGTGTTCCTCACCTCTGCCAGGTGATGTGGGGTGGCATACCTGGTGATAAATGGAGAAAGATGTCAGGAACTCTGGGGATTTCAGATAATCTTAAGTAGAAGTAATTCTATCATTGCCAAGTTGGGCTGCTGTTCATTTTTCTGGCTTCATATTGCTTTAAAAATTTTTTTCTTGGCTCCCTTTCTCTACCTGAATGTTTCTTTCTTCTGTAGCAATGTTTTCTAGTTTCTCTAAAAGAAAAATTCCTTTTCTTTCCCCCATTCCCCAATTTCAATTATTTACACTAGCAACAAAATGATCTTTCTCTTAGTTAAGGAAGCTGGCAGCCTCCAATCTGCAGCCATTAGATAGCCAGCTAATTAAGGGGAAAGCAGGTGTGGATGGTCTATTCAGCCTGTAAGTAAGTGCCAAAAATTAAAGTTATTGGTTTGTGAGTGCTAGCAGGTGGAAGCATTGCTTTCTACCTTTAATACAGCAGGGGAGAAAAAGGGGGTTAGAAGGCCTAAGGGTAGGGAGGAAAAAAATTACTTTTCATACTAAAAGCTCTTCAAAGAGAAAGTGTGTATTTCTAAATCATTGTCTTGTTTGGGATTAATCCTAAAGACATATAATTGCCTGCCCTAAGAGTGTAATATTTTCAGAGCAGGGCTCTGTGCACTGGACGGCCTGGGCAGAAATAATTCATGGTCTCAAGCTGATACTTAACAGCAAAACTCACGACTGACTGCAGACGTAAGTGCCTGTGTTCTTTTGTGATTTCTCGTTTTCATTTCTTACATATGCTCAAATTCTCAGAGTTCTCTATCTGAAAACAACTCACTTAAATGCTAAGAAAAAATGATCTATTGTTTCTCTACTTAATGCATTACTTAATGAAGCGACTTGGAAATAAAATTTATACGAGGAAATGAGTTCCTGGGAGCATCCTTCTCCCTATGTCATTTCTTTTTCTATTCCAGATTTTCCTCTCTCTCCCTTGGGTTTAATAATTTATTTTAGCATTTTTTTTGACTGGAGGACATTTTTCAGTCAGATGTTGAGGCAGAAGATCACAAAAGCATCATACATTATGTATTCAAAATACATTAATATAAGGCTGAAATGCTAACCCATACAATATAATAATTATAGTTGTATCTGCATTGAAATTATACACATGACTTTGTAATCATGCTCATTAATTTAGATCCAAATGAAGCAAAATTATTCTGCATGGCTGCTGAGTTAATTTATGTGATATAAGTAAAGAAAAGTTAAATAAAGTGTGATGGAAAAATGAGATTGCTACCGGGCAATTAGATCCTGCGGAAGAGGCTCACTCATCTCCTGAGGCTTCCTGGCCATACTTTTCTGAAAAAATTATTCATGTTATGGCAAAAATTTGTCCTTATTAAGACGGTCTCTTAGAATGTCTTAATTGAACTTCTAAAATATCTCCACTGCTGAATTTTTGTGGGGAGCAATAATTCAGCAATGTGATAGATTATTTTGCTTGGAATTATTCAAGCATCCAGGTAAAAGAATGCAACAATTTCTCTTTTGCCATGAGTCTAAGTTTCTGGCAGAATGGGAAAAATTCTGTATTATAGTCAGTGGTATTTTTAGGGGCTTATACATCTTACAAGTATAGTACATGTTGTACTTCATTTCAATTATAGAAAGGGGTGGGCTTTTTTCTTTAAATTAAGAAGGTAAAACATGTTACCTTGATTTTCTAGTTGTGTCACATGTATGTATTATATGTCTTAGGTCATAGTCCACTGCTTTCTACCTTTCTCCAGTCCATTTCACGGTATTTGAGACTGGCTATTATTTTCAATTTTGTGATCAGTAGGATTGTAGTGTATATTACTAGACAGAGGGGTGATATATATATATGTGTGTGTGTGTGTGTGTGTGTGTGTATGTATATATATGTCTATGTATGTCTAGTAACATACATCATATATAATATATATATATATATATATATAGGACTGATTTTGATTCTAAATGCCATTTGAAGACAGGTAGCCAGAAAACCTCTGTTCCTCATTTAAACTTTCATTGCTGTGAGAAAAATAGATTCAACTCAATTAGAAAAACTCACCGAACTGCATCTTGGGGATGTGAAGATAAATAAGACATGGCCTCAAACTTCCTGGCTGCTTGAATGTAGCAGACTAAAAGATAATTTAAAAGAAGACATGCTAAAAAGCTGAAAAACTAACAGACGTATGCAGAAGATTCCAAGTACAGAGGAGAAATTTGGAGAGAAATGGTTCAAATCTAAGAGGGGTTGAGGTGAGGACAAACTCTATGAATAAAGTGACCTTAGATATTGATCTTAAAGGAAGGCAAGGGCTCTGAAAGGCAGAGGGGACAAAGAGAGGGGATGGAGGGGTAGTAATGAGACAAGGTCAGGCAAGGGGCAGGAGTGTGATATACCACAGGCAATCATGAGGGGAGACTGGGAATCTAGAGAAGTATAATAGGATAACATTGCAGGGACTTAAAAAATTCATTTTATTAAAAAAGCAAAATGATAGGAAGACAGAGAAAGTGAACTTCCATCTTCTGGTTCACTCCCCAAGTGGCTACAATTGCTGGAGCTGGGCCAGACCAAAGCCAGGAGCCTTGAACTCTATCCAGGTATACCATATGTGTGGTGGGGATCCAATTACTTGAAGCATCTTCCGCTGTTTTATCAGGTGTGTTAGCATTGAGCTGGATTGTATGTGCAGCAGCTGAGACTTGAGCCAGTATTCTGATATGGGATACTGGCATCACAAGTGGCAGCCTTAACCTGCTGCACTGCAATGCTGGTCTCAATATTGTGGGGGATTTTTTTTTGACAGGCAGAGTGGACAGTGAGAGAGAGAGACAGAGAGACAGAGAGAAAAGTTTTCCTTTACTGTTGGTTCACCTTCCAGTGGCTGCTGTGGCTGGTGTGCTGCGGCTGGTGCACCGCGCTGATCCGAAGCCAGGAGCCAGGTGCTTCCTCCTGGTCTGTGGGTGCAGGACCCAAAGACCTGGGCCATCCTCCACTGCACTCCCGTGCCACAGCATAGAGCTGGACTGGAAGAGGGGCAACTGGGACAGAATCCGGCGCCCCGACTGTGACTAGAACCCGGTGTGCTGGCGCCACAGGCTGAGGATTAGCCTACTGAGCCACGGCGCCAGCAGTGGGGGATTTTGAAGGCTTGCTTGAGGCATTTTTATTTGACTCAGAAGCTAGGAGGGGACATTGAACATGTGTGAGCAGGTAGATGTGGTCAGTGTTGCAAAGGGTAGTTGACATCAGGGATATGTTGGAGGCTGGGAGGTCCTGAGGAGACTATGGTAATTACTCAGGCAAATGTCAATTATCAGTTAAGCCGGAAAGATGTCTATAGGAATAAGAACAAGGAGACTAACGGGAATTTACTGACTCTACTAGTTGGATGTTGGGGGAGGGGAAAGGAGAAGGAAGAGAGAGATGGTAATGCTTTTAAAGGAAATCCAAAGGACTTGCTGATTTTGGTGGCATGCTAAATTAGATTTTACATGTATGCTTTCTAGGACACTTAGGAAAGGTGTCCAGAAGTTGGAAATATAGATTAGGGCTATTTAGAGAACTTGACTCTAGGGAAGCACTTTGTGAGGCCAAGCACATGATAGTAATATTTGAAACCATGAGAGTGAATGGCATTGCTCATAGAGAAAAAAATAGAGTAAGAGAAAAGCAAAATCTAATGACTTTTGAGGGCTATTTCTTTACTTAGGGCAAGGAGAAGAAGTGAGAGGAGGAATTAGAGATATGGACTACCGTGAGATGATGTCAGTTAGGTGTAATAAATGGGTCAAATAGGGTACGGACTGCCTGGAAGGAGGACAGAGCCATAGCTATTGAGTTTTGTCTTTTGAAGGTCATTTATCACTTTAATGTGGTTTTGGAGACAGAAAAGAGACTACACGAGATCCCCTAATGTATGGTGGTTTGTCCTGTGGTTTTCTGATGTGCATTCAATAAAAATCATACCTTGAATTTTGAGTGTGACCCCTTCTGGGCTAGGAATATGTGATTGAAACCTTCCTTGAGATACTGGGAAGTGGCAGCAAGTGTAGCTCCTGGTCAGTGTTGCGATCATGAGAGGAAACAACTAATTCCCTATGGTGTGTTGTGTTGCTGAGCTAGGACAGTCAATAGGTTAGCTGTACCAAATTCATTTCTGACTTATGGTATTTTCTTTTTTTTTGAAATTAATTAGTTAAAAAGGATTTATTGGGTCCAGCATTGTGGAGGGATAGAGAGGGTGAGGCAGAGAGAGAGAGAGAGAGAGAGAGAGAGAGAGAGAATCTTCCAGTCACTGGTTCACTCCCCAGAGGGCTGCAGTGGTGGAGCTGGGCTGATCTGAAGCCAGGAACCAGGAGCTTCCTCCAGGTCTCCCATGTGGGTGTAGGGGCCCAAGGACTTGGGCCTTCCTCAGCTGCTTTCCTAGGTGCACTAGCAGGGAGCTGGATGGGAAGTGGAGTAGACAGTGCTTGAACTGGTGCCCTTTGGGAATTGGTGTCACAGGTGGCCTATTTAGTTTTATGCCACAATGCTAACCCAGACTTATGGTATTTTCAAGTTATGGTGGGTTTATCAGGGTATAATCCCGTCATAAGTCAAGGAGTGTCTGACTAAACTGCTTGAGAGAAAAATGTAATAAGGAAGTAGAGTAGTAAGTGCTGGATGGTACTCTTTAAAGGTGAATAAAAAAAGCAATATCTAGAAAATATTTTGAAAATATTGGGTGTAGATCTTTAAACCTTTCTTAATAACTTTTCCAGTTCATTTTGATGTAACTCTTATTGCTTTCAGTATGAATCTCATTCCACAGTCAGTTCCCATCATTTTCTTCTATTTTGAGTGTAAGGACTAATTTCTCAGTGGGAAAACTTTCCTCTTGTACACTGACCATGAACATTTTCTTTCTTTGCAAGGACTTCATTTTCATATCTGCACACTGCCTTCTTGCCATATTTTGGTGGGATAAAATATTGGCTGCTACCATTGGCAAAGTTGAAGGTCATGATTCTGGAAGATGGAAACTTACATGCTTATGGGGTGCAGATAGGAGTGCCTTTACTGACACACAATGATAATGAGCAAGGAGCTAAGGACTAGATTTCAAGCTTCCTGGGGTCTTCCTGTTTTCTTCAGTCAATGGGGCCCCATGCCTCAATCTACTTTGTACCTCTTAAATCGATTTTCTTATAAGAACTAGTTACAGAAGCTACAAAATCTGACCAGTATTTTGGTCAGAGGAGTTAGGAGGGATAAAGAAAGAGAATAAGGACAATAGTTGAGTAGAACAAATGCACATTCCAAATTAATGTGACAAAGCTCCATTTCTATTGTCAGCATAAGGGAACAAAGCTCTGTTGCACCTTTTGCTTTTTTTTTTTTTCCATTTTCTTGATGATATTTGTCTTTAGTGTTGCTTTATTTAATATAAAAAGTATGTTGTCAGAGATCCAGATAAGGGTATTATTAAATCTTTGTTCTTAAGACTCCAAAGAGAAGTGGTAATAGTTTCTAGCACTTTTTTTTATTACTACTTTAACCCTTCAAATACATTTTATTACTCATCCCAGATTTGAGCCACATGACTTAGGCAATGATGACTTTGGCTTAAGGCATTTGAAAATAAGGCCCTCTTTTGCCTACCAAGGAAGAAACAAAGTTCCAAACATTCTCTAATTCATTATGGGATTGATTGGCAGGAAGTGCTGCCTCAGCAGAAATATTGTAGCTGTTACTGATTTGTATAGACATCAAAAGGAAATGAAGGGAGACCAAAGACTGAATAAAACAGCCATTTCAAGTATAAGTAATTTCAAGAACAAAGTTTTGCTCATTGTTAGTCTCCACAATTTTAGAAAGTTAGTGCCTAGGGTTTTTCCTTCGCCCTTTCTGTTTGTGTACAATTATCTCGAGACTGATTTTCTAGCAAATGATGTGTTCAAAGATGAGAGTAACTCATGAGAATCTGTTTATTCAGTAACTCATTAAAACCACATTCACATTTTTACTATGCTGTATAGTTTTGATTTTCTACATAAAATTGTTAGCCATAGATTTAGATATCATTATATATATGTTTTGTAATATTTATATTTAATTCTTATGAAGTTTAGCCTATTTCCTTTTGTCAGTTCTAACTTTAACTTTTACTGTTTTAATATAACCCCCCCTTCCTCTACCTCTATCTCTCTCTCCTATCAGCTCTAGTTCTATACCTTCCTCATAGAAACCTAACTCCCTTGTTTAAAAAACCACATTTAGCTAAAATGAAATACTGTGCCTTGTCAAGCACTGCAACTTCTCATGATTATGTGTTGCCTTATCATTTCTTATGTGACCTCTGTGCCACCCTGGGATTCTAATGTCTTCCTGTGCTGACCTTTCATCCCAGGTTGCTTCCTATTGGCTTTGGTTCTGGCAGTACATGATACGTAGTTTTTCTGTTGTGAGCTGAAACTTTCTTTTAATTTGTCTAATGGGGGAATATTGCTTACTTTTTTGGTGTGTACTTTTTCTTTTAAGTCTCCTAACCATTGCATCTGGAGAGAAAAGGGTAAATCCATCCCGTGGGGTGGTTTTCTCCATTTGGACCCTTCAAATGAACTTTGTCCTCCACCTTCACTCCCATTTTCTGGTAGGCTTTTTTTTTTTTTTTTTTTGGACAGGCAGAGTGGACAGTGAGAGAGAGAGACAGAGAGAAAGGTCTTCCTTTGCCATTGGTTCACCCTCCAATGGCCGCCGCTGCTGGTGCGCTGCAGCCGGCGCACCGCGCTCATCCGATGGCAGGAGCCAGGTGCCAGGTGCTTTTCCTGGTCTCCCATGGGGTGCAGGGCCCAAGCACTTGGGCCATCTTCCACTGCACTCCCTGGCCACAGCAGAGGGCTGGCCTGGAAGAGGGGCAACCGGGACAGAATCCGGCGCCCCAACCAGGACTAGAACCCGGTGTGCCGGCGCCGCAAGTTGGAGGATTAGCCTGTTGAGCCACGGCGCCGGCCTCTGGTAGGCTTTTCTATCTGGATCAGTTTCCCATTGAGGCTGACCATTGGGAGGCACTGGAAGATTGAAGAGCAGAAGGATAGAGGTCTCATCCTGATTTGGTGGCATGGCTTTGACAGAGTTACAGCCTACATGTCCATGGCTCCTGTGGAAGATCCAGTTCTCACTAGGCACCCATGACATTATGTTTCTTTTTTCTGTCCACACAGGCTAGGTATAGAAATGGCTTCTTACTGATTCCATTAATCTTGTCTATAACTCTGCAGGTGATCCCTTTTAAAGTTTCTTCTGGTGAGCCTTCAGACCTGTATAATTTTCCTACAAACTGCTAGGTGTTTGATCTAGTCATCCCCATAGTTAGGTGTTCTCTTTGATCAACTACATTCCTTCTATTATTTGGAAGTCTGGCCCCAAACCCACCTTTGTTTTCAAGCCTTCCCAGGTAGTCTTGATATTTGCAGAAAATTTTGAAGGAATGAGTTTCTTTCATTATGTTTGTGTAATTATGCATTTTCACATATAATCTGATCAACTCTGTAGTTAGATTATACATATGTTTAAATATTATTTTTTAAATAGATTTTTAAAATTTATTTGACAGATAGAGTTAGACAATGAGAGAGAGAGAGAGAGACAGAGAAAAAGGTCTTCCTTCTGTTGGTTCACCCCCCTAAATGGCCGCTATGGCCGGAGCTGCAACAATCCGAAGCCAGAAGCCAGGTGCCTCCTCCTGGTCTCCTATGCAGATGCAGGGGCCCAAGCACTTGGGCCATCCTCCACTGCCTTCCCGGGCCACAGCAGAGAGCTGGATAGGAAGAGGAGCAACCAGGACTAGAACCCAGCACCGATATGGGATGTCAGCACTACAAGTGGAGGATTAACGAAGGGAGCCACAGCACCAGCCCCTAAAATATTATTTTATGTACTCTGCCCAAAAGGCTTATACAAAATTTGTATGAGCTGTATGTAGTAGGAGAAATTGACTGAAATATTAAGACAAATGCATACAATGTCAAATTTTGTTACAGTTGTGGAATACGTTGCATTTAATATTTGTTATCTGAAATACCTTGAATTTCTGGTAAGCTATTTATATTCTCAAACCTAAAAAATAATTGAAGGAAGAGGGAAAAAAGAAAATTTCTGTGTTCTTGCTTCAAACTCAATGACTTTTTAAAATTTATTTTACAACAAGTTACAGAGAGGAACAGACAGAGAGAGAGAGAAAGAGAGATCAATCAATCTTCTGTCCATTGGCTCACTCTCCCTCCAGGTGGCTGCACAGGCCAGGGTAAGCTAGGGGCTTTTTCTACCATGGGTAACAGGGGCCCAGGTACTTGGACCATCATTTGCTGCTTTCTCAGGTCATTAGGAGGGAGGTGGACCATAAGCAGAGCAGCTGAGACAGGAATCGGTGCCCATATGGGATGCAGGCATCACAGGTTGTGGCTTTATCCACTATGCCACAACACCATACCCAGATTTATTGATTCTTTGTTTGACAGGCAGAGTTAGACAGAGAGAGAGAGAGAGACAGATTGAAAAGTCTTCCTTCCATTGGTTCACCCCCCAAATGGCCGCTATGGCTGACGCGCTGTGCAGATCTGAAGCCAGGAGCCAGGTGCTTCCCCCAGGTCTCCCATGCGGGTGCAGGGCCCAAGGACTTGGGCCATCCTCCACTGCCTTCCCAGGCCATAGCAGAGAGCTGGCCTGGAAGAGGGGCAACCGGGACAGAACCGGTGCCCCAACCGGGACTAGAACCCTGGGTGCTGGTGCAGGAGGAGGTGATCCTGGTGAGCCGTGGCACCAGCCAATTTATTGATTCTTTTTTTTTTTTTTGACAGGCAGAGTGGACAGTGAGAGAGAGAGAGAGACAGAGAGAAAGGTCTTCCTTTTTGCCATTGGTTCACCCTCCAATGGCCGCCGCAGCTGGTGTGTTGCGGCCGGTGCATCGCGCTCATCCGATGGCAGGAGCCAGGTGCTTCTCCTGGTCTTCCATGCGGGTGCAGGGCCCAAACACTTGGGCCATCCTCCACTGCACTCCTGGGCCATAGCAGAGGGCTGGCCTGGAAGAGGGGCAACCAGGACAGAATCCGGCACATTGACCAGGACTAGAACCCGGGATGCTGGCGCCGCAAGGCGGAGGATTAGCCTGTTGAGCTGCGGCGCCGGCCAAATTTATTGATTCTTAAAGTACTTCCTGAGTATAAGCATCATGGAGGCCTAGAATTCAGGAGAAAGGGAACTAAGAGATGATCTAACTGGAGTTTTACACTAGACAGGTGATTTGACAGTAGTCAAACTGTTGATAGTAAAGTAGAAATGAGAAGTCACAGTTAATCTCTTCTCTCTTAGCTCAAAGACCACATGGCATGGTAGAATGTACACAGACTTTGGTATTGTATAGGCTTGGGTTGGATTCCATCTTTAGGCTCATAACTTAGAAATTTTCTTGACTTTGTTGGCCCCACTTTCCTCACTGATACAGGGGGAAAAACCATCTACCTCTAAGGACTCTTAGGAGGAAAAATAGATCATAACTTAATGTCTCTAAAGAAACTGGCTAAGTGGAATGGATGACAATTCTTCCTATACAACTAGCCAGAGACATTTCTCAGCTGTCTGTATTGAGGGCATTGTATTGGGTTAAGCTCTGTGTGGAGTGGGTGCTGGTGTCTGACAAATGACTACAAGGGTACAACATCTGTAGTAGCCACAGACTGGCGCCTGCCAAATGCCTCCTTTTTCTTCGACAATGTGAAGATCAATGGTGGCAGAGATTATATAACAGAACTTCCTATGAATCTTGGAGAGTCAATCTTTTTGTAGCTGTTGTACCTATTCCTGGTTTAGAATCATTATTGAGGCCTTGCTATAAATGAGAAGGTATTTTGATGTGATAGGGAAAGCACCACTTTAAGTCAGAGCTTATATCTATATCTGATTTATAAGTGAATCTGTTTTTAGGTCTCATCTCATACAGCTTGTAACCTTTGGAAAATTACTTCATGTATATGAAGTTCAGTTTTATCACATCTTAAATTGGAATTATGTTTGCTTTTTAGATCAAATGGTAAAGAACTAGGAAAGAAACGTTTGAATATGGCAGAAAGGCAAAGTTGCTACAATATAAGATGATCAAATCCTAAGCTACTGATAGAGATACTGTAGGCAAATCATTCATTGCCAATATGACCCTGATGCAGTCTTGATTCATTTGAATTTAACATATATTCACTTAGCACTTGACCCGTTTAAGTCACTTAGCTGGAATTGGAACTTTTCCATTGTCCTGTTGGGCGATCTTTTGAGTTATTTCACTATCTTGAGTATTATGCAAACTTTTTAAATGAACTCTTGAAAAACAAACCATCAAATAAAAAAATCTTACTTAGATTGTGACTAAGCAAGAATAGTCTACTAAAGGATATTCAGATGTTTCCCAATTTATGCATTTCTTTTCTTTTTTTAAAATATTTGTTATACAAGTTTCATATATTTCATATATACAGATTTAGGAACATAGTGATACTTCCCACCTTAACCTCCCTCCCACTCCAATCCTTCTTCCTCTGCCTCTCCCATTATCACTCTTAATTCTTACAAAGATCTGCTTTCAGTTTACTTAATGATTGTAAGGTTAAGAGGTAGAGAGTTCAACAAGCAGAATGAAAATAATCCTGTTCCTTAACAGAACAGACAATTGCAAACAGTCATCAAATCTCAATCTTAACATGTCCATTTCTTTCCAATACATTACATTTTTAAACTTTTATTTAATAAATATAAATTTCCAAAGTACAACTTTTGGATTATTGCAGCTCCCCCCTCCCCCATAACCTCCCTCCCACCCGCAACCATCCCATCTCCCACTCTCTCTCCCATCCCATTCTTCATCAAGATTCATTTTCAATTATCTTTAGATACAGAAGATCTACTTAAATACATTACATTTTAAGTACTCTATTAATTACCCTAGATCAGGGAAATATATGATGTCTATCTTTTTGTGAGTGGCTTATTTCACTATGTATAACAGTTTACAGTTGCATCCATTTTGTTGCAAAAGATATGATTTCATTTTTAAAAAAGATTTATTTATTTATTTGAAAGGCAGAGTTACGGAGAGGCAGAGGCAGAGAGAGAGAGAGAGGTCTTCCATCTGCAGGTTCACTCTCTAGATGGCCACTACAACTGGAGCAGAGCCAGGAGCCAGGAACTCCTCCAGGTATGCCACATGGGTAAAGGGGCCCAAGGACTTGGGCCATCTTCTACTGCTTTCCCAGGCCATAGCAGAGAGCTGAATTAGAAGTTGAGCAGCTGGGACTTAAACTGGTGCTCCTATGGGATGCCGGCACTATAGGTGGTGGCTTTACCCACTGTGCCACAGTGCTGGCCCCATGATTTCATTTTTTTTTTTTTTTACAGTTGAGTAGTACTCCACTGTGTGTGTGTGTGTGTGTGTGTGTGTGTGTGTATCACAATTTCTTTATCAAGTCTTCAGTTGATGGACATCTGGGTTGACTCCCATGCTTAGCTATTGTGAAATGAGCTGTAATAAACATGGGGGTACAGATAACTCTTTAATATGCTTGTTTCTTTTAGTTTGTGTAAATTTCCAGGAGTGGGATGTCTGGATCATATGAAAGGCCACTATTCAGATTTCTGAGGTATCTCTATACTTTTACAGTAGCTGCACCAGTTTACACTTCCACTAATAGTGTATTAGGGTACTTTTCCCTTGCATTCTTGCCAACATTTGTTTATTTCTGTACAAGAACCCTTCTAACTGGGGTGAGGTGGAACCTCATTGTGGTTTTGATTTGCATTTTCCTGATGGCTAGTGATCCTGAGTATTTTTTCAAGTGTCTGTTGGCTGTTTGAATTCCCTCTCTTGAAAAAGCCTGTTCAAGTCCATTGCCCATAACTGCATTGTTTGTTTTGCTGTTGTTGAATTTCTTGAGCTTCTTATAGATTCTGGATATTAACCTTTTATCAGATGTATGGTTTGCAAATATTTTCTCCCTTTGCTTATTTTTTCTTTTGCAGTGCAGAAACTTCTTAATTTGATATAATCTCATTTGTTGATTCTGGCTTTGATTGCCTGTGGTTCTGTTTTTTTTTTTTCCTGAGAGTTCTTTGCCTATGCCAACATCTTTAGGGTTTTCCCAATGTTCTCTAATAATTTTCTGGTATTGGGTTATAGATTTAGATCTTTGATATATTTTGAGTGCACTTTTGTGTAAGGTATAAGGTATGGGTCTTGCTTCATACTTCACTCAGAGATCCAGTTTTCCCAGTACCCATTTGTTGGGTTGTTTAGTAGTATCCCATAAATCTCCAACACTGTTTTAAATTTTTCTAATTTTTTCTTTTTTCCTGACTGATTGAAATTTTCAACGATTTGTCTTCTAGCTCAGATATTCTTTCTTCTGTCTCACCAAATTTTTTAAAGGTTTTTCACTGCGTTTTTTGATCTATTGAATTATTCACTTCTAATATTTATTTTGATTTCTCTTTAAAATCTCAAATTCAGGGTAAAATGTTCGTTCATGTCATGTATGGATTTCTTTAGTTTTTTGTTTTGCTTCTGATTGCTTTTGAGTAATCCTATGATTCATATTTTGGATTCCATTTCTGGCATTTCATCATTCTCTTCATCTTCACATTCTAGTATTCAAGTGTTGTTGTATCTCTTTGAGGGCAGGGGTCATGATGTCTTCCTTAGTGTTGTTTCTTGAATTTCTGGGTTTATTTTGAGGCACTTCTGATAATACTGGTCTGTGTTTATTTTTAGGTATTTGTGGAGATACCGTTTGGTTTTTTTCCTCTCTTGGCTTTTATCTTTGATCTATGCCTCTGTGGCTTAATAGAATATCTACACTTTTAGTGAATACCCAGAGGTATATTCTGGGTGTGTCAAGGGAGCTCTGGTTAGTGCAGAGTGAGAGGAGTATCCACAGTAACACCCAAGGTGGGCATGGTAGATCTCTCATTAACAGAAGGGGTTTGGCCACCTCTTTGTGTGATCACACTCTCACCTCCTTTTCTCCAAGCTGAGCAATGACCAGGTATTAGCTCCCAGTGTGTGCAACACTCATCTGTGCCATTGTATGAACTGCATAAATGTTCTGTGCTGTCTTCACTCCAAGCATGGATCCTACTGCAATCATCTGTGCTAGGTAACCAGAGAGCTCCAACATTTGGAGAGACACACAGGGTTTTCCCAGAGACCTGGTTACACCCCACACCCTCTTGTGCATCTGCAGAGTCTCCACAGTCTCAACACACAAAGCTCCCACAGTTGCTGGATGCAGAAAGTCTGCTCTGCCCCACAAGACTGGTCCACAGAGAGGCAGATGTTCCCTGAGCCAGCTGTCTGTGGGTACTCCACCTAGGTAGCTTGGGAGACAGGGGGTGCCTCACAGTCCTGTGTGGGTGCCCAGCCCCCTGTCAATTCTCCCAGTCAGGTTCAAAGGGAACTGCATATTTTTCCCTCCTCTAGAGTCTCTGGGTCACAAGTGTATACAAGAACCATTGGCTGAATGTTACCCTCTCCTCGCTGCTGCCACCGGTACTGGCAAGAAGATGGTGTCCTGTTTTAGCCAGTTGCTGTGTGCATACACAAGGGCTTCTGCAGCTGCTGTTCAAGCCCAAAATGTTACCTGTCGTCTCTCAGCAGGGCATCAGGCATTCTTGTGGGGAAAATGGTGTTAGAGAAACTTGCCCCTTTTCCTACACTGTGGTCCTTGGGTACTTCTTAGCCCTCAGGGCTCCAGGCCAAGCTTATGCAATGCTCTCCCTCCAGCTATATCACCATGGGATGCTGCAGTCTGGTCTCGCTTCCACCTCTAAGCTGCTGCCTGCTCCGTCTGCTGGAGTCGTGTGTTGTGTCCGTTTTTGTGCTGCATGTCTGCACCTTCCACACAGGTCCATGGTGTTCTTCTTCCTTCTGTAGGATTTCCACTGCAGTTTGCTGTCTAGTTATTCCCTGAGAGTGGACTTACTACACTTTTTTACATTATTTACCTCTGGCCTAACACAGTATGTTGTTCCCTATTCTGCCATCTTAGAATCCAGGTTTTGTGCACTTACTTTCTTAAGCACAAGACAAACAGAACTTCATTCTTATTTAGAATTCTTTAGTTCCATAAAAGTCATATAAATGTTTCCAACCTCAAGAAGCCATGATTAAAGAAACTTCTCTCAGACTTGATGATCTTGGGCAGGTAGAATGGGTTAACTCCATCTCCACCTCGTAATAACACAAGACCAGCTACGGTAAAATGAGGGCAGTAGATAGATTCTAGGATGCCCCCTTTTGTTCTTTCCTTGTTGATGTTCACATGCTTATATTTCTTCCCTCTCTTGAGTGTTGGTGGATGCTGTGACTTGCTTCGGACTAGCAGAGTATGATAAGGTAATGGATGCCACTGCAGTTATATTGTACTGGTGCACTTCAACTTATGGTGCATTTCTATCCTAAGAAACCAATTGCAAGTAAAAATAAATAAATCACTAATAAATAAAACTGTATTAAATACACCTAACCTACCACACATCCTAGCTCAGCAACATAGGAGTTGGGTTGTTTTCCCAACTCCTATGCAGAGTATGGATTGTTTTCCTTCATGAAAATGGGGCTCTCTGGGAGTTGCATTCTCTGATACTGCTCAGCATCACAAGAGAATATCGTACCACTTAGCACTAGCCCAGGAAAACATCAAAAATTCAAAATCTGAAGTGTGATTTTTGTCAAATGCATATTGCTTTAGCAGTGTCCTAAAGTTGAAAAATTGTATGTAGAACCATAAGTGAGTCGGAGATCCAGCTTGGAGATGGAAGTAAGACCAGACTGCAGCAAAGCATGGTCATATAGCTGGAAAGAGGGCATGGTGTGCATTCAACCTGGATCCCTTGGGGGTAGGGGTACCCTGAGACCCAGTATAAGACCAAGTCTTCCTTAATAGTCTTGATGCAGAGTCTTTCTCCCCTTAACTGGATTTGAAGAAGTAGGCATCCATTTGAGGAAGTCCATTTAGCAGGTATTGGTGCTAGTGGAGCAGCTTCTCCTTGCTGAGGGCAAGCATGAGTTCCTAGCCAGTAAGAAGCCAGGGTCTTCAGCCCTATTGCAAAGGAATGAATTTTGCCAATAACCTGAATGAGATTGGACATAGGTTCTTTCTAGTTGAGACTCCAGATGAAGCCTCAGCCTCAGATGACCCATTTTTTTTTAAAGGATTTATTTATTTATTTGAAAGTCAATGTTACAGGGTGGGAGGGAGGGAGGGAGGGAGAGAGGAAGTGAGGGAAAGAGAGAGGGAGAGAGAGGGAGAGAGAGACCGAAGTTAGAAGCCAGGAGCTTCATCTGGGCTCCCATGTGGGTAGCAGGAAACGCTTGGGCTGTATTCTGCTGCTTTTCCCAGAATGAGCTGGATCAGAAGAGGGGCAGCTAGGACATGTACTGGCACACATATGGGATGCCAGAACTGCAGGCAGTGGCTTTACCCATTGTGCCACAATGCTGCCCCCTGAGATGACACCTTGATTATAGTCTTGTAAGGCCCAGAGCAGTAGACCTGTTAAGCTGTGCCTAGACTTCTGATCTACAGAAACTGTGAGGTAATACATACTCACTAATTTCAAGCTTTCAGTTTGTGATCATTTGTAAACCAGTAATAGATACTAAAATAAAGTAGTTTAATTTATATAGCTTGCTACATAGCTATCTATAATCAGAAAAGTACATTCAGACTCTGAATTTATTCAATATTTTCAACTTAATTTCTTTCTAATATAAGAAATAAAGAAGAAAATAATAGTATATTAGCAAGTATTATAAACCCCACCTAAAGTGCTTTGCTTTTAGATCTATTCTTGGGGTAGGAGTTTGGTCTAGTATTTAAGACACCACTTGGGATGACATAATCAATGTCATAGTACCTGAATTTGGATTCTAGCTCTACTTCCAATTTGGCCTCCTATTGGTGTGCATCCTAGGAGGCAGCAGGTAATGGCTCAAGTGCTTGAGGCCCTACCACTCATGTGGAAGATCTGGATTATGTTTCTGGATCCCGGATTCGACTTGGTCCAGTCCTGGCATTTGTGGGTGTTTGGGAAGTGTATGAGCTGATGGAAGATCTCTCTATCTCTGTTGCTCTTCTTCTCTCTGAATCTGTTTTTTTGGCCTTCAAAGAAATAAAATGAATGAGTCAAAAACTTTAAAAACCTGTTGTAATTTTTAAGGGTATATAGCTATTGTGACCTTTGAGAAAAGCATGCATTCTTCCCTATGTAAGTAGTATGATACACTGACATTTGAGTTTAGGAAGGAAAAGAGATATTAAGTGTTCATTGATGAATATTACATTGATTGTACATGACAACTTATTTTCACACATATTGTGCATTCAACCATTTTGAGCCCTAATATTTTTCCTTATTTTGATTTTTTTGTTTGGTAACAGTTAGACTTTCAAAAAGCAGCTGGTTTGGAGAAAGCCTGGACTCTGGATGCCTCATGAATTAAGCATTGCCCTCTTATAGCCTCACAGAACTTCCTCAGGCAGGAACCTGCTTCTCTTCTCAGTGATCCACAACAATCTCCCAGGCTGACCCCAGAGACAGGAAGTTGGGGCCAAATCACTGAAGCTTAATGAGCCAGTCATGCAGCAAGAAGGAGAGCTGACTCTTTTGAGGCTGAGACAATTTCTTTTTTTCTTTTTTTTACAGGCAGAGTGGACAGTGAGAGAGAGAGACAGAGAGAAAGGTCTTCCTTTTGCCTTTGGTTCACCCTCCAATGGCCGCCGCGGTCGGCGCGCTGCGGCCAGCGCACTGCGCTCGTCCGATGGCAGGAGCCAGGAGCCAGGTGCTTTTCCTGGTCTCCCCATGGGGTGCAGGGCCCAAACACCTGGGCCATCCTCCACTGCACTCCTGGGCCACAGCAGGGGGCTGGCCTGGAAGAGGGGCAACCGGGACAGAATCTGGTGCCCCGACCGGGACTAGAACCCGGTGTGCCGGCGCCGCAAGGCGGAGGATTAGCCTGTTGAGCCACGGCGCCGGCCAAGGCTGAGACAATTTCTACTCCATAGCACAAAGTCACATAATAAGAACATACAAAACTTTGTTTTCTTTTTCTTCAAGAAAATGTATGGGGTTTATCAGAAAAGGGAATATGCACTAAAATTCAGAGTTTTTTTCTTTTCAAATGGTCTATCAATGAATATAACCATTTGTTAGTAGTCATAGTAGATTTGATCAATAACTAATACTGGTGTGTTATTCAAATATTGTTAATCTTATAATATGGTAGATTGCTCTTAGCATTGTCATGAGAAATCCTTGGGCACTAGGTAAAATCCAGTGAGTCTCAGCCTTAGCTGCATATCTGTTGAGAGCTTTTAAACTCCCAATATCCTGGTTATCCTACAGAAGCACATAAGAATTACAGGACCACAGCTGAAGTCACAAAAATTTTTAAAATCTCCCTACGTTATTTCTAAGGCAATTCTACCATTGAGACCATTCTATATTAACACTTTCCCTGTGGTATCATATTTGATGTAAATGATACCTCAGGTAAAAATCAGGAAATAACCAAGGACACATAAACAAAGCAACTAAATCGTAAGAACAAAACAACAGCAAAAACTGTAAGCATTTTCCCACCCCCTTCCCCACAAATTGCAATTTCTATACCAGACTCTTACTGAACGCTTACTTTAATTTATTCTCTCTGCTAGAGGTGGTAGTAGGAAATAATAACCCAGGTACTGACCATGCAGAATTTTAAATCTGGCAACTGATGTTCGTGAGCTAATAATTACAACTGCAGTCGTAGGTATATATTATGTAATATGTAGAGCTAAATGTGCACAGAGGCAATTCAGATAGGATTGGGCTATGTAAAGGCTTATTGAGTTAGCTGATACTTTGAGTTTGAAAAGAAAGTAGATTGTGATGGAAAAGTGTGGAAGAGAATTACATACTGAGGGAATAGCATGCACAGAGATAAGAGCATAGAACATGATCCCTATGGTAGGCAGAATAATGCCTCTCTCTTAACTATGTACCTGTCCTAATTCCTGGAACCCATGAGTGTGTTAGGTTAATGTGGCAAGAGAGAATTAAGTTTACTAGTTATTTGACCTTAAATTAAGAAAGTTATCCTGGATTGTCCAGATGGGCCACATACCTTTTTAAAGGTAGAAACGGAAATCAGAGAGAGGTCAAAATTAGAAAGATAAGAAAATGCTACACCGGCTTTGAAAGTGGAGGAAGAAGCCAGTGAGTAAGGAAAGCAGGTGGCCTCTAGAAGCCAAAGAAAGCTGGTAACATATTCCCCTCTAGAGCCTTCAGTAAACTTCCAAGACTGCTGACACCTTGATAGTAGATTTCTGACCTCAAAAACATTTTTTAAAAAGCCCCTAGGTTCCTGGTAATCTGTTATAGGAGCAATAGGAAACTAATATGGTTCCACTCAGGGAACAACAAATAAGGATATGTTTGGTACAAAATGTTAGTGAACCATTGAATGACTTTTGGCAAGGGAGGAAATGAAGCAGGATTATTTTGTGGGGAAAGCTACACAGGTAGCACTATTGATAATGGTTTGAAATAGGGTCAGCTGCAGGAGGGAGCAGGATACAAGGCAAGGGAGATTAGAGGGGGGACTAATGTAGTAATTTGACCACGACCAATTGTGAAAGGAACAGCAATAGCTTTTGATGAGAGTCTGTCTATGCATAGCCCACTATGGTGTTTTTTACCTTACATTCTAATGTCTAATTCTTCCAAAGTTTTCAAAGAAAATAGTAATATAGTAATACATTTTATATATAAAGGAAATGAGGCCTAGGGAATTTAATAAAATTGTTCAAGATTTTACAGCTAATTAGTGATGGTCTAAATTTGGACCTTGGTTTCTTGGCCTCAAAACACATATTTTTTCCATCATATCTTCATGCCTTTAAAAAAAGACAGATAGTAACTCATCTGAGCATGAGTGAGATGATTTTAAAGGGTGAAGGTAGTCAGATCCATTGGAAACAGCCTACAGTGCTATGAAAGTATTTGTTCATTTCATAAATAACTTACGTTCAAGAAAAGGAGTCTGTCATGAAGGGAAAAGAAAAGGCTAAGCACTGTGTTAATGAAATTTGCATTCTTATAATGAAATACCTGAGACAAGTAGCTATACAGCAAAATATTTATTTAGCTCACAGTTTTGGAGGTACAAAGTCCAAAATTGGGTGGGCCCTATTGGTTTGGCATTTGGTGAGAATGATGGTTGACAATGTGATAATATATATATATATATATTTAAAATATTTATTTATTTGAAAGAGTTACACAGAGAGAAGAGAGGCAGAAAGAGTGAGAGAGGTCTTCCATCCGATGGTTCACTCCCCAGTTGGCCACAATAGATGGAGCTGTGCTGATCCAAAGCTGGGAGCCACACTGGTGCAGGGGCCCAAGGACTTGGTCCGTCTTCTTACTGCTTTCCCAGGTCATAGTGGAGGGCTGGATTGGAAGTGGAGCAGCTGGGTCTCAAACTGGTTCCCATATGGGATGCTGGTGCTTCAGGCCAGGGCTTTAACCCACTATGCCACAGCGCCGGCCACTGTGATAATATGTTGAAAGGAAGAACCATGTGGTAATCCAGGAAGTAAGGAGAGAAGTGGGGTGTGGACTCTAATCACAACATTCTCATGACATCTAGCTTCTGAGGGCACAGCCCCAATGATCTAAAAACCTCCAACCAGGCCCCATTTCTTACAGGTTGCACAGCCTCCTAAGTAGCTTAGGGGTCAAGACTTTAACACATGAGTCTTTGGGGAAACATTCAACATCCTGATAATAGAAACATTGCCTTTCTTCTTTTTCTATTAAGTTCTTAAGCAGTGGTGCTAGTAAGTTGTAAAATATTTGTGAATACTGAGACTATACACTGTTCAGTGCTGATAGGTGAGAAGAGAGATGTTATTAGTGTAGAGTGGTTACCACTTGCTGTCAGTAGGACTAGGTGGAGGGTAACATCATGTCCTAATCAAGAAACATAACCTACCTTCTGTAAACAAATGAGAACTTTCTGCAGGACACAGTCAGTTCTACTCAAACGTCCATATAATTGTGAAGGATGGCCAACTGTTTAGCTTCTTCAGCATGCCATCAAAAGTTCTAATATTTAAATGTGATAAAAAAAAGACTGAGAATGAATGGGCAACACTTTATTTGTTAATCTCTCTCTTCTGAGTGCTTAATAGAGGGTCATGTTAAAAATTTGTTGATATCGCCGGTTCCACGGCTCACTAGGCTAATCTTCCACCTGCGGCACCGGCACCTCGGGTTCTAGTCCTGGTTGGGGCACTGGATTCTGTCCCACTTTCTCCTCTTCCAGTTCATCTCTTTGCTGTGGCCCGAGAGGGCAGTGGAGGATGGCCTTAGTGCTTGGGCCCTGCACCCACATGGGAGACCAGGAGAAGCACCTGGCTCCTGGCTTCGGATCAGTGCGGCGCGCTGGCCATAGTGGCCATTTGGGAGGTAAACCAACAGAAGGAAGACCTTTTTGTCTGTCTGTCTCTCTCTCTCACTGTCTATCTCTGCCTATCAAAAAAACCTGAAGCATGTTAAGGTATGTTTTCAAAATAATTTTTTCTGGTTTTCTGGTTTGGGTTATTTTTTGTTGCTAATATCTTATCCTTAATCAGTGATAGCGTCAGTCCATTTGTAAATGATATCTAATGAAAATCCAAAATCTTAGGTTGTTTTATTTATTTGAAAAGGAGAGGGAGAGGGTATAGCTTATGAAGTCTTTTTTTTTTACTATTTTACTTCTTATTTATATAAAGGGAACAAATTTCATGTATTTCATATATTTCATGTATTTCATATATACAGTTTTAAGAGCATGATAATACTTTTTACCCTTTTTGCCTTTCTACATCCATTAGCAGGAAGCTGGAATGGCAGGGGAGCAGCTAGGACTCCAACTGGACTTTGATATGGGATACCTGTGTTGAAAGAGGCAGCTTAACCTGCAGCACCACAACACTGACCCCAGGTTGTGTTATTAATTCATAATAAATATTGCCTGAAGTAAGAGTACCTTTGATTATCTTGACTAGAATTAAAAAAATACAAAGAGGTTTTCATTACATGACATTTGTTACACTGGGATATGAGGATCTGTTATTACTGTGGTATTTGAGTTGAATGTGGTATGGTTCCCCAGACCACAAATATTTTCAACAGGGTCATATAGAGTTAAAAAGAAACATCTGAAAGTGGAGAAAACAATGGATAGAACTTTACTACAGTTTTCTCAAAATTTAACACATACCCATGTTAAGATGGACCAAGAGACGTAAGATCCCCAGAATGATAGAAAGTGAGTGAAATCAATGAACAGACTTAGAAAGTGCAGAGCAAAACAGAACAATTCATATTGAAAAACAGAGCTTCCATCAATAGGTCAGAGGTTTAGAGACAGTGAGTTAAAGAGAAATGACTGGCTACTGAGATGGAGAAATTCTGTTCACTGATTGCATGGATCAATACAAGTGAGGCTGATGTCAGATCTCCTCCTGTGTAATGTTATCACATGTCCATTCCAAATAGGGCTCCTTTCAGTTCCCAAATTGTCCTTCTTTCAAACCAAGTTTCATTGCCATGTATTGCTTCTGTTGTATTCTCAGGGTACATGCCTTTAAATGTTGGATACACTTTAGGAGCTTATTAAATCTTGAGATTAATTGGACACTAGAATTGCTGACATTGAATGCATTTGATAAATTTCTGGAGGTCTCTTAATCAATGATTCTCAATTCTCAAATGTTGGCTCCAACACTAACTGTGAAATAATTGTTCTGAAAGAATATATACATTATAGTTTTATAATTCTTGCCCCTGTAGAGTGTGACTCAATGTGTCTGAGGATTCCCAGGCATCTGATTTTTATGAGGTGCCTCTGAGGACTGTAACACAGAATAAGCTTTTTCTGTAAAGGGTAAAGTAGTAAGTATTTCATTTGCCTTTATGCTGCAAGCACTGTATTCTGCCATTGTTGCATGAAAGCAGCTATAGCCAATACAACAAAGTGTGGTTGTGTTCCAGTAAGACATTACTTACCAAAACAGGCAGCATGTTGCTCAAAAAAGTAAGCATAGAATATCACATGACCTAGAAATTCCACTCCTAGGTACTTACCTAAAAATAATAGAAAGCTGGAGCACTTGGAAGGGAGCCAAGATGGCGGAACAGTGAGGGCGCACACAAACAGTCCGGGAAAAGATAGTTTAATAAAAGTGGAGTTGCAGTAACTCCAAGTAAAGACTTCGAAAAACAACGCGGGGGAAATTCTCCCTGATCCACTGGACTTGACGCGGAGGAGAACGGACTCGCCGTGCTGCGGGAAAGGAGACGCGAAGGGGAGCGCGGCTGCGGAGTCACTGTGCCACCGCCGGAGGGGGAGGTGAGGCGGAGATCCCTCGGTAACTACAGACATTGGCGGGAAGAGAGGGACCCCACTGGGGTCGCCTCGGAAGCGGGTCCCCCCGGCCCGCCCCGCCAGCCAGCGCCCGGCGGCCCCGGAACCGGGTCCCCCCGGCCCGCCCCGCCAGCCAGCGCCCGGCGGCCCCGGAACCGGGTCCCCCCGGCCCGCCCCGCCAGCCAGCGCCCGGCGGCCCCGGAACCGGGTCCCCCCGGCCCGCCCCGCCAGCCAGCACCCGGCGGCCTCGGAACCGGGCCCCCGCACAGCCCACCCGCCTCTAAAGCAGTGAAGCTGCACAAATCTGAGGGGGTGCTGCAGCCAGCAGCTCCGTTACATCGACAACCCGGGGAGACAGAGTGGAGAAATGCCAAACAAAAGCAGACACCGACCTAACAAGAGCAAGGAAGACACTATGATGACCCCAAATGAAAAAGACACCCCAATTCAAGATTATGAAGATGAGGAGATAGAAGAGATGCAAGAAGCAGACCTCAAAAAATTGATACGAACATTAAGAAGCTCACAAAAACAAATACTTGAACTACAGAAATCTTTAATGGATAAGATAGAAAACCTCTCTCGCGAAAATGAATTATTAAGGAAGAATCAGAATGAAACGAAGCAACTAGTAGAACAAGAAGCTACGATAGTGACAAAAAATCTTAATGAATTGAAGAATTCAATTGATCACATGACAAGCACACTAGAGAGCCTTAAAACCAGGATGGGTGAAGCAGAAGAGAGGATATCAGACTTAGAAGACAGAGAACAGGAAAGGAAACAGTCAAACCAAAGACAAGAAGAGGAAATTAGAAATCTAAAAAATATTGTCGGGAATTTACAGGATACTATTAGAAAACCTAACATTCGGATTCTAGGAGTTCCTGAAGGCATGGAGAGAGAGAAAGGGCTAGAAGGCCTTTTTGGTGAGATACTAGCAGAAAATTTCCCAGGTTTGGAGAAGAACAGAGAAATCCTAGTACAGGAAGCTCATAGAACCCCTAACAAACATGACCAAAAGAGATCCTCACCACGACACATTGTAATTAAACTCACCACAGTGAAGCAGAAAGAAAAAATCCTAAAATGCGCAAGAGAGAAACGTCAGATTACCCTCAAAGGATCTCCAATCAGACTCACAGCAGATTTCTCATCTGAAACCCTAAAAGCCAGGAGGGAATGGCGAGATATAGCCCAGGTACTAAGAGAGAAAAACTGCCAGCCCAGAATATTATACCCTGCAAAGCTCTCATTTGTGATTGAAGGTGAAATAAAGACATTTCATTGCAAACAGAAACTGAAAGAATTTGTCGCCACTCGCCCAGCCCTGCAAAAGATCCTTAAAGATGTGCTACACGCAGAAACACAGAAACATGGTCATCAACATGAAAGAAGCTAAAGGAAGGAAATCTCACAGCAAAAGATCATAAGAAACCCAAAGCATACATAAGAAAATCATTGGCAAATGGTAGGGCAAAGATACTACTTATCGATAGTTACATTGAACGTGAATGGTTTGAACTGTGCTATTAAAAGGCAAAGATTTACTGACTGGATGAGGGAACAAAACCCAGCTATTTGCTGCCTACAAGAAACACATCTTTCCAACAAAGATCCATACAGTCTCAAAGTGAAAGGATGGAAAAACATATACCATGCGAGCAGAAATGAAAAAAGAGCGGGCGTAGCCATCTTAATATCAGATAACATAAATTTTACCACAAAAACTATTAAGAGAGACAAAGAGGGGCACTATATAATGATTAAGGGATCCATTCAACAGGAAGATATAACGATTATCAATGTATATGCACCTAACCACCGGGCACCGGTCTATTTAAAAGACCTGTTAAGGGACTTAAAGGGAGACTTAGACCCCAATACAATAGTACTGGGAGATTTCAACACTCCTCTCTCAGAGATAGACAGATCACCAAGACAGAGGATTAACAAGGAGACAGCAGATTTAAACGACATTATAGCCCAAATGGACCTAACAGATATCTTCAGAACCTTTTATCCCACAGAAAAAGAATTTACATTCTTCTCAGCAGTACATGGAACCTTCTCCAGGATTGACCACATACTAGGCCACAAAGCAAGCCTTAGCAAATTCAAAAGAATAAGAATCATACCATGCAACTTCTCAGACCACGAGGGAGTGAAGTTGGAAATTAGCAACTCAGGAATCTCTAGAGCATATGCAAACACATGGAGAATGAACAACATGCTCCTGAATCAACAATGGGTCATAGAAGAAATCAAAAGAGAAATCAAAAATTTCCTGGAAGTAAATGAAGATAACAGCACATCATACCAAAACCTATGGGATACAGCAAAAGCAGTGTTAAGAGGAAAATTTATATCAATAGGTGCCTACATCAAGAAATTGGAAAGGCACCAAATAGATGAGCTTTCAGTTCATCTCAAGGATCTAGAAAAACAACAGCAAACCAGACCCAAAGCTAGTAGGAGAAGAGAAATAATCAAAATCAGGGAAGAAATTAACAGGATTGAAACCAAAAAAACATTACAAAAAATCAGCCAATCGAGGAGCTGGTTTTTCGAAAAAATAAACAAAATTGACACCCCATTGGCCCAACTAACTAAAAAAAGAAGAGAAAAGACCCAAATTAACAATATCAAAGACGAAAAAGGAAACGTAACAACAGACACCACAGAAATCAAAAGAATCATCAGAAATTACTACAAGGACTTGTATGCCAGCAAACAGGAAAACCTATCAGAAATGGATAGATTCCTGGACACATACAACCTACCTAAACTGAACCAGGAAGACATAGAAAACCTAAACAGACCCATAACTGAGACGGAAATCGAAACAGTAATAAATGCCCTCCCAAGAAAGAAAAGCCCAGGACCAGACGGATTCACTGCTGAATTCTACCAGACATTTAAAGAAGAACTAACTCCAATCCTTCTCAAATTATTCAGAACAATCGAAAAAGAGGGAATCCTCCCAAATTCTTTCTACGAAGCCAGCATCACCTTAATTCGTAAACCGGGAAAAGATCCAGTATTGAAAGAGAATTACAGACCAATATCCCTCATGAACATAGATGCAAAAATCCTCAATAAAATTCTTGCCAATAGAATACAACAACACATCAGAAAGATCATCCACCCAGACCAAGTGGGGTTTATCCCTGGTATGCAGGGATGGTTCAACGTTCGCAAAACAATCAACGTGATACACCACATTAACAGACAGCAGAAGAAAAACCATATGATTATTTCAATAGATGCGGAGAAAGCATTTGACAAAATACAACACCCTTTCATGATGAAAACCCTAAGCAAACTGGGTATAGAAGGCACATTCCTCAATATAATCAAATCAATTTATGAAAAACCCACGGCCAGTATCCAATTGAACGGGGAAAAGCTGCAAGCAATCCCACTAAGATCTGGCACCAAACAAGGATGCCCACTCTCGCCACTGCTATTCAATATAGTGCTGGAAGTTTTAGCCAGAGCTATTAGGCAAGAAAAAGAAATTAAAGGGATACAAATTGGGAAGGAAGAACTCAAACTATCCCTCTTTGCAGACGATATGATTCTTTATTTAGAAGAACCAAAAAACTCTACTAAGAGACTATTGGAACTCATAGAAGAGTTTGGCAAAGTAGCAGGATATAAAATCAATGCACAAAAATCAACAGCCTTTATATACACAAACAATGCCACGGCTGAGGAAGAACTGCTAAAATCAATCCCATTCACAATAGCTACAAAAACAATCAAATACCTTGGAATAAACTTAACCAAGGATGTTAAAGATCTCTATGATGAAAATTATAAAACCTTAAAGAAAGAAATAGAAGAGGACACCAAAAAATGGAGAAATCTCCCATGCTCATGGATTGGAAGAATCAATATCATCAAAATGTCCATTCTCCCAAAAGCAATTTACAGATTCAATGCAATCCCAATCAAGATACCAAAGGCTTTCTTCTCAGATCTGGAAAAAATGATGCTGAAATTCGTATGGAGGAATAAGAGGCCTCGAATAGCTAAAGCAATCTTGTCCAACAAAAACAAAGCTGGAGGCATCACAATACCAGATTTCAGGACATACTACAGGGCAGTTGTAATCAAAACAGCATGGTACTGGTACAGAAACAGATGGATAGACCAATGGAACAGAATAGAAACACCTGAAATCAATCCAAACATCTACAGCCAACTTATATTTGATCAAGGACCCAAAACTAACCCCTGGAGTAAAGACAGTCTATTTAACAAATGGTGCTGGGAAAACTGGATTTCCACCTGCAGAATCATGAAGCAAGACCCCTACCTTACACCTTGCACAAAAATCCATTCAATATGGATCAAAAACTTAAACCTACGACCCGACACCATCAAATTACTGGAGAGCATAGGAGAAACCCTGCAAGATATAGGTACTGGCAAAGACTTCTTGGAAAAGACCCCAAAAGCACAGGCACTCAAAGCCAAAATTAACTATTGGGATCGCATCAAACTGAGAAGTTTCTGTACTGCAAAAGAAACAGTTAGGAAAGTGAATAGGCAACCTTCAGAATGGGAAAAAATATTTGCAAAATATGCAACAGATAAAGGGCTGATAACGAGAATCTACAACGAAATCAAGAAACGACACAACATTAAAACAAACAAATGGGCTAAGGACCTCAATAGACATTTTTCCAGAGAGGAAATCCAAATGGCCAACAGACACATGAAAAAATGCTCAAGATCACTGGCAATCAGGGAAATGCAAATCAAGACCACAATGAGGTTTCACCTCACCCCGGTCAGAATGGCTCACATTCAGAAATCCACCAACAATAGATGCTGGAGAGGATGTGGGGAAAAAGGGACACTAATCCACTGTTGGTGGGAATGCAAACTGGTTAAACCACTATGGAAGTCAGTCTGGAGACTCCTTAGAAACATGAATATAACCCTACCATACAACCCAGCCATCCCACTCCTTGGAATTTACCCAAAGGAAATTAAATTGGAAAACCAAAAAGCCGTCTGCACACTAATGTTTATTGCAGCTCAGTTCACAATAGCTAAGACCTGGAACCAACCCAAATGCCCATCAACAGTAGACTGGATTAGGAAATTATGGGACATGTACTCTACAGAATACTATACAGCAATCAAAAACAATGAAATCCGATCATTTGCAACAAAATGGAGGGATCTGGAAAACATCATGCTGAGTGAATTAAGCCAGTCCCAAAGAGACAAATATCATTTGTTTTCCATGATTGGTGATGATTAACTGAGCACCAAAGAGGAAACCTGCTGAAACGAAATGAACACTATGAGAAAATAAGACATGATCAGCTCCTGTCTGAACTGTTGATGTATTACTGACGCCATAAACAAGAGTGTCAAATTGTTATTCAACTTCAGGAGTCACTGTGTACTTACTTCTCATCAGGGATCTGTCCTTAATGTGTTATCCAATGTGAAATAATGCTAATACTAGTAATGAAACAGTATTTTTTCATTTTGTGTTTCTGTGTGGGAGCAAACTGATGAAATCTTCACGTACTATAATATTAAATCAATCTTCTGTGTATAAAGATAATTGCAAATGATTAAAAACTCTAGGTGTTAAATTGGAAAATGCATAGATAATTAATCAATTCTTTAAAAAAAAAAGCATGTAGGATCTCTGTCTTTAATGTACTGTACATTGTGAATCAATACTATAACTAGTACTCCAACAATAATTTCAGTTTGTGCCTCTATGTGAGGGCAAACTGTTAAAATCTTTACATAATATGTTATAAACTGATCTGCTGTGTATAAAGAGAATTGAAAATAAATCTTGATGTGAACAGAAGGGGAGAGGGAGCGGGAGAGGGGAGGGTGGCGGGAGGGAGGGAAGTTGTGGGGGGGAGGAGCCATTGGAATCCACAAGCTGTACCTTGGAAATTTATATTCTTTAAATAAAAGCAAAAAAAAAAGATTAGAAATAAAAAAAATAATAGAAAGCTGGGACTCAAACAGATATATATGTACATCAGTGTAAATAGAAGCATTATTTACAATAGCCAAAAGGTTATAAGCAACACATCTGTCTATGAATAGATGGATGGATTAGCAAAATATAACCATATGCTGCAGTATTTTTTCAGTCTTGAAAAAGAAAGAAATACATGATGCAACGTACATGAACCTTTAGGATATATGTTAAGTGAAATAATCCAGAGAGGAAAGGGTAAATGTATGAATATTGAAACATCCCTAAATACCAGGGATAAATACCACTTGGTTGAGGTGAATCATCTTTCTGATGTGTTGTTGGATTTGGTTGGCTAATATTTTGTTGAGGATTTTTACATCTATATTCATCAGGGAAATTGGTCTATAATTCCCTTTCTCTGTTGTATCTTTTTCTAGTTTATGAATTAAGGTGATGCTGGATTGATTGAAGGATTTTGGGAGAATACCCTTCCTTCCACTTGTTTTGAATAGCTTGAGAAGAGTTGGAATTAGTTCTTCTTTAAATATTTGGTAGAATTCAGTAGTGAAACTCTCTGGTACTAGGCTTTTTGTTGTTGTTGTTGTGAGGGCCTTTATTACTTATTCAATCTCCCTTTTGTTTATTGATCTGTTTAAGCTTTGTATGTCTTCATAGCTCAATTTTTTTAAAGATTCATTTACTTATTTGAAAGTCAGAGTTACACAGAGAGAGGAGAGGCAGAGAGAGAGAGAGATAAAGAAAGAAAGGGGGGGGGTCTTTTGTCTGCTGGTTCATTCTCCAATTGGTCACAACAGCTGGAGCTGCACTGATCCGAAGCCAGGAGCCAGGAACTTTTTCTGGGTCTCCCACATGGGAGCGGGGGCCCCAGGACTTGGGCCATATTCGTACTGCTTTCCCAGGCCATAGTAGAGAGCTGGATTGGAAGTGGAACTGCCGGGTATCGAAATGGCGGCCCTATGGGATGCTCCACCTCAGACCAGAGTGTTAACCCACTGCACTACAGCGCTGGCACCATAGCTCAATTCTGGTATGTTGTATTTGTCCAGGAATTTATCCATATCTGCTGGGGCAACCAATTTGTTGGCATACAGCTCTTTGTAGTACTTTCTGATGATTATTTTTATTTCTGTGGTATGTGTTGTTATATTTCCTTTTTCATCTCTGATTTTATTGATTTGGGTCTTCTCCCTCTCCTTTTTGGTTAGTTGGACCATTGGTTTATCAATTTTGTTTATTTGTTTTTTTCAAAAAATTATGGATGATTCAGCATATGCAAATCAATAAGTGTGATACATTACATTAACAAATTGAAGAACATAAGCCATATGAATATCTCAATAGATGCAGAAAGCATTTTATATAATACAAAATCCTTTCATGATGAAAAGCTTAAGCAAAGTGGGTATAGAAAGAACATTGCTCAACATAACCAAGGCAATATATGACAAACACACAACCAGCATCTATGGAATGTGGAAAAGTTGGAAGCATTCACACAAAGATTCTGGAACCAGACAAGGATGCTCACTCTCACCACTGCTATTCAATATAGTCTTAGAAGTTTTAGCCAGAGCCATTATACAAGAAAAAGAAATCAAGAGGATGTGAATTGGGAAAGAGGAAGTCAGATTATCCCTATTTGCAGATGACCAGATTCTATTTAAAAGGGGACCAGAAGACTTCACTAAGAAACTATTTGAACTCATAAAAGAGCTTGGTAAAGTGGCAGGATATAAAATTAACACACAAAAGTCAAAACTTTGAATACTCAGACAATGCCACCACTGAAAAAGGAATTGTAAGATCATTCACATTCATATTCACAATGGCTACAAAAAAATCAAGCACTTTGGGATAAATTTAACCAAGGATGCTAAACATCTCTAAGATGAAATTACAAAATATTAAAGAAAGAAAAAAAGACACAAAACATGGAAAAATCTTCCATGTTCATGGATCAGTAGAATCAATATCATCAAAATTTCCATATTACTGAAAACTATATACAGATTCCAATCAAAATACCAATGACATTCTTCTCAAATCTAGAAAAAATGATGATGAAATTCATATGGATACACAAAGTAGCTAAAACAATCTTATACAACTAAAACAAAGCTGAAGGCATCACAATACAAGACATAAGGCAGGGCAATTATAATCAATACAGCTTGGTACTGGAACAAAAACAGAAGGGTAGACCAATGGAACAGATAGAAACACTGTTAAACAATCCATGCATCCACAGCCACCTTATCTTTAACAAAGGAGCTAAAATCAATCTCTGGAAAAAGGAAAGTCTCTTAAACAAATGGTGCTGGGACAACTGGATCTCCACATGGAAGAAGTATGAAGAAAGTATGGAGGAGCATGTAGAAAGACCCCCACCTTACACCTTACACAAAAATGCACTCAAATGGATCAAATATCTAAATCTATGAATTGATACCATCAAATTATTAGAAAACATTGGGGAAACCCTACAAGGCATTGGCATAGGTAAAAAATTCTTGGAGAAACTTCAGAAGCATGGGCACTCAAAGCCAAAATTGAATTATGGGATTACATCAAACTGAGAAGCTTCTGCACTGCAAAAGAAACGCTCAGCAAAGTGAACAGGCAACCAACAGAATGGGAGAAGAAATTTTCAAACTATGCAACTGATAAAGGATTAATGTCCAGAATCTATGAAGAGCCCAAGAAAATCAGCAACAGCAAAACAAACAATCTAGTTAAGAAAGAGGCAAAGGACTTAAATAGGCATTTTTCAAAAGATGAAATTCAAATGGCCAACAGATGCTGAAAAATTTCCCAGGATCACTAGCCATCAGGTAAATGCAAATTAAAACCACAATTGTGCTTGACTTCACCTCAGAATGTCTTTTGTACAGAAATCAACAAACAATAAATGCTGGTGAGGATGTAGATTGGTGGTGTTGTAGACTGGTATAACCACTGTGGAAGACATTATGGAGGTACCTCAGAAATCTGAATATAGACCTACCATATGACACAGCCATTACAATCATTGGAATTTACCCCAAAGAAATAAAATCAGTATATGAAAGCATTATTTGTGCCCCATGTTTATTGCAGCTCAATTCACAATAGCAGAGATATGGAATCAACCCAGATGTCGACCAACTGAAGACTGGATAAATAAATTATGGTATATGTACACCATGGAGTACTACATAGCAGTATGAAAAATGAAGTCCTGTCATTTGAAACAAAATGGATGCAACTGGAAGCCATTATATTCACTGAAATAAGACAGTCCCAAAAAGAAAAATACCATGTGTTCTCTCCTGATCTGTGGTAACTAATAGAGTACCTAAAAGGTAATCTATAGAACTGAAATTGACACTTTGATATGAGATGAAATTGAAAAGCCCTTGTCTTGACTGTTGAGGAACAGTTTTTTTCCCTTATTATTTGTTGAACTTTTAGTGTAGGGTTAATCTTATGAGTATAAAGTTAATTGAAAATAGATCTTTGTAAAAAATAATAATGGATGCGAGGGCAAACTGTTGAAATCTTTACTTAATATATACTAAACTGATCTTCTGTATATAAAGAGAATTGAAAATGAACCTTGATGTGAATGCAAGGGGAGAGGGAGTGGGAAAGGGGAGGGTTGCGGGTGGGAGGGAAGTTATGGGGGGGGAAGCCATTGTAATCTATAAGCTGTATTTTGGAAATTTATATTCTTTAAATAAAAGCATTATAAAAAATAATAATGGAAATAGGAGAGGGAGGGGAAAGAAGGCTGGGAGTGGGAGCGAGAGGTTGGGTAGGATGGGAAGAATCACTATGTTCCTAAATTTGTATATATGAAATCCTTGAAGTTTGCATACCTTAAATAAAAGTTTTCTAAGTTAAAGAAGGGGTAAATATGCATGATTTTACTTATTCCATTAGGTATCTAGAATATTAAAATTCATGAACATATAGTAGAAAGATTGTTACCAGGTATTGGTGATAAGGGAAGAATGGGGATTTATGGTCCAGTGCATACAGAGTTTCAATTTGGGAAGACAAAAAGTTCTAGAGATAAATCGTATTGATGATGTGCAACAATGTGGCTATGTTCCGTTACATGAATTGTACACTGGAATAAGATTAAATGATGAAATTTTTGTCATGTATATTTAACTTTGATACAAAAATAAATTATTGAAACACAATGATGGAATAAAATTTTTGAAAAAAAATGGAGGTTGATGCTGTGGCGTAGAAGGCTCAGCCTCTACCTGCAGTGCCAGCTTCCCATATGGGTGCTGTTTCGAGTCCTGGCTGCTCCACTTCCAGTCCAGCTCCCTGATAATGTGCCTTGGGAAAGCAGCAGAGGTTGGCCCGCGTACCTGGGCCCCTGCATCTATATGGGAGACCTGGACGAAGCCTCTGGCACCTGGCTTTGATATTGCCCAGCCCTGGCCATTGCAGCCATTTAGGTGGTGTACTAGTGGATGGAAGATCTCTCTCTTTCCTTCTTTCTCTGTATCTCTGCTTTTCAGATAAAAAAATTAGTCTTTAAAACAATTTTAAAAGGATGGAAGGAGGATTTTACCCAATATTGTAGTTTGCCAACCCCAATCAAATGTGCAGCTTGGGTATGGAATCAACAGCAAAAGTTCATTTCCCTTTGGAATTATAGTAGCATCCAAACCAAACTTTCCTTTACTTTCAATGGATATAATTTTCAGAATGGAAATCCCTGATGTTTAACAACATGCAATATTTGCCAATTTCTATAGAAAATGAGGTCCTCTTAGTGTCATGTTCAGATTAAGTGACATTTTGTTTTATTATCTACTCTAGTCTTCAAATTCTGCCTTCCTGTAGATCCAAGACAGTTTCAAAAAATTCATGCAAAAATAAAATTAAAAAAATAAGTTTACTTTGGTGCAAATTATTTTGAAACCCATGCATCATTTCTACATAATATGCATTTTACATTTACCTTTTGACGATTTTTGTACTTGATAGGATTTTCCATAAGGAGATATTCAGAATGCATTGTTTGCCTTCAAATATTCCCTCCCAGCTCCATTTCTCCCTTTCTTCCTTTGGTTGTTGTGTGGATTGAATTGAATCTCTTTTGTATGAAAAATGAATGGCAACAGAGATACTGGAAGGATTCTTTGAAAAACATTTATTGCCAGTTGGGCAGCATGGTACTCATCCTCTCTGATTTATGGATCCATGGGAGCTTGTTGATAAGCATTCTTCCTCCAAATACATTGATCAACTTATCTTTCATCAATGCTAGCTTAAACATGAAACTAGCAAAGTGCCTCTTAGTTACAAAGTTGGAATTAGTTAAAATTAATGAGACTTTATTATTTGTAAGGGAATGATCTATTATTTTATATATAAACTAGAGGAGGAGGCAATCATATGTAGTTTATTTATAGAAGTTTCTTTAATCCTGTATAACTTCGTACTTTTAAGATTGAATAAGTGTGAGGGGATATAAAACTTATTCCTTACTCAGAACAATATGTTTTGTCCCATCAGTTTCATGACAAAACATTTTGGAAAACTCCCAAAATAGCATGCTCAGTTTGGTAACAGTGTACTTATGACATAGATTAACACTTCAAGAAACACACCTTTTAGGTTCACAGTAAAACCTTACAGTTGTTAGAAGCTCTAAAACCATAAATTCTATTATTCTATTAAAAATGTATACTACTCATTTGATACATTCTTTTTTAACTTTTATTTAACAAATTTAATTTTCCAAAGTACAGCTTATGGATTACAGTGTCCCCCCCCCATAACTTCCCTTCCACCTGCAACCCTCCCATCTCCTGCTCCCTCTCCCATTCCATTCACATCAAGATTCATTTTCAATTATCTTTATATACAGAAGATCAATTTAGTATATATTAAGTAAAGATTTCATCAGTTTGCACCCACACAGAAACACAAAGTGTGAAATACTGTTTCAGTACTAGTTATAGCATTACTTCACATTGGACAACACATTAAGGACAGAGATCCTACATGGGGAGTAAGTGCACAGTGACTCCTGTTGTTGATAAAACAAATTGACACTCTTGTTTATGGCCTCAGTAATTACGCTTGTCATGAGTTCCCAAGGCTATGAAAGCCTTTTGAGTTCGCTGACTCCGATCTTTTTTAGACAAGGCCATAGTCAAAGTGGAAATTCTCTCCTCCCTTCAGAGAAAGGTACCTCCTTCTTTGATGGCCCATTCTATCTACTGGGATCTCACTCACGGAGATCTTTAATTTAGTTTTTGTTTTTTCCAGAGTGTCTTGGCTTTCCATGCCTAAAATACTCTCATGGGCTCTTCAGTCAGATCTGAATGCCTTAAGGGCTGATTCTGAGGCCAGAGTGCTGTTTAGGACATCTGCCATTCTATGAGTCTGCTGTGAATCCTGCTTCCCATGTTGGATCGTTCTCTCCTTTTTAATACTATTTGTTGGTATTAGCAGACACTAGTCTTGTTTATGTGATCCTTTGACTCTTATTCCTATCATTATGATCAATTGTGAACTTAAACTGATCACTTTGACTAGTGGCATTGGTACATACAATCTTGATGGGATTGTTTTGGAATCCCTTGGCACATTTCTAAATCTACCATTTGGGGCAAGTCAGATAGAGCATGTCACAAATTGTACATCTCCTCCCTCTCTTATTCCCACTCTTATATTTAACAGGGATCACTTTTAAGTTAAATTTAAAAACCTAAGAATAATTGTGCGTTAATTAAAGAGTTCAACCAATAGTATTAAGTAGAACAAAAAATACTAAAGGAATAAAGTATTGAGTTGTTCCTTGATAGTAAGGACAAGGGCTGATCAAGTCACTGTTTCTCATAGTGTCCATTTCACTTCACCAGGTTTCCTTTTTGAATCTCAGTTAGTTGTCACTGATCAGGGAGAACATGTGATATTTGTCCCTTTGGAACTGGCTTATGTCACTTAGCATGATGTTTCAGATTACTCCATCTTGTTGCAAATGACTGGATTTCATTGTTTTTTTTTTTTTTTACTGCTGTGTAGTATTCTATAGAGTATATGTCCCATAATTTCTCTATTCAGTCTACTGTTGATGGGCATTTGGGTTGATTTCAGGTCTTAGCTATTGTGAATTGAGCTGCAATAAACATTAAGGTGCAGACCGCTTTTTAGTTTGCCAATTTAATTTCCTTTGGGTAAATTCCAAGGAGTGGGATGGCTGGGTTGAATGGTAGGGTTATATTCAGGTTTCTAAGGAATCTCCAGACAGACTTCCATAGTGGCTTTAGCAGTTTGCATTCCCACCAACAGTGTGTTAGTGTCCCTTTTTCCCCACATCCTTGCTAGCATCTGTTGTTGGTAGATTTCTGTATGTGAGCCATTCTAACCGGGGTGAGGTGAAACCTCATTGTGATTTTGATTTGCATTTCCCTGATGACTAGTGACCCAGACATTTTTTCATGTGCTTGTTGGCCATTTGGATTTCCTCTTTTGAAAAATGTCTATTGAGTTCCATCTCTTAAGTGGATTGCTTGTTTTGTTGTTGTGGAGTTTCTTGATCTCTTTGTAGATTCTGGTTATTAATCCTTTATCTGTTGCATAATTTGCAAATATTTTTCCCCTTCCATTGGTTGCCTCTTCCTTTTCCTGACTGCTTTTTTTTTTGCAGTACAGAAACTTCTCAATTTGATGTAATCCCAAATGTTAATTTTGGCTTTGACTGCCTGTGCCTCTGGGGTCTTTTCCAAGAAGTCTTTTCAGTGCCAATATCTTGAGTGGTTTCTCCAATGTTCTCTAATAATTTGATGGTGTCGGGTCGTATATTTAGATCTTTAATCCATGTTGAGTGCATTTTTGTGAAGGGGAAAGGAAGGAGTCTTGCTTCATGCTTCTGCATGTGGAAATCGAGTTTTCCCAGCACCATTTGTTGAATAGACTGTCCTTGCTTCAGGAATTGGTTTTAGATCCTTGATCAAATATAAGTTGGCTGTGGAGGTATGGATTGATTTCTGGTGTTTATATTCTGTTCCATTGGTCTATCCATCTGTTTCTGTTCCAGTACTATGCTGTTTTGATTACAACTGTTCTGTAGTATGTCCTGAAATCTGGTATTGTGATGCCTTCAGCTTTGTTTTTGTTGTACAAGATTGCTTAGCTATTCCAGGTCTCCTGTGTCTGCATATGAATTTCAGCATCATTTTTTTTCCAGATCTGAGAAGAATGTCTTTGGTATTTTGATTGGTATCACATTGAATCCATAAATTGCTTTTAGGAGAATGGACATTTTGATGATACTGATTCTTCCAATCCATGAGCATGGAAGGTTTTTCTATTTTTTGGTATCCTCTTCTATTTCTTTCTTTAAGGTTTTGTAATTCTCATCATAGAGATCTTTGACATCTTTGGTTAAGTTTGTTCCAAGGTATTTGTTTTTGTAGCTATTGTGAATGGGATCGATCTTAGCAGTTCTTCCTCAGCCATGGCATTGCCTGTGTATACACAGGCTGTTGATTTTTGTGCATTGATTTTATATCCTACTACTTTGCCAAACTCTTCTATGAGTTCCAATAGTCTCTTAATAGAGTTCTTTGGATCCCCTAAATACAGAATCATATCATCTGCAAAGAGGGGTAGTTTGAGTTCTTCCTTCCCAATTTGTATCCCTTTAATTTCTTTGTCTTGACTAATGGCTCTGACTAAAACTTCGAGAACTATATTGAATAGCAGTGGTGAGAGTGTTCATCCCTGTCTGGTACCAGATCTCAGTGGAAATGCTTCCAACTTTTCCCCATTCAATAGGATGCTGACTGTGGGTTTTTCATAAATTGCTTTGATTGTATTGAGGACTGTTCCTTCTATACCCAGTTTGCTTAGAGTTTTCATCATGAAAGCGTGTTGTATTTTATTGAATGCTTTCTCTGCATCTATTGAGATAATCATATGGTTTTTCTTCTGGAGTTTGTTAATATGTTGTATCACATTGATTGATTGTGAACATTTAACAATCATTGCGTACCACGGATAAATCCCACTTGGTTTTTGTGTGGATGATCTTTCTGATGTGTTATTGCATTCTATTTGCCAGAATTTTATTGAGGATTTTTGCGTCTATGTTCATCAGTGATATTGTTCTGTAATTTTCTTTCAATGCTGCATCTTTTTCAGGCTTAGGGATTAAGGTGCTGCTGGCTTCATAGAAGGAATTTGGGAGGATTCCCTCTTTTTCGATTGTTCTGAATAGTTTGAGAAGAATTGGAGTTAGTTCTTCTTTAAATGTCTGGTAGAATTCAGCAGTGAATCCTGATTGATACACATGGGTACAGTTGCCTAAGGACTTAGGCCATCTTCTATTGCTTTCCCAGGCCATAGCAGAGAGGTAGATGGGAAGAAGAGCAACTGGGACTAGAATTGGCGCCCATATAGGATGTCGGTGCTTCAGGCCAGGGCTTTAACCCACTGCACCATAGCAGCATCCCCAGGAGTTCCTTTCTTCTGATTGGTCACAAAATATGTAACAGGTTATCGTGAACTGTAGTCTCCCAACCATGCTGTGTAACACTAGGAACTTATTGCTTTCATCTGACACTAATGTGAAACCTGATATGTAAACTCCCTTTATCCTCTGCTCTTTCTACCCTCCAGTTATCACAATGCTGTGTGCAGTCAGAGTGTAGGTTGACCATACATTCTAGCTCCGTTAAACTTGGACTGACATATAGGTTCCTGGGAACATTGGTTAATTGTGCATTCTCTCATTGCTTCATTTTTCTCAAGTGTGAATGGATGCTAATTTTATTATTTAGTCTGTAGTAGTACCTTGAAAATGAAATGAAATGATGTCAAATGCCTTGTTCAGCATGTGGCAGAATAGGAACTCAACAAAAACTACTCTGTTTTGGTGATGATTAATATGAGTTGTGCTTGGATAACTCCATGTTTCAGTTACTCTGCCTTTGTTTCTGCATGAATAAATGATTATTAATCCTAGTTTGTCATTTTTTTCTAAACAACAATTGTTTACTTGAATAAGGGCATGGAAAATGAGAAAAAAATTAAAATCAATAAACCTGAAGAGAAAGAAACTTAAATAGTGTCTGTTGAATAATATAACCCATTGTTGACTTTTTTTGTAAAAGTGATAGAGCATATATAGAAATAGGTAAATTTTGTTTCAACTAATAATAACTTGCAGCATTTTAGAGAATAGATTATTTTCTTAAATACTTCTGATTATGTGACTGAAATACCTTAAAAACTTCAATAACTGGATTCACATTATGCTTCTTCAATTGTCCATTTATTGACTACGGAACTCTGGCAAGCCATGATTCTCCCTATGCTTTATTTGCTTCACAAAATAAACCAAACTTGTTAGGCTCAAACGGATGAAGAACATAAAGTGTGTAGCATGGTGCCCACGCTTAGTTAACATTCAATAACATCTACGCTGACTTTTCCCACCTCCCTCCCCTGGTCATACAAAATCCACTAAAAAAAGTTTCCTTTATTCTTTTCCCTAAGCTAAGAATGTCACAGGAATCTCACTCTCTGGGTCTCTGTTTTCCACTGGTCTTGAAAAAGCTCTCATAATGCTGCCCAATGGCTTTCTTCAAAACTGATGGTTCCAGCTTCTCAGGTAAGAGTTTCACTGACAGGTTTTGTGATTTTTTGTTTTGAAGGGACATGTTTCACAAATGAGACGAAATGTGCCTTGTATCTGGTAGCTCTGTGGTGTGAGAGATGGCACTGCTGTCTTCCCTAATGCAAATTTCTAGGGCCATTTTTGTGTCTCAGAGACCCAAGAGTATATGACAGGTTGCCAAGAAAGCTGAGGCTGAAGGAGCTACATTCAGCTTCTTCCACCCCTGGAAACTGGTCAACCTAGCCTGAGCATATTGTTGGTGCTTTATTAAAAGGGTTGATTTGGAGAATGTTGTGTTTGCCATGCAGTGTCATGCCTCAAAGCCTTGGTTTCCAGCCTTTATTTAAATGCCTAATTGTTGCTATGGAAATTCAATATTTAAAGAGGTAATTATTGCTGATCTTGTTGCATGTGTCCGTTTCTGATGTCCAGCTGTTAGCTCTTTAGCTCCAGTCTAGCAGATTAATTACTGCTATTGATTACTTTGAGCTTCTCTCTTCACACCTGCAGTCTGTGTAATTAGCTGGTGGCCTCCTCTGAAAATTAGGAGCAGTTTCAGTTTGGCACTTTGCCATTTCCCAGCCATGTGCACTGCACTGATGAACAAAAGCAAATCTATTTTAAATAGAGATATCTGGGTAATGAACTCTTTGTGTTTTTGAACTATCCGTGGATAATTCAAATTACCCTCTGTTAGCAAATATTGTACCTCATTTGATGACTATCTGCAAAGAACAAATTCCAAAACACTGGTTTTTATTCCCATTTCCACCTTGCAGAAATTTACTCCTATGTGTGGTTTTCAAAAAAATCAAAACAACTTTGTAATTCTGTTGCTAAGGGTATTGGGGCACTGAAATAGTTTCTTAATGGAGCCCAGTGGAAGCAGTTGAGTTTGCACCCAGAGTCCTCCCAGCACCCAGGTTCATCGTTTTGTTAAAATCACACTCCTCGTTGGAGAGACCAGTCCCCATTCTTAGGAGTCACTAATGTGCATTGGGAATGAAAATGTTCCTATTATAAAAAAAAGCTAGAGATATTAGAGTTTTATTGGTGGAATCCTCAATGTTTTATCCCCATCTTTACTTCTGTAAGTAAGATTTTTTTTTCCCCTCCTTGCACATCAGGAACCAAATCTGGCATTGCCGCACTTTGAAATCTTGTGTTCTGCCTCTCATGTCCTGTGATGGTACTTTCTCATCTGTCACACGTTGTTGCCTGAACACTCAGGAAATACCAGTTGCTAGTAGAATTGGAAGTGGACTTCCCAAGTAATGACATGCAGTGATTGCTAACATGGCCAGCTGTTCTCTTCTGTGCTGATAGGGTCCCACTAATGCCGCCTTTAGCTATTTAACTTGTGTTGAGTTATTATCCTAAGGGTTATTGCCTATTGTAGGAAAAAATAAAGTGCTTTCCTCCTGCCCATGGCATGCGTCTGCCAGCTTTCATTGGAAGTTTAAAGTGGGCAAGTATATCCCAGAGCCCACTCAGCACATGGAAGGAAAAAGTTCAGATAGTTATCACTTGTCAGAATGATGGAAGTACTGTTGCACTTATGTCAGGCACAGATGTGTTTGGTTGGCTCACAGCAGTGTGGGAATGCTTGATCAGGGCAATGTTCCAAGACAACCTCAATGGAAGCAAAGAAACAGGACCCCTCGGGGTTCCAGTGAGTCAGGTGGGAGTTGGTCACACCATGAAAAAGACTAAGAGTCGAGGCATTTACTCATCAACTCAACGAAGCTTTGGGGCATCTGATGGGGAGGCTGAATACCGGCCTCAGACCAGAAGGTTCCCAGCTGGAATCTGATCATTTCCACTGTTTCCAGATTAAAATTTAAATTGTGTGCTGCCATTTGGAGGCCTTCTGGGCAGGGTCTCGCAGAGTCACCAGTTATTAGGAATGTCTCCTATTATCACAACCCTAAAAGCTATTTGAACAGCAGCCTAATGTGATTGTGATTTCCAAGGACCATTTGCTGTTATTGCAGCTCTGCTCGGATGTGAGTGGGAGCTGCTAACCAAAGTTGCCTTCTCATGATACCAGAGAGGAGGACTGGAGGCACGAGAGAAAGATTTAGTTGGCCAGAAATGTAAATTCTCCCCAAATAAACAATCTTTTGTTTACCCCATTTGGACAAGGTCATCTCTAATTCTGGCAAATAGTAACACTCTTTCCCTTGCAAGAGTATAAACTTTAGAAATTTACACTAATTATAATTTCAGCTCAACTAGAGATATAAAAATTTTGAAAGCATAGTTTTAAAGAGATACTACAGTAAAATACAAAGGGATAGTTTTGCAAAAATATTCCAGACTTATGGATGATATATAACTTTCAAATGACAATTTATATATACACATATTTTCAGATATAGATATGAGAGCACTTCAGAAAATCCAAGGAAAAATCAAATTAAAAAGATTATTTTGATGCAAATTGAAATCGATGCATAATTTTTCTTTATATACATTTCCATGAACTTTTGGAAGAATTTTAGTGTGTGTATGTGTGTATAGTGTATGTGTACAGTTTCCTTTTGAAAACCCCTAGCAAACTGAATGTGCTGACCTTGGAGGATCTGAGGTTGTGCACAATAGCATTTATATAATGAAATCAGACACATCGCAGGTGTCTCATCCTTGGAGTTGTTTCAAGCACTGGTTTTTCAGCAGCAGCATCAGGAGACAAATGAAAAATATCTAGTTAAGTTTTTAAGCCTAGATATAAAAACCAGTTAAGTTTTTAAAATTTGATGAATAACTACTTGTGTGTGTGTTTGTGTTCAAAGTTACTAACAGTAGGAGTGGGGGCATTCAGGACAGCAATTAAGATGCTGATTAACGTGATATTGATTTATATGGGTTTGGAATCTGCTTATATCTGACTCTAGTTTCTTGCCACTGAGCACTCTGGGAGGCAGCAGCGATGGTCCAAATAGTTGTGTTCCTGCCACTCTTGTGGGAGAGCTGGTCAGAGTTCCTGGCTCCTGGCTTCAGCCTGTCCCAGCCCTATCCATGACTCCATGACAGGCATTTAGGAAGTGAGCTAGAGAACGGGAGATCTCTCTGTCAGTTCTTTCCTCTCTATCTCTCTCTCTCTCTCTCTCTCTCTCTCTCTCTCTCTCTTTCTGCCACCCCTGCATCTCCTACTTCTCAAATAAATATTTAAAATATCTTTCAAAATTGTGAGCATTCATATACACTGTATAATATTCCTATCAGGTGTACTAAAAAGCTCAATGAACTAAGAGTTCAGAAATTATCTAGTGAGTAACTCAGTGTAGCTGACATGTGCTTATCATGTGCTATGCATTGTGATAACTGCTTTGAACATATTATCTATTTCAATCCTTATAGCAATATGTTGTGGATGCCACGGTTCTCTGTATTTTACAGAACAGGGTGTTAAGTCTTGGAGGTTGCATAACTTGGCCATCATTAAATTTTATGAAGCCTTTGTTTTTCTTGACATTTACCTATTCTGATTATTTTATTGCCACTGTTTAGCCTTGATAGTGTTTTGCTCCACTTCTATAGATTCTTTCATATTTGAATTAACCAGATGAAATATAGATTCATAAGCTTGATGCCTTTGGGCCCTGCTGATACTGTGTAGGTCTTAATCTAACAAATAGTTCTTCCTTAATGACTTATTATAAGCGGTTAAGTAAGGAGTTGCAAGGTCTTATTATTTTGTCCATTAAGTGATGAATTCACTTAACAAATTCTGGGGATAGAGTAGAAATGGCATTTTTGCAATTGTTGTCTGACTCAGGTCAGACTGCAAACTCCAGTGACTGTCATATGTTCTCCTTCTACAGGGAAGTCTTCTTGATAGAATACAGATTATTATTTGTTCCATTACTGGAAATGCAGAGAAAAGCTCTTCTTCCTACAACCTTGCTGCTGTTTTTTTCTTGCTATGCACCACGATTTTTGTTCCACTTTGATGCCTGAAAAATTCGTTCCTAGGAAACAATCAGAACAATGTCTTCCTCTGTATTTCTGTGTAACATATATATGTAGAATACATTTTTTGCTTTTCATGTATATATATATGTGTGTATGTGTTTACAGGGAGTATAGTTATGTGTTTGTGTGTGTGTGTGTGTGCATTTCTATTCTGTATACCACCCCCCACAAGATTTTTTCTAAGGCATTTTCAGGAAGTAATGTCTGGGAGAATGAAAGATGGAGTTTTTTCAGTGACAGTATTGTAGAAATATCTTCAGACTCTTTGAAGATACCTTCATTCTTAAGTCAAAAATTCTTGTTCAGAGGGTAGTTTTTTAAAATGCCTATAACACACATTAGATAGCTTTCCAGAAATTATCTTGCAAAAACAGAAGAAGTCAGCTTTTTCTGACCTTGCATTTTCCCCTTTCTTTGTCTAACAATGTCCCATCTCCAGCATCAACTCTCACCCTAATGAGCTGAAACTACATTAGTGAAATCCTAGGCAGATAAATTGACTCAAACATTGGTTTGATGATCCTACTTAAGACATTCAATTAATTCTGTTTTGCTACCAGCTAATTTATAACTTTGTATTTATTCAAAAAACATTGAACATATCAACCAGTAGGAGACAAAGTAATGAATTATTCTACCTTCCTTCATGTGCTCTCATGTGTTCACTATAGCAAGGAAGAAAAACAAGAAGAAATTTTTTGATGTAATATTTGTGGGTTTTTTCTTATCAGATCAGGCAAACTTAAGCTGATACGGTCACACACTCAGGCCCTTTAGGAGATACTAATTAGTGCAGTAAATGTTAGATATTAATTGCTGTTAACAATTGCATTTGCCTTGTAAATAGTTTTTTCATTTTCTCCTTTCTCCCTTCATTTACCCTTCTCCCTCCTTTCTCTCCTTTCTTCCTTTATTTGTAAGACTTGGCTTAGAGTGGCCATAAAAACCTGTTTCATTTGTGGTGGATTATGGACTGCAGCTTGATAACATGGTGATATATTAATGGATATTATGATCTACTTTTCTGTGACAGAGCTTCATAATTGATCTGTGCAATTTGAGAAAGAAGAGAAAAACCTGAAACTTTTAAAGCAATTTACAGCCCCATGCCACATTCATTGAGTTTCTAATGAGCTCCTCTGGTTCTACAGGTAGTGAAAGTTTTCTGTGCTGATGAGCAGGGCAACTTGTCAAGACATCCTGCAGGGAGGTGTGTTCAAAGGAGGTCAGCCAGGGAATCGAATTGCATGAGGTGAAGCTGCGGTACATAATTGACTTCCTCTGTCTCTAGAAAGTGATGGAAGGCAAGGCAGGGAGGAAGCTGCCCTTTCCCAATTCCCTCTCCTTCTTTCTCACTTTATTAAAACTGCCTTTCTTAACTCCCCCTTCTAACATTTCTCTTTCCTTTTTGCATTCTGCAGTCTGGAACTCTGATGGCAACCCATGCTGCTTTTGTTGCAGAATTAAGACTGTTTCTTATAATAAATAGCCCGAAATTTCCAGACTGCTCTGTTTTATAAGCCTTATATTTCTCATGTGTTTTTTTTTTTCTTTTTAAGGGCAAGCAAAATCCATGTTTCTCTTCTGCAGCGTGACAGCTCATGTTATTGTGTGATAGGTTAATCTTGCCATGCTGCAAAAGAAAGTCATATTCTTTGAGATTCTTAGCTATGATTTTTCACCTGTTCCCACTCCTGCACTTTGGTGGACTAAATATATCTACCAATCTCAATAAGCTCTTTCCCCCTGGTAATCATAATCAATAACTGTGAACAACACTTGCATTTATCAAAGTCGCAGACTTTCCAATGTTTCTGCTTATTTCAATTGGAAAAATATGTGCTTAAAGTGGACATATATCAGTCAGTTTAAAATAAACTGTGTTCATGGTATGAAGGAAAGTAATTGTGCACAGTGCATTTCTTTTGTTACTGTTTTTGTGTGTAGGTCTAGAAACCTATTTTATTAGATAGTATTCTGTGAAACATCTGCTTCATTCTATCCCAAGAAGTTCAGAAAGTGAACGTGTACAGAATCAGTCTTGAAATCAACTGCCAACAGGATGCCATAGTAACTATGACAAGGCAGAGAAAAAGAAGAAACAAATGGAGATATCAAATATGCAAAGATATTTTAAAAATTATTTTTTCCCTCTTAAAGAAAGCTTGTATGGGGAAGGCTTCCAAAGTTGTTTAGTGTACATGTGTCCTAAGGATGCAGTGGGGTGTTCCTGCTGGTGTGGCTTTGCCTTGTGCTGGAAAACAAGCTTCCCCTCCATTGTTCAGAGCAGGACACACCCTAAACACTTCTTCAGAGCTGTCAGTTCTGTCCTTAGTGAGAGGGAATGTGACAGAACAAAACCCTCAGAGCTTAGCTTGGATCTGTTCTGGGTCACATTAGAATGTTTTAGTCAATGCTGTGACTGGAGTGAATGGAGGGTGTTTCTGATGATTTCTGGGAAGTCAACGATGTGTCTGTGGTCCTCTTATAACATTCCTGATTATTTGGATGTTTCAAGGGTTTGATTTTTCAGTGTCTGCAAATAATTGATAAAATTAAAAAGGAGAGAATGGGAAGCGGGATACACAGCAGACTCATAGAATGGCAAAAGCCCTGAATAGCACTGTGGTCTCAGAATCAGCCCTTAAGGCATTCAGATCTGCCTAAAAAAGCCCATGAGAATTTCGCAGGCATGGAAAGCCAAGACATTGTGGCAAAAAAAAAAAAAAATGACCTAAATGAAAGATCTCTGTGAGTGAGATCCCAATGGAAAGAATGGGCCATCAAAGAAGGCAGTACCTTTTTTTGAAGTTAGGAGAGAACTTCCACTTTGAATATGGCCTTGTCTAAATAAGATCAGAGTTGGTGAACTCAGGAGGCTTCCATGGCCTTGGCAGCTCATGACAAGAGCCTCGGGTAATTACTAGTGCCATAAATAAGAGAGTGGGAGTCACTGTGCACCTGCCCAACCTCCCCCCGCCCCCGCCATGTAGGACCTCTGCCCTTAGTGTGTTGCACTATGAGAATGAATGAGAGGTGAAACTACTACTCAAACAGTGCTTTATAATTTGTGTGTCTTTGTGGGTGCAGTCTATTGAAATCTTTACTTAGTGTATACTAAGTTGATCTGTATATAAAGATAATTGAAAATGAATCATGATGAAGAATGGGATGGGTAAGGGAGTGGGAGATGGGATGGTTGCAGGTAGGAGAGAGGTTATGGGGGAAAAGCTGCAATAATTCAAACGTTATACTTTGGAAATTTATATTTATTAAATAAAAGTTGAAAAGAAAAAGTAAAAGGTTTAATTTTTGAAAGATCACATATAAAGAAAATGGTAACAAAGGAAAAGAAGAATGTATTTTTTTCCCCAGAGGTTCCCTGAGAGATGTGTTTCTTCTAGCTGGGTTGCTTGATAGTCGGTAGAGAGGGCATGTGATGGACCTGGATTCCTGTGTGTCAAGTCACAAAATGCTGCATTGCTTCTACTTTCTAGTTTCATCTTTCCATAATCACATGGAATGAGGTCCTAAATATCTTCATAGGACTTGGACTAATTAAGAAATAAGATTCTCAGCCAGGAACTAAGAGATTAAATGTTGATGTTGAGATTTTGCAAATTTACCTGGATTTCTGGATTAGGTAAGCCCCTATATCTCTGATTGAATAAGTCTCTAATCTCTGGATTGGATAAGTCTATATATCTCCATGCTTATTCAGTGCAGTTATATTTCACGTGGACCAGGCTGTAACTCCTTTGTAAATCCCTATCAGCATTTATGCTGCTCTCTCCACAGAAACTCTTCCAGCACCCTCCTCTTTGTGTCTCTACTTTCCACTGTTTTGCCTGTTGAGTCGAATGATCAAGGTTGACTATTTCAACTGTCTATGTTCACTCTGTTGTTGAATCTTGATTACTTGTAATATGAAACCATGATATTTTTTCTTCAGAGGCTTCAATCATGTGCAACTTTCTGCTGCCCTCTATATACAATATACCTTGTTTTATTTTTCTCCTGGCACAATTACTAATATAAATTATTTTATTTATTGGTTTTTGCATGTGTTGCTTCCTTCTACCACTAGAATGCTTTGGTGTGACAGTTGGTTATTCTCTGTGGTATTCGCTGATGTATCCTTAATGCTGAGAACAGTGATAAACATATTAAAAGCACTTGATCTATCTATATCTACATCTAATCTATATCTATAACTATATCCTTAATAAAGTTTGTGCTCATGTGTGTCTTTCATGTTATTGGCTGGTGTCTCATTTTTCTTTTGTGAATATAACAAAGATTGGTGCTTTCTTGCTTTTTTTTTCTTGACAGGCAGACTGGACAGTGAGAAAGAGAGACAGAGAGAAAGGTCTTCCTTTTCCGTTGCTTCACCCCCACCCCCACCCCCCCCACCCCCACCCCTGTGGCCGCTACAGCCAGCGCGCTGCGGCCGACGCACTGTGCTGATCCGAACCAGGAACAAGGTGCTTCTTCTGGTCTCCCATGTATGTGCAGGGCTCAAGCACTTGGGCCATCCTCCACTGCATTCCCGGGCCACAGCAGAGAGCTGGACTGGAAGAGGGGCAACCAGGACAGAACAGGTGTCCTGACCAGGACTAGAACCCGGTGTGCTGGCGCCGTAGGCTGAGGATTAGCCTAGTGAGCCACAGCGCTGGCAGCTTTCTTGCTTTTTAAAAAAGATTTATTTTATTTATTGAAAGATGGAGTTACAGAGAGAGGTAGAGACAGAGAGAGAGGTCTTCCATCCACTGGTTCATTCCCCAGATGGCCACAATGGCCGGAGCTGCGCCTATCCAAAGCCAGGAGCCAGGAGCCAGGAGCCAGGAGCCAGGAGCTTCTTCCAGGTCTCCCACGTGGGTGCAGGGGCCTAAGGACTCGGGCCGTCCTCTACTGCTATCTAAGGCTACAGCAGAGAGCTGGATTGGAGTAGGAGCAGCCAGGTCTAGAACTGGCACCCATATGGGATGCTGGCACTTCAGGCCAGGGCTTTAACCCGCTGCGCCACACTGCTGGCCCACTTTCTTGCTTTTTTATTTTTGTTGTTCAAAAGATTTATTTATTTATTTGAGAGGTGGAGTTACAGACAGAAGGAGACAGAGAGAGGTCTTCCATATGCTGGTTCACTCCCCAAATGGCTGCAATGGATGGAGCTGCACCAATCAGGAGCAGGAGCCAGGAGCTTCTTGCAGGTCCCCCACATGGGTGCAGGAGCCCAAACACTTGAGTCATCTTCTACTGCTTTCCCAGGTGAAAGCAGAGACATTGATCAGAAGAGGAGCAGCTGGGAAATGAATTGACTCCCATATGGAATGCCAGTGCTGCAGGCAGAGGCTTAGCCTTCTGTGCCACGGCACTAGCTGCAAGATTGGTACTTTTTATTTAAGAAACATGTATCAGCAACTTTACAACATTCAAGTCTGATATAGCAAGAGTCTATCTACTTTTTTTTTGTCGATTGTTTACACAACAAAAATTTATTTCTCACAGTTTCGGAGGCTGAAAGTCTAAAATCCAGGTGCCATCAGGGTTGGTTTCTCATGAAGCTTCTTATTGATTGATGGACAGCTTTGCTTTGTCCTTATTTGGTCTCTGATATTGCTGGTGGGTCTTTCTTTGAAGAACTCCCCTCCCTTTGGATTAGGATTTCAACCTAATGATCCCATTTAACCTTAATCACCTTTCAATGGCTCTACTTCCAAACATGGTCACATTGGGGGTTAATACTTTCATGGATAAATTTTCAGGACATAATTAAATCTTCTAGGGTGAAGAGAAAAATGCTTTCATTTTATTTGCCTAAAGTACAATGGATTTGTGTAATCCTACATATGAATAATCTGAGGATTTGGTATACATATTTTGGTGGAGGTATTACTTGACTTGAGCTAATATAGCTCAATGCATATTACAACATACATATATTTTAATGGGATGTTTTACTGGGCTTCTCTTGAAAATTTGCATGAGGGTGTACAAACATGTTGGTAACTGAAATTGGGATTAGATTATTTCTTTTTTTTTTTCAGCATAATGATTTAGCTAGGTAAACTGGCAATGCTAACCTAATGTAGCTCTCCCTCACTGGAGTTTGTCTTTCCAGAAGGTTTATACTTCCCATGAGCATTGATACTATGATGTGCACAAACCTACCATGAGACAAGCTGAATTCCATAAAGTGAAAATAGAAAGCTTAAAAAATTTCCCTAGATGTGAATATTTACAAACTACCTATGGATGTTTTCTAGGCATTGACAGAATTGGAAATGATTTAACTCAGGAGTCCCACATGTATTCTTAATTCATTTGCATGCTGTTGTATGAATAACATATTGGTTTGACCAGAAGATTTGAAATTTCTTCTTCAGCACACTCTATCTTATACTCTATTTTCAGGGTGAAGATCTTGATGTGGAAGTTACTAGGTTCCACATGGTTTATACAATGGGAAAATCAGATGGGTAGAATCATGGATGAATTAAGTTATTGCCTTATTTTGTGTTCTTTCAGGAAATCAAATGCAGAATAAATGTATCTACATGAATTATAGTTATCAGTTGTTGAGATTTTTAAAAAATTGGAAGCATTGTATAACTATGGTTTTGATTATTATGTTCACAAGATAAGATCCAGTAAATTCTTAGGATAAGTGAAGCTGATATAAAGTTGCAAGGGAGATTGCTTAAACTGAGAAGATTCTAGAATAATTGACCATAGTTTGGAAAATTTGGAAACCCTCCTATGGACTACAATCAATTGGCTGTTCTGCTATAAATAAGACAACACAGGGCAAACACTTAGCACAGTGAGTTACCAATCTCACTTGAGAAGCCATATTGATAGGACGTTGTATGATAGAGAAATGGTCATAGGTATATAACTGAATATATATTGGAGGTGATTTGGCTTGGGCAGGGTAGGAGTGTTGTTTTCCAGTTTTGGAATTCTTTAGGAATCTGCATAAAGAAAAACTCTGTGTCTTATGAGATCTAATCCATTTATATGGATGCCCCTGAATAAATGAGTATCTTCTTTAATTGGGCAAGACTGTGCATTCCTGCTGCTGACTGTAATAAGTGCTTCATTTTAAACCTCTCGACTGCCGTGGAGCCATCTGGTAGGTGCTTGTGTGTAGGAGTAGGTGAGATCCCAGGTAACACTGATTCTTCAGTTACCTGTGTTGTTTCTTATCTACTACTTCGTGTCTCACATGAGGACTGAAGCAGACTCAAAACTAGTCTTGCTTTCCTTCTACACACCTTTAAGCTTATTCTTAATTATTGGCTTACATGAACTGTACATCCCTAAGGATAATGTTGGAATGGGAAAAATAATCATTATAGTAGAGGAAAAATCTAAACTCTAAAGTAGGCAGATTTTACTTGATTCCATTCATATGTACAGCTCTCCTCACCCTCAACTATTGCTTTTTTTAAAAAAAATTATTTATTTATTTGAAAGGTAGAGCTACAGAGAGGCAGAGAGAGAGAGAGAGAGAGAGAGAGAGAGAGAGAGGTCTTCCATCTGCTGGTTCACTCCCCAGGTGGCTGTAATGGCCAGAGCTGGACAGATATGAAGCCAGAAGCCAGGAGCCTCCTCTAGGCCTCCCACGCAGTTACAGGGGCCCAAGGACTTGAGCCATTTTCTACTGCTTTCCCAGGCCATAACAAAGAGCTGGATTGGAAGTAGAGCAGCCGGGACTTGAACCGGTGTCCTTATGGGATGCCAGCACTTCTGGCAGGGGCTTTACCCACTACACCACAGCGCTGGACACCCCAACTATTGCTTTTGATAAAGCAGGAAGGGTTTGTATATGTTTTCCATGCATATTCTACTTTGCAAAATGTTCACGTGTTACATAAAGTGATTATGCTAAATGTCTGTGAGAACATGAGTCTTGGTGTGGATATATAGCAAGTGTATAGGACCCAAAAGAGAACAGCAGGAGAGGGATGGAAAAGATAAGGGATTTTACAAAAATGAAGAGTTGGTAAGAGATGGGCAAGTGGAGGATTAAATGAGAAATTGGGTGGTTTGAACAGATTGTGTATCTTTTCCTCTCTGAGTCCCATAAGACTCCTCCTTATACAATGCATGGGGAAAAATAATCTTTGCTTTCTTTATAACTACATGCTTTTACCATTGTTGTGTATTCTTTCAAGCTTGGCTCAGAAAAGAAGGAGTAATAAAATATAGAAATTCAACATGGTAACTGAAAACCAGTTTTAGAGCTCTGTGGCCAGGTAAGGCAGAATGGAGATCATTATTAATGTATATTAAACATAATAGTATAGTTAAAAAGATTGGTATAATACATAGCATATACTCTTTCCTCTCTATAAATCAATCTGCAAACAATACAAGCATCTTATAGAACTGAAGACTGTCTGAATATGTATCTCATGGTATAAAATGCAGACAAGCCTGGCCTAGGGACTCCTTTGTTGATTGATTCCCTGGAATGCTGGTAGTGTGTGATTCAATCAGCAATCAGACATGTTGTTATTGCTGTTCTGTGACTTTAGGATCCTTGATTGTGCATTATATTTATAGATTTAAATTTCTTTCTAAATAAGACCTTTTGTATTCAAGAACCTTAAGAATCTTGCAGTCTGTGATAAAATTGAGTTTTCTCCCTATAAAAACACATCATCGTATTCATCAAGATTTTGGCCAATAGACCAAGGCAAAAATCTATGAGTATGAGTAATATATTTCTCCAGATTTTGTTTATGAGAATAATTTTGTTAGCTGCTTCCCTGTGCCCTACCACAAATGAAAGACCTAATGGCTAATAGGATTATTCCAAAATGGTAGCATCCCTGGTTTTTAAAAATATTTACTTATTTGAAAGGCAGAGTTACTGAGAGGCAGAGGCAGAGAGTGAGATAGAGAGGTCTTCTATCGGCTGGTTCATTCCCCAGCAGCGCTGATCTGAAGCCAGGAGCCAGGAGTTTCTTCTGGGTCTCCCATGTGGGTGCAGGGGCCCAAGGACTTAGACCATTTTCCACTGCTTTCCCAGGCTATAACAGGGAGCTGGATTGGAAGTGGAGCAGCAGGGAGTCCAAGTGATGCCCATATGGGATGCCAGCACTGCAGGCAGAGGCTTTACCTGCTATGCCACAGCATTAGGCCATAATCCCTGGTTTTAGCATATGAACCTTTAAGTCTCTTAAATATGCGCCTACAGAATTATCTCTGATGGGGCATTTAGTCCTGAAGGAATTAGAGGGTTTGGGAAACCTGTATGTGGATTTTATTTTTGGATGTGTACTTTTAAAAAAATAACTAATTTTACAGAAGTTGGGGCATAGTAAATGATAATTCTTTTAATAATTATTTTCTAACAACATGTAAAGAAATAAATATTTTTAGAGTCATTTATGATAAAATGCCAATTTTATGGTAACTAATTTTCCTGTAAAGGCCCATGTATTGACTGTAAAGTGTTTTTTGTTTTTTTAAGATTTATTTATTTGAAAGGCAGAGTTAAAGGGAAAGGCAGAGGCGGGGGGGGGGGATGGAAAGAGAGAGGGAGAGAGAGAGAGAGAGAGAGAGAGAGAGAGAATCTTCCATCTGCTGATTCATGGCCCAAATGGCTGCAGTGATTAGAGCTGAGTGAATCTGAAGCCAGGAGCCTGGACCGTCTTCTGGGTCTCCCATGCAGGGACAGGGGCTCAAGCACTTGGGCCATCTTCTACTGCTGTTCCAGGTCATAGCAGAGAGCTGAATCGGAAGTGGAGGAGCAGAGACTTGAACTGACGCCCACATGGGATGCCAGCACTGCAGTTGGCAGCTTTACCTGCTACACCACAGCACTGGCACAAGAACTAAGTGTTTTTACCATGTGGTTTGAGAGCTACTCTGTCTATGAACTGGTTGATATAGGGACCACTGGTCTAAGAACCAGATAACTAAGCAAGATTGTGAAAAGCAAATACTATATTCTGAAAGGAAACTTTACTGAAGCTTAAAGAGTCATAAAGCACACTGCGAGAAGGGTGGACATTTTGTTTCCTTTTGAAGAAGAACCAAGTAACAAATATTTAAGTGTTTCTATACTCATAGCATTATTGGTGTTTGGTTTCATTGGGTGACTCATTAACAGGTCAGAAGTTGGAGAAAAGCTGAGAGTTTAACCCTTTAGTGTAGTCAATCATTTTATTGTTCTCTGCAAGAGAACTTTGCCCATCAGAAACCAGTTAAGCCAGGTTTTGCCTATTCTTCCGCCCCAAGAAAATACAGTATATAACTTCCATGCTAAAATTGCAGCAAAGAGAGAAACACCAGCTTGCTGACACCCTCATAATGGAGTATGGCCAAGGCAATTGTTGATCTCTTACAGCTTTTTGAAGAGTTAGCTCAGCAGTTAAGCTCTGAATAAGTCCACCCTTCTGTTGTTTAGCCAGCAATCTGCTCCCTTCCAATGAATGGAATAAAAACTGAGAGGCAGAATTTCATCTCTGTTTAAATTAGAAACCTGTTTGCCTATGAGCTGGGTGTCTTCCTTTTCTGTTAAATCTTCTACTATCAAGAAGACAGAGAAAGAGAAAAAATTCTTGGATATGTAGCATAATAATCATTCCATCAGCTATCAACCTCACTTTGTGAATTTTTTCTGTAATTACTAGAAGAGCCTAAATGTGAACACGATATGCAAATCCATTATTGTTAGTACTGCTACCTATAATTAACATGGCCCAATGGAATGTAGAAGATATTTATGAAAAAGGCAACAGAGTAACAATTACCATTATCCCCAACGAATCTCCTCCTCCTCTATGTTTTCATCAAGAGAGTGGTGTTGTTACTTCAACAGGCACAGTGTTGTGGTGACTTTTGTGATACAAATAAAGCAAGACTAAAATTTTAATTGTGAAATTTAAAAGGAAAGTAATTGCTTCGTGTTGGCTAATTCCATCTTTGTGTGATGACAGCAGCTGCGTTTCCCTGCCTTGTGTATTTTAACAGATGGCATTATTTCTTATGGAGTGTTACAGTAGCGACCGAGGTGACACTGAAGGAGAATTCTGTGACAGCATGTTAAGTAAGACATTACTGACAGCCCTGCTGAGTGGTGATGCAGAACTGCAGTCATGGGTCCCTTCTCACCTCTTCAGCCCCCGCCAAATGGTCTCCATTTGTGGCATGTGGAACCAGAGTGGAAAGATGAATGGAAAATTATGTCTTTTTTCAAATTCACTTGTTTGCATGCCATGAATAGGCCTGGGATAAAGGCTCAGATCTGGAAGAAAAACTATGCTTATCAATCCATGATGATTATCAGTGTACCCTTCTACCAAAGGAAAGAAAATAGAGAGGCACCCCACATGCTAGAGTCTCAGGTCAAGGTCCGCAGCAAGTAATTTTCCTCTCGATTGATTTCCTTTTTGTAAAATGCTGGGGCTGGACTATGACAAAGAAGTCTCTAGAGTCCTTTCCAGCTCCAGTTCTCTGTGATTCTGAGAGTCCTGAGCTTTGTAATTCAATGGCACAGTGACAAAGGAAGTGGAAGGCAGAATGGAAGCTAGACTGCACCATGTGTTGCCAATATCGTTCACAGTTCAGGGGACCTGGCCAGGATTCAGCCACAAAGTGAGTCATTGAGTCACCCTGTGTCAACTTCTTCACCTCCTTCTGGGACTACAGTCAAGATCTGATGAGATGGTGTCACTGCCCAGTGATCATTAAAGCAACAAACGTCGCAAAGCTACTCTGCTGGATGCTGTGCCATGTGCTGGGGAGTCAATGTTGAGAAGTAGTCCTTGCTTTAGAAGAAGATGTCTAAGGGGGCGACAGACGAGTAAATAGATAATCACCACCTAACCTAACATGGGTTTTGATGGACGTAACTACAGGATATTATAAAAGAACAATCTGTCCTCTGTATCTGTGGATTCCATATCTACCAGCTATGAACTGAAAATATTATAGAAAAATTGTGTCTGCACTGAAAATCCTCTTTTCTTGTCATCGTTCCCTAACCAACACAGTATAACAAGTATTTACATAGCATTTCCACATTTCCACTGTGTTAGGTATTGTAAGGAAGCAACAGATGATTTAAATTATATATGAGGATTGTGTAGGTTACGTGCAAATGCTATTCCATATTAAATAAGGAATATGAGCACCCATGGGGTTTGGTATCTAAGGGGCTCCTGGAATCAATCAATCAATCAATCAATCGATGCTCAATGACACTTATGTGCAAGAGGGGCAGCTACCCTAGCAGGGGCCAAGAAACTCTTCCAGAAAGAAGTGAATTCCAAGCCAAAGTACAGGTGGAAGGGGAGGAAAATAAGAAGTGAGAAGTAGCTTCTTGAACCAAAGACTAGAGATCATTGAGGTTTGCTTTTCTTTATCACTGGGCTTGAAACTAGAAGCCCAAGAGCATCACAATTTCAAAGAGCAGAAAGTGCTGCTCTTTAAAAAATCCTTTAAAACTTTTATGCCCTGCCTCATTTCTAACACAAATGGATTTGAAGATCTGCTAAATAATGTTTAAGAAAATATCAACAGGGCTGGTGCTGTGGTATAGTAAGTTAAGTATCTGCCTTTGGCACCATTATGGGCACCAGTTCAAGTCTCAACTGTTCTTCTTCTGATCCAGCTCCCTGCTGATGGCCTGAGAAAGCAATAGAAGACAGCCTAAGTGCTTGGGCCCCTGTATTCCCAGGGGAGACCCAGAAGAAGCTTCTGGCTCCTGGCTCCTGATCAGCCCCGTTTCAACCATTGTGGCCTTTTGGGGAGTGAACCAGCAGGTGGAAGACCTCTCTCTCTGTCTCTCCCTCTCTGTGTGTAATTGCCTTTCAAGTAAATAAATAAATCTTTTAAAAAAGAAAGGTCAGACTCTTGAACAGAAGCTTGAAATACCCTCTTCATTCTTTGCTCTTTATAGTGCCTATGTGAGGCCCATGAGTTGCACAGTTTACCTTGAAGGTAGGTATGCATGAGTCTACATTGATTGGCACGTGGAGAAAAGATGGTAGCTCAATACATAACATGGACTTTTGGCTTTCTTTTTATAATCTTTTCTAGGAGTAGGGTTACCAGCTCTCTGCTCAGTGACTCATAAACCTGACTCATTCGCTCTCCCCCAGGCTGACCCCCCGCCGTACTGATGTTTGACATTTTACATTTTAATTAAGATCACCCTCTCAGCAGCACAGCACTAGGAGAATGATGAATTTTCTCCCGCAAGCAAACATAAAGGGCAATCCACCAAATATGCCATTGGCCGGACCACTTTCCATGGAGCTATGTGGAAATCAGAGTGTTAGTGACAACCTGGTTGAGAATGTGGTTGTGTAGGAGAGAAGAGAGCCTTTGACCCTTGAACAGAAATGAAGCCACACCTCTAAATTTGAGGAATGTCTTCTGCTCACTTCTTGTTTAAGCCTTTGTCTTTTCATGTGAGTGTAAACAATAAACAATGTGGTCAGCTCTGGACCTTTTAAGTCAGAGGGCAGGGCCAGCCGTGATTTGAAACCTGCTGGAATCTGGTGATAGTTACTTGTGATTTGATATTGTAAATCTCCAGATATGCCTAATGCTCAGACCTAGGACTCCAGATCTCTATCATTGGCCTCTCCCTTTCTATTTCTTGAAGGTGCCTGAAAGTCCATGCAGCCATGATGAATGCATTCCCAGATGACATGACACTGTGGGTTAAAGATGACTGCAAATTCTGTACTGTACCTCTCATGAAGGGATGCATTTGATCCCTTACATCTTCCCACTGGGATTTATTGTTTATTATTTATCATCATTTCTAAGAAGAAACTGCTTTCTTTGCCATACTTTGTTTTTGGAATAGCACTGTTTCTGTTTGGTTGGAAGTCATAGCTATCCTTCCTACCTTCCCAGCTGCTGCCAGGAACCTGGGCATCAGCTAATACTTCAGAGTGGGGGAAATCAGGTCTGTTCCCAGTGCAGGAGGCTATCATGTTATATCTATTTTGTGAAGGGGCAGAGAAGAGAGAAAAAGGAGGAAACTGAAGCAAAACTAAGAAAGTAGGAAGAAAAATAGATCGAGATAAACTGAGAAGAAACAAGAGGATAGGGAACTTCTGATGAGACGATCAATGAGTATTTTAAGAAAGGAGATGTATAAAATTCTCAGTAAAAGCTACTTGTTTTAAGATATAAACATTCTCCAATTTCATGATGGAAACTTGTGCAGGATATGAACAGATGTATGTGTATGAGCATTTGTGCACAGACAGTGAAGAACTGTTTCAGGTTGATCAGAGAATGGAGGTTTCTAGAAATTGCAATCTTTATAAGGACAATGACTTGTGCAGAGTGTGGAATTGGAAATTCAAGGCAGTTGCATTTAGATGTAGAATAATTTGGTCTCCAGGTATCATTTTAATTATCAGCTATGTTTGCTGCATAAGACAAGAAACATAGGATTTGACCTTGATATCCTTTCACCATCCTTCATCCTTATCATTTTCCATATTTAATCACTTACCCATTGCTTTGACTCTACTTTATGAATTACATATTATTTTAGGAGACTGGAACTCAGGAAGTGATATTCTCCAGGTAGAGAGGAAAATTGTGTTCAGACTACCTGTAAACAGGAGTGAGTAGGAATGATTTTATTAGAATTTTTAAAAGAGGAATCAAAATCCATTGTGGAATAATTCTACCCCAAACCAGTGTAACATGTAACTATTCATGGTGAGATTGAATTAAAAGGAACATAAAGATTGAATGACAGCATCTCTAGAAGTGGTCTTCCTTTTTCCATTGGATCACCACCCAAAGTGGCCACTATGGCTGGCGCGCTGCGGCCAGCGCGCTAAGCTGATCTGAAGCCAGGAGCCAGCTGCTTCCTGCTGGTCTCCCATGTGGGTGCAGGGTCCAAGGACCTGGACCATCCTCCACTGCCTTCCCGGGCCACAGGAGAGAGCTGGACTGGAAGAGGAGCAACCGGGACAGAATCTGGTGCCCTGACCGCGACTAGAACCCGGTGTGCTGGCGTCGCAGGCAGAGGATTAGCCTAGTGAACCGTGGCGGATTTAATTCTTTTAAAAGAAGCCAGTCATAATCAACAAGATAATTTCTGACCTTCGAAAGTAAATATAAATTTGTAACTTCAAGACTTCTTATTTAAGTTTCCATGTTAGAGAAAAATCTATCTCTTTTGGTTCACACCCAATTATGTAGCATATCTAAGTCTACCTTTTCTTTTTATGGAAGGGTTGCTAATATGATCAATTTCAGATCAAAATATTTTCAATATCCTAGACCTTGTAGCAAACAATTTCTAGGTGCACTGTGTGTTGTGTGACCTGGATAATAAATGTGGTGACATCCTTTTGGCATGACATCTCCTCTTCCAATCCAGCTCTGTGCTATGGCTTGGGAAGGCAGTAGAAGATGGCCCAAGTCCTTGTGCGTGGGAGACCTGGAAGAAGCTCCTGGCTCCTGGCTTTGGATTGGCACAACTCCGGCTCTCTCTCTCTCTCTCTCTCTCTCTCTCTCTTCCTTTCCTCTCTCTGTGTAACTCTTTCAAATAAATAAATCTTTAAAAAAATTGACTGCATACAAAGGGACTATCAAATGTTTGTGGGAAATGGAATCAAGTGTAAGTTTATTTTGGTACTAAGGCATTTTGAAATTTCTGCATATAAGAGATCTTCTAAAATTTATGGAAATATGTATTATGTAGCAATAATGAATACATTTCAAAGTAAAATTTCTTTAATTTGGTTTTCTAAAAACTTTGTGACAAACTTGTACAATATCTGTACTCATTTTTATTTATTTATAATAAGAGACTATATTTCAGTCTTTTTTTGGACATTGTAGTGTGCTTTCTTGTCTTTTATTCTTTAAATATTTAAATTAAATCCATCTTTCTTTATTTTTATTAAAATTTGTTCATAAATTTTTACATTCACAGACTTCCTTAGTAGAAATTTCTAGAACTAGAATGACTGAATTAAAGTGTTACATACTTAAAATCCATTGTCAGATAAAGTATCTATTTAAGAACAATCTAATATTGTCTAAGATATCATTTTCTGCTAAAATGGTTAAATTTAAAGTGAAAATAATTCAGATTATTCTCAATATTTGCAGCCTATGTTATGGCCAGATACTAGTATACAAGACAGCTGTGCTCCTAAAACTGACATGAGAAATGGAAGCAAGATGGTTATGATGACATTTCTTGAATCTTGGGGAAACCAGGATTAAGCATCATATATTCTTCCTGATGGAAACAAACCTGGGTCAGAGTTGGAACAAGGCTCTGACAGTATTAAGGCACCAATAAACATTTAATTTTAACGTTCATCTCAGTGCCAAATATTGCACCTGGAGATAATATCTGACTGGATTTGAACCAAAAGGTTGAATGAATGGTCCCTGGCTATGAATACTGGACTGCTCCGCCAAATCTATCCTATACTATAGCTCTAGATTTGGAATTTTCAATTGTTTTCTGTTTTTACCCCAACCCTTAGACTCTCATTGTTTTTCATTCCACCTACTTGTGATCAGTGTTTGCTGGCTTGCTTCCTTCTGCCTCTTTCCTTTTTTTGCATGCCACAACCAATGCTTTTTTTTTTTTTTTGGGCAGTGCACTTAAAATTTTAATGTTACTTTAAAGTTAATGTTGCCTCTTTCCAAATATCTGAAAAGATGCTGACCTAAAATGAAATTCAGTTACTAAAACCGTGAAAAAGGAAATGAAATACTGATTTTATATTTGAAATGTTGTCAAATGTTTCCTGCTTCTCCTCTGTTTTCTCCAAAGTGAAGAGGCAGAGTAATATTGAGATTGAACTAATAGAAAGATTGTTCAAAGAAGACATGCTTTATTAACACGTAATAATTGCACATATTTCTGGAGTGCAGTGTGAATTTCAATAAATGTATTCAGAGTATACTGATCAAATCATAGCAAATAACATTTCCCTTTTTCTGTCATTAGTTTATATTTAATGCCTTGCTTATTTAAAAAGCAGTTATTTGTTTATCTTATTTTATTATTTGAGAAGGAGAGAGAAAGAGAGGAGAGAGAGAGAGAGAGAGAGAGAGAGAGAGAGAGAGCAAGCGATTTCCCATCTTGCCATCTACTGGTTCCCTTTCCAAATGCCCTCAATAGCTGAGGCCCAGGCCAGGGCAAAACTAGGAGCTGAGAACTCAGTCTTGGCCTCCTGCGTGGGCAAAGATGCACAACTTGGGCCATAACCTACTGCCTCTCAGGATGCTCCTTAACAGGAATCTGGAGTTGGGAGTGGCCCAGGCTTGTGAATCCAGGTACTTTCGTATGAGCTGCAAGCACCCCAAGCAGCAATGTAACCATGCCAAACACCTGACCCTCATGTTTTAAGGATTAATAAGAGATGTTTATGAAAACAGAAATGCTAATAACCTGATTTTATCATTATAATCATTTGATATTTAATACGTGTACTGAGTTACCAGTGGTAACCTCAAAATATGTACAATAACAATAGTAATACATGTTTTAAAGTAATGTTACATATGTGGTCTTAAGTTGAATGAATCATATTACTTTTTTTAAAATATTTATTTTTGTTTATTTGAAAGACAGAGTTACAGAGAGAGGTAGAGACAGAGAGAAAGGTCTTCTATCCACTGGTTCACTCCCCCAGATAGCTGCAATGGCCGGAGCTGTGTGGATCCGAAGCCAGAAGCCAGGAGCTTCTTCTGGGTCTCCCATGTGAGTGCAGGAGCACAAGGACTTGGGCCATCTTCTATGGCTATTCCAGGCCATGGCAGAGAGCTGAATTAGAAGAGGAGCAGCTGGGACTAGAACCGGCGCCCATATGGAATGCCGGTGCTTCAGTCCAGGGTTTTAACCTGCTGTGCCACAGCACCAGCCCCATCATATTACTCTTAAACTCTTTTTTCCCCAAAGAAACTGTTTATTTAATGAGTATAAATTTCATAAGTACAACTTTAGGAATATAATGATTCTTCCCATTACACCTTCCCTTTAAGCTTCCCATCTCACTTCCTCCTCCCTGTCCCACTCCCAGTCCCATTCTCCATTAAGAAAAAAAAAATAACTGTACCTCCACAGTCAAAATAAGGGCTGTTCAAGTCATTACTTTTCAAAGTGTCAACTTTACTTCTACAGATTTCATTTTAAGTGCTCTATCAGTTATCACAGATCACGGAGTATAGTATTTGTCTCTTTGGGAATGGTTTGTTTCACTAAGTATGATGCTTTCCAGATTCATCCATTTTGTTGCAAATGACTGGATTTCATTTTATTTTTACTGCTGTGTAGTATTCCATTATATATATATATATATATATATCCCATAATTTCTTTATCCAGTCTTCAGTTGACAGGAATTTAGGATGTATATTCCAAGTATCTCTTGGAATATGGTATTGTGATGCCTCCAGCTTTGTTTTTGTTGTATAAGATTACTTTAGCTATTCGAGGTCTCTTGTGTTTCCCTATGCATTTCAGCATTATTTTTTCTATATCTGAGAAGAATGTTTTAATATTTTGATTGGAATCACATTGAATATGTAGATTGCTTTTAGAAGAACGGACGTTTTGATGATATTGATTCTTCCAATCAAGAAATAATGAAGATTTTTCCATTTTTTTGTATCTTCTATTTCTTTCTTTAATGTTCTTTAATTCTCATCATAGTGATCTTTGATATCCTTGGTTAAATTTATTCCAAGACATTTGTTATTTTTTTGTGGATATTGTGAATGGGATTGATCTTAGAAGTTCTTTCTCAGCCATGGAATTTTCTGTGTATACAAAGGCTCTTGATTTTATTGGTTTTATGTCCTACTACTTTGCCAAATCTTCTATGCGTCCCAATAGTGTTTTGATGAAGTCATTTGGATCCCCAAATATGGATAGTTTGACTTCCTCATTCTCAATTTGAATCCCTTTGATTTGAATTTCTTGCCTAATGGTTCTGGTTAAAACTTCAGGACTATACTGAATAGCAAATGTGAGTGTGGGCATCCTTGTCTGGTTTTGAGTCTCAATGGGAATTCTTCCAACTTTTCCCCATTCAAGAGGATGCTGGCCATGGGTTTATCATATATTACCTTGATTGTGTTGAGGAATGTTTCTATATACCCAATTTATTTAGAGTTTCAGATGCTTTCTCTGCATCTATTGAGTTAATCATACAGCTTTTGTTCAGCAGTTTATTAATGTTATGTATCTATTTGATTGATTTGTGAATGTTGACCCATCATTGCATACCAGGGATAAATCCCACTTGGTCTGGGTGAATGACCTTTCTGATATGTTGTTGGATTTGATTGGCTAGCATTTTGTTGAGAATTTTTGCATCTATGTTCATCAGGGAAATTGGTCTATAGTTCTTGTTCCCTGTTGTTTCTTTTTCTGGTTTAGGAATTAAGGTGATGTAGGCTTCATAGAATGAATTTGGGAGGATTCCCTCATTTTCAGTTGTTTTAAATCATTTTAGAAGAATTGGAGTTAGTTCTTCTTTAAATGTCTGGTAGAATTCAGCAGTGAAGCCATCTGGTCCTAGACTTTTTTTGTTGTTGTTGTTGAGAGGGTTTTTATTACTGATTCAATTTCTGTTTTGGTAATGGCTCTGTTTAGGTTTTCTATGACTTCATGGCTCAATGTAGTAGGTTGTATGTGTCCAGGAATCTATCCATTTCTTCTAGGTTTCCCAGTTTGTTGGCATACAGCTCTTTATAGTAATTTCTGATGATTCTTTTTATATCTGTAGTGTCTATTGTTACATTCCTTTTTATCTCTATTTTATTAATTTGGGTATTCTCTCTCCTTTTTTGGTTAGTTAGACCAATGGTGTGTCAATTTTCTTTATTTTTTTCAAAAAAACCAGCTCTTCATTTTGTGTAGTGTGGTCTCCATTTGTTTTCAGAAATTTTTCGATTTATTTTTTGATTTCTTCAATGAACCATTGTTCATTCAGGAAAATATTGTTCAGTCTCCATGTGTTTGCCTGTATTCTAGAGATTCCTAAGTTGCTGATTTCCAGCTGCATTGCATTGTGATCTGAGAAGATGCATGGTATGATTTCGATTTTTTCGAATTTGCTGATACTTTTTTTATGGCCTAGTATGTGGTGAATCCTAGAGAAGGTTCCATGTGCTGGTGAGTAGAATGTGTTTTCTATGACTATAGGATGAAGAGTTTTGTAGATATCCATTAGGTCCATTTGGTCTGTAGTATTGATTTACTCTGCTATTTCTGAGCTGATTTTCTGTTTGGTTGATCTGTCTATTGCTGTAAGTAGGATATTTAAATTCCCCATTACTATTGTATTTGAATCTGTACATCCCTTTAGATCCTTTAACATTTCTTTTAAATAGCCAGGTACCCTGTAATTAGGTAAGTATACATTTATAATAGTCACTTCTTCCTTTTGAATTGATCCCTTAATCATTACACAATGTCTTTTTTTGTCTACTGTAATGGTTTTTGTGTAAAAGTCCATTTTGTCTGATACTAGGATGGCTATACCAGCTCTTTTTGGTTTCTGTTAGCATGGAATATCTTTTTTGTATTCTTTCACCTTCAGTCTGCATGTATCTTTGTTGGTGAGATGTTTTTCTTGTAGGCAGCAAATAGATAGGTTTTGTTTTTAATCCATTCATCCAGTATGTGTCTTTTAACAGCAGAGATGAGGCCATTTACATTCAAGGTGACTATTGATAAATAACGACTTTGCCTCGCCATTTTTCCAAAAATATTCCTGTTTTTTATTTTGGATTTTTTTTGTACTTTTATTGGGAGTTTTCCTTCCTTTACCTTCTTCCATAGTGATGACTATGTTTCTGTGTTTCTGTGTGCAAGGCATCTTTAAGCTTCATTTATAGGGCTGGACAGGTGGTGACAAATTCTTTAAGTTTCTGTTTGTCATGGAAGATCTTTATTTCATAAATGAGAGCTTTCAGGGTATAGTATTCAGGGTTGACAGTTTTTATTCTCTTAAGACTTGGACTATATCTCACCATTCTCTGCTAGCCTATAGGGTTTCTGATGAGAAGTACGCTGTGAGTTTAATTGGAGGTCCTCTGAAAGTAATCTGGTATTTCTCTCATACATATTTTAGAATCTTTTCTTTATGTTTTACTGTGGAGAGTTTGACTACAATATGTTGTGGTGAAGATCTTTTCTGGTCATGTCTATTAGAAGTTCTATGTGCTTCCTATACTTGGATGCCCCTTTCTTTCTCCAAATTGGGGAAATTTTCTGTTGTTATTTCACTAAAAAGGCCTTCTAATCCTTTCTTTCTTTCCATGCTTTCAGTAACCCCTATAAAGCATATACTAGATCATTTGATAGTGTCCTATAGTCTCCCAACAGTGTTTTTTAGTTTTTTAATTTCTTCTTCTTGTGTTTGATTTGACTGTATCATTTTCTATGTTTGTCTTATAAGTCAGATATTCTTTCTTCTGCTTCACTTATACTGTTGTTATGGCTCTCCACTTTTTTTTTAAATTTGTTTTATTGAATTCTTCATTTCCAATATTTCATTTTGATTTATGATCTCAATTTCATGGTGGAAATTTCCTTTCATGTCATGTATGGATTTCATTAATTTGTACATTTGCTTCTGATTACTTCTAAGTAATCCTGTGATCAGTTTTTTGAATTCCATTTCTGACTTTTCTTCAATCTCATCATCTTCACAATCTAGTGCTAAGGTTTTGTGTTCTTTTGGAGGTATCATGTTGTCTTCCTTGTTCTTTATTCTTGGATTGGTGCATTTGTTATTCAGCATTTGTGGGGATACTCATTGGTTTCTTTGATTTTTTACCATGGTAGCTTTCATCTTTGGACTATTTCTGATTGGATTAGTGGAATGACTGCTTTCAGGTAATAACTAGAGGCTCTCTGTTCAGTGCTCCTGGGTGAAGGGCATATCTGAGGTGACATACCCAGGTTTGGTGTAGTAAATCTCCTTTTTTTTTTTTTTTTTTTTTTTAGCAGAGGGAGGTTTCTTTTTGTCTGTTGGCATAGACTCAACTCAGCTCCTCTCCTTGAAGGAGACCAGTGCCTGGGCAGTAGCCCCAGTGAGTATGTCATTCATCCATTCTTTTTTTTTAACTTTTATTTAATGAATATAAATTTCCAAAGTACAGCTTATGATTACAATGGCTTCCCACTCCCCCCCCATAACTTCCCTCCCACCTGCTACCCTCCCATCTCTCACTCCCTCTCCTCTTCCATTCACATCAAGATTCATTTTCAATTCTCTTTATATACAGAAGATCAATTTAGTATATATTAAGTTAAAGATTTCAACAGTTTGCACCCACACAGAAACAAAAAGTGTAAAATACTGTTTGAGTACTAGTTATAGCATTAATTCATTCTGCCACAAGGACCACACAAAGAGTCTGTGCAGTCTTCAGTATAAGCTCAGATTTCCCAGCATCATCTCTTGCCAGGTAACCAGAGAACCCTATCAGGTGGAGCCTCCAACAGTGACTGTCCAGTGTCCCAGCCACACCCTGAGCCCTCTCATGCAGCCTCAGTGTTTTCACAGTCCTAGTACACAGGCCTCTCACAGTCCAAAGCACCCAGCCCCCAGTCTGTGCTTCTTACTAGACTCACGTGCCTCCACTTGGCTGGTTGTTGGGCATAGGCATGAGCTGGCACAGATGTTACATATATCCAAAATGGCATCTGTTCTCTGTCAGGTTGTTTTGGGTCGCCATTGCAGAATGATCCAGGAGACAGAAAACGTGCTCCTCCTTTGCTTTTTCTTCTCTATTTTGGTGGGTATGCTATCCCCCATGTGACTGCAAGCCAGATTCCCTCTAGGCTCTCCCTGCAGCTTTTTTACTAGTGGTTTAGACTGCAGCAGTCTTGTCTGACCTTGCTTTCCAATGCTGATGCAGAAGCTCTCGGCTGGTGGGGTCCTAAGTTGTGTCCTCTTACACTCATATCTTACTGCATGATTCATATTTTTTGAAAGATTTATTTATTAATTTGAGATGCAAAGTTGCAGACAGAGACAGATAGAGACAGAGAGATCTTTCATCCCCAGGTTTATTCCCAAATGGCTGCAATGGTTGGAGACAGTCCGAAGCCAGGAGCCAGGAGCCAGGAGCTTCTTCCAGGTCTCCCACATGGGCACAGGGCCCAAGCACTTGGGCCATATTCCACTGCTTTCCCAGGCAATAAGCAGAAAGTTGGATTGGAAGAAGGGCAGTCAGAACTCCAACCAGCACCCGTATGGGATGCTGGTAAAGGCATTGCAGGCAGAGGTTTAGCATACTATGCCACAGTGCCAGCCCCTGGATGATTCATTTTTTTTAAATAGCTTTATTACTTTAAAACTATGCTCATTGTGTTAAAAACTGACACCATTAGAAATGTATAATGGTTAATGTAAGAATAATTCTATATAATTCCACCACTAAGGTAACTACTAATGTAACATTGAAAACTCGTTTAGATATCCTTCTATGTTCACATGCAGGCACATGCACACACACACACACACACACACACACACACACACTCATACCCACACACCCATTTTTACATAGTCTTCTTTATAGGGAGACTTCAACAAATTTGTGGAAAAGTGTAATTAAAAGATAAGTGTGTTTAAGGGCAAAACATTTTTGAAATCCGTTCATATTTTTATAATATGCATTTCCCACAAATTTTTAAAGGCACTGGTGTATATGTTTGTGAATAGCACTATAAATTATATATAGTATTATTTATACAGACTTTGAGCACTTATTCATGACAAAATTTTCCATTTCATCATTTTTAATGATTGCATCGTTAGTTTGTTCATCCCGTAATTTGCTTAAATAACATTTGAAAGAAAAGAAATTTATTTTTTCTTCTTTTTTTCTCTTTCATTCCTACCCTCAACCCTCAACTCTAATGTTCCCTTCCTGCTTTTCTTCTTTTCATTTGTGACAAAATGTTCTCTAGAAAGGACACAAGAATTGAAATTCCTTCAACAAATTTTAAGTGTCTTGTTTTTATTTTGTTTTCAGTGTAGATTTAGATATTTTTCAATACCTAATAATAGATTTTGGCACTACTGATATTATATATAGCTGCTTAGATGGCATTGCTTGATTATATGTGAGAAGGAATATCTTTATTACTGCTGAATATTTTACAGTTTTTATTTTGGGTCTTCATCTGTTGTTGTGATAGTACACTTTTTAAAAATCCCAGATAACTTGTTTAGATTATTTGTATATTTACTAATAATCCTTTGTCATATGCCTGATACATGTTGCTATCCAATTTTTATTTTAGATTCTAGAAATATGCTCAATATGATTTATTTTCTTCTCATAATGAAATTTTTAGTTTTATTTCATGAATTTATCAGCGTTGTATTTCTCTATGCTTCTGAGTTTTGAATGCTAAGAGGCTTTCCCCACTGTATGATTATTTAAAATAAAACAACTCAATCCAAATTTCAGCTATTAATTTTATGTCTTAATTTTACTCTTTAAATAAATGATATGATGTCCCAGTGGCATCTTTGTTTTCTTCCAGATGAATAGCTTATTTTCTCTAACAATTGGCAACATTTTTTATGGCAAATGACCAGCTTATTGTCCAAATGAATTTGAACAATAATTGGAAATATCTTTGAACTGTATTTTGCCAAGTTTTCAGTTATTTGATTGGAATTTTGAATGGGCATTTGAATAAATTTCTAAAAATTTTAAATTGAATTCAATGTATGAATTCAGAGAAATTTGTTTTTTTTTTAATGTCATAGCTATTCAAGAGAACACTTATTCATGTATTTATTTACATTTTTATTATGGCATGTAGTACAATGATATGGGCTTACTAATAATTTTGTCAATTTCTGAAGGTCATTTCTAGGTTTTAAAAATTTCCTTGATAACTGAGATAGAGAAAATTTTCATATTATTTTGATCACCTTTTTTTCTGGAAATGAACAGTTTATAACCCTCTGAGTTTTATAAAACTAATCTGTAAGAATTCTTTGTATGGTAGAGCTGGCAAGTCATTATCATAGTTGTTTAAACATTATCTTCTGGTTTTACTTGTATCTTTCAAATATATAAGTGGCTTTTATTTACCCATTAAAAGAAACTTAATTTTACATGCACAATTTCTCAATCTTATTGTTTAATGTTTCCTAGTTTTTATGACAAAAACATATTAAGTTTATTTTGGTTTGGCAAGCTTATAAATTTCAGTCATTGTGGTCGGTATGTAGTTAAATTCCACTGTAGTTTTCATGCTCATGTTTCTACTGAAAATTGGTGTTAAGAAATTTTGAATGTACTTATTTCCCCACTGTGTATCTTCTTTGGGGGAGTTTGTCCAAATATTTTGGCTAGTTTTTATTGGTTTGTCTTAGGGTTGAGTTGTACAATAGCAACACATACCAGAGGACTTCAAAAATTCATGGAAAATATAAAGAATAAAAATGAAAGAAAATAAGATTTATTTCTCAACATAGATTCCGTCCAGTTCAAGAAACTTTTATAAGCATTGATACCAATCATTGAGGCCATCCTTGAAGGACTGAAAGTCCTGGGAATTTAACTATGTCAGTGTAGTCTTTTCTGCATTGTCAGCTGAAGGAAAATGGGTGCCCTTTAAAGAATTTTTAAGATTAGGAAACAAAAAGATGTTAAATGAGGACAGAGAGGTAAATGTCTAATGATTTACCTTGAAACCTCTTACGAAATTGTTTTTGTTTGCTGAGATGAATGACAAGAGCATTGCTGTGTGAGAAGCTCTGCTGATGCTTTTTTGATTGTTCTTTAGTTTTTGTACATAGCTATCTAGTGAGTTATTCTGGCACCATTCACTGAAAAAGATGATCCCTTCCCCCATTAAGTGAGCTAGCCACTTTACCAAAAGTAAATTTACCATGTAAGTAAAGATCCATTTCTGGGTTTTATTCTGTCCTATTAATCTGTGTTCTTCTTTAATGCCAACACTATATTGTCTTGAAATCAGGTTATACTTGTACAACTCTTTAAATTAGTTCTTCTCTTAAAAAATAATCCCAAGACGTCTTATTTACATATAATTTCAGAGTTAGCATGTTAGCTTCTTTAAAAAAAAAAAAACCTGCTAGAATTGTATCAATTTAAGTATTGTTAAAGCATCTTAAACATATACTTCTATTCACTTTCTCTGGATTTTTGCCATTTTTATTGCATATTTATTTGGATATAAGTAATGGATTACATTGCATCTCTGTATTTTTGTTTAAACAATTATCTTTATTCATAAAATTTGTTGAACTCTTAGTATAGGGTTAATCATATGTGCATAAAATTAATTGAAAATAGATCTTATAAAAAATAAGAATGGGAAGAGGAGAGGGAGGAGGAAAAGAGGTGGGAGTGAGGGTAGGAAGGCAGGTACAGTGGGAAGAATCACTATGTTCCTAAAGTTATATTTATAAAATGCATGAAGTTTGTATTCCTTAAATAAAAGTTTCTGGGGAAAAGAAAGAAAAAATAGTAACAGAAAAAAAATAAAATGATTATGAACAAGAATAAAAGTAATTTTAACATCCAGCCAACATTTACTATTTTAATTGTCTCCACTTCTTAGCTAAAACACAGAATTTCTTGTAATAACATTTTCATTTTGCTTAATGGAATTTAGAAACTTTTTGTAGTGATGGTTTGTTTGTGTTTTTTCAGTTTTGTATGTATTAACATGTCTTTATTTCACTCTTGATTTTGAAAGATATTTTCTGTGGGTATAGGATTCCAGGTTGACAAAACTTTTTTAAAAAATTTATTTGACCGATAGAGTTAGACAGTGAGAGAAACAGAGAAAAAGGTCTTCATTTCATTGGTTGGTTCACCCCCCAAATGGCCGCTACGCCTGGAGCTATACCTATCCGAAGTCAGGAGCCAGGTGCTTCCTCCTGGTTTCCCATGCCGGTGCAGGGGCCCAAGGACTTGGACCATCCTCCACTGCCCTCCTGGGCCACATCAGAGAGCTGGACTGGAAGAGGAGCAACCGGGACTAGAACCTGGCACCCATAAGGGATGTTGAAACCACAGGCGGAGGATTAACTACGTGAGCCACTGTGCCAGCCCAACAATTATTTTCTTTTGTTTCTTGATGGTTTATTGTTCCACTGTTTTCTGACTTGTATTGCTTCTGATATGTTTGATGTCTTTCTAATATTTACCTCCCCTCAATAATTCACTGTTTTTCCTCTGTGTGATTTTAATATTTTTCTCTTTTTCACTGTTTTTAAACAATTGATTACAATAAGCATTAGCTCAGTCTGGGTATCCCATGTATGTGACAGGAATGCAAGTATTTGGGCCATATCCTGCTGCCTCCTAGGGTCTACCTTAACAGGAGGCTGGAATCAGAAGCAGAACAGGAACTTAAGCCCCGGAACTTAGAAATGGAATGCAAGCATCCCAAGCAGCTAATTAGTAGATTTGCTGGGTTCTTCCCACCTGTGCTGTATCCTGAAAACTCTTTTCAGATAGTAAATTGTGGTAGTCTTGGAGCTTACTGTTTTTGTTCCCTTTGTCTTAGTGATCCTTAAGCATAATTGCTTTTTCTTCAATGTTTAAAAGCTTTTACATATACATTGAATACTTTAAGCTCTTGGTCTGTTTGTCCTAATATGTTTGCTTCTGACAGAATTTGCTTCTACCATATTTTGTTTTTTGGAAATAAGTAAGATCCTCAAATACCTTTCTATTTTGGCCTGTGAGCTCATTTACTCTGTCAAAGCAAGCCCCTGGAGGAAGGCCAGAGCATAGTCTCACCATTCCCGATAAGGATGGGTTGCACATGAGCCCCTAATGGAGAACTCAGGGGCCTGGCAACTGTTCCCATAGAACAACTCCGGAGCTCAGTACTTTACACTTTGCCTCAGAGTGAGAAGCAGCATTATGACCATGGTTCTCTAACTTCAGTATTCATCAGAATCACCCAGAGGATTCTTAAAAACAGATCACTGGGCCTCACTCCCAGAATTTCTGATTTAGCATGCCAGGTTAGGACACAAGCATTTTTCCTACCAAGTCCTCAAGTGATGCAGGTGCTCATGGTCGTGGGACAGTGCTGAGAGAACCACTGGCAAGGCAGAGTCATGAGCAGAATGGTGAGGTCTGCTCTGCAGGGCTCCAAGCCTTTTGCTTCAAGCCCTCACCCTGGATATTGCCATGCATTTCAAATTTACACTTCTTTCTACCTAGAATTTTGTTTCTCTCTCTCTCTCTCTGGTATTTTCCTATATATCTCTTCCAGGATTAAGCTTGGGGGGAAGACAGCCTGAAGTCAGTTTAGGTTCTGTAAGAGTTAGTGATATATATTGAGTTCCTAAGTTTTCTAGTTTTTTTTTTTTTTTTTTGGTTGTTGAATCTTTTGTTCTTTCAGGTATATAAATATGTCATTTATAAAAATAGTAATTTTCCCTCTTTCTTTCACATAATTATATCTTTAAGAAGTATTTAGTTGTTTATGTATATAACACTAAATGATGGAGCTTTTATTGGAATTCACTATTCATCATTGTTCTTGACTTTCATATCATTGGTTTCAGAGATTTATCATTAACACTGAAGCTGCAATTAATTTGAGCTTGATTTTTATCATATTATGGGTGTATCTTTCTATCAAAAGACTTCTTAGTATTTAGTGAGGTAATATTATTTTTCTCCATTAACTTTTTAAGATGGTGAATTTTATGATATATTTTTAAATAATGACTATTATTTTATTCTGGACATGGCCACCACTTAGTAATGGCTCATTAGTTATTCTTTGAGTGTACAGTTTGTTAATATTTTATTTCAATTTATTTTTCTTCAATCTTCACTAACAGGATTGAGCTTTGTCAAATGCTTGTATGTACCTCTATAAAACCTGAATACACAGTATTTTAGTGTTAGATAAATTAGCTCTTCATTCTATTCTATTGTTCTCCAAATCACTGTGTTAGGTGCTGTGTTGAGCAAGAGGAATTCCAAGATTAATACGCCTAGGTTTCTATCTGGAAAGGACACAGTTTAGAAGGGGAGAGGAAAAAGGGAAAAGGATATGCAAAAAATAGTGTGAAAGTGTGACAATGAAAGCTGGCGCCGAGACTCAATAGGCTAATCCTCCACCTTGCGGCGCCGGCACACCAGGTTCTAGTCCCGGTTGGGGCACCGGATTCTGTCCTGGTTGCCCCTCTTCCAGGCCAGCTCTCTGCTGTGGCCCAGGAGTGCAGTGGAGGATGGCCCAAGTGCTTGGGCCCTGCACCCCCTGAGACCAGGGGAAAGCATCTGGCACCTGGCTCCTGCCATCGGATCAGCGTGGTGCGCAGGCCACGGCGGCCATTGGAAGGTGAACCAATAGCAAAAGGAAGACCTTTCTGTCTCTCTCTCTCACTGTCCACTCTGCCTGTCAAAAAAAGAAAAAAAGTGTGACAATGAAATCATATTTCAGGAAATCTGGGAAAATGGAGAAGGATACTTTTGATATTTAAGTTGTTCAATAAATATTTTTTGAACAGAATTCATTTTATTTAGAACAGGATTTTTTTGGAGAGGTTTCACATCACTGTTGACTTGATATTATTGATAAATAAATAGAAGCCAAGTTCTTGGCTCTAAGAGTGGACCTCATAGAGAGCTGCAAGTTAGAGTGAACTTATTTTATTAAATTCATCTTCTTCATGAGCAACACATCAATTTCAGTGAAGTCTGATTTTTTTGTCTTGATTAATTGTTACTTTATGAATTGTTTGCAAACATTTTTCCAGAAATCAACTGAACATGGCTATATCTGAGTTCAGCCAAACATTCAGAAAAGCATTGAACCTGTAAATGTTTTAGATCTAAGAGAGATTTAGCATTGAGATCCTCACCCTTTATTCTTGGAAATTATTTAGATTTTAGGTAAATGAATTACATATTCTTGACAACCTATGCTTAACATACGCTTATATTTTCTTGTGTGTCAGTCTTTCTTTGAATTTCTTCTCTTTCCTTTGTACTTTGTCTCTGTCACTGGACACACTTCGCAGGGCACGAGGGAGGAGAGAGGAATGAGCATGTATCAGCGTTGTGCTATGCTAGGCAGGTCACGGCAGCCCAGGAGGAACACATTCCTATTATCCTCACTGCCTCTGCTGCATAGAAACTTTGGGTAGCTTCACCAGGACCACGTGACTTTAAGTGGTAAGGCAGGAATTCCAATACAGATAGGTCAGTTTCTAAAAGTTATAGACTATCGTATCCTAGAAAGGAATTGTTTTCAGAATGAAACACGTGTTGCCATGTATTTCTGTCCAACTCATTTATGTCAAATTCGTGCTTTCACATATGCAGATCTAGCAACTTATGAATAAGCTGAAATATAAAGGTTGTTTGTGAAATTTGATAAAAATGCATTTTATAGGGATTTATCTTCAGAAAAACTCAGTTACCCACTCGTGGCATCTAAATTTCTAAGAAATTTCTTGGTTGATCCGAATACCTGGCCAGCTTAGGAATGAATAATTTATGTCATCATCTCCCAGTGACAGAAATTACACAGTGAGCCTGAATTCATTAGTGCCCCTCGGTGTGATTGCTGTCCTGGGAATTGTCTGTGGAGGCCAGCTATGTCAGAAGCACTGGAGTAGAGAAGGCAAACGGCCCCAGGAAAGAAGATGCTGACTCTGCATGGCACCTGAAGGTCTTCACGGAGGCACCTGAAGTAAAGATACTACTTCATGGTTACGACTTCTACTCACCATCTTCCTCTCGGATGAGGCTCTCAGCCCTGATACATACTAGTTGGCAACACCTGGGCTATAATCCTCAGCTAGAATGGGGATCTCTGTGGTGGGACCTGAACACCAATAATTTTTAAAGCACACCAAGTGATTCTCATATAGATTCAGGGTTAAGAACATGCTTGTTGGCCGGCGCCATGGCTCACTTGGCTAATCCTCCACCTGTGGTGCTGGCATCCTGGGTTCTGACCCAGTTGCTCCTCTTCCAGTCCAGCTCTCTTCTGTGGCCCGAAAAGGCAGTGGAGGATGGCCCAAGTGCTTGGGCCCTGCACCCGCATGGGAGACCAGGAGAAGCACCTGGCTTGTGGCTTCGGATCGGTGCAACGCGCCGGCCGTAGCAGCTATTTGGGGGGTGAACCAACACAAAAGGAAGACTTTTCTCTCTGTCTAACTCTGCACACTTGTTAAGTACAGTAAAGTGACTTTTAGTAATGGATTGAGTTTTTTGAAGTTGCCAAAAATCCTGATTTTCTTTATTTGTATTATTGAAATTGTGAAAATTAAAACGAGTCAAGGATAAAAGTATGGTAAGGTAATATGTCTGACCGAAGCAATTTTTCCCAAAAAATCATATGCCTCTAACACAAAAACATTTATCCTCTTTCTGAAATGTGTCTGTTTATTTTATTTTAAAATCATTTATTTATTTGAAAAGCATAGCTTTCTCTCTCTCTCTCTCTCTCTCTCTCTCTCTCTCTCTCTCTCTCTCTCTCTGTCTATAGTGATCTTCCATCTACCATCTACTGGTTCATTCACCAAATGGCAAAATGTCTGGGAATAGCCAGGCTTAAGATAGGAGCCTAAAACTCCACCTAGGTCTCATGTGGGTGCAGGGACCCAAGCACTTAGGTCATTTTCTGCTTCTTTTCCAGGTGCATTAGCAGGGAGCTGGATTGGAAGTGGAACAGATGGGACTCAAACCAATGCCCATGTGGGATGCCAGAGTTGTAGGCAGCGACTTAAACCCACATGCCACAATGTCAGCCCCTCATGATTCTTAAAAGGCAAATAATAGGAAATCTAGAGGTAGTTGTTGATGACTCTATAAGGACAATGATTTGTAGCTGCTAATGTAGACTTAGATTGGTTGATTCAATTTTCTCCCATTTGTATATTCAACAAACATTTCATGACAGCTGTGGGACAGGCAGTCTCCTGTGAAGACACATGCAGTCCTTGCCTTCATTGCTTTCCAATAGGTCAGATAGAGACAAAAGAGATGAATGTCACAGAAAGGTAGCTAGAGGATACTCTGAAAAAACACTGGGGAAAGAGCCCAACAGAAAGACATTTCCAAAATCCTCAAAAGTCTATAATTTTGCATCAACTGTCAAAAGGCAAAGGAAAGCCAATATGTAATAAAGTGAGCATTTATCCATGATAAAAGAATAACACACACATAAACACAAATACAGCACTCAATTTATATGTGTGTAGATTGATTAAACATTTTAAATTTATTTATCTTCATTTTTATTTGAAAACAGAGAGAGGAAGAGGATGGGGAGAGTAGGGGTGCGAGTGGGAGAGAGAGAAGGAGAGATCTGTCTGCGAGTTTACTTTCCAAATGCTATAACAGCCAGCGCTAGGCCAGGCCAAAACCAGAAGCTAGGAATTCAATTTAGATCTCTCTTATGGGTGAGAGGGACCCAGGCACCTGCTGCCTCCCCGGATGTGCATCATCAAGGAGCTGGTACCTATAGTCTGGTGTACAGGTGTCCTACACTTGATCTTAGCCAAAAGGCCGAGAAGCGATGTACAGGTGTCCTAAGTGGTGTATTAACCAGTGTGCCAAATGCCCACCCCTGTGAGTGTAAATTCTTGAGTGATGTCCTTGGAATTGATTTCTCTTTGATATGGAAGGAACCTTTGTTTTGACTCTGATAAACTATTTTTCATTTACCTATTATATGGTTTAACATGATAGCATTATTATTCCTTGTATGCAGATAAGGCAAATAAGATGCTAAAATTTATGTCTTTCCTTCCTCTCCCCCACACCCGCCTTAATTGTTCCCATTCTTGGAAGGATGGAATTAGAATTCTTCTTCCTCGATATTCAGATCTGGACAAGGTCCACAGTGCTACACTGACTTTCAAGCTGAAATGTCTGGGGGATCCTTTATTACCTGAATAAGATTCAATGTTTCTTTTTGATGATATCTTCCCTTTTATTTCATTCCTGCTGATTACATGTCAAAGATAAACTGAATGGTGGGCATTGTGGCTCAGTGGTTTGGCCATGACAAGGGGTAACTTTCCCATATTGGAGTGACAGCTGGAGTTCTAGCTACTTTGCTTCCTATCCAGCTTCCTGTTAATGAACTTGGGAAAGCAACAGATGATGGCCCAAGTACTTGGTTTCTGTGCCACGGTGAGACCCGGATGGAGTTCCTGGCTCCTGGATTTGGCATGGTCCAATCCTGGCTGCTGTAGGCATTTGGGGAATGAATCAGCAGGTATAAGATCTCTCTCTCTCTCTCTCTCTCTCTCTCTCTCTCTCTCTCTCTCTCTGTTTTTCCCTCTCTCTGTTACTCTGCCCTTCAAATAAATAAATAAAAAAGAAAGATAAAATGAATGATTTCATTTTAAATGCTACTTGCAAATGACTGTGCTAAATAGTAGTTTCCAGGTATTGTATATCTCTTTTTTTTTGATTGTATATCTCTTTTTTTTGTAACACAAAACTCTCATGATTAACTATTGTGATATTTTTCTTGCTTTATTTTCTTGAAAGTTTGAGTCCTATTACTGACTTAAATTTTTTTAATGCCCCAAGTATTTCCCTTCATTTGTGTAAAATACTACTTAACATGCATAGTATTATCTCTAAGAATCCTTCTGGCAAAAGAATAAAGCCAAGGTTGAGATGAACATTTTTTTTTCAGTTGCATGGCTTAACCCATTTATATCTGTTTTCCCAGTAATCTTTTGTTTATGGTATACATCATACATTTCATAAATACAACTTTAGGAACATAGTGATGATCATTCTTGCCAACATATTTTCAGGTATATTTGTAGAATCAGTTGAGGGGGAAGACAAAGAGAGCCTGGAAAACATTAGTACATGTGCTCATTTTTTGCTCTAGATACTTTTAACCCAGCTGGCAGGATTTTCATCTCAAAAGAAGCTTTTCTGATAATCCTTTTGAGTAAAGATAGCCTACCAAAAAATACAAAAAATAGTTACATTGGATGAGATATAACGAACAAAAAATGAAAGAATGTATTTTTTCTGAACTGATCTTAGTATCTGTAATTTTTGGAAGACCATTTGACTGATCAGATAAATCTAAATCTATGTTTATCTGTTAATCAATAAATATGTCATTACAAATTGTTCATAAATATCCATGGAAGATGTTTTGTTTGTGTTATGAAAGGTGTAAACTCTACTATTCTTCTGATAGATTCTACAGGATGCTTCTAATAAAGCATTTTAAACTTAAATGGAATGCTGAATTGGTTTTGTGTAAGTGTTGATTTTTAGGATAAAGAAATAATATTTCTTGAATGTTGTTGAATAGAAAACAACCGTAATGACAAGTGTTAGGTACAAAAGTTAAACCGCAACTTGGGATGCCTGCATCTCATATCTGAGAGCCTGGATGCATGTCCTTGCTCTGTTTCTAATTCCAACTTCCTGCTAATGTGCACCTTAGGAGGCATCAAATGATGGCTTACATGCTTGAGCCTGGCCATTCATGTGTGAGACCCAGATGAAATGCCTGACTCCTGGCTTCTGCTTGGCTCAGCCCTCCATTGTGGGCATTTGGAGGGTGAACCAGGGGATGGTAATCTTTTTCTCTTTTTCTGTCTCTCTGTCTTCAAATAAAGTAAATACAAAAGAGGGGAAACAACTGTTAGATAGTTTGTACATCAATTGATTAAAAATAAATTTTCAAAAATTATTCATGCCCAACATGCTTGTTAAAAAAATGTTTAGATCAACTTGCTCATTGATTTAAATCCCTTTATTCCCTTTTTACATCCATAGCATGATTTTTTTAAGTCCTGGAGAATTTTTTGTAATGCTGAAACTATCAAGTATTCTAGAGTAGGGAATTATGGATCATGCTGAATCACACAGGAGCCACCAGGTTATAACTGCTTTCCAGCCTTCTCTGAGACCTCCTTTGATCCATTCTCATTTAATGGTGTGATTCTATTTCATCAAAGACACCACAGAGGTAGCCACATTTCCAACTGCCCCTCCTGATTCACATCCTAAATGTGAAAAGAAATGCTATACAAATATATTGAACCTCAGAGTTTGCTTCAAGAGAACAAAAGTTTACAATTGTCAGAGCAAAATGAAGAAGAACTGTAGATGATGAACCCTGGATACTTGGAGTTAAGTGCCACCGCCCCTATCTAATGGGTAATAGAGTCATTAATTCTGCTGATTAACTTGGCCTTGGGGTTCATGGAAATGACATCCAGCCCCCACCCCTTTTTTTTTTTCAAGCTCAAGCTGTGGAACGAGGGAGAAAAACAAAAACAAGAACAAAAACAAAAACCCAAGCTAATTAGAGAGAAATCAAGAGAAAAGAAGCAGAGAGAAAAGAAAGACAGTTTGAGCATTAATGAGACTTGTTTGGGGAGAGAATGTGACAAGCTCTTCAAAAGTATTATTGTCAAATGTGTCACTGTTTCATAGATGGCTGGAGCTACCTTTGAGCTTCATGCTGATCGTTAATGATTTGAAACTATAAAAAGACTGAAAAAGTAAAAGGAAAAGTGTCAGACTCAACTGGATTTTAATGAGCTTATTATTATTTTTTTTCCCAAGGAAAACAGCACTGGAAAGTTTGCATTCTTTCTCTCTTTCTTGTTGTCTGGATTTCCATCTCTTAGAGAAACAGTTGGAAAGAGAACAGTGGAGGGGGGATCTCAGTGGTCCAAATTCAAAGATCAGATGTTTTACTTTTTTGAGAGGAGGACGGGTGGCAGTGAAGGAAGTACCAGGGTTTGGATGACAACAATAAAGAGAGATTGATGGAGAGGACGGCATACAGCTTGTTTGTTTTTTGGTGACGTGCTGGGCAGAAGCCATCTTCACACTGTGAGATGTAACAAAGAAATCCAAAGTGATTACGCAGGTTCATTTGTCAGTATCACTGCTCCAGTTATTGCTGTGTGCAACAATGAGATGACAAGGCATTTATGGCTGATGGTTGGTTATTAGTCGCATTATAAGAAACATTAGAGCAGAGTAGGATTCATAGACTAGGAAGAGAATAGCTTTCTGGACTCTGAACTCAGCAGGGTAGCCTTGTCATTAAATTTGGTAGTGCCAATTTAATCTAAAAAAATAAACTGAGAAGAAACTTTGAAAATGAATTCTGTAACCCCATTTTTACCTTAATAGGAACTGTCAGGATTTCACGCCCTGGGTTTATAGTTATGTGTTAGCAGGCTGAGCACATAGAGAGGACTCACAAATTTTCAAAAAGAATTGAATACTAGTAGGAAAATTAGAACTAAATTTTAATTCTTTTCTAGATTATTTTCTTGTGGTTTGAAATATTAAATTCTGATTATGAATACAACACCTTGGAACAAATTACTAATCAGGTACTAGGGTCAAACCAACAGACTTACTAATGAATTTCTGATGAATTTCTTTCAGCAATAAGACATCTAATTTATTGGTTTCCAAATGGATAGCCTAATTCTTTGAAAAACAAAGAGGCTCTGTGTTATAAACAGTGACCTGAAGTCTTTTGACTCCTCTGAAAGACTTTGTCACCTGGCATCCATACATACAAATATCTGTAAACTCACTGTGTACATATATCTGGGCCTGTGCACATCCAAAGGTGGTCTTCTTGGTTCACTTACCTGCAGAAAGACTGTAAACAGAATGGCAATAAAATACCCATCTGAATGCCTTGAGTGTGGAAAGGATTATTTTTAAAAATGATACTTTAGCTTTTTAAACTCTCTATTCTAGAGCTTCAGAACTATCAAAACACTAGTTAATTCTCAGACTAATCCCAAATAGAACAAATTAAAAGGATAATTCTACTCTGGGAAAATGGAAGATTGGATATTTAAATAAACGTGGCTAAGGATACAATAATGATCTTACTTATATTTCAGAACTTTTGGTCAGTGCCGCGGCTCACTAGGCTAATCCGCCATCTGTGGCGCTGGTACCCCGGGTTCTAGTCCCGGTTGGGACGTTGGATTCTGTCCTGGTTGCTCCTCTTCCAGTCCAGTTCTCTGCTGTGGCCCGGGAAGGCAGTGGAGGATGGCCCAAGTTCTTGGGCCCTGCACCCACATGGAGAATAGGAGGAGGCGCCTGGCTGCTGGCTTCGGATCAGTGCAGCGTGCCGGCCAAAGCAGCCATTTGGGGGGTGAAGCAACGGAAAGAAGACCTTTCTCTCTGTGTCTCTCTCTCACTGTCTAACTCTGCCTGTCCAAAAAAAAAAAAGAACTTTCTGATTTCTTCTGCCTATGTCATTAGGAGCACATTTTTATTGCTCATTTTTATTTGCTTTCCATGGCTCTCCTGCATACTATTATTGATCATGAAAATAAATTGTCCGTAAAGATAAGCAAGATGGAGGCATATTAGGCCTCTGTGTAGGAAATACAAGGGCACAGCAAAAACTTTAGTGGAAAACTGAATGAAAAGATAAGTTCATTTTGGTGCAAAAAATATTGCCTTCAATGCATTCAAAGGGCCTTTAAGAAGTTCATAGAAAAATTCAAATTGTGAAAAAGTTATTCATCAATTTCAAACTTTTTTTTTGCACCTAAATAAACTTACCTTTTAATTCCATTTATTTTCCATGGACTTTTCTTATGTGGTCCCTGGAAGTATTAGAAGCATTGAAAAAGTAATGAGAAAGCAGAGAAGATCAGACAACAGTACTGGGTTTTGCTTCCATTTGTTAGTGCCACAGGGTGCTGTCTCCATTAGTGTGCACCTTGTTATTGCTAGGATTTGAAACTGTGCTTTTATCCATCTTCAGGCAGGAGGCTGGCGATTGACTAGGCTGATAGAGGAAAGTGGGATGGAACAAATTGCCTTTGTTTTGAGATTTCCTTATCCTAACAATTCAATTGTGTAAGATGACACAAATGCTTAACTTCTGTTGCACTGACACCATTCTTAACTTGATATGTTACTCTCAGATTTCACAAATCTTAAAAATCAGCTGTTATTCACCTGATGACAGAGAGCTTAATCTCTGACTTGCAGGAAAAATTTCCAAAGAATTTCTTTTCTCTATCTGTTACAGGAGAGGCATGCAAATACTTCAGTACTTTTGAAGAGCTTAATAGGATTAGCAACAGAAATGAAACCACATGTTTTCAAAGGGTGGGTGTAGATCAGCTTCTACATAAAACATGGAAGATATTTCCACAAAATTTATTGAACTGGAAAGGGGACAATTTCTTGGGGACTCCCCTTCTTTGAGAGCTTGGAATAGGAATTTTCTCAGATAGAAGATTTTCCTGATTTCTAGCTGGTGTATTCAATATCTCTCCTCTGTGCTTTTCTATCATTGCATTTAGTGTATTTTATTATAGTTATTTTTTTTTACATGTCTGTACTCTTCTATTTGAAGACAAAATGATAAGAAAAAAAATAGGGACCAGAAACTTGGGGGATATGCATACCCTTAATGATCTAGGTAGTTTCTTAGGGGTTCTTAAAGTGAACATGAACATTTGACCTCTTAATTTCCATGATTTGTGGGGTTTTCTGGGTTCACTTGAATAATGAACCATTTTTACAAAAGATAGATTTGGTGGGTTTACCCACGTCAAAGAGTGGGGCTGGACACAAGATTAGTGGCTCAAAATAGAGTGCTGAATTTTTGTGGTGCATACTTAAAAATGCAGAGTGATGCTGAACATAAGGATTTGGATGTAGATTATTCGGTTGTTGAACACATCCAGGTGAACAAAGCACCCCAGTTGCACTGCTGATGTTGGGATAACCCATTCATGGGCTCCCCTGCCACATTGAGATGATCCCTACAGTTCTAAACCAGAAGAGGTGGCCCAGAAAAGAAAAAAAGATCTCCCAGAAGAACTCGAAGAAACAAAAGTTTATGATAAATTCTCCATAAAATAAACGCAAATTAAATTTAAAAAGAACAAGATACAGCCAAAAAGAAATAAGAACCAGTACTTAAAATGGGTGATCTTATTTGCCAGGACACCATGAAAGTAAGAAATAATGATTTAGAGAAAACCCCAATCAAGCTCAGTCCTATCAGGTATTCAGTTCTCTTCTTGAATTTCCCCTTTCTTCTCCTAGTTTATTTTTATCTTCTTCACAGAAAGTCTGAGAACTCTACACCGGCTTCCTACATGTCCTCCTCCACCAGTCACTGACTTTTAAGTGGTATCTGAAGTTACCAAGAGAAGCTATCTTCATAGAGACAAGATTTATTCCTGCCTCAGTATGTTGTGTTTCAGAGCCATGCTATTGAATATTTGAAACGTGTTTGTTGGGAGGAGAAAATACCTGATTTCAGCAGTCACCTTCTCTAAAGGAGGCAAGATAGGATTGCACACATTGCCTCTTTTCTGAGTTACCTTCATGGAGCATCAAAGTCCTGTTTCAGCTGAGTGTTTTGGGTGGCAGATTTGAGGTGCTGTGGAGTTATTAATTCCCTTTATGCTCATTTCCATTAGATTTTTTTCACAGCACTCTTAAGAGCAAGAAAGGTCAGGGTCTACAATTCTTATCATGTACAGAGGTATAAACTGAAGCACAGAATGTCTTCTTCAAGCAGACAGACCACTGTTGAGTGGTGGGTCTGATGCTTACCATCTTGTTTTCTAGCCCCAGAAGTCTTTCTGTTAGTCCAAACTAGAATATAAATGCACTCTTCTGTTTGCAGTAAGTCTACTAAGTGTAATGGCTGTCTTTTTATTGCCACATTTTCACAGGACTTCCTCAGAAAGGGGTACAATATGATGGCAAAAGGACCTCACATGTGTCTTTTTAGTGGCTATACTTAAAAGTATACAAGTCTTCTCAAGGTATGCAGATATTAAATTGAAGAATAAAGGCACATTCATAATATAGATGACACTTCCATTAGGATGCACTCAATAGAGCTATAAACCCACTTACTAGTGCAATTTTCATCCAGAGTGTAAAACTATGATCTAGAAGTAGTTAGAAAAATAAGACTTGAGTGCCCTACACAGAAGGACTTGCTGTCTAAAGAACACAGGAGCCCAACACATTGCCACTGTGTGTGTTTATGCATTATGTGTGTGTGTGTTTGTGTGTATGTAAGATTTGCCAAATTTTTGCCGGTGGTACTAAATAGAAGAGTTATTAAGCAATCGCAGTGAGGGTTCCAGTGCTCTACAGCTGGAATCTGTGCAGGTGCAGCTTTCTGGTCGCTGGCCAGCATTATTTTGCAATACTGCTGGCAGTAACCATTTTTAAATAGAAACATGATTGCACTTTATTTTAATATTTCTCTCTTCCAGTTCCCCTCCTACTGTAAATCAACTCTGCTCTGAGCCTAAGGTCCTTGCCAAGGTTTCCAGTAACAGATTAAGCCCAGTGGGCTGAGCCTGTTTTCAGTGGTTGCAAACATAGGAAGAAAGTTTACTTCAATTGGGATTGCTCACATGACTGAGGGCAAAAATATTTACCACACAAAGAAACTTTCTTTAGCTTTTGTGGTGCTTGGAGATGAATTGTTTCACTACTCCCAAAACCATGGCAGGTGGGAGGCCTTTGTCAGCCAAGTGACCATAGTCCTTGTAGCTTGCTCTCTCACACTGTAGGTTCTGAGAACTTCCTATAAAGGAAGTACGTCAGAATTAAACAGATCCCTTATAGCATAGTAATTAGAGCAGCTTACACATAGGAAGCACTTACCTGCCCCAGAAACTATTCCAAAGACTTTTTACATAGGAAAGTTCTTCAAAAAGTGCATGGCAAATGGAGTTAAAAGATGCTTATTATGGTGAAAATGTTTTTGAAATACATGCCTCTTTTTTTTTGGTAATATATACTTTCCTTGAACTTTTTAAAAGTACTCTGTGTATTAATTTATGAAATCCTCATACCAACTCCATGATAAACATACTCTATTATTTAAAAAAATTATTTATTTTAGAGCCGGAGACACACAGACACACACACGCATGCATACACACACAGACACATAAACACACTCACACACACACACACAGAGAGAGAGAGAGAGAGAGAGAGAGAGAGAGATAAACACACTCTCTCACACACACACACACACACACAGAGAGAGAGAGAGAGAGAGAGAGAGAGAGACATACACATTCTCCAAATGTGCAATTGCTGGGGTATGTTTGGTGACAAAGCCTGGAAATGGGAACTCACATGGGTGGGAGAAACCCAGCTACTTAAGTTATCATACTTGCCTCCCAGGGTCTGCATTAGAGAAATCTGGAGTTAGGAGCTATAGCTAGGAATTGAACACAGACACTCCAATGTCGGATGTCAGCAACTTAACCACGAGGCTAAATGACCATCCCAGAAGGTACTATCCTTAGGTGATTTTACAAATGGAGACACTGCAGCACAAAGAAATTAAATAAGTTGTCCAAGTGTAAATGGGATTTGAACACAACGTAGTGTCAGAGTTTGTGCCGTTTGCCCTTTGGTTTACATAGCATTTCATTTCATAAATTTAAGGCTATTTTACTTCATACCAGATCAAGATCAGCTTCCCCACTCCCTTCAGTTGCTGTTTGTGCATGTGTGTATCTCTCCCAAGTAGACCATGAGTTTCTTAAAGGCTCATTTTTTTCTGTCTTTATATCTGTTTTTGCCATCTACAACTGAACTTTTCTATAGAAAGCATTCAACATATTACACAAAGCAGACATTTAAAGAATATGAAATAAATGTATACCAGAATGTTTGATAATGGTACAGACCAAAAGATTTGTTGTAGACTTTAAGTACAGTCAATTCAGCATAAAGTGAATTATCCAGTTTCTCCACTTCTAACATATTTTTCTGTAGAAGCAGGTCTCGGACAAAAGTTTCTTGCCTACATTTAAACTTAACAACTGAATAGCAAATTGTTTCTATGCAGGAGGAGGCATCCTTAGTAGTTATCTTTGATGTTGGATGACATAATCCTTGTGTTGGAAACAGCTTCCGTCTTTAGCTAGTTCCCTTGGAGCTTGACTTTGTCTAATAAATATCTTTGCTTAGTACTTTGGAACATTTAGTATATAAGCCCAGATGACCCATAACTGATAAGTTTTCAAAAACAGCTAGTTCTAGTTTCTGGTTTTGTGGCCTTCAGACAGATTTGACCTAGTAATGGCATCTGGGTGTTCCCACCAGAGATCACCACGCCTGAAAGTGCCACGCCTCTATTAGAATCCATTTCTTTCATTTTTTATGAAGTTGGAAAATATTCACTGAAAAGTACTGTTTGTTTTAAGCCATGATCCTTTTTCAAATATTTTATTTATTTATTTGAGAGGTGGAGTTACAGACAGAGAGAGAGAGAGACAGAGAGAAAAGTCTTCCAATCCTCTGGTTCATTCACCACATGGCTGCAAAAGCTGGAACTGGGCTTATCTGAAGCCAGGAGCCAGGAGCTTCCTCCAGGTCTCCCACGTGGGTGCAGGGACCCAAGCACTTGGGCCACCTTCCATTGCTTTCCCAGGCCATAACAGGGAGCTGGATCAGAAGAAAAGCTGGGATACGAACTGGTGCCCATAGGGGATGCTGGCACTGCAGGCAGTGGCTTAGCCTACTAATCCATAGTGCCCACCCCTGAAAAGTACTATTTAAAATTAGAAACTCTTAATACTATAGAAGACAAACTACGCAGTGAGTTTAGGTTTTAGAATTCTTCATATTAAAGTGAAATAAGTTTCCTTATCAATAAAATTAGGCAATGAAATTTTGTAAACATCTTTTCAGTTCCCTTCCTTTAATTTAGTCTCTATCAGGAAGTTCTCTCTTCCCTATACCTGGCTCATCATCACTTTTGACCAAAGATCTTGAAAGAAATAACACTTTAGGAAGAAGTACAACTTTCATCTGTCTCTGGTAAAGAACAAAAGCCTTGGAGCTGAACAATGACAAACACTAACACTTTCAGAAAAAGTGCTTCACAGTTTCACATGTGCAAATTTACGATTTGGAATTTACATTTCATAGCACCATAAATGGATCAGAGAGTGAGAGGTTAATGGTAGATTCCTCCCTTGTTGATGAGTTCTTGAATGATCTTAAGAATGTGTGCATGGTTATTAATGGTCACCAAGGATCCTTTTGGTTTTACATTTCTTTGAAGTCATATTACTAGTGCTATGGATCCACCTACTAACTGACATTATCTGTCTTTGTACATTTGTACTCCAAACCCTTGCTACTACTTAAATTGTGAATGTAGACCAGCTGTAGCAGCAGTGGCATCACCTGGGTGCATGTTAGCATTGCAAACCTACTAAATCAGAAACTGAGTTTTAACAAGATCCCAGGTGATCCATATGCTCATTAATGTTTGAGATGCACTGCTCCAAATCATTGAGGTTGTTCAAAGAAAGTTCTTCGCTCTTAAATTCTCAGAATGTTCTATTTAATGGCTGCTACTTGAATCAAAACTTACTGACATACTAAAAATTTAGATCTTTGAGTTTACCTCCATCACAGAAACAGAGTGTGTATGCTGTTGGGGCGAAGGGTATAGCTTTATCTCCAACATATTTGTATTAGAAGGTTAGTTTCTCAAGTTGGCACAGACCCACAGGAAAATATGCGTTTAGATGTCTTAGGAGTTAGCCTTCTCAAGTTGCATGCAAAGGGAGACTTATACAGGAACTTGGAGTTGTGAAAGCAAGTTGTATGCATGAGGGACCATACATGACGAGAGTTGAGGAACCATTCAGAATTCATGAAGCAATTGAAAGTCGTTGTTACCCTTTCCCCTGTGTCATAAGACATTTGATTATTGTCAGCTAACTTTGTAGGACATAGTTACACTCCCTTAGTTTTGTAGCTACAGGTCTTTGCTATAAGAATGTTCTGTCCTGGGATGCACAGGGTCAATTCTGTCTCTTCTATTGAAGGAGGAAAAGTGATGAGAGGCTGCTCATTAGCCCATGGGATTCTATTTTTGGAACCCTTGCCATTGAAGATCCCGATTTGCTTTTCTTTTCCTGCTTCAGTCACCACTTTGTCAGATACTCAACTCTCTTGGTTCTCCTGAACTTTGGACTGCCTGGTCAAGTGTCCACCCCTAAAACTCACTTCCCATTTTCCTTCAGCTGTGGCAAGTGATATAACTAGCATGACTTGGGAGTCTCTTTGTCTTGGGATGACTGAATTTTAACAACAACCACAACAAATCCTGCATTTCTCCAATTAATTGTCTCTGCTGGTGGCCTTGAGGTTTCCATACAGGTGAGTGGAGGTATCATAAGAGGATTGGTTAGCAGCCTGTTCCCAGTGCCTCAAAAACCCTTTGCCTGGAAATTACCTCTTTGTGCATGAGCCACACAAAAGCTAGAATATACAGGACATTAAATTTATTTTTTATTTTATTTTTTTTTACAGGTGGAGTGGATAGTGAGAGAGAGAGACAGAGAGAAAGGTCTTCCTTTGCCATTGGTTCACCCTCCAATGGCCACCACGGCTGGCGCGCTGTGGCTGGCGCACCACGCTTATCGGAAGCCAGGAGCCAGGTGCTTCTCCTGGTCTCCCATGGGGTGCAGGGCCCAAGCAGCTGGGCCATCCTCCACTGCACTCCCTGGCCACAGCAGAGAGCTGGCCTGGAAGAGGGGCAACCGGGACAGAATCCAGCTCCCCGACCGGGACTAGAACCCGGTGTGCCGGCGCCATGAGCCACGGCGCTGGCATTAAATTTATTTTTATGATCACTGTAGGACAATGGATATGTGTCTTTGGATTACACTTAATATCAGAACCCTAAAGAGAACAGCATTAAATGTTGTCAGAGTGGACATTGGACAAGTTAGTCTTCAAGGAAACAGGTGAACCGGAGGCAGAGAAGCAGTTCTGGGAGAAGGCAAAGAAGTGGTTTCTGGGAAGGAAATAAGCTCTTCCTTAATTGATTCTCTATTTGGCTTAAGGGTCAGGAGTTGGCTGAGTGTTTTTTGTTGCCGTTAATGACCTCAAGGTTGTGTGTGTATGGTTTCTTCTTTGAGCACAGTAGGAACGGGCTTCTGCGATCTAGTGAAACCCTTCTTTGTATGAGCCAAGCACCAATATGCACCACTCAGTGCTAGGGATGCTGAGGTCCATGGAGACAGGTTGCACCTTTCTCTGCTTCCTTTGACCATGCAGTGTCGGGCACGAAAGTGTGATCTCTATCTGGTCTTTCACTGGAGCTGTGATTGTGGCTTCTCCCTGACATCACATAGCCCAGTTGAGGCACTGAAATCTTTAGTCTTGAAAGAGAACTATTTAGCCTTGTGTGTGACAAATTTCCAAATTTCTCAGATAGTTAGAAGATATCTGCAGTTTACTGAGCACTGACCATGCTTAATCATGCTGGAATTAATCAATGCAGTCACTGTAAATGGTGAGTGCACTTTTATAACTGGAGAAAGGGATAGAGATTTTAAATCTTTCCTGCAGTCCCTGGGCAGAGGAAGTCTATTTTACTCCGGTGGATTGTTTACCTTCAAAGTCCATGCCTTAAACATCTGTGCCACTCAAATAAAAGAATGATTTAATGTATACCTGCCTCTGTTGGTGTAGAAGGCTTTCTTCCAATTATACTGGTTACAAGGACAAATTACAACAAAAATGCATAGCCCACATTATTTCAGTTCACTCCAGGGTCAGTTCTCAGTCAATTCTTGACATACCCACCTCTGAGCACTTCTTCAGGTCTGAAAAAATTATGACCTATGCTGTCAGGAAACCTCTCCCTGCTCTCCCTTGCTTTCAATTTTGTAAGCAGTTACACCCTCCATCCAAGGCTAATAAACTTATTAATAAAGTTATTTTAGGTGGTTCATTTCGCCTGGAAAGCACTTGAATATTTTTATTGGAAGCATTCCTTAATAAACAAATTTCTTAAATTGAAAAAGATCTACATTATTCATTTAACAAATATTTGAGTTTGTACTTTTTTTTTGAACACTAAGTTGGAAGCTTAAAGTTCTCTAAGCATGTGTGATGGTAAATTTTATTTGTCAACTTGACTGGACCACAGATTGTATAGGCTTTCAGTCCAGCATTATTATGGGTGCGTCTGTATAGGTGTTTCTGAATGAGATTAATATATTTATTAGAAGACTGTAAAGTAGATTGTCCCTGCTAATGTGGGTGGGCTTCTTCCAGTCAACTGAAGACCTAAATAGAACAAACAGGCTGAGAAGAAACTCCTGATACTTGACTGCTTTGAGCTGGAACATTTTGTTTTGTTTTGTTTTGTTTTGTTTTCTTCTGCCTATGGACTGGAACTGAAAATTTGACTCTTCTTGGGTCTTGAGTCTGCAAATTTTTTGATAGAAGTATTGGCTTTCTTGGGTCTTCAACTTGCTGATAGCCAATCTTGGAACTTCTCAGCTTCTGTAATTGGTGGGATAGTTCCTTGCAATAAATCTTCATGTATGTATTGTGGTGTTTTATCTGTCAACTTGACTGGACTAAGGGATGCCAAGACAGCTGGTCAGACATCTTTCTGGATGTTTCTGGGAAAGTGTCTCTGAAAGAGATTGGTATTTGAATCAGTGGACTATGTGAAGAAGATTCACCCTCTCCCATGTGTGTAGCATCATCCAGTCCATTGAGCTATCCAGATAGAAAAAAAATGGCAAGGAGAAGTTAATTCCTTCTTCCTTTTTGAGCTGTGTCTCTACCTTTCTCTGCTCCCAGACTTCAGATTTCCTGATTTTTAGGACTTTGGCCTCAGACTGAGAGTTACCCTATTGATTCCCTTGGTTTTCAGCCCTTTTGGACTAAGTGTGAATCACACTACTGGCTTTCCTGCTTCTCCAGTTTGCAGAGGACAGATCATGGAACTCCTTGGCCTACGAAACCATATGAGCCAATTTCCATAAAAGGTCACATATATCTATGTATATGCTTGTTCTGTGTCTCTGGAGAACCCTGGAACATACACGCATTGATTCTGTTTCTCCAATGAACCAGTAAACTAGGTCATGCCAAGCACAGCCTTCCAACATAAGTCTTTCTACAGGAAATGTCTTTAGAAGCTAATTCTTATGCACAATAGATTAGATGCATTCTGAATAGTTGTTTAATGAGTCCTATAGGTATAAATCATTTAATAAGTCAGTCTAGAGAAAAGTACAAAATCAATAATAATTGGACATACTTCAGTCAGTACTCTGTGCAAAACCTCTTCATAGGGATCATTCTGTGAGAGTTGTGACAAGTCTGAAAATGGAAGACAGTGTTTCCATTGTTTTCTGAGCTTCAAAAAGAAGATGTTAAGAGCCAACTGCCAAGCCCCAGAGGAGTAGTCACTGTTGACTAACTGATTGCAGGGCCAAAGTCTTCTTGGGTTGGAAAGGATGACTTCACATGCCTTTGAGTTTGACCATGACAGAGCTTCCTTATGAGAAATACAGAAGAGGAAATGTCATGTTTTCTCATGGGCTGGAGGTTGGTTTTTCTAATGAATTCAGGTCTTTTACTCTCAGAATAATCAATCCTTATTCCATTATAGTTTTGTCATTTTTATTGAATGTCATCCACATAATATAAAATGAACCATTTTAAAATGAACAATTCATCAGTGTATAGTGTTTTCACAGTGTTATGCTATGGTCACCCCTATCCTACTCTAAATGTTTTTTTCACCCCAAAGGGAAACCCTGGACCCCACGCAGTTGCTTCTGATTCCTCTCTCCCTCCTGTTACTCCCTGGAAACCCTAAGGATTTACCTATTCTAGTGTGCTATATGAATAATATTTTTTAACAAAGAAAAGATAACACATATAATGCAAGTAATATAATGGGAGTATATTCAGTTTATGGATAGTGTTGTTATTTGTTACAAGTACTTGTAGAATTCTTAGATAAAAGCCTAACTCCCTAAGTGCATCTGGTACTACTTGTACAATGGAAAGTTATGGGTTCACATGGATTTCTCAAAATCCCAGGCAAGATGGGAGGCTGTGTTGGCATAACTGTGGCAGGTCCTTCCAAGATGAAAACACAGAAAACTGCTATTTGGTTATCTTTCTTGGCCACATTTTGTCTCTTAGACAAGACAGTGTATTATACAGAAGCTTCAGCATAGGATCCATGGATTTCCAATCAATTGACTTCTGATTAGTGTAGAACTGAGAGAACTGGTAGTGGACACTGTGGGAACTGATACTTCTCATAGGCTCTTCCCATGGGCTTTTTTCTCCTTAGCTATCACATATCCAAGTATGCTTTAGGCCAATTATCTGTATATCTTTCTTCCTCTCTATTTTAAATATTCTACTCAGGGGTGAGCTATTGGTACAGCAGTTAAGCAGCCACTTGGGGTGCTCACATCCCATATCAGAGTTCTAAGATTTGAGTTCTGGTTCCACTCCCAGCTCTAGCTTCTTGATAATGCATAACCTGCCTCACAGGGTGTACATTAGCAAGTGGTTGATACGTGGATTGTGTTTCTGGATTCATATTTCCAACCTAACTATGCTCAGGCTATTGTGGGCATTTGGAGGAGTAAACCACCAAATGGGATATCTCTTTCTTTTGCTCATTTGTCTCTCTCTCTCTCTCTCTCTCCCTCCCTCTCTCCCTTACTCCTTCACTCCCTTTCTCCCTCTCCCTTTCTCTCTGCCTTTCCCATAAAATGCATGAATACAAATGTAAGTATTCTACTCAAAGTGATCCAAGGCTGCAGAAGTTATTGTCTTTCAGTACTTATATATGTAGAAGGCACTGTTTGGTTTTCCAAGATGTGGTGCTTGTGAATAGATGAGAGCTATCTGTTTATTAATCCCATTTCATATTAAGTATCTGGTGCAATTTGTGCTTGGGGGTCATTTTCATAGAAGAAGAGGCAAAGGTTGTTGGGAATTAGGAAGTACCCACTCTAGAAAACTTTTTTCTTGAGGATTAGGGAAGGGAACTAAGCATTCTTCACAGGTTCTTGGATGATTGTTGAAGGGGTGGACTTTTTGACTCTTGCCTCTCTCTACAGATTTATGTGTGTGGGAAGATATCTATCTGCAGTGGGTAGAAGGGCTCCTGCTGTGCAGAACTCTGCATGTGTGTGTGTGTGTGTGTGTGTTGGGGGGTACTGTCTGCATCACCAGTAGTCTTTCACAAAGAAAATTGGCGTCTGGAATTTCTTCCCAAGGTTACCCACTTTTCCTTTTTCTACACTTAACACTACAAGACTGCGTCTGAAAAATTACCAAGGATATTTATAGTCAGTTCCTTAACCAGTTGAAATTTCCCTCCATGTAATTTCTGTCTGGTTGTCTTGGTTCTTCTACCTGCATGGGGTAAGGGAAATGGTCTTATTCAGTTTGGGCAGCTGTAAGTAACTCCTATAGACTGGATGGCTTTTAAATAACAGACATTTTTCATCTCAGTGCTAAAGGTATGGAAATTCAAGAGTAAGGTACCAGCCAATTAAACCATGGCTGTCTTCTTGTTATGTCCTCACATGACAGAAGAGGCAAGGGAGCATCTTTCAGCCTCTTACAACAGTAATTCCATTCATGAGGGCTCTTTCTCCATATTCTTCTCATCTACTAAAGGCTCTACTTTCTAATACCATTATCTTGGTTTTAGAGGCCAACATATGAGTTCTAGAAGGATGCAAACTTTCAGCTCATGACATGGTCCTTCTTCTTTGCCTGCCTTTCAGGTAGAGGAAGATCCAAATCATGTCCTCTAAGCTCCTCTTCTGATGTTAGCTAACTAGTGAGGAGGGAAAACAGATCTCTTCTTTCACTGCTGTTCAATCAGACAGCATGGTTTCTTATGAGTGGCATCAGGTATCGTTTGTGGAAACAGTAAATGTGTTCTTTCAAACATATTGATGGTCACATCTCCTGGCTTTTGTGTTATTGTCCACAGTTTGAAAAGTATTTTGATGTATCCTGCTTGATGCAAAAATAATTCTGAAGCCAGCAGTGTAGATATACTGTACATATAACTTAGATGGCCAGGCCAGTATCAGAAGCATATTTAGTGCTAAAAGCACACATGTTTTCTAAGCCTCTAATTAATTAATTTATTTATCAACCATGAATCTATTTTGAGGAACATTTACCTGAGGTTAAATAAAAGCTTGTACCTGAATAGTTGGTTTTCTGAAACAAAATGCATCTTGCTAAGTTTTAACATTTTATAAGGGGATGTCATCAAGGAAAGAAACTTATCCAGAATTAATCTTAAAATTTGCTTAAGGGAGGACAATATTTGTCCATATTCAACCTTCTTATGCCACCTTCCAAGATCACAAGAAGATAATGGATTACATAAATGCATCCATTTAAAAAAATTTGGGCACCTGAACTTGTTTAAATAACTGATATAATAATTTCATTTTCCTTTGATGTGTTTTCATTTTTTCCTATACAAGTTTTTTCTCAGCTTAAACACAATCTGCATTAAGAAGCACCAGACATGATTCACCTTGTGTCAAATGTCTTACATAAAGAATTTTTCAATCTTCTTTCCCCCTCTCCATTTAAATCTTTCTTCTGTTTTCATCATCAGATTCATGGCTTTTCAAACATGCACACATCTTCTTCCCACAGAGTTATATTTTATAGCACTTAAGTACATTGAACTGTGGCAAAGTACAAGGTGTGTACCTTGAAGATTTTAGGGTCTTTATTATGGGATTACATATTTCCATTATTAGACGAATTACTAGAGAAGTTGTTACTGTAAGTCTAATTTTAAAAAATAATTTTTTTGAGGTATTTGGAAAGAAAACTTGAACACAAAAAAGTGATGAAACAAGACAAAGGATAAGTTTAAAAGGTCAGTTGTGAGTGCTGACACTGTAGTGTAGTGGGTAAAGCTGCTGCCTGCAATTTGGGTGCTTCTTCATGTCCTGGCTGCTCTACTTCTGATCCAGCTCGCTGCTAATGCATCTGGGAAAGCAGCAGAAGATGGCCCTGGTGCTTGGGCCTCTGCACCCATGTGGGAGATGTGGAGGAACCTCCTGGCTTCTGGCTTTGGCCATTGCAACCATTTGAGGAATGAACCAGTAGATGGAAGATCTCCTCTGTCTCTGCCTCTCCCTTTCTGTAACTATGCCTTTTAAATAAATAAATGTCTTTAAAAAAGGTCATTTATGCAGAAAATAATCTGTTTGCTGTAGATCTTAGGGAATTAAAGAATGTAGTTTCAGTCATTTGGATTTTACCTTTGAATTCTAAACTTGGAACAAAACGAATCTTTTAAGGTTTTTTTTTTTTTTTTTTTTTGGCTACAGAAATGGTTAGTTTTGCCAAGTCTGTGTTTTTATTGTTGCTCTCAGTCATTCATTGCAATGAGAGGAGAAGAGAATTTTACCTTATTACCTAGGATGCCAAGTAATTTGGGCAAAAGTTTAGATTTCTCAGGAAACAATTAATACTTTTGATTTAAGGGGGTTATTTTACAAATCTCCCTACAGGAAGTTGATGATGACAAACTCTGCATAGATAACTATCTTCCTACGAACACTTAAGATCTGCTGTTATGTAAAATGCCTTGAGTAAGTTCTCTTGTAGAATATTGAGAATATTGCTTTCCTTTTCAATTAGCCAGAGTAGTTTCTTGCTTAATGTGTTGTTTAATGTGTCTGCCAAATGGTGGACAGGTCTTAAAATCAAAGTGTATACTATTGAAAATTGTTCTTTTTATTATAAACACACTTTATTGTAATATATGCTTTACAAGGTAGGTATCATTAAATTAACCCACTTAAAACACTTGCTCCCTGGAGTAATCAGAGCAAACGTTGGGGCAGAGCTTCAATCTGTGCCCCTTTCACTGCTATGGAGGCTGCATTTTAACACACGAACAGATTTAATTCTCTGGAGTATTCGTGTCGTGCATCTCTACTCAGAGCTTACAACAGACTTGACGTCTCTATTAAAAGAAATTAAAAATGCAGCAAATTGAAAATAAGCAATAATGACAGAGAATAGTAAGAATGAAGAAAAGGAGGCCACATTCTGAGTTCTTTAAAAATGTGTTCTTAAAAAAAAAACATTTGAAGAATGCCTGTGACACAGCCTTGAAGGTTTGTTCTCTGTCTTTGCCTGTCTTGTCCCAGGACTAACCCTTCTAAGATAGGCAAGGAGGGAGGATAATTGGTGCTGACAACCCTAGAGCCTGCAGACAACTTTATATTGCACAGACTGTGAGGTTTTTCTTGTTGAGTGTGTTATATATATTTTTTTCCTCTCAGAATTCTGTTAATTTTTTTCTAGGAGAAAATTAAAATTGGCAGTAATAGTAAAATAGAAGGAAAAAACTGAATGAGAACTCCTGAGTTCTGGAGGAATCCCTTGCCCATTCATCTGGGCTTGGCGTTATTTATTTATTACTTACTAGGAACAAAGAGAGAGCAAGCATTTCCATCCCCTAGTTCACTCCCCAAACGGCTGCAGTGACTATGCTGAAACCAGAAGCTGGGAACTCAATCCAAGTCTCCCACAGGAGTGGCAGGAACCCAACGACTTGGGCCATCACCTCCACCTCCCTGGATCTGTGATAGCAGGAAACTGAAATCAGGAATCAGAGCCAGGAATCTAACCCAGTTACTCCTGTGTAGGTCATGGGCTTCCTAACTGCTGTTCTAAGTACCTACCACTTATCTTGGCTGTAGACACTGGATTAGCTCTCAGAGTTCTGCTTCATCATCCTATTAATGATTTACATCCCTTCTAGACTTCTTTCTCCTTACTCTTGCTCCTGATTTCTATTGATTCCTTTCTCCATACTGCGTTGGAGTTGCGTCCAATGGGACTTTCTGGCTGATGTGGAGTCTGGTTGGGAATGATCCCTCTCTGTATCCCAACTCTCTGCTGTCCCTGTCTCCCACCTCCTCACACTGCGTTAATTCTCCTGAGTCTTTATAGGAGCTCACTGGTGTTTTGCAGGCCATCTCCCTGCCACTACGCTCAGTTCTTTGTCACAGAAACTACTGCCACACTACTGGCTCACCTCGCTTGGATGCAGGCTGCTGCAGTGTGCCAGCAGCAGCCAATTGCCCCTGGTCCCTGCTGTTTGTATGATGGATAGTACCATAAAATGGATGTGAGTTGCTCATTAGGCTCCAGTTCGGTTCACACTGAGTGTATTGATTGGAGTTGGTTCAACGCTTGCTATACATTTTATCAATTTACCTTCCAGATTGTGTCCTGCATTCACTTCTTTTACTTCTCTAATTCTGCTTTAACTCCAGTTTCATGGCTCCTAATTTTCTTTTACCTGTTTTCTCATAATATTTATTTAGTTTCCCATTACGAAGAAAGACTTTTTTTTTGACTGGCAGAGTGGACAGTGAGAGAGACAGAGAGAAAGGTCTTCCTTTGCCATTGGTTCACCCCCAAATGGACGCTATGGCTGGCGCACTGTGGCTGGTGCACCGCGCTGATCCGAAGTCAGGAACCAGGTGCTTCTCCTGGTCTCCCATGGGGTGCAGGGCCCAAGCACTTGGGCCATCCTCCACTGCACTCCTGGGCCACAGCACAGAGCTGGACTTGAAGAGGGGGAACCAGGATAGAATCCGGTACCCTGACTGGGACTAGAACCTGGTGTGCCAGCACCGCAGGTGGAGGATTAGCCTATTGAGCCGTGGCGCTGGCCAAGAAAGACTTTTCTGATGAAACCATAGTTCCCCCTCACCATGCTTATTTATACATTTATTTATTTAGCTGGGTTGGCTTTCATTGTTCTGGTATATCACTCCTGTCTTTTGAGTTTCCAAGTTTTGAAATATTTCTGACTATGCATGGAACAACTTTACCAACAACTTTCTAGTCCATCACACTAGCTGTCAGAACTCAGCAGAGGGTGACTTGATTGCATAAAACTGTAGCTGAGAGTAACATTAATTTTTGAAGGAGGGGGCAGGAGGAAGATGGGCTTAGAATTCTACAGTATGTACAGTGATTCTCCATAATAGGCACGTCGTGTTCTTTCTGTAAGATTATCTCTTCAACTTTGAAGCAAGTTTTTCCCTTTTTTTTTATCTAGTGAGAATTCTGGGAAGTTTTTCAGCTATTTGTGTTAAAATATTAAATAATTAAAGATACATGAGGAAAGTAGGAACTTTGGCTGCAGAAAAAGGGAAGGGAAGACACAAGGAGAAAGAGAGTAGAAGCTGGAAAGGGAGAAGAGAGAAAGAAGGATCAGTGTCTAGAGGAGAACAGAGGGAGAAGCTATTTGAGTGGAGAACAGATAGGGATGTGTGTTCTGCTAGAAGTGTCCTCAGTGAGACCAAGAAGGGGCTGAGAGTGAAGGTGAAGAGAGAAGGTCTGGTGGCTATATGTTGGAAAAGTTAGATTAACATATTTTTATAGATTATAAACCCATGAAGGAGAGTGCATGTTTAGGACACTTCTAAGTGCCTTGTCAAATACCCTATAATTAATAATAATCACGGGCATTATCTAAAAAAAGTCACCAAGAAAAGCACCTGTGTACTTTGAGCAATAGTGTTGTGTCATTAGATTGCCTTTGATCTGCAGTTTTTCAAAAGTCTGATTCTTTCATTTTCTGTTTTTACCAATGGAAGCAGGGATTAAATGCAATTACTGACCATTTGTTCTTTCCTACACACAATGGCCACTGTTTGACCATTCTTTGGGAAAGGACATCAGATTTTTATGGCTGTTATTGTTTACTCAGAATCAGTTTGGTTATGCAAAATGTTTGCCATCTGAATACTTCTTCCTGGCACACATGGAATTCATCCACCCTTTGAAGTCCAACATCTGCTTACCTGAAGATAATTTCTGATTCAGAATTGCTGGATAGTGCCCCTTGCGCCAGTCTCAACATATCAACATAAAAAGTGAGGCATGCTTGTCATGGAGCTAAATGTTCTCTTCCAAGAAAGAACCTTGTTTTTTTTTTTTTTTTTTTTTTTTTATCTGAATGTACTCCAGGAATGAGCAATGTCTCTGTGCTCCCGTTGCAACACTGTGTGTACAGAGCCTTTCTTTTCCATGACCAACTCAAATCCCTGTATGAGAACATATGTAACTTTCTTTCTTTCTAAAAAGGTACATCATTTATTTATTTATTTATTTGAAAGTCAGAGGAAAAAAACCAGAGGAAGAGAGAGAGAGAGAGAGAGATTTTCCACTTACTGGTTCATTCCCCAAATGAACATAATACATATGACAGCAGTTTGCACTAGGCCAGACCAAAGACAGGAGCCCAGAACTCCATTTCAGTCTCCCACTGGGTGGTGGCAGGGGCCCATCATCTGTTGCTTCTTACACTCCTTAACAGGAGCTGGATTGGAAATGGAATAGCTGTAACTTACACTGATACTTCGATGTGGGATGTGGGCATCCCAAGTGGTGACAACCTGCCTGCCTCAACATGGATAACTTTCTCTTTTGTCATACTCTCCCTGTAAGATGGTTAAGAGAGTCCCTGTGTTACTAAATGAGGGCACTTTTAACTCTGTCTCACTTAATATTCCATATCCAGGGACTCCAGATGAATGCTGGGACAGATTGGATGACATGCATATTTTCCAGTGTTTCTGGGGGGTGGGCAGGAATACTTGGGCTTTGCAAGTACAAGGACACCTTCTCCTTGCATTTATACTGAGGAAGGTTTAAGGCCTCACCCCAAGGGACTTTTTTTAACAGCCCACTCACTCACATTCTTTTCATTTCATAGGCCTGGGGGTGATGACTCATTCTCTCTCTTCCAGTAAACACCTCACAAAAAACAAAGGGGGTGGAAACAACTTTCTTTCCATTTTCTTTGACATCTGAGTTTACTCACAATTGGTATCAGTCATTCTAAACTTTCGTTAATTTGAAAAATGTTGTCATGGCTTTGAAATTATCCACTTACGTTACTTGCCACAATGGCCTCTTTTGTCTTTGACACTGATGGCAAATGACTTTTATTAATTTGTGCAGGCATAGATGTCCTATTGTTGAACTTGGCGGTTCATCATGTGATCTGGCTTAGGGGGTAGGGTGCAAGTGCAGAGAAAAAACATACTTTAGGGCATCTAGGGCTTTAGATGACACTTCCTTTTGCAAAATCGTCTGGGAAAACACCTGATAACACAATAAGACTTGGGAGAAGATTAATCAAAATAGTCAAATGAGGAACTTCAAGCTTACTGGAGTGACTGATTTTCACTTCTTCTGGGAAGTGGGGAGGTATAGGTTATACTGATGAGGGCTGGCGGACATTCCTTCATAATGCTTGCCAAGCTTTCTTTCTGCATACTTCTACTCCATGTTCAACAATTCAAGTCAGCCTTATTAAGTAACCCAAGGACAGCACCTAAGGGTAACCTCTGTTGTTTTCATTCAAACTTACCTGAGGTTGTATAAAGAGACCTACTGAAGGTCACTTTTCATTCATTTTAACCATAAGAAAATCTTCTGGGAATTCTGGAACCAGCCCATCACGTGGTCTCTTTTCTTGCCTTTAAGACTGACTATATTAGGTTCATATGTGAAAGACAAATACACAGACTGTGAGAAGTAAATATATTTGGCTCTTTTTCAAAATAAGGTGTTTAGCTGTGAGTAGACAACTAGCTGACATAACAGCTTACAGATGTGTGGAAAGCTACAAGTAGCCAGCTAGCTAGCATAACAGCTAGGTTACACCCACCTGGAATGTTCTTAGGCAAACAAGATGTGAGGAGTGGCCGAAACAGCTGAAGCAAATGCCAAGAAGATTGTAACCCCATTAGTACTAGCTAATGAGGAACTGGGTGAGGGACCTGCATGTTAGAGCATAAATAGTTTAATATAATCTACCCCACTTGTGCCTGTCTACCTACCGGACATCGGATCTTGCAAGACTGCTAATACAGTCTCAGTTTTGCTGCATCTCCTGAGTACTAGTTCATCCTTTGAGGGGATGGGTGAACTTGTTTCTCACACTGACTAATGTTTGCTACAATCCTAAATTGTTCCTTTTTATTTCACTTACATTTTCTCATTGGAAATGCAATGATTGAAGTGGGATTTGTTTGGACTTATTTTGTGATAATGAGGGAGTGCTTTTGAAGGCCTCATTGCCACTTGCTTTACAGTTGGTTCTATATCACAAAACCTTAGAGTACTTGGAAGAAGGAGGGAAGGAAGGAAGGAAATTTGGTGATCTTCTTAGAATTATACTTATGACATACATTAAATCTGTTCTCTTTATATTAGTAAAAATTAAAAAAGACAAAAGAGACATGTATTACTTTAGTACTACAATATCAATATAACGTGCTATTACTCTTTTATCTTGCAAAACTGTTTTTTTTTTTTAACTTTTTTTTTTGACAGGCAGAGTGGACAGTGAGAGAGAGAGACAGAGAGAAAGGTCTTCCTTTGCCGTTGGTTCACCCTCCAATGGCTGCCGCGGATGGCGCGCTGCGGCCGGCGCACCACGCTCATCCGATGGCAGGAGCCAGGTGCTAGGTGCTTCTCCTGGTCTCCCATGGGGTGCAGGGCCCAAGCACCTGGGCCATCCTCCACTGCACTCCTGGGCCACAGCAGAGGGCTGGCCTGGAAGAGGGGCAACCGGGACAGAATCCGGCGCCCCGACCGGGACTAGAACCCGGTGTGCCAGTGCCGCAAGGCGGAGGATTAGCCTGTTGAGCCACGGCGCCGGCTGCAAAACTGTTTTGAAGTGATTACATTACCACTTATGTAATATATTTGTATTGCTGAGATAAATAATCCCTTACATTTGTAAGGGTACTGCTATGAATTATTCTTACTCCCAATTTGATATCACAGGGCTGCAATGACGTGTTGGAGTAGCTACGGAGGAAGCTGGTACAACTCTGTACAGACAAAAGGACTGCGCATCCTTTCCAGATGTATCTTTCAAGATGTATCTTGAAACAGGGACCAGAAGGAACCTTAGTAAGTATGAGACAGATTCAGTAGTAGGGCGTGATGTTCTTCCTTGCTTTCATTATGTACTAGCATTGAATAAGATATCTTGTAGTCACTCAAATTGTTTTTTAGAACAAATTTCACTCCATGTTATGTCTCAAATGCATTCATACAGAAGAGTCTTGGTTGTTTGAAAATGACAATTTTTTTTCAGGAGTTGTGGAGTTTCTTACACTGTTAGGTAAGAAAAAGTATAACAACACTTTTCACACTGTTTCTGACTTTTAAACAAGTCATTATAATTATAACATTTTAAATACAGTAATGACAAATATATTTCAATGTGGCTGGGGCATGGTTTCCAGATGTTTGGTTAAATAGGTTAAATATTTATCTGAGTTTTTCTGTGATGGTGTTTATTTTTTCTTTTTATTGGGGGGTGGTTGGAAGAATGCAATTTAAATTGGTAGACTTTGAATGAAACAGATTGATCTTATGTCAGTGGGCCTTATCCAGTCAGTTGAAACATTTTGTAGAAAAAAAACTAAACTGTGTGAAAGTGTGGGCTCTGTCAGTAGATTGCCTTTGGACTTGAACTGCCATCATTCTCTGAATGTCCAGATTTTGAACTTAACACTTCTGCAATTGTATAAGCTAGTTTCTTAATTTTTAAAAAGATTTATTTATTTATATATTTGAAAAGCAATGAGAGATAGAGAAAGAGAGAGAGATTCCATCTTGTGGTTTACTCCCCAAATGGCTGGAATGGCTGGGGCTGGGCCAGGCTGTAGCCAGGAGCTTGGAACTCCATCCAGATCTCTCAAGTGGGTGGTAGGGATTCAAATACTTGGGCCATCACTGGTTGCTTTCCCAGGCATATTAGTAGGGACCTGAATTGGAAGTGGAGCAACTGGGACTCAAAGTGGCCCTCGTGGGATGCCAGCGTCACAGGCTGCAGCTTAATTAGCTGCACCACAGTGTTGGCCTGAGCTAGTTTCTTTTTTATTTAATAAAGATTTACTTATTTATTTGAAAGTCAGAGTTACAGAGGAAGGAGATGGAGAGAGAGAGAGACAGAGAGAGAGACAGAGAGAGGTCTTCCATCCACAGGTTCACTTCCCAGTTGGCCGCAACCAGCATAGCTGTGCCAATCCAAAGCCAGGAGGCAGGAGCTTCCTCCAGGTCTTCCGATGTGGGTGCAGGGGTCCAAGGACTTGGACCATCTTCTACTGCTTTCCCAGGCCATAGCAGAGAGCTAGATCAGAAGTGGAGCAGCTGGTACGCGGATTGGTGCCCACATGGGATACTGGAGCTGCAGGTGGCAGCTGTACCTGCTATGCCGCAGTGCCAGCCCCCTGAGCTAGTTTCTTAAAATCTCTCTCTCTTAAATGCAATATATATAATGCGATACAATACACGCACACAAATATACACATATGCATATATACATCAAAAATTTGTGGAAATGGGATTAAACGTAAGCTTATTTGCTTTAAAAATATTTGAAATCCATGCATGAATTTTGAACTTCACAGTATGCATTTCCCATGAGCTTTATGTAAACCTCTCATACACATCAATTTCATAAAAACTTTTTGCACCAAAATATACACACAACGCACACACATTCATATACACGTACACACATATTAGTGAACCATCTATATCCATGGGTTCTGCATCTACGGGTTCAACCCAGCACACATTGAAAACATTCACAAAAGAAAATTGTGTTTGGGCTGACGATGTATAGATTTTTTTTCATCTATACTCCCTAAACAAAACAGTGTAACAAGTATTTACATGGATTTACATTATGTCAGGCATTGTAAGTAATCTAGTCATAATGGAAGCTGCAGGAGGATGTATGTCAGTTTTATGTAGGGGATTTGAGCTTCTTAAATTTTGATACCCATGAGGCTTCTGGAACCAATGCCTCATGGACACCAAGGGATGTCTATATGCATATCCTATGAGTCTGCTTCTTTGGAAAACCTGACTAAGGCATACATTCTTGTCAGAGCCGCAAAGGAATTTGAAGTCATCCAGTATGATGTTCTTTTTAATGATGAGAAAAAATGATATCCAGAGAAACAAACTGACTTCCCAAATTAGCAAAATAGTTTCATTTCTTGTATCATATTTATTTCAGATATTAACAAAGCAACACTCAGAGAAAGATTCTAACAGAGAACATACTCCTACAGGTGACTGTCCAACCTTTTAATATAAAGATGGCAATTTCCAGTGGGTAGCTTTGATAAGCAGTTACCAGAAGAGTTTTCTGTTCTGTGTGCTTGTTCACCACCAAATTTAATGCAGTGATCAGTAGTTATCCTGGCAGGAGAGTAAGATATTATAAAAACATACTCTGCTTCAATCTCTGACCTAGTTCAGAAATGCCTCCCCTAAAGTTTAAAAAAAGAATTACTCCAAGAATGTATCTGAGGGCACCAGCTTCATTTCAATTTATTTAGGGTTCTTGAAGCACTTGTAAAAACTGGTTTTAAAATCCCATTTCAATTATCTTTAATAAGATCAGCTTGTCTGATATAGATGCAATATGAAAGCAGAGCAAAAAAGGCTTCCCTTTCCACATAATTCTTCCTAAAACAATTATGGTCTATTCTCTTAAGACTGACTCAGGGTGGAGAGTCACGTTAGTCACTTTAACTTACTTCTGTTGTAGGAAGGACACAGACGAACTATCTCTTTGTTCCTAAATGATTTCTGGAAAGGATATCAGAGAGTGCGACCTTGCTCATAATGCTATGACTAGACAACAGCATTCCTGTCCCAATCTGAAGGATTGAGAGTTGCCTGGAAATAGTGTTGTAAATACTTATTATTCTCTTTTACTTTTATCTGGGAATAACTTTAGATGCACACATGTTGTAATTAAACCCTTCATCCACAAAATTTGCCAGTGGTGCCACAGTTTACTGTAAGTACTTTTTTTTTTTTTTTTGACAGGCAGAGTGGACAGTGAGAGAGAGAGACAGAGAGAAAGGTCTTCCTTTTGCCGTTGGTTCACCCTCCAATGGCTGCCATGGATGGCGGGCTGCGGCCGGCGCACCGCGCTCATCCAATGGCAGGAGCCAGGTGCTAGGTGCTATTACCTGGTCTCCCATGGGGTGCAGGGACCAAGCACTTGGGCCATCCTCCACTGCACTCCCTGGCCACAGCAGAGGGCTGGCCTGGAAGAGGGGCAACCGGGACAGAATCCGGCGCCCCGACCGGGACTAGAACCCGGTGTGCCGGTGCCGCAAGGCGGAGGATTAGCCTGTTGAGCCACGGCGCTGGCCCTGTAAGTACTTTCTTTTTCTTTCTTTTTTTTCTGCCTATCACCTTCTTTCTCTCTATTTCCTTTTCTGTCTGTGTGCACATGCACAAAGACAAAAGTACTTACAAACTTTTGTGTAAAAATGAATTTTTGAAATCTATACATAGTTTTTATTACACTTTCCATAAATTTTTTGAAAACCCTTGATATGCATGGATTCCAAATTTTTTTGCACAAAAAAGAACTTTTAATTAATTTATCCATGAGATTTCCCATGTGCCTTCATATTCTTTGGTATTGTGTTTCTCTCTTCTGCCATCTTTCTGTTTCTAGGGCAATAGCAGTTGTCCATCTTGACTTTACATATATCGTTTTTTTTTTCTTTAGAAAAGCAATGATTCATTCATTTATTTGTTTTTTAATAGAGAGCTTTTATTCAATAAATATAAATTTCATAAGTACAACTTTTGGATTATAGCTGTTCTTTCCCCCATACCCGCCCTCCCACCCCTAAACCAGCCCACCTCCTAGTCCCTCTCCCATTCCATTCTTCATTAAGATTCATTTCTTATTATCTTTATATACAGAAGATCAACTCTACACTAAGTAAAGATTTCAACAGTTTGCACCCACACAGACATGCAAAGTATAAAGTACTGTTTGAAGACTAGTTTTACCATTAATTCTCATAGTACAACACATTAAGGACACAGATCTGAAATGGGGAGAAACTGCACAGTGACTCCTGTTGATTCAACAATTGACACTCTTATTTATGACATCAGTGATCACCCAAGGCTCTTGTCATGAGATGCTGAGGCTATGGAAGCCTCTTGAGTACACAAACTCTGACATTATTTAGACAAGGCTATAATCAAAGTGGAAGTTCTCTCCTCTCCTCAGAGAAAGGTACCTCCTTCTTTGATGGCCCTTCTTTCCACTGGAATCTCACTCACAGAGATCTTTCATGTAGGTCGTTTTTTGCCATAGTGTCTTGGCTTTCCATGCCTGAAATGCTCTCATGGACTTTTTAGCCAGATCCGAATGCCTTAAGGGCTAATTCTGAGGCCAGAGTGCTGTTTGGGGTGTTTGCCTTTCTGAGTCTGCTGTGTGTCCTGCTTCCCATGTTGGATCGTTCTCTCCTTTATAATTCTATCTGTTATTATTAGCAGACACTAGTCCTATTTATGTGATCCCTTTGACACTTAATCCTATTTTTATGATCAGTTATGGACTTAAACTGATCACTTTAACTTGTAAGATGGCATTGATACCTGCCAACTTAATGGGATTTGGATTCCCGTGGCAGGTTTTTAGCTTTACCCTTAGGGGTAAGTCCGAGGGAATGTGTGCCAAACTGTACATTTCCTCCCTCTCTTATTCCCATTCTTTTTTTTTTTAAAGATTTATTTTATTTATTTGAAAGACAAAGTTACAGAGAGAGGTAGAGACAGAGAGAGACATCTTCCAGCCGCTGGTTCACTCCCTAGATAGCTGCAATGGCCAGAGCTGCGCCGATACGAAACCAGGAGCCAGGAGTTTCTTCTGGGTCTCCCACGTGGGTGCAGGGGCCCAAGGACTTGAATCATCTTCTATTGCTTTCCCAGGCCATAGCAGAGAGCTGGATCAGAAGAGGAGCATTTGAGACTAGAACCGGCGCCCGTATGGGATACCGACTCTTCAGGCCAGGGCTTTAAACCTCTGTGCCCCAATGCCGGCCCCTCCCACTCTTATTTTTAGCAGGGATCAATTTTCAATTGGATTTAACACCTAAGAATAACTCTATGTTAAGTAAAGATTTCAATCAATGATATTAAGTAGAAAAAGATACTAAAAAGAATAAAATACTTCCTCAACAGTCAGGACAAGGGCTGATCAAGTCATTGCTTCTCATAGTGTCAGTTTCACTTCTAGTTTTCCTTTAAGGAGCTCAGTCAGCCATCACAGATCAGGGAGAACATATGATATTTGTCCCCTTGGGACTGGCTTATTTCACTCAGCATGATGTTTTCCAGATTCCTCCATTTCGTTGCAAATGATTTTGATTCTTCCTTAAAATTTCAATTCCATGGGAGAGCTTTTTTTATGTCCTGCATGGTTTTCAGTAGTTCATGCATTTGCTTTTGATTACTTATGTAATCTTATGATCAATTTTTTTGCATTTCTTCTATCTCATTGTCTTCATAGTCTAATATTGAAGTATTTTTGGGAGTGTCATGTTGTCATCCTTATTCTTGTTTCTTGGATTGTTGTGTTTATTGTTTGGCATTTGTGAAGATATTTGTTGGTTTCTTCTTTTTTTTTTCTGCTGTGGCAGCTTTTATCATTCTACTATGATTCTGTAGATAAGTGGACTGTCTACTTTTAGTGAATCTCTAGAGGCTTGTAAAGGGTGTGGCCAGACTCTTCAGTTCTCCAGTGTTAAGGGTGTGCCTGAGGTGACACACCCAAGTTTGGTGTGGTAAATCTTCTATCCCTTTTTTTAACCAGAAGGCAAGTATATTCTGATTACCATTGGCCCAACTAACCAAAAAAAAAAAGGAGAGAGAAGACCCAAATCAATGAAATTAGAGATGAAAAAGGAAATGTAAAAACGGACACCATAGAAATAAAAACATCATCAGAAATTACTACAAAGAGTTGTATTTCAACAAACTGTGAAATCTAGCAGAAATGTGTAGATTCCATCTCAGATCCGGAAAAAATGATGCTGAAATTCATATGGAGGCACAGGAGACTTGAATATTTGTTCCTCATAGTCTAATAGCTAAAGCAGTAGTGTACAACAAATACAGAGCAAGAGGCATCACAATACCAGATTTCAAGACATACTACAAGGCAGTTATAATCAAAACAGCATGGTACTGGTACAGAAAAGATAGACAACTGGAACAGAATAGGAACACTAGAAATCAATCCAAACAGCTACAACCAACTTATATTTGATCAAGGATCTAAAACCAATTCCTGGAGCAAGGACAGTCTATTCAACAAATGGTGCTGCGAAAACTGGATTTCCACACGCAGAAGTATGAAGCAAGACCCCTACCTTACACCTTACACAAAAATCCACTCAACATGGATTAAATATCTAAATCTATGACCCAACACCATCAAATTATTAGAGAACACAGGTGAAACCTTGCAAGATATTGGCACAGGCAAAGACTTCTTGGAAAAGACCCCAGAGGCACAGACAGCTAAAGCCAAAATTAATAGCAGGGATTACATCAAATTTAGAAGTTTCTGTATTGCAAAAGAAACAATCAGGAAAGTGAAGAGACAATCAACAGAATGGGAGAAAATATTTGCAAATTATGCAACCGATAAAGGATTAATAACCAGAATCTACAAAGAGAAGAAGAAACTCCACCACAACAAAACAAACAGCCCACCTAAGGGATGGGCCAAGGAACAAAAGCAGAAATCAAAATGGCTAACAGGCACATGAAAAAATGTTCAGGATCACTAGCCATCAGGGAAATGCAAACCAACACAATGCAGTTGCACTTCACCCCGGTAACTTTCATACAGAAATCAACAAACAACATAAGCTGGTGAAGATGTGGGGGAAAAAGACACACTAACCCACATGGTGGGAATGCAAACTGGTAAAGCCACTATGGAAGACACTTTGGAGATCTGTCATTTGCTTCAGAGTTAAGATACAATATGAATAGCATCTTCAAGTTCCAGATATTCATTTTATCTTTTTTTGAGGAAATTTTTCCCATTGCCATGGTTCTTTCCCATTGCCATGGCTTTCCAGGCAAAATAAGCTCCAGTTGGATGTGACTGAAATAAATATGGTGGTCCCTCATTTCAACCACAAATAAATAAAGAACTCCAATTGTAAAAACACCTGCTCGAGTATACTCTTGCAGCCCAGAAGCTGCTTTCTGCACCAATGAACTGTGGGAATGGGTTCTTGGTAAACAAGGTGCACTGCTGGGCTAGTTTCTGAGCTCTGTGCACAAACACTCTGTCATCAGGGCTCATGCCATGATATACCAAACCTATATGCTTGGTAATTGGCTCCACTTTGTGAACACTTTGTTCCTCATACCAAATAGGGTTCTGTTTCTTCTCAGTTGTTAATACCACACAGCTGTATTTGCAGTTGTACTTCCCACTGAAGGGGCTCCTCTGGCTACAGCACCCGCAATATATTCAGTCTAGACAAATTTACCCGAGGGGCTTCCCTCCCCCCTCCTATCTCCCCTCTTCCTCCTCTGCTCTGCGCCTCTCCTCTCCTCTCCTCCTTTCTAAAGATTTATTTATTTGAAAATCAGTTACAGTGAAAGGCAGAGACAGAGAAAGAGAGATCTTTCATCTACTGGTTCACTTCCTAAATGGCTTCTCTGGGTCTCCCACATCAGTATCAGGTACCAAACCACTTGGACCATCTTCCACTACTTTCTTAGGCATATTAGCTGGGAGCTGGATCAGAAGTAAAGCAGCTGGGACCCAAATTGGTGCTAATCTGGGATACGGGCGCTGCAGGCAGAAGCTTAACTACAATGCCACAGCGCTGGCCACCCAAAATAGAATCTTATCTCATACCATGCATTCATACTATACATGTTCCCTGGTGAAAGTTAGTAACTAAGGCAAGATTGCCTATTATTAGCCTCAGTATTTTATACCATTTTGTAAGTTCTCATTGATGCACTGAAGTAGGAGACTATAATAAATATGCTTGTTGGAAAGAAAAGCACAAAATTTTCACAAGTATGGAGGATAGAGCTAAGAGTAAGAAGAAAGTTGAAATGCTAATCAAATTGAGACAGCTCAGATATGTGGCCAGGTTAAAAACCACACAAAAACTAGTAACCTTTCTATGAAAATGATACAACTATTATAGAAAAGCTAATAAAAAATCTTGTTTTTTTTTTTTTTTTGACAGGCAGAATGGACAGTGAGAGAGAAAGACAGAGAGAAAGGGCTTCCTTTTTTCTGTTGGTTCACCCCTCAGGAGCCACTGCGGCCGGCGCACCACGCCAATCCGAAGCCAGAAGCCAGGTGCTTTTCCTGGTCTCCCATGCGGGTGTAGGGCCCAAGCACTTGGGCCATTCTCCACTGCCCTCCTGGGCCACAGCAGAGAGCTGGCCTGGAAGAGGAGCAACCAGGACAGAATCCAGCGCCCCGACCGGGACTAGAACCCAGGGTGCTAGCGCCATAGGCGGAGGATTATCCTATTGAGCCACGGCGCCGGCCCCTGTACACAGGTTCTAGTCCCATTTGCTCCTCTTCCAGTCCAGATCTCTGCTATGGCCGGGGAGTGCAGTGGAGGATGGCCCAGGTGCTTGGGCCCTGCACCTGCTCGGGAGACTGGGAAGAGGCACCTGGCTCCTGGCTTCAGATCAGTGTAGCGCGCTGGCTGTAGCGGCCATTTGGGGGCTGAACCAATGGAAGGCAGACCTTTTTCTCTGTCTCTCTCTCTCTCTCACTAACTCTGCCTGTCAAAATTAAAAAAAAAATGTGTACAAACATTTTAAAATGTAGCAAAAATTAAAGCTTGATGAATGACACAAAAGAATAATTAACCAAGTGAAGTTCTGTGGTAAGGATTTATAAAGAAGTGGACTTCTCCAGATTGATTTATCATGTGAACACAATTCTAGTAAAAATCGAAGGATAAACTCTTAAATAGACAAAGGATGTGAATAAATATGTTTCCAAAGAAGAAATATGAACGATTAATAGGTAGATGAAGAGAGATTACTTCAGTAATCATCAGGCAAACGTCAATCAAAAACACAGCAAGATATCACTTCACACCAAGTGTACAATGTTGGCAGGAATGTAAAATGATGCTGCTACTATGGCAAAATGGAGGTTCCTCATAAAATAAAAAAATAGAGTTACTACTGGATCCAGCAACCCCACTTCCCAGTGTATATCCAAAGGAAATAAAAACACTATCTTGAAGAAATATTCACACTTCCATGTTCATTGCAGCACTTTTACAATATTGAAACAAACTAAATGTCTATCCACTTTTTAAAAAAATTTATTTGACAGATGAGTTAGATAGTGAGAGAGAGAGAGAGAGAGAGAGAGAGAGAGAGAGAGAGAGAGAGAAAGGTCTTTCTTTTTCTGTTGGTTCATCCCCCAAGTGGCTGCTATGGCCGGTACACTGTGCTGATCCGAAGCCAGTAGCCAGATGATTCCTTCTGGTCTCCCATGCGGGTGCAGGGGCTCAAGCACTTGGGCCATCCTCCACTGCCTTCCTGGGCCACAGCAGAGAGCTGGACTGGAAGAGGGGCAACCGGGACTAGAACCTGCTGCCCATATGGGATGCCTGCACAGCAGGTGGAGGATTAACCAATTGAGCCATGGTGCTGGCTCCTCCACTTTTGAATAAAGAAATTGTGCTATTTACACATATGCAATGGAATATTAATTGGTATTAAAAAGAAGGAAATCTTACCATGTGCAACACTATTGATTAACTTGGAAGACATTATGTTAAATGAATTAAGCTAGTCACAGGAAGACAAATACTGACTTATTTCACATATATGAGGAATCTATAATAAACAAAGTCATAGAATCAGAGAATAGAATGGTGAATAAGGGTAGTGGGAAATTGGGAGTTGTTGAACAGTTATTAAGTTTCATTTGGGAAAGATATTAAGTTCTAGAGACCTACTGAAGGTATGGCATAATATTTTAATGAACAATACTGTAATATGCACCAAAACGTTTGTTAAGTAGGCAGAGATCATGGTATGAGTGTTCTTAATACAAAAACAAGCAAAGTTGCACAATGAAATGTGTGGAGGTGGTAGATATATTTATTATGTTGACTCTGCTGTGTACATTGAAGCCCATCAAATTGTATTCATTAAGTATGTGCACTTTTGGTATATCAATTGTGCCTTAATAAGGGTGTCAAGAAATCGAAGCACATTTTTTAAGCAAAATGTTTCTAAAATATATTTTAAATAGCAAATTGAAAGGATATTTAAGAAATTTTTAGGAAAAGGTGTGATAAGCATGAGCTTCTATCAGCTCTTAGAATTTAAAATGAAGCTAAAATGTTGAAAACATTAGCTTTGGTGACATTATAATAAAATCGCATCAGTTTCACTGAATTAGAAATGAATCTGCGGTTCTTTTTCTGGATTTCAGAAGGAGAAGAATGATTTTCAGTAGTTGTATCTATCACTACGAAGCTTGGAAATTTACCTGTTACAGAAAGCAACAGCGAATACCAGGATACTGGTCATTAGGAATTTCCATTGCATTTCACCTATCAAAACAGTAGAAACAAGATTGAGAGTCAAATGACTTAAAGGAATTGTATTAACAGTATTTAGTGAATGGTTAATTTTGTTAAGTTCTTTGGGCTTACATATATCATTAATATGTGAAGATCACATGCAAATCAGTAAGAACTTCTTTTTTTTTTTTTTTTATTTTTGACAGGCAGAGTGGACAGTGAGAGAGACAGAGAGAAAGGTCTTCCTTTGCCGTTGGTTCACCCTCCAATGGCCGCCGCGGCCGGCGCGCTGTGGCCGGCGCACCGCGCTCATCCGATGGCAGGAGCCAGGTGCCAGGTGCTTTTCCTGGTCTCCCATGGGGTGCAGGGTCCAAGCACTTGGGCCATTCTCCACTGCACTCCCGGGCCACAGCAGAGGGCTGGCCTGGAAGAGGGGCAACCGGGACAGAATCCGGCGCCCCAACTGGGACTAGAACCCGGTGTGCCAGCGCCGCAAGGCGGAGGATTAGCCTGTTGAGCCACGGCGCCGGCCAGAACTTCTTTTTGAAAAATAAAATGGTCATTTCACACAGAAAAGGATGGCAAGTGATAAAAAACTCAATTTTTACAGGTAATAAAATATAAATCTTATATTTTTTGTAATTTGAAAGATTCATAATATTCAATGTCGATAAAATTAATGGGGAAGTAGACATCTTCCTTTGTATACTACTGATAGGAACATTTACTATGTATCTGTATATAAGGAGATATATATACATATATATATATCTGCTGAAATGATTTCTTTTTAATTTTTTTAGGGTGCTGGTCTTGTGTGGCTAAGTGTGTGAGCCACTGCTTGCAATAACAGCATCCCATAATGGAGTCCTGTTTTAAGTCCTGGCTGTTGCTCTTCTGATCTAGCTCCCTGTTAATACGCTTGGGAACACAGTGGAGTATGGAGTTCTAAGCTCCTGACTTAGGCCTGGCTCTGCCTTGGCGATTATGACCATTTTTAAGAGTGACTCAGCACATGGAAAATCTTTTCTGCCTATTCCTCTCTCTGTGTCATTCTGCCTTTCAAATAAATAAAATCTTAAAAAAATGTACTGGACATAAAAGGATCCAAATTTATGGGCTACCACCTAATGCTTCTATACACTCAATTGTGTAAACCCATCTACACAAACATTTAACCTTAATAAGAATCTTTTCCCATTTTTCTTAGAGAAATATATTATCATTCTCTATAATCAATCTACCATGCAACAGGACAACAGAGCTTCTTACTCTCATCTAAGTATAACACAGGCTCCATTAATCAACTTTTCCCCCTCTTTTTTATTTTTAAAGATTTTATTTATTTATTTGAGTGGTAAATTTACAGACAGTGAGAGGGAGAAACAGAGAGAAAGGTCTTCCTTCTGTTGGTTCACTCCCCAAGTAGCCGCAATGGCTTGAGCTGTGCGGATCCCAAGCCAGGAGCCAGATGCTTCTTCCCAGTCTCCCATTAGGGTGCAGGGACCCAAGCATTTGGGCCATCTTCTACTGCTTTCCCAGGCCACAACAGAGAGCTGGATTGGAAGAGGAGCAGCTGGATCTAGAGAATTAACCTACTGCGTCATGGCGCTGGCCCCTGCCCCCTCTTTCCCTCCACCAGCTCTTTCCACACTCTGTTACCTAGAGTCATAATTTTAACTCCAATTAGATCCACTTTTTAAGATTTTACATTTGAATGAGATCATGTGGTACTTGTCTTTTGGTACTTTGCTTATTTCACTTAACATAAGGACCTGAAGTTCCATCCATGCTGTTGCAGACGTCAAGATTTTATTCTTTTTTAATGGCTAGATGTATTCCATTGTGGAATTGAACTACCTTTTCTTCCTCCATTCATTAGTGGATGGGCACTTGGGTTTTCAGCTATTATGAGTAGCTGCAAGAAACATGGGAGTGTAGATATCTCTTCCATAAGCATATTTCAATTCCCTGAATATACATAGTAGAGCTACTAAATTACATTGTAGTTCTACATATTTTTTGAGGAACTCCCATATTGTTTTCCACAACAATTATACTGATTTACATTCATATCAACAGTATGCAAGAGTTCCCCTTTCTCTACATCCTTAACAAAACTTGTTATCTTTTGTCTTTTGATAATAGCCAACCTAACTGGAGTGACCTGGTACCTCACTGTAGTTTTGATTTACATTTCCCTGATTATTATGCACTTTTTTTTTCATGTTCCCATTGGTCATTTGTATATTGTCCATTCAGAAATGTCTTTTTAAATCTATTTTTCATTTCTCTAGTGTGATGAAATCCCATTGGTCTATTTTTGCTTTTGTTTTCTGTACTTTTGGAGTCCAATCCAAAAAATCCTTGCCCATTCTCATGTCTTCAAGCATCTACTCTGTGGATTTCCTCAGGAAGGTTCAAAGTATCAGGCCATACATTTAGGTCAATAACACATTTCATTTTTATTCTTTAATTTTGGATGAAGATGTAATACTTTCATATATGTGAGGAGTACAATGAAACATTTCAACACACACAGCTCGCTTAAACTGGCCATAACAGGCAGCCAGACTTCCTATTTCCTTAACTTTAATCTGCATTTGGAGCCTCCCAGCTCCTCTATTCAAGTTCTTTGTACAGAATATTATACATCATTACAAACCATATCCACCCCACTGTGCTGCAAAACAGCAGAACCTGTTATGTTCAACCTTCTGGATTTTGATATACTTTATCCATTGCTTCCCTCACTTTCTGGCTTCTAATAATTAGTATTTTAAATATGGGAACACACATATTTTTTAGAAGTTCTACAGATGAGAGAGAACATATGCTTATGGTATTTGTCTTTTGGTGTCTGTCTTATTTCACTTATATAATACCCAGGTTCATACATTTTGCTGCAAATGTCAGGATTTGATTATTTTTATGGTATAATAATAGATATAGACAGCATTTTCATTATCCATTCATTCAACAATGGAACCTAGGTTTATTTTTATATCTTGTTTATTGTGAATGGGGACACAATGCATATGAAGTGCAGGTATCTCTTTCATAGGCTGATTTACCACAATGGGGAGATTTGGGTCATATAGTGTACCTATTTTTAGTTTTTTCAAGAACTTCCATACTATTTTCCATTATGGCTATATTAATTTGCATTCCCATCAACAATGTATAAATATTCCCTTTTCTTCAGATCCTTGCTAGAATTTTTTTTTTTTGGTCTATTTAATAATAGCCATTCTAACTGGATGGATGCTACCTCATTGCAGTTCTGATTTGCATTTTTTCTGATGGCTAGTCATATGGAATATTTAAAATGTATTTGCTGCCCATTTGTATTCTTCTGAGAACTATCTATTCAGATCCTCTGCCCATTTCTGGATTGTTTGTTATTTTCTTGTTGAGAATTTTTACTTATATATTCTTAATATATCAATCCCTTGTCAGTAAAAAGTTCACAAATATTTCCTTCCATTCTGACACTCTGTTAATTGTTTCTTTTGCTGTGCGGAAACTTCCTATTTTGACATAATTCCATTGATCTATTTTGTTTTTGTTGCCTGTGCTTTAGGGTCTTATCCAAAAAAATCTGTTGACCATACTAATGTATTGAAGTGTTTCCGATATGTTTTATTCTAATTGTTTCAGTTCTTGCCTTACATTTAGTTCTTTGATCCATTTCAAATTGATTTTTTATGTAAGATTAATGGTAGGGATCAAATTTCAATCTTCTGTTTACAGATATTCAGTTTTCCCAGGACTGTTTATTCAAGAGACTTTCTTCCTGGGTATGATTTTAGCTCCTAGCTTTTGTTGGTTACAAAACTGTATAGTATGTCTTGAAATCTGGTATAGTACTGCCTCCATAATTATTTTTATTGCTCAAGATTTCTTTGGCTATTTGGGAATTTTAGTATTGCCATATGAATTTTATGACTTTTTTCTAGTTCTGTGAAGAATGTAATTTGTATTTTGATGCAGATTATGTTGACTCTGTAATTAAAGTGAATGATAATATAGGCATTTTAATAATATAAATTTTTCTAATACATGAAAATATATGGTCTTTCCAATTTTCATGTCCTGTTCAATTTCTTTCATAAGTGTTTTACAATTTTCTTTGTAAGATCTTTTACATCCTTGGTGAAATTCATTCTAAGGTATTTTATATTATTTATAGCTCTTCTGAATGAGATTGCTCTTACAATTTCTTTCTTAGTAAGTTCATCATTGGTGTCTAAAACTTATGCTGATTTTTGTTGATTTTGTATCCTACAATTTTACTGAATTCATTTATCAGCTCTAATAGTCTTTCGGTTTCTCTCTGTGTAGATTCATATCATTTGCAACCAGGGTTAGTTTGACTTCTCCTTTTCCTATTTGTTTGCCTTCCATTTCTTTCTCTTGCGTGATGTCTCTGAATAGAACTGCCAGCAATATATTGAGTATATATTGAGAAACCTAGTGTGTTTCTCAAAGGAATGCTTTCATGTTTTTCCCATTCAATGTAATACTGGCTATGGGTTTGTCATCTATAGCCTTGATTATGTTGAGGTAAATTCCTTCTGTACCTAATTTGTTGAAAGTTTGAAAGTTTTTTTTTTTTAAACCCTGAGTGTACATTACATTACTGAATGCTTTTTCTGCATTTATTGAGATAATAATATGATTTTTGTCCTATATTCTGTTGATGTGATTTTTGTGATAATATAATTTTGTTTGTTGAACCACCCCATTTCAATTGGTCAGGGTGAATGATCTTTTTGGTGTGTTATTTGACCCTATTTTTAGCATTTTGTTGAGAATTTTTGCATCTCTGTTCATTAGAGATATTTATATATATATTTTTTATTGCATTCTTACTCGCTTTTAGAAACAAGGTAATTCCGCCTTGTAGAATGAGTTTGGAAGGGTCTTCTCCCTTTCCATTTTTGGGGATGATTTGAGAAGAATTTGTGTTAGTTCTTTCTTAAGAATTTTTTAGAATTCATGAGAAAATCTCTGTGGTCCTGGGCTATGTTTGTATTAGGAGAATATGATTACCTATTCAATCTCATTAGTAATTATTGGTCTATTCTGTTTTCCTATGTCTTCCAGGTTTAATTTTGGCAGATTATACATATGCAGAAACTTATCCATTTCTTCTTGGTTTTACAACTCTTTGGCTTATAGTTATTCAGATTAGTCCCTGATGATCTGCTTTTATTTTTACTGTATGAATCATAATGTTTCCTTTTCATATCCAACTTTATTAAACTGAGATTTTTCTTTTTCTTAGTTAATCTAGCTGGAGATTATAAATTTTATCTTTTCCATGAAGCAATTCTTCATTTAATTAATCTTTTGCATTGTTTTCTTAGTTTCTATGTCACTCAGTGCTGCTTGAATTTTTATCATTTATTTCCTTTTACTGATTTCAGATTCATTTTATTCTTGTTTATTTGGTATTTTAGATGTAAGTACTTCTTGTCTTTTAGGGGTCTTCTGGTCCTTCTTTACTTGTATGCTCACACCTTTCTCCAGATTGGGGAAAGTTTCAGCTAAATTCCGACCTTGGTAATGCTTCTGTTGTATCCCAGAGTTTCAATATGTTGTGCTTCCATATTCATTAGTTTCAAGAAATATTTAAATTTCTCTTTTGATTTCTTCAATAACCTATTCTTTATTCAGAAATATTGTATTCAATATCTGTGTATTTGTATAATTTTGGAAGTTTCTTTTGTTAGTTTTTGATTTTATTTCATTGTGACCAGAAAAGATACATAATATAATTTCAATTTTTTGAATTTAAGTTATCTTTTTTGGATATACTCAGTTCTGGAGAATGTTCTATGTACTAATGAAAAGAAAGTATATTCTTTTTTTTCATTAGACAGGCATAATTAGACAGTGAGAGAAAGACAAAGAGAAAGGTCTTCCTTCCGTTGGGTTACCCCCCAAATGGCCGCCATGGGAGGCGTACTGCGCCGATCTGAAGCCAGGAGCCAGGAGCCAGGAGCCAGGTTCTTCCTTCTGGTCTCCCATGTGGGGGTACAGGGGCCCAAGTACTTGGGGCATCCTCCACTGCCTTCCTGGGCCACAGCAGAGAGCTAGACTGGAAGAGGAGCAACCGGGACTGGAATTGACACCCATATGGGATGCTGGCGCTGCAGACAGAGAATTAACCAAGTGAGCCACAGTGCCAGCCCCAGAAAGTATATTATTTAGCTGTTTTATAGATAATACTCTATAGGGGCCAGCTCTGTGGTGAAGTAAGTGAAAGCCACAGCGTGCAGTGTGACATCCTATATGGTTGCCAGTTTGAGTCTTGGCTGCTCCACTTCTGATCCAGCTCTCTGCTAATGCACCTGGGAAAGCAGTGGAGGATGGCCCAGGTCTTTGGGCCCCTGCATTTATGTTGAAGACCTGGAGGAAGCTCCTGGCTCCTGGCTTTGGCTAGTCCTAGCCCTAGCTATGTGGCCATTTGGAGACTGAACTAGTGGGTGAAAGATTTCTCTCTCTCACTCCTCTCTGTACCTCTGCCTTTATGGGAAAAAAAAAAAAGAATGCTCTATAAATGCATGATAGGTCCATATGGTCTACCATGTAGTTTGACTATGATGTTTCTTTGATTTTCTATTGGATGATCTATTCATTGGTGAAAATGGGATACCAAAGTCCCTCACTATTCTTGTATTGAAGCTTATCTCTTTTGATCTGATAACGGTTGTTTAGTAAAACTGGGTGCTCCAGCATTAGGTGTATATATGTTTACAATCATCATATTTTCTTGTTGAATTGATTTTTTGACTGTTATGTAGTGTTCATCTTTGTTGCTTTTACAGTTTGTGTTTTAAAAAGTCTGTTGTGTCTAAAATTAGCATAGCTACCCCTGCTCCCTGCTCTTCTTTTGGTTCTGTTTGCATGGGATATATTTTTCCACTGTTTCAATTTCAGTCTTTAAGTGGCTTTACATGTGAACTGAGTTTCTTGTAGGCAACATTATTTATTGTTTTTAAAAAGTCTATTCTGCCAGTCTGCATCTTTTAATTAGGAAAGTTGGTGTACTACATTCAGTGTTATTAATGATAAGTAGTAGCTTTGTCCCATCATCTTTTTCTTTAATATTTCCCTGTTTATTTGGATCTTTCCTTAGTTCTTTCTCTATTCAGGCTTATTACATGATATAATGATGGTACACATAATTCTTTATTTTTATATGTGAAAGCATTGAGCCTCTTTTTTAGGCTGGTCTGGTTGCGATGAATTAATTTAATTTTTGATCATCTTGGAAAGTCTTTATTCTTCATTTATGACAGATAGTTTTGCTGGTAAAGTATTCTTGGCTGGAGGTTCTTTTCTTTCAGCATTTGGAACATATGATTCCATTTTCTCCTGTCCTAAATAGTTTCTGATTAAAACTCTGTTGTTATTCTAATGGAGATTTTCTTAAAAGTAACCTGGTACCTTTCTCTTGCAAATCTTACAATTCTCTATTTTTTGTCCTTTTGAAAGTTAGACTATAATGTGTAACAGTGAAGATCTTTTATGGTAATGTTTTTGGGGGCCCCTGGGCCTTCTGCCCTTGTGTGTTCACAGCTTTCTCCTGATTGGGGAGAGTTTTAGCTTATATTTCACTGAGTAATTTCGTTGTGCATTTATTCTTCTATCCTTTAAGGATTACAATAATGTGAATTATTCATTTGATGCTGTCCAAAGATGCCACAGGATGTCTTTATTCTTTTTCTTTTTGGTTTGACTAAGACATTTCAAAAGCCCTGCCTGGACTTTCATATATTCTCTTTTACTTGATCTAGTCTGTTGTTGAAGCTTTGAGTTTATTTTTTATTTCACTGATTGAGTTCTTCATTTTGAGATTTTCTGCTTAGTTCTTTTTCAAGAACTTGATCTCTTTTTAGAATTTCTCTTTGATACTATGATTTGATTTCCTAATTTCATTCAATTGTTTGTCTGTAGTCCCTTGAATCTCTTTTGAGTATTCCTATCATCATTCTTCTAATTCCTTATGAGGCATTTCCTCAGTCTACTTTTCTGTGAAGTCTGATGTCAAAGAATTATTGGATGCTTTTTGAGCCCATAGTGTTTTTTTTTTTCATGATTCTTGCATCTTTATATTGAACTTTATGCATCTGGTAGATTAGTTGTCCCTATTACTTTTTTTAAAGATGTATTTATTTATTTGAAAGGCAGAGTCACAGAAAGGCAGAGGCAGAGAGAGAGGAAGAGGTCTTCCATCTGCTGGTTCATTCCCAGAGGCTGCAACAGCTGGAGCTTTTCTGGTCTGAAACCAGGAGCCAGGAGCTTCTTCTGGGTCTTCCAAACAGGTGCAGGGACCCAAGGACTTGAGCCATCTTTCACTGCTTTCCCAGGCCATAGTAGAGAGCTGTATCAGAAGTGGAGCATGTCGGACTTGAACTGGTATCCATATGGAATGCCAGCATCACAGGCTGTGGCTTTACAAGCTATACTGCTGTGCCAGCCCCTGACCCTATCACTTATAAAGAATGATTTTCTTGGATTGAAGCTTTTCCTTCCAGAAGCTATATCTTTTGATATTGGCTTAGTAAGCTGCTTTGACTTTATTACCAGTAGGATGTTGAAGTGCTGTATTCCTATATCTTCCACTGTTAACAATCGCTATGACAGGAGGAGCATGGGTGGCTTATCTGAGTCCCAGAAGTGATGAGAGGATCTCAGTGTTGGTGGCTAGGGTCTTTGCAATGTCAAGCACAAATCTGGGGCAGATGTATTCTGCTATCTGTATCAACCAAAGTCAGGGTGGGCTTGGCCCATGGTGGGGATGGAGACGAGGGTATTCACGAAAGTGGAAACAGGCTGAAGAAGGGAGTTCTTCAGCCCAAGTTGGTATATAAAAATAACTATGCCCACCAAAGATGGAGTGGGTGTGAGCCTTGGCAGAGCAAGAGTACATGGCACTCACTGAAGCCAACTATAGCCGCCAAAGCTGAGGAGGGCTCAGGTCACACTTTACTGGAGTCTGGGTTACTCGCCATAGACAAGGGGTACCAGAGAGAGAGCCATGCAGCCTTGATGGTTGTGCGCACCAAATGTACCCACTAAAGTAGGGGCAAACTTGGATAGTGCTAGATCTAGAGTATGGAACACTCAATAGCGTTAGAACAAGATAGTGAAGGGATCTGTACAGCCTACATGGGCATATGTGAGTGATGACTCCTGCCACCATCCTGCCACTGAACCGGGGCAGCCTCAGATAGTTTCTGACTTAGAGTCAGTTGGTCAGCAAAGCTGAGGCAGACTGGAGAAGAGAGTCATGTGGCCCAGGCAGTGTGTACAGCCAACACCCTGCATAGCTTAGATAGAGTTCAGCTGTCCTTAGGCTTGTATCAGGGGCCCTCTACAAGGTAAGACAGACTGGAGAAGGATGGCCACCTGCCCAGGTGTGTACCACCAATGGTGTCCATCAAAGCCAAGGAGATCTCTGGCTGCACTGAGTCTGGAGTCAGAAGCACTCACCCATGCTGAAGCCTACTGGAGAAGAAAGTCATACAGCCCAGGTAGTTGGATATGATAAAACATGTTCACTAGAGCAGGAGAGGCTTGCAGCAATGCAGACCTAGAGTCCTGGATGCTCACGGAAACCAGAGCCATTGAGAAGGAAGCCAAAAAACCCCAGGTGAGTATGGCTGACCAACTTTGTCCACTGAACCAGGGAAGTGGGCTTGAGTATAGGACACTTAACAAAGCTGCAGCCAGCTGGAGAAAGGAACTGCACAATTAGCAAGTGTGCAACCAACCACACCTTTCAGAGCCTGAGTGAGTTTAGGACAAGAGCTGTAATAGGCTAAGGCTGGGTTGCAGTCTGTAGATAGCATGCAATGCCCTGGGGGGTGGAAGAAGCATGGAAGGAAGGCCTCAAGTTTGCAAAGGCTCCCTGGCTTCTAAGGTCCTGGGAGCAGGACCAATCCTGCTTTTGCCAAACACCTGTCCAGGATAGAACAGAACATCAGCTGGGCTATCGTGATGGGATCACTATTGCTGTTGGATTTAGCTGAAATTGTGAGGCCACAATCGTGTTTTTCCCCCTAGTTTTGTAAAATGTCTGTGAGGTGCTGAGGATAAGGATATGTAGAACTTTCTTCCATCTGTGACAATATGGATTCCAGCAATGATCCTTTTCTCAAAATGGCATCACACTGCCACTGCCTGCATCCTGGGGTTGTATGGTAGATAATATAATTGCTTTTTCTGAAATAAAGTACTCCAGTTAGTTGCTTTTGCTGGATTCCAAACCTTTGAGCACTGTGGATCCCTCCTGTAGCTAAGGCTGACACGGTTCAATGTCCCTGGACTTGGGATCTGCTGGGATTCTCCTGCTGACCATTTTTTCTGCCATAGAGATTTCCCTGGGCCGTGGGGCTGAGGTTTTAGTTGCCGGTACACTTTGTTCCTTTCTTTATGCTATCCCACTTCTAAAAGGTTTCTGTGTATCCCTGAAGGAAATTCAGTTTTCTCCCTGGGGCACTCACCTCAACATTCATTTATTTAGCTGTTATTTTGATTGTTTTAAAGATTCATTTTTATTTATTTGAAAGACAGAGTTATAGAGAGAAGAGGAAAGAAAGAAAGAGAGAAAGAGGGGCCGGCACTGTGGCGTAGTGGGTAAACCCGCTGTCTGCAGTGCCAGCATCCCATATGGGCATCAGTTAAAGTCCTGGCTGCTCCACTTCTGATTGAGCACTCTGCTATGGCCTGGGAAAGCAGTGGAAGATGGCTCAAGTCCTTGGGCCTCTGCACCTGTGACAGAGACCCACCCAGAAGAAGCTCCTGGCTCCTGGCTTTGTATCAGCCCAGCTCCAGCTGTTGCAGACAATTGGGAGGTAAACAGTGGATGGAAGACCTCTCTCTCTCTCTCTCTCTCTCTCTCTCTCTCTCTCTCTGTCTGTCTCTCCTCTCTCTGTGTAACACTGACTTTCAAATAAATAAATAAATCTTTAAAAAAATAAGTGAGAGAGGGCTCTTCCATCCTCTAGCTCACTCTGCAAATGGCTTCAACAGCTGGGGCTGGGCCAGGCCAAAGCCAGGATCCTGGATTTTCTTCTAGGTCTCCCATATGGGTGCAGTGGCACAAGAATTTGAGTCACCTTTTGCTGCTGCTTTCCCAGGCACATTATCCGGGACCTGGGTTAGAAGTGGTTCATCTGGGACTCAAACTGAAGCCCGTATGTGATGCTGGTGTTGTAGGCAGAGAGTTAACCTAACATGCCACAATGCTGGCCCCATTTTGATTCTTTTCTGAAGAACAGGAGACAAATTAAGCAAACTTCTGTTCAGCCTTCTTGTAGTTGATTTTTGTACATGATGAGAGAGTGGGATCTAGTATCCTTCTTCCACTTTCCCAGCACCATTTATTAATAATACTGTCATTTTCCAATGGAAGTTCATTGGTTGGCTCCAGATGGCTCTCTATTCTGTTCCATTGTTCTATGCTTTTATGTCATCACCATTCTGTTATAATTACTATTCCTGTATAATATATTTTGTCAGATAGTATAATATCTCCTGCTTTGTTCTTTCAGTTAAAGATCATTTTGGCTATTCAGTCTGTCTTGGTTCCATGAGAATTTTAGTAGTGTTTGTTTTTGGCTAAATTTATTCCCAGGTATTTTACTTTTTGGTAGCTATTTGAAAATGGATTTACCTTCTTGATTACTTTTTCAAGCAACTCATTATGATGTATAAAAATGCTAATGATTTTTCATGTTGACTTTGTACCTTGACAAATTTTTTTCTGAATTTGGTTTTAAGTTCTAGTATCTTTTGATGGAGTCTAATATTTTCTATATGTGAGATCATGTCATCTGTAAACAGTGACAATTTGGCTTCCTCCTTTCATATTGGGTTGCCATTTCTTTCCTTTTTTAAAATTTATTTGACAGGTAGAGTTATAGACAGTGAGAGAGAGAGACAGAGAGAAAGGTCTTCCTTTCGTTGGTTCACTCCCCAGGTGGCCGCAATGGCTGGAGCTGCACCAATCTGAATCCAGGAGCCAGGAGCTTCCTCCTGGTCTCCCATGCGGGTGCAGGGGCCCAAGCATTTGGGTCATCCTCCACTGCTTTCCCGGGCCACAGTGGAGAGCTGGACTAGAAGAGGAACAGCTGGAACTAGAACCGGCACCCATATGGGATGTCGGTGCCACAGGCGAAGGATTAACCAAGTGAGCCATGGCACTGGTCCACCATTTATTTCTTCCTCTTGTCTAATTGCTCTGGCTAAGACTTCCATTTCTATGTTGAATAAAAGTGGTGAAACTGGACATCCTTGCATTTTTTCAAATCTTAGAAAATCTCCAGCTTCCCACATTCTGTATGATAGTAGCTATAGACTTGTAGATAGCCCTCATTACATTGTGGCTTATTCCTGCTATATGCAATTTGTTCATAGTTTTTATCATGAAGGCATGTTGGTTCTCAAATGCCTTTTCTAATTTTTTGAGATGATCATATGATGTTTGTCCTTCGTTCTTTTTTACATTGTTGTCACATTTTTGATTTGCATATGTTGAAACATACCTGTGTCTCTTCAATGAATCCCATTTGGTCATGGTGAATACTATTTTTACTATTCTATGGAAGTTGGTTTGTTATTGTTTTGCTGAGGATTTTTTTCTTTGGTTGTTGTGTCATTGTCTGGTTTTGTTATCAAAGTAAAGCTGGCCTCTTGAAATGAGTTTGAAGAATTCTTTCCTTTTCTGTTTTTTTTCTTTTTGAATAATTTCCAAGGTATTGATATTAGTTCTTCTTTAAATGTTTGCTAGTCTCCAGCAACAAAGTTATTTTGTTCTGGACTTTTCTTTGATGGCAGACATTTCATTACTGATGCAGTTTTTCTGTGCTATTGATCTGTTCATATATTCTATTTTTTCACGTTTCAATCTTGGTTATGTGTGTGTGTGTATGTCTTTTTGAATTTGACTATTCTAGATTATCATATTTATTGATGTGTAATTGTTTTAAAATCTCTGATAAGCCTTTGAATTTTTGTGGTATCAGTTGTAAAGTTTCTTTTTATTTCTGATTTTATTTATTTGAAATGTTTCCCTCTTATCTAAGTCTAGCTAAGGGTTTGCTAATTTTGTCTTTTTGAGAATTGTCTTTTCATTTTATTGACTATTTTGTGTTGTTTATTTTTGGTCTCTATTTCATTTGTGCTCTGAGTTTTATTATCTCTTTCCTTTTACTAATATTGGGTTTTGTTTGTATTTGAATTTCTGATTCTCAGAGGTATGGCAAAATGTTGTTTATTTCAGATCTTTCTTCTTTTTTTTATGTGAGCATTGATTACTGTAAGTGTCCCTGTTAGTACTTCTTTTGCCATGCTCCACCAGTCTGATATGTTGTGTTTCAATTTTCATTCATTTCAAGAAATTTTTAAAATTTCCTTAATTTCTTCCTTGATCTATTGATTGGTCAAGTGTAAACTGGTTTAACTTACATGTATTTATTTACTTTCCCAAATCTCACTTTTTGGTTATTGATTCCTAGTTTTATTGCATTGTGATGAGAAAAAATACTTTGTGTGATTTCTATTTTTCAAAAAAAAATTGTGACTTGTTTTGTGACTTACCATGTGATCTATCTTGGAGAATGTCCCATGTCTGCCAACAAGAATGTGCATTGTTTAACTGTTGGATGGGACATTCTGTAGATGTTTAGTAGCTCCAATTGATCTATGTGCAATTTAATTTTGCTTTTTTTTATTGATTTTCTCTTTAGACCATCTGTCCATTTATTAAAGTGAAGTGTTAAAGTCCTCCACTATTATTGTATTTGAGTCTATCTTCTTTTTATGTTTACTAATATTTTCCTTTATGTCCAATAATAGTTGTGTCCTGTATTTGAGAGCTCTGATACAGGGTGCATACATATTTACAATTATGAGTTCCCCTTTTGAACTGAACCCTTTGTCATTATGTAATGCGCTTCTTGTCTCCTTTTTCTTCGAAAACACTTTATCTAATCCAAGTATGACAAAACTTACTTTGTTTTAGATTCCGTTTGTATGAAACATCTTTTTCTATCCTTTCACTTTCACCCTATGTGTGTTCTTAAAGGTGAAGTGAGTTTCTTGTACTGAAGCATGTAGTTCAGTCTTTGTTCTATGTCTGTTTTTTTGGTTCAATGTATTTTAATTGGAGAATTTAATCCATTTACATTTAAAATAACTGTTGATAAGTAAAATCTTACTACTTCCATTTGGTACTTATTCAATTTGGTACTAGAGTTATTTTAGTTTAGTTCCTTTGTTTCCTTCTCTCTGTCTCTCTTCCAGTCGTCCCTTGTGTGAAGTAATTTTGTATAGTAATGTGTTTTGATTCCTTGTTTCTTGTATTTTTTGCAATCTATTACAAATTTTTGCTTTGTTTTCCATGGGGCTTACAAAAACATTTTTGTTTTTTGGTTACTGATGTGACAGAGATGGCATTAATTTAAAAGGAAATGAAATTTGAAAAGAAATTGATATGTATACTAATAATAAGTGCAATAATTGCTCCATTTCTCCACACATTTGGATATTTGATGTCTCATTTTTCTTTATATTATCTATTTCTTAATATATAAATATAGCCATAATTCTTAATTGATTTCAAGTCTTCATGCTAAAGATGTGAACTCATTCTGAATTTGTCTGTATAGTTATCCTTACCAGTGTTTTCCCTGTTTATGTACTAGCATCTCTTTGTTTCACTTTGAAGAATTCCCTTTAGCATTTTTTATAAGGCAGGCCTGGTGGTGATACATTCTCTCAGCTTTTGTTTATCTGGGAGTATCTTGAGCCCTCCTTCATATCTAAAAGATAGAGTTCCTTGTTATAGCATTGTCAGTTTTCTTTAGTACTGTGAAGTTCTCATGTCAATCCCTCCTGGTCTGGTACGGTTTCTTCTGAGAAGTTGGAAGTCATGCAAATCAGGGCCTTTTTTTGTGTTGTTTCTGTTCTCTAGCAACTTTGAAATTCTCCTCTTTATTTTATTTTATTTTATTTTATTTTTTTGGACAGGCAGAGTGGACAGTGAGAGAGAGAGACAGAGAGAAAGGTCTTCCTTTTGCCGTGGGTTCACCCTCCAATGGCCCCTGCGGCTGGCGCGCTGTGGCTGGCACACCGCGCTCATCCGAAGGCAGGAGCCAGGTGCTTCTCCTGGTCTCCCATGGGGTGCAGGGCCTAAGCACTTGGGCCATCCTCCACTGCACTCCTGGGCCACAGCAGAGAGCTGACCTGGAAGAGGGGCAACCGAGACAGAATCCGGCACCCCGACCGGCACTAGAACCTGGTGTGCCGGCGCCGCTAGGTGGAGGATTAGCCTATTGAGCCACGGCGCTGGTCTCTTCTTTATCTTTAATCTTGGAGAGTTTGATTATAAATTATGCCTTGGGTGTAGAGTTTGTTGAGTTGAATCTGACTGGTGACCTCTAAGCCTTCCTATCCAGGGATAATTGTATCTTTATTTAGATTTGGAAAGTTTTCTGCTTTTATCTCTTTGAACATGCTTTCTAACTCTTTGTCATTCTCAAGAACTTCTTGAAATCCAGTTCCTTGGATATTAGCTTTTTGCATGCTGTTCTAATATTCCTGTAAACTTTCTTCACGCCTCGTTTTTTTTTTTTTTTATGATTTATTTGAAAGGAAGAGTGACAGAGAGAAGGAAAGACAGAAAGAGTCGTCTTTTGTCTGCTGGTTCATTTCCCAAATAACCACAAAAACTGGGGCTGGGTTGGACCAAGCTGAAGCCAAGAGCTTGGATCTCCCATGTGTGTGACAGGGGCCTAAGAACTGGGTCATCATCTGCTGCTTTCCTGGGTATCTTAGCAGGGAGCTGTATTGGAAGCAGAGCACCAGGGACTTGAACAGGTGCTCATTTGGGATGCTAGCATTATAGGTAGTGTTTTAACCTGCTGCACCACAGTGCCAGCTCCTCTTCATTCCTGTTAATATTTTTTTCTATTTTCCCCTCTGATCATCTGTTTTCAAATATCTTGAGTTTGAGCTCACTGATTCTTAGTCTTCTGTTTGATTTATTTTACTATCGATGTCTTCTGACACATTTTAAATTTTGCTTAGTGTACTTTTCAGTTGGAAGATTTGTTTGATTTTAAAAATTACTTTCATCTCTATGTCTAGTCCAAATTAAATTGTTAAAGCATTAAATTATTTCTCTGTATTCACTTGAATGGTTTAACATGAATTCTTGTTTCCTTAAAACATCAATTTAAGATTCTTCATCCAAGCATTTTAAAATATCATATCCTAGGTGTTTGGTTTCTGACACCATAATTTTTTTAGATGAAGTCATGATTTCCTGAGAGTTCATTTTTAAAAATTATGCATTGGAGAGGCAGTGAGAGAGAGAGAGAGTCAATGTATCTGCTGGTTCAGCCTAAATGTTCATAAAGGCCAGGACTGTGCTGACTGAATTTGAAAGCCAGTAACTCAATATAGTGTCATACTTGGATGGCTGGATCCCATCTATGCTATTAGTTGGTTTTTTCTGGGTTTTGCTTTCTGGTTTGTCTTGTTGCTGGGCTGCCAGGAATTTTAAGCAGCTCACTTACTTTGCTGAGACTGTGGACACTTCCATGACTGTACCACCAGATGGCACCCCACGTTGAGGTTTGCCGAGACTTTGTTTCCAGCGCACCATCACTGTCTCAGTCACAAAGGACACCCTGAGCTCGAAATTGTCCCACGTCTGCAATTGTACTTCTCTGAATAAACTGGGGATCCATAAAAAGGGGCGATATATCCCTACACACCTCCCTTTGCCCCCTGCCCCATCGATGGGGCTGTGGCAGGTCTTGTTCTGTGGCCACCAGTGCCACCTGGAGCCCATGGTTTACTGAGACCAGGACACACAGAACAGGTGCTGTGGTTTGTCTGCTGTTGAGATGGACTTAGAGTCTGAGGTCACTCCAACTGGCCACAAGCGATGTTGGCTGTAATAAAAGTCCATTCTAATGGAGCTGCAGGACTCTAATTGGCACTCGGTCTGGTCAAGATGCTCCACCTAAAGGTACTGGTGAGGAATTGTTTGGAGCTATCTAATGTCATGTTTAACCAGTTACACAATGAGTTCCAAGACCAAACCTTTGCTGGCACCGAGGCTCATTTGGTTAATCCTCTGCCTTTGGTGCTGGCATCCCTTATGGGCGCCAGGTTCTAGTCCCGGTTGCTCCTCTTCCAGTCCAGCTCTCTTCAGTGGCCCAGGAAGGCAGTGGAGGTTGGCCCCAGTGCTTGGGCCCCTGCACCTGCATAGGAGACCAAGAGGAATCATCTGGCTCCTGGCTTCGGATCGGCGTAGCTCTGGCCATGGTGGCCATTTGGGCGGTGTACCAACAGAAAGAAGACCTTTCTCTCTGTCTCTCTCTCTCTCACTGTCTAACTCTATCTGTAAAATAATAAAAAAGACCAAACCTTTGTTTCGTTCCTGACTGCCCAAAGTTGGGGGAGAGGTGATAAAGGCAAACCCTTAGCTGCTAGGCTGGCACTAATGGTATCATACATGGATCTCACGGATACCTGACTTTGTGCAATCTTTAGGTGCATGCTAGACCCACCCGAGGCTGGTGGTGAAACACAGAGAAATGAGTCAACCTGCTGGGCTGTTCAGTGTTGGGGAAGTTCTAGAGGCTCCCTTTCTGACCACTGGCCCTGGGAATACAGAACTTGGGCTTTATCAGGTTCTGGGTCTATCAGCAGTTGGTCCAACTTGGAGCTCTAAGGAAAAATCCTGAGTTCCCTTTCCTGCCCAACTCCTCAGCAGGTGGAGTGTAGCTCTTCTATCTAGAGGAAGTTGGGATGGGAAAGAGGTGGTGGAGGTTATCCTTGGTCACCTAACCAACGAGGGGTCCAAAGGCTCAGTTTGCAGGTACAGGTCAGAGTTCAGAGACCTGACAATCATTTTTTTTTTATTGTGTTGGGGGCCTGGTACTGTATTTCGAGTCTAAAGTCAGGACTTAATCGCCCTCAAGAGAGACGCGCCTCTCTCCACACTGTGCTACTTGGTCTATTGGAGAGATGATGCAGGCAACTCTTCCCGTCTTTTCAATGTGTCTTTTTATTATTATACTAAAAGCAGGCACTAAATTAAACTATATTATACTGAAAGCATGTCTCTCATCAGGCTCCTGTAGCTCTTGGGAAGATGACTTGGGGTTTCAATAGCTGTTACAATTGGTGTCCCTGGGCAGAGGTCATTGGCAGAGCATCTAACACAGTTGCCATCTTGCTCTGCCCTCTCTCCTTGAAATAATTTCTTATTTCTTAATGCTGTGTCAATTATGGCCTCAGTGACTAGGGAAACCCTGCCCTTCTTAGGGCTGGCCAACTCTTAGAGCAAAGGACTTGGCTGAGGGTTCATCTTTCACATGGAAACCAATAGTCCATATCCCCCAGCTATCTCCTCGACAAACCTACATACATCAATCCAAATTTCGTCTGTCCTAAATCATTCCAGACACAGCTACTAGACAACCAGAGAATACTGCTATAGCCCAAAGCCTGCTGTAATTATTTAAACTAACCAGCACTAAACTGCCTACTCTGCCTGCTGTGCCTTTCCCAGGAAACACCAATAAAGACTCTGACCTAGACTTTCTCTGAGATTTCTGACCACTTTTTCTGCTTCCAGCAATGTGCTGTTTCCGCCTGGGTGCGGTTGGTGTGTGAGGACCTCCCCACCACTCCATGGGACATTTGATCTAATACATTTCTTCCTTCTATGCTTCATTCTCATTTCCCTTTGTGAGCACACTGATTTTACCATACAAAATCCAACATGTATAATCTTAGCTATTAAATATCCTGTGTTTATGACAAGAAAAATACACAAATGTATAAAAGCAACATTATGGTTTTTAAAACAGATTAACAGATTTAAAGACTGAGGTAAAACTATTTTCTAAGGTCTAGAACCTAATTTATATAGCATATTTTCAAAAATAAAACATTTAGATGATTGTATACTTTGCCATTCTCTTATCTTTTAAAAACTGATTTCTACTTTTCTTTTTGTATCATGACCTTTATTTCCCAAATAATACAGAATGACACATATCTCCTGCCCTCCCTGATGCAGAAAAGACACCATTGTGAATATGATTGACATTTGATGTTGACAGTCAGTTAGTTTCCAACAGCAAAAACTGAGTAACGAGAAAACATTAAAAGCCCCTGTTTGAGAGATGATGACTCAGTCTTTGGTCTCCCTGCAAAATGAACTCTTCGTAAATCTTAGCCCATGAATGTTCAAGAATTTAGGAAATGTTTTTATATAAATTCTGATTTATCTTTCACTCAAGCTTAATGATTGTTAAGTTTATCATGAGGCTCAGCCAAGAGGCAGATAGATTCCCGCTATAGAAAAGGGTTTGTTCATTGCAACCCATTGCAATGGCAACTTTGATTCCCAAACCGTTTGACATCCCACACTCAAATCAAATATAGTCATGGTTGTGATTCCATGTCCAGAACTGAAATGGAAATTTTTTTTAGTGATGAGTTAACAAATTGTGCAGAACTAAAGAATCTGGGAGATAGAAGATCTCCATTTGTTCTCCCTGGTCATAGGAACTGCCTCCTTTAAGAAGGCCAGGGCAACTTTTGCATTAGTTAAATATTAACCTAATGCTTGTCAATGAGAAATTACTGAATAGAAGAAATATTACATACATGTCAATATCAGTCTGGATGTTTTATTTTTTAAAATGTAGATTTATTTATAGGATCCGGCATTGTGGTACAATGAGTTAGGAAGCCACCTGTGATACCAGCATCCTATAGGAGCATCTGTTTGAAGCCTGATTGCTCCACTTCCAATTCAGCTCCCTGTTAATGTGCCTGGGAAGGCAGCAGAACATGGCCCAAAGACTAGATCCCTGGCACCCATGTGAGAGACCCATATGGAGTTGCTGGACCCTGGCCTGGCCCAGGCCCTGCCACTGTGGCCATCTGGGAAGTGATCCAGCAGATAGAAGATCTTTTTCTGTCTCCCCTCTCTTTGTAACTCTGCCATTTAGATAAATGAACACTTTTTAGAGATTTATTTATGTATTTGAAAGGCAGAGTAACAGAGAGGAAGACACACACATACACACATACACACACAGAGTGAGAGGGAGAGAGAGAGATACCTTCTATATGCTTGTTCACTCCCCAATGGCTACAACAGCCAAATCCGGGCTAGATTAAAGCCAGGAACTGGGAACTCCTGGTTATAGGTGGTGGGTTTACCTGTTATATGCCACAATGCTGGTCTCAAATTTTTTATAAATGTTGATATGCCTTGTAGTAATGATAATTATTTAAATGAAAATGAGTATATTGAAAATATATTAAAATATATTAATAACCCAAATCTGACCATTTATGCCACTCAAGTTGTCTATTGATCTAGGTATTTTAAGTTAAGTACATTTACCAGAATGTTTATAATCTGAGGAAAAAGTACAGGTAAGTATATATAATTCTTTTTTTAAAGATTTATTTATTTATTCAAAAGTCAGAGTTACATAGAGAGAGGAGAGGCAGAGAGAGAGAGAGAGAGAGAGAGAGAGAGAGAGAGACAGAGTGAGAGAAGCCTTCCATCCTGATGGTTCACTCCCCAGTTGGACGCAACGGCCAGAGTTGCCCCGACCTGAAGCCGGGAGCCAGGAGTTTCTTCTGGGTCTCCCATGCAGGTGCAGGGGCCTAAGGATTTGGGCCATCTTCTGCTGCGTTCCCAGTGCATAGCAGAGAGCTTGATTGTAAATAGAGCAGCAGAAACTTGAACCTACACCCATATGGGTTGCCGGCACTGCAGGTGGCGGCTTTACCCACTATGCCACAGTGTATAGTATATATAATTTTTACCCAGTATATATAATTTTTGCCCAGTATATATAATTTTTACAAATGACTTTGGTTAGCTTTTTCTTTCTGATCAAAAATGTTTTATTCTCCCACTGTCCATTCTTTATACTTTTCCTTTCAATATACAGAATATTGTCATGAGACCTGAAAGTTCTGAGATTTTACTCTACTCTGTTTCATGAATACTGGAAGAAGATATGAGACTCAGGGGTCAGAGACAAAGAAGATTTCGTTTACTCATAGCAAGACTATTGTCATGTTTGGTCAGCTTCTCATTACTTCTGTGTTCCATCGGGATGAACTGGATGAATGCAGTTGGGTGGCTTACACATAGTCAGATGTATTCCAGGAACATAATTCTGACTTGGAAATTTGAATCTTTTATAAGGAGTGGTCAGCAGACCTGCCCCTTTTCTTTTTCTTTCTTTCTTGTTTTTTTTTTTTTTTTTTTGACAGGCAGAGTTAGACAGTGAGAGAGAGAGACAGAGAGAAAGGTCTTCCTTCCGTTGGTTCATTCCCCAAATGGCCACCATGGCCGGCGCACTGCACCAATCAGAAGCCAGGAGCCAGGTGCTTCCTCCTGGTCTCCCAAGCGGGTGCAGGGTCCAAGCACTTGGGCCATCCTCCACTGCCTTCCTGGGCCACAGAAGAGAGCTGGACTGGAAGAGGAGCAACCGGGACAGAACTGGCGCCCCAACCGGGACTAGAACCTGGAGTGCCAATGCCGCAGGTGGAGGATTAGCCTAGTGAGCCACTGCGCCGGCCAAGCCTGCCCTTTTCTTTGAAAGGAGATATTTTCTTTGTTATACAGCCTAGTAAACAAATCTGCACTTTGCTTTGGAGGAAGACACAGTCTGTATTTTTCCAAGGTAGTTTGCTCTGCAATTATTCTTGAATAGATAGTGTAAAACACAAGGTTGTACAGATCTCTGCTTGCAAGATGTGCAGAAATGAGAGACACATGGAAAATTTCTCCCAATAAATACATGAAGATTTCTTTTAAGAATGAGCTTCTCAATAAAATAGTTTATTTTTTTTCTAGGAATCTGAGTCTAGTTGACACTAAACACTGTGTGTTAAATACCATAGATGCCTCCTATGCTCTACCTCTCTGAATTAGTTTGTAATCAGAGACAGTGTTATCCTTAGCATGAAAAAAAAAAACAGTGAAGGGAGATGGTAGGCAGATATCTGAGTTTATTGTCAGTGACTTTCACCTTTGTATGATTCTCTCCTGTTGAATGTTGCTGAGACCTCTGTGTATTGAGCTATTATTCCTATAATTATGTCACATTATGGTCCAAAAGGCAGAGCTAATCAAGTGAACACCTTGGGGTGTTCTCAGAGGATGAAGGCGGAGCGATGTGCTCCTGCAGTCCTAGGGGAGAGCAAACATTCACATTGTGACTGCCTTTGGGGACACTGTGACAAAGAGTGGTGGGCAGCCAGGAGGAATTCAGAGCAGGCTGACTGACAGGCTGCAAGGAACAGGAAACTTAGTCTCTTAAGTGAAAGGACCTGAATTCTTTAAGAACCATAGAAACAACACTACTAGTCAAACAATACCCTATACCTTGTGTGGTTGTGTGAGAGCAGCCTGTTGAAATCCTTGCTCAGTACATACTAAGTTGATCTTCTGTATATGAAGGTAATTGAAAATGAAACTTGATGGAGGGGGGGTATGGGAGAGGGAGTGGGCGAGGGGAGGGCCATGGGAGGGAGGGAGGTTGGGGTGGGGAGCCACAACGATACAAAAGTTGCACTTTGTAAATTCACATTTATTAAATAATAAAAAACAGGGAAACAAAAAAGAATCATAGAAAATGGGAGGAAGACCCTAAGCTCCAGATGAGAATGCAACCCAGTCAGCTCCATGGGTTCAAACCAGGGAGAAAGTGAGAGGAAAACTGAGCCCTGCTTTGAATGCCGACTTACATAGCTGATTTAAGACATCAGAATCATTTTAGGCCACCAAGTTTGTGGTGGTTTGTTAGGTAGCAGTAGACAATTGAAGTGAGAAACAAGATTGAAAAAAATCTCTGCTTTATGTCATATGAACTTCAATTTTCTGCTACTTTACTGAATAGCTCATTTTATACCCAAAGGTAAGCATATCTATCAAGTGCTTGTTATAAAGCCTGTTCTTGACTTCTACATTGCAAATTCTTTTCTTTTTTTTAGTTTTCAATTCAGTTTATACATATTTGACTAACTCTATGTGAAATAAAAAAAGCAGTTCAATGGCAGTCAAGGCAAGGGCTGTTCAAGTCATTACTCCTCAAAATGTCAATTTTACTTCTACAGATTTCTTTTTAGGTGTTCTGTTAGTGATCACAGATCAGAGAGAACATATAGTATTTGTCCTTTTTTTTTTTTTTTTTACAGGCAGAGTGGACAGTGAGAGAGAGAGAGACAGAGAGAAAGGTCTTCCTTTGCCGTTGGTTCACCCTCCAATGGCCGCCGCGGTCGGCGCGCTGCGGCCGGCGCACCGCGCTCGTCCGATGGCAGGAGCCAGGAGCCAGGTGCTTTTCCTGGTCTCCCCATGGGGTGCAGGGCCCAAGCACCTGGGCCATCCTCCACTGCACTCCTGGGCCACAGCAGAGGGCTGGCCTGGAAGAGGGGCAACCGGGACAGAATCCGGAGCCCCGACCGGGACTAGAACCCGGTGTGCCGGCGCCGCAAGGCGGAGGATTAGCCTGTTGAGCCACGGTGCCGGCCAGTATTTGTCCTTTTGGAACTGACTTATTTTACTAAGTATGATGTTTTCCAGATTTATCCATTTTGCTGCAAATGACTAGATTTCATTTTTTCCACTGTGTAGTATTCTATAAATTACATGTCCCATAATTTCTTTATCTGGTCTTCAGTTGATGGGCATTTAGGTTGATTCGATGTCTTAGCTATTGTGAATTGAGCTGCAATGAACACCGAGGTGCAGATAATTCTTTTATTTGCTGATTTCATTTCCTTTGAGTAAATTCCCAGGAATATAGTAAGTCTATATTCAGATTTCTGAGGTATCTCCATACTGTCTTCCATGGCAGTTGTATCTATTTACAATCCCATCAACAGTGGATTAGTGTACCTTTTCCTCCACATTATCACCAGCATTTGTTCTTTGTTGATTTCTATATGAAAGCCATTCTAACGGGGGTGACATGAAACCTCATTGTGATTTTGATTTGCATTTCCCTGAGAGCTAGTAATCCTGAACATTTTTTCACATGTCTGTTGGCCATTTGGATTTCCTCTTATGAAAAATGTCTTTTAAGTCCTTTGCCCATTTCTTCACTAGGTTATTTTGTTATTGTGGAGTTTATTGATCTCTTTATGTATTCTGGTTATTAATCCTTTATCAGTTGCAAGGTTCGCAAATAATTTCTCCCATTTTGTTGGTTTCCCCTTCAGTTTCCTGAGTGTTTCTTTTGCAGTACAGAAGCTTCTCAATTTGATGTGATCCCATTTGTTAATTTTGGCTTTATTGCCTGTGCCTCTGAGGTCTTTTCCAAGGACTCTTTGCCTGTGCCAATGGCCTGCAGGGTTCCCCCAATGTTCTCTAATAATTTGATAGTATCAAGTCTTATATTTAGATCTTTGATCAATTTGGGTGGATTTTTATGGAAGGGGTAAGGAATGGGTATTGCTTCATGCTTCTGCATGTGGAAATCCAGTTTTCCCAGCACCATTTGTTGAAGAGATTGGCCTTGCTCCAGGGATTGGTATTAGCTCCTTGGTCAAATGTAAGTTGGTTGTAGATGCTTGAATTGATTTCTGGCATTTCTATTCTGTTCCATTTGTTTATTCATCTGTTTTTTTTTTTTTTAACCAGTACCAGGCTGTTTTGATTATAATTGCCTTGTAGTTTGTTTTGAAATCTGGTATGGTGATGACTCCAACTTTGTTTTTTGTTGTGTAAGAATGCTTTAGCTATTAGAGGTTTCCTGTGTTTCCATATGCATTTCACCGTCAGTTTTTCTAGATCTCAGAAGAATGTCTTTGACATTTTGATTGGTATAGCATTGAATCTGTAAATTGCTTTGGGAGAATGTGCATGTTGATGATGATATTGACTTGTCTAATCCATGAACATGGAAGATTTTTTCAATTTTTTATGTCATATTCTATTTCTTTCTTTATTGGTTTTTAATTCTCATCATAGAGACCTTTGACATCATGGTTAGATTTATTCCAAGGTATTTGAATTTTTTTGGTAGCTATTGTAAACAAGATTGATCTTAAAGTTCTTTTTCAGCTGTAGCATTGTCTGTGTACAAAGGCTGTTGATTTTGTGTATTGATTTTATATCCTGCTATTAACTCCTTTTCTATGAATTCCAATAGTCTCTTGGTGGAGTCCTTTGATCCCCTATATATAAAATCATGTCATCTGAAAATAGAGCCAGCTTGATTTTCTCTTTCCCAATTTGTATCCTTTTGATTTATTTTTCTTGCCTAATGGCTCTAGCTAACATTTCCAGGATGATGTTGAATAGCAGCGGTGAGAGTGGGCATCCTTGTCTGGTTCTGGATCTCAGTGGGAATGCTTCAAACTTTTTCCCATTCAATAGGAGCTGGCCATGGGTTTTTCATAAATTGCTTTGATTATATTGAGGAATGTTCCTTCTATACCCAATTTGCTTAGAGTTTTCATCATGAAAGAGTGTTGTATTTTACCAAATGCTTTCTATGCATCTATTGATATAATCTTATGGTTTCTTCTGCAGTTTACCAAATGCTTTCTATGCATCTATTGATATAATCTTATGGTTTCTTCTGCAGTTTGTTAATGTGATGTATCACATTGATTATTTGTGAATGTTGAACCATCATTGCATACTAGGGATAAATTCCACTTGGTCTGGGTGAATAATCTTTCTGATTCATTGAGGATATTTGTGTCTATGTTCATCATGGAAATTGGTCTGTAATTCTCTTTCTCTGTTGCATAATTTTTTTTGGGTTTACAAATTAAGGTGCTCCTGACTTTCATAGAAATAATTTAGGATGATTCCCTCCTTTTTAATTGTTTGGAATCACTGAGAAGAATTGGAGTTAATTCTTCTGTAAAATCTGGTAGAATTCAGCGTGAAGCCATCCAGCCCTGAGCTTTTCTTTTTTGGGAAGGTCCTTTTTTTACTGATTTAATTCCCATCTTGGTAATGGGTCTGTTTAGGTTTTCTTTCTTTCTTTCTTTCTTTCTTTCTTTCTTTTTATTTTTTGCCAGGCAGAGTTAGAGTTAGACAGTCAGAGAGAGAGACAAAGAGAAAGGTCTTCCTTCTGTTGGTTCACTCCTCAAATGGCCGCTATGGCCGGTGCTGCACTGATCCGAAGCCAGGAGCCGGGTACTTCCTCCTGGTCTCCCATGTGGGTGCAGGGAGCCAAGCACTTGGGCATCCTTCAGTGCCTTCTTGGGCCACAGAAGAGAGCTGGACTGGAAGAGGAGCAACTGGGACTAGTACCCGGTGCCCCAACTTGGACTAGAACCTGGGGTGCCAGTGCCACAGGTGGAGGATTAGCCAAGTCAGCCATGGTGCTGGCCTGGTTTTTATGTCTTCATGGCTCAATTTAAGTAGGTTGTGTGTGCCTAGGAATATATCCATTTCTTCCAGATTTCCCAGTTTGTTCCATGCAGTTCTTTGTAGTAATTTCTGATGATTCTTTTTATTTCTGTGATATCTGTTGTTGCATTTCCTTATTCACCATAATTTGATTGATTTGGGTCTTCTCTCGCCTTGTTTTGGTCAGTTGGCAGGTATACTATCCCCCATGGGGCCCCAAGCCAGATTCCCTCTAGGCTCTTCTTGCAGCTTTTTTCTCCAGTGGCTTGGGCTGCTGCAGTCTGGTCTCACCTCACTCTCCAATGCTGATGCAACTCTGCTGCTGGAGACCCGATTGTGTGCGTCCACACCCTCCACATAGGTCCACTGTGTCCCTCCAGTTTGCGTACAGTTTCCTCTGCCGTTTTCTCCCTAACTCTTACTGAGCCTGCGCTCTCTCCACTGTTTTTAAACTGTCTTATAGACTAAAGCAGTAAGCTCCCTCCCTACTCTGCCATCTTAACCCAATCTCTAAATTGCAAATTCTTGATCAATTTAAATTGACACCAGCATTTGAGTTTCTACTATGTTGTGGGTACTGTTACTAAGTTTTTTACACTTATTTAAATCTTGGAACACTCTTGAACAAACGTTTATCTATATTTAAGGAAAAAACTGCAATTTTGAGGGTTAAGTACCTTAACGAAAGTCATGTAAACCATTGAGTTGGGAGTCTAAGCTTGTAGCCTCATTGTGTCTGAATCCAAATCTGATTTTTATTTGCTCCATGCTATGACCTCTCAAAACTGAAAACCATCACAACATGACATGTTATTCATGTTTATCAATATGTAGCACTGCTCATGTTCAAAGTCTATGGGGAATTGTTAGGTGTGATCCTGTACCTAGTGTCAGACAATGAAATCTAGTGAAATTGAGAGACGCTACTTCTGAGCCAAAGCATTTAACTGTTGGTGCTTTATTCTCTCTTCCTTTCAGTTCTATCCTGGAATCCCATTGTTGGTGGAGCTCCTTTAGCATTGGTTCCCGATTGGGTTTAGAGAGTAGAGCTTCCCATGTTAGGATATATCATATGAGCAAGAAATTAGCATTCATTGTCTTATGCCGTTAAGATTTTGGAAATGAATTTTTTCTGTGGCAAAACCTAATTTTTCTAACTTGTTCCTTTGAATCAACATAATAACCAAAAATATCTGTAGTTCTTCCTGATGAATTTAGGTTGATTTTAGGCATCATCGCTCTTTTTTTTTTTTTTTTAGATTCATTTTGTTCATTTGAAAGGCAGATGACAAAGAGAAAAAGAGACAGAGAGACAAATTTTCTGTCCACTGGTTCAGTCCCCTGATGGCTAGGGCTAGGACTGAACCAGGCTGAAATGAAGAGCCAGGAGCTTATTGCAGGTCTCTCATGTGGGTGGCAGGGGCTCAAACACTTGGGTCATCTTTTACTGCTTTTTCCAGGCCATTAACAGGGAGCTGGTTTGGAAGTGACCCAGCCAGGACTTGAACCTGTATCCATGTGGAATGCCAGCATTGCAGGTGGTGGCTTTACCCACTACAACACAATACCAGCCCCTCATTACGCATCTTATATGTTGTAATTTACCTTTACTGTTTGCATGTCCCTGAATGCGTGATATTTCCACAGCCTCATTGTCTCAGAGCTCTGCTTCCCTACATTTGAAATAGGAGAGAGTCTTTAGAAGATGGTTAACAGTGGGCTACAGATTCTAACCCGTCTAGAATTTTATCCTGACATACCCACTTCCTTTTTTTTTTGACAGGCAGAGTGGACAGTGAGAGAGAGAGAGACAGAGAGAAAGGTCTTCCTTTGCCATTGGTTCACCCTCCAATGGCCACCACAGCCAGTGCGCTGTGGCCAGCGCACCATGCTCATCTGATGGCAGGAGCCAGGTGCTTCTCCTGGTCTCCCATGGGATGCAGGGCCCACGCACTTGGGCCATCCTCCACTGCACTCCCGGGCCACAGCAGAGAGCTGGCCTGGAAGAGGGGCAACCGGGACAGAATCCAGCACCCCAACCGGGACTAGAACCCGGTGTGCCGGTGCCGCTAGGTGGAGGATTAGCCTATTGAGCCGCGGTGGCCACCCAGTTCCTTTTTGTACTGCCTTGGACAGAAAACTTAACCCCTTTTTGCCCCCATATCCTCCTCTGGAAAGTGGGATAAAAATAGTACATTGATGATGAGGTTGCTGTCAATGTTGAGTGAAAGAAATAGATGTGAAGCATTTAGAATAGCATTGTTATTTTTAAAAACCACCCAGATATCACCTCCTCCAGACAGATTTCTTCATTCTTCCAGGTCTTCCAGGTTTGATTAGGTTTCCAGATGCGTTGTGCTGCTTAAGAGATTTCAGGACATTTGTTAAATTATTTCATCTCTAATGTTGACACCTGAAAAATATATATGAGAACTAAAACAGTATTGTATTCCTGGAATCTTGTAGTCAAGAAGTGTTTCCTGGGTGAATTAGGAAATTTAGAGTCCATTGCTATGTGTCTACGCAAGTAATTACTAGGGAAATAATGATGAGCTTCAAGAAAAATTAATCTTATAAATGATAATTGCACAAGTTAATATAGATAAAGAAATGTTCATTTAACTAACTTGATTGATTGGAGCATCCTTTTTTTAGAGTTATATTGCATGGGATGTAATTTTCAAAAATTGATATCATTTTTTAGTTTCTGAAATTTCTGAAAGTGCAAAGTTTATTTTACAAACAGTTTGAAATACAGCTGCTTGTTCTGGCATTAGCAGCCCAGATTCTGTTTAGAGAAGTACTCTACCCATCATATTTAATACTAAGAAGTGTAAACAATTAGCGTTACTGTTTGTGAACACCCCACATTTCTGGAAACATGAGTGAAGACTAAAATGCATCATATTTGTAATCTAAAATAATTCATGCTTGTGCTATTGTCAAAAATTACAATCATGGATTGATTTAGACATTTGGAAAAACTGACCCTGTTAGTTCAGTGAGAAAAAAAAAACCCACATTTTTAGTTTTTATAAATATGTAATGACTTCAAAGAAAATATCTGAATTTTTTGACGTGATTCTATAGCTGATGATTTAACTTCTAGTACAATTAAGCACATTGTAGTAACAATGTCTACCCTACCCAAACCCCCAATCAAATTCAATTTTTCCAAGTTAAAACTTTTAAAATGTAGAAATTGGTGTCATGCTTGGTTTGAAGCCTTCATTGTGCTAAATTTTGGAGACTTTTCCTTTGTGTTACTTGGAATGTCTACATCATCACTGTAGACTCTCTTACTGTCAGATCCCTGCATGCACAGTGTTCATGCTTGAGCAAAACAAGCGTTCATAATGGAGATCATTAGATTTTACTTTTTAGTATAGAAAGACATGATAATAGCGAACTAGCTGAGAGAGAGATGAGGAGGGGAAACAAAATAAATTCATATCATTCTGTAACTTATACAAGCCAAGAGGTGGTAAGGACAGTACTCAGTAGGAATCCGAACATTTGGGACACAAGGTGCATTTCAATTACCAACATGTTTAGCTTAGTGCCTAAGAGGATGTCTAGGTAGGGGGCTGAGTTAGGTAACCACTGTTCAGGTGTGAAAGACAGAGCCCCATCTCTTGAGCTCTGTGACTGTCTGCCCACCTGGACAGGACTGCCTTTGCATTTTGGTTTAGTTCTGTGAACAGGACCTTAGCCAAGAATGAACTCACAGGATGCCATAGTGTCCAAGAGTGACCCCACAAGTGCTGTAGCAGTGCGTGTTGGGGGGAGCAGGGCTACTCTGTGGCTGCTTTTATCTTTTCTGGGGTAGGAAAATGGTCTGTGCAGGAGAAAAAAAGCTCTAGCGTTTGCTTGATCTTTTCTTGCGATTGCATCTGTGCCTGTGATTTCTGCTGCATTTCTTTCTCTGAGCTTCAGTTATGCTGCATGCCCCAGGACGTCCTAAAGATTTTCAAAGAACCTAATGCATTTGATCTCTTTCTAAAAATATCTCTTAGAATAAATATTTAAAGGTGCTTACAGTTTAGCAGCAGAAAGCCACTGTTGGAGAATGAAACGAGGTTGGAGACCATTGTGTTTATTTCAGTGGCCAGTGAGAAAGGGAGCAAGGAGCTCTTTGCTGGTGCAGGATGAGGGGACAAGGGCAGGGACTGGCTTCAGAGCTGCTCATCTTGGACCTAGAAACTCTTGCTCATGGTAAGCAGTGAAGAGTCATGTCTACTCTTGGATAGAGATAGATGGCTTTGGCTGGTGAGATTTCTGGTAAATTTAGATTTGGGAACATGAGGCTAGGGCTTCAAGCTTCCTTTGCATTTCTATTTTCTCTTATCCAACCCCAATGGAATGTGTTCTGAAATTCTGCAGTGGAATGACTGAGACTCCAGTAGTGACTGCAGTTTTTATCCACAAACCAGATTTTTAAAAGCCCATTTTCCCTAAATTTTGGAAAATTCTAACCTTGCTGTTTTTCCTTCTAGGACATCTAAATAACTGGAAATCTGTGAGCAAATTAACCAGTGAGGCCTCCCTCCTCCAATTACACATTTTCTATACCTGTTTGTGGTAAATATGTAAAATGCCCAGCACTGTATTTCTATGACCTGTTTGTTCAGGTGCGATTTATGGACGACTTAAGATAGTGCCAGGAGGAGAAAATTTCTCATTTCTAAACTTTCTTCTTAATTAGGTTCTACAAAATGCTTCCCTAATTTTTATGTCTAATGGCTGCTTAATTAAAATATATTTCAGATGCTCAAATAATAAGGTGAGACTAGCTTGTTTCTAGTCTTTATTTTTTTCCTCATAATTCTCACTATTCCTTCCTTTTCTTAACCCAAGTATCGTTCTTGATTTTCCTAATTTTTTCTCCAGCGTTTCCTAGTCTTTCTTTCAACTTTGTTCTTTTTTGTATTTTTTTACTTTCCAAATTTATTTTCCTTTTTTTCCCCCTAAGTTTCCTTTTTTCCTGTTCACTATTGTTTTCCTTTCTCCTTTGTTGTATTATAAGGATGCTGAAATGGATTATGTCCACCAGAGGGCAATCTGGTCCCACACACACACACACACACACACACACACACACACACACACAGAGAGAGAGAGGGAGAGAGAGCTTTCCTCTTTTTCCTTCCTTCACCACTGTCTTCTATTCCTAGAGGAGAGTGATGCTTCATTTATAAAATCCCTTCAATATGTCTAATGTATGGGTTTGTGGTCTCACTGATTTGTGAAGTCTGGAACCAGGTTCTGTAGGTTTGTGTAAGAGTTTACAGATCCTTACTCTGAGAGCCTGAGAGTAACAATAAGATTACTTGAGGCTGTCTGAGGGGCAATCAAAATGCATGGTGAGAAGGTAAACTTGGGTTGTCAGATTTGGGTTGTATACAACATGAAAAGTCAGTAGACTCATTACTGGAATCCCGTTCCATTGTGTCACTGTAACATTTAAGGATTTTATAGTCTCATTTTTTAGAATTTATGGGCCAAGTCTTTATTTTTCTGTTTAGCCATGAAAATATATAACAGGAATTCATACAATTTTTGCATAGCCATTTTGTGGTGATCTAAGTACTGAAGAGCAGAGATCAAATTAAAATCTGGCTAATAAAACAACTTTTGGAAATAAAATTTTTGAGTACTTATGCAATTGCTTTATCTGAAGTGATATTTATTTATTTATATATTTATTTATTTATTTTGACAGGTAGAGTGGACAGTGAGAGAGAGAGACAGAGAGAAAGGTCTTTGTTTTCCGTTGGCTTACCCTCCAATAGCCGCTGTGGCCGGCGCACCACACTGATCCGAAGCCAGGAGCCAGGTGCTTCTCCTGGTCTTCCATGCGGGTGCAGGGCCCAAGGACCTGGGCCATCCTCCACTGCATTGGACAGAATCACCCTCCAATGGCTGCTGCGGCTGGCGCGCTGCGGCTGGCGCACCGCGCTGATCCAATGGCAGGAGCCAGGTGCCAGGTGCTTTTTCCTGGTCTCCCATGGGGTGCAGGGCCCAAGCACTTGGGCCATCCTCCACTGCACTCCCAGGCCACAGCAGAGAACTGGCCTGGAAGAGGGGCAACCGGGACAGAATCCGGCGCCCCGACCGGGACTAGAACCCGGTGTGCCAGCGCCACAAGGCAGAGGATTAGCCTGTTGAGCCATGGCGCCGGCTTATCTGAAGTGATTTTAGTATCCCCCACAATTGGCTGTGTCTTTGGGTCTGGTCTTGCCCCTCCTCTCAGGTGAGTTTTAAAATTCATTGGGTCCCAATTTACTCCTATGTGAAGGAAGCACTTTAGAAAGAGGTTCTGAATATAGTGTTAGATCCATTTCAAAGAGAAAGGCTTGAATCTTTCCTCTCCTTCATCTCTTGGTCTTTGTCACATGAAAGTGCGTCTCTGGGCCCCTGGATGTATTTTGTAAAGAGAAGACATTGTCCCCATAGCAGCTTGGTGATTTCTAATCTAAGGCATGAGGGAAGCTTTGCTTTAACTTTATTATTTAGTACAATGAGAACAAAATAGGGGCTTCTTGAATTTGCTGAAAAAGAAGGGTGGCTTGGAGCCTCGTTCAAATGCTGAGATGTTGGGAGCAGAATGGAGAGGAAAGTTCCTGGTTAGACCTTCAGTTTTGGAAAACTTGAGCAGTACCTTTATAAATAAGGTCCACCCTCAGTTGCCAGGTGAGTGGGCTTAAACATTTCTCAGTGGATCAATGTAAAGCTTTTATGTCTCATTGTCTGACTTCATATGGGTTAGACGCAACTGAAAGGGAAAAATATGTGATAGGAGAAACTCCTGTTATTCCAAATAAACTTTTCCACAAATAGTCTTAGACTTAAACCAAGTAGGTAGAATCATGTTCCCTCATGTTCTGTGTTGCCATTCCTGAGTCAAGATATCTGCTCTAGGCACTTCAGCTCGCCATGCTTTTAAATAATAGACTGGACTCAGCAGAGTCAGGGTTTGAAAAGCAGTCCTCCTCTTTTAATGAGCATGAACTCTGAAATTGATTGGAAGCAAATTTGACAACGTAGATATAGTTTCAAATACACTAGCTTCAAAAGACCAGGTTGTGTATTTAGTAAGCATGTCCTTTCTCATTTTAAATCTAAATAAAGTACATGGAGAAAGAATCTGTGAAAATAACTTTTCAGCTGCATTAGTTTGGATGTAATGATGTTCTAGTACTATTTCCAAGGATATCGATGGACAGACAGCTACTGCCATCTGAATAATTTCTCAATAGTGTTGATCTTCCACTTTCAATGCATGAGTCATCCTAAACATATCTAGGTTGGTAGATACTTTGGAATAAGAAATGTGGTTCTGAACTTCTGCCTGCAGAAATACTGAGTAGATGCAAGTTAAGAGGTATTTTCAATTTGGTGCTGATTCAGATTTTAAAACTTGTGAAAGGGACTGAGCTCAGGATTTTAAAAGTTTACTTCTAATCTGAGTGTCATCATACCAGGTGCTAAACATGTTGACTCAAGTAGAAAATAGGGATCCATGTCATGAAATTTTAAAGCTAGAAGGAACTGAGATTTTTAAGCACATTTCCTCGTCTCACAGATGAGTGACTGAAGTTTACATAGATTAAAGCAAGATGCTCAATAGTCACAGTGATCATGTATAATATTTGCTCCTGAACTCTGTTTTTATAATTCAAAACCTAAGAAACCTAACTAGTCTGCAACATAACTACCCACATGTATCAGGCTACTTTGAACATTGGTTAGGTCACTATCGCATAGGTCAGTCTGTGGCCATTCACCTTTCATCCTATAAAATAAATGTGAAGTTTCTTAGGGTAAGAGGGTAGCACTAAGGAGGCATGACTTAAACTGAGGTGCCCTTTCCACTTGAGAGTGAACTTAAATATTCTTGCCTTAAAGAATTTCATTAAAACAAAACATATGTTTCAGTTCATATGATTCAGTAAACAGTGGCGTTGATGCATGTAAAGTTTCCCACTACCATTTCAGTGTATTACGTGGTCAGGCGAACCATTTTCCTTTTTGCAAATGACAGAGGTTAATGATTTCATTTAGGCACTCCAACTGCAATTAGAGTAGCCACCTCCAGGAAGGTAGTTGTCAAAGTATGGCCCCCCTCCTCCCATCAGCAGCATCAGCATCACCTGGGAACCTGTTGGAAATGCACATTCTCTAGTTCCACCTTATGTCAGAAATGTGGGTGAGGAGACAGGAGCCCAGCAATCTGTGTTTTTAACAGCTACCCACGTGATTGTGATACTCCGGTTTGAAAGCCTTCACTCTGGGAGAAAACTGGTGTTGGTTTCAGAGAACTAAAGTATGCTGATTTTAATAGTTTAGACTATTTTCTGTTAAATATATCTGGACAGAATGATTTTTTTTTGCAATGGCTTAAACGATTTCTCTTTGCAAGAGAGAAGTATGAAGACATTCTCTTTTCATATTTTAAAAAGTTCCTTCTTTTGTTTCTTTATTTATAGATCCCAAGATTGCCTGATCATTGCTTCTTGGTCTTTGTTTTAGGATGCACAGGCATCATCCAGACATGATGGACTGTGTAGCCTCAATTTCATGTGTTATTTTGCCTCTCTCACCAATGTATCCACATGGCTTTCCTACCAAAAACCATACTTCTCCCTTCGGGGTTCTCTGACTGGTTCTGTTCCACACAGCATCCAGCAAACCCAAGAATGCATTTTTCTAAGAGGCCCTGGCAAAGCCTTTACCCAGAGACCAGTGCCATCAAACTCTGTTACTACAGTGTTCAACATTTCTTCCAATTAATGATATAAAATGTAAAATGCTTTCCTTGAGTTTCTTGAAGATGGCAATAATGAAGCTCTGAAGAAATAGTCAAGGGACTGGGGCTAATTAAAATGCAGTAGGGTATAGAAGCTGAGGTAACCACACTCGCTGTGCCATGTCTCCAGTAATCAGCAGTCCCTGGTTTCTCCACACTAATTGACAGGAGATGCAGGGATCCAGAGTGCACACACTGCGCACGCTAATGGAGTCAGCACGCGCTGCTCTGCCTGCCTGACTTGTCTCATTATCGACCTTGAACCGACAAAGGTCAGAGGACGGAGCTGCTTTCATCAACATGACAGGTGTCTGAGGAGCTTCTCTCTGTAGTCTAATAATTTGGCAGTTGTCTTATTCTGTACATGAATTAGTGATCTGATGCTTGAGGTGTGATGGATAAAAAAGAATCTGTCAGCTCTGGGTAGGGGACACAGCTCTGGGTGTCTGTATTAGTCCCGTCACTAACACAGATCGGAAGATGCATATTGTAGGGGTGCCTTTTGTGTCCTCCCGTAGAAAGGGTCTGTATACACTCATTACATCAAAACAGCATTTACTTAGGAAATTGATATCTACAGAATAATATTTCACCAAGGTATTAACATTCATGAGTCAATTTCTTTCTACCAAGTAGATGTGGACATCTGACACTTCCAGAGTAGGCATAATGATAACGATAATGAATATTCTTTGAGAAAACTTAAAATCAATTAGGAATATCTCTTGAGCTTACCTCATGTCCTGAAAATGATTATAGCCACTAAGAGGGTATGTGAAAGAGACAGAAGGTAGTACTGTACAGCATATTCTCATATAAGATAGCCACCAAGATAAGTTGAGTATAAATATATTACAAAAATAGACTATTTAAAGAAGCATTTGTGTAAGCATCTATCTCTACAAAGAAAATAGAGAAGCGTGCTATCCTCACATGGCAAAGATCTGAGAACATTTGTACGTTACACTCAAATGGGATACCTTCCTGCAGGAGAACTGCAGACAAGATGAGTGAATTGGGAGGGTGAATGAGTGAGAAAAGACATCTTAATTAGAGAAACAATTGTACACTGATGAATTCTGATCCAGTTTTTCAAGGAGAGGAAAGATATAGATAGGCAGAAGGAAAAGGAGGGTAATTTCTATCGGAGACAAAATCCTGGTACCAAGGGAAAAAGAAAGTATTTTAAATGTTTCCCATTGTTACAGAATGTTCTTTCCTCCCTTTCCTCTTGTAGAGTTCCTATCTAATCACAAGTTTCACTTCAGAATTAACCACCAGGTTTAACTTTCTTTGAATCTACCCCTAAGGAGTGAAGGTAAGCGGTTCTTCTCTATTGTTTTTTTCACTGTATTGTGGATAGTTTTAGTATCACCTGATTGCATGGGGTTGCAATGATTTATTCCCAGGCTTATCTCTAGGGTGTGATACAGCATGGTACAATTCAGTAATTGATGGCATAATTCACGATAATGTTGGAGATAAAGCATAGATTTAAGAATCAGATGGATTGGGGTGGAAATGAGCTCTACCATTCAGGAATTGTTTGTCTTCAGGTGATTTACTTAATTGTGGGAGACTCAGTTCCCTCATCTGAAAAATGTGGATAACAGCATCCAACTCATAGGCATGTTGTGAAAATTATGTAAGACGCAGCATTCAGGGTCTCAGTACATGCCAGTTCTCTTTGCACCCCCCACAATGCCCCAGCGAGAATGTTTACAGTCCTAGAGGGCAGAAACTATGACTTACTCATCTCTGTAGTCCCATTACTTAGCACTGTATCTGGCATAAACAGGTGTTCAATGCAAGTTTGCTGAATTAACCCCAAGTTGCCTAAAATATTCATGTGGACTGATTGCTTTGTTTAAATCAACTCCAATTTATTTCATAGTCTTGAAACAATTTATGCTATGCATCATCTGTTGTTTCCTTTATATTGCTTTTACTCTTTGTAAGCTTGAAGGAGATTTTAGACTTGAGTTTAGCCAAAATTATCCTGAAACTCTGTTTGTTCAAAAACCATGGGAAAAAAATCTAATTTGTATTAATTTATCTGAGACCAAAATAGAATACTTACTCCAAGGTTTCTATTCTCATATTTAGAGTTAGCCAACTGTTATGCTTAACATAAATATATGGATATTTCTTTCAGATAGTATAGAAAAGTGAGTGTTACTCTAGCAACATAATCATTGCTGAAAAGCCAAACACTGGTTCCATGTATATTTTCACTCTTGGGAAATTTCTAAAACATCTCTCTCAAAATTATATTCTTACCTTATGTAATATTCTTAAATTACTTTTATTGTGATAAAAGACATATAACAGAAAATTTACCATCTTTATTAAAACTTTTTTAAAAGATTTATTTATTTTTTTAAAAGGCAGAGTTGCAAAGAAAGAAGAAGACATAGAGAGAGAAAGATCTTCCATTTGCTTTTTCACTCCCTGAATGGCCACAGTGGCTGGAGCTGTGCCAGGCTGAAGCCAAGAGCCTGGAACTCCATCTGGGTCTTGCATGTTGGTGACAGGGCTCAAGTATTTGGACCATCTTCTGCTGCTTTTCTAGATGCATTAGCAAGATCTGGATCAGAAGTATAGCAGCCAGGACTGAAACCTTCCCTATATGGGTTGCCCACGTTGCAGGCTTAACCTGCTGTGCCACAACACCCCCCCCCCCCCATCTCAACCATTTGTAAGCATATAGTTCAGGACCATTAAGTACATTCACATTGTTTTACATCCATTAGCCCTAACCATATCAAGAATTATTTTTATCTTGTACAACTGAAACTCTGTACTCATGAAACCACAAGTACCCATTCACCACTTCTCTCAGGCCCTGATAATCTCTAATTTTCTTTATTTCTCAGTGATTTTGACTTTGACTTCTCTAATTACCTTCTATGAGTGGAAACATATAGTATTTGTCCTTTTGAGATTAGGTGATTTCACTTAGCTTAGTGTCTTAAAGGTTGTTGAGTGTGTCTTCAACATGTCAGAAATTTCCTTCCTTCTTAAAACTAAATAATAATATTCTGTTGTTCACATTTTGCTTGCCTATTCCTCCACTGGAGAACATTATTTTCCTTCTAGTCTTTTTTGCTGTTGTGAGTAGTACTGCTGATAAACATGACACACACAATCTCTTTGTGTCCCTGTCTTCATTTCTACAGATTTCTGCATCTTGTCATAACTCTATTTTTTGAGGAAATTTCATATGATTTTTTGTAGTGATTGACCATTTTAATTCCCGCCAACAGTACACAATGTCTCCAATTTCTCCACCTACTTGTCATCATTTGTTCTTTTCTCCTTTTTTTTTTAAAGATTTATTTATTTATTTGAAAGGGAGAGAGTGGGGAGAGGGAGGAAAGAGAGAGAGAGAAACAGAGAGATAACTTCCAACTGCTTATTTTCACTCTCTAAATGGTCATAACAGCCATTGCTGGGTCAGACCTGAGCCAGGAGCCAGAAATTCCATTCTAGTTTTCTACATGGGTGGCAAGGACTAAGTGCTTGAGCCTTTATCTGCTGCTTCTCCAGTGTATTAGTAGGAAGCTCGAAGTGAAGTAGAGCAGCACACTCAAACTGGCACTTTGAAATGGGATCTGGGTGTACCAAGTGGTGGCTTAACTTGCTGTACCACAATATCTGACTTCTGTTTTTTTCAGAAGTCATTTGGGAGAGGGAGAGAAAGAGAGAGAGAGAGAGAGAGAGAGAGAGAGAGAGAGAGAGAGAGAGAAAGGGAGAGAGAGAGAGAGACCTTTCATCTGCTGGTTCACTCTCCAAATAGCTGCAACAGCAAGGGCTGGGCCAAGATAAAGCCAGGAGCCTGGAGCTTCCTCTGGGTCTCCCATGTGGGTACCAGGTGCCCAAATACTTGGGCTATCCCCTGCTGCTTTTCCCAGGCCAGTAGCATGTACTGAGAGTGGAGCAGCCAGGGCATGAACCGGTGCCCATACGGGATGCTGGCATTGCAAGTGGTGGCTTTACCTACAATGCCCAATGTCGCTGCCCCCTCCCCCATTCATTTTCTATAGCAGACATTATTTTTTGTTTAACATTATTTTGATGACCTTCTTTGATCTGTATTCTTAGAGAGCAGATAGGGTTATTGCAATAAGCTGAAGACCATTTTTAGCTAATTTATTGAATGCTATCATGGAAAATGCAACTACAGACGGGGCTAACAAGCTCCATCAGCCTCTTCTGTGAAGGCACTAATCTTATTCACAAGGGTGGAGCTTTAGCAATTCCACACAGGATGCACCTTCCAATACCATCAAACTGGGGTTGGAATTTGAACATAGAAGTTTATGGGGGGGGGCACATATCCAGACCATTACATGTTATATGAATGTTTATTTCTTAGAGTGCAAAAGTCAGTATAATGATTCTTTTACACTGCTCTCACCTGGCCTTTCTTCTATGGTTCAGTCTGACTATGATGTGTGGAATGCTCTTTCCCTTCAGTTTTCCCTATTCTTCTTCCTTTGGATCCTGTTTCATTCTGGTGCTGCCTCTTGCGTTAACATAGCCAGGCCCAAGTACCCCAGGTTTTCACGTTTGTATATGCCACTTAAATGTATCTCTTGCTAATTAATGCTTTTTTTTCTCTCATGGCAGAACTTTGAGACATATTCCTATTTTTGAAGGTCTTCTAGGAGAGAAAGCAAGGAGCTACTGAAGAGGTGAATGTGATTGAAACGCACATCTTGCCATGCATCTGAATCCCCTTCCTGGGTAAGGATTGCTCTAGTATTGAGGGGGAAATTCTATAAATCAAGGTGAGAGGAAACTCAGAATTCCATTTTCTGACTTAAAAAGAGCAATAAGGGGATAGCATTGTGGTACGGAGGGTTAAGCCACTACCTATGATAGCAGCATACCATATGAACACCAGTTGAAGTCCTAGTTCCAGTCCAGCTTCCTGTTAGTGTGCCTGGGAATGCAGTGGAAGATGGTGTGAGTACATGGGCCCCTGCATCCACACAAGGAACCTGGATGGGGTTCCAGATTCCTGGCTTCGGCCTGGCCTAGCCATTGTGGTCATTTGCGGATTGAACTAGTGGATAGAAGTTCTCTTCTTTTGTCTCTTCTTTCTCTGTAACTATGTCTTTCAAATAGATGAAAATAAATCCAAAAAGTAACATAGTAACAAAGCCAATGTGCATCCTAAATTAAGAAATTTAATGAGAACCAAAGGAGCACAAACAAAGCACCTCTGGAAAGTTAATGCCCACGAAGCCTGGCAGGATGTCAGGAAGAATGCAGGCTCTCAGATGTTGCTGGAGGCAGGGCAATATCACTTAGTTTTATTGGAAAGCAACTTGAAAACACATGCTACAACCCATTGCTGTGTTTGAGCCTCAACCATTCCACATCTGGACCAATTCAATACTAATTCAAAATGTGAACAACATTATCCATTGCTGTATGATTCATCATTGTAAAAGATGGAGTTAACTTTAAAGAGAATGACCAAATCCAAGCACTTTTACAAATGTATGGAAGAAAATAATTACAAAAATGAAAACAGTGGTCCCACGTGACATTTGAGTGTTGGAAGTGGAGCTTGTCCAAATTGGGATGTTATATTGATTTCATGTTGAAATGATATTTTGGATATACTGGGTCCTGAATTATTTTTCTATTGGAAAGTGCTTGTCTTGACTTCAGTCCCTTGAAGACAGATTTTACATTTTGGCCATCATGGAAGCCACATGTTTAGAAGAGTCTCTGATTCATTGTTTGTGTTCACCCAATTTTTATTAACAACTCATATATGAACGATTATGTTACCTATTTAAAAAATGTTATGCAACTGCATGTGCATTAAGCTTGCATCTATGTAAAATGTTCATATAAAAAGACAGAAAGGTGAAACACAAAATTAAAAAAAATTTGTTGTCTTGGAATGATATGATTCTAGGCAAGTGTCCTATTTTTTTCAAGGTTTATCTATTTATTTGAAAGTCATAATTACAGAGAGAGAGACACACACACACACACACACACACACACAGAGAGAGAGAGAGAGAGAGAGAGAGAGAGAGAGAGAGAGAGAGAGAGATTCTATCCACTGGTCACTGTCCAGATGAGGGCAACTGCCAGGTCTGGACCAGGCTGAAGCCAGGAGCCTCATTTAAGTCTCCCACATGATTGGCAGGGATCCAAACACCTGGTCCATCTTCCTCTGCTTTTTCCAAGCCATTAGAAGGGAGCTGAATTATAAGTAGAGCAGTTCTGGGACATGAACTGGTGATCATATGGAATATCAGCATTGTAGGTGCTGGCCCCAGGTTGTCCTATTTTTGAAAGTTTCTGTGAAATTGTTTTTTCTCATAACTTGAAATTATTTTTTTTCCAACAAATGAAGGCAAGAGTTGATTGTGAATTTTGTTTGTGTTATGTCTTGAATGTGGTTTACAATCGTGGTAGTCTCTTGTGCTGAAAGGTTGGTCCTAGCATGGTGACACTGAGGTGGGGCTTAGTGGAACTAATTAAATCACGAGTTTCCATATTCCTGAATGGAATAATATTGGTTTCTGGACTGGTTTTGGTTCTCACAGGTGCAGATTAGAGGCACTAGTGAGTTAGATCACTGCAAAGAGCAAAGTGGGGGCCGGTGCTGTTGGTGCAGCAGGTTAAATCTCTGGCCTGCAGCCCTAGCATCCCATATGAATGCTGATTGGAGTCCCAGCTGCTCCATTTCAGATCCAGCTCTCTGCTTTGGCCTGGAAAAGCAGTGGAGGATGGCCCAAGTGTTTGGGCCCCTGTACCTGCATGGGAGATCCAGAAGAAACTCCTGGCTCCTTGCTTCAGATTGGCTCAGCTCAGGCTGTTGCGGCCATTTGGGGAGTGAACCAGTGTACGGAAGACTTCTTTCTCTCTGTTTGTCTCTACCTCTCTCTGAAACTCTGTCATTCAACTAAATACAATCCTAAAAAGACAAAAAGATCAAGCTGGACCCCTTCCTGTGTCTTGCTTCCTATATCACACTGTGACCTGCCTCCCCCCGTTTGCATGCATCTGATTCCCTTTCTACTTCTTCACTATGTCATGATGCAGCTGCAGACCCTTGTTGGAGCTGGTGTTGTACAGTTTAGACTTTCCGTCCACTAGAATCATGAGCCAAATGCAACTTTTCCCCTTAAATCCTTTATAGTGTCAAGTATTCCATTGTAGCAACACAAAATGGACTAAAACAACCTGTTTGTTTGTTGTGAGGACAGAAAGACACAGTTAGGGGCATAACCTTTAAGGATGCCTGCCTGTGGCCTTTGTAATCCGGGGGAGTGTATGTGTGTTATAGGACCTGGAGGGGTGATTCTTGAGCACTTCATGGCTAATGGCATCCTGCTCCTGGTGCTGGGCAGAAATCTCTTTGGCCCAGAGCAAGTAAAGAAGATTTTATACTCTCCATATTCTGCAAGAAGCTGCAGTTATTTCTCAAGGTCAGGTCAGAGAGCAGCCTGAGCATGAGTAATAATAGTCCTCTAAGGGCCTTACATCTCGGCAATGGTTTATAACCATGCAAAGCTGATAGTAAAATAATTCCAAAATAAATAAACACTAGGTGCATAAGTGCCCTCAGAGATCACTCAATCTGAATGTGTAAGCTGCAAGTGCAAGGAGCAGATAAAACTTTTTCTTTCTAACAGCCATTAAAGAGGGTGGAAGCACTATTTCAGGGTGCATCAAAAAACAAGATGAAAAAAATAAAAAACACTTTCTTTGCCTGGAAAAACAAAGTGTGTCTTGCATGAAGGTAGAGTGATGCTCCCAACCATTTCAAAATTTTAGACTATAGTGGATTTCATTGTTTCAATGGATATTTGTTGTGTCCCTACTATGTTCTGGGGATGTTTCAAGGCTGAAGATATATCAGTAAATAATTCGAACAGAATTCCATGGCCTTACATTCTTGTAGGATAAATTGAGGCAACAAACAAATGCATAATTTAATGTATGTAGCATCTTTAATGGCAATAAATAAGGAGAAAAACCAAGCAGTGAGACAGAAGGCAGTTCTGGGGGCAGGGTGCAATTTTAGATGTGGTAGGTAGCCAGTGAAGGTCTCTGAGGAAGTGGTATTTAAGTAAAGAAAGATCGAAAGGAGCCTGAAGGAATAAAATATGGAAATGTTTGATAGAAAACCCTCTAAGAAAGGAAATAGCAGGAGCAGGCATTTAACCTAGTGGTTAGGGTACCTTTGTCCTATTTTGGAGTACCTGGGTTTAATTCCCAGTTCCAGCTCCTGACTTCAGCTTCCTATTTTAGTTCCTAATTCTGAGGTTTTGCTGGACTTTGCAGGCATATGGGGAATGAGCTAGTGGATGAGAGCTTTCAGTTTATCTGTTTCACTCATTCTGTATCTGTCTTCCTCTCTTAGTAAATGAAAAATTTTTAAAAATATGATAAAGGAAAAAGCAATTGTAGGGCCTTGTGGTAGGAGCTCATGTCATGTTGCAGAACAACAAAAAAGCCAGTGAGGCTAAAGAGAGAGAAACTCAGTGAAGAAGAAGTCAAACCTGTATCTCATCAGGTTATGTGAACTCTTCCTGTCATTACAGCGTCTTTTCCTGTAGTCTGAGTGAAATGGAGGATTATAAGATGCTGAGCACTGAAGTGAGACGTTATCTTACCTTCACCAAGATCTGAGTTCAGAATTATTGAAAATGGAAACCAATTAAGAGGTTCTTTTTTCTTTTTCTTTTTCTTTTTTTTTTTGCAATAAGAAGGAACATATAGTATTTTGCTGAGGGTAGTTGTACTGACAAACATAAGAAGCAGTCAGATTCTCAATATGGCTTGAAGGCAGATCTTATTTTTAGGGTATGAATGAAGTAGAGGAATTGATGATGATGCTATATTTTTTAGTCATACAACTAAGAAGAGCAATTTTGTCATTTTTTAGATGCAAAGTTCTAGTAAGGATGTGGAAGAACTAGAACTCATCGGTGGCTGATGGTAATGTAAAATGGCACAAGCACTTTGGAAAGCAAGTTGGTAATTCCTTACATATTTAAAACATGACCATCTCACTCATGTGCAGTAGATCTTAAAGTAATCACAGATCATTAAAGATATAGTAGTGGTAATTTTTCATTCAGTGTTTGTTTATAAGCCATTGTCTATATTCCCACTGAATTGGGCTCTTTTTGCTCTTTATTTGTTAAACTTCCTATTTGATGAAAGAGTAAACCTTAGTGTAATGCAGTTTTAAAATATGTTATTTCAAAAAAAAGGGAGAAGGAAAGAGGGTCAGAGGGGCTGGAGGAGGGAAGAAGGAAATATTCTCAGAATTGTATCTACAAATCACATTGACTCTATTAAAAACAAATTAAAATTAAAACAAAAAAAGAAGCCCAGCCAAAAAAAAAAAACACAACAGAACATGTACTTACTATATTAACAGTCATTCCATTTCTAAGTACTGACCAAGGTGAAGTGAAAGTTATGTGCACTAACCTTTACGGTGGCATTCTTATATCTATTCCCAAAGCATGAAAATAACCTAGAAATCCTTCCTTTGGGGCATTATTAGTGAACTGTTACATAAATACACTGGAATACTGCTAAACAATACAAAGGGACAAATTGCTGATTATATAAACACATGGTTACCCTGTGAAAGAAGCCAGACTCAAACTGTACAGCAATTTCCCCTTCTGTGTGGTTTTGCTGTCCACATTTTCAGTTAATCATGTTCAATCACATTCAAGCATAAACTAAAAATATCAAGTGGGGAATTCTAGAAATAAGCCATTTAAATAGCTTTTATTATAGTATAGTATTATAATTGTTCTGTTATTAGTTCTTATTAATCTCTCATTGTACCTCATTTATAAATTAAACTTTAGAGTAGATAAGTGTTACAGAAAGTGAACATATTATATATATATGGTTTGTACAGTCCAGGGTTTCAGGCATCCATTTGGAACTTATCTACCAAGCAAGCACAAGGGTGACTACTGTATGTGATTTCATTTATAAGACATTCTAAAAAAGAAAACACCATAGAGAAAGAAAATAGTTCAGTTATCACTAGGGCTAGTGTTGGGCAGGATGGGAATATTTTGGGGGTGATATAACTGTTTTATAGCTTGGTTGTTGTGAATGTTTGTGTGTTTGTCAAAACCTTCAGAATTATACAATAGAAAGGGCAAGTTATAGTATATACAAATCATGCCTTAATAAAATGGGGAAAAAAGAAATAAATTCAAGTAGAGTATTTTTAGGAGAGAAATAATTACAAGGTGGTACATTGATGGGAAAGACATGGTTGGGAGGGGAAATTGATGTTGCAAGAAGCAGAGAAAATTGGGCATTGTCCTTGAATAAGTGAGAAGGGGTGGGAGCTGGTGTTGGCCTCTCTGGGGTCTTCCTAGGGTAGTTCATCTAGCTTACCATAGAGAAGGCAGTGGGTATGGTCAAAGGGTATGGACAAAGGCACAGGTCTGTAGTGGATGTGGTTTGGGGAGCTTTTTTTTTTTCGTTGAACCCCTTTGGTTTTCTTAGTGAGGTAGGGAGAGAGAACATTAGCTGAGATAGGTGATGGGGGAGAAGTGCTGGAGGTTTGGAGACACAGGAGAAGATTTGAATTATTTATTTAGGAGAGTGGAGGAATAAATAAATAGGAAGCATGACAGGCTCGCCAGGGAGATTGAAGACCATTTTGGATTTCATCACGCGTTTACATTATAACCGAGGTTTCATGTTCTCCTCTAGCTATGGGTGGGTGTATGAAGGAGGTAAAGAGTTGGATTTAACCAGTGTTGTGGTTTGGCCAAGTGGATATGTTGATAATTAATAAAGTTAATAATTTGGTAAAATTTGGTAAATTAAACAGGTTTCCTGAACATTCCATTTTGTTCCAACTTCATTCACTCTCAGGACTGTGCTGGAGTCTACTCTATCCACAGAGGGAGTTGGTTGTCAAATCTCTGGGAATTTTGTAAGCAAATTTTAAAACGTGGATGGAAATATTTACATCATGGAAATCTGTAAATTTTACAAATCTTCAGGGAGCTGGTTGCCAAACACTTACCACATCTCTGCCTTTTCAACCCTTCTTGCTCAACCTAGCTTCCAAAGCTACTGTTTCATTTGTCTGTGTTATCCCTGGGTCCATAGGGGCAACTCCTAAACATACTCCAGTGTGGACACTTGCTTGTTTTAACTCATTTCCCCATCTCCCCTTCCCCTTTACCCTCTACCTTCACTGGCTACTGGCATTCTGGCTCCCAAGTAAGTCTGGTGTTCATTGCTTCTCTCTCTACAGTCGTCACCTTAACTCAAACTGTGGATGCCTTCGGTCTGGGTGCTGACTAAGCCTCTTCATTGCCTTCCTCTTATTCCTTCATGCCAAATGTGTGATAGAAAGTATATTTTCAGGATGTAAGTGCTGCCCGTGCTCCATTTTTTAACCTTGCTTGCTGCCTTGCAAATTTTCCACGCTTGTCTGAAGTTGCTGTGTTCTCAGTGACTTTGAGTCATCCCTGGTGACCTGAAGTTCCCTTTTAATGCCAAGCTCCTTCCTGTTTCAGTCTTCATATGAGGGAGATCTCTCTACCAGGAAAGCATATTCCTCACTCTTCATCTGCCAAATTCTCCCTCCCTCCAAGTTTAAATGTATATGTTAAGCTCTTGAACCCAGAGACTTGTTAATTCTCCTATAAAGTACTAATTAATATTGTAGTTATACACTTATTGTTTCAAGGTGTTTTGACAATGTCATCTAACTTTGTTTCTATCCACTCTTATTATTCTTTGTTGTTCTGTAATGTTAATAAAATAACTTAGTCTTTCCAGTTCATCACTTATATCTCCTGTGCCTTGTGTGATGCTTGACACAGAGTAGAGGAGTCAATGAAATGAATAAATGAATGAAGTACAAAAACACAAAGATAGGCAGTATGCCTTCCAAAAAGCAGTGTTGTATTTGGGAAATAAAAGCAGCCTATAACTGGCTCTTGAATGATAGCTGTTGTGGAATTTAGGATTCATCCTATCATTTCCAAAGGAGGAAACTGAATTAAGATTGCTGATGAAGTTTCTGCTGTCACACAGCTAATAGATGACAACATAGTATGCAGCTTCAGATACTATGACTATAATCCCCCTACTCTTTACAATACACAATCCAGCTTTTGTGGCAACCGAGAATAGTAAAAGATTATGAAGTTACTACATTTTCTATTAAGTCCTTCATTTTCCTAGGAATATGGAAAGGGTCATCCTAGAATAGACCTCGTGTCTGTTTATCTAGGTGTTTTGAATGCTTTACTAGTTTCTAATGTAATTTCAAAGGTGAGTTCTATAAATTCTGTATCCATAAACTCTGCCTCACTTTATATTTGCTGCCAGACTGCTCTTTACTTCAATGGGTTTTTTAAATATGTATCCTATGCCTGGTGACTACGTGGTTCCTTGATTGTGTCTAATTTGCACTGTGCAGGTATCAAAGGTGCAAGGAGGCAATTTAGGAGTGCAGGGTGTGCATGATTTGGGGATCTTGAATCGTAGTTGACTCTGGCCTCCAAACCTCAATTCTTCTATCCTTAAACTGGAAGGGTAATAATACCTACCTTCTGACATAATTGCTATAAGGTGAAATGAATTAATATATATAAAATGTGGGGACCCATGGATACACCTGCCATGGGACCCCCCATGCTGGGCTTGGCTTATAGCAGTAATGCGGATGTAGCAGCTGATTGAACTTTCCATCCAGCTGAGGATCGCAGTAAACAACAAGGTGGCACTGATGCTCTGCTTACTGTGTGACTCTACAGCTGAGCGTGACTCCACAGCTGATTTGATCAAGTGCCGGATTGGAGAGCTCCGTGCATGGACTGTGATTGGTTGACTGTGATTGGTTGAATTCTGTATATAAGCGGACCGCGGGAGAAGGAACACGCACGCAATCTTTCCCCCTTAAGGAACGTGTGCGCCATCTTTCCCCCTTCTCCTGGTCTCCCACTCTTTTTCCCACTCTTTCTAAGTAAAAGTCTACTGAAGACCGATTAACTGCGAGCAGCGTCGTTCCTTTTGTGGCCGAAGGAGCGACAATAAAATAGTTGGCCTTTAGAAACATAACAAATTAATAATGGTTCCATTTCCACCCTAGTATTTATGGATTTGGGGAAGAAATCATTTCACTACTATATCTATTATGCTTCCAGATTTTATTCATAGCAGAGTTCAGATCTCTTTAGTTTTTGTCTCAGCAATGGCATTTGCCTTTATACATGTGACCATTGCAATGGTTCTTTCTTCTTTCTCTGCTTCGAAAGTATCCTTGTAATATGTCACTTGGTATTCCATGTGAGGGGTCATCAAAATTTATCGGGATGCAGGATAAAGTTTCCCACAGCCTCTGTTGACAATCAGTTGTTATAAACTACAAAATAGAAAATTTCATAAAATTGGTAAAATAGGGATTCATATATTTATTTTTTCAGTAATGACTAATCATCTATTCTGTGCATAAATTGAGGTTGCTGGATATAGCAAATGAAAGTACAGAACACCCGGTTAAGTGGGTACTTTATATTTTATTTGGTAATCCTAACACAGATGAAGGCTGAACTCTGTACAAGAAAAAAACTGAGGGGTTGGTGCTGTGGCACATCGGGTTCACGCCCTGGCCTGAAGCACCAGCATCCCATATGGGTGCCAGTTTGAGGCCTGGCTGCTCTACTTCTGATCCAGCTCTCTGCTATGGCCTGGGAAAGCAGTGGAGGATGGCCCAAGTCCTTGTGCCCCTGCACCTATGTGGGAGACCTGAAAGAAGCTCCTGGCTTCTGGCTTCAATTGGCGTAGCTCAGGCCATTGCAGCCAACTGGGGAGTGAACCATTGGATGGAAGACCTCTCTCTCTCTCTCTCTCTCTCTCTCTCTCTCTGTAACTCTGACTTTCAAATAAATAAATAAATATTTTTAAAAAAGAAAAAAAACTGAAATGAAGATTTTATAGAAATTAAGGATGAGGACATAGGTTTAAAATAGGTAACAGTACAATGTATGAAAAAGAAGTGGATAGTGTATTAGTTTGTCATCGCTGCTGACAAAATACTACAACTGATTTATTCCTCAAATGACGGCAACAGCCAGGTCAGAGCCAAGCCAAAGCTGGGAGCCAGGAATTCCATCCTGGTCTCCCAACTAGTTGGGCCACCTTCTACTGCCTTCCCAGGTCCATTAGCAGGAAGCTGGACCAGAAGCAGAAACGCTCCAATATGGAGTGCTGGCATTGCATGTGGCGACTTAACCCATTGAATCACAATGCTAGCCACTCCTTCTGAGGGCTCTCAGGGAGAATGTGTGTCATATCTTTTTCCTAGTTAATGTGAGGGCTGGCAATATTTGTCTTGTAAAATGCATCACTTGGCTGGCGCTGCAGCTCACTAGGCTAATCCTCTGCCTGTGGCGCCAGATTCTGTCCCGGCTGCTCCTCTTCCAGTCCAGCTCTCTGCTGTGGCCCGGGAGTGCAGTGGAGGATGTCCCAGGTCCTTGGGCCCTGCACCCGCATGGGAGACCAGGAGAAACACCTGGCTCCTGGCTTCGGATAGGCGCAGTGGGCCGGCCGCAACGTGCCGGCTGTAGCGGCCACTTGGGCGGTGAACCAACGGAAAAGGAAGACCTTTCTCTCTGTCTCTCTCTCTCTCTCACTGTCTAACTCTGTCTGTCACACAAAACAAAAACAAAACAAAACAAAAAAAACCCGCATCACTCTAATTTCTGCCTCTGATCTACGTTTCTCTTCTCTCCTTATAAGGGCACCGATCATATTGGATTAGTGTTCACTCTAATGACTTCATCTTTACATGATGACACCTGCCAAACCCTGTTCTCAAATAAGCTCAGATTCAAAGGTACCAGGAGTTTGTGAGGACCCCTTCAACCCATAACAGATAATATGGGTAATGAGTAACAGAATTTAGAGACGGGATAATTTCTTGTGGGATAGAATAATGAAAAAAGCCTATAGCACTGTCAAGAATGAATTGAGCTGTGGACTTTGAAGGGTAAATCGAGGTTGAAGAAGTGGAGAAGGTCTTAATGTGATGATGAACAGGAGACTAAGGGAAGCTCATCTTCTAGGAATGGAGGTAGCTTCTGTAGTTTACTTAGGACAATAACACTTTGTAGGTTCTGAGGAAAGCAGCTATAATTAAACTTCCTCAATTCAGAAATGCAACAGTGCCATTTTGAGGCATATTTTATATCTCCCCAAAATTCCTTTCGTCTCTAAAATTCAGATTGCTCAGTGTTAGCATGGTGTTGGCACTAACTCCAAAGATTCTGGAAGGACCAGTCTGGGAACCTATTATAAGCCGCTTCTGCATCCTGGTGTCCTGAGTCCATTTTAACAGAAACCAACATGGAGATTTTTTGAAAAACCAAATATCTAAATATTTATGCATAATGAACTGTAAATTTCAATTAATCAGTACTTTTAGGATGCCACTTACTTAATAGAGAGGGTGAGAATTTCCAATATTTTAGGGCTTCCTCATTTAGCAAAGTTGATTTGAATGAAGCAATGATTATTGGTTTCTTAAACAAATTCTGAGCTTTATTTATGGTGTGAGAAGCAGGCATAGAAGGAAAGCTAAGGTGGGCCAGGCCTACACTTTTCTAGAATGGATCATATTTTTATGTGGACTAATGGTTTTAGATCTGAATTTCCACTTCTTAAAGGAGCCAGATGGAATTCAACTGAAATACAGTTTATAACAGAAGCACAGCAGCGTTGAAGGTACAGAGCACAGGTGACAAGGACAGTGAATTGTGCAGTGTCCTTTTGATCCATCCACGGGGCTTCCTCTGAATATGCTTACAATTTTTTACATTTCCTTCTTGTAATTGATTAAATGAACTTTATGTGAATCTTATTTATGTTACTTCAATAAATTACTGAACTGCTTGAAAGCTAGGATTTTCTTCTAGTGCTGTGCCCAACAATGATTTGAAAAGAAAAGGAAGAACTAACACTTGAGACAAATCAAGTTCTCCATTTCCTCAGCTTTTGCCCAATTGCTGCCCCTAAACAAGGGCTGGAAGCACTGGTAAGAGCAGTGGAGGGAAGCTCACTGCATTATGTTCCTTGCAGTTCTGTGAGGTTTATGGCCTAGAGATTTGGGGTTGTTAAGCTAATAGCTACCTTTACATGCAGCAAACTGCCATAAGGCTGGAACCTTTGGGACCAAATGATTAGATTTGTTCAATAAGAAAACCAAGACTTGCCTGCTTTCCATTTGATATATGTTATACATTTCTTTAGAAAATGAACTTAAATAAGCGTGCATTCAATGCTGATCAATTATATTGTTGAGATTCATGTGTCTAAGTGCAAGAGTCAATTAATGACAATGTAAGGAAAACCTGCCTTATTGTGTTCCTAATTGTAAGCTGGTACTGATACCAGGAGAGTTTCTGCTGTCCTGCCTGATTCCTTCTGGGCCTTATAACCCTGACTCAGCAAGACTGCACAGCTCCTTCAGCAACCTGTGTTTAAAGCATCTTCCTTCTGGAAAGAGTGCTTTCTCTGCTTACTGTTTATCAAATGTGATGTGGCATTTGCTTTATAACTTTTCAGTTCTTCTCAGGTTCCTTTCTTAATTTTACTAGCTTGTGTTAAGATGCTACATCCTTGGGTTATTTGTAGCAGAAATGCACATTGCTGACCTTATCTGCACACACACACACACAAACCTGCTCAGGATTGAAAAATATTCTCTTCTGCCTAAAGGACTAAAAATCTTGCTTATTCTAGACTATCTTAAAAACATATAGAGAAGATGGGGAGGCAACCTAGGATATTATCATCACTTAAAGGTAACCATTATCAGTATTTCAGCTTCAATCTTTTCAATCTTATGGCTTCTTGCATATTTTATTTTGTAAACTAGCTGCATTTGTATTCTCCCTAAAGGGTTGTGTGTGTTCATCAGAAGTGAAATAGTAAGGTAGTCATGAAGGAAGGCTTGTAGCTGTGAAAGCAGAGTGTGTACATTCAGATCCTGATTCCCTCGTTTGTGCAAACTTGAGAAAGTGATTTTGCTTCTGTGAATCTAATTTTTCTTATCCATAAAATGAATATAATAATCATGTGCTCTTCAGGGAGCTTTTGGGAAAATAAAATGGCATAATTCGTATTAAGTATGCACATACTACATGTAACAGGTATATAGCAACTACTTGATAAATGTTAGCTATTATATTTTTTCTATGATTATAAAATATTCAGAAACATACTTTTATATGACTACATATGATTTTGTCCTTGAAATATACTCTAGTTTACTTGTTCTCCTATGTTCAGATATTTAGGGTGCTTATAGTCTTTTGTCTTTATAAATAAACTTGGGATATACATATTTGTGTGAAAAGATTTATCTGTAATTCAGCTTCTCACTGAATTATCTCTATTCCAGAAAGTAGAATGAATAGGCTAAGCAGGATGAGCGTACTGTTAATGTCTCCCCAAAGATGTTGTTGCTGTTTATATTTCCAATAGCGTGGTGTTAATGGGACTCTTTCATCACACTCTTGCCAGCAGATAGTCGTGTGTGTGTGTGCATAAGTGTGTGTACATATATGTGAATAATATCTGATGTATCATTGGTAGCTCATTCTTTGGTTGCTGGGGAATTTGAATAGTGGTGGTAGTATACATGCTTTTTAAGGAAATTAAATTCTTTCGGGATTTGTTTGATACTGTGACTGAAGTGATTTTCTCCAATATCAGTGGGGTGGTATGATCTGTAGGCTCAACCAAAGTGGAATCTGTTTGTATACACTAATCAGTCTTATAACTTCCTTGCCAACTTCAGGGAAGTTTTCACTATCTTTCCCCCAGTTTAGTCATATTCACTACTCATAGATTGCACTTTCTCCTATTTGGTGAGTGAGATAACACATGTGATGAGTGTGGACCATCCATTTATCTAACCATGATTCTGTCAAGGAACCACATCTCCATAGAGGACAGTATTGGAAACTGATTGATGATGAGAGTGGAGAAGTGAGAGTCAATGAAGAAACCAGCAACAATAGGTTTCACATGGGGTGAGCAGTAAAGATAACTGAAAGAAGCTTGGTTGAGTACAATATGCGTGTCAAGAGCTGTGATGCGTTGGTGACTTGTGGGACCTAAGAAACATGATATTTTGAAAAAGGATAAATTAATGGCTAAAGAGCTTTTTCCCATTATAATATCTGTCTCTCTTTTTAGATTGATAAATTTTTGTTTCTGTGTCAAAGAAAGTATCCAAAGGAGGGGCTCATTTCACATTATTCAATTTATATATTCATATATGTTTATATTTATAATTAAAAATGTATGGGGTTTATTTTTGTGGGGTACAGTGTGCGAATCCAATAGCTGTATATATTATGTAATGATCAAATCAGAGTAGTCAGCATTCTCATTTTTTTAAATATTGAAAAATTATTGATTAATAGTTGTATGTATTCTCAGTACATCATATTTCAGTACATGTATATAATCTGTATTGATGAAACTAGGGTAATTAATGTTTCCATCTCTTTATCATTACTTTGAAGTCTTCATTTTCCTCTCTTCTAGTTATTCATAAAGTATATGCTAGGTTACTATGAATTACTGTGTATAATATACCAAAACTTAGTCCTTCCACCTAAATATATTATTAAGTCTCTCCCTATTTGCTCTCCCTCCTGCCTGTTCCAGTCTATTACTGCATCCTGATCTACTTTTTCTAAATCTTCTGTAGATAAGAGAGAACATACAGTATTTTTCTTCCTGTGTCTAAATTACTTCACTTAATATAATGTCCTCTGGTTCTATCAATTTGGCTACAAAGATACAATATCTTTCTTTGTTTATAGCTGAAGAATTTTCCATTCTGTACATATACCACCTTTTCTTTATCTATTCATGCATCAGTGGACACTTTGGTTGATTCAATATCTTAGCAATTGTGAATAGTATAATAAATATGGGAGTGTTCATATCTCTTTGAAATTCTGATGTTCTTTCCTTTGGATATATACCTCAGAGTCTATCTGGATCGTGTGGTAGGCCTACTTTAATTCTTTAAGGAATCTCCTTACCATTCTAATTTGCATTCTTACTAATTGTGTATAAGAGTTCCCTTTTCTTCACATCTTCCTTAGCACTTGTTATTTCCTGTCCTATAATCACTCTAACTGGGATGAAATGATACCTCATTATGGTTTTTATTTGCCTTGCTGTGACAGTGAATGATGTTGAATGTTTTTTCGTTAATTTTGTTGGACATTTGAATTTCCTCTTTTGAAAAGGGTCTACCCATATCTTTTGCCTACTTTTAAACTCGGCTATTTGTTTTCTGTTGTCAAGTTTTTTGAGTTCCTTATATATTGTGAACATTAATATTTGAGTAATTTGAGTAATTGCTAACAAGATACCTCTGTATTTTAGTGCCAACAGACTTTTTTTTTTAGATTTATTTATTTACTTGAAATTCAGAGTTACACAGACAGAGAAGGAGAGGTAGAGAGAGAGAGAGGTTTTCCATCTGCTGGTTCACTCTCAGACGGCCACAATGGCCGGAGCTGCATAGATCTGAAGCTAGGAGCCAGGAGCTTCCTCTGGGTCTCCCACATGGGTGCAGGGGCCCAAGGGCTTGGGCATCTTCCAGGCCACAGCAGAGAGCTAGATCGGGACTTTAACCGGTGACCACATGGAATGCTGGCACTGCAGGCAGTGGCTTTACCGGCTACGCCACAGTGCAGTCCCAATGTGCCAACAGATTTTTAAAAATATTATCTAAATAGTGCCAGGGGATTCCAATACAATACCATCAAGGTGGCATGTACCAAGGCCATCTCACTAGTCCAAGTGATCAACTTCAGTTCACAATTGATCACACTGATAGGTCTAAGAGTCAAAGGGATCACACAAACAAGACTAGTGTCTGCTAATACTAACTGATAGAATCAAAAAGGGAGAGAATGATCCAACATGGGAAGCGAGATACACAGCAGACTCATAGAATGGCAGATGTCCCAAATAGCACTCTGGCCTCAGAATCAGCCCTTAAGGCATTCAGCTATGGCTCAAGAGCCCATGAGAATATCTTAGGCATGGAAAGCCAAGACACTCTGAAAAAAAAAAAAAAAACAAAACCCAGAAGACCAAAATGAAAGATCTCTGTGAGTGAGATCCCAGTGGAAAGAATGTGGCCATTAAAGAAGGAGGTACCTTTCTCTGAAGGGAGGAGAGAACTTCCACTTTGTCTATGACCCTGTCGGAATAAGATCGAAGTCGATGAACCCTAAAGGCTTCCATAGCCTAAGCAACTCATGACTAGAACCTAGGGAGATTACTGACGCCATAAACAAGAGTGTCAAATTGTTAAATCAACCTCAGGAGTCACTGTGTACTTACGTCTCATGTGGGATCTGTCCTTAATGTGTTGTCCAATGTGAAGTAATGCTATAACTAGTACTGAAACAGTATTTTTTTATAAAGCTTTTATTTAAAGAATATAAATTTGCAAAGTACAGCTTATGGATTACAATGGCTTCCCCGCACAACTTCCCTCCCACCCGCTACCCTCCCCTTTCCCGCTCCCTCTCCCCTTGCATTCACATCAAGATTCATTTTCAATTCTCTTTATACACAGAAGATCAGTTTAGTACATATTACGTAAAGATTTCAACAGTTTGCCCTCACATAGAGACACAAAGTGAAAAATACTGTTGGAGTACTAGTTATAGTATTAATTCACAGTGTACAGCACATTAAGGACAGAGATCCTACATGATTTTTTTTAAAGAATTGATTAATTATCTATGCAATTTCCAATTTAACAGCAAGATTTTTTAATCATTTGCAATTATCTTTATATACAGAAGATCGATTCAGTATATACTATGTAAAGATTTCATCAGTTTGCACCCACACAGAAACACAAAGTGTAAAAATACTGTTTCAGTACTAGTTATAGCATTACTTCACATTGGATAACACATTAAGGACAGATCCCTCATGAGACGTAAGTACACAGTGACTCCTGATGTTGATTTAACAATTTGACACTCTTGTTTATGGCGTCAGTAATTTTTTTACACTTTGTGTTTCTGCGTGAGTGTAAACTGATGAAATCTTTACTTAGTATATACTGAATCGATCTTCTGTATATAAAGATAATTGGAAATGATTAAAAAATGGAAGTTACATAAAAATCAATCAATGTAAAAAAATAATATCATGTAGGATCTCTGTCCTTAATGTGCTGTACAATGTGATTTAATGCTATAACTAGTACTCAAAGAGTTTATTTCACTCTGTGATGCTATGTGAGGGCAAATGGTTTAAAATCTTTTCTTAACACATACTAAACTGAGCTCCTGTATACAAAGATAATTGAAAATGAATCTGGATGTGAATGAAAGGGGAGAGGGAGTGGGTAAGGGGGGAGGGTAGCGGGGGGGAGGGGAGTTATGGGTAGGGAAGCCATTGCAATCCACAATTTGTACCTTGGAAATTTATATTCTAAATAAAAATAATAATAATAAAAAGAACAGGAGTCACTGTGCACTTACTCCTCATGTAGGATCTCTGTCCTTAATGTGTTGTTCAATGTGAATTAATGCTATAACTACTCCTCAAACAGTATTTTACACTATGTTCTGTGTGGGTGCAAACTGATGAAATCTTTACTTAATATATAGTAAACTGATCTTCTGTATATAAAGATAATTGAAAATGAATCTTGATGTGAATGGAATGGGAGAGGGAGCTGGAGTTGGGAGAGTTGCAGGTGGGAGGGAATTGGGGGGGGAAGTTATGGGGGGGGAAGCTATTGTAATCTATAAGCTGTACTTTGGAAATTTATATTTACTAAATAAAAGTTAAAAAATATTATCTTCATGAGTTTTTGGGTGGATATCAATTCTAAATTTTATTTTATTATTTAGTTTGCTTGATTTTCACTTTGTAAATGCAGTATAGATATTTGGTGATCAAAATTATTTGCTTGGGTTACAGAAGATGTTGCAGGATTTAATTGACTTAAAAATATACCAAATGACAATATGAAGAACATCCATTTTATTTAGTATCATAGCACCCTTTATCTTTGTTGGTGGCTACCAAACCATATTGATTTTATGGAGTGTCTCTGAGGAAGGTAGAATGAGAAGTTTATGGAGAGGAAATTCTCTCCAAATGCCACTAATGAAACTATGTATAGGCCAATGTTCCAGGCAATTGAGAAGTCAGATACAGCTCCCTCGAGCTTTCCTTTGAGGGATCCAATTCCAATATAAAAGTTAGTGTTAGGAGACCTTAACTCTTGACAAAGATATATTATCACTTTCTTTCTACTTCTAATCTGTAATCAAACTCATCTCAAACTCATCTGTTGTCCCAGTGCAGGCTGTTTATTTATTTTGTTTCAGAGTTTTGTTAAGATTTTTACTACATGGACTTAATTATGTAATTACATAACAGATCTGGTAACTGCTTCAGAGGAACCATTCTAATCTATGAGGTACCTAAGATAGTCTTTAAAGAACCTCTAATTACATAATTACAGTGCCTAATAGACCAGAATAACAGGTAGGAAGAATATCTTTGGAGGTGTAAGAAAAGCTTTGTGGCCTTTAGGGTATATAATGCCAGTTATGAAAATAACCCCACCATTATGTCATTACATAATGGCACATAATGACAAAGGAGTTGTTAATGCCAAATAGAATAAATATTATATGCATTTAAATTTTTGTAGTAAACTACTTTATTTCATTTTCGGAAAAACTATGTAGAAGTAATTGAAAGTATCTATCTCATGACACAGAAAATATATTTTAGATACAGGATGGCTGTATATTTGAAATAAAAATAAAAATAATTGTGAAACATCAAATTAATTATGAAAGCATAAATATTGATGTCAAAATTTCAAAAATACATTTAAGAAATCAAAGACAGCTCAAGATACTGTATTCATTTATTTGAATCTGTTATACTGTACTTTCTGAGGAAAAAAATGAAGAATGAAACTAAAACATGCTGGATCCTTGAAATACTGTGATTGCTTTAGGTATAAGTTTGATAGTAAAGTCTCTGCGGGAACATAGAGAGCTCACCAGAAGAAAGTGAATTTTAATCAAGGTCCATGTTCAATTATTTTGGCATTGGCAATATAATCCTTGAAATTCTACTGAGGAATAAATAATCAAACACTAACATTTGGCTGTAGTTCATAGAACTCACAAAAATGTTTTGTTTTTCTGAACAAGAGGCTTTTTTGTTGTATGTTTTAAAGGATATATTTTACAAAATGTCTGGAATATATATAGGTATTACATAACCAAGTCCATTAAACATTTTCATAACAAAGGTTTGTCTGGTGACCAACCAAACATATAAACAAATACAAGATCTGCTTGGCAACAGGTCCTGGTGTATGTAAAATCTATTTTCCCTTTGCTTTCTATTACTTTTGTTTAGTTTGCATGAAAACTTATGTATGCAGGCAAAATCCTAACATGAGTTACTACAGACACAGGTTTGAATTCTCTGAGACCTCTGGTGTGTAGAGGAATAGTTAATACCTATATGTGAATATTTCAAATGTTTCACAGACCAAGAGCCAATGGTTTTTAGAAATGATTTTCTGGATACTTTTGTGATAAAATTATGCAAGTTTTAGTTATGGCAAATTTAAATAATGCACAGTTAAATAATATACTTTTAGTTTACCTAGGGAGAGTTATTTTTTAAAACATTATATTTATTTATTTGAAAGGCAGAATTACAAAGATTGGGAAAGAGAGAGAGAGAGAGAGAGAGAGAGAGAGAGAGAGAGAGAAATCATCTCTCTGGTTCACTCCCCAAATTGCCACAGCTGTTGGGGCTGGGCCAAGATGAAGCCAGGAGCCAGGAACTCCATCTGGGTTTCCCATGTGGGCGCAGGGTCTCAAGATCTTGGGCCATCTTCCACTGCTTTCCCAGGTACCTTAGCAGGGAGCTGGATTGTTACTAGAGCAGCTGGAACTCCAAGCAGCACTCATATGGGATTCGGCTTAACCTGCTTTGCCACAGTGCTGACCCTTTCTCCCTTTTTAAGGATTTATTTATTTATTTGAATGACAGAGTTACAGAAGAAGGGAGTGGCAGAGAAAGAGAGAGAGAGGGTGAGAGTGAGTGAGCAAGAGAGCGAGTGAGCCTAGGGGCAGTTATGATAATAACTTATGTGCTTTTATATTATATTTTATAAAAGAAGTCATCTTTTACTTGAGATGTTCTAGCTCCCTATCCTTACATAGCTTTTCTTCCATGACAAAACTTGAGTGGCATTCAAAACCCACAGTTTTGGAATGAATTCTGTATTTGGGAATACTCATAATTTGTATATCTCAGTAAATAAAGGTTTCAATTTTTGAGGCTTAAAATATTTCCTCAATTACATATCACTCCATTCTTCAAAATGAATGTCAGATATAAGCTCTATTTTTTAGGTTAGCCCTACAGTGCAAGATAATGCTTAATCCTCCTCTCCTTCATCAGTATACACAAATGCAACGCAACAACCACAAAGCACAAAAATAAAATCCTGTATACTCTTTAAACATCATTCTTTTTCCAAATGCAAGATAAGAGACTTCTGAATTTGACCATGAAGGAATAATAGGGACAGAATTTACTCTCTACTGTAACCCATTAGAGGACTAGATAACATTTATAAAACAATTATATTCAAATGTTATATGATTGAAAGGAATAATAGAGACAGAATATACTCGCTACTGTAACCCATTAGAGGACTAGATAACATTTATAAAACAATTATATTCAAATGTTACATGATTGAAAGCAAAGCATAGTTATCTCTGATTTCAGGGTAAATGGTATGAATATCCCAGTTTATTACCTACAGGCTCTATTACATCTGCTGTGCAGGGAGAGGAAGTAAATTAAAGACAGGGAATTTTACTGGGTTTTAGAGACTCTGGGGTTCAGGGTTGTCTTATGGAGCAAAGGGAACTCCAGAAAGATGGAGCCTGGAGGAACTGTGAAGTGTCCCCTTGAGTTTCTGGCAGAATACTGTACTGATCATGATTAGGAATAAATGATCCAAGGCTGGAGGAAGAATCACTGGAAGTAAGTAGACTGAACAATTCCTGCAGTTAACCAGGTTAACCATGGCTGCAACTATTGTCCTACCAGCCAGAGTAGAGGGATGCTTTAATTGACGGGACATTGGGAGGGATACTCAGAAGGAAATTATCTTAGTAGTGAGAGTAAATTATCCCTAAAATAAAGGCCTTCCTGGACTCAATTTTACAAAGACTGAAAGCAAACCTACATTGGAACAAAGTAACCACACATAATCTATTTATTTGAAAGTCAGAGTTGCACAGAGTTGAAAGATTTTTTTAAAGATTTATTTATTTGCAAATCAGAGTTATAGAGAGAGAGAGGGTGAAAGAGAGAGAGAGAGAGAGAGAGAGAGGGAGAGAGAGAGAGAGAGAGAGAGAGAGGTCTTCTCTGCTGGTTCACTCCCCAATTGGCCGCCAACAGCCGGAGCTGCGGTGAGCTGAAGCCAGGAGCCAGGAGCTTCTTCTGGGTCTCCCACGTGGGTACAGGGGCCCAAGGACTTGGGCCATCTTCTTACTGCTTTCCCAGGCCATAGCAGAGAGCTGGATCAGAAGTGGAGCATCCAGGACTGGAACCAGCGCCCATATGGGATGCTGGCGCTTCAGGCCAGGGCATTAACTCGCTGTGCCACAGCGCTGGCCCCTGAATGTATACTTTTTAAATTAGAGCAGTTTTAGGTTCATAGCAAAACTGAGCAGAGGATACAGAGATTTCTCATATTTTCTTCTCCCCAGATATACATAGCTTCTCCCATTAGCAACATCTTCCACCTGAGTGCCACATTTTTATAATTGCTAAACCTGCATTGTCATATTTTTAATCACCTGGAGTCAAATTATTTAGTGTATCATTGGTAAAATATATTCTTCATTATTAAAAAGTGATTCTCTTTGTCCCTAACAATATATTTGTAATATAGTTCTTATCTATTTGTAATATAGTTCTTATCTATCTTATATTTTATTATTTTAAATATTGATTGCCATATTATTTGAAAGAGATACATAAAAAGATAGGTGGAGACAGAGAGAGAGAGAGAGAGAGAGAGAGAGAGAGAGAGAGAATCTTCCATTCATTGGTTCACTTCCCAAATGCCTAAAACAGCTAGGGCTGTACCTCGACCAAGCCAGGTGTTGGGAATTCAGCCTGGGTGTCAGGGTGACCAGGACCCACGTCTTGATCCATCGTCTGCTGCCTCCCAGGATGTGCATTAGAAGCAGAGGAGCTAGGGTTTGAATCAGGCACTGTGTAGTGAGTGGGATGTTGACATCCCAAATTGTGTCTTAACCACAGTGCCAACCTCTCACCCCAACTTCCATTTTAAATGGTGTCTATCTTGTTTATTTTTTGTTGTCATTTCTCCTCACAGTTCTGTAATAGGTTTTCTTATAGCTCTATTATAGGTATGTCTTCAATAACAGACAGCTGGACATTGTATTTTTAAAACTATTCTGCCAAATTTTAGGCTTTTTTTTTTTTTACAATTTAGAAGATTTAGTCAATTCAGTTATTGTGGTTAATGATTTTTTTTATTATGACTGTCTTCTTATTTTGGATTTTAGGTTATTTTGCATGTGTTTTTACTCCTTTTTTGGGGATTTTGTCACATACTGGTTTAGAAATCATAGAAGTACCAGTCCATTCTATTTGACTGACACTGTTCAGTGCTTGTAATAAATTTTAATCCAGGTATTTGTCTTACAGAAGAACTTCATCACATTTGCCTGTTTCATGTGTCTTCACTTTCCATATTTTAGTGTTGATTACTCTTTTGTTCCAATTGTCATTGTGCTTGTTTTTGTTGTATACAAATGAATTTGATTATATTTAGAAACATATTTACTTTTTTTTTGTGACAATGTGCTTAATAACATTGGTTCAATGTATATTGGATCATCTTGTTTTATTCACTATGTTTCTTAACCTTTTGTAGTCTATCTCTTTGTCTCTCTAAACTGCCATTTGAACAATTTCCTCATCTGTATTTTCCTGTTCACAAGTTATTTCTTTAACTAGATCTAAAGACCTGACTCATCCAGTGGGTTGTTTTTGAAATGTAATTAATTTTAGCTCTACTTGATATGTTTTCAAATCTTGTTTGAGTACCCACTCAGCACTTTTAAAATCACATTCTAACTTCAGAAATATTAATAATAGATGTCATCTCAATAATTACGTATTTGAGGCTTTAGGAGGTCTGAAACTTCTGCTGTTTCACTCTCTTTGCTCATGGTGGTGTGCATATTTTCTAATTTTGAATGGGGAGTTTGTTTTCATTGATTATCTTTGAGAGTCCTCTGAGCTGTGGGTGGAAGGTGCATTTCCCCAGAAGGGATGTGCGTCTGCCTCTGAGAGACCTTGAGGCACTGCCTGACGTAGGGCTTCTATGATCATGACAGTACTGTGTGTTTCACCTCCAACATGTGTGGTCAGAGACGATTATTTTATCTTACATTCCATAATTAGATGAAACTTCTTTCTATTTCTTTTGGCTAACAGTAGGGTTTTTCTCCATATAAACTTTTGGTAAAGGGTGTAACCTTCTGAAGATGCGGCTTTACTAACGTGGGAATAATTTGCACTTTTTAAATTATTTGAGCCCAAATGTTACTACCACATGCCATTGATTTCACATACCCTTACTATTGAGATTAACAAATACCCTCAAGGAAGTAAAAATATTATAGCCTGCTAAATACCATGACTTCAGCATCCTTGCTCCTGAAAATTCAGCTGCACATTTATAAGAATGTTTGTTTTATTTATTTCTCTCAAAATTCTAGTTTCTTTGGCATGGGGGACATATCTAGTCTATCAAAATTCTGAAAATAAAAAAGGCTTTGAGGAGTCTTCAGAACTTGAAAGAGCAAATAATAATATTTGATTTATAAAAAATTAAGAAAGAAAAGAGTATCCTATAGGTTTCTAATAGGTTCTGTTCTACATAGTTTTATAAAAAACTATTCAAAGAGCAGGAAATATTTAATCTGAAATCACTAATATTTGGAATTAACTTATTAAAAATTATCAGATGAATATCATTTTTGGGCATGGCATTCATTTTCTAGAGCCGTAGGCAATACACATTATATTTTTAATACTTACCAACAAAAAGAATTAAAAATATTTAACTGGATGAATGAATATAGGTGATGGGATCCATATGTATCTCATTTTGAGTAAGAGTTTTGAAAACAGAAGTCTTACATAGTCTTAGCGGATGAGCTGCAATGGAGCAGATGTTGGTGCTCCGTCCACGTCCCTCAGCACTCAGCATTCTGATAGCTCATTACTTGCAAGCACCTGCCACTTTCTGCCCGAGGACTTCTGTGTCCCTTGTGGTTGGTTGGCCCACATATCAGCCAAAGAGTTAACGCCCCTGTGAACAGCACTCAATCAGTGAGAGACAAAAGTTAGTGGGTCCACAACCCAGTTTCCGCTTCCCTCCGCAGAGCAACCTTCTTTCTGTTCCTGACTTCCCACTGCTGCCCCCCACCATTATTTCTGAGAAAAATCTCCCAAATAAACAACTTTTCCTCAAACTGTATTCTTAGGAGCTGCTTCTTAACCAAGGACAAGGACAATTAAGGACAGGATTCTAAGATAAATGAGTCATTGCATAAACCAGTTGTTGCTATTTGGTATATGTCTGATGAGTTTTTTCCAATGATAAGGGCATGTTTTACCTTGCTTTTTTCAATTTATCAATACTGGCATAAAGTGTAGAAAGTTTTTTTAGTGAATTTTGAGGTGTAAAAGAATTTGTATAGGGAGTGGTATAATAAATATATTAGATAACAAAATCAGAATCCACACAATATTTACCAGACTGAAAAACCTATAAATCTCACAAAATTATATTAACAAATTATGATCCTGCACCTGAGTCTCCTCAAGTGTGGGATATTATCATTATTTGATAGATTTTAGAGGTATTGGTTAACAGTGAGCCAAAAGTTAACATTAAGAGTGGCTGCTAAAAAACAAGATTTGATTTTGGGTTGGATTAATTACACCAAAGGAGATGGTAACTATACTTAATTCTATAGTCAACAGACAATAACATCAGAACATTTGATTTTGATGGGATAGAAACAGTTTCCTGAATATTAGATAAAAGAGGCATTCAGAAATACTTATATGGGAAAGTAGGAACTAAATATGGTTGTCTGGCATTAAGAAAAGATAGATCAGTGAAGATAACTGTTTTCTACTCTTTAAAGATTTAACCAGGGAAAGAAGAATTAGACATACTTAGTGATCTTCAGAGTCATTCATCTCCCCACAGCTAGTGTGTAATCCAATGCTTTGTGTATAGTAGCAGCTCAATAAATGTTAAATGAATGAAAAGTGAATGGCGCAGATTTTTCATCTCATTTAAATATGTAGCCAGGAGAGGAGCATCCTATTTGCATTTCCCATGTCTATTAATCTTTTTGTCTAAGTCATTCTTTGGATGATGAAGCCATGATGCAGGACCCATTTTCAGTCCTATGTTCTCTCTCATGAACATAAATGCAAAACACCATGATTATGGGGCTGATGCCTGTTGGTCAATATATCCCCCAGTTTCTTAATCTCTTTCATATGAACTGTTCTTGAGTTCATTATCTAAAGTAGCAGCAAATATTCAAGATAATATTGCTTAATTCTTTTGCCCTGGCTGTTATCTTTCCCTCTGCATTCTAGATTGGTTATATTATGTTTTGATATTTTTAAATCTTCTTAATATGTTAAGATTATGATACAAAGAAATAACTCAATTGATGTTTATTATTTCCCAGTCCCATATATATTCCTATTATTGATCATTTTATTCTTTTTTAAGAGCACATTTCAAGTTGTGAATCGGATTGAATTGGGTAATGAAATATAATGCATTTCTTTGTTGTTTATGCATTAGGATCTTTCTCTTACCTAGTCCAGTAAGATAAATGGTTCTTTGAATTTTCTCTTTACAGAGGTGACTATCATCAGTTCGTAGATACTTGCTTGTTGTAAAGTTATAAGGATGCTTCAGGCCCTAGGTTGATGGTTTGTCCCAGTCAAACGCTCTTGTGACTCCAGGCTGAACTCAACAGTCTCTCTAGTGTGAGACCTGCTTTGTCAGGTAGGACTTGCACCCCATTGCTTTCTAAGTCTGTTTATTTGTCTGCACATCCTACCAAACAGCTAAGGTACACATGTAGCTCTGTGCCTCATTCAAAACAGGGACTCACTGACTGCATGGTAAGCATCTGTTCAGGGCAAGAATTTCTTATAAGGTACTTTCGGCTGTAGGAATTTGTTATTATCTTGTTTCTGATATCCTTTCTCAGTTTGTCTAATATCTCAGCATACCTGATCCCCAAATTATAATCAATTATATTTCTAAATTAGCATGCAAATTTTGCACACAGTTGTGCACATCATTGTGTTCTTACAATGGGTTTGATCCTTTCACAGTATTTCAAAAACAGATTGTTTTTTGAAAACATGGAGTTGGAAGATGTCTTGTGTAAATGGCTGTGTTCAAAGGTATAATCTTGGAAGAGCTCAGCTCTGTGGACCCCAGTCTTTTCACCCTGGAAAGAAGGGAAGGCTGGATCATCTCTAAGGTGCTTAGAAGATAAAACATTCTTTAATTCTTTAATTGGGAAAAGTTTTGAATAAAAGCTCCGTGTTTACTCGTCCTCCCCTTCCCACCCTCTGCAAAAGCACCCTGATCATTTCTCCTTTTCTTTGGGCCTGATTATCTCTTCTTGTTTATAGCTGCCACTAATTTGCTCGTTTGCTTGCTGGAAAATAGCTAATTAAAACCCACTTCAGCTAACAAGCTGACTGGGACCATGCAAATGTCACTCTGTGCTGTCTGCTATTTCCGTTTATACTTTACATTATTAGCGCTGTTTTTCCTCTCTCTGTTCTAATGAATGCAAGGATAGATTTAGCGCCCTCTTCACAGGTGTGCACTGGTACAACAGCCACAGTCCCGGGAAAGTGTGGCTGCTTTACTGCACTTCAGCACTTTGAGTGTTATTACCCCTGACAGCTAATGGTTTCAGACTACACTGCTTGTTAGTGCTAGATTTTTGAACAGCTTCATCTATCTTTTTGTTTTTACAGTGACTGGCCACATTAAGTGTGTGTGTCTGAGCCATTAGTCCCGTCTGTTCAATGCATGCATTTCATTTGGTGTAGGGTTCTTTTTTTCTCTCTAAAATTAGTATGTATTGTCATCCATATACTTCAACACATCGACTTTTGTTATAATTATGCTGTCATCATTGTGCTTCCACACATTTGCTAATTTATTGTAGCCAAATTAGACCTAATATTAGCAATTTTGCAGCTGTTCCTTTAGAATATACATGGCCATATATTTGTATGCTACTGGGTAATTATATTTCACAGCAAAATGAAGTGGACCACATTTTTAAGAGGGAAAGAGTGGGAAAGTGGAAAAAAAAGATGATTACATAAAAAGAAGCTTACCTGAGAGCGGCAAAGACAGCCAGGAAATGGATAGAAAAATGCATTAGAGAAAACATGTAAAATGTAGGTCCAAAGTAAAGAAACTTTCAAGGATGTGCCTAGTAGGCTTGACACTTGCAAGGAGACATTTCTGGGCAGGACTTCTCTTTTCTGTATCCCTCTGTTGCCATGAATTGCTACCTATTTGGAGCAGCTGAGCGAAGGATATCAAGAGACAATGATGAACACAAAGAAAAGGAGGGGGCACAGGATAGGTGGGCCTCTCCATGACAATGTAGTGTCCATTGTATTGCAATACAAGGCTGAAGTCATTAGGTTATTTGATTTAAAAATATGTCTGAATGAGAGAATGTGAGGGTGAGAAAATGAGAATTGTTTGGATCTTTATATATTGTTTCAAATAATGCAGTTTCTTGCTTTGTTTACATATGGAGATGATAAGGAAGGAATTTGAAAAATATGCTTGCAATGTTTGTGTATGTGTGTGTGGGGAGGAGTGCACTTGAGTATTTTGTATCTTAATTGGGTTATAAGAGTTTAATGTGATACAAGCATATAAAATTATACCAAGTCAGTTTTGGTATAATGTATGACACAAGACAAATGATCATCAAGACAGAGTCCCCTAAGACATAAGCTGCCTGGGGTGAGTAGTTGAGTATTTTAGAAAGCCACCAGGGTACTGCTTAATGCATTATGCTAGTAATCCATCTAGTGAGGGCACTTCTACCACAGGAAATCTACTGCTTTAGCCCAGCCTTGCCTGCTCACGACAGCTGTTGTTGTGCGGTGATTCTGCCACCTGTACTAAGAATCTGAAATAGATTACACTAAAGGTCCTGCATCCTCCTTGTCTACCTCCTCAGGATCATAGAAACAGGGAGATCTCACTTGATTTCCCCTTTCCTAATCCATATGACTTCAGGACATGCTTCTCATTCATATCCAGGGCAGAAGACTTTGAGTAGACTTTTGAGATTTGGCAAAAATTCCAAACACTTTGAGATTGATGTTCTGGGAGTGAGCCTCCTCTTTTAATCAGACTTGGAGACAATAGGAGAAAATTAACTCATCTACCTGAGTTTTACTTAAACTAATTTCTGCTTACTCTCTGATTGTTGCTCTTGCTGTCCCAGGTTGTGTGACGTATTGTGTTGTGTGGAGACTAGAGGCCCCTTGATGGCAGTTTTCAGGAGATTTTGTTGCCTTGCCTTAGCAGGAAGCTGGAGTCAGGCGGTCAAGTCTGGAATCAAACCCAAGCATTCTGACATGGGACATGGATATCTTAACCACTAGGCCAAACATCTACCCCTGAAATTATTTTTTTCACTTTTTAAAATATATCTACTATATAAGTAGTTATATTTCCTAAAAGGTTTTTGTGACTTTTCTCTTCCTACCTTTTCTCTTTTTTGGTCAGTTAGACAAATCTTTTTTTTTTAATCAGGTATTTATTTATCTAAATGAGAGAGAGAGAGAGAGAGAGAGAGAGAGAGAGAGAGAGAGAGAGAGAGAGAAGATATCTTTCATCTGCTACTTCACTTCCCAGATGGCTGCCAATAGCCAAGAATGGCCCAGGCTGAAGCCAGGAGGCAGGAATTCCATCTAGGTCTCCCACTTGGGTGGTGGGAACACAAGTAATTGGGCCATCTTCTCCTACTTTCCTGGGCACATTAGAAGGGACCTGGATGAGAAGCAGAGCAGCTGGAACTTCCACTGACACTCTGAAATGGAATGTGGGAATCCCAAACAGGGAGTTAAACCGCTGTGTTACAGCACCTGCTGCTAGACAAATCTCTACTTGGATTTAGATGTTAATAGCAACAGATATTTAAGGATTATTGAGAAGAACTGTTGTAGCAAATAGGGTTAGAAGTAGATTTTTCTTCTTGTTTTGTTTTTAAGTTGAGAGGAATATTAGATTGTATATCCTAATGTGAATTATCTATTAGAGAACCACTGTGGTGTAAAATAAAGATTAGAAAATTTCTGGAGTGTAGTATCTGTATTAGGTTCTCCAGAGAGACAGAATCAATGGATACATACACGGATGTATGACAGGGCACGTTTAAAGGAATTGGCTCATGTGATAATCACAGTCAAGAAATTCCACAATAGGCCATCTGCAGGCTGGAGACACTGGTATCTCAGTCCAAGTCTATAGGTATTGGTTCACTCCAAGTCCAAAGGCTATAGAACCAGGGAAGTCAAAGTGCAATTTTGTTCCAGGTCAAAAACCTGAGATTCCAGTGGCAGTTGGGGCACTATGGTGTGAATCCTTGACTCCAAAAGCCAGTGTTCCTGATCTTACGATGTCCAGGGGAAGAGAGAAATTCTAGGTCTTAGAGAAGAGCCTAATTTACCTTCTGTATTTTTTCTCTCTGAGGTCCCAGCCAATTGAATAATGCTCACTTACATTAAAATTGGGACTTCCACTTTGACACATGCTAATCTCCTCTGGAAACACTCTCATAGACACAGCCCAAATAATGCTTGGCCTGGCTTCTAGGTATTCCTTAATTAAGTCAAGTTGGAACTTTAAATTAGCCATCACAGCGTCCTTGAGTAGGTGAGAGTGCACCAATGGTGAGACAAGTTTTAGAGAGGAACACAGTAAGAAGAGGAATGTGCATAATTGCATAGTTTCTAAGTATCTTTCTATAAAATACTTATTAATTACAAATAAAAAGATAACAGTGGCAAACCTGGGAGTTACCACCCTAAACAAGTGATTAAAGCTAATATCCCCAAAAATGACATTATGTATTATATACAGTCTGCTATGATACAAGTAAAAGGTTACAACATCACAACCTTGATATCTCACCAAAAATTTATAGTATTAACCTAATCACAGAAAATATTAATAGAGACTCTTGTAAAATATCTGGTCAGTATTCTTCAAAAATGCCAAGTTTAGTTCTCAAAAGATTAAAGGGTTGCCACAGATAGAAGAGAAAAAGGAGTTACGATGATTAAATGCAATATATGATCCTGGATTGGATTTTGGACTCATAGAAGGGTCTTCATGGGAAAAACTGGAGAATTTTAACAAGATCTATAATTACTTAATAATGTAATATCAATATTAATTTCTTGATTTCTTATTTTATCATAGTTTTGTGAGACATTAACATGGGGGGAAACAAAGACAGAGAAAAACTTCCCCATTTCTGGGACAGAAAATGTGTAAGATGAGCCAGGGGCATCATATAATTCCAGAAAACAAAGACAGCCAAGACTTCTGATTGTGGCCAAAAAGACTTTGGAGTCAACCTGAAACAGTTCCCACTGGCCAAAGATGGGCCAATTTGAACTGAAGAAAAGATAATAACTGCAAAGAATTGAAATTCATTAATTATACTGAAGTCCATGAGTTCATAATACAGCAAGGTAAAACTGAATTGTTCACCTCTAGAGGATGCTGGGGAACCTACACTTAGTTTTGAAAACTGACAAACATGGAAGAAAAAAAAAAAACAAATGTTTTCCTTGATTCTCCTATACAACTGAATCTAGAGAAAATAATAATTTACAGGGAAAGTTTCTTTGTGTTGAACTATTTTAGCTAACAAATGAAAAGGTGTGACAGGAGTCATCATAGACTCCTGGATCTAAACAATGAACACGTGTGCCTGATAACATGGCAAACAGGCAGTCAACCCTTGTGTTTCTCTGGATGGAAGCACACAGCACCACTGAGGAACTAATGCTACAAACTTTGACTCTAATCAGATTCAGTCTCTAGATTAAGCATTAATAAGTTCAAAGGGAAGAATCATGTTTAAATTATAACATTGAGACATGAAGTAAACAAAGTTGAAATGATACCACCAGTTGAATTCTTTCAACAAAAAGTTGCAAAGAAAAAAGATGTGGGCAGATTCTGTACATGTATAAGAGGCATATGAAATCATTTGCAACATTTGGATTTGATTTGGATTCCAGTTCAAACATAAAATCTATAAGGATATGGAATTTGTGAGCATTTTCTGATATTTGATGATATTAAGTGATTATTACAAAAATTTAGATGTGATACTGTATGCAATAAGACTTAAAAAACTATCTACACTTTAGCAATACATAATGAAGTTTTAAATTATAATATTTTATGTTTATAATGCTATATTGTGTGAGGTTTATTTTTAACTAATACGAAGAGAATAAGTATGCGTTGATATAGATAACAAAAGGTCAACCATCAGTTGCTAATTGCTCCCATCAATTGCATGTTACATGCATGGAATTCATCATACTATTCTCTCTAGCTCTGTGTATGTTTGGAACTTTTAAAATAAAAAGTTTAAAAAATACCAGATTTTTCTTGAAAGAAATCTGGTGAACTTATGGCATGACAACAGCCTTACACACCATATGCCAATAATTTGCCTGGTCCTCTTCCCTAAATTCTAGCGTGAAGCAAACGAGCTGGAAGCTGAAGGTGAATACCCTATTTGCTCTGCACATTTCAACAAAGTCACAAATTCGTTTTCAAATATTTTGCAATTATGAGAAGCAAGATGTGTTTCTCTAGCACTTTCCCCCGCAAACCATATTTTTTGGAAGGCTATTTTTGATTTGTTTCCATTGGACTCATCAAAATGTTTATGGGTCAAATCTATTTGCTAAAAAGTTGTTCTTTGTTTCCTTAAAAATTTTTTTTTAAAAAAAAAGCCCCTTACTTACTTTTCTTGTGAATCAAAAATGAAAATTGGAAACTCTTCGTAGGAAGATTCATTGATTTCGGATTTCTAAGACTAGAGAAATAGGAGAGTTATAGTTTTCATAAATTTAATTATTAGTTTCAAGGTGAAACAATCGATTTTTCAAACATCAAAAAATATATGTGCTATTCTGTATATACTTATGATAAAGACTCATCAGAGTCACCAGTTCTATGAATTTTTTAGTTGAATATTTTAGAGCAGTTTTAAATTTACAGCCAAAAGTCAGCAGAAAATACAAAGATTTACCATATACTCTCTCCCTTAAAGCTTGCTTTGCCTCCTACATGATCAACACATTTCTCCAGACAGATGTGTCCAAAAGCCCATGGTTTATGTTAGGGTTACTCTTGGTATTATACATTCTAAGGGTCTTGACAAATGTGTAATGTGTAACACGTGTTGGCTATATGTGGAAGAGTTTCATATCTAAAAATCTGTGCTCTGCCTTTTCATATTTCTCTTTCCTGGCAACCACTGTTCTTTTTACAATCTCTATAGTTTTCCCTTTTAAAAATATTTCATTTATTTATTTTCATGTACTTGAAAGGCAGAGTGATGCAAATAGAGAGAAAAAGAGAGCAGAGAGGGAAGTTATTTCTGCTGGTTTACTCCCAAAATGTGTGCAGAAGCCAGAGTTGAGCCAGGCCAGGGCCAGAAACCTGAAACTCCATCGGGTCTCCCACTTGAGTGGCAGAGACGCAAGTTCTTGAGCCATTATCTGCTGCAGCCAAGGGCGTTGACAGGAAGCTGAACTGGAAGTGGAATATCTGGGATTCAAATCAATACTTTAATATGGAATGTGGGTGCTCCAAGTGGCAGCTTAACACATTGTGCCACAACATCTACCATTATAGTTTTACCTTATGAAGGATGTTGCATAGTTGGAACCATATAGTATGTAGCATTTCAAACTGTCTGCTTCTTTCATTCATAATTTATATACGTAATGTAATTATATATTATATTAATTTACATGCATTATTATTTATTAATATATCACATATTACAATGTATAATAATATTATATATCTATGATATATTTATAATACATAAAATATTAATAATATATAATAAATAATATATATTATAATTATAGTTATAATATATTACATAATACTAATATGTATAATATAATTATCTATATATTATATTATATATTATATACTAATATATACTAATTATATATAATATAATATAATTATAATATATTATGTATATAATATATAATATAATTATGATATATTATGTATATAATATATAATATATGATATGATATATTATATATGCGTATATAATGTATATTATTATATAATAACACATCATGATATATAATATAGTATATAGTATATTATAATAATATATTAATATATAATATATTAACTTTTCTTCATGTCTTTTTGTGTCTTGTTAGCTCTTTTCCTTTTAGCATTGAGTAATATTTCATTGCCTGGAGGTACCAATATTTATCCAATCACTTACCAAAGCACACTGATTTCAAGTTTTGACAGTTAAAATAATAAAGCTACTATAAACATCAATCTGCAGTTTTTATATGGACATAAGTTTTCTTTGGTTAAACACCAAAGAGCTAGATTTCTAGACTATATGAAATGTGTCTGTTTAGTTTTATAGGAAACTTTTTTTTCTAAAATGACTGTACCATTTTGTGTTCCCACCAGCCATAAATGAGAGTCCCTATTGTTCCATATCTTTCTTAGCTGGTTGGTGCTGTATATGTCTTGAATCTGAGAATTCTTTTTTTTAAATTGTGTTTAAGTTATACAGGTTTCATATATTTCATATACACAGATTTAGGAACATAGTGGTATTTCCCCCTCCTACCTTGCCTCTCCGTTCACATTCCAGCCCTTCCTCCCCCTCCCTCTCAGATTCCATTCTAATTTTTACCAAGACCTATTTTTAGTATACTAATGATCATATAGTTAACCCTACTTTAAATAAAGGTGTTCAACAAATAGTAAAAGAGTGAAAAACAAAACAGAACAAGACAAAGCACCTTTCCTCAATGGAAGACACAAGGGCTATAAACACTTGTCTGTTCTCAAAATGTCTGTTTCACCCCAATATATTATATTGCAGATACTCTATTAGTAACATTTTATCAGGGGAAACATATTATCTGTCTTTTGGGGAATGGCTTATTTCATTAAGTATAATGGATTCCAGTAGTGACCATCTTATTGCAAAAGACAGGATTTCTTTTTAAAATATAGTTGAGTAGTACTCCATAGTGTATATATACCATAACTTCTTTATTCAGTCAACAGCTGAAGGACATCTGGGTTGATTCCATACCTTTGCTATCATGAATTGTGCTGTAATGAACATGGGGATACAGGGATACAGATAGGTCTTTTTATTTATTTATTTATTTTTTTGACAGGCAGAGTTAGACAGTGAGAGAGACAGAGAGAAAGATCTTCCTTTCCTGTTGGTTCACCCCCTAAATGGCCACTAAAGCCAGCGCGCTGCGCCGATCTGAAGCCAGGAGCCAAGTGCTTCATCCTGGTCTTCCATGTGGGTGCAGGGCCCAAGCATTTGGGCCATCCTCCACTGCCTTCCCGGGCCACAACAGAGAGCTGGAAGGGGAGCGACCAGGACAGAATCCGGTGCTCCGACTGGGACTAGAACCCAGGGTGCCGGCACCACAGGCCTGCCAGACTCTCTACTCATGAGATTCTTGCAATTGGTGGCAGAACTTTAAATACTTAAACTTCATTAAAAATATGTATTTATTTTAAAGACAGAGTGACATAGAGAGAAGGAGAGAGAGAAAGAGATCTTCCATCATCTGGTTCACTCTCCCAAATGGCTACAATTGCCAGGGCTGGGCCAGTCTGAAGCTGAGAGTCTGGAGCTCCATCCATGTCTCCCACATGGGTGGCAGGGGTCCAAGCACTTGGGCCATCTTATGTTGCCTTCTCAGGCGCATTAGCAGAGAGCTCAATCAGAAGTGGAGAAGCTGGCACTGGAATGGCCACTAACGTGACATGCAAACAACATCACAGGCTGCGGCTTAACTTGTGCAGACATGCTGGAACCAGCCTCATATAGGCTTAATTACCTCTTAAGGAAGCTATTTACAGATATAATCAAATTGAAGGTTAGGGCTTCAGTGTGGAAATTGGAGGGGGGCAAATAATTCATTCCATAGCACTGAATCTAATTATAATTATTGCTTTTCTTGCCTTTTAATATACTTTTTATTGGAAGTTGGACACTATTGAAAACTGGGCACTTTTAAATCAGTTAAATGTTTTATCTTTGACAATGAGCATGCCTTTTTTCTACTTGGCCCTATAGTTTGGGAGTTTGTGTTTATCTAGTTTGCTGGTGGGCTGGGTAAATAAGGACTTCAAGTTCCTGTGATTCCTTGTGTTTAGGATGTAGACTAGTGTGTTAGAGGGTTTCTCTCAATGTCTCTTCTTTGCTTGGCTTTGTATCTTCCCTTCACTTTGCTTCTCAAAGAGAATCCGCTGTATGCAGCTCTTCCAGATGCACTCTATAGTTATTTGAGCTACATGCTTTTAATGTGGTATAGGGAGTGGTGGAGAGGGGAGTCTCTAATGTTCTGATGCAGTCAGTTTTATTCAGGAACTGTGACCTGGGATATTAGGAGTATGGCCTTCCTAATTATTCCTGCCTCTTCCCCAGGGTAGAATCTGTTTCCTCCTTCTTTTCTCCTCTCACAGCTGTAGAGTGTAACCATTCTCCTGAGACTCCAGCTTTGTTGTCCTCCTCCTCCAGAGTTAGGCTTCTATTTCATGCGGGAGTTAGAGGAGATGCCTTTACTGGGAGTTCAGCTGTGTGAATTCTTCCCCAGCCAACACTATGAAGGATTTCACAATGTTTCCCAGTCTTCTGTGATCACAGGCCTACATTTGTGGAGAAAAAGCCTTCGAGAGATTATGAGTTCCAGGGGCTCACATTAGCTCATTTGTGGCTTTTAGCAAGTCATTGACAACCTTATTTGCCTCACCTTCCTGGCTTAAATGGTACCCAACGATATTTTTCCCGGGTTTGCAATTTATTGGGTCCTGTTTCTCCCTGCAGGATTCTGCCTCTGCTCAGTTTATAGGTTTGTGATTACCCTAAACTCAGTTATTTAATGAGTTCAATAAAAGCTATTAATTTTGAGTTTGCATAGCAATTTTTTGTTGTAACACTGGGAGCAATGTTCTTTCTAGTTTCCTGTATCTTTAATCTCCTAATTGCATGCTTAAGTGTGTCACTTTTTATTCTTTCAATCTGAAGATTCAAGACTTGGAGCTTTGGGATGACATTTTGAATTCCAGTCACTTATATTAGCACTTCTATCCTTTGGAATTTCTAGTTTCTATTTCCTTTCTATTGGTTTTCTCTACAGAAGTGTCAACTTCACATTTCAGTTCTTTGAGATTTTTAAAATTCAGTGTCACAGAGGCATAATGTTTATGCAATAAGATCCACTCCTTGTCGTATACAGTTTTGTGATCTTTGACAAATGTATACAGTGGTGTAAGTATCATTATAACCAAAATGGTGATTAGTAAAAGTTTCCTTTGTCCTTCATAGTGTGACTCCTGTACCCACTCCCAGCTCCTGGTAATCACTTATCAGGTTTCTGTGCATATAGTTTTGCCAGTTTGAGTGTGTCATAATTAAGTCTCATTTTTCTACTTCTCCTAATATATTTAAATTTTATCCATGTTGTATCACTAATGAGTGGTATTCTGTTTTGTGGATACACTGTATTTTGCATTTAATTTCATTTAGAATGAATTTGCAAGTTGAAGAATATTTGGGTATCTTCTAGCTTAAATGTTTTGCTTATGTGCGCTTTTGTGTAACAATACACAATTTTTAAAATAATTTTTAAAGATTTATTTATTTATTTGAAAAGCAGAGTTAGAGAGACAGAGATATCTTCCATCCCCATGTTCACTCCCCAAATGGGTGGGCCAGGCTAAAATCGGGAGCCAGTGCTCCTCCAGGTCTCTCATGCGGTTGCAGGGGCCCAAGAACTTAGACAACCCTCTGCTGTTTTCCCAGGCACATTAACAGGGAGCTGGATTGGAAGTAGAACAGCTGGGATTCAAATTGGTGCCCATGATGGGGGAGGGTGCTAGAGCTACAGGCCTTGGTTTTAACCTGCTGAACCACAGCACTTGCCCCAACAATATACAATTTAAAATAAAAAGTAACATTTTAAATATTAATTCCTAAGATATTTACATGTTCTTTAAGCATTCTTTTTATTTCACAGTGTTTTGTGAAATACAGTTTTATGAGTAGGGTATCTTTTCAAATGCCTCTGAAGATACCAATGAGAGTTTAATAATATAAAACATTCTCTTTTCCATTATTTTGTAGTCTTCTTCAAAATTCTAATTTTTTCATTGCCCACATTGTTTTACAAATTAGGCAATTAAAATTTGGTTGTACCCTCACATAGATTAGAATGACCATTATTAGGGTAAGTTTTTGGTGCTGCAGTTAAGATGTGGTTTGGGATGCTTGCATCTCCGATCAGAGTGCCTGAATCTGAGTCCCAGCTTTGCTTCCAGTTCCAGCTTTGTGCTAATGAGCACCTGGAGGGCAGCAAGTAGTGGTTCAGCTACTTGGGTTCCTGCCTTCCACGTGGGAAACTTGCATTGAGTTTTGGGCTCCTGGCTTCTATTACCAGCACTTGTGAGCATTTGGGGAGTGAAACACTAAATGGATAATCTCTCTCTCTTTTCTCTGTCTCTGAGCCTTTCAAATAAACAAAAATAAAATTAACAAAAGCAACAACAAAAAAACATGTGGCACAGTGGGTGAAGCCACTGCCTATTATGTAGGCATACCCATATGGGTGCCGATTCATGTCCTAGCTACTCCGTTTCCAATCCAGCTCCCTTCTAATGGTCTGGGAAAAGCAGTGGAGGATGACCCAAAAATTTGGGCCCCTGATACCCATGTGAGAGACCCAGATGAAGCTCCTGGCTCCTGGCTTTGGCTTGGCTCAGCTCAGATGATTATAGCCATCTGGGGAGAGAAACAGTGGATGGAAAATCTTCCCCCCCCCGTAACTCTGACTTTTAAATAAATAAATAAATAAAAGGGAAAAGGTAATAAGATGCTAGTGAAATAAAAATATACTAGTGAAATGTGGAGAAAAGGGAACCCATGGAGGGACTATTGATTGATATAGATCTTATTGAGAGCAGCATAGAGGATCCTAAAAAGTTAAAAATCAGACTACCATATGATGTAACAATCTCTTGTCTTGGCATATATCTAGAGGAAAGGAAATCAATACCTTGAAGTGATAACTGTGCTCTCATGTCCATCAGAGCATTACTCACAATTGCAAAGTATGCATCAAGAAATAAATTTTTATATATATATATATATATATATATGCATGTGTATCTGTTGTACATGCACACACTTATACACACACTTGTACACAGTATGTTTTTTTTGTTTGTTTGTTTTTTCTTTTTTTTTATTTATTTTTTTGACAGGCAGAGTGGACAGTGAGAGAGAGAGACAGAGAGAAAGGTCTTCCTTTGCCGTTGGTTCACCCTCCAATGGCTGCCGTGGTCAGCGCGCTGCGGCTGGCGCACCGTGCTCATCCGATGGCAGGAGCCAGGTGCTAGGTGCTTTTTCCTGGTCTCCCATGGGGTGCAGGGCCCAAGCACTTGGGCCATCCTCCACTGCACTCCTGGGCCACAGCAGAGGGCTGGCCTGGAAGAGGGGCAACTGGGACAGAATCCGGCGCCCCAACCGGGACTAGAACCCGGTGTGCCGGCGCCGCAAGGCGGAGGATTAGCCTATTGAGCCACGGCGCCGGCCTGTACACAGTATGATACATATGTGTCATAATATATAGGAGCATATTTATATGTAGGAACATTGTAAATACAACTATCTTTAAGCAAGTATATGTGTGTAAGTGTGTATTGAGAGAGAAAGAAAGGGACTTAAAAGTAAATATATTCTGCCATTTGTGATAACATGGGGGAACCTGGAAATATTCTGCTAAGTGAAATAAGCCACACACAGAAAGACAAATACTGCATTATCTACTTATAAATGGAATCTTACAGAACTGAATTTAGAGAAGTAGAGAGTAGAATGTGGATAGCAAAGGATGGGGGTGGGATAGAGTGGGAAATGGAGAAATATTGTTAAAGGGTACAAAATTTCGACAATACAGGAGAAGTAAGTTTCAGAGCTATATTGCACATATTGGTTACTGTCAGTAAAGATGTATTATATATTTCAAATTGATAAACAAATTGATTTTAAATATTGTCACCACAAAAAAATGGCAAGTGATGTGATGACAATGTTAGCTTGATTTAATCATTCTTCTGTCTCTCTCTCTCTCTCTCTCTATATATATGTATATATATATATATGTCAAAACATCACGTTGAACCCTGTAAGTATATATATTTACTATCTTTCAATTTAGAATATTTCAAGAGATAATTATATAAAGACATGAAGATGTTAACTTTTGTGACTGTGGCGATCTTTTCACTATGTGTATATGCACCTAAATAGCATGCTATATATTTTAAATACATAAAATTAAAAAGTAGTCATGTGTGTCTTCCATATATGTTCATAGAATCTGTATATTGAGAGGATGGGTAGATCAGAGTTTAAATACACAACCTTAAATATACAAATTTCTGATTAATCTCCCTATTTAAAATTCCATAACTCCTTCTAAATTTTCTACATGGAGTTTCTCTTTGAAGTTATATTTCCATGGGTTTACTTTTTAATCTTTTTATCCACATGGAGAACCCAATGAACCAACAAAAAATAAGAAGCATCATGTTGAGGAGAAATAGCTTGGCTCCTGAAAAGTTCAGGGTAAGGAGGTATTAGGACTTGCAGTAACTTTGACATTTGGCACTTCACCAAAAACTTAGACTTGAAAATCTATCACCAGGACAGTTGGATATCTCACAGACATGAGGTAAGGATATGTCTAGACAGGTATGCCTTCCCCATGGGACAGAGACCAATTCCTAAGTGATACCTCAGGTACACTAAGCGACTCATTCTTCAATGCTTTCCTATCACTGTTGCATTTTCTCTTCTTTGGCCCAGGAGTATGGAAAGAAGGGTAGAATCCTTTCTTAGTTATATGTATGCAAGTTTTTATTACCCCAGCCAATTTCTACTGAAATCATATCTACTTTGTCATTTTCTTCATAGTTCTTTATTTATACATTTGTGGTCTTGTTAAGCTTTATTTATGGAGTCAAAAGTAGGAGAAAGGAAGGTACCTGTCTTCATTCCTCTTCTGTGAACTAGAAATTACTAGTTGGGATTTAAAATGTTATTTAAGATATTTATGTATTGAATTATTTATCGAAAATTTATATAGGCAAAATGTATACACCACATACTGTTCTGGAGTCAGAAATTTAAAAATGAATTAAACATTATTTTTTCTCAAGGAATTCATGGATAACTGTAGATGATAAATATGTGAGTAAATGAGTATCACACACTATACCCCAGCCTGTTATCAAACTAAATAAAAGCTATAAGGAGAGGATTTTCTAATAAATTCATCACCTACGGAGAGATTAATTTTCAAAAGCTATTAGTTTAACATGACAGTTCTCAAAGCTGTCTTCCCAAACCTGGAAAGTTTCTCAATAAGAATCCGCTACAGTTAGTCTCAGACATTTGTTGTTGCTTTTTTAAAATCTTCATTTAGACCAGATGCTCTATTAGGTTTGGCTACCTTTGCTTTGAGCGTATCCTTCCATTCTCACAAAGCTATAGTTCCTCCCTATTGCTTACAGCTATAGTTCCTCCCTATCGCTGAAATGCTTGCCTTACATTGCAGCCAACAACTACATTTTCAAGACTACTCTCCTTAACCAAACTCTTTGAGTCCAATTTGGCATCTCATTATTCCTAATGGTATATTTGAATAATCTTTTTCTTCCCATGAAATTCTAGTTCCTCTTCATTTGCCCTTGTCATATCTAGTAATCCAATCTCATTCCTTCGTATGTACTTTCCCAATAGACTATGGTTTGTCAGCCTTTTTAGCTTTCAACATATATTCCTATCACTTATTAAACATCTACTATGTGATAGAAATCATTGAATGTGCATGGATAAATGAACCACGGTCCCTAAATGTGGAGAAATTTCAGGCTAATGGTAAAAGAGACAATGATATAACATATTACAGTATGGTAATGGATATTTGAGATGATTGTTGGAGGATGTGTTTAACTTATACAGGTAAGAAAGCTAGTGAAGTTGGAAAACGTAGTTCAGGCAGAAAGAGGAAAATGAACAAAGCCTAAGAACTGAGCTAGAAATATTTTTTTTTATTTGAAAGGCAGAGATACAGAGAGAGAGAAAGGAGAAAGACAACACACACATACACACACACACACACACACACACAGATCTCTTTCATCTGTTAGTTCATTCACCAAATGGCTGCAACTACCAGGGCTGGGCCAGGCATAATTTAAGAGCCTAGAGCTTCTTCTGGCTCTCCCATGTGGGTGGCAGGGACCCAAGCACTTGGGTCATTCTCTGCTGCTTTCCCAGGCACATTAGCAGGGAGCTGAATCAGAAGTGGAGCAGCTGGGACTCTAACCAGTATCCATGTGGGATGCTAGTGTTGCAAGTGATGGCTTTACCTGCTATGCTACAATGCTGGCCACAAGAATATGTTATTAGGGTCATTACAATAGGAACACATGGGTATAAGCCAAGTTCACCAAAGTGATTAAAATGGAGAATTTAAAATGGGAAGATCATTATGGGCTTTGGAGGTCTTTGTAAGGAATCTTACAAGAAATGGGAAGCCACCAGAGGATTCTAAGATCCAAATGGTAGAGTTAGAAACATACCAGGGTATTACAATTCAATCCCACCAAGGTGGCATGTACCAGTGCATCTCACTAGTCCAAGTGATCAATTTCTGTTCACAATTGATCATAATGATAGGACTAAGAGTCAAAGAGGTCACATAAAGAAGACTAGTGTCAGCAAATACTAACTGATAGAATAAAAAGAGAGAGAACTATCCAACATGGGAGGTGAGATACACAGCAGACTCATAGTATGGTGGATGTCCTAAATAGCACTCTGGCCTCAGAATCAGCCCTTAAGGCATGCGAATCCAGCTGAAAAGCTGATGAGAATATTTCAGGCATGGAAAGCCAAGACACTCTGGCAAAAAAGAATTACCTAAATGAAAGATCTCTGTGCGTGAGATCCCAGTGGAAAGAACAGGTCATCAAAGAAGGAGGTACCTTTCTCTGAAGGGAGGAGAGAACTTCCACTTTGACTATGACATTGTCTAAATATGATCAGAGTTGGTGAACTCAAAAGGCTTCCATAGCCTCGGCAACTCATGACAAGAGCCTAGGGTGATTACTGATGCCATATAAGAGTGTCAATTTGTTAAATCAACAACAGGAGTCATTGTGCACTTACTCCTCATGTAGGATCTCTGTCCTTAATGTGCTGTACATTGTGAATTAATGCTATAACTAGTACTCAAACAGTATTTTTCACTTTGTGTTTCTATGTGGGTGCAAACTGTTGAAATCTTTACTTAATATATGCTAAACTGATCTTCTGTACATAAAGATAATTGAAAATGAATCTTGATGTGAATGGAAGGGGAGAGGGAGCAGGACAGGGGAGGGTTGCATGTGGGAGGGAATTTATGGCAGGGGAAGCCATTGTAATCCATAAGCTGTACTTTGGAAATTTATATTCATTAAATAAAAGTTAAAAAAAATCAGGTAGTGACATGATCAGCTTTCATTTTATAAATTTGTATCTCTAATGGAAATATAGAGAGTGGATTTTATTTTGTGAGTCTAGAGGAAGAGCAGGTAGGGACAATTATAGTAGCAGACATGGGATGCAGAGGTGATGGCTTACATAACTGAGTTCTTGCTGCCCATATGGAAGACCTGGATTGAGTATCCTACTTTCAGCTTCAGCCTAAGCTCAAGCCATGTGAAACATAGACATTTGGGGAGTGAACCAGCAGATGAGAGCTACTTGTTTATATCTCTCTCTTTCTCTCTCCCTCAAATCATAATAATAATAGAAAAATAAGTCATGGGAGAGGAGAATCTCAAGAAATCAAAGATAGTCAAATCTGAAATTTGGCCACAGTAAAACTTAAAAGCACTAACAAATTTATAAAATTTAGCAGGAATTTATTGGCCATTTCAGTATGAGCAATTATAGTGGAGTGGTGAAAGTGAAATTAATGGCCCGGAAGGGCAGTGGAGGATGGCCCAAGTGCTTGGGCCCCTGCACCCACATGGGAGACCAGGAGGAAGCTCCTTGCTCCTGGATTCGGATAGGTGCATCTCCAGCTGTTGGGGCCATTTGGGGAGTGCACCAATGGAAGGAAGACCTTTCTCTCTGTCTCTGTCTCTCTCACTGTCTATAATTCTATCTGTCAAGTAAATAAAATAATAAAGTGAAATTAAAATGCAATGGATTGAAGAAAGAAAAATATATGAGAAAACAAGGACAATGAATGGAGAAACTGTGTCAAGGTCGGCTGAGAATGGGAGAGGGAGGAAGTATGAAAGTAGTGGTTCAGATTTTATATGTTAGTTTGTTTCTTAAGATGTGTGAGTTTGGGGCAAGTTGATGTATTAAGAAGAAAAGCAACAGTGAAAGAAACTGTGGAGAAGAAAATTGCTGAAGAAAGAATATCTAATATCTGGGAAGGAAGTGGATGCAATATGAAGCCACTGGAAAAGAAGTATCTATTACACTGATTTTCAACTGCTGAGGAAACAAAAAAATTGTGAATTTTAATTCCATCTATTGAACCTAAGTTAGTTTCCAATATAAACAGAACATTAGAAAATAATAAATAGATACTGTATTTTAAACTTTGTTAAATTCTATAAAATCTTACTGGGTTATATTTGTTATATATAGGAAAATATCAGATGATTTTAATATGTCTTTGGTAGAAGTCAGGTTTGGGGATGTGGACTTAGTAGAGAAATTCATTTTTTATTGACATCCTTTCACTAATGAACTTAAAAAACAATACAAATGACTGAGCCAAGTAGAATTAATTAGAACTGATTTTATTTGTAGTACCAACAAGTGCATGGTGGAAGATAAGATTGATTAAGATAGAGCATTTAAAGACTGTTAATAATTTAAAATGATGGACCCAATGCAAAATTATAATTTCCAGGATGAATAACACTTGATAATATTGTCAAATCTAAAAAGGTTAATTTAAATGATTTGGGCAAGTCAGTGAATTCTGTCTGCTTATCACATTGAAGTGAATTACTGGTTAATTATGTCAGCTGCTCAAAATTAGTGTCTGATTTGGATCTAGAAAAGAAAGAACAAACTCTTCTTCCCATTTGGAGAATGATACTTAAACTTGAGGATCTTGATTCAGATAATTTCCTCTGGTCCTTACTCATTATAGGCATCAGAACACTCTCCTGGAGATACATATAATAACCTGACAGTCTGGAGAAGCTCAGATTTTTTGATATTTCAAATAGTTTTCTACCATGGTTTAATTTCTACCATGGTTTAATATATATATATATATATACATATGTGTATATATATATATATATACATATATATATGTATATATATTTCGATCTTCTCCTCATTACAATTATTAAGTATGTTCCACCTTTCTTTGTACAGTTTTAAAACTTACAAAGAGCAACTAAAAAGAAATCAGTGACATCAAGAAACAAGGGTATAAAATCAATAGCTTGTTAGGAAATATGTGAATAGTCCACAATATGGGAGCACTCTAACTCTTTTTTGATTCTTTGATTGGATTTATACAATTTCTAAAATAAGGCCAACAAATTTCATGTGATTTCATATATACAGATTTAGGTGCATAGTGATACATCCTACTCATGTTCCCACACATCTTCCTCCTTCCTCTCTTATTACCTCTCTTAATTTACACAATTATCCACTTTCAGCTTACTTTATACTTATAAGCATAACAATACACTAAGTGAAGAGTTAAATAGTAAAAAGAAAAAAAAAGTTCCTCAAAAATAGTGACAAAGATTGAAAACTATCATTGGACCTCAAAATGTGAATTGAACTCCTATACATTGCATTTTTGATGCTCTGTTAGTGTGCATTTGCCTTTTTGGGACTGGCTTATTTCAGTAACTATAATGGTTTCCAGTTGCATCCATATTGTTGCAAAAGACAAAATATCATTTTTTATGGCTGAGTACTACTCCACTATACACACACACATGCACACACACACAACTTCTTTATCCAGTCATTAGTTGATAGACAACTGGGTTAATTCATTATCTTAACTACCGTGAATTTAGCTGCAATAAACATGGGGGCACAGATAACTTCACATTCTCACCAGCACTCTTTGTTGATTTATGTTTGAGAACCATTCTAACTGGGATGAGGTGAAACTTCATTGTGGTTTTGATTTGCATTTCCCCTTAGCTAGGGATCTTGAGCATTTTTGAATGTGTTTCTTGGCCATTTGGATTTCCTGTTTTGAAAAATGCCTGTTCAAGTCCTTTGTCCACCTCTTACTATATTACTTGCTTTGTTATTGTTGACTTTCTTGAACTCTTTATCCTGTATATTAATCCTTTATCAGTTGCATAGTTTGCAAATATTTTCTCCTCTTCTGTTGGTTGCTGCTTCACTTTGCTGAGTGTTTCTTTTGCAGTGCAGAAGCTTCTCAGCTTGATGTCATCCCACTTGTCAATGTTGGCTTTGCTTTCCTGTGCTTTTGGGGTCTTTCCCAAGAAATTTTGCCTATGCCTATGCCGATGTCTTGCAGGGTGTCCCCAGGGTTCTCCTCTAGTAATTTATTGGTATCAAGAAGAAATTTAGATCCTTGATCCATTTTGAATTGATTTTTGTAAAAGGTGTAAGGTAGGGGTCTTGTTTCTTACTTCTGCACTCAGATATCCAATATTCCAGGACCATCTGTTGAAGAGAGTGCCCTTTTTCTAGGGACTGATTTTAGCTCCTTTGTCAGATTGGTTGTACAAACAGGGATTGATTTCTGAAGTTTTTATTCTGTTCTACTGGTTTACATGTCTATTTTTTGTGCCAGTTCCACAAAGGTGTTTTGATTATAACTGCCCTGTGTTATATCCTGAAATCTGGTACGGTGATACCCCTGGATTTATTTTTGTTGTTTAAGATTACTTTAGGCCGGTGCTGCGGCTCAACAGGCTAATCCTCCGCCTTGCGGCGCCAGCACACCAGGTTCTAGTGCCGGTTGGGGCATCGGATTCTGTCCCGGTTGCCCCTCTTCCAGGCCAGCTCTCTGCTGTGGCCCGGGAGTGCAGTGGAGGATGGCCCAAGTGCTTGGGCCCTGCACCCCATGGGAGACCAGGAGAAGCACCTGGCACCTGGCTCCTGCCATTGGATGAGCACGGTGCTCCAGCTGTGGCGCGCCGGCCGCGATGGCCATTGGAGGGTGAACCAACGGCAAAGGAAGACCTTTCTCTCTGTCTCTCTCTCTCACTGTCCACTCCGCCTGTCAAAAAAAAAAAAAAGATTACTTTAGATATTCTAGGTATTTTGTGTTTCTATATGAATTTTATCATCATTTTTCTAGATCTAAGAAGAATATCATTGTTATTTTGATAGGGATCACATTGAATCTATATACTGCATTTAATAATATGGACATTTTGATGTTAATTATTCCAATCCATGATCATGTAAGATTTTTCCAATATTTGTGTCTTTTTCTCTTTCTTTTTTAAAATGTCTTTTATAATTTTCATTGTAGAAATCTTTCACATCCATGGTTAAATTTGTTTCAAGATTTTTTATTTTTGTAGCTATTGTGAATGGGCTGATCTTAAAAGTTCTTTCTTATCCATGGAATTGTCTGTGTATACAAAGGTTATTGATTTTTTGTGTTAATTCTTTATCCTGCAACTTTACCAAACTCTTTTATGAGTTCCAATAGTTTCCTAGTGCAGTCTTTTGGTTCCCCTATATATAGAATCATGTCATCTGCAAATAGAGATATTTTGCCTTCCTGCTTTCCAATTTGTATCACTTTGATGTCTTTTTCTTGCCTAATATCTCTGCCTAAAACTTTCAGGACTATATTTAATAGTAGTGAGAGTGAGAGTGAACATTGTAGTCTGGTTATGGATCTTAGTGGGAGTGCTTCCAACTTTTCCCCATTCAATAAGATGCTGGGTATGGGTTTGTCATAAATTGCCTGGATTGTGTACGGGAATGTTCTTTCTATACTCATTTTGCTTAAGGGTATTTTTTTTAACATGAAAGGATGTTGTATTCTATCAAATGCTTTATCTGCATCTATTGAGATAATCATGTGGTTTTTGTTCTTCAGTTTATTAATGTGTTGTATCACATTTATTGGTTTGATCATTCTGATGTGTTGTTGTTTTCAGTGGACCAGTATTTTATTGAGGACTTTGCATCTATGTTCATCAGGGAAAATGATCTATAGTTCTGTTTTTCTGTTGTATCTTTTTATGGTTTAGGAATTAAGGTGATGCTGGCTTCATAGGAGGAGTCTGGATAATTATTTCTTTCCTCCTATTAATTTTAGGTTTGGTTTGTTGTTGTTTTTCTGGTGCCTTGAGATGCATTGATAGCTCATTTACTTGTAACCTTTCCAGTTTCTTCATGTAGGCACCAATTGCTATAAACTCCCCTCTTAACTTTGCTTTTGCTGTATCCTGTTTGTTTTGATATGATGTGTTGTCATTTTCATTTGCTTCCAGAAATTCTTTTATTTCTCTTTTGATTTTTTTCTGTGACCCACTGTTCACTCCAGAGCATGTTGTTTAGTCTCCATGTGTTTGCATATGTCTAGCGATTCTTTAGTTGTTGATTTTCAGCTTCAATCCATTCTGGTCAGAGAAGGTGAATGGTATGGTTTCAATTTTTTTGAATTTGTTGAGATTTGCTTTATATCCTAGCATATGGTCTATCCTAGAGAAATTTCCATGCACTTATGAAAAGAATGTGTTTTCTGCAACAGTAGGATGATAGGTTTCATAGGTATGATTTAGTACATAGTGTTGATTAGCTTTGTTGTTTTTTTTCTTTTTTGATTTTCTGTCTAGTTGATCTTTCCATTGATAAAAGTGGGGTCTTGAAGTTCCTCATTACTATTGTATTGGAGTCAATGTATTTCTTTAGATCCATTAACATTTCTTTTCAATAGCAAGTCACCCTGTAATTGAGTGTATATATATTTATTATATTCACATCTTCCTGTTGAATTGATACCTTAATCATTACATAATGCCCTTCTTTATCTCTTTAACAGTTTTTGTGTCATCTTGTCTGATGCCTATACCTCCTTGCTTTAGTTCTTTGTTAGCATGGAATATCTTTTTCCAACCTTTCCCTTTCAGTCTGTGTGTATCTTTGTCGGTGAGTTATGTTTTTGTAGGCAGCAAATAGTTAGGCCTTGTGTTTTAATCCATTCAGTATCTTTAATTAGAGAATTTGGGTCAATTACATTCCTGTTTATTTTATTTTTTATTTTTTGTTTTAATTTGACAGAGTTGTAGACAGTGAGAGAGAGAGACAGAGAGAAAGGTCTTCCTTCCATTGGTTCACTCCCCAAATGGCCACTATGGCTGGCACTGTGCCGATCCGAAGCCAGGAGCCAGGTGCCTCTTCCTGGTCTCCCATGCAGGTACAGGGGCCCAAGCACTCGGGCCATCCTCTACTTAACTTCCTGGGCCACAGCATAGAGCTGGACTGGAAGAGAAGCAACCTGGACTAGAACCTGGCACCCATATGGGATGCCGGAGCCACAGGCAGAGGATTAACCAAATGAGCCATGGCGCCAGCCCCTATTCCTGTTTATCACTGATGAGTAACAACATGGCCTTGCCACTTTTCTATTAATATTCCTATTGTTTACTTTGGATTTCCTTTGTATTTTTACTGGGAGATTTTCTGTCTTCACCTTATTTTCAAATGATGACTATTTTTCTGTGTTTCTATGTTTAGTACATTCTGGGTGAGTAGTGACAAATTATTCCAATTTCTGTTTGTTATGGAAGGCCTTTATTTCATCATCTTCATTTATAAATGAGGGCTTTGCAGGGTACAGTATTCTGGGTTGACAGTTTTTTTTTTTTTTCTTTTGAGATGGACTATGTCTCTCCATTATCTTCTAGCCTTTAGCATTTCTAATGAGAAGTCAGCTATGAGTCTAATTGGAGATCCTTTGAAAGTAATTTGGTATTTCTCTGATGCGCATTTTAGAATATTTATGTTTTACTTTTGAATGTTTGACTACAATATGTTGTGGTGAAGTTCTTTTCTGGTCATGTCTATTAGAAGTTCTATGTGCCTCATGAACTTGGATGTTATTCCACTGAAAAGGCCTTCTAATCCATTCTCTCTTTTCACACCTTCAGGAACTCCTGAGCCTTGAATTTTGGGTCATTTGATAGTATCTTATAAATCTTGAACATTTATTTTAGTTTTCCTAATTTCTTCACTTTTTTTGTCTGAGCTATTTCCAAATATTTGTCTTCTATTTGGATGTTTTTTATTCTGTTTTACCAAATCTTTCACCACTGTATTTTATTTGACATATTGAATTCTCATTTCTAATATTTCAGTTTGATTTCTCCTCAAAATCTCAATTTCAAGGGAAATTTTTTCCATGTTATACATGGATTTCTTTAACTCATGTATTTGCTTTTCATTGCTTCTGATTAATCTTATGATTGATCTTTTGAATTCATTTTCAAGCATTTCATCAATCTGTTCATGTTCACACTGTAATACTGAAATGTTGTTGTGTTCCTTTGGGAGAGTGATGTTGACTTCCTTATTGTTTCTTGAATTTCTGCATTTTTTATTCACTTGTTTTCTCCTGTAATGGCTTTTAGCTTTGAACTATACCTGGCTTAGTGGAGTGTCTGCTCTTTAAAGTGGAAACCCAGAGGACTGTGTTGGGTGTGGCCAGGGAACTCTGGTCAGCGTTCCAGGGTGGGGTAATTATCCAGGGTGACAGTCAACTTGGGTGTGGTAGATCTCATTTATTGTCAACAGGGGGAGGGTATGATTACCTCTGTTGGCCCAGTGAAACTCTATCGTTCTGTGTTCCGAGGTGATCAATGCCTGGATGTGAGCAAACAGTTGGTGCAACCCTTACAGTGCCACATGAACCGCATGAAGGATCTGTGCCATCCCCAGCGTGAGTGAGGATCTCGCTGCAATGCCCCACCTCAGATATTCAGGGAGCTCCAAGCTTCTGGTGATGGACACAGTGATTTCCTGGAGACCCAGCTAACCCTGCACCTTATTGTGCAGTCACAGAGTTCCCACAGTCACAGCACACATGGCTCCCATGTCATGGGGTGCAGAGGATCTGCTCTGCCCCGCTAGCCTGTTCCATCCACAGAAAGAGCAGAGATGTTCCCAGAGCCAGTTGCCTATGGGTGCTCCACTTTGGCGGTGTGAGCTCCAGAGCCTGTGCCATTTGAGAAACTGGGGGCACCTCACAGTCTTATGTGGGTGCCCAGCTTTCTGTCAACCCTCCAAGCTAGACTCAAAGTCAGCGGGGAATATGGATTTTTCCCTTTGATAAAATCCCTGGATCATACACCTGCACAGGAGCCCCCACAGCTGCTACTGCTCTAAATATGTTCCCTTCTTTCCAGTGGTTGCTGTGCCCCATTGTGACGAGATGGAAAGAAAAAGAAATGTGATTTTTTTTTTTTGCTGGGTTAGGTGGGTGCCCTGCCATCTGTTAGGGTTCCAGACCTGACTCAAAGACAAAGCTCTTCCTCCATCAACATCACCAGTGCCACAGGCTGCTGCAGTCTATTCTTACTTCACTCTCCAAAGCTGGAATATCCTCTGGCTTTCATATGTGAAGATTGTGTGTTGTGTCTGCACTCACTGCTTCATGTCCACACCTTTCAGCTGATCTATGGCTTCCCTCTTTCTCTGCAGAATTTTCACTGCTGATGGCCCTCCTCTGCTCCCTTGGGAATGCGCTTCTTCCACTTTTTTTCTGCTCTGTTCCCCTTGTCTAAAGCAGTACATCTCTCCCCTATTCAGCCAACTTAGAATCCCCTATATATATGTTTTAAAGAGCAAAAATGAAATTAGAAACATACATAATTGGGATAAATAAGAATTTTATTCCAGCACATAAATAATGTTTATATTCAAATTCTATGAAATGTTTGGTTTTTATAAATGAAATAGAAGGATGGGGATGTCAAAAACCATATCTAGTAAGTTGTTTAAGTAATGTTTCTCTCAAACTGGATGAACATTTCAGTAATGAAGTATATGAAAACAACTAAGGGCTTTTAGTATATTAGTTCTCTGTTACCAAGCAGGGAATAATATTCTAAAAACATAAGAAACATAAGTTTAAAATCATATGAAGAGGCAAGTGCTATGGAGTAGCAGGTAAAGCTGCCACCTGCAGTGCTGAACTCCCATATGGGCTCCAGTTCAAGAACCGGATGCTCCACTTCTGATCCAGCTCTCTGCTGTGGCCTGGGAAAGCAGTAGAAGATGATCCAAGTGCATGGGCCACTGCACCCACATGGAGACCTGGAAGAAGCTCATGGCTCCTGGCATCTGATTGGTAAAGCTCTGGCCATTGTGGCCAATTGGGAAGTGAACCAGCAAATGGAAGACTCTCTCTCTCTTTCTCTCTCTCTTTCTCTCTGCTTTTCCTTCTCTCTCTGTGTAATTCTGACTTTCAAGTAAATAAGTCTTAAAAATCATATCAAAATGCAGTGCCTTAAATGTAACTACTTTTCATATAAAATTGTTATATGATATACTTTTTGATGTGATGAGTTTTAGTCATTCTTTTTAAGTATAAACCTGCTCAGGAAAAGTACTTCTATTTTATAACATTGAGACAAAAGTAAATTCTGAAAAATATCAGGAAAATACTCATGGTAAGTCTCATAATTGATGAAAATGAGATTGATAAATCCTTGAAAAAATATGGTTTTAAGCAACACTTTTCACGTAAGAGATTTTTGTTTAGCAAAATCAGGCCATGATATAATATATTTGCATTTTTGTTTGATAGTGTTTTCCACTTCTATATCCTAATGATTTTTTTGGCTACTTGTTCTAACACTTGTTAAGTGAGGTATATTGAACTTTTCAGTTTTAATTGTGGATTACTCTATCAGTTTGTGCTTTATGTATTTGAAGTCCTAATATTAGGGGCATATATGTTTAAGATTGCTAGGTTTTCTATGATAGTCCTCTTTATCATTATACTGTTTTTGTCTATGATAACATGTCTGACAATGAAATATATTTGATCTGATATTAATATTAACTACAGATTTCCTCTGATGAGTATTTGCTGATATATTACATCCCTTTTGTTTTGTTCAGATGTGTGTGTGTGTGTGTGTGTGTCTGGTTATGTATATGTTCTATATGTACTCATATATATATATATAAAATTTATTTGAAAGACAGACAGAAACAGAGCATCCAAGAGATCTTCCATATCACTACCCAAATGCTTACAGCCAGAGCTGGGCCCCACTGATGCCAGGAGCTGGGGACTCAATCCAGGTTACCTACATGGTTAGTAAGGATCCAACTACTTGAAGCATTACTTGCTGCTTCCAATTATGCACATTAATAAGAAGCTGGAATTGGAAATGGAGTTAGTACTCAAACTCAGGCATTCTGATACAAGAAATGGGTGTACCAAGTGACTTTGTAACCACAGCACCAAATACCTACGTCATCTGTTATTATCTTTAAAATGGATTTCATATATGCACTTATACTTTGAACTTCATTTTTAAAATCCATCCAAATATCTGATCTTTATTTGTAGGTGTGATCATTTCCACTTAATATAATTATTAATGTGATTGGAGTTATTTTCCATCTTGCTTTTGCTTTCTCTTTACCTCATCTGTGTTTTTAATTTTCCTTAGTTGCTTTTTTTCCTTTCCTTTAGATTAATTAATTATTTAAAGATTCTGTTTGTTTCTACTATCAGTATAGTAGGCGTATTTATCTTGAGAGGGATATTTTTACCCAAATATATACATATATATTTGGTTACCATATGTAGTTCTCTTCATTTACTTGTGTAAGCCCAAATTTCTATGTTCAAAACAATTTTCTTTAATGTTTCATTTTGGATATTAGCTGAAATTGAAATCTCTCAGATTTTAGTTATTTCAACAGTCTTTATGTTACCTTCATTTTAAAGATTAAATGATATTTTAAGTAGCTACAATTTATGTATGTCTGTTTGAACCACTATTATACACATTTGAGGTTCCTGGAGATGCTTGGATTGGTTTTAGCTATTATGTTTTGGCATCAATTTTGAAAAAGTATTGGCCATCAGTACTTCAAGTATTTATTTTGCCCACTCTTTGCCTTAGGAATCTGGGACTCCAGTTATACATTTATTGCCTCTTAGATAACCTACTGTATTTATCTCACAAGTTCATGTCTTAATTTGGATAATTTCTATTGGCCTTTCCTTAAGTTCATTCATTTTTTCTCACAGCTATAACTGGTCTGTTGAGTAGTCTGTTAATAGGATTTTTCCTCTCCATTATATTTGTTTTTTGTCTAGTATTTCTATTTTACTCCTTATTTCCTCCTCTGTGAATGCTATCCACATTTTAACATATTGTAAGAATGGGAATAGGAGGGGAAGGAGGAAGAATGGTGGGAATGCAGGCAGGAGGGAGGGTCAGATGGGAAGAATCACTCTCTTCCTAAATTTACATATACAACATATGTGATGTTTATGTACCTTAAGTAAATTTTTTAAAATAACATTATTGTAATGAGTACTGTATCAACCGGAACTCAGTAATCATGGGTTATTTCTTTGTTTTCTGAGTTTGTACATGAGTATTTTGTTCAGAACTCCAGTGAATTGAATTGGAGCATATGGCCCATGCTAGATAGGCCTAAGGGCATCTCCATTGACCCTAACTAGAAGTTGAATGAAACCATCAGTTTCAAAATTCACCTCCCTGCCCCTGCCAAAAAAGAGAGGGGAGTAGTTCAGCTCTTGCTCTGGCAACATATATGGATTGTGAAGACAAACTGCGAATCATGACGTTTTAGCCATAGTGCCCATTCTTCATAGAGAGTGTGAGATATCATTGTTGTGATGTCTCTAGAGGGGAAGAGAAAGCTGTGTTAGAAGGGAGAACATAGAGAGATTCTACTGCATAGATGCCTACACCTAAAACACTTTTTGTATGTCATTTAAACTATCCTCTCAAATAGCTAGATAAGGCTCTCTTCATCCAATCTGGAACCAACAACTTATAAAGCTTATTTTTCAACGACATTCTACAGCTAAAATAAACCCTCACTTTTTTTAGATGGCATTTGGATCAAGTGACAACAAAAATATGAAGCAAAAGATAGTAATAATAAATGGGGATGCTTGAAACAATTATGTAGAGATATATTATAATGTTGGATATTTTTTCATATAGACCATTTATTTCAAGCAAAGAAACATATTCATAATGTGTCCTTACATTGTGAATGAAAATATCCATCAAGGTTAAGCTTGACCAGATTCCTAGCTCTTTATATTGAGACAATTTAATCTTTATATGTTAATAAATATGGTACTAATAGTAAACAGCAATAAAAAGTCATGCTTTGGACAGATTAGTAAGGAATTATGTACCATTATGGGTACACTGCATCACCGGGGAAGAAAGGGACAGCAGAGACAGAGAAAGGTAGATGGAGCTTAATTGGAATCTTCAAAACAAATCACTGTGGTTATGAAGTACCATCCACAGCAAATAGATCCTGGCCAGTTTTTGGCACAACTGTGAGTATAACCTATAACATGCCACATGGCATGTATATATGTTGTGATTTAATTCCATCTTAAAGACCAATATGCACATGAAACTAGCCATTCTGTATGAAACAGTGGAGTAATTTGCAAATTTTCCTACGGCATAATAAATTAAGCATGGAGAACACTAGGAATGCAATTTGCAGTCATTTATAATGCAGTGTTTTATGTTAATAATTCAAAATCACATGCTATTTGGAGATACTTCTAATTAATGTATTTATGAAATTGTCAACTGTGACTGTTTTGGTTCCATTTAGCTAAACATTTCAACAAAATTTGCTTGTTGTTATTTAGTATTTGCTTGATGGCACCACAAACAAATATACAATCATGGAAATTGGTTGTGTAATTTTTTCACATTGATAAAGCACCTTTCTGATCATACCTCCAAACAACTGAGACCAATGCTTGCCTTCTCCTCCAGTACCAACCCCAAAAGCTTGACACCCTTGTTTTAAAAGAAAGGGAGGTGAGAGACTAGATCAATTATTAATTGAAGAGCAAAATTCATACCTTGTTAAAGAGTCTTTTAAATATTAAATATATTTCATATTTCCAATCTGCAGACATTGACATTTCTTTAGAGTTGATAGTCATGCCTGTTAGGGGTCATTTCTTTATATTTTCCTCTTTATTTGGATGTTTTTGAACATGATGAGAAGACTAAATATTCATAAGTTGGCTTGCTGAAGTTTTGTGGTAATTGGAATTTGTCTAAGTAAAGTTTAATCCTTCTGGGAAAATTTCAGTGAAACTAAAGAACAAGATAATCTAAAGGCCAAGAGTAGTTAAAGAGGGATTCTGATAACGATATTCTGTACATTTATAGTAATTTTTGTTCTATATCCAGGTGAGCAAAATGTTAATTCCCTACTCATGGAGACTCTATGAGATCTTCTGTGATCCCTGAAAAGGTTGACATACTCATTTATTTTTTCATACCAAGTGTTGAGGCATTTTTGATTTATCACTTGAATCACTGATGTGGCCTGAATCAGGCAGAATAATTGATACCATTTGTTAGTTGTAAATGCATTGTCCATTATTGTTACTTAACAGTGGAAGTGGTAGTTGTACAGGACTGAGCTTAATCCATGTAGCTAAGCATTGTAATAGATGGGAAGGAAATAGAGAGGAAACTGTTAAGCGACCTGATTAGGTTCAGGAACACTATTGGTTGGCCATTGTGAAATGTCTGTTTCTTTTTTTATTTTTTATTTTTTTTTATTTTTTATTTTTTTCTTTTTTACAGAAAAGTGATCTCTGTTAAACATAGGAGTGGGAATAAGAGGGGGAGGAGATATATAGGTTGGCACATGCTCACTCGGACTTACCTCCAATGGTGGAACTAGAAATGTGCCAGGGGCTTTTAACTCAATCTTACCAAGGAGGCAGGTACCAATGCCAGCACACTTGGTAAAGTGATAAGTATAAATACACAACTGATCAAAAAGATAGGGTATGTGTCAAAGAGGTTTCACAAATAAGACCAGTGTAAGCAAATAATGAAGGATAGAATCAAAAGGGAGAGAATGATCCTGCAGGGGAAGCAGGACACACAGCAGACTCATAGAATGGCAAATGCCCACAACAGCACTCCTGCCTCAGAATCAACCTTTGGGACATTCGGATCTGGCTAAAAGGTCCATGAGAGTCTCACAGGCATGGAAAGCCATGACATGGTGGCAAAAAACAATCTAAATGAAAGATCCTGGTGAACAAGACCCCAGCAGAAGGAACAGGCCATCAAGTAGAGAAGGCACCTTTCTCCGAAGGGAAGAAGGAACCTCCACTGTAATACGGCCTTGACTAAACAAGTTCAGAGTTGGTGAACTCAAGGGGCTTCCATAGCCTAGACAGCTCATAGCAAGAGCATTGGGTGATTGCTGACATCATAAAAAAGAGTGCCAATTGTTAAATCAACAATAAGAGTCACTGGGTACATGCTCTCCACGTAGGATCTCTGTCCTTAATGTGTTTTACTATGAAACTTAAAAACACTACTAGTCAAACAATACCTTATATGTTGTGCAGTTGTGTGAGTGCAGCCTGTTGAAATCCTTGCTTAGTATATACTAAGTTGATCTTCAGTATATGAAGGTAATTGAAAATGAAACTCAATGAAGGGCTGGATGAGAGAGGGAGTCGGAGAGGGGAGGGCCACGGGAGGGAGGGAGGTTGGGGGGGAACCACAATAATACAAAAGTTGCACTTAGTAAATTCACATTTATTAAATAAAAAAATAACTATATAACAAACAAAAAAAGAACTTAATACTTTACCCTTTAGGTATTTTTTATGTTCTACGTAAAACTATTGGTTGAACTCTGTAATTAATACACAATTATTCTTAGGTGTTTAATTAATGCTATAACTAGTACTCAAATAGTATTTTACACTTGGTGTTTCTGTGTGGGTGCAAACTTTTGAAATCGTTACTTAATATATGCTAAATTGATCTTCTGTATATAAAGATAATTGAAAATTAATCTTGATGTGCATGGGAGGGGAGTGGGAGTGGGAGAGGGGAGTGTTGTGGGTGGGAGGGAAGTTATGGAGGGGGAATCTATTGTAATCCATAAGCTGTACTTTGGAAATTCATATTCATTAGATAAAATTTTTAAAAAAAAGAAATGTCCGTTTTTGAAATCCTATGAAAGTTAGCATTTTCATACCTAGCACCTACATAAAGTTTTGGAATAAAAACAGAACCCTGAATAATGTGAAATTGGGAAATAGATATAGATATCGGCCACTGATGGCTGTGGAAATATTCAAAATATTACATAACCTTTAAATCAATGTTCTTGTTTTCTTTTTGAAAGGAAAAGAGGCAGAAAGGGAGAGAGAGAGATCTACCTGCTGATTCAGTTCCCAAATACCCACAACAGCTAGGGCAGGGCCATGTCAGTTTTAGGCTAGAAGCTAGAATCCCACATGGGTGGTAGGGACTCAAGTACTTGAGCCATTACCTGCTATCTCCTGGGATGTGCCTTGCCAGGAAGCTAGAATCAGGAATAGATTTGGGATTTGAACCCAAGCACTCTTTATGGAATGCAAGCATCCCAAGTGGCACAATAACCACTAAGCCAAATGCCTAACTCAATTCTTGTTTTGAGGGGAAAATAAATTATTTTATGAATGTGCATGAGCAGAATTTTTGAATGTGTAATTGCTTTTTAAATTGTGAATTTAAGAAGTTCATTCTGTTGTCAAAGGAAGAAAGTCATAAAAGACATCAAAATGTAAGAACAATGAAATAATTCATTTCATATGTTTAATAATAAAATGCTCATCAAGAAGAAAACCAAGATGATAAGTACATTTTCATGGCTTAAAACTGCCACCACCAAATTTACTGTGCAATGTTTTCACAGGTTGCACACACACAATTCTGAAAAATCTCTGGGCTTCTACATTTTAATTAAAAACTTGAAAGTAGGGGCTGGCACCCTGGCGCAGTGGGTTAATCCTCCGCCTGTGCCGCTGGCATCCCATATAGGCGCTGGTTCTAGTCCTGGCTTCCCTTCTTCCAATTCAGCTCTCTGCTATGGCCTGTGAAAGCAGTAGAAGATGGCCCAAGTGCTTGGGCCCCTGCACGCGCATGGGTGACTGGAAAGAGGGATATGGCTCCTGGTTTCAGATCCACACAACTCTGGCCATTGCAGCCATTTGGGGACTGAACCAACGAAAGGAAGATCTTTCACTCTGTCTCTCCCTCTCACTGTCAGTAACTCTACCTCTGAAATAAATAAATAAAATCTTTAAAAAAAAAAAGAACTTACAAGTGCGCATTTTCCTCAGATTTTTAAAAGAATTTGCTTGGAGCTTGAAACTAGAATGAAACATGAAGAGCTTCAAATTTGTGCAATGATGGAAAATTGTCTACACTGCAGAGTTTAATGATCTGAGATTCTTTGTCCTATCATTTATTTTTAATAACACTTTTTATTAAATTAATACACATGACAAAAAGTGAAATGCATGTGAATAAGGCAATGGATGATAATAAAAGAGAAAATTGGGAAATATAGAAATCAGGGGTAATGTTAAAGACACAAATGAGAAAATATTAAAGAATGAGTTAAAAATTTAGCTTTAATCTTAATGACAAATTAGGAGAATATTTTTGTTTAGAAATCTCTAGTGTCCATAAGAATAAATTAGTTTTTCTGGGAAAAAGTAACATTTCAACCAAAAAGTCTTCTGTGATTGCTTATAAAGGAAGCTCTGTGTGTTGTAGTCTTCCATGTTCTCAACCACACTACAATAAATACAGGTATAATTGTGTCATGTTATTCTTCAGTTTAGACTGATGGGAAAATAGTGAGTTTATGACATACTATAAGTCTTCCTCAGTTTACTACACAAACATTTCATTTTTGGTTTAAACGAAGCTTTATCAAAATTATTTCCATGGTGAAGAGTTGCAATTTTAGTTTTTTTACTATGTTTTATGGTGATACATGGAAGAATGTATAAGTTCATACTTGGATGTAGAAACAATTATCATTAAATATGTACTAAATGAAGTTAGAGCTATACAATAGTGATGGCCAGGATTTATACTGATACAGTAGTCCTGGAAGCTGTCATTATAGTGCAGGGACTTAAGCTGCGGCTTGAGATGCTGTCCTTGCATTATTGGAGTATCAGTCTGAGTCTGGCTATTCCAATTCTAAATCTAATCCTTGCTAATGTGCCTGGGAAGGCAGTGGAAGATGGCCCAAGTGCTTGAGTCCTTGTCACCTATGTGGGAGCCTCGGATGGGGTTGCTGGCTCTTCGCTTTGGCCTGGCACAGACCCGGCTGTGGCAGTCATTTGAAATGTGAATCAATAGATGTAATATCTCTGCCTCACCATCTCTCTCTCTGTGTTTCTCTGCCTTTCAAATTAATTAATTAAAAATTGCTCTGGAAAAAATTTCATGAGGTCATAATTTTAATTCTCTTAGGCCATAAACTGATTTGCAACTAATTCTTTGATTCAAAATCTATGTATCCAAAAATACACAATACTTGACTTTTTTTTAGCTTTTATTTAATAAATATAAATTTTCAAAGTACAACTTTTGGATTACAGTGGCTTTTTCCCCCCATAACCTCCCTCCAACCCGCAACTATCCCATCTCCCACTCCTTCTCCCATCACATTCACATCAAGATTCATTTTCAATTATCTTTATATACAGAAGATCAGTTTAGCATGTATTAAGTAAAGATTTCAACAGTTTGCACCCACACAGAAACACAAGTATAAAGTACTGTTTGAGCACTAGTTATACCGTTAATTCACATTGTACAACACATTAAGGACAGAGATCCTACATGGGGAGTAAGTGCACAGTGACTCCTGTTGTTGATTTAACAATTGACACTCTTATTTATGGTGTCAGTAATCACCAGAAGCCCTTGTCATGAGCTGCCAAGGCTATGGAAGCCTCTGGAGTTTACCAACTCTAATCATATTTAGACAAGGTCATAATCAAAGTGGAAGTTCTCTCCTCCCTTCAGAGAAAGGTACCTCCTTCTTTGATGGCCCATTCTTTCTGCTGGGATCTCACTCACAGAGATCTTTCATTTTGGTCATTTTTTTTTTCAGAGTGTTTTGGCTTTCTATGCCTGAAATACTCTCATGGGCTTTTTAGCTGGATCCGAATGCCTTAAGGGCTGATTCTGAGGCCAGAGTGCTGTTTAGGACATCTGCCATTCTGAGTCTGCTGTGTATCCTGCTTCTCATTTTGGATTGTTCTCTCCTTTTTAATTATATCAGTAAGTATTAGCAGACACTAGTCTTGTTTGTGTGATTCCTTTTTCTCTTAATCCTATTATTATGATCAGTTATGAACTGAAACTGATCATTTTGACTAGTGAGATGGCATTGATACATGCAACCTTGATGAGATTGTATTGGAATCCCCTGGCATGTTTCTAGCTCTACCATTAGGGATAAGTCCTACTGAGCATGTGCCAAACTGTATATCTCCTCCCTCTCTTATTCCCACTCTTATATTTAACAGGGATCACTTTTCAGTTAAATTTAAACACCTAAGAATAATTGTGCGTTGATTAAAGAGTTCAACCAATAGTATTAAGTAGAACAAAAAAATACTAAAGGAATAAAGTATTAAGTTGTTCATTGACAGTCAGGACAAGGGCTGATCAAGTCATTGTTTCTCATAGTATCCATTTCACTTCAACAGGTGACTTTTAAACTTAAGTATTCTTTATCACATCAGCATGGCTGATAATTATGATTATTTCTTGAAGAGTCTAAAAATCTGTTTAAAACTTTAATATGTGCAAGAATCATCTGGGAACTTATTGAGAATGCATGTTGGGGGATCTACAACTAGAAATTTGATATCATTTGTTTAGGAAAAGGCAGTTTTAATGTAGGATCTATGAACCACAGGGGATGAGCTGTCATATGGATAAATTCCTTTTGCTGAGTAGCTCTGAACAGTTGACAAATTATTTTTCTACTGAGATTTCTTTCATTTGAGATTGTAGTTTTCCAGTTCAGCTTTGGACATTTTTTTTTTTTTGCCAAGCAGAAATAGTACCAGCAATTTTCTTAATATCCCACACTTAGGAAAGCATTTTATACTTATCTTTGAACTTGCTTAAAATTCCTCATTTCTCCCATGCTCTCTTTAAGAAGCAGAATAGACATGTAGCCTAATCATGATCACAGGGCACATGATTTATAGCCTTAGTACTTGAAAATACAGCGTGAAGTCACGCATGTTTCCAGTTCTGTTTCAGCCTATTTTAATTCCTGTCTCTGAACTCAGTGGTTACTTGAAACAGTTCCATGTACTTGGCCCCAGATCAATGTATTGGTCTTCATCTGCTTCAGTTTTTTCTGGCTGTATATCTTTCTTCTGTAAATCTCTTGTCCCTGGATTCCCACTGTAGAATTCTACCTGTTTGTCACATTACCATTACTTTCTTTTGGAACCTTTGTCTTTATCTACTTTCTCAGTGTCACGTTTCCCTATTATCTGTTGCCAAACCTCTGGGTGTCTTGTTTCATGACCCAAATGGATCTGTAGCCGTAATTAGCAACTGGATAAGATGCCCCAGAACCTTTTTTATAACAGTGGGTGGAACTGATTCCAGATTCTGACTGCCCCCTGTTCTCAGTTTTATGCAATTTAGCCTTTTCTGCTTGGATATGTCAAGCTGTTATTTCTCAGAGTTATTAAGTTGAATGAAAAAAATCCCAACACCATACAGTGTTTACTGTTTGACTCTAAATTTATGTGAAATTTACGGTTAAGTAAAATCAGCTTATGATGGTAGAGATTGTAATAGTAGCTACCATGGGAAGGAAGGAAACAGTGACAAGGGAGTTTGTGCTGATTGGTTTGTTAAAGGTCAAAGCATGTATGTCAAGTATCATTATAGGCTGTGGTTAGAATTGGGGGAATATATTGGGGATGTGTTGGATATACAATGGTCAGGGAACTTCTAGGGTAACAGACTACCTAATATGCTCCAGAGAAAACTCACCCAATTGTGAAAAGCTGGGAATCAAGTATTCTGGGAGAAAAATACCACCAATTAAGGGATCAATTCTAAATTGGGGACTTATTTTCTTATGTTTCCAGGAAAACCACTGAGCTTAAAAAGCTTAGATTTGATGTCAACAGACTTCTTGGATTATTTTTACAAATTGAAGTATGTTTCATATTCAGAAGTTATACAAATCTTGAGTGCATAGTTATGCAAGTTTTTTTAACTTTCAATTAATAAATTTAAATTTCCAAAGTACAACTTTTGAATTATAGCGGCTTTTCCCCCCATAACCTCCTGCCTACCTGCAACCATCCCATCTCCCACTCCCTCTCCCATCCCATTCACATCAAGATTCATTTTCAATTATCTTTATACACAGAAGAAGTTCAGTTTAGTAAATACTAAGTAAAGATTTCAACAATTTGCACTCACACAGAAACACAAAGTATAAAGTACTATTTGGGTACTAGTTATGCTGTTAATTCACAAGTTTTTGCATATGCGCGTGCCCATATAACTCTACCCACATCACAGTGTTGGACAGTTTCATTCCTCCAGAGTTTCCTCAGGTATTTTCTTATCAATGACTCCACTTTTCCCTGAGTAATTGGACTTTCACCCCTCTTGGTTAGTATTCTCCGTTAAGTTCACACAAATGGGATCATACAGCATTATGATTCTGTGTGTGTCTGGTTTTATTTTCAGACAGATATCCCAAACACAAACTTTCATATGCTTGGTACCACTGCCTCCAGGATTGCCTATTTCAGATTTTCTGGAGAGTTTTTCTCCTGGAATGCAAGGTAGATAGTTTTTGTCCTCTATGCTGAGCTTCAATGAGAAGATAAAGGTCCAATTGCTCTTCACAGCCTTTCATATAATTTCATGTTTTTGAGCTTTCTATCTGCTATGGTAACAGATATCTTCAACTTTTAGTCTCTGTGGAATTATGCTGGTTGAATTGGTCTTCTTCTTACTGCTAATAAATAATATATTTCTGTTCAGCCATATATTCCTAAAAGATTGCTCACATCTTTATATTAAACATGAGAGAGGAGAAATATCCAAGGACTAATAATTATACATTTTGGTTATTAGTTCTTTGAGGCTAATAAGTCAAGTTACTTAAGGCAAATTATATAGGCCACCTGATTTGTAATTTGTATAGTATGCTGGCTGTATCCTTGCTTCATAAGATGGTACTAATAGAAAATGACATGTGTCACTTATCTAAGTTCACATTGCTGCTGAGTTACAGAAACCCATTCTGTCATTCTATGGTCCTATACTATAGTAGTGAAATTTAGGGTAATTTTTATTTTCTTCTGTTGCTATCGTAGTTGATGTACAGCAAATGAAACATGTACTATTTTTAAAAGAATATAGATGGATGACAGAGTTTGACTAGTATACTTTTAGAGATTATCCTAACATGTCAGTACATAAATTTTATGTAGTCCTTGTAACTTTCTTCCTTTCATACATAGCCATCATTTGGCCAATTCATGTATTTGTAAATTCCATATCACCATTGTAAACATTATTTTCTTCATTGAAACCAGATAAGTTTTCTTGCAGTCTTTCATATACACACAATTTCTTACATTACTCAAGTACTTCTACAGAGTTATCTTTTTGCCAATTTTTTCTCTACCACTTACCTTCATTCCTACCTCATCATATATGCACAAAATGACCCTGATGAATTTCCTTATTTATGTGGAGTTGACCGGGCTGGCACTGTGGCATAACAAGTAAAGCCATCGCCTGCAATGCTGGCATCCCATATGGGTACTGGTTCAAGTCCCAGCTGCTCCGCTTCCAATCCAGCTCTCTGCTATGGCCTGGGGAAGCAGTGAAAGATGGCCCAAATGCTTGGGCCTCTGCACCTGTGTGGGAGACCTGGAGTAAACTCCTGGCTTCAGATTAGTGCAGCTCCAGCTGTGGTGGTCATTTGGAGAGTGAACCAGTGGATAGAAGACCTTTCTCTCCCTCTTTGCCTCTGCCTCTGTAAATCTACCTTTCAAATAAATAAATAAATCTTAAAAAAGAGTGGAGTTGAGACCTGAACCTAGGAATTCTGATAGAGCATGTAGACAGCCCAAGCTGTATTTTAATTGCTGTGCCAAGCATCCAAACCTAGCCTTGTTAATTTTTTTTATATCTTTAAACTAATACCTATAATTTGGTTAATAATTTTGGCAGTTTAAACATTTTTCAGGGGGCAGACATTGTGGTGCAGCAGGCTCAGCTGCTGCCTATGAAACTGGTATCCCATAACAGAGTGCCCATTGAATCCTGCTCTGCTTCCCATCCAACTCCCTGTGCTTGGGAAAACAGCTGAAGATAGCCCAGTTCTTGGCCACTCTGACACCCATGTGGGAGACTTAAGTGGAGTTTCAGGCTGTTAGCCTAGACCAACCCTGGCTGCTGTGGCCTTTTGTGGTGTGAATGGAAGATCTCTCCCTCTCTCCTCGCTCTCTTTCCCTCTAACTCTGTAACTGTCTTTCAAATAAATAAATAACTCAAAATAGTTTTAGTAGCCCTTTCTAAGTAAACAGTTAATTACTTTTATAGCATATTTTATTAAACCTCATAAATTTGAAATGTTAGTACAACAGAGATATAAATGAATATAAAATATTAAGATTTTTTCATATCAACTCTTTTATATTAAGGGGATTTTATTCTTATAATCTATCTCTTCTTTTGACAGGCAGAGTTAGACAGTGAGAGAGAGAGAGAGAGAGAGAGAGAGAGGAGAGAGAGTTATAGACAGTGAAAGAGAGACAGAGAAAGGTCCTCCCTCCATTGGTTCACCCCCCAAATGGCTGCTAAGGCTGGTGCGCTGCACCGATCTGAAGCCAGGTACTAGGTGCTTTTTCCTGGTCTCCCATGAGGGTACAGGGCCCAACCACTTGGGCTATCCTCCACTGCACTCCCAGGCCACAGCAGAGAGCTGGACTGGAAGAGGAGCAACCAGGACAGAATCCGACGCCCCAACCGGGACTAGAACCCAGGGTGCTGGTGCGGCATGTGGAGGATTAGCCTAGTGAGCCACAGCGCCGGCCTCTTATAATCTGTCTTATAATGCCAGATTTCAAGTACTCAGTAGCAGCAAGTAGCTTCTGTCCATTATTTTGTTCAGCGCAGCTCTATCCCCAGCTGATCTCTTAAAAAACTTAAGATCGGGGGCTGGTGCCATGGCTCACTTGGCTAATCCTCTGCCTTCGGTGCTGATGTCCCATGTGGGTGCCGGGTTCTAGTCTTAGTTGTTCCTCTTCCAGTCCAGCTCTCAGCTGTGGCCCGGGAGGGCAGTGGAAGATGGCCCAAGTGCTTGGGCCCCTGCACCCGCTTGGGAGACCAGGAGGAGGCACCTGGCTCCTGGCTTCGGATCAGTGCAGTGCCAGCTGTGGCAGACATTTGGGGAGTGAAGCAATGGAGGGAAGACCTCTCTCTCTGTCTCTCTCTCTCTCTTACTGTTTAACTCTACCTGTCAAAAAAAAAAAAAGAAAATTTAAGATTAACATCAAACATTCTTAATCTACCAAACATCAACAAAGTTAATGCAGTGTTTTTACCTCTTCTTATTGTTCTCATAATTTTAACATCTGCACTTGAGAATGTGTCTTCACCTTTCGTGATTTCTTTTTGGAAATATTTAATTGGCACATAATAATTGGACATATTTATGTAACTCAGTACATTTTACAGAGTATATTGATCAAATCAGAATAATTAGCATTTCCATCTCTTTGTGTTAGGAATAGTTGAAATCCGCTTTTCTGGTTCTTTATAAAATATATATATATATTGCATAGTCTATTTCTCATGCTCCTTAGAATACTCTCCACTTTACCTTAGGTACTACCTAGGGTCACACTGTCAGAGTTTAAGGTGTTAGAACACATTTTTTGTGTAAATGATATGCTTCTTCACAATCTCCCATCCATGGCATAATTTTGTCTTTACCTTCTTGGCTTCCTGAACTAGGCCTTCCTAGGATATAGTGGATCCTGTTAATTTCACATTCAGTATATGATTCTTCCTATTTATCTGCAACTTGCCCATTATGCTCCCTTCATCTTCCAAAAGACAAACTTTTCAACAAGATAAGCCCCTCTCAATTTCTCTGCTTTAGGAAAAGTAGACTCCAGTTGATACTCTGAAGGAGGGAATCCTTCATGGCTGCCTTTACCCTGCTACGGTGCCAGTTCTGTAATGTTATTACAAAAGCATTGTCTTACACTATTTGTTTGGGTTCTTGTGGAAATATTTCACAACAATATTATATTGGTCCATTCCCTCTGTATGCTTTTGAAATGTTCCAGTTGGTAAATTTAAATACCAGTATATAATACCTTTCGGACACATAGTGCTTTCTTCCTCCTATGCCTTTCAAAGTTGTGACTCTTGAATTTTGTTGTACTCCATTTCTTTTATTTATGAGTCCCAGACCATAAAATACAGCAGTAAATCCCAAAAGACAGTTAGAAGTTGTAAGAATCATACTCTGAGTCTCCCCTTTGGTAAGATTAGGACATGGATGTCTAGAATGTGAACTTTAGGATTATATACCGAAACCACTCAGGCTCTTTTGAGCATCCTTTGTTATAATTTATGTTCACTTGTACTCTTAACATTTCTATCAGTCTAAGACCAACCTTTTGTCTTTACGGTGTGGGGAAGTTCAGACTTTCCCTCTGAAGGTTTGGTAGTTGAGTCTGCTGAAATAAATTGATAATAGATTAACAAGAGAATAGCTGTTAACATATTTATTTGATCAAACTTTGACATGGCATGATAGCTTTCTGATTAAAAACCCAAAGATCCACGGTAAATTCTTCATTTTTCTTCATAAATTCAAGGAAGCACAGACAACTATATGGAAATGTGACAGGACAAAATTGATATCAGCAGCTGGCACTGTGGCTCACTAGGCTAATCCTCCACCTTGCGGCGCCAGCACACCAGGTTCTAGTCCCAGTCGGGGCACTGGATTCTGTCCCGGTTGCCCATCTTCCAGGCCAGCTCTCTGCTGTGGGCCGGGAGTGCAGTGGAGGATGGCCCAAGTGCTTGGGCCCTGCACCCCATGGGAGACCAGGAGAAGCACCTGGCTCCTGCCATCGGATCAGCGCGGTGTGCCGGCCGCAGTGCACCGGCCGCGGCTGCCATTGGAGGGTGAAACAACAAAAGGAAGACCTTTCTCTCTGTCTCTCTCTCTCACTGTCCACTCTGCCTGTCAAAAAAATGATATCAGCAAACAGAAATAGGCTGAGGAGAAAAACTCAGCAATGTTTCGCTATACAGCATCCCTTCCTCCTAGGTATAAGGCAGAACACCGTGCAGGAAATAAAAGCAAAAATAGACAAATGGGATTACATTAAGTTAAGAAGATTCTGCATACTGAAGGGAACACTCAACATAGTGAAGATTTAATTGACAGAAAACATTTGCAAACTATGCTTCTGATATAATGATTCATATATATATATAATACATATACAAACACACATATATTCGTATATACATATGAATACACAAGTAGCTCCAGAAGCTCAACAACAGAACAAACAATCCAGTTAGGAAATGGGCAAGGGAAATGAACATTTCAAAGGATGGAATACAAATAACCAACCAACACGTGAAAAAATGCTCAGGATCACTAGCCATCAGGGAAATGCAAATAGAAACCACAATGAGGTTGAACCTCATCCCAGTTAGAATGGCTCTCTGGTATAGAAATCAACAAACAGTAAATACTGGCAAAGATGTGGAGAAAAATGTATCTTAATCCAGCATTAATGGGAATGTAAACCAGTACAGCCATTGTGGAAGACAGAATGGAGATAACTCAGAAAGCTGAAAATAGATCTATCATATGACCCAGCTATCTCACTCCGGGGAATTTATCCAAAGGAAATGAAAGTATCATATGAAAGCATTATCTGTACTCCCATGTTTATTGAAGCTCAATTAACAATAACTAAGATAGAATTAGCCAAATGTCCATTAGTTATGATTGGATAAAGGAAATGTAGTGTATATACACTACAGAATACTACCCAGCCATAAAAAGAATGAAATCTTGTCTTTTGCAACAGAGTTTATGCAACTAGAGACCATTATGCTTAGTTATTTAAGCCAGTTCCAAAAAGACAACTAGCTTATATTTTCTCTGATTTGTAGTAGTTAATAATATACAATAAATATACAATAAATGTATAAGAATGAAACTAACATCCTATGATTTGATTATTGTGTATAGCCCTTGTCTGTATTTCTATGGAACAAAGGTCTTTTTAAATTTCTCTGTTGAACATTATGGTTAGTTGTGCACTATGTGAGTTATGGTTACTTGTGCATTAAGCCTGTGATTATCAAGTAAATTGAAAGTATGTTATTGCCAACATTGAAGGAAACAAAAAGAAAGGATGGAGGGAAGATCTGGTGGGAGAGGGAAATGGTTATATTCTAGAATTATACATCTAAAATAGCTGAAATTTGTTCTCTTTATATTAATAAACATTTAAAAAATTTAACATGAGTTTCTGAGATAAAATTCAAACCATAGTAATAATAATAATAATAATAATAATAATAAATTTATGCTTACATACATGATTGTCTCATTCATACCCAACAACAATATTTTAAACAACACTCAAATTATTCAAAGCATTCAACTTTGTTTTATCTTTATATACACAACAGGGAACTCTGTTTTCTTCATCTCAATTATTTATATAATTATTAGATATATTATATTTTATAATTGCCATAACAAGTACCAGTGGCATAGCAAGCTTGAGGACACACATTATTGATGCTAGGCAAGCAGGGAACTTAATTGATGGCAGCAGAAATATGTTTGTATGCTAAAGAATAGAATAGCTTAGGAACCACCTGCAAGAACTCAGAATACAATGGTAATTGTACAGTTTGATACAAAGAACAAAGAGAATCAATGCTATCACAATAGTTTTTGGAGTCTAACTTGTGTTTCTTTTTAAAGGAATTTACTTCAAGTTTCATACTAAGTAATTGGAGTTAAGCAAATATCCACCTCTTACAACACAGAGAATTAAATATTGCTCTGGAAGTCTATCATTTGTGGGTTTTATACTTGCCATCAGGTTTCAAATGTCTTGGGGCCAAGTTTTGCAACACATAAATAACCACTTTGTTCTATAATTCTTTCTTTTAACCTTAACTACTTTATTTTTTAAAATTTTATTTAAGGTATACAAATGCATATATTTCCTATATACAGGTTCAAGAACATAGTGATATTTCGCACCACACCCTCCTGCTCATGTTTCCACCCTTCTTCCTCCTCCCTCTCCTATTCCCATTCTTAATTTTTACCAAGATCTATTTTCAGTTAATTTTATACTCATAAGATGAACTCTAAACTAAGTAAAGAGTTCAACAAATAGAACAAAGAAAAACACTATTCTTCAACATTTGATGCAAGGGTTGTTAAAAGCATCTAATCCCAAAATGTCAATTTCACTCCTGTAGATTACTTTTAGGTTCTCTGTTAGTTACCCCAGATCAGGGAAAATATCTGACATTTGTCCTTTTTGGAATAGCTTGTTTCCGTAAGTATAATGGCTTCCAGTTGCATTTATTTTGTTGCAAATGACAGAATTTCAATTTATAAAATGCTGTGCAATATTGCATAGTGTATATATACCATAATTTCTTTATCCTGTCTTCAGTGATGGACACCTGCGTTGATTACATATCTTAGCTACTGTGAACTAAGTTGCAATAAACATGACAGCACAATCTCTATATATGAAATACATGAAAATTATATAACTTAAATAAAATTGGGGAAAAGTAAAAACAAAAAAATGGGGTACAGATCACACTTTCATATACTGATTTCATTTCATTTGGGTAAATTCCCAGGAGTGAGATGTCTGGATCCTTTCATAGGTCTACATTCAGATTTCTGAGATATCTCCATACCATTTTCTGCAATACTGCACAGTTTACATTCCCAGCAGTGGTGGGTTAGAATATCTTTTTCCTCACATCCTTGTCAGCATTTGTTGTTTTGATTTCTGTATGAGAACCATTCTAACTGGATTGAGGTAAAACCTCATTGTGGTTCTTTTTGCATTTCCCTGATAGCTAGTAATCCTGAGCATTTTTTAATGTGTCTGTTGGCCATTTGAATTTCCTCTCTTGAAAAATGTCTGCTCATTTTTTTTTCTTCATACTATATGTTGAACTCTTTTACTTAGTGTAGGGTTAACTATAGGATCATTAAGTAGGCTGAAAGTAGATCTTTATAAAAATTAAGAGTGAGAATGTGAAAGGGAAGTGGAGGGAGGGTTGGGGCATGGATAGAAAGGAGGGTAGCGGGAAGCGTCACTCTGTTCCTAAATCTGCATATATGAAATACATGAAACTTGTATAATTTAAATAAAATTTAAGAAGAGAATAAAAACTAAACCAATAGAAAAGTTAGGAGGAATTTTTTAAGAATGCTTCTATAATCTTGATGTGGAGAACTCAAGATGGACAAGAAACAAAGAAAAATAAAAACATGCTTTACACATTAATAAAAAAAGAAAAAATGCCTGTTAATGTTCTTTGTCCATTTTTTTAATTGGATTGTTTGATTTGTGAGTTTCTTGAGCCCTTTATAGATTCTGGATATTAATTCTATATTTCTTAGTTTAGAGATATTTTCTCCCATTCTGTTGGTTGCCTCTTCACTTTGCTGAGGATTTCTTTTGCCATGCAGAAACCTCTAAGCTTAATGTAATCCTATCTGTTAATTTTGGCTTTGATTTCCTATGCTTCTAGGGTCTTTTCCAAGAAGTCTTTGTCTACGCAAGTGTCTTGCGGAGTTTCCCCAATATTATCAATATTATCTAGCAATTTGATAGTATCAGGTCATAGATTTAGGTCTTTAATCCATTTTGAGTGGATTTCTGTATAAAGTGTAAGGTAGGGGTCTTGTTTTATACTGCTGCACAAAGATCCAGTTTTCCTGACACCTTATGTTGAAGAGATTGACCTTGCTCTAGGGATTGAAATTAGCTCCTTTGTCAAAGAGTGTTGGCTGTAGGTGTGTGGATTGATTCCTGGAGTTTCTATTCTGTTCCATTTGTCTATCCAATCTGTTGTTGTGCCAGTACAAGACTGTTTTGATTATAACTGCCCTGTAGTATGTCTTGAAATTGGGTAATGTGATGCCTCCAGCTTTTGTTGTTGTTGTTGTTGTTGTTGTTGTTGTATAAGATTGCTTTTGCTATTTGGGGTCTCTTGTGTTTCCATATAAATTTTAACATAATTTTATCAAAATCTAAGAAGAACAGCATTTTTTAAAAAAATTAATTTATTTCTTTGAAGGACAGAGTTACAGAGAGAAGTAGAGCCAGAGAGAGAGAGAGAGAGAGAGAGAGAGAGAGAGAGAGAGAGATCTTCTATCTGCTAGTACATTCCTCAATGTACTGAGCTCATCCAAAGCCAGGAGCCAGGAGCTTTTTCTGGGTCTCCCACTTGGGTGCAGGGTCCCAAAGACTTAGGCCGTATTCTACTGCTTTCCCAGGCCATAGCAGAGAGCTGAATTGGAAATGGAGCAGCTGGGACTTGAACCGGTGCCCATATGGGATGCCGGTGCCGCAGGTGGTGGCTTTAACCTGCTGTGCCACAGCGCCAGATGCAAATGTCATTATTTTTATTGGGATCACATTGAATCTGTAAATTGCTTTTGGTTATGGACATTTTGATGATATTTATTCTTCTAATACATGAATATGGAAGATTTGTCCATTTTTTATATCTTTTTCTATTTCTTTAATGTTTTGTAATTTTCATTGCAGAGATCTTTGGCATCCTTGGTTAAATTTATTCCAAGGTATTTAATTGTTTTTGTAGCAATTGTGAATGTAATTAATCTTAGCAATTCTTTTTTTTTATTTGACAGATAGAGTTAGTGAGAGAGAGACAGAGAGAAAGGTCTTCCTTCCATTGGTTCACCCCCCAAATGGCTACTACGGCCAGAGCTATGCCGATCCGAAGCCAGGAGCCAGGTGAGTCTTAGCAATTCTTTCTCAGCCATGACATTCACAGTGTATAAAAAGACTATATTGAATTGATCTTCTGTATATAAAGATAATTGCAAATGATTAAAAAATCTTGGTGTTAAACTGGAAATTGTATAGATAATTAATCAATTCTTAAAAAAAAAAATCATGTAGGATCTCTGTCCTTAATGTGCTGTACATTGTGAATTAATACTATAACTAGTACTCCAACAGTATTTTCATTTTGTGTCTCTATGTGAGGGCAAACTGTTGAAATCTTTACGTAATATGTACTAAACTGATCTTCTGTGTATAAGGAGATTTGAAAATGAATCTTGATGTGAACAGAAGGGGAGAGGGAGCGGGAAAGGGGAGGGTAGCGGAAGGGAGGGAAATTGTGTGTGTGGGGGAGCCATTGTAGTCCATAAGCTGTACTTTGGAAACTTATATTCTTTAAATAAAAGCTTTATAAAAAAAAAAAAGACTGTCGATTTTTGTGTGTTGATTTTATATTCTGCCACTTTACCAAACTGTTCTTTGATTTCCAATAGTCTCTTAGTGGAGTCTTTTGGATCCTTTATTTATAGAATCATGTCATCTGCAAATAGGGATAGTTTGACTTCCTCCTTTCCAATGTATATCCCTTTAATGTCTTTTTCTTGCCTAATTGTTCTGGCTAAACCTTTCCAGACTATATTGAAAAGCAATGGTGAGAGGAAATCCTTGTCTGTTTCTGGATCTTAGTGGGAATGTTTCCAACTATTCCCCATTCAATAAGATACTGGATATGGGCTTATCATAAATTACCTTTATATCTTAAAGGGCCAAGTTTTGCAAAACACAATTTACCACTTCATTCCATAATTCTGCCAGGTAGTCCTAATAAGGAACACAACAGTGATAAAAGAAATACATCCTCTTATGCCTTAATCCCAGGCATAGTTGTCTTTTCCATGTTGCAATTTGTTCTTTGGATATAATTCAAGTTTCCTGAAATTGATTTTTGAGATGAATTGTTTTTAGAGGAAGTAGCATGATATAATAAATTGGGAAGGCTTTATCAGTAAAGCATACCTAAACTTGAATTCATAAAATAATAGCCCTGTGACCTTATACAGTTTTATAAAGTATGGTTACTATATTATTATAGTACACTATAACCTATATTATAGCGTTGTGAGAGTTAAATGACACAACACACATGGAAGGGGGATTGGTTCCAGGCCACATCTGGACACCAAAAATTCATGGATGCTCAAGTCCCTTCTATAAAAGTCCAATGTATTTGCATATAACCTTTGCATACACCACTTTAAATCATCTATATAACATATAATGCCTAATGAATGCAAATCCTATGTAAATAGCTGTTACACTGCAATGTTTAGAAAATAACAATGAGAGTGTATATGTGATTAGAACAAATACACATCTTCTGGAGTATTTTGACCCTAGTTGGTTGAATCTGTAGGTGTGGAGTCTACAAATGTGAGAGCCGATTATAGGTAAAAGATCTAGCACAGTGCTTGGCATATATTAGGTATTCATTCAGTGCCACTTATTTTTAATTTATTTAATTTTTATTTTTTGACAGATAGAGTTAGACAGTGAGAAAGAGAGACAGAGAGAAAGGTCTTCCTTTTCCGTTGGTTCACCCCCTCAAATGGCCGGAGCTACGCCGATTCGAAGCCAGGAACCAGGTACTTCTTCCTGGTCTCCGAGGCGGGTTCAGGTGCCCAAGCACTTGGGCCATCCTCTACTGCCTTCCCGGGCCATCGCAGAGAGCTGGACTGGAAGAGGAGCAACCGGGACTAGAACCCGGCGCCCATATGGAATGTTGGCGCCGTAGGTGGAGGATTAACCAAGTGAGCCCCTCAGTGCCACTTAATGTTAGTTACTACCATCTCCTTCAGATTTCAGGTCCTCTCCAAGGATGTTATCAGTTCTGCACATGTTTTAGGTTTACTACCTGCTTAGTAGCTCACTATTCTTTGAAAAATTACATGGCAATGTACCTAGCAGTTTATGGGGCAAAGAGAGTACAAAACAGGATTGAAGACACATAACCTGCCTCCCAATTTGCATTTACTCAGTGGTCTGCAAAACATTTTGATTGTCTGGTTTAAAAGCACTAGAGAAATGATGCCTCATTTCATATCCTTATCTAATATATACTTTTTATTTTTATTTTTAATTTTATATGGTTTAAGTGCCTCTTCCTTTCAACTGATTCCACTTGGAAAGGTGGTTTGTTCTAAAGAAAAGTGCTTGGCTTGTATCAAGGGTCTGCAGTACATCAAAACATCTTCAAGGCCAGTGTAGAGTGCTTCTCATAGACTTTAAATAAAGCTTCAAACAGGCTGCATTACCAGGCTCACTCAGCTTGTTCTCTGCAGCCAGTTTCAATTTCACTAAAAGGAAAGAATTGGTAATTAATTATCTAGGCCATGTAATGAGTTTCCATTACTTGGAATTCAATAAAGCTCTTTCATTGTGACCAGGCTGATCAATAGCCTAGAAGGGTTAATAGAAACCACAGATACAGCTGGGATAATAGAATGGCTATAGGAAATTAGGCTGGGTCCCTGAAGCACTCTTTCTTCTCTCTGGGGATGCTGTTCAGTAGCTCCTGTTTTGGAACACTTTGTGAGGCAATGGGAAATGAGTAAGGTACTGAGTTATTTCACAAGGTAATGAAAATTACCTTTACAAAGTCCAAACAAACTTGATGCCAGAATGACTTTGGAAATTATTGAATTGTGTTACTTATGGATTTTCATATCCAATAGGTGGGCATTTTTTTAGTATCAAGTGATTGTCATCTTTATTTTCAATACCAACCTCACCACCTGCTCACTGCCACAGTTGAATACGTAAATGATGTAAATGAGAAAAATGTAGCTCCTCTTCAGAGTACCAAGCTTGTGTCATGGTCTACAGAGGAAAAATGGGAAGGACTAAAGGGAGTAAGGTGGGAGTAATTAATTTTCTGTGAAATCTTAAGCTGGAACTCAGGAGATAATATGTTCAAACTTGGTTTTAAAACTGATAGACCCTACAGAGATGCAGAACAGTATACCTGTGGGGGAGAATTAGCATAATGATCAAATTAGATTCACAAGGCCATTACTCTCCCAAGAGAAAAAATCATACCTTACAAAGAGAAGCCAAAGGGTATAACTAGTCCTTTAGGGCTTGTTTGTTTTTAGTGGCTCTCTAATGTGTTTTCTATTGTGTATGAACTCAATTTTTCTTAAGATAACTTAAGTGGATCTCCATTCTTTGCAACCAAAGAATGTTAAGAATGAGGGGTCATCAAAATGTTTATGGAGGGGCCAGCACTGTGGCATAGTGGGTAAAGCCGCCACCTGCAGTGTCAGTATCCCATATGGGTGCTAGTGTGAGTACTTGCTGCTCCACTTCCTATCACAGTCTCTGCTATGGCCTGGGAAAGAAGTAGAAGATAGCCCTATGTGGGAGACCTGGAAGTAGCTCCTGGCTCCTTGCTTCAGATTGGTGCAGCTCTGACCTTTGCAGCCAATCGGGGAATGAACCAGCAGATGGAAGGCCTCCCTCTCTCTCACTGCCTCTCCTTCTCTCTCTGTGTAACTCTGACTTTCAAGTAAATAAATAAATAAGTCTTTTAAAAGAATGTTCATGGAAAATACATGCCATAAATCCACACATTGATTTAAAAAAGTTGTCTTTTAATTTCATTTTCCATGAACCTTTTGAAGTTTCCTTGTAGAACTCTGGTATAATTACTGTGTTTTCCAGGTGAAGGAGCTAATTCTTTAGAACACCATACAAAATTAACAGCAAACTACCAAGACAAGAACCTGGGTGTGGCAAATTGTAGTTTCCAAAGATGACTGCAATCCAGTATGCTCTTTGGTAATGTAACTTTGCCACTGCTCCACCAAGACTTACAGTGTATTTTGTTTCTCTCTTGAATTTGAGCAGAATCTGTGAGTGCTTTGACTAACAATATGTAGCACAAATGATACTGTGCCAGCTGTAGGCCTAACTATTAAAAATTATTTTATTTAATTGAAAGGCAGTTACATAGAGAGAGGAAGAGACAGAGAGAATCTTCTATCTGCTAGTTTGCTCCCCCGATTGCTGCAATGGCTAGAACTGGGCCAGGCTTAAGGCAAGAACATGGAACTCATCCAGATCTCTCACGTGGGTTGTAGAGCCCCAAGTATCTGTGCCATCTTCTGCTGTTTTTTTTTTTCCAGGCACTTTATCAGCGAGCTGGATCAGCAGTGGAGCAGCCAGGACATGAACTGGTGCTCATATGGATGCTTGCATTACAGGTGGCATCTAATCCATTGTACCATGATGCTGGACCCTAGACCTCACTCTTAACTGCCCTGGTAACTATTGCTTGCCCCCTTGTGTTAGCCAGCTTCATAAAAGAAGTGTGACTTCTTGAAACCCCAGTGCTATAAGAAGTCCAAGCCACACAGTATCTAGAAGAGAAGATGCTTCAGGGAAAGATAGAGGGGGCAGAAGGGATTTGGAGAGACAGAACAAAGAGCACTGAGCTGTCAGTCACATTAGTAATAAACCATCTTAGAAGTGAATGCTCTTATCTTAGTCACCCTAGGTGATGACATATGGATTAGTAATGACGCTTTGGCCAAGCACTTTCCAAATCCTTGACCTACAAAATCCTGAGCAGAAATGGAATAGTTACTTTACACCACTAAGCTTTGAGTTACCTTGTTATACAACAACAGATAATCAAAACATGGGGTCAGCTGGCATTTGTGCTCATGTCTCAATTTTATTGGAATAAAGCAATATTTTTAGCAATGTATCCACTTTTCCAATCCTAAGTTTTCTCTGGGAAATAGAAAAAATTATATGAATGCTACATTAACGTCACAGGGAACATTTCAAACAAAATCTTTGATTTGAGAGAGGTACAATTTCAATAATCATTATGAAAACACTATGGAAGCAGGTATAATTGCTACATTGTATGACTAGATAAGATGAGCAATTTAGAAACATGATCTCAAGGTTCCACCAAGTATAATTGATGCCAAATTTAAGATTTTCTCATTGATGGTTATCTATTTTCCAGGTTGCAGTAGATGAAAGTGCTTTTTGATCCACAGTCTATACAACTGGTACCTTGTTAGTTTCCATTAGTGTTACTAATTTCTGACCAGTATACTACTAGTCAGAAGAAACCAGATTTCATTTTTTATAAACCCTCATCAATATTTGTTATTATCTTTTTCATTACATTCATTCTAGTGTGCATTAAATAGTATCTTGTGGTTTTAATTTGCCTTTCCCTAATGACTAATGATGTTCATTATCTTTGCTTGTGTTTATTGACTATATGTATATTTTCCTTGGAAAAATGTCTATTCAATTATTTTCATTTTTAAATTGGCCTATTTGTCTTTTTGTTGTTGGACTGTAAGATCTTTAAAATATTTTAGGTATTAGATACTGGTCACATATATTATTTGCTAATACTGAGATTTCAGTGACATTGTGTTTTCTCCTGAAAGGCATTGTTTCTTAATCTACTTTTATATTATATATAGGATATAAAACTCAAATAAACCATGGACTCTCATTTAGTGAGGTACAAACTTCGATGGAATTTTCATGGATTTCATAAAGAAACTGTGATTACTCATAGGAACCCTAAGAATCTATGTCTCTTGTAATCTCCACAGAGTATGCTTCTCTCCAGGATCATGCAGGCACAGTCCAACAGGAGGAATAGTGTTACAGCGAAATGAAGAAATATACTCTTTTGGTGAGTAGAATGTAGAGACAATTTTGTGAAAGAATATCCTGGTTCAGAAAACACCTTGAGAAACCAGGAAATTCTCTGTAGGACTGAGTATGCTGTCTTCAGAGACAGAAGATATGTGTGCATAGGGTAAGGATAACTTATTTTCTCATCCTGGATGGGATAGATAGAAGAGGGGGAGGGAAGGAGCAGAGGGGGAGGGAACGAGGGAGAGAGGGAGGGTGGGAGAGAGAGAGAGAGAGAGAGAGAGAGAGAGAGAGCATTTCAACCAACTGAGAAAGTGAAAGAAGATGGGTGAGGAGAATTCCTAGGGCATATCCTGATGAATTGAAAGTAAAGTGATGTTTTTCTAAGGCTAATCAACAGCACTTGCTTAGCTACCTTTGTCATGTCTACTTCTCAACTGGAGAGAAAAAGATGAAGTGGAACACTGAGAGCTATTTAAACAGACAACTAGAAGCCAGAGGGTGGTGAACATTTAGAGCCGTCTGATTTTCTAAAGTCTGTGGCTAGAAAAAAAAAATCATGAATCCACATACTAATTTTTTAGACATGCAAAGTTACCATTTAAGCCCAACTCAATGTCTTGTGACAAATTCCCTCCCTTCTGTCTAATATCATTACCTTTGATTTTCAGAACCTATCAAGAATTTCTAGGCAGCATAGAAACTTAGCATTTAAATCATAGAATTTTAGCTGTATTCCCAGTTCTGTACTCAACATGCCTGGTAAAAGGTTATTTGTATTTTGCTGGAAGGCTCTTGGTGATGGGGAAGTCATCACTTTATAATGAACAGTCCAGTGGATATGATGTTTGGGGAATTCTAACTCTTGGCAAATTTTTTTCTGCACTGTGCTGAGAGGAGCCTCCATTATCATCACTTGTTATGACTTTGGAACCCAAATATGAAAATTGAATTCTCTTTATTTAATACCATCTAGAAATGAAATACTTACATGTTAGTTGCTTTACATTATTATTTACTTATGATTAATTTTTCCAACCCCAGAAGGCAGATGTACCCATTTAATAGGTAAGAAGTGATATTTGAATTCATGGTTCAGAGATAACAGATACTGGAATTAACTTTGGTCTTCATGATTCCAATTAGTATGGAATATCATTTTTTCATCCTTTCAGTTTCAGTCTGCAAGTTTCCTTTTTGGTGATGTGTGTTTCTTGTAGGCAGCAAATAAATTGGTCTTGTCTTTATTAATCCATTCAGACAGTCTATATCATTGAAATGGATTATTATTTACATTCAGTGTTACTATTGGTTAGTAAAAACATGGTTCTTCCATTTTCCCATAAACATTATTATTGTTTGCTTTGGATTTCCTGCATACTTTTACTGGGAGATTTTTCTGCCATCACATTCTTTCATAATGATGATTATCTTTCTGTGTTTCTCTGTGTAGCACATCCTTTAGCCTGTAGAATTTCTGATGAGAAACCAGCTGTGAGTCTAGTTGGAGATCCTCTGAAAGTAATCTGGCATTTCTCTAGTACACATTTTAGAATCTTTTATTTATGTTTTACTATTGGAAGTTTGACTACAATGTATCATGGTGATCTTTTATGGTCATGTCTATTAGGAGTTCTTTGTGTTTCCTGTACTTGGATATCACTTTCTTTCTCCAAATTAGGAAAGTTTTCTGTAATTATTTCATAAAATAGGCCTTCTAATTCATTCCCTTAGTCCTTACCTTCAGGAATTCCAGAGACCCGCATGTTGGGTCATTTGATAGTAAGTCTCCAACACTGTTCTTAATTTTCTAATTTCTTCTTTTTTTCTGACTGTAAAATTTCCAAAAATTTGTTTTCTATATTGGATTTTCTTTCTTCTCCCTCACCAAGTCTATTGTTAAGGCTTTCCATTACATTTTTTATTTGATCTATTGGATTCTTAATTCAAATATTTCATTTTGATTTCTCTTTAAAATTGCAAATTCCTCTGAAAATTTTTCAGTCATGTCATGTCATGTTGTGGATTTGCTTCTGAGTAATACTATGATTAATCTTTTGAAATACGTTTTAGTGTTTCTTCAATCTCTTCATCTGCACATTCTAATACTGAAGTGCTGTTTGCACCTTCAGTGAATGCCCAGAGGTATGTGCTGGGTGTGGCTCGGGAACTCTCGTCAGTGCTCCAGGGTGGGGCAAGTATCCAGGTGACACTCTAGATGGGCACAGTAGATCTCCTCTTGTTATCAGAAGGGGGTTACAGTCACCTCTGTTGGTGTGGTCATACCCTCACCTCCTCTCTTCCTTGGTGATTTATACCCATGTGTTTTTCTCTCAGTGGGTACAGTACTGATCTGTGCTGACATACGAAATGCACAATGGATCTATGCAGTCTTCACTGTGAACATGTATCCCACTGCAGTGACCAACCCCCATACAAACAGGGGACTCAGCATGTGGAGCTGCACACAGTGATTGCCCACAGAACCAGCTACACCCTGCAGCCTCATGTGCAGTCACAGAGTCCTCACAATCTCAGCACACAAGGCTCCCATAGTATGGGGTGCAGAGGATCCACTCTGTCTCACTAGTCTGCCGGTCCACAGAGAGGCAGATGTCCCCAGAGCCAGCTGCCTGTGTATGCTCTGCCTTGGCAGTTCGAGCCCCAGAGCCTGTGGTATGCTGGGAAGCCAGGAGCACCTTGCACTCCTATGTGGGTGTCCAGCCCCCCTCTGTGAATCTGCCTAGCCAGACGAATGTCAGTGGGGAATGTGGATTTTTCCCTCTGCTAGAATCTCTGGGTCACACGTGTACACAAGAGCCTCTGACCAAATGTTGCTTTCTCCTGGTTGGTTGCACCAGAGTTGCTGTTGCCACTACTGCTGATAAGATGGGCATCTTGTCTCAGGAAGTTCCTGTTATGTCTTCACCTGGGCTTCCATAGCTGCCACTTCAGCCCCAAATGGTGCCCGCCCTGTCTCTTCCAGTTGCTGGGTGCCACTGGGAGGATAGTGTGAGAGAAACGTGCCCCCTCTTTTTTTACTGGGTCAGTGTGTACCCTCTTCCTCTTAGGGCTGAAGGCTGAACTCATGCCACAGTCTCCATCTGGCTATATCAGCAGTGGTACCGATGCTGCAGATAATCTCACCTCACTCTCAAAATCTGGCCCTTTCTTGGGCTCTTGGCTGCTGGAGTTGTGGGTTGTGTCCATGTTCCTGCTGCATATGCACAGTTTGCACACAGGTACACAGCATTCTTCCTCCTGTAGAATTTCCACTGCATTTTTCTCTCTAACTCTCTGCTAAGATTGTACTTTCTTGTTTTTAAAATTTATTTATTTGAAAATCAGAGTTACAGAAAGAGGTAGAGACAGAGAGAGAGGTCTTCCATCTGCTGGTTCACTCCCCAGATGGTTGCAACAGCCAGAGCTGCGCCGATCCAAAGCCAGGAGCAGGAGTTTCTTCTGAGTCTCCCATGTGGGTGCAGGGGCCCAAGGACCTGGGCCATCTTCCAATGCCTTCCCAGACCTGGATCAGAAGAGGAGCAGCCGGGACCAGAACTGGCACCCATATGGGAAGCCGGCATTTCAGGCTAGGGCTTTAACCCGCTGTGTCACAACGCTGGACCCAAGAATGTACTTTCTGCACTGTTTTGTTTTATTTTATTTATTTATTTATTTATTTTACTACTTATCCCTGGTGTAGTGCAATATACCGATTCCAGTTCCACCATCTTGGAATCCTGGCAGTTTCAAATGTGTATTGCTTTCATACCACTCGAAAGTTGAAAACTCTTAAGGTGGAGTACTATAATTGTGAATCTTGTATATTTAGTGACTATTTCATTCTTTCTTTCTCTTTTTAAAGATTTATTTATTTATTTGAAAGGCAGAGTTACAGAGAGGCAGAAGGAAAGAGAAAGAGAGAGAGAGAGAGAGAGAGAGAGAGAGAGAGAGAGAGGTCTTCAATCCCCAGATGGCCGCAACAGGCGGAACTGTGCCAATATGAAGCCAGGATCCAGGAGCTTCTTCCAGGTCTCCTATGCGGGTGCAGGAGCCCAAGACTTGGGCCATCTTCTACTGTTTTGCCAGACCATAGTAGAGAGCTGGATTGGAAGTGGAGCAGCTGGGACTGGAATTGGCACCCATATGGGATGATGGCACTGCAGGTGGTGTTTTTACCTGCTATGCCACAGTGCTGGCCCCAAGATAGGACTAGTTCTGACAGTGCCCGCTCTACTCCCTCTTCAGCAAGCAAATAACATCAGACTCCTGTAAGGTGAAACACCTGTTGAATATTTCTCGTTGTGAAGCTCTATGCCAGTGGGCCTAAATAACGTTATTTAGAGTGTGACCTGGCTTCATAATGAACTAACTCACAACCTAGTAGCTACAAAAGAAAATAATACTGTTAAGTACTATGTTAGAGGGACAGTATGCAGTGAAACATTCACCAACAACCAAGCTTATTGTGTACTTTGTCTTTTTTAGTTCATACTTTTTTTTCTATCTTCAAATCACATTCAACTTTTGTTTTCTTGATGTATCTTACTGCTTGGAAAAAATGGATATCTAGTTGTTAGCTTGACAAATGATAAGAACTTCATTTGTTCTGGTGTCCAACTAGATTTACGTAGAGCCAAACAAACTGGGAAATCAGCATCTGTCATTTGGGTTAGACTTGCATCAAGGCAGAGGCTCCCCAAGATAAGGAAATGGAATGTAAGAAGTATCCATTTCTTGTGAGTAGAATCTGTAGAAGCAATATGACCAACAAAGTTTCATTTTTAAAAAGTTGATGATTTACTTTATTTCATCTACTTGAGAGAATGATAGAAAAAGAAAAAGGTGGAGACAGAGACACAGAGAGATTGACTTCCATTCACTAGTTCAATTCTCAAATGCCTACAATAGCTGCCAAAGCTGAACCAAGTTGAAACCAGGAGCTTGGAACTTAACTTGGGCCTTCCACATGGATGGCAGAGGCCCAAGCAGTTGAGTCATCATCTGCTGTTTCCTGTGGTACCCATTAACAGGAAGCTGGATTGGAAGCAGTGTAGCCAGGATTCAAACTGGTTCTCTAATATGGGATGTTGATGACCCAAGCAGTGGCTTAAGCCGCTCTGCCACAGTGCCACAGTGCCTACCTATGTAGTCTCATTTTTTAGCCACAGATTTTTAAGTCTTAAAAATAAGCTTGCTTATTTTGATGGTTATAGAGTAGATTCTGAACTAACAAGCATTGCATGACTTTAATTGCATGCCTTAAAAGTTATGATCAGGCATAGAGTTCTACATAGGACTCTCTGGATTCCTATCTTGTGACATGTGGGGTCTTCATATTGGGTGAGGAGCATTGCAGGGGAATAAAGGAGCACATTGATATAACACTTTTAGATATAGCATGCCTTTGAATCTCTTATGGGCAGTCTTAGACCTTGGACTAGAAATGAGTTCTTCACTATTTGAACAAAGCTTTTTAAAATCTTTTATAAACCTAGCATCATGCAATTTCATTTTACACTTTATTATCTCATGGACACAGGGGCTTTTAAAAGCCAGCTTTTTAAATAAAAGGGTCATAAATTGATGAGCAGGAAGTTGAGAACTTAGAGCTCTCTGCATGGCGCAGACAACAAATGCAGGCTGCTTCGGAGATTGTGTGGCTCCCTCATCCAGCTATGCAGGCTATGTAGAGGGGCCCCACAGGCTCTGCACTGGGAAGCTATGGAGAAGAAGAAAATTTTTTGGGCAGGCAAGAATGAAAGGGGCGTGGACAGGAACTACCATGAGATAAAATCACTTAAAAACTGTTTAAATATACTCATATATCTAAGGCTGCTTTGGAATATTTGTTTTTTAGTCTTTTAGAAGAGCCCTAGGGCTGAAGGAAGATGATGTGAATCAAGCTGCCTCAGGGATGTTGTGGGGAAATGATAGTTTCTTCATTGGTTCAGCCAGTATTTATTGAGTATTAATATCCTAAATTTCAGTGATGATAAACAAGATTGAACAGCTCTCCCAGAAACTCTAAGAGCTGTCTGAATAGCTTGATCTCTTATCTCACAAAGTAAAAACAGAGAAACCAAATTTCAGGTGAAAAAAACTTTAAAAAAAAAATTTCTTTTTTATTTTGAAGTGGTTGCTTTAATTATAAAACATGCAAACATTCAAAAGTAATATTGCAGATATATGTGGTTTGATTTTAATTATGTATATTACATATTTTATATATTATATATTTATTTAATTACATATATATATATATATATATGACTTAAAGAACAGAAGTAAAAGGTCACCTCCATATAGCTCAATGATATCATAGAATTTTAAGATTTTAAAGGCCCTTGTTGAAAGGCTCATTTGTTCAACAGTGTTTGTGAAGTGCTATTAATACTAGGCAGTGCTAGTGTCTCAGTCAACATTGTTACAATGGTTATGACATACTGGTCTGGTGTACCTTCTTGTCTGAAGGGGAGGGAACTAACATCTCTGTTCTGTGCTTCACTGTATATTGATTGCTTTAATATCAGGTCAATCCCAATTACCCTCCTGATTCTGCTAATTTCTGAATTCTAGAGAAAGACTTAATGTAAGCTCCAGGTATTCGTTAACATTTTTTTGTTCCTGGAATTTATCTTGCATTGTAAAGAAAGTCCTAAACTCCACAGAGCAAAAGGCACAAGGACAGTGACAGACCCAGACTGTCGAGTTTCCAGTTGAGTTACCTTCTATCTCACTCTCCTTGGGTTGAGTTATTGTGATTTTTCTTTATAATGGAAGGGCCTGTCATGATGAATGGCATATCTTTGTCTCTCTCCTTGTCCACTGCATGCCTAGTGCCACATTCTTGCCTGGTACATAGCAGATGCTCACTGGATTTTGGTAAAGGAATTAATGAGTGAAACAAAGGCCTTTTTTCATAATTAAATACAGCTTATAAGATACCCTGGAAAGACAGTGGATCTAGCTTTGCCACTAACACATAAAATCAATGAGTGAATTTTTTATTGGATTTGCTCATCTTTGTTGTGAATGTCTTATTAGTCACTCAACCATCTTTCCTACACTTTTATTTTTAGGAATGAAGCACCATACAATCAGAAATCATTCATTTAACCAATATGTATTTGAGTATTTGGCCATACACAGGGTTTCCAGAATAAGTCCTTAGAGTTTCTAACTAAAAATAATCACTTAAATTAGAGCAGAGAGGCCACGGGATGCCTTCATTTGTATCTTGTAGCCTGGCCCACAGCTTCTTTTCACAGCTGGCCTACACATTGATTAGGGAATGATGTCTCAGAACAGAGAAGGTTGTTTATGGAAAGAGGACTGTTGTCTACCCAGAGGACCCAGTTGATAAAGATAGCAGAGATTTGAAAAGGGAGACAGCTCAGTTTCCTTGGGACACCTAACTGGCAGTTGAAAAATCTCTGTTTTAATTTTGTTCCTTTCATCCTATGATTGCAAATGAAATATTTCTTGGTATACACACTGAAAAGAACAGTTCCAGCATGTCCCCTGTACAACACACATTCCAGGTTTATTTCAGCACCACTCACAGCAGCCAAGGAATGTTTTGATTTATGAATGGAGTCAAAGAATAGCCCATTATTTTTCTATTATTTTTGCACTTAGGTTAGCTGAAAGTAAATGTCACAAAATGTATTTTACAAGCAAAATATATTGTCCCCTATCAAAATTATAAGGTACAGTTATACCTGAAGGCATTTTGATTTAATTTAAAAATGATAACCTAGCACATAATCATGCTCAAGTAGTTTGAACTTGAAGTAAGAAAGCCGTCTAGGTAATTGAGTGATAGAAATTCCCATTTAGAGCAAAAACTAACTGATTTGGTAAATTTGTATGGTCCCGTAATAGAATGGGCTTGGTTTAGAAGTTAGAATTCAGGATCCTTGGCTTCTATTATGTAAGTAACATTCCCTATGACCTTAGAGAAAGGTCATAGAGACACTTAAGTGCTCCATTTCTTAATCCCCATTTTTATATAGTGAACATTAACTCACAAAGGCTATCTGTTATGGACTAAATTGTACTCCCTGGAAAGATGTCAAAACCTTAGCTCCTGGAACCATGCTTGTGCATATGACCTTATTTGAAAATAGGGTCTTTGCAGTTGTGATCAGTTTAGCATTAGGTCATGAGGGTGGACTTTAATCCAATTGGACTGCTTTCTTTCTAAGAAGAGAGAGATTTGGACACAGGAACTCAAAGGAAGGGTGCCATCGAACAAGAGAGGCAGAAATTGAAGTAAGTCAGCTGCAAGCCAGGAGCAGTAAGGAAGAACTGGCAGCCTACTGGCAGTCACTAGTGAGAGACAAGAAGATTCTAACCAGCACCTTAGTGGGGGGGTGGCCAGCTGGTGCCTTGATTTTGGGCTAGGAGCTTCAAGAATTGAAAGAGGATAAATTTATGTTCTTTTAAGCCACCCCATTTGTGATAATTTATTAGAGCAGCCATACAAATCTAATAAACAGCATGGGATTGTGAGTTAAAATATGATAATATGAAAAATGTCCCCATATCAGAGCACAGTAAGTTGCTATAGAGATAAATCATTTTATCTTTTTTAAATATTTATTTTATTATTTATTTGAAAGGCACAGTTACAGAGAGAGAGAGAGAGAGAGAGAGAGAGAGAGAGAGATGTGTAACATCTGCTGGTTTATTCCCCAAATTGCTTCAATGCCTGGGGCTGGTCCAGGACAAAACCGGGAGCCAGGAGCTTCTTCTATCTACCCCATGGGTGCAGGGGGCCAAGCACTTGGACCATCCTCCGCTGTTTTCCCAGGATCATTAGCAGGGAGCTGGATCAGAAGTAGAGCCAGTGCCCATATGGGATACCAGTGCTGCAGGTCTGGGCTTTAACCTACTTTGCCACAGTGCTGGCCTCCAATATATCTTTTTAACCTCAACAGACATCCTGAGTGATTATCTCTAAAGAAGACAACTGTAAGGAAAAGCTAAATTTAAACTCAGATAAATTTTTTTGGACAGGCAGAGTTAGACAGTGAGAGAGACAGAGAGAAAGGTCTTCCTTCCGTTGGCTCACCCCCCAAATGGCCATCATGGCCAGCGTGCTGCGCCTATCCAAAGCCAGGAGTCAGGTGCTTCCTCCCAGTCTCCCATGCAGGTATAGGGCCCAAGGACCTGGGCCACCCTTCACTACCTTCCTGGGCCACAGCAGAGAGCTGGACTGGAAGAGGAACAACTGGGACAGAATCAGGCGCTCCGACCGGGACTAGAACCTGAAGTGCCGGCACGCAGGCAGAGGATTAGCCTACTGAGCCGTGGTGCCGGCCCTCAGATAAATTTTATCATTAAAAATATTTTGTTAGCAAAACTTTAGCTTTTGAAAATGAACACTATTGGGGTCAGCACTGTGGTGCAGCAGGTTGACGCCCTGACCTGCAGTGCTGGCATCCCATATGGGCGCCGGTTCTAGCCCCAGCTGTTCCACTTCCAACCCAGCTCTTTTCTATGGCCTGGGAAGGCAGTGTAAGATGGCCCAAGTCCTTGGGCCCCTGCACCTGCATGGGAGACCTGGAAGAAGCTCCTGGCTCCTGGCTTTGGATTGGCGCAGCTCTGGCTGTTGCGGCCATCTGAGGAGTGGATCAGCCAATGGAAGACCTTTTTCTCTGTCTCTACCTCTCTCTGTAACTCTGTATTTCAAATAAATAAAATAAATCTTAAAAAAAAAAAGAAAATGGGCCAGCGCCGCGGCTCCCTAGTCTAATCCTCTGCCTGCGGCGCCAGCACTCCAAGTTCTAGTCCCATTTGGGGGCCAGTTCTGTCCCGGTTGCTCCTCTTCCAGTCCAGCTCTCTGCTGTGGCCTGGGATGGTAGTGGAGGATGGCCCAAGCACTTGGGCCCTGCACCCGCATGGGAAACCAGGAGGAAGCACCTGGCTCCTGGCTTCAGACTGGTGCAGTGCGCCAGCTGTGGCAGCCATTTGTGGGGTGAACCAACGGAAGAAAGACCTTTCTCTCTCTCTCTCTCTCTCTCTCTCTCACTGTGTAACTCTGACTGTAAAAAAAAAAAAAAAAGAAAATGAACACTACTAGGACCCTGAAATTCAGTAATTCAGTGTTTCAGAAACATTCTGGGACATTCTGCCTTCTTTCATTTTCATATGTTTAAATCATTTCTTTTCTCAGGTATATAAATTTTTTTTCAAAGAAATTTGAGAGTTATTCATTACATTTAGACTGTCGGCTTTCCTACATGCTATACAATCACAAACAACAACAACAAAAGACAAAACATGCTATACAATCACAAACAACAACAACAAAAGACAAAACATAGAAAACACAACTTCAAAAAAACTGTACAATATAATCATAAAATCCCTGTAAGATATCTGTTCCTACACTTAACACATCCAAACAAACCACAGCCTCACAATACTATTAAATTGTAGTCATCATACAATTATCTCTATTAATCTGAAAGAAGAATTAGTACATGATAGAATATTAATCATTAAAATTATACTAGGCATTAGAGAGTAGTGTGTATCTTTTCTTATACATGTACATATCAAAGGAATAACTATTGCCATATACATCTCTTGTTCTATCTAACAGAACATTGTCAGTAGTTCCTCTTTATTTTTTCAGAATTTCCTTGAACATGACATGGTCTGAGCAGCAGAGCGTTAAATATATCAGACTGAAAGCTCCAACAACTTTGGAAGTCACTTGATTTAATTCCTCTCAATTTATATATACAGGAAGAGTCACCAATGAAAGTTGTGTGGGGATTTGGTAACAAAATTCCAGTTGCATGACTTTGACTCCAATGCTCTCTCTAAAACCATAGTGGTCGGCTGGTGCTGCAGCTCACTAGGTTAATCCTCCGCCTGTGGCACCGGCACACTGGGTTCTAGTCCCGGTCGGAGAGCCGGATTCTGTCCAGGTTGCTCCTCTTGCAGTCCAGCTCTCTGCTGTGGCCAGGGAGTGCAGTGGAGGATGGCCCAGGTGCTTGGGCCCTGCATCCCATGGGAGACCAGGAGAAGCACCTGGCTCCTGCCTTCGGATCAGCGCGGTGCGCCAGCTGCAGAGCGCCAGCTGCAGAGGCCATTGGAGGGTGAACCAATGGAAAAAGGAAGACCTTTCTCTCTGTCTCTCTCTCTCACTGTCCACACTGCCTAGCCAAAAACAAAAACAAAAACAAAAAACAAAAAACAAACAAACAACAAAACAAACAGTGGTCGGAGTGCGCATTTGGTCTAGTGATTATGATGCCAATTGGGATGCCTACATCTCATACCAGAGTGCCTGAAGTTGAGTCTTGGATCCACTCCAGATTTTTTTAAAATTATTATTTAATGAACATACATTTCCAAAGTACAGCTTATGAATTACAATAGCTTTCCCCCATACCTTCCCTCCCACCCACAACACTCCCTTCTCTCACGCCCTCTCCTCTTCCATTCACATCAAGATTAATTTTCAATCATCTTTATATACAGAAGATCAATTTAGCATATATTAAGTAAAGATTTCAACAGTTTGCACCCACACAGAAACACCAAGTGTAAAATACTATTTGAGTACTAGTTACAGCATTAATTAAACACCTAAGAATAATTGTGTATTAATTACAGAGTTCAACCAATAGTTTTAAGTAGAACATAAAAAATACTAAAAGGGTAAAGTATTAAGTTCTTTTTTTTTCTTGTTTTGCAACTTTTGTATTGTTGTGGCTCCCCCCCCCCCCGCCAACCTCCCTCCCTCCCGTGGCCCTCCCCTCTCCCACTTCCTCTCCCATCCCACCCTTCATCGAGTTTCATTTTCATTTATCTTCATATACTGAAGATCAACTTAGTATATACTAAGCAAGGATTTCAACAGGCTGCCCTCACACAACTGCACAAGGTATAGGGTATTGTTCAACTAGTAGTGTTTTTAAGTTTCATAGTAAAACACATTAAGGACAGAGATCCTACGTGGGGAGCATGTACCCAGTGACTCCCGTTGTTGATTTAACAATTGGCACTCTCAGCACACCTCAGCAATCACCCGAGGCTCTTGCCATGAGCTGTCTAGGCTATGGAAGCCCCTTGTCCACTCCAGATTTTAACTTCTTTATAATAAACACCCTGGGGTGGGGATAGCAGCAGCAGGTGATGACGTAAGTACTTGAGTACCTGTCACTCACCCTGGAGACACAGGTTCAGTTCCAGGATCTTGGCTTCCCCCTGCCCACTCCTGGGTGATGTGGGCATTTGGGGGAGTGAACGGTCTTTCTGACTGTCTGTTTGCCTTTAAATAATAAAAATACCAAGACCAAAACCCTACACACACACCCCCATAGTAGTCATACAGACCTGGTTTTAATTCTTGGATCTCTCTCTTACTTGGGATGTGCCCTTGAATAAGTCTCCCAAATTCTTTGGATGTGCCTTTTCTAGTTTGTACAATGAGGATCAAAAACCAAGCTGGTAAAAGCTACAGTGCATCCAAAATAAAAATATGCAAGCCATGGAGTATTAGCCAAGCTGAAAAAGTTTAGCTTCCTGGTCCCTGATCCCCAAGCCACCTTGATTATAACTTGTCATTTCTGTTTCTACTCAGTCATCACTTTCAGGGTACTTCCTCCTCGTCTCTTGTTTAGTTGAACAGGACCCTTCTTTCTGCCTTCGTAGAACTTTGGTTGCCCCTGAGTGTGTGTACTTTTCCTACTCTAGTTGTCAGGTATTACATAGCAGGTTTTTGATTGCAGAAACTGTTCATGTATCGTACTGTACCTTACCACTTAGTGCTCAACAAAAAGGAGTTTTCTCAGTGTATGAACCATGAAGAAATGACTGAACAAAAACTGGGAGGATATGTTGGAGAGAGTTCTACATTTTCACTAAAGGAGTCTCATGTTTCCCATGGCTGTTACCAATGTAAAAGCTGGATGAATTCCTCTGCTTGCTTTAGCATCCAGGGCCATAAATGGAGGAAATCAGCCATGTAATGTTACCAGAGATTTGTAAACTGCTGACACTGTCTTAGGTTCTTCTCACTCATTGATGTTCAGGGATTCTGCTGGAGTGCTCTTATATGAACTCAGGATTTAGGTGGCTCCAAGGGACTAGGCAGAAAAGCACATTGTCCGGCATTAACTGCTAGACCATCTGATGGTAATAGTGGGGTCTCAAGAAAGAGCGGCCCTTTTCCTTTAACCACAGAGCTCTGTTCTAATTTGCTTTTCAGAGGATAAAACTCTGAAATTTTCAAATAATCTCTTTCCAGCTTTCTAAGGCATCTGTCATCTGGATAGTTCCTGAATTCTGGGTCTAGTCTTTTGCCGGATACATGTAGCTAAAGGTCATAATGCTCATTGCACTATCCTGAGAAATTCAGTATGACTCTAGTGCAGTACATGGAGTTCTCCATAGTGCACAATAGAGCCAAGGCCTGTGAGCTGCTCTATGAGAGGTTCTAGACCAGTGGACCCTGGTAAGAATTGCTGGAGGCAATAAATATCTCTAGCTATTGCTAAGACATATCCTTAGAATGACACTATTCAGTCAGCTTCACAAGGATCTCTTTTGTCTTCCAGGAACATATGAGACTTTTTTTCTTTCAAATGTTCTTTAGTTCATCCCACTGTAGGAAGGTAGGCAGTTTATGGATTTGTTAGAAGATACATAGCCACCACCATAAATACACATATGTGGTATAAAATGCTAATGCTGCTTGGTAGTCAAAGATAGAGAGCTTCCCGTAAGTGAGGAAGCTACATCCTGTAAAGTCAGATGCAGCACAATGTTAGACAAAAGAGCTCTTTTTGCACATTCCTTAGTGGCTGACACTCTCAAAACAGTTACTTTTTGCTGGATTAATACCCTTTTATGTCCAAGCTTACATCTTCAGTAGCTTCATTTTTGAAGAACTTATGTAAATCATATATACCTTCCACTTAAAGGAGTATTTATAAAATCACACCTTTCTGTTTTTCAAACGAATGAAAACTCATATCTTTACCTAGATGCCAAATCAGAATCAATGCTTCCTGAACAAATGAACCATTAGCTTTCTTGAGTCCTAGAAATCTTTTGTAGCTATTGAAAAATATTTATTTGTGGGCTGGCGCCGAAGCTCAATAGGCTAATAATCCTCCACCTTGCAGCGCTGGCACACTGGGTTCTAGTCCCAGTCGGGGCACTGGATTCTGTCCCGGTTGCCCCTCTTCCAGGCCAGCCCTCTGCTGTGGCCCGGGAGTGCAGTGGAGGATGGCCCAAGTGCTTGGGCCCTGCACCCCATGGAAGACCAGGAAAAGCACCTGGCTCCTGGCTTCGGATCAGCGCAATGAGCCAGCTGCAGCGCGCTGGCCGCAGCGGCCATTGGAGGGTGAACCAACGGCAAAGGAAGAGCTTTCTCTCTGTCTCTCACTTTCACTGTGCACTCTACCTGTCAAAAAAAAAAAGAAAAATATTTATTTGTGGAAGTTATGAAGATGAGATGCGAAGCAGAGAGTGGTAATTGATCCATAAGTGGAATTATAGGAGTGACTATAATTGCTTTATTTCTATAGAAAGACACATTAGAGAGGATTCAAAAGTGCCAATCCTCAGTGATTATTGTATCACCTGGTCATGGGCATAGGGGATGGAAGGCTCTGAAGTTGATGGAATCATTCTACTGAGAAGTTTGTTGCTGACACTTGCTCTTTCAGGTTATAAAGCACCAGGGAAGATTTTTCTCTGTTATCTAACTAGAGTTCTCTTGCACATTAGAGAATGTGCAAGTTCAAGGAAGGTGTCCAATACATTAAAATAAATGTTTTTATTTTCACCCTATTTTACTGAAGGCCCATAGAATATTTGAGAACCAGACAAAGATTTATATATTGCCTGATTTCTTTGTTTTCAATTTTTGGATAAAGCCAAGTAGGTTTCAATACAAAGGCTGTCTTAAAAATCTCCCTTTCCATATATTTGACCAACTATTGTATAAAGTCACTTCTTTCTTAAATTACAGATGGGCCATTATAGATTTTGGCAAGTTTTTTGAATGTTTCATGTGATTCAGTCATTTTGATTATGACTTAATGTTTGACTAATGTCACTATTCTCCAAATCTTGCACAATTACAATTCAATTTGTCAGAATTTACTTAATAGCCATGTGCCTAACCATAAGGGAAACACTTGGTCTGTTTAGCAAACCTTCTGTCAGAGCAGAAATACAAGGAGAATGTAGATGTTGATTACTGTTTTAGTGTGAGTAGGATACACCATATGATACAAGATGGCTTCTGCCAACTAAGTCGGTGAAGAATTTTGTTTAGCAGGATTCTGTTTAATAAGAGTTTTGATAAATAGCTTGTCTCATATGGATTAAACTATTGATTTACCAATACTGTTCCTATCTTGACCCAAGGGGACACAATTGATGCCACTTAGAATATTACAAACTCTCTGCCATATGCATGTTGTCTAGCCCATGCTTCAACCCTATCACCTTTCAACAGATTGCTTTAGACAAGAGATCTCATGGGCAAGGAATCTGCAATGCATATGAGCTTACTTGCTGATTTAATACAAGAGAGTCTTAGACACTGACCTTGTCTTGAGTTATTCTGACTTGGCAGGGATGTAACACTGCAAAGACCTGCAAATCCCTTTTTAACAAGGCTACCTGAACCAAATGGCCCTGTTCCAAATACATGAAAATTTAAAGATGTCCGAGAGATCAATGGCTTAGAGTATCAAAGAGCAGGAAGACTGACATTGCACGTAAGTCTATTTATTTATCCAGTCAAGGATTCTGTCTCATAGCATAATAGCTTTACTGTTATCACTTTATAAATTGCTTTGTAAATTATTTCAGTAATGAACTGGGAGAAGACATTCTGTTTGGAGATGTGAAAAGTACCAAATGCCCCACTAAAATCCCCAGATGTTCAATTATTTAAAGGAAATTATTTCTCCTTTATGCAAGTTGTCTTTTTAATTTTTTTCCAAAAACAGCAGGTAGGATGAATATTGTAATGTCCATTGAGCCTGTGGTCCTTGAAGTGCCCAGAGGCATTGTAGGCCAAGCAAAGAAGTTCACAAGGCAAGAATCAGGCCAAGAATAGGATGCAGGTGCTTATAATTCTGCTTATGATTCCTTTCTTTCAAAAAAAAATCCTACGATTTTCCAGGTTGAGGGATAATTAGCAACACCTATCAAATTGGCACCCAGTAAGTCTAATTTGGCAAGATTTAGAATGTACCCAGTGCAGAAATGATCATATATATACATTTTGTGCCATGTCTAAAATGGCAGCCCCATGTGCCCTGCTATTCTACCACATTCTGTGAGTTTTGCATAGAAAGCTTCCAGCACAGCTACATTACATTGTGCTGAGAATATCATCTATCAAAGCCATAGGAAAGAAAGCAGCCAAATATACATATGTACACACACACACACACACACACACACATACATATACACATTTGCTTCTGCAGCAAGTTATATGAATTTAAATATTCTATTGTTCAATTGAATGTGGTTTTCTTCCAGTTCCTCTTATCAGCTGGGCTGATCATTCCTTCCAAGAAGCAAACAAATAAATAATAAATGTAATGTAAGTGAATAAAGAACTAGAGAAAAACAGAAGCAAGATTATTAGAATAGGAGGCCTGAGTCCTTCTGAAGTCATCCTATCATGTTTGCTCTAGAAAGTACATTTTAAAAACTCAGCTTCAATTTTCTCATTGCAGCATGATCAAGTTCAGGTTGATAATTTCTTAGCTTATATTTAGCCTAATTTGTTTAAAAATTATGATTAAACCAGAACAAATATATAGACCATATTTATTATTACAATGCTGTAGTTGCCTGTTGCCCAGCCAGTTGGTCTGTGGAGTTCTCAATTTTAAATGTTCCCATGTTATGATAAAGACAGATCAAGAGCTTTTCTGTGAAAAGGTGTTTAGGGAGGTATAGGTGGTTGAGTGCAAATGAAGAAGGGATTGTGTTTTCATTTTGAGTTGGCAGGCACTTCTCCAAAAATCAAATGAAGGTGTAACTGACTCATTGAGTAAGCTAGACTCTGTACAGTATGAACATAATAAAAGGTAATGTAATTTTCCCTTCAAAGTGCCTTTTCAGTCTGCTTGAGTACTCTCTGAGGATCACTTACTTTTCTGTCCCTGGATGAACCATTAGGCAGGTCTTACTGCTCAGATGGTAGACGGTCTCTTGTTCTGAGATTAAAACTCCAGTCTGATTTAATAATCACACAACTCCAGTTCAGTTCAGCATACTCATGAAGACTTCTACTACATAGCCAGGTATGTCTTCTTTCCCCAACTTTGGCCTGATCCAGCATGGAATCTGAGTATCCAGGGAAAGTTCAGCGTTCATCCTGTAATTTTTCTAGTTGTGTTTTTTGATTCTTCTAGGTTCAGAGGGGATGAGGAGAAAATTAATATGGAAAAGGCCATGGTGCTTCTATGATCTACCATGGGTGCCTTGTAGACATGACAAGAGTCTGAAGTGACTGCATCTTTCAGACAATTTTTTGGGTTTTCTGGAGATCTGCTTCTGGTATGAATGGGTTTGTTGTTTTTCTTTCAATTGGGAACATGTCTTAACCTCAGTTCTCATGCTTCTTGCGGTACAGTGTCCTGGAAGGATAGAAACAAGACTTGTTGAATAAAGGAGATGAGCTAAGGTTTAGAATTGGGCTTAGGGTGAGGCAAAAGAGAAAAAAAGCTGAAATGTCTCTGACTTTATAAATTCCCAAACCTGAAGGAGGCCTGAGCTAGAAGAGAGGAACAGTTTTATATTAGAGAAGAGTTTATTGTTTTCATTATTGACCTGACTGCTACTGAGATACTTATACTGGGCAATTTTAAGAAAATTTCGTTTGAAAGGCAGTTACAGATAAAGAAGGACAAACAGAGAGACACACACAGAGAGAAAGAGAGACCCTCCATCTGCCGGTTCCCTCCCCAGTTGGCCGCCATGGCCAAAACTGGGCCAGACTGAAACCAGGAGCTTCATCCAGGACTCCAAAATGGGTGTAAGGGCCCACGTATTTGGGCTTTTGTCTGATGCTTTCCCAGGAGTATCAGTAGGGAGCTGGATCTGAAGTGGAGTAGTTGGGGCTCAAATCACCAAGCATATGGGATGCCAGCATTGCAGAAAGTGGCTTGATCAGCTACACCACAACACTGGTCCCTAAACAAGTTTTTAATGCCCAAAATAAGAGAGAAATTGTTTATTATCTTGATGTACTTGGTAAGTAATGTGGCCTTGTTTTTGTTTTGCTTTGAGACAAAGGGGGGAGTTGCATTTATGTATCCTATTTTGACTGTAAAATCATTAGAGTACACAGTTAAGATTAAGGTTCTTAAAACATATCTTAAAGTTTGAGCACCCTGTCTCTCATGTCCTTAATTTAACATCAACATCAATGAAATTATTACTATTTCTGTAGAGTAAGAAACTGTTTTGTGTGTTCTCATCTCAGTTAAGATCACTTCTGTGGGAATCCCTAGTGGACACTGAAAAAAGACATAGGAATCTCAGGAAATACAAATATGTAAGAAATGTTGGGGAGAGAGATGGGACACATCCACCAACCTGGCACTACAGCTTCTTTATCCCCATCTCATCTGCTGTAATGATTTGGGAGGGAATGCCTTCAATGCTGCAGTGAGACAGCAACACATTGTCTGAATGCATTGGAAAAAGAACATTTCTAATAATAATCTAGGACTAATGATTTCACATTAATTATAAAGGTGACAGCAGTTAATTTTAATCAAATAACAAAAATACAAATAAAAATATACCTGGTCTTGCTTGTCACAGTTCTGCACTGAATGCTAAAGACTTAAATAGTTGGGTATCAGCCAACATAATAATGTGAGTGCTTCAAGAAATAATACTAGGGCTGGTGCTGTGGCTCAGTAGCTTAATCGTCCACCTGCAGCACAAGCATCCCATATGGATGCTGGTTCTAGTCCTGGCTGCTCCTCTTCTGATCCAACTCTCTCCTGTGGCCTCAAAAAGAAACTGAAGATGGCCCAAGTCCTTGGATCTCTGCACCAACATGGGAGACCTGGAAGAAGTTCCTGGCTCCTGGCTTTGGATTGGCCCGATTCTGGCTGTTGTGGCCTTTTGGTTAGTGAACCAGCAGATGGAAGACCTTAATCTCTGTTTTTCTCTCACTGTCTGTAACTCTACCTGTCAAATGAATAAGTAAAATATTTTTTTAGTTTATTTTTAATTTTTTTTTTATTTTTGACAGGCAGAGTGGACAGTGAGAGAGAGACAGAGACAGAGAGAGAAAGGTCTTCCTTTGCCGTTGGTTCACCCTCCAATGGCCGCCGCGGCCGGCATACCACGCTGATCCGAAGGCAGGAGCCAGGTGCTTCTCCTGGTCTCCCATGGGGTGCAGGGCCCAAGCACTTGGGCCATCCTCCACTGCACTCCTGGGCCACAGCAGAGAGCTGGCCTGGAAGAGGGGCAACCGGGACAGAATCCGGTGTCCCGACCGGGACTAGAACCCAGTGTGCCGGCGCCACAAGGTGGAGGATTAGCCTGTTGAGCCGCGGCGCCGGCCTATTTTTTTTTTTTAAAAAGAAATAATGCCTAATAGGTCTCCTATTTCTGTAAAACTGTGAAATATTCTTTTAGGGCTTTCTGTTCAATAAGTAAAGTAAAGGCTAGGTGTCTATATTTGTAAAGAAAAACTTCTGCTATATTTTCTGTGTGGTTGTACAGCTTCTATAACTGGAAGTTTTTGCTATCATCATTTTTCCAGAAGTGGTGCCCTGAGATTTTGTCCACAGGCTTATCTCAGAAGGCCAGTGAGTTGCCTCTAGAATAATCTCAGAGACCAGGGTAGGTTCCCAGATAGAGAATTGTATAACTCTGACGCTTTGGTTTTTGTAATCCTCTGTGGATATCTAGCCTTTGCTTAGATGTGGTATGGTGGTGTGTCAATGTTTGTAAATGCCTGTGGTTGCAGTTTTACATATGCCAACTTTTGCAAGGTTCTTTCAACAGGTATGTGGGACTCAGTGGGTGGAATTATATCATCTAGTTTTACTTTGTTCCTTTTCCATTATATTGCTTCAGCCTGCAGTGTTTTGACACTGCATTGCTAGGGGATGTTATGGATCTCTATAGCCTTAGAGGTTACAGCAGGATTTCTCAGCACCAACTATTGATATTTTGGGCTATAAAATCCTTGGTTGTGGAGACTGTCCTGTACACTGTAGGGTATTTTACAGCATCTCTGGTCTCTACTCACTAGATGCTAGAAGCAACCATTTCCCTATTGTGACACAAATATGTGTAAATATCTCTAAATATCCTTGAGCAGGAAGCAAAATCTCTTGTGTGTCCATTTAGGAAGTTAGGAAGTGCCTCTGAGGGAAGTTTCACTCTCCTTATCAAATAACCTTCAAAGAACATTAATAGAACACCACACCTATGACTCACCTGTGTTACTCATCCTAGAAATACCCTAAGGGCCCTTGCCAGAATCAAATTTAATTTTTGTAAATCTCTGTAAGTATCCCATGTTAAAAAAAAAGAATTTATTTGTTTCCTTGAAAGGCAAGGTGGCACAGGGAGAGAGAGACAGAGAGGGAGAGAGAGAGAGAGAGAGAGAGAGAGAGAGAGAGAGAGAGAGAGAGAGAGATTTTCCATTCACTGGTTCATTCCCCAAATGCCCACAACAGTTAGGGTCCAGGAGCTTCATCTAGTTCTCCTACATAGGCAGCAGGGACTCAAGTACTTGAGCCATAATCTACTGCCTTCCTAGGCATAGTAGCAAAAAACTGGATTAGAAGTGTAATTGCACAGACTCAATCCTAGGCACTCTGCCATGCAGTCATCCCAAGCAGTGGTTCAGCCTCCTATACCACAACGCCTGCTCTTGAAGTCAAACTTTAAACTGCAAAATGTAAATGATGACAACCTTCAGAAAAGATGTGCTTTAACTCAGATTCATTGAGAAGGGAAATGTGATTTCAGCCTTTAAATATTTAATGGTATTTGTGAAGAGCAAGTGCATTTTAATAACATGCTTCTGTTTTTCAAATGGTAACAACCTACTAATACTACAATTAAATAATAGTAGCTGAAAGACTCATTTATCACTATCACTAAAATTATCCCATAAAATGCATTTGGGCATATACATCTTTTTATTATAACAAGTGTTGGAAAAACATATAGAATAAAATGTTTCTACTATGTATTTTTTCAAGTGTGAGTAACAGAGTAACAATTATAGGAATATGTCTAGGTAATAAGCAGAGATAAAAAATTAGAAAAATGTAATAGTTCTAGCAATAAAGTTAGATAAAAAGGTAGGAGGAGAAAGAGAATAAAAGAGCAAAGTGGTCCAAAATAAATGTGTTCAAGAGAAAATATTGAAAGTGGCCCCTTTCTCTGAGCTCCAATGGTTGTGTGTAGTTCAGTCTTGGGGAATTTGAAGTTCAGAATGTGAATTGGAATCTCCCCTTTTCTAGGCATTTTGGAGTGCCCGTAAAAACATCACCTGTGCTACTTAATTTAATAATCCTTTCCAAAAGCCTGGAACAGCCAGACCATATTTTTTTTTTCTCAGAATAATGGTGTTGAAGAGATTGGCGTGTCTCTGTCTGGATAACAAAATGAACGAAAATGAAAATACATCAAATTGGTACAAGAATTCTAACAATTTCCCACCTTCAAAGGCTGCACAAATCCACCCAGGCTTTTAGTAGTGATCCTGTAACCACTATGAAATTTGTATTCATGATGGTAGTAGGAAATACACCAGCAGTTTTAGAAACAAGGAATTGGTTTAACTAAAAAAAAAAATTACCTTGTTTGCCAAAAAGAAGCTGCTTCTCTTTAATACAGGAAATTAAAGCTTTTATGCCAAAAGTATGCTTACAGGTTGATTCATTTGTTTTCCTTTGGAGCATTTCTGAAAATATTTTCCTTCCTAATAATAGCTTATTAACATGAATGCATTTTCATCAGGCCCCATCTTGGTCCCTGCAAAAATTTTCAGAGCAGAAGGCTCTCTGCTGAGATTCCTGGCACTCATTAAACCCCCACAAAGTTATCAAGGCTGAGGGAATTGCTTACACAACGTGAACAAAAATATTGTACAGACTGCTGATGAATGCCTGACTCTCAGTTCACTCTAAAACTGCTTCAAGGATCGGGAACTTTATTTTTGCATGAAATTTTCATTCTGATATATTCCAATATTACAGGACTAGGAAACTGAACATCTTTAAACTCAATTTCAAGCAAGGAGTTTGGTGTAATGGGAAAGGGTGTAAAATGTATCCCACAATGGGAATTTAAATACAAATGCCATCTGTTCTATGTATTTGCTTTGGGAAGTAGGAAGGGTGCCATCTTGTTGCACAATCATAGGTGTGTTTCCTCATTTCCATCTTTGTGAAAGACCTGCCATGAGGTACTTGAGTTAAAGGTGCTTATTCATTGAGACTTCATCACAGGAATTCCCCTAGCCCTCCTGGGAGATTTTTGACACAGAATACTATCTCCACACCAATTGCATTGCTTAATTATTCTGATTTTTTATTTTTAAAGAATTTAAAGCTTCCAAAAAGTTGCAAGCACAGCACAAAAATCTATATACTGTACACTCAGAGAGCCCCATTGTTGTCATATTAACCCATTTGCTTTGTCTCTCTTCCTCTACTTTCTCTTGCATGTGTGCATATACACACACATAAACACTAACATAGAGGCTATGTATTCTGAATTACTGGAAAGTCAGCTGCATACATGATCCTTTTTACCACCACAATATGATGCTAACATTATATTTATAAAGTGTTAACATCTAATTTGTAGACTTAATTCAAATTTAAATCATTGTGCCATTAGCCTTTTATAAATAAAATAGTTTGTCATACAAGATCCAATCATGGGTTGAATTTATCTATTCCATATTGCCAACTTTACTCCTTGGTTCTTCTTTTTAGAAATATTTTTATAATAATTTTTATTTATGTATTTGAAAGGCAGAGAGAAAGGGGAAGGGGAGAGATAGCTCCTATATACTGGTTAATTCTGGTCTGCAGCCAGAAGTGAGAAACTTAGTCAGGGTCTCCCACAAGGGTGGCAGGGACCTAACACTTGAGTCATCACCTGCTTTCTCCCAGGGTGTTCATTAGCAAGAAGCTGGGTCAGAAGCAGGGTGAAGACTTGAATCTACGCTCTTCAAGCTGTGATGCAGGGGTCCCAAGTAGAATCTTAGCTACTGTGCCAAATGCTAATTTCCATCCCACTCCTTGTTTTTTTTCTTGCTTTAAAAAAAAAACATATTTATTTATTTGACAGGCAGAGTTAAGAGAGCAAGAGGGAGAGACAGATTTTCCATCTGCTAGTTCACTCTCCAAATGGCTGCTGGGCTGGTCTGAAGTTAGGACCCAGGAACAACTTCTGTGTCTCCCACATCAGTGGCAGGGTCTCAAACATTTGGGTCATCTGCTGCTGCTTTCCCATGCATTAGGGAACTGGATCAGAAGTAGAGCAGCCATAGCAGGGACACGAACCAAAACCCATATGGGATGCCAATGTCAAAGGTGGAAGCTGTACTCTCTATGCCACAATGCCAGCCCTGGTTCGCTCATATTTTAAGGATAAAGAGAAAATTATATTTGTCTAATATGTCCTCAGAGTTGGATTGTCTTTTTTGCAAGAATATCATGTAAGTGACATTGTATCTTCAGTTCATCACATCAAGACAGATGATGCTGGTTTGAACCACACTGGTGCTGTTAATTAATTTGCACACATTTCATAAATATAACTTTAAGAACATAGTAATTCTTCCTACTGTACCCGACCTCCCACCCACACTCCTACTCATCTTCCTCTCCCCTCTCTTATTCCCAATCTTGTTTTTTACTAAGATCTATTTTCATTTAACTTTATACAGAGAAGATTAACTCTATTCTAGATAAAAAGTTCAACACTTTGTATGAGGAAGGAAAAGAGAGAGAGAAAGAAATAAAGACAAAAACCAAAAAACATAAAAAAGAACAAAACCAAAAACTGTCCCTTAACAGTCCAGACAGGGCTGTTCGAAGTCATTGCATCTTGAAGGTAATATCACTTTTTTTAAAGAAACTGAATTATCTTTAAAGAAGAACCCAAGAATGATACATCTTTTGTGAGCCCTTAGACGTGACTATAACTTATGAGACATAAGAATATCCTCCACTTAATACACTAAAATGAAGTAATTCTTTGAGAACAAGTTTTCCTATTAAGTCTCATAATATAACTCTTTGAGGACAGAGGTCCTACATGGAAAGTTAGTGCGCAGTGATTCCTGTTGTTTATTTAACAATTAACACTCATATGTGATGTCAGTGCTCACCCAAGCCTCTTGACATGAGCTGCTTAAGCTATGGAAGCCTTTTGTCTTCAGTATTTCGACACGGCCATAGGCAAAGAGGAAGCTCTCTTCTCCCTTCTGAGGAAAGTACATCCTTCTTTGGTGGCTGCTTCTTTCCACTGGGGTCTCACCCACAGAGGTCCTTTGTGTAGAACATTTTTTTGCCACAGAGTCTTGGCTTTCCATGCCTGAAATGCTCCCCTGGGCTTTTCATCCAGACTAGAATGCCTTAAAAGTTGATTCTAAGCTTAGAGTTCTACTTAAGGTGATTGTCATTCTATGAGTCTACTGTATAGACTGCTTCCCATGTTGGAGCATTCATTCCTTTTAAATTCTATTATTATTACCAAACAATCTTATTTATATGGTCATTTTAACACTTGTTCCTGTCTATATTAACATTACCACTTAATCTATCCATATGATCTCTATAATGCTTAACATGTTATTCTGTGAATAAAGTCAAATGAAAAATAAATAAAAATTTACCACTCAGCTTAAGGGAATTTGGAATTCCATGGCAAGTTTTTAAGCTGCACCCTTAGAAATAAGTCTGTAGAAATGTATGTGGAACTATACTGCTTTATACTTATAAACTTCCTATATTTCAAAATTACAATTTTAGAATCATGGTGATTTTTCCCTCTGTGCCTGCCCTTCCACCCACATTTCCAATCCTCTTCCTCTTCGCTCACTTTTTCTTTTTTTTTTTTAAAGATTTATTTATTTTACATGAAAGTCAGAGTTACACAATGAGAGGAGAGGCAGAGAGAGAGAGAGAGAGAGAGAGAGAGAGAGAGAGAAAGAAAGAGAGAAAGGTCTTCCATCTGTTGGTTCACTCCACAATTGGCCACAAGGGCTGGAGCTGCGCCAGTCTGAAGCCAGGAGCCAAGAGCTTCTTGCAGGTCTCCCAAGCAGGTGCAGAGGCCCAAGAACTTGGACAATCTTCTACTACTTTCCCAGGCTATAGCAGAGAGCTGGATCAGAAGTGGAGCAGCCAGGTCTTGAACTGGTGCCCATATGGGATGCCAGCACTGCAGGTGGAGGCTTTACCTGCTACGCTACAGTGCCAGCCTCACCCTCACTTATTCTTACTCTTATTTTTAACTAACATCTGTTTTCAAATAACTTCATACACATATGATTTACTCTATGTTAAGAGTTCATCAAATAGTATGAAAGAAAAAAGTTAAATAAAATATGATAAAATAAATGAAAGGAAAAAATACTGTTCAACAGTCAAGGCAAGGGCTGTGCAAAGTTATTGTTTCTCAAAGTGTCAAAGTTCACTTCTACAGATCACCTTTAAGGGGCTCTATTAGTATCACGGGTCAGGGAGAACATTTGATATTTGTCCCTTTGGGACTTGCTTATTTCACTAAGTATAATGTTTTCCAGTTTCATTCATTTTGTTGCAAATGACCATATTTCATTTTTTAGTGCTGTGTATTATTCCATGGTGTATGTATTCCATAATATCCTTATCTAGTCTTCAGTTGATGAGCACTTGGGTTGATTCCATATCTTTGCTATTGTGAATTGAGCTGTAATAAATCTGGAGATATAGATAGCTCATTTTTATGCTGATTCTAATTCCCTTGGGTGAATTCCCAGCAGTGGATTGGCTGGGCTATATGGTAGTTCTATATTGAGGTTTCTGAGGTATATCCATACTGTCTTCCATAGTGGTTTTACCAGCTAACATTCACACCAAGAGTGATAAGGGCACCTTTTCCCCCACATCCTCACCAGAATTTGTTGTTTGTTGATTTTTATATGAAAGCCATTATAATGGGGGTGAGGTAAAACCTCTGTCATTTTGAATAGCATTTCTCTGATGGCTAGCAATCCTGAGCATTTTTTCATGTCTCTGTTGGCCATTTGGATTTTGGATTTCCTCTTTTGAAAAATATCTCTTTAAGTCCTTTATTTCTTTACTGGTTTTTTTTTTTTTTTTGGTTTTGTTGAGTTTCTTGATGTTTATATATTCTGGTTATAAATCATTATCCGTTTTATTGATTGCAAATATTTTCTCCCATTCTGTTGGTTGCCTCTTCACTTTGCTGATTTTTTTTCTTTTGCAGTGCAAAATTCTCTGTACTTGATTTAATCCCATTTGTTGATTTTGGCTTTAATTGTCCATGCCTCTGAGATTTTTCCAAGAACTATTTGTCTATGTCAATGTCTTACAGGGTTTCCCAAATTTTCTCTAATAATTTGATGGTATTGGGTCATAGATTTAGGTCTTTAGTTCATTTTGATTGGATTTTAGCGAAAATTATAAGGTAGGGGTTTTGCTTCATTTTTCTACATATGGCAAACCAGTTTTCTCAGAACCATTTCTTGAAGAGACTGTCCTTGCCCCAGAGATTGAGTTTAGCTCCTTTGTCAAATATAAGATGGTTATAGATGCTCACATAGATTTATGGCATTTCTATTCTGTTCCATTGGTCTATCCATCTGTTTTTGTACCAATACCAAGTTGTTTTGATTATGACTACCCTGTAGCAGATCTTGAAATCTGGTATTGTGATACCTCCAGCTTTGTTTTGTTGTGTGAGATTGCTTTAGCTATTCAAGGTCTCCTGTGTTTCCATATGAATTTTTTTCTGTATCTGAGGAGAATGTCTTTGGTATTTTTATTGATTTTTTAATCTGTAAATTGCTTTTGGTAGTAGGGATAGTTTGATGATATTGATTCTTCCAATCCATGAAAATGGAAGATTTTTCCATTTTCTGTATCTTCTCCTATTTCTTTCTTTAATGTTTTGTAATTCTCATTGTAGAGATCTTTGACATCCTTGGTTAAATTTATTCCAAGGTTTTGATTTCTTTGGTAGCTATTGTGAATGGGGTTGATCTTAGAAGTTTTTTTTTCAGCTGTGGCGTTGTCTGTGTATACAAAGGCTGTTGACTTTTGTATGTTAATTTTATATCCTGCTGCTTTTCCAAACTCTTCTATGAGTTCCAATAGTCTCTCAGTGGAGTTTTTTGATTCCCTATATATAGAATCATGTCATCTGCAAATAGGGATAATTTGACTTCCTCCTTTCCAAATTGTATCCCTTGATTTCTTTTTCTTGACCAATGGCTCTGGCTAAACTTCCAGGACTACATGGAATAGCAGTGGTGAGAATGGAAATCCTTGTCTGGTCTGGATCTCAGTGGGAATGCTTCCAACTTTCCTCTGTTCAATAGGACGCCAGCCATGGGTTCGTGATAAATTGCCTTGATTAAATTGAGAAATGTTCCCTCTATTCACAATTTGTTTAAAGTTTTCATCATGAAAGAGTGTTGTATTTTGTCAAATGCTTTTCTTGCTTCTATTGAGATAATCATATGGTTTTCGTTCTTTTATTTGTTGATGTGATGTATCACATTGATTGATTTGCAAATATTGAAACATCCCTGAAAACCAAGGATGAATCCCACTTGGTCTGGGTGAATAATCCTTCTTACATATTGTTGCATTCGATTGGCTAGTATTTTGTTGAGAATATGTACATCTATGATCATCAGGAAAATTGATCTGTAGCTCTCTCTGTTGTACCTTTTTCAGGTTTAGGATTTAAAGTGATGCTGGCTTCATAGAAAAAATTTGGGAGGATTCTCTCCCTTTCAATTGCTTGGAATAGATTGAGAAGAATTGGAATTAGTTCTTTAAATGTCTGGTAGAATTAAGCAGTGAAGCATTTGGTCCTGAGCTAATTTTTCTTGGGAGGGTTTTATTACTGATTCGATTTCTGTTTTGATTATTCATCTGTTTAGTTTTTCTTTGTCTTCATGGCTCAATTTAGGTAGATTGTTTGTCTCCAGGAATCTATCCATTTTCTTTTAGATTTCCCAGTTTGTTGACATGTAGCTCTTTGTAATAATTCCTGATGATTCTTTTTATTTTTGTGGTGTCTCTTGTTACATTTCCTTTTTCATCTTTAATTTTACTAACTTGGGTCTTCTCCTTCTATTTTTTGGTTATTTGGGCTATGATGTGTCAATTTTATTTTATTATTTTTAAAAAACTAGCTCTTTGTTTTTCTGTTCTTTTGTATTGTCTTCTTTGTTTCAAATTTGTTTATGTCTTCACAAATTTTAATTATTTATTTTTTCTCCTACTAGTTTTAGGTTGGTTTGCTGCTATTTTTCTAGGTCCTTGAAATACACTGACAGTTCATTTATTTGCTGCCTTTCCAATTTCTTGATGTAGGCACTCATAGCTATAAACTTTCCTCTTAACATTGCTGTATCCCATATATTTTGATATGCTGTATTGTCATCTATGAAGATGAATATTTATATATATATGAATATTTACAGAATTTTTTGAATTTCTCTTTTGATTTCTTTAATTACCCACTATTCATTCAGAAACATGTTAATCAATTTCTTTTTTTTTTTCATATGTTCTGGAGAACCCTTAGTTGTTGATTAGAACTTCATTCCATTGTGGTCAGAGAAGATGCATGTTATAATTTTGATTTTTTGGAATTTTCTGAGACTTGCTTTATGGCCTAGCATGTGGACAATCCTAGAGAAAGTTCCATGCATTGGTGAGAAGAATGTGTGTTCTACAGCTGTAAAATGGAAAACTCTGTAGATATCTGTTAGTTCCATTTGGTCTATAGTGTTGATTAAATCTGCTGTTTCCTTTCTGATTTTTTGTCTGATTGATCTGTCCATTGCTGAAAGTGGGGTATTGAAATCCTCCATTGCTATTTTATTTCTTCTGTGTCTTCCTTTAAATCCATTAACATTTCTTTTAAATAGCCAGGTGGCCCATAAATTGGGGCATATACCTTTATAATAATCCCTTCTCCCTGTTGAATTGATGCCTTAATCATTACATAGTGCCCTTCTTTGTCTCTTTTAACAGTTTTTGTGTTAAAGTCTATTTGGTCTGATATTAGAATTGCTATACCAGCTCTTTTTTGGTTTCTGTTAGCATGGATTATATTTTTCTATCCTTTCATTTTCAGTCTAGGAGAATCATTGTTCATAAGATTTGTTTCTTGCAGGCCACAAATAGGTGGGTTTTCTTTTTAATCCATTCAGCCAGTCTGTGTCTTTTTAAAAATTTTTATTTATTTTATTTGAAAGAGTTACAAAGAGAGAGGAGAGGCAGAGAGAGAGAGAGAGAGGTCTTCCATCCAATGTTTCACTCCCCAGATGTCCACAACGGCTGGAGCTGCACCAATCCAAAACCAGGAGCCAGGAGCTTCTTCTGGGTCTCCCACATGGGAGCAGCGTAACAAGGACATGGGCCATCTTACACTGCTTTCCCAGGCCAAACCAGAGAGCAGGATCAGAAGAGGAGCAGCCAGGATTAGAACTGGCACCCATATGGGATGCCAACATTCAGGCCAGGGCTTTAACCCACTGCACCACAGTGCCGGCGAGTCTGTGTCTTTTAACTGGAAAGTTGAGGCCATTTACATTCAAGGTGAGTATTGATAAGTATTAAATTTTACCTAGCATTTTTCCTTTAATGTTCCAGTTTGTTATTTTTATTTCCTTTGTAGTTTTACTGGGAGTTTTTCCTGCCTTCACCTACTTTCATAATAATGATCCTATTTCTGTGTTTCTGTGTGTAACACATCCTAAGCATCTTTTGTCAGGGTGGATGAATTGTGACAAATTCTTTCAATTTCTGTTTGTTATGGATTGTCTTTATTTCACCTTTATTTATAAATGAGAGCTTTGCTGGGTACAGTATTCTGAGTTGACAGTTTTTTTCTCTTAAGACTTGGAATATATCTTGCCTTTCTCTCCTATCCTGTAGGGTTTCTGATGAGAAGTTTGCTGTTAATTTAATTGGATTCCTCTGAAAGTTGTCTATCATTTCTCTCATGCACCTTTTATAATCTTTTCTTTGTGTTTTACTGTAGAGAGTTTTACTGCTATGTGTTGTGGTGAAGATCTTTTCTGATCATGTCTGTTGGGAGTTCTATATGATTCCTGTCCCTTTCTTTCTCCAAATTAGGGAAGTTTTCTATAATTATTTCACGGAAAATGCCTTCTAATCCTTTCTCTCTTTCCATGCCTTCAGGGACTCCTAAGACCCATATGTTTGATAGTATCCTATAGATCTCCAACAGTGTTTTTAGTTTTCTAACTTCTTATTATTTTTGGTCTGAATGTAAAATTTCCAGAGAAATACTAGCTCTAATATTCTTTATTCTGTCTCACCAACTCTGTTAAGACTTTCTACTGCATTTTTTGATCCATTGAATTCTTCATTTCTAGTATTTCATTTTGATTTCTCTTTAAGATCTCAATTTCAGGGAAAGAATTTTCATTCATATAATGTATAGTTTTCTTTAATTCATGAAAAATTTGCCTCTGATTGCTTCTGAGTTATCTGATGATTAGATCTCTTCATCTTCACCTCCAATATTAGATATTGACATGTTGTAGTGTTCCTTTGTGGAGCTCATAGTGACTTCCTTATTTTTATTTCTTGAATATTTTCCTTTATTCTAAGATTTTTTTTTTGCCTCCTGGCCTTGGTTTTTGGTCTGTGTCTCTGTGGCTTAGTGGATAATTATACTTTCATTGAATACCAAAATATGTGCACTGGGTGTGGCCAGGGTGCTGTGTTCAGTATCCCAGGATGGGGCAAGTATCCATGGTAAGACCTCCAATGGGGATGGTAGCTCTCCTCTGAGCTGATGGACACCCCGTTGTTAGTCCCTAGCATGCTCAGCACTCATCCACACTGCATAATGAATGGTACATTTGATCTGTGGAGTCTTTTCTGTGAGCTCAGTTATCCTGTTATGAGCTGTTATAGGTAACTGAGAAGCTTGAAGAGTGTGAAGAGGCTCTCTGTGGTTACCCAGAACCTAGGCATCTTCTTCTCCAGATCCAAGCTTCCGTTGTTTATCTGCTCTCTCTGCTCTTGGGTCTGACCGTTTCTGTTGCTTGCAATAGATATCCTGTTTGGATTCTCCCAGAGTTCTATCCCACAAGTGTACTTTCTCCCCCTTTGAAACATTAATTTCACCCTTTGTAAGTTGAACCATCCTGTCGCTATTCTAATATCTTAGAACCCCCTGTTGTTAATTTTGATCAGTTGTTTAAGATGGTGCCTACCAGATTTCTTCACTTTGAAGTTGCCATTTAGCTTTGTAATTAATAGTTTGTGAGGAGATACTTTGAAGCTATATTTAAATATCCTGTTCCTCATTCAACTTTCTGCACACTGGTTTAACATCTACTGGTATTTCTCTCTACAGAACTTGACAACTCGGGCCAATGCCGTGGCTCACTTGCCTGCGGCACCAGCACACTGGGTTCTAGTCCCGATCGGGGCGCCGGATTCTGTTCCAGTTCCTTTTCTTCCAGTCCAGCTCTCTGCTGTGGCCCATGAAGGCAGTGGAGGATGGCCCAAGTGCTTGGGTCCCTGCACCTGCATGGGAGACCAGGAGGAAGTACCTGGCTCCTGGCTTCAGATTAGTGCAGCACAGGCTGTAGTGGCCATTTGGGAGTGAACCAACAGAAGGAAGACCTTTCTCTATCTCTCTTTCACTGTCTATAACTCTCTCTCTCTCTCTCTCTCTCTCTCTCTCTCTCTCACTGTCTAACTCTGCCTGGCCACAAAAAAAAAAAAAAAAAAGTTGACAACTCATGATTATTCTGACTCCATAAATTCTTTTTTTTTTTTTTTTTGACAGGCAGAGTTAGACAGAGAGAGAGAAACAGAGAGAAAGGTCTTCCTTCCTTTGGTTCACCCCACAAATGGCTGTTAAGGCCGGTGTGCTGCGGTTGGCGCACTGTGCCGATCCAAAGCCAGGAGCCAGGTGCTTTCTCTTGGTCTCCCATGCAGGTGCTGGGCCCAAGCACTTGGGCCATCCTCCACTGCCTTCCTGGGCCACAGCAGAGAGCTGGACTGGAAGAGAAGCAACCGGGACAGAACCCGGCACTGCAACCAGGACTAGAACCCAGGGTGCCAGCACCACAGGTGGAGGATTAATCTAGTGAGCCGTGGTGCCAGCCCTGACTCCATAACTTCTATCTCTGTATGATAGTTCTAAATACCATTTTCCATTAAAAGGAGGCTGGATACCCTAAGAATATCTGATTTCAGAGCTAGGGATGGGATAATTTGAGATAGGCTTGGTCTATCTTGTAGAGCAGAAAAGCATGGAGTGACTATAAAAATTATGAAAGCATGTCAAAATGACTGGAGGTCTGGCTTTGCTAAATCTAGTACCATTAGACCACCAAAATAAATAATGTAATGCATTATAATCCATCAAATAAAATAGCAACTGTACTAGAATACTAGAATATATTAAATCATATGGAGTGAATATTTAAAAAAATTATTTTCTTAGAGTAGAATTGCCCATTTTCCTTTACAAAAGCCAATAGGTTAGATTGTGTAATCCTTCAGACTCTAGTCAGTGAGTCAGATCTTCACTGTGTTCTTAAAGACATCTCCAATAGATGCCTGCTGTATCTGGTGTGGGGCACCCCTGAGAGGGATGATTTCTTCAGAGGTGTCTTTATCCAGAAGAGAGAAGGATGCTGATGCACTACATTGGTTCCTAGGAGCGCACACAGCAAAAGTATTCAGGAGTTTTCTGATTGCCAGACACAGATTTGCAGCTTTATGCCTCTTTAATGAGAACTACAATTAAATGCGTTTAAAAAACTCTAAGCTATAAATTAAAAATTCACATGAAGCCTTCTCACCTGTGGACAGGTGCACAAACTCTCTGCTAGTCCAAACCCTGGCTGTGACCTATCTGCAGCTTATAGATCTGCTTCTCCCATATTAGAGCCTGGGATAAAAGTCTCACCCACACTGTGTGTGAGTATTTTACAAGTTTCATATCTAGCCATTAAATTTACTAAACAAAATATGTATGAATAAATAAAATACTTTATCTATAAACAAAATATCTACCTTTCTATCCTGAGAAAGGCACTGAAACAATTGTAAGTAAAAGTATCATTGTATGACTTTATTTTGACCAAAGGTTGGCAAAAAAGCAAAGTTGGTGGAATTTTAAATTATTGTATGTATCTGGATGTTTTCTTGATAGTACAGTGACTTCTCTTCACAAAAGCAGGCCCTGAGGAAAGGAGGTTGCTGTAGGCAACTTGTTTAGGAAGATTTCCCAGGAAGAACAAAGGAGCCAGAAAATTGAGACAGGGTGAGAAGCTGAAAATCGTGTCAGTGCGTAGCTTGTCACCATGGACAGCTGGGCCTCGATCCCCCTGGAGGAAATCTCTGGAAAAAAAAGACACACCTTTGCCTTCATGCTTGTACATGAAGTTGTTTCTCTTCAAAAGGTAATTCAGTTACAGGAAATTAATTTTCTATGTCCCAAGAATATGCAGAGATTGATTAGTTTACTCTTCTCTGAAGCATTTCTGAAATTCTTTCTCCTTTCTAATAATAGTTGATTAACCTGAAGGTCTTTTCATCAGCATCCTTCAATCGTCTGTGGAGGCCACATCTAAGTGCAGTTGCAGAGTGAGGCAGGGGAGCTGGGAGATTTATTCATTCACGTTGACCCTCCTTGATTGGTAATTGTCTTGAGAGTATTAAATTCCCCAGACTTGGAGGCTGTGCTGTGCCCTGGCTGATCACAATGGGATCCTGATAGGCAATGGAGAAAGCGCTGAGGCAGAGAAGCAGGATGTTGATGATTTTTCTGAAAAATGATTTCTCTTGCCTTTATAATGAAACTTAAAAGTCTATTCAGTGTAATAACCTAAATATGTTATAAGTCCACGAAATTTATACTTTCATCAGATAAAACTTACAGTAAATATAAAACTAAAAATACTATTTCTATATTTTTGTAAGTTTAAAAAAAATTCAGTGACAAGGCAAAACACTAATTAACACAAAAAATTAAGTCAAAATCCTCTATAAATAGGTAGATTTTTAAAATACTTATTTTGAAAGCTAATTCAGTATTTTAAAATATTTGAGATTAACTTTTAATTTTTATGATAATTTTATATTGACAGAAAAAGAGATAATACAAGTATTTCCCATCTAGTGTTCCTAAGTTTTTTGTTTGTTTTCAGGGAAAATCTCATTTCCTTTTATTCAAATTTTTTATGAATTTTAAAAATGTTTATTAATATAAACAGAACAGATTTTGTTCATTCCATTGGTGCAGTTCTTCACATTGTTGAGTATTTCCTTTGCAGTGCAGAATCTTCTTAGGATAGTATAATTCCATTTGTTTATGTTAGGCTTTATTTTTTGTGTTTCTAGGGTCTTGTCCAAGACATTTTAGCCTGTGTCTTACAAATTTTCCATGATATTTTCGTCTAGGAATTTGATGATATCGTGTTGTAGATTTAGATCTTTGATCCACTTTGAGTTGGTTTTGTATGAGGTGTAAGGTAAGGGTCTTGCCTCATACTTCTATATGCATAGATCTAATTTTCCCAGCACCCTTTGTTGAAGAGGCTATCCTTTCTCCAGGTTTTGATTTTTAGTTAGCTGGTCAAAAATCAGATGGTTATAGATGTGTAGATTCATTTCTGCAGTTTCTATTCTGTTCCATTTGTCTACATATCTATTTTTGTGCCAGTGAAAGGCTGTTTTGATTATAACTGCCCTGGAATATGTGTTGAAGTATGGTATTGTGATGTCTCTGGCTTTATGTTTGTTGTTCAAAATGGCTTTAGCTATCCATGGTCTCTTGTATATCCATATGAATTTTAGCATCATTTGTCTCAAAATCTGAGAAGAATCTTGCTGATATTTTGATTGGGATTGCATCTGTAAATGGAATTTAGTAGCATGGACATTTTGATTATATTAATTCTTGCAATCCACAGACATGGATGATTTTTTTTTAAACTTTTGTTTAATGAATATAAATTTCCAAAGTACAGCTTATGGATTACAATGGCTTCCCCCCCACCATAACTTCCCTCCCACCCGCAACCCTCCCCTTTCCCTCTCCCTCCCCACTTCCATTCACATCAAGATTCATTTTCAATTCTCTTTATATACAGAAGATCAGTTTAGTATATATTAAGTAAAGATTTTGGCCGGCGCCGTGGCTCAACAGGCTAATCCTCCGCCTTGTGGCGCCGGCACACCGGGTTCTAGTCCCGGTCGGGGAGCCGGATTCTGTCCGGGTTGCCCCTCTTCCAGGCCAGCCCTCTGCTGTGGCCCAGGAGTGCAGTGGAGGATGGCCCAAGTGCTTGGGCCCTGCACCCCATGGGAGACCAGGATAAAGCACCTAGCACTTGGCTCCTGCCATCGGATGAGCGCGGTGCGCCGGCCGCAGCGCGCCATCCGTGGCAGCCATTGGAGGGTGAACCAACGGCAAAAGGAAGACCTTTCTCTCTGACTCTCTCTCTCACTGTCCACTCTGCCTGTTAAAAAAAAAAAAAAAGATTTCAACAGTTTGCCCCCACATAGCAACACAAAGTGAAAAATACTGTTGGATTACTAGTTATAGCATTAAATCACAATGTACAGTGCATTAAGGACAGAGATCCTACATGATATTTTTAAAAAATTGATTAATTATCTATGCAATTTTCAATTTAAAACCAAGTTTTTTCCACTGGGATCTCACTCGCAGAGATCTTTCATTTAGGTCTTCTTTTTTTCCAGAGTATTTAGGCTTTCTATGCCTAAAATACTCTCATGGGCTCTTGAGCCAGATCCGAATGCCTTAAGGGCTGATTCTGAGGCCAGAGTGCTATTTAGGACATCTGCCATTCTATGAGTCTGCTGTGTGTCTTGCTTCCCATGTTGGATCGTTCTCTCCTTTTTTGATTCTATCAGTTAGTATTAGTAGACACTAGTCTTGTTTGTGTGATCCCTTTGACTCTTAGACCTATCAGTGTGATCAATTGTGAACTGAAATTGATCACTTGAACTAGTGAGATGGCATTGGTACATGCCACCTTGATGGGATTGAATTGTAATACCCTGGCACATTTCTAACTCCTCCATTTGGGGCACGACTGATTGAGCATGTCCCAAATTGTACATCTCCTCCCTCTCTTTTTACCACTGTTATATTTCACAGGGATCACTTTTCAGTTACAATTTAAACACCTAAGAATAATTGTGTGTTAATTACAGAGTTCAACCACTAGTACTAGAACAAAAACAATACTATAATGGATAAAGTATTGCATTGTACATCAACTGCCAGGACAAGAGCTGATCAAGTCACTGTTTCTCATAGTGTCCATTTCACTTCAACAGGTTTCCCCTTTGGTGCTCAGTTAGTTGTCGCCGATCAGGGAGAACATATGATATTTGTCCCTTTGGGACTTGCTTATTTCACTCAGCATGATGTTTTCCAGATTCCTCCACTTTGTTGCAAATGACTGGGTTTCATTGTTTTTGACTGCTATATAGTATTCTATAGAATACATGTCCCATAATTTCTTTATCCAGTCTATTGTGGATGGGCATTTGAGTTGGTTCCAGGTCTTAGCTATGGTGAATTGAGCTAAGATGCAGGTGGCTTTTTTGTTTGCCAATTTAATTTCCTTTGGGTAAATTCCAAAGCGTGGGATGGCTGGGTTGTATGGTAGGGCTATATTCAGGTTTCTGAGCAATCTCTAGACTGACTTCCATAGTGGCTTAACCAGTTTGCATTCCCACCAACAGTGGATTAGTGTTCCTTTTTCCCCACATCCTCACAGCATCCATTGTTGGTAGATTTCTGAATGTGAGCCATTCTAACCCGGGTGAGGTGAAACCTCATTGTGGTTTTGGTTTGCATTTCCCTGATTGCTAGTGATCTTGAACATTTTTTCATGTGTCTGTTGGCCCTTTGGATTTCTTCTTTTGAAAAATGTCTATTGAGGTCTTTGGTCCATCTCTTAAGTGGGTTGTTTGTTTCAATGTTGTGGAGTTTCTTAATTTCTTTGTAGATTCTGGTTATCAACCCTTTATCAGTTGCATAGTTTGCAAATATTTTTTTCCCGTTCTGGCGGTTTTCTCTTCACTTTTCTCTTCACTCTCCTGACTGTATCTTTTTTTTTTTTTTTGACAGGCAGAGTGGACAGTGAGAGAGAGAGACAGACAGAAAGGTCTTCCTTTTTGCCATTGGTTCACCCTCCAATGGCCGCCGCGGCCGGCGCGCTGCGGCCGGCGCACCGCGCTCCTCCAATGGCAGGAGCCAGGAGCCAGGTGCTTTTCCTGGTCTCCCCATGGGGTGCAGGGCCCAAGCACCTGGGCCATCCTCCACTGCATTCCCGGGCCACAGCAGAGGGCTGGCCTGGAAGAGGGGCAACCGGGACAGAATCCGGCGCCCCGACCGGGACTAGAACCCGGTGTGCCGGCGCCGCAAGGCGGAGGATTAGCCTGTTGAGCCACGGTGCCGGCCCTGACTGTATCTTTTGAAGTACAGCTACTTCTCAATTTGATGCAATCCCAAATGTTAATTTTGGCTTTGACTGCCTGCGCCTTCCAAGAAGTCTTTGCCAGTACCATATTGGAGATTCTTTGGTTTCTTCGCTGTGGTGCTTTTTCTTGCAATGCCATGACTCTAGATTAAGTGGACTGTCTGCTTTTGATGGATCCTTAGAGGCTGTGATACATGTGGCCAGAGAGCTCTGTTTGGTTCTTCAGGGTTAAGGGTGTGTCAAAGGTGACTCACCCAGATTGGTCTCTCTCTCTCTCGCTCTCTCCTTTTTTTTTTTTTTTTTGACTCAGTTGGAAAGTAATTCTGCACAGCTGAGTGGAATTGAGGGTAGTTGATGTATGAAATCTGGCCTCTGTGGGTATTCGTCTGATCTACCCCTGGAACCATACAAAGAGTTTATTCAGCAGTGTGGTCTCAAATTTCTCCACAGTCTCACACCGGGTTGCCAAGGTTACCGAGTTTGTGTACTCAGTGAGTTCTCTGCTTCCACTCAGATTTTCACAATCTCAGATCGTTAGCTCCACACTTTCACTAAATCCTAACCTCCTGTTATTTCTCTTCACTAGAGTCAGGTTTTTCTGCTTGGCTAATGGCGGGTGCTGCTTTACATACATAAAATGGCTCCTGCTCTTTGTCTTGCTCAGCTTTGTAAGGTGAGTGGAGAGAGAGGCTAGTGTCTGTGCCGGTGCCCCTTATTTATTCATTTTTTTCTCTCCTCCAGTCAGCCTGGTGAACTTTCCCCAGTGGGACCTCAGGCCTCGTTCTGCCTTTCCCCGCCAATGTCTTGGGTTACCGAGGTTTTTGTCTCACCTCCCCTTCCAGCGCTGGCGTGCAGACTCTGTGGCTGGGCTTCCACATGGTGGGCAACCTTGCTCTCCCCGTAGGTCCTCCGTGTCACATCCACTAGATCTGGAAGAATTTCCTCTGCAGTTTTTTCCTGAGCCTTTTCCTGAGGCTACAATAACTCCACTTTTATTAAACTATCTTTTCCCGGACTATTGGTGCGTACCCTCACTATTTTGCCATCTTGGCTCCACCCCCTCAGACATGGAAGATTTTTCAAATTTTTGTGTCTTCTTCTATTTCTTTCTTTAATGTTTTGTAATTTTCATTGTAGAGATTTTTCACATCCTTGTTTAAATTTATTGCATGGTATTTAAGTTTTTTTTAATCTATTATTAATTCTACTGATTTTACAAGATTTTTCTTAACCATGGCACTATCTGTGTGTTCAAAAGACTATTGATTTTTGTTTGTAAATTTTTTATCGTTCAACTTTACCAAACTCTTTTATGAATTCCAATAATCTCTTAGTTTCACTACAGTCTTTTGGTTCCTCTATATATAGAATCATGTCACCTGCAAACAGGGATAATTTGACTTCCTCCTTTCAAATTTGTATTCTTTTGATTGTTTTTTCTCTCCTAGTAGCACTGCTTAAAACTTCCAGAACTATATTGAATAGCAATGGTGTAAGTGGTCGTCCTTTTCTGGTTCTGGATATTAGTGGGAATGCTTCCAACTTTTCCTCATTCAACATGTTGATGGCTTTGAGTTTGTTATATATTCTCTTTGTTATGTTGAGGATTGTTCCTTCTAAACCCAATTTATTTAAGGTTTTTATCATGAAAGTATTTTTATCAAGAACTTTCTCTGCATCTATTGAAATAATCATATGGCTTTTGTTCTTTGTTAATGTGATATTTCATATTTATTATGCATATGCTAAATCATACCAACATACCAGGGATAGATTCCACTTGGTCCTGGTGCATGATCTTTCTGATGTGTTATTTGATTTAATTAGCTAGCATTTCATTGAGGATATTCACATCTATGTCCATGAGGGATGTTGCTCTAGATTGTCTTTGTTGTATCTTTTCTGGTTTTGAGATTAACTTGATGCTGACCTCACAGAAGAATTGTTGGAGGATTCTCTTCCTTTCAATTGTTTTGAATAGTATGAGGATTGGAATTACTTCTTCTTTAAAAGTCTGGTAGAATTCAGCAGTGAAGCCATCCTGTCCTGGGCTTTTCTTTGTTGGGAGGATTCAACCTTCATCTAGGTTATTGGTCTATTTAGGTTTTCTATGTCTCCATGACTCAGTTTTGGTAGATTGTATTTGTCCAGAAATCTATCTATTGCATCTAGATTTTCTAATTTGTTCATATCTAGATGTTTGTAGTGATTCCTGATTATTATTTTTATATTTGTAGTATTCACTGTTACATCTTCTTTTTCACCTCTGATTTTATTGACTTGCTTCTTCTCCATCTGTTTTTTGCATTAGTTGAGGCAATGTTATGTTAATTGTACTTATGTTTTCAAAAACTTGCTCTTCATTGCACTGATCTTTTGTTTTGTTTTTGGTTTCAATTTTTGTCTTCTCTAATTTTAATTAATTCTTTCCTGCTACTGATTTTTTATTTGGTTTGTTGTTGTTTTTCTAGGACCTTGAGATGCATTGATAGGTCATTTATTTGATGCCTTTCCTATTTCTTGATGTAGGCACTAATTGTTATAAACTTCCCTCTTAATGCTGCTTTTGCCGTATCCCATAAGTTAGGATATGTTTTGTTTTCATCTTCATTCATTTCCAGGTATTTTTTATTTCCCTTTTGATTTCTTCTATGACTCTTGGCCATTCAGAAGTGTGTTGTTCAGTCTTCATGTGTCTGCATGTTTTCAAGAGTTTCTTAGGTTGTTAATTTCCAGCTTCATCCCACTGTAGTAGAAAAGATACATGGTATGATTTCAATTTTTTGAATTTTCTGAGACTTGATTTATGGCCTAGCACATGGTCTATCCTAGAGTAGTTTCATGCACTGATGAAAAGAATGTGTTTCTGCAACTGTGGGATGAAATGTTCTGTAAATATCAATTAGATCCATTTGGTCCATGATGTAGATTAGTTCTGTTGTTTCTTTGTTGATTTTCTATTTAGTTGATCTTTCTATTGATGAAAATGGAGTGTTGAAGTCCCCCATTGTTGTTGTTTTGCAGTTTATATTTCCGTTTAAGTCCGTTAACATTTATTTTTAACAGCCAGGTGTCCAGACATTGGGTGCATATACACCTATAACAGTAATATCTTCCTGTTGACTTGATCCCTTAATCATTACATAATGTCCTTCCTTGTCTCTCTTAGTTTTTAGTTAAAATCTATTTTTTTCTGATATTACATTGGCTATTAGTGCTCATTTTTGCTTTCTGTTAGTGTGTAATTTCTTCCATCCTATCACATTCAATCTGTATGTATCTTTGTTAGTGAAGTGTGTTTCTCACAGGCAGCAAGTCGATGGGTCTTGCTTTTAATCCATTCTGCCAGTCTGTATCTTTTAATTGGATAATTTAGTTAATTTACATTGAAGGTTATTATTGATAAGTAATGACTTGACCCTACCATTTTCCACAAATGTTCCTATTTTTTTGCTTTGGATTTCCTTTGTACTTTTACTAGGATATTTTCCATTTTTGCACTCTTTAACAGTGATGACTATCATTCTCTGTTTATGTGTGTAGCACATCTTTGTGAATCATTTTTCAAGATGGACAAGAGATGACAAATTCATTCAATAAAGCCTTATGAGAGGTCTTTATCTCACCTTCATTTAGAAATGTAAACTTTGATGGGTACAATATTCTGGGTTGTCTTTTTCTTTATTTTAGAACTTGGACTATGACTCTCCATTCTCTCCTACCCTGTAGAGTTTATGATGAAAAATAAGCTGCTAGTCTAATTGGGGATCCTTTGAAGATATCCTGGCATTTCTCTCATGTGCTTATTAAAATCTTTTCTTTATTTTTACTGTGGAAATTTTGACTATAATGTGTCATAGTGAAGATCATTTCAGATCAATGTCTATTAAGAGTCCTATGTGCTGCCTGTATTTGGATGACTTTTTTTCTCTCCAAATTAAGGAGAGAAATAGTTGTCTACTATTATTTAACTGAATAGACCTTTTTTTTACAACTAATTAATATGTTTAAAAAGGTAGCAGGATACATGATCAGCATACAACAATTTATAATATTTCTTTCTTAGATTTTACTTTTCAAATTTTATTTAATAAATATAGATTTCCAAAGTACAACTTTTGAATTATAGCAGCTTTCCCCCCATAACTTCCCTCCCACCCACAACCATCACATCTCCCACTCCCTTTCTGATCCCATTCTTCATCACGATTCATTTTCAATTATCTTTATATACAGAAGATCAACTTAGTATATACTAAGTAAAGATTTCAATAGACTGCACCCACAAAGACACACAAAGTATAGAGCACTGTTTGAGTAGTAGTTTCACCATTAATTCTCATAGTGCAACACACTAAGGGCAGAGGTCCAACATGGGGAGCAGGTGCACAGTGATTCCCGCTGTTGATTTAACATTTGACAATCTTATTTATTTATTTATTTTTTAACGAGGATATCCAGGGCTTTATTTTGTAATGCAGAGGCCACACTGTGGCCCCAACCCCACTTCCCACCCTGCACTTCTTAAATGTTTATCACTCTAGGAGACCCAGCAATCCCCTTCATGATCTTTTAAAGATCACTGAACTAGAAAATTACACCCTTATTTCTCTTAAACAGATCAATAGCATTACTTACAGAATTCATTTTACATAGATAGCAAAAGTTATACTAAAATTTTCAGTAAACTAACTTTATATTTTCCTTGTTTCAGTTTCATTGCTAAACATCGTCACAATGCCTTCTGGTTCTCATTTTCTTGGTGTTCTCAGTGTCCTTATCTTTCTCTGGATCTTTTCTGCCTGTATCTTGATCCCTCGTGTTACTCTCTGCTCAATCTTATTTATGACATCAGTAATCACCCAAGGCTCTTGTCATGAGCTGCCAAGTCTATGGAAGCCTCCTGAGTTCACCAAAACTGATATTATTTAGACAAATCCATATTCAAAGTAGAAGTTCTCTCCTCCCTTCAGAGAAAGGTATCTCCTTCTTTGATGGCCTGTTCTTTCCACTGGGATCTCACTCAAAGAGATCTTTCATTTTGGTCAGTATTTTTTTTTCCACAATGTCCTGGCTTTCCCTGCCTGTGAAACTCTTATGGGCCTTTTAGCCAGATCCAGAAGCCTTAGAGGCTGATTCTGAGGCCAGAGTGCTGTTCAGGGCTTTTGCCATTCTATGAGTTTGGTGTGTATCTCACTTCCCATGTAGGGTCATTCTCTCCTATTTAATTCTATCAATTATTTGCAGACACTTGTCTTATTTATGTAATCCCTTTGACACTTAATCCCATCTTTTGGATCAATTACGACCTTAACTTACTTTAACAAGTAAGATGGCATTGGTACATGCCACCATGATGGGATTGGATTGGAATCCCCTGGCACATTTCTAGCTCTACCATTAGGGGGTAAGTCCGAGTGAGCATGTGCCAAACTGTATATCTCTTCCCTCTCTTATTCCCACTCTTATATTTAACAGGGATCACTTTTCAGTTGAATTTAAACGACTCAGAATAATTGTGTGTTATTTAAAGAGTTCAACCAATGGTATTAAGTAGAACAAAAAAAAACACTAAAAGGAATAAGATAGTAAGTTGTTCTTCGACAGTCAGGACAAGGGCTGATCAAGACATTGTTTCTCACAGTGTTCATTTCACTTCAACAGGTTTCCTTTCAAGTGCTCAATTAGTTGTCGCCGATCAGGGAGAACATATGATATTTGTCCCTTTGGGACTGGCTTATGTCACTCAGCATGATGTTTTCCAGATTCCTCCATTTTGTTGCAAATGACCGGATTTCATTTTTTTTTTTTTACTGCTGTATAGTATTCTATAGAGTACATGTCCCATAATTTATTTATCCAGTCTACTATTGATGGGCATTTGGGTTGATTCCAGGTCTTAGCTCTGGTGTGTAGGCTGCACTTAGTGACTCACTTCCAAAACATAAAGTATGCAAAGTTACATGGGAGAAATTACAGCTTGTTACGTGAATATCAGGTGTCTCCTGATCTGATCTTACAAGAAAAACACTCCACCTTGTGAGATTTTTCACTGAAATCCATAACCACTGTGTAGAATGAGCAAAACATCAGACAAATTCCAACAGACAGACAGTCTACAAAACACCTGACCAGTATCCCTATCATTTTTAAGATTATGACAACGTTTACAGAGAATGACTGTGAAACTGTCACAGACCAGAGAAGACTAAACATGAAGATAATATGCACTGTGGTATCCTGGGTTACATCCTGAAACAGAAAAGGACAATACTGAAAAACCGGTGAGATGAGAATAAAGAGTGAAGTTCAGTTCCTAGAAATGTACCAATGTTGGTTTCTTAACTGTGACAAACAATCACAGATGTTAACAATTAAGGAAACCGGGGATTCCAAGATGAATAGGGAAACAATATGCTGGTTCTGAGCAGGGGAAAACGACAGAAGAAAAGCAGAGGGAGTGTTTTCCAGGAGGGAGTTGGAGAGAAGTTGGCAGTGGAAATTCTACAGATAGCAGAGATGCCAGAGCAACATGGACTATGCAAACATGCAGCAGCGAGCGGCTACACCACCTACAACTCCAGCAACAAGAGGCTGAAGGAGATGCCAGCTTCTGAGAGCAAGGTGAGAGCAGATGGCAGCAGCCTCTGACACTGCTGATATTGCCTGAGGGAGAACCTGCAGATCACACAGACTTTGGGTCGGTCCTGGAGCCTTAGCAAGGCACTGTGAAAGAAAAGCATATTTCTTTCTCCAAATCCCACCACAAAGGTGCCTGACGACCAGCAGGGAGAAAGCACCATCATAATACTGTAGAAACTGTTGTGGCTCTCTCACATGCAACCAGAGGATTTTATCCGAGGGAAAAATCCTGGCCTGAAGAGTTGGCAGGGGGCTAGGTATCCATTCAGGACTGTGAGGTGCTCCCATTCCCCTAAACCTATCACAGACCCTGGGGCTCAAACTGCCAAGGTAGAGCATCCATAGGCAGCTGGTTCTGGGTGTGCCTCTGTTGTCTCTGTTGATGTGGAATGCACATGAGGCTGAGAGTAGATCCTCTGCACTGTGTATGTATGAGAGCCTTGCATGCTATGACTGTCGGAATTCTGTGGTAACACGATAAGGCGTAGGGTGTAGCTGGGTCCCTGGGCAATCACTGTGTCTGGCCTCAGAGGCTCAGAGCTCTCCAATAGCCTGGGGTGGATCATTACAGAGGGTTCTTTGCTAACACTGAGGACCACACAGCTCTTCTGTGCAATTCCTGCACCTGTTTGGGTGGGGGTTATAGCCACTGTGGGCTAACTTTGGACATTGGTCACCTTGGAAGGGTGCCATGATTTGGCACTGGGTGTGCTTGTTGCTGCTGGGTTGTCACTCCTTGTAGGATCTTTGAGCAGAATTATGAAATATGTGTACATTTACTAACCCATGTGTATACATGTTTTTCTAATCATCTCTGTCCATCTGTATATGAACTTGTTGGACCTCTCAGCTACAGAGATGTCCACTTGCTCGGGAGGACGCCCAAAGATCCAGACTCCAGACGAGTTGATGCAAAAAACACGAGGTATTTATTGAATGTTTGCGCAAACGGGCCTCCACCTCAGGCGGTGAAGAGCCCTGAGCAGCAGTTTCACACAGCTTATATAGGCAACAGATTAGCATATTCTTAGGCGGGGAATGCTGTGGTGTTACAGGATTGGTCAGCTCAGAGGGTCCATTAGCATGTGGGGGGGGGTGCTGACAGAGAATGCTGAGGGAGAGTGCTGAGGGAGAGTGCTGAGGTGGCACAGGATTGGCCGGTCGCAGTGACGTCATAAGAGCGCGCCCAGAAACTCTCTGAAGGGAGGGGCAGTTCTGCTCCGGGTTCACCTAGAGTTCATCCAGAGAAGGGAGGGGCAGCTCCCCTCTGGGCATGCTCAGAGGCTTCCCGAAGGGGCGGCGCGGCTCCCCTCTGAGCATGCTCAGAGGCTTCCCGAAGGGGCGGGGCGGCTCCGCTCCAGGCGCAGTCCCTTCGCACCAGCGCCTGTGGCCTTGTTGGGCGCCCTGAGGAGACCCAATGATCACCTGCGGCCGGGGCGTCCTAAGGACGACTCGGGGGCGGGGAGATCCCTCGGCCGCCGGCCGAGGGCGAGGAGTCTGGTCTGGGGGCTGCTGGGCCCGCGCAGACTCCACGATCATGCGGAGCCGGAGCGTTGCCGTGGCAACCCGCAGCCGCGGAGCCCCGACGAGGACCTGGGGGTGAGGCGGCCCCACCACTGCAGAGTGGCCCCGCCACACGGGGTCAGTGTGGGCTGGGACGACGCTGCCACTGCCCGCGGGCCGCTGGACGAGGGGGCGTGGGGCCCAGGGCTGTCGCAGGGCCCGGTGCCTCTCCTCGTAAGGGTCCTTCAAACTAAGCATCAGTTTAGTTCTCTAACTATAATGCAGTAACACACATTTCATCCAAATGTTCTTCTTTTTGATAATCTGTAACTTTTGTCTTCAGAAGTAAGAAAGCAGATCCTACCACTCATCATCCATTTGCTTATCTGTTTGACTCAGTATACACATTTCAGGATTGTTAACTCATAATCTCATGAAAAGCAAATTTACCAAGTAGTACAAAGTATTTATGTTCAGTTCCTGCTGTCTTTATCTTTATAGTTTCCAGTCAAAGCACTGTATGTCAAAATATTATTTATTTAAAATTTTAAAAATTGATAATTAACTGAGAGGGAGATAGAGAGATAAATGAGATAGGAAGGAAGGAGGGGATTAGGAAGGGAGGGAGGAGGGAGAGAGAGATAGCGAGGGAGCTGTCCTATCCACTATTTCACTTTTCGTGAAACCATAAGAGCTGGAGTGAGGTCAGGCTGAAGCCAGCAGCCAGGAACTCAATCTGTGTCTCCCACATGGGTGACAATAGCTCAGTTACCTGAGCCATCACTGCTGCCTCTAAGGGCCTGCATTAGCAGGAAGATGGAATTGGGAGTGGAGCTACCAATCTAACCCAGACACTCTGATATGTGATGCTGGTATCCCAGGTGGCATAACAGCTACTATGTTGATTGCCACTCTTGTTTTCAAATTTATTTAGATCAGATTTTTTAGCCAACCTTCCTAATGAGAGTATTACATACATTTGTATTACAGTTAGATTCATTTGTCACATTCTGCATTCCATCTTGGGATCTCTCAACATCCTGTTTCATTTTAATGTGCAAGGATTAATGTTCACACTTTGTGATAGCAAATGTATAGTGTGCTACTCCTGGCCATAGAGAACAGTTCCAGCACCATAAAAATCCACTGTATACCCCATTTTCTGTTACCCTTTCTCTATCTCCAGTCTCTGTAACTGCTGATTTATTTTTCATCTCTAATTTTGCCATTTCCAGATGTAGTAGTGATAGAATCAATAATATAAAGCTTTTTGGGTCTGACTTCCTGGGTTGGCAAAATGCATTTAAAATTCAACCATAGTGTGTGTGAATCAATAACTTAGGGGACTTAATCACTGACTGATGTTCTATTATATGGATATAACAGTTTTTTAAAATTATTTATTTGAAAGGCAGAGTTACAGAGTGGCAGAAGCAGAGAGAGAGAGAGAGAGAGAGAGAGAGAGAGAGACAGGTCTTCCATCTGCTTGTTTACTCCCAAGACAGATAAAAATCTATTTTATCCATTACTTTTGTTGAAGAGATAGCCTATACTTTCACCACTGACTCGTTTTTCCATATTTGTAAAAAATCAGTTGCCGGTGTTTGTATTTTTCTATTTCTGGATTCTGTATTCTGTTTTATTGGTCTATTTCTTTATCTTTTGATTATATGATAATACCTTGATTTTTATAGGTTAATAGTAAGTTTTGAAATAGGATGAAGTGAGGTTTTTTATTTTCTTCTTGTTTTTTAAAATTATCAATTATGGTTTCTTTGCTTTTCCTTCTGAATCATTCTAGTTCTGCTGCTCCACATTCTTCTTCTGGCCCAGCCACCAGAACCAGAACTAACACAGCACAACTGTGGTGAATTAACACAATTACTACTACTGTGTAATGCAACCATCACTCCACTTAAAAATGGCTAAACAGCAACTGGTGTTACAAAAATACATGCTGTAGTAAAAGACTCATCAATTAGTGTCAAATATTATTGTCTAGTACATCCTATAGGGTCAAAAACAAATTTAAATGGTCAAACTGCTTTGTAAACTGAAAAGTGCTATACCAATATCCAGTATTCTATCTTAAAACTGCATATATGATGTTTTATCTTCTCCATGTTCTGTGAGTAAGTTGATTTTGATCTGGAAAGTATTTCTGTACTTTGAGATGGCATGTGAGGATACCAGATTTTCCAGAGATGTAAATTAACAAAATTTAGTCATGTTAGAACTTGAAAAAAATCACTGTGTTGTTATTATTCCTATCTTTGTTTTTAAAGATTTGTTTATTTGAAAGGCAGAGTAACAAAGAGGCGGAAGCAGAGAGAGAAAGAGAGGGAGAGAAGGAGTGAGGGAGAGAGGGAGAGACAGAGAGAGAATTGGTCTTCCATCCACTGGTTCACTCCCAAGATGGCCATGCTGTTGGAGCTGTGCCAATGCAACCCAGAGTCAAAGAGCTGCTTGGAGATCATTAAAAAGATCTATTTCATAGTCTTTGATATCTTAAGCTATGGGAGATCATCGAGTACTGTAGGAATGAACCAGGATTAGGTAAAAGCACTTTCTTCCTTTTTATGATGTGATTCTATGTCCAATTTTCATAGTGTGCCTTATCCAAAGGGGTGAAGATATAGTAGTACTAATGATGGCAGAAATGAGGGATGTTTCCTTGGTATCAAATTTAGCAAAAATGTACAACCATCTCTCACAGCTGTTCTACACTCAGGGGATAGTATGTGTAAGGCAAGTTTTCAGTCTTTTATGAACCAATTCTGAGCAAAATTTCTTCCCAACAAATCAGTGGGATTTCTGTCCTGGTATTAGTTAACTAAACTTCAGAATTGTATAAAACAACCACCACTATATGCTGCTTACAAGAAACTCACTCTACTTCTAAGGACATGCATAAGATAAAAGTGAAAGAACAAAACAAGATATTCCATATAAATTAGCCCAAAAGAAAGTAGGAGTAGCTATACTTCAGAGAAAATACATTTTATGTTAAAACAGATTAGGAAGATCATTCCATCATGATAAATGCTCAATTTGCCTGCACACAAAACCGAAGTATTCAAATATATAAAGCAAATATTTATATACCTAAAATGTGAGATAGATTCCAATACAATAACACTGAAGCACATTTACTCCCAACTTTCAGAAAAGAATACATCCTCTTGGGGAGAGGATAAGCTTCTTTATAGACCTGTGGACTTGGAGGCCAGTGGGATGTCTAACCAAATGAAGACATTGAGTTAAAAAATAAGGTTGTAAGTCCCAGGGGAGGGATCTGGATCATAGACAAATTTTGTGGACATATGAAGTTGTTAGTAGTTAAAATGAATAAGATTTCCTGAGACCACACATTCTGAGATATTGAGGACAAATGACAGACTTGAATTGACATTCAGGGAAAATCTCAGGAATGTCCTCAAGAAAGTGAGTGAATATTCAGAATTATTATTTTTTAATTTTAAAGATTTGTTTATTTAAAAGAGAGAGAGAGAAAGAGAGAGAGAGAGAGAGAGAGAGAGAGAGAGAGAGAATCTCTTCCATTTGCCGATTCACTCCCCAAATGTGTACAATGGCTGGGTATGGTCAGACCAAAGCCAGGAAACAGAGGCTTCATCCAGGTCTCTCACATGGTGGCAGGGGTCCATGTGCTTGGGCCATCTTCTGCTTTCTCTGGAACATTAGCAAGGAGCTAGATTTGACATGGTGAAGCCACAACTCAAACCAGGGCTCATATGGGATGTCAGCATCATAGGCAGCCAAATTATTTTTAATTGTGGTAAAATACACACAATTAAAATTTATCGCAAATGTTTTTAGTATACAGTTCAGTAGTGAACTAGTTGTAAGTATGTTTATACTGTTGCATAACTAATCTCCAGATTATTTTTGTTTCAAAAATTGAATCTTTGTACCCATTAAACAACTTCCAATTACCCTCTAGGACCCCAGGCAATTAACAGTCTATTTTCTATCTCTATGAGTTTAACTACTTAAAGTACTTTATAGAGGAGAAATTATGCAGCATTTATCCTTTTGTAACCGGATTATTTTTATTAAGCATAAAATTCTCAAAGTTCATTCATGTTGCAGATGTGTCAAAACTGCCTTCCCTTTTAGGACTGAATAATATTCCATTGCAAGTGTACACCACATTTAACTTATCCTTCTATCTGTCAATGGACACTTGGGTTGCTTTCACCTTTTGGTTATTGTGAATAGTGATGTTATGAACAATTTTGTCCAAAGTCTTATTTAACTCCTTGTGTTCAATGAGTATACATCCAGAGTGAAATTCCTAGAATATATGGAAATCGTACATTTTAATTTTTTGAGGACACATGTCTATATTTTCAATAATAAAGATACCATTATACATTCCTACAAATAGAACACAAATGTTTCAATTTCTCCATATCCTACTGATTCTTATTTTTATAGGAAATTTAAAATTTTAAATAAGATAATGAAAGAGAGCTTTATTGAGCAGGCATGGTTTAAGTTGAACTTTGTAAAGTGAGAGAATGTTCCACATTCATCTGAGAAAGAATAGTCCATGATAAGAAGAGAGAAAAAGGAGAAACTAAAATGAATCTTCATACAAACCAGGATAGGAGGAGAAAATGTAAGGATCAACAGTTAGAAAATTTCAATGCTAACAATTGTCCCTTGTTTTATCCATTTTGAGATGAGAGTGGCCTTGACAAGATTCATTTTGGTGGAGTACCTTCAGCACAAACTCCATTGCAGTGGATTGAACACTAAGAAAGGGGTGTGCCTACAGAGAAAGTGTTGGCAGTATTTTTCCTAAGAAATGCTATACAAGGGAAGAGAAGTGTAGTGAAGTTTCTGGGAGAGAATGCAGGCTGGAGAAAGTTGCTTTGTTTTCAGAAAGTGATGCTCTTGAGCATGCATAAAATATTGATGATAAGAAGCCAGTAGAGAGGAGAAGAGATAGTACAAAATGCAAGGGATGAAAGGATTATTGAGAAGGAAAGAGGTCTCTGGGAAGAGGGGAGAGCCTGAGATCCAGGCAATGGATTAGCCTATGATGGAAGGTGGATGGAGGAGATATAGGGTGTGCAATAAGGGGATCCACACAGTAGATATTGCATGGCTTCTGATAATATCTATTTTCTCTATAAGGGTGGAACTGGACAAGGAGACAAAATGTTTGTAAGCCTTTGTGGGGAAGGATGTGATCAGAGAAAATGAAAGTCTTCATGGGTAAAATGGAGAGTATATTTGAGACCAGAAACCACAACTAAATATTTATGTTAGTTATGTAATACAGTTATTTTTAAAAAGAGATTTATCTATTTATTTGAAAGAGTTACAGAGAGAGGGAGAGACACTCAGAGAGACAGAGCTATCTTCATCTTGCTCACTCCCCAGATGTCTGCAATGGCCAGGGCTGGGCCAGACTGAAGCCAGGAACTTCATCTGGATCTCCCATGTCTGTGGCAGAGGTCCAAACACTAGTGGAGTGTTCTGCTGCTTTTCCCAGGCCAAGAGCAGGAAGGTGGATTGTAGGTGGAGCAACGAGGGCACAAACCAGCACCCATATGGGATGCTGGTATCACAGGCAGCAGCTTTACCCACTATGTCTGAACTCTGGCCCAAGAGTTTTATGTTTTATAGGAATATTACACTTCTGTGAATAATTTGCACATACTTAATCACAGACAAAGAAAGTCTAGATGGTTGGTTCAGTCATCCCTAGCTTGAGACAGGGACTTCTATTGATTAACAGCTGCAGGATGGGAGGAATAATGTTTGGAAAGAAAAATGAATCCAATTCTATAGGCTTGGTCTTTTAAACTCTAACCAGGAAAGTGATAGGAATAATGTACCTTAAAAGGAAGAGAAATAATTTGGGTCTCAAAAGACATTTACAATTTAAATGTGTACTTACCAGTTTAGGAACTGTCTTTGAAAGTGCTTCCATTATCTTTGCTGCCATAGGAATTTCTTGGTGAAAGACTGAACCAGCAATTACAAACTTTACAGATGAGGAATACACATGTCCCCTGCCTAGTATCTGTTGCAATTGCCCTTTATTCAATCAACCACAGCTGGAGTAATTGGATCTTTAGGTACAGGTTAATGGGATAATTAGGCAAACACGATCAAACCTGTATACTATGAGGAAATGGATGACTGCTGTCTCTGAGCCTCCTGTTGTACACTGTGCTCCTGCAACCTGTTCTTCATTTCTATGGGCAATAAAATAGGAGATGGATTAGCTGCAAGTGATTTTGTCTGTAAATGGAAGTGTGGTTTGATTTAAATAATTTTAAGAGGCAGCTACTGGAATAACCAGCTAGAGATGAAACAGATGAGGTGTGCCTGCTTCACAGAGTCAGTCTAATTTGGTTCTGGTATTTCATAAAGTCCTTTGGCTGTCATTTGTCTCCTTAGTGTATTAATAGGATCCTCATCCAGTGACTGTTTTGTCAGAGTCCTGATAGGGAAATTAGAAAATGACACAAGTTCGTGGAAGAGTATAATAGGACGCATGTACCCAGCAGTGATCACCCAACTAGAAGAAAGCCTGTGAGTAGGAATCTGAGAAAGCAGTTTGGTACTATACACAACTTTCATATATTTGGCTCTGCCTAGAATTGATCTCACTTTCTAAAAGTTAGATGCCTACCTCCCATATCAGAATACCTGGTTCAATTCCTGGTTCCATCTCTTGATTCTAGTTTCCCACCAATATACATTCTTGGTGGCAGCAGTGATGGCTCAAGTAATTGGGTTCTGCTACTCACGTGGGAGACACGGATTAAATTCCCAGCCCTGGTAATTGCAGGTGTTTGGGAAGAAAACCAGTGGATGGGAGCTCTCTATCTCTTTCTGTTTTTCTGCCTCTCAATTATTTATACAACACACACACACACACACACACACACACACACATATATATATATATACAAATAAGAACATTTTATTATTTTTTTAAAAGTTATTTTTTTTCAGTGGAGAAGATAGTATTCCAACCAGGCACTTTGATATGTGATTCAGGAATGCTAAGTGGTGCCTTAACCTATTGTGCCACAATACTGCCCTACACTGCACTTTCTGTGTAACTGAACAGGATCTTTGCCAACTGGGCCTCCTGGTACTCTAACATTCCCATTATTGCACAATAGGAGATGTTAAGGCAGCAGTTCTATGCTTCTAGAATAGACTCAGCCAGGTGTTGTTAGTTGTCTGCTGAGCTCACTACCAGGGCCAGTTTCTCTGTACATGTTTTAAAGGACTGGATGCTAGGTTGTTAGTTGAGTTTGTCTAGTTTGGACAGTTTGGTAGACTACGAAAACCCCAGTGGATAGACCCATTGCACATAATTAATAATTTGTACGTCTCTTGCTTGAGCAGTCATCCCCAAATAAATAGAATATTGAAACATGAAAGAGCATCTTTGTATCTTTGAGTCAGTCCCCGAATGCCCAGAATTTAAAAACAATTTTGATATGTACTTTTTATTGAATGATTTTTATATTGAATATTACTACTTAAAATACTTGTTATTTGATTATTTTTTCCTTTTATAGGAATGTTAAAATTTTCATAAGGAATTTCATTTTTTAAGATTTGCTTATTTATTTGAAAGGCAGAGTTCGAAAGGCAGAGAGCAAGAGAGAGAGAGGTCTTCCATCTGCTAGTTCACTCCCCAAGTGACTGCCACTTCTGGAGCTCTGCTGATCTGAAGCCAAGGGCCAGGAGCATCTGTCAGATCTCCCACTTGAGTGCAGGGGCCCAAAGACTTGGGCCGTTTTCCACTGCTTTCCCAGGCACATTAGCAGGGAGCTGGATCAGAAGTGGAACAGCCAAGATTCTAACTGGAACCCATACAGGATGCCAATGTGGCAGGCAGTGGTTTAACCTTCCATTCCACAATGCTGGGCACAGGCAATGTTATTTATAAAATACTCTTTTGCCAAGCTATGTTAAAAATAATTTCAGAGACTACCAACCCTGCTAAATTGTGAGCTCCCTTGAAGTGGTGGCATCTTCCCACAACCTAGTCTGTTCCTATGAGGCCCCTGATAGCTGTTTACTCAAAGTTGATTGAATAAATAGATACTTAATTAAATGTTCATATACTTGTCATAGTGTTTTTATTTCAGGACAGTTTTATATTTACAGAATTTTTGTGAAGATATTACAGACACTTCCTCGGTAGTTCATACTCTTGTTTCCCTTAGCAACTTATAGAAGTATGTTTCAATTGTTATACTTAATGAGCCGATATTGGCACCTTCTAGTAGAAGTCCATAATTCATATTTCCTTAGTTTTTTTCCTAATGTCCTTTTCCTTTTCCAGGTCCCCAAGATATCACATTGTGCTTTGTTGTCATGTCTCCTCTGGCTCCTGTTGGTTGTGACAGTGTTTGTGACTTTTGTTTTTAATTGATCTTGAGAATTGCACAGGTACTTGGTAGGATGTCCCTCTTAGGTTGTCTTTTGTTTTTCTCACCATTAGAATGAGATTATTGATTTGAAGGAGGTAATTAATGGAGGTAAAATGCCATTATCACATCATATCAAGGGTTCACATTATAGGTGTTGATGTGGACTTTGAGGCTGTTGATCATCTGGCTTGAGGCAGTATTTTTCAAGATTTTTCCATCATAAAGCTACTATTTTCCCCTTAATTTTGCATTCTGCGCTTCTTGCAAGAAAGTCCCTAGGCACAGTTCCAAATCATATACAGAGAGGAGAGTTGTGCTCCGTGTCCAGTACGGAGGGTCTACAGGAATTATTTGGAACTTTTTTATGAAGGAATATTTGTCTGTTCTCCCCGTTGCTTTATTTATTCTACCACTTGCTTTTCTTGGTACTGTTTGATCGAGATTTATTTTATACTTTGGGTTATTATTCAGTAATCCAATATCACTTGATCATTGTGGTGTGAGTTTTTAGCCTGCTCTGTCTCTTCTTTCTTTCTCTTTCTCCCTCCCTCTCACTTCCTTTTCTTTCCTTCCCTCTAACTCTACAAGATGCTACTGTATCACCATCTATATTTCTTCTGCAGAATTAGAATCAGGAATGAGATATCCTTGCTTCTGTTCCCTCCCAGCTGACAAAGCAGGATATGTGTGTCTGTGTGTGTAAAATAGTACACCGCCCCCCTCAGTTCTGGATGTAATAATTAGTATCTGAGATCATACTAATGTATCCAACCCCAACCCAATACATTGTGGGTCACTGTAGCCTCCTCCTCTTGCTGACTTGCAGCTTCCCACATCAGTAGTAAGAACTATGACTCTTATTATCTTTCACCTACTTATCTAGTTGTTCTCTTTTAGCATATATGTACAGTATCAGAACTGTTAATGTTTCCTCTTCTGAGAAAACTTCATAAATTCAATTGCTGGTATTTAGTTGTTATTGTCTTTATTCTTTCAGACTCACTGTCAAAATTGTTTAAGTTAGCATTTTGTTCTCCCACCCCTTTTATATTTTTACTTAACCTTGAGTATGAAAGTGACAGATTATATATTGAGGAGATTGTTCAAAGTCTCCATCTATAAAACTTTCAGAAGATGCCTTCCGTTATGACCACGCTGTGCCCTATTAGCTGTCCTTCATCTTTGCTTCCTGCCTCTGTAGTAGTTAATGGAGCTGAGTTTGAAGGGTGAGTAACTTATCCCTACTGGCTCAGCCTAGGTTATTTTCATGACCCCATTGAATTTGGGCCACTCTGAGGTGGCAAATGTCATGTCAGAAGGAAACAATATTTCAAACTGATTAAGAACTACTACTGTTAGTACCCTAGACTGTCCAGACTCTCTCCAGTTTATCAGCTTCCTTTTTCCAGACCTAATCTTTGTAGATTCACTAATGTCCAGGTTTTGAAAATCCAGAAATACTAATAATGATAAACATTTGAGATACTATGAATTAAGTAAAAATAGAGCAATAACATGTTGTTCATGATGTATTAATTAAAATATGCAAATACAGCTCTTTAACTGTTTCCAAAGTCATACCAGAATATTTAGATACATAAATTGGACTCAGAGTAGATGGTTGCTTTAAATTCTTCTGAATAAATATCATCTTCAAAGTTATTTGCCAGGGAAAACTGCCTCTGTGAGGGATGGGTTTATTTTGAGTGTCTTTCTAACTGAAGATGGTGGCAGCGTTCTATTATAGAAGGTTTTTTTTTATTTGAAATGTTGAAGTGAGCTCCAGCCAAGGCCTAGAACTGTTTACAATACTGACTGTATAATCATTTATATAAGGAAATGATCTTCCAGGCCTGTGAATGCTTAGTTGAAAAAATTGACATAGAAAATACTGTTTCACTTCCAAATCCATGTTGCTGCTCTTACCCTAATGGAAAATAAAGACAATGCTGAGTCACCCAATAAAGGTCAATGGTTATTTTGATTGGACAAGGTGAGAAGATGCAGTGAGATTAGTAGTCAGAATGGCTGTCTCAATTTAAATTTGGAATCAACTTTCCATTTCCTGCACTTTCTAGAGTTATACATTTTATCAATTCTTACAGTGGTTAGTGCACAAAGAGAAGGCATATGAATGCTAATGTTTAAGTAAGAAAACTGAGGCTTTTAATACCAGAAAGAGGATATAAAGATGTTAAAAGAGAAAGGTAGCTTCTCCTCATTGCACAAAATCTCTATATGCATGCAGCAAAGGGAGGTATCTGAAGATAGATATTGAACCATCACAGGGAAAAGGTCATATGGGCTGTACTATCAACAGAAGAAAGCATTCAAAACAGGGAAATTATGGAGGAGTTGTCTGAGGACAGACTCTTAGGATATGGAAGATACAGTCTTACCCCTTTCCTCCCTCTTTGACTTTCTCTTTTATACTGGGTACCTGCAATCCTAGAAAGAACCTGGAAAAGAAGTGAGGAGAATAAAATTCTTGAGGAGTGGAGTGTTTTGATTATGTGTCTGAAGATTTCTCAAGCTGGGTAGCACTGCTGACACTTTGGCTGCATAATTCTGTTACCTGCATGTTCTAGGATGTTTAGCAGCAACCTGGCCTCTACCCACTAGATGCCAGTAGTATCCTGCCGATTCTGAAAGCCAAAGCTCCAGAGGTTGGTAAATGTCCTCCGGGAGACAAACTTGTACCTGATTTAGGATCACTGGTCTAAACACTTCTGAGCAAAACCTTTATGGTCAGTGAGCTTTTAAATGTGCAGTCAGTTCCTTCTCTGTATTCAGAAGCCAAGTAAAGTGAGGATAATGGCAATATCTACATCATATTTTTTGTTTGAAATGTTTATCAAACAGTAAGTGCTCATTTAATTTTAGCCAAGATGATCTGATTCAGGGTTAAATGTTACAATTTGTGTAAGGAATCTGGCATACAGTAGACCTTTAATAAATGTTATTAATTTCTTGCAACTCTATTTTATGCTGCAAATTACAACTTGAGAGTTTAATATGAATACATTGTGGTACAATTACTTTACTTAAAATATTTTAAATGCTGAGAGGAAGATGAACAATATAATATATATAAAAATGTGGGTTTCTAAAGATTCATATTTGTTAACAAATGTGTATATTTTATTTGCAATGATGCACACAATTGTAAATTTCAATTGTGTAGTTTTTGTGTGGTAATAAATATATATATATATGTGAAATATCTAAGAAGAGTTAAGATATATAACTTTTAAAAGTTTCCTTGTTTATTTTTATTTTTATTTTTTATTAATATAAAAGAACAGATTTCATTTATTCCACAGATAAAGAACATAATCATACATCACCCCTTCCCCCTTTTCTTTACCCATCCCCTTCCTTCCCTCCCTTCTTTTCTTTTCATTCATTTTTGCAAAGACATAGTTTTAATCCACTCTATAATCACAGGCTTAGTTTACCCCTAACCATAATATTCAACAAGTAAAAGGTAGGAAAATCACAGTTCCACCGGAGTATAAACAAGGGCTAAAAATGGCAATCATATCCCAAGATGTCTGTTTTTTTCTATATACTTTTTTTGTATTTTATATTAACTGCCACATGTCAGAGAAAACATTTGATATTTTTCTTTTTGAGATTGGCTTATTTCACTAAACATGATGGTTTCCAGTTGCATCCATTTTGTTGCAAAAGACAGGATTTCATTCGTTTTATGGTTGAGTAGTATTCTATAGCGTATATGTAACACTTTCTTTATCCAACAGACACAAGAAAACACGCTCAGGATTACTAGCCAACAGGGAAATGCAAATAACAGCAATAATGAGGTTTTACCTTACCCTATTTAGAATGACTGTCATCCAAAAATCAAAGAATAGTAAATGCTGTTGAGGATGTGGAGAAAAAGGTGCTCTAATCCACTGTTGATGGGAATGTAAACTAGCACAACCACTATGGAAGGCAATATTGAGATTCCTCAGAAATATGATCCAATAATGTGTTGAGATCAACTGATTTATCATAGGAATTCAAGACTGTCCCAAAATATCAACGAGATTTCCATTTATCAGGAAAACAAATAACTACCTATAATCTTGTTCACACTTTGTTTTCTGTTTTGTTGCTTGTGGCAAATTGAATATTTCAAGAATTCTCTTTTTCATTTGTTCTAAGTTTTCACATTTGTTGGCATATAATTATTTAAAATATTGCCCTATTTTTAAAAATATCCTTAATCTGAAATGCAAATCTATTTTTCTTTCCTAATATTGCAGACTTGTCTTCTTTATTTTTGTCATTGTCAATCTAGCTAGGAATTTCTCAATTTTATTATCTTCTCAAAGATTGTTCATTTTCTACATTTCTTTTTTAGATCATTGATTTTGTGCTTATATTTATGATTTCCTTCCTTTTGCTTTTCCAAATTTACGTTGTGGTTTTTTTTAACTTTTATTTAATAAATATAAATTTCGAAAGTACAACTTTTGGATTGTAGCGGTTATTCCCCCCATAGCCACCCTCCCACTCACAAACCATCCCATCTCCTACTCTCTCTCTCATTGTATTTTTAGAGCTTCTTAAGGTGGATTTCTAGGTTACTGATGATTTTATTTTCTTATAGCACACAAACCTATGAATTTCTCTCTATTCACTGCTTTCCACAAATACTGACATGCTCTATTTTAAAGTTTTTTATTTTTATATGAAAAGCAGAGTGACCGAGGGTGAGAGCACATATTCACTCCTCAAATGCCCATAGTTAGCCAGGATCGGGCCAGGCTGAAACCAGGAACCAGCAAATCTAACCATATCTCCCATGTGGGCAGAAGGGGCCTAAGCATTTGATCCATCATCTGCTACCTCCAAGAATGTGTTAACAGGAAGCCGGATCAGAAGTGAAGTAGCTGGGACTTGAACCGATGCAACGAGATAGGATGCAGGCATCTCACGCAGCACTACCACAATGCCTGCCAATGATGTGTTCTATTTTTGTTGCTAGTTCAAAATATGTTTTAATTTCCCTTATAAAATCCTTTTTGACCCATGCATCAATTAACATCCTCTTTGACCCATGCATTAATTAATTTCCAGATAATTTCAGATTTTCTGAGACAGTTTGTTGTTAATGATTTCAAATTTAATTATCATCAAAGAACATGCTCTGAATGATTTTAAAGGTTTATGAACACTAGTTTTGTGACCCAGCATATTATCTAACTTGACGAATATATCATGTGAACATAAAGTCTACGTTTGTAAAATCTAGTGTTCTAGAAATACTAATTTGATCAAAATGGTTTTATAGTGCTCAGATTTACTGTTTTTATTGCTTTTGTTTTCAGTCAATTGCTAAGAGAGGGGTGACACAATACATTATTATTGTCTATTTGACTGTAATTTTTGCTTTGTTATTTTGGAGGTCTTTTATAAACCCCATACACAATTATAATTGTGTCTTCTGTTGTATAATTATTATTGTTATGAAATCTACCTCTTTCTGTTAATTTTTGTTGTCTTGGAGTTTATCTTGTCTTATATTAATGTCACCATTTAAGCCTCTTAATGTTTCTTATTTACATGGAATATAGTTTCCCATTAATTTATTTCTAACCTCTCTGGTTTTTAATGTTTAAAGAATTTCTCTATGGCTAACATTTCTCTACATCCTTTTAGGCCTACTGTTTTAATATTTTTGTTATCTGTTTTTCCTTCTCTGTATTTCATTTTCCCTTCCCAATTTCTTTTCCTCTTTTGAATTATTTGATTATTGAACAAACATGTTCACCTGTAGATGTTTTTGCTTTTTCTTTATATTTAAAAAAAAGATTTATTTATTTATTTGAAAGTCAGAGCCACATAGAGAGAGAAGGGGAGGCAGAGAGAAAGGTCCTCCATCTGCTGGTTCACTTCCCAGATATCTGCAATGGTCGTAGCTACGCCGATCTGAATCCAGGAGCCAGGAGCCAGAAGCCAGGAGCCTCCTCCAGATCTCCCACGCCAGTGCAGGGGCCTAAGGACTGGGCTATCTTCCACTGCCTTCCCAGGCCACAGCAGAGTGCTAGATCAGAAGTGGAGCAGCCGGGACTCGAACTGGCGCCCACATGGGATGTGGGCACTGCAAGTGGCAGCCTCAACTGCTATGCCACAGTGCTGATTCCTATATTGTTATTAGTTGCTTTAGGAATAATATACATGTTTAACATTTTACAGTTCTTTTAGAACTAAAATTATGCCATGTCACAAAGATATAGAAAGATCCTTTTCCTCATTCCCACCCTCCTTTATGTTAAATATTTAATAACTTTCTGTATTTTGACAACTCAAATGGGAAATATTATAATTTCAGTTTAAATATCTGTATATAATTTTGAAAATTAAAGAATTAAATGTAGTCTTTTATGTTTACCTAGGTATTTGCTATTTTTTAATCCTGTTTCTTTAACTCTTAAAGATTGTGCATTTTCTCTGGTATCATTTCTGTGGTCTGAGGAAGTCCTTGTTACTTCTCACAAGTCACATTAGCTGGGGAGAAATTCAGTTTTACTTATTCTGAAAATGCCTTTGAGTTGATTTCATTACACAGTTTATGAGTATAAAATTGTGCTTTGTTTTTTTATTTTCAATTCTTTAAATTTGCTTCCTCATCTTCTGATAAGAATCCTTCCATTATACGAATCACTGTTCCACTACATATAGTATGTCATGTTTTCTTCAACTGTTTTTCAGACTCTGCCTATTATAACAGTTTGACTATGTTGTTTATAAGCATGGGCTTATTTGTGATTATTGGAACTTCTTGATGCAGGCAACTGAATTTAGATTTAGCTTTGCTGAGCTTCTTGAGTTGTGATTTACATGTTTCACTGAATCTTTGTAGGTTTCCATCGTTATTTCTTTGAATGTTATTTTCTTCCAAATCTCATCCTAATGGAACTCAAATTATTTGTATGTTACTATCTTTTATATTGTCTTCAAAGTTCTTGAGACTCAGTTTTTCATCAACTTTAATCTGATTTTCAGACTGGATAGCTTCTTACTAGAAATATCTTCATGTTAACTGACTCCTCTTTTATAATTTTCATCCTGATATTAGGTACATCTGAATTCAAATATTATATTATTGAGTTCTTCACTTTCTTTTGTATCTACATTTTTTCCATTTCCTTGCTGCAATTTGCTCTTTCCATATATTGAAGGAATAACTTCCTTTCCATAGTGCTCACTGACTTACTTGCTGCTTTACACTCCTTTTCTGATAATTCTGATATCTGTTCAATATCTGACTTCTATTACCATCGTTTCCCTTCGTTCTTCCAGGTTCTTATGTCGAACAATTTCAGAATGCTTCTTAGATATTATAATTATTGTGTTCTGTAGACTTGGATCCTGTTACATTCTGCAAAATCTTGAATTGTTTTAACTGGTTCTTAATCAAGGGAAGTTTGGATTGTATGTTCTCTCTCACTTTATGTGGTTAGTAGTTTAAATCTCAATTTTTTTCCTAAAAGGATTTTTAATGCAGTTTCAGAATTTGCACTTGATTTTTAAAGTAAGCTCAATTTCTATGTTTATATTTTGTATTTTATAATATTAATGTGCACTTAAATCACAAGTATATTAAACTCTACATTTGATAACACTAATAGTTCTATTTCTTTGGTCTATTTCTACATATACTATTCCTTCTTATTTTTATTTTCTGATTTTTTTCCATGGAAATGCCTGATAATTATGTCTTAAATAACCAACACTGCACAATATCTTATAAATAATTATAATGCTGTCTGAGGCTATGAATGATTTTACTCTACTTCAGACAGAGGACAGTGGTTTGTTTTGAACAGTTATTAGCATGCAGAAAGATCACTTTGTTTCCAGCAACTGAATTGATTTGAAGCTAGTTTTCATCTTTGCAAAAGATGGTTAATTCTAGTTAACCTGCTAAGTACTTTGCTTGAAAATCTTAACCAAAATCCTGTAATGAGTACCATATTCCTTTTCTTTAACAGATCCTGAACCCCAACACCTTACCTTGCTAGCCTCTTAAACACTGCTGGAGTCTCTACTTTGTTTCTCTCTTTCTTTTTATTTTTTAATTTTTTTGACAGGCAGTGTGGACAGTGAGAGAGAGAGAGAGAGAGAAAGAGAGAGAGAGAGAGAAAGGTCTTCCTTTGCTGTTGGTTCACCCTCCAATGGCTGCTGCGGCTGGTGCACTGTGGCTGGCGCACCATGCTGATCCGATGGCAGGAGCCAGGTGCTTCTCCTGGTCTCCCATGGGGTGCAGGGCCCAAACACTTGGGCCATCCTCCACTGTACTCCCTGGCCACAGCAGAGAGCTTGCCTGGAAGAGGGGCAACCAGGACAGAATCGGTGCCCTGACCGGGACTAGAACCCGGTGTGCCGGCGCTGCAAGGTGGAGGATTAGCCTTTTGAGCCGTGGCACCGGCCTGTTTCTCTCTTTCAACATCTCTGGATTATTTTCTCAGCTTGTCAGCCGCTGATTGTGAATCAGCAAATGTGCCAATAGTAAAAGCAGCAACAAGTGTTGGACTAGTCATTCTGTGTTTCCATTCCTCCAGATTTGGTTTCTTATGCATTTGCTACATTCGTAGTTCTCCAATGTTCTCAAACAGACGGTTTTTACATTTTTCCTCCTAGATTTTATAGTTGTCCTTAAAAATAAAAATTGTTGAAGGAGAAATTTTATGAGTGCTAACAACAGAAGTCTAAATTTTTTTTTTATTTGACAGGCAGAGTTAGACAGTGAGAGAGAGAGAGACAGAGAGACGGGTCTTTCTTCCGTTGGTTCACTCCCCGGATGGCCAGTGCACTGCGCCAATCCGAAGCCAGGAGCCAGGTGCTTCCTCCTGGTCTCCCCTGCGGGTGCAGAGGCCAAAGCTCTTGAGCCATCCTCCACTGCCTTCCCGGGCCACGGCAGAGAGCTGGACTGGAAGAAGAGCAACCGGGACTAGAACCCGGCACTCATATGGGATGCTGGTGCCGCGGGTGGAGAATTAACCAATGAGCCATGACACCGTTCCCAACAGAAGTCTCTTGATAATGCATTTTAGTTTACAATAATTCTTTGGCATCTATGGATTCATTGCTTTAAAAATATAAAGATTGGATTAATTAGCATTTACAAATATTAGCAGTTAGATACTTTAATATCATCATCTTTATCATCATTGTCATCATCAACACCATCATCAATTATCATACTCCAGTATGTCTACAGAGTGGATCCTTTGAGGAAAAGCCAGACAAATTTCCACCAAACACAAAGCAATTAAATAATACTTGGACATGAATGTTGAGATAGCAACCATGAGAGAAGCAGGTGGCAACACACATCAAGGAAAAAACAATTTGAACCTCATGCTCTGAGCCATATAGACCCTTTGAAAGCATGTGGTGCTTACATGCTGTTAGGAGAGCATTTTTCAGAATTCAGATCATCTGTGTGGGCACTGCTAGCAGTTACCAGGAGGGTGCCAGGGATTATGCTCCCCTTCAACATCAGAACTATTCCTCATAGCATAGTTTTTTCCTTTCTTCATGCAACTTTCAAATGTCCTAGTGGATATTCATTTATATTAAGATGGAATTGTTGCGTTCTAAAACTAGGTTTCAACTCTGTTTTACATTTATGTACACCATATTTGCTTTAATGTCCATCAGATTTCCCAGAAATTCAGCTACTATGTAAATAAAGCCAAGATTTTTTATTGCATTTTTGTTGATAATTTACCAATAGTTTTATGTTGTTTAAGGAAAAATATATCATCATTGATAGTGGTATTTGTTAACTGATGCACATCTGCATTTATCCATTTGTCCATTTATCCATTGAGATTTTACATGTAACTACAAGCAATGGCCTGTTTCATTATGTCTTATGATATACTGGTGTCTGAATATTTACATTTCAAAATATATGCTATCATACCTTGTTTTTATTTGACTTCCCCCCTTCTATGTTAATTTACTCATTTTTTGAAATTGAGTCTGGTGTGTTAGAGTATCTTGGAACTGCAAAAATGCATTACAAAATAAGTTGTATAAACAAGAGGCATTTGGTTCACAGCGCCATTGTTCAGAAGCATTGTTGCAAATACACATATTTTCATATCACAAAATCACTCTTACAGGAATGCATAAAACATACAATGTGGATAAAACTAAAAGCAGATGACCATTGTGGTGGATCATGCACAAAATTCTGAGCAAATCAGAACGCAGAGATTGAGAGAAAGGAATATATTAGGTGTCTCTTAAGAAAGCACAAATAGAAAGTGAGTAGGACTTGGAACAAATCCTAGCTGGGAAAATGTTCCACCTTTGTGGACTTCAAAGTATTCCTGATTTTTTTAAGCAAAAAGATTAGGTTTGTTAATCCCAGAAATATGAACATATGAGTCAGCTTTGTGGTTTTTCTAGCTCTGTAGAAAATTTTATTGCTTACTATACTCAGATGTTGCCTATAGTCTCCCAAAGGATGCATGTGCCAAATGAAGTCAGTATCTTCTTATGAAAATGTTCCATTCCTTTACTTTCCTGTCACAATTAATGCTTCATGCCATCTTTAGCTATCGAGTTGTTCAAACCAAATTCTCAATGTTATTGCACTTTACTATAACTCTCATTCAAATTTCACCAAGTTCTTTTGGGTTTTCTTCCAAAATGTCCATTGTGGATCGGATTTCTCTCCAAACTGCCCTCTATGTGAAGTTTAGAGCCTTGACATCTTTTGCTTGGCTTCTTGTGACTACCTACAAAAGAGTTAGCAGCCTCTAGATTTTACAATCATAACTGGTTCTGTGCATTGCTGCAGAGCTGTTTGAAGCTCTAGTCTAGGAGCCAGTGCTCTGACATGGTGGGTCAAACTGCAGCCTGCAGCACCAGCAACCCATATAGGTGCTGGTTTGAGTCCTGACTGCTCCATTTATGATCCAGCACCCTGCTAATGTGCCTGAAAAGGCAGTAGAAGATGGCCCAAGTACTTGGGCCCCTGCACCCATGTAGGAGACCTGGAAGAAACTCCTGGCTCCTGGCTTCAGCGTGGCTTAGCCCCAGCTGTTGCAACCATTTGGGGAGAACCAGTGAATGGAAGTCTCTCTCTCTCTCTCTCTCTCTCTCTCTCTCCTCACCCATCTGTAACTCTGCCTTTTAAATAAATAAAAAATTCTTTTTAAAAAGCTCCAATCTAGCTGTGTGATCCCAGTTTAATATAAATTAACCAGTGACTGACTTCCTTTTACTTATAACTTTCTATAATTTCAAATTATTTCTAAATTTTTTAAAAAAAGTTTTAATATTTGTAGAATTATAAATAGAGGGAGAGATAGATAGATTGGTAAATACATAGATAGAGATATATTTCATCTGCTGATTCTCTCCCCAAATGGTGTAAGCTGAAGCCGGGAGTCAGGAACTCCATCCACATCTCCTATGTGGGTGGCAGAGGCCCAAATAGTTGGCCCATCTTCTGCAGCTTTCTCAGGCATATTACAAGGGAGCTGAAGGGAGCTAGGTGGGAAATGGAGCAACAGGGACTTGAACTTGTACTCATAAGAGATGCTGGCATTGCAGGTGGTGGTTTGACCCCCTATATCACAATGCTGGCCCCTATAAAAACAGTCTTTAATTTACCCTCTAAGCATTCCTTCTCTATCTAGTTCTTGATTCTCGTAGTAGTGGATCCATTTTTCTTTACTAATTGAATCTTAAGGTGTTTGTGGTTGTTTCAAGAAAATACATTGTGCATCACACTGTTAGTAAGAACATAATTGCCCATCATTCTACCTTATTCCAGTGTGAAAGTAAAATCTCCTTATATCTTTTGACTTCATACTCATTCCTTGAAAACCATTTTCTTAAGACTGACAACTCTCCATTTCACCAAAATCAGTTGAAAGTAGTAAATTATTCCTGCTAAACAGTCTGTGGTCCTCAACAAAGCCCATAAAATGTGTTTAGCTTAATCAACTATTATTGGAAATGAGAATCATTTTCAAATTGCTCCAAAGGAAAACAAACCCACAAACTTGTAAACATGTGCTTGGCACAGAAATTCAGCTTAATTGAACTAAAATTTTAAAGAGGGAGTGAAAAAGAACTGGAGTGAGAAGCATGTTTGATGAGGGCTGGAAAATCTACATGTCAGCAATAATAAACTTGTTATTTAATAAGGTTAATAATAGATAAAGTCCCCTAAAGATGACTTGTTATCACAGTTGAAGACCGTTTTATTAAAATGTTAATGGCCTGAGGCAAAAGCAAACTGTTCTCTTAATCTGCCAGAAGAACTCTGCTTTTCAGGCAATATCATAGCCCATAGCACATGGGATTTGAGCAATCTGTAATAAGCATATTTGAAATTTGGGCTAGACACAGCTCTTAAGAATTTAACTCAACTTGACTGAATTACAGATGTGTTTGACTTGATTATCCATGGTCAAACCTCTTCTTCTTACTAGCAAAATATGGCATTGAATTCTACACATGGAAATGTATTGAAAGAAGTTTCTATAGATAATTTTGTTTTCCTTCCCAAGGTTGATGGAAATAACAAATGAGATTTTCCTCACTTTACCTCCATGCACATAATAAGCAAGCCAATGCCATATTATAGAAAATGCAATTGCTTGTACCATACAGTGCACCTTTTCCATAATGGTTGAAATGAAATAAATATATTGAACAGAACCTCCAAGGACAATTAAGTGAATCAACCCAAAATTGATTGTGTAGAAATGGAATTGAATTCACTGTGATTTATTTGACTCACAACTAGAACCCAAAAAGATCTCTTTTAGATAATTCTGTTTTCTTCCTAGTTTTTAAAAGGTTTATCTATGTATTTGAAAGGCAGAGATAAAAAAAGAAATGGAAAGTCAGAGAAAAGAGGGAGGAAGTGGAGGGGGAGGGAATCTGCTATCCAGTGGTTCATTCCCCAAATGGCTGCAACAACCAGGTCTGGGCAAGACTGAAGTCAGGAGGCAGGAGCTCTCTCCTGGTATCTCATGGGTAGCAGGGTCCTAAGTAGTTGGGCCATCATATGCTACCTCCCAGGGGCATTAGCAGGAATTTGAATGGGAAGTAGAACAGCTAGAACTTGAACTGGCACACTTGTAGGGGATGCCTGTGTCACAAGTGGCATCTTAAAACATTTTTTCCCACAATGCCAACCCAGATAATGCTGTTTTTCATCAATGTAATATTAGCTCAGATCACAAAGGAAACAGTTCACTTTCAATTTTTTCCTATCAATATTTCCCAAGAATTTTTCTATATGAGTAATGCATATGTAGTACATGTCAATGCAAAAAATTACAACTAAGCTTAACACTGATTACAGCAAAGCATCCCTGAAAGAGGAGCAGTAAGAAACCTTCAAATATTTAATTTACAAATGATTTTAGGTTGTAAGTGATCAGGCTTATGAGAACCTGGAATTGTCAGCTGTGTAAAAGTGTCATATGAAAATTAATGGTATATGGATTCTGTGCAAGGAGGGTGGGGTAGAAGATTTTTGAACCTATAACTGCTCATCTGTATTAATAATGCCAATGTCACAATTGTTAGCTTTCTGACTACAATCTATACATTGTTTAAAAAAATATTCATACTGAGGATTTAGTTATATGCTTTTCTTGTAGAATAGGATCTCATGATTGTATTTTCACATAAAAGTCTACAAAATTGCATACTGGGACAAAAATAATATTATAATGATACTTTTCAACTTTTTCCATTAAAAAGAAAAATTAATAACTTCCTTCCTTCCTTCTCTTCCTTTTCTCTTTCATTTCTTTCTTCCTCCACATTGAAATCCTAAAGTTTTTATTATTTTTGAATTTTAGAATGACATTAAATACTCATACATCGTAAGGGGTGCAGTGCAGTGTTTCAATGGATATATCCAGCATCCGCCAACGATAGCAGGTAATTAGTTCTTCCATTTCCTTTACCATAGACTGTAGTCACCCTACTTTTCTCTGGAATACCAGAATCTATTACCTTCACCTGAATGTGTAGGAAAGAAGTATCTGCACTCCTATGTTTGTTCCAGCATTCGTCAAAATATCCAAGATATGGGTCAACCTAGATGTCAATCAATGTATGAGCAGATAAAGAAAATATGATATGCATACACAATGGGTTTTTATTACTTATGTATTAAAACAAGCATAGAATGCTGAGGTAAACATCTGGCTCAGCGGTTAAAGTGCTGCCCATGTCCCATATTGGAGTACATGAGTTTGACATGTACAATGCTGGCTCCTGGGCTGCCTAGTTTAAAGTTTCATTTGAAGACTTTTGTGTGTGTGTGTGTGTGTGTGTGTGTGTGTGACAGGCAGAGTTAGTGAGAGAGAGAGACAGAGAGAAAGGTCTTCCTTTTCCTCTGGCTCACCCCCCAAAATGGCCGCTACGGCCAGCGCGCTGCACCGATCCGAAGCCAGGAGCCAGGTGCTTCCTCCTGGTCTTCCATGCGGGTGCAGGGCCCAAGCACTTGGGCCATCCTCCACTGCCTTCCCAGGCCACAGCAGAGAGCTGGACTGGAAGAGGAGCAACCGGGACAGAACCGGCGCCCCAACTGGGACTAGAACCCAGAGTGCCGGTGAGGCAGGCGGAGGATTAACCTAGTGAGCCATGGCACTGGCTATCTATCTATCTATCCATCCATCCATCCATCCATCCATCCATCTATCATCCATATCTATCTATGAGTGAATTTTTGTTTGGTTACTTGATTTATTTTGCAAGCCCTATGCAAACCTCAAGTTATCTTAATAATATCTTTGTGACAGATGTCTTTATCTTATAGATTAAACCTTCTTGCTTTGTTATTTCCCTGATTGCCTGTGTCCTTTGTTTTGCTTTATCAATTTAAGAGCCTTTTTGTGGACCTATTGGAATTTTAATTGCAATTGAAGTTAATGAGTAGATCAATATGACATTGATGACATTACTGGGAAAGAAGTGAAAAGATTACAAAAGCAAGATAAAATATAGGAAATAGAAATGGCTAGATCAAGATATTGGAGTGACTCATAGATTTAAGAATTAACTAGAATTATTAATATGCTAAAGAAAATATAGCACAAAATGGAAAATTTTAGTTGAAAACCAGAAGTTATAAATAAGTATGAAATCAAATAAAAAGAAATAATAAAAACTGAAAATTACAATAACTGGAACTGAAACCCAATACACAAAGAAGTCTGTCTGCAACAAAACAAAACAAACATCCAAAAATTCGAAGTAAAGTTCTGAATAAAAGAATGAAAAATCCTGAGACAAATATAAGAGACATGTGGGAAACATGCACAAAACAAGTATAATTGGGATCCCAGGAACAGAAAGAAAATAAAACATAAGTTATTAAAAATTTTCTAAAAACTGACATCAAATTATAGGTTTCAAAGCTGTATATTCATAATGTAGTATATTAAAAAGAAAACAATACTTAGGTATATCATACTTAAATTATAATTATTATTCTTTAACATAGAATTAGTAAGTCTAAAACCAAATACTAGCAATACAAATTCATAAATAAAAGGCTTAAACATCAGTACAAAATTGATTTTAATTCAAGAATGCAAGGTTGATTTAATGTTGTTAGATCAATAAAATGATTAAATAGAGAAAAAAGATAAAGAAAATCATTTGGTTAAATTCAACATCCATTTACCATAAAACATTCACCAAAAGAGACAGTGGAGAACTTTCTAAATTTGCTAAAGAGTATCTTTACAAATTTATGGAAAGAATAATAAAAATACTAATAGTCATACTAGCATCAAAAGACACATCAATAAGAAATTGTAAGCAAACTAGATATTCAGGAAGCTGCTATTTCCATAGTGAAGAGTAATGAAAGGATTAGGCAGTTAGCCTAGTATTAAGACACCTACATTCCATATTTAGTACCTGGGCCTGATTTCTGGCTCAGCTCCTCAGTCAAGCTTCCCATCAATGCACACCCTGGGAGGCAGTGCTGACTGCTCAAATAAATGGGCTGCTGTCACTCATGTGGGAGACCTGAATTGCATTCCCAGCTCTTGGCTTCTGCCTTGGACCTACTTCTGGCCAATGCAGGCATTTGAGAGGGTGAAGCCAGCAAATGGGAACTAGTTCATGCTCTCCCTCTTTCTCTACCTTTCAAACAAGTGAAAACAAGAGATATTATGAAGAAAAAAGTTGAAAGGAAGATAAATACTGTTGAATTGAAAAGAGTCATATAAATGTGCTAAAAAAAGAGAAGCAGCAAGATAATACTTCATGATAAAGTTCATTTAAATGAAATATAATCATAAATCTAGACTCTGTATTTAATTATGTGTGTTTATCCATTTACAGGAGGCATAGGAAGTGTTTGCAAATTATAGTAGTAGTTTCCTCTGCAGAAGGACTTTGATTATGAGCTGGTAGTGTTATTCATTAAAATCTTATTCATTCAGAAATCCAATTTTCCTCTTCTCCAGCAGTGCAGCAAACATGAGCATTGTAGTTTTTTCTTATTTGAAGTTACTCATGATTATGTGACTTCCTCTGTCCAATGAAGTATGAGAGGAAGTGACATGTGTTACTTCTGGTTAGAAGCAATTAAGAAACGCATTGCAGTGGGTAAAGCCACGAGTGCAAATTCCTGCACTGGCTCCACTTCTGATCCAGCTCACTGCTGATGGCCTGGGAAAGTAGTGGAAGATAGCTTAAGTATTTGGGCCCCTGCCACCTAGGTAGAAGACTGGGGTGAAGCTCCTGGCTCCTGGCTTTGGCCTGGCCCAGCTCTGCCCATTGTGGCTATCGGGGAGTGGATGGAACATTTCTGTCTGTCTCTCCCTCTCTCTGAACTCTGACTTTCAAAATGAGTAAATACACCTTTTTTTCTTTTAATGCTCTGGTATTTTCTGTGTTATTGTTATAGATCAAATCACCTGGGAATATTGAAAAGAAGAGAATGGTTTCAGATTGTTTCTAAGACTCAGAATGCCCTATTTTTTTTTAAAGACTCAATTATTTACTTGAAAGGCAGAGTTACAGAGTGAGTAAGAGGAAGAGAACTTACATCTGTTGTTCTACTCCCCAGAGGCCACATTGGTTGAGCCAGGGCAATCAAAAGCAAGGAGCCAGGAGCTTCCTCTGGGTCTCCCCTGTGGGTGCAGGGGCCTATGTACTCAAGCGATCTTCCGCTGCCTTTTCAGGATTAGGGAGCTGGATGGGACTGAAACCCATGCCTATATGGGATGCTGGCTCCGCAGGTGGTGGCTTTACCTGCTGTTCTAAATTGTTGGCCCCAGAATATATTATTTTGAATGGCAAATAAACTCCTGTTATGTTACACATGTTTATCACAACTGGCATCGCAAAGCCCACTCTGAATGATGCACACAAAGGAAGACTTGTACTCATCTCTATTGTATGATAGTGAGAATATTTTCTACATTACTTCTACTAAGAATTTGAAAATAATTAAGTCTTTAAAAAGAGTATCTCACCTTGGATACAGGCTTAGTTTAAAAAAAACCCAAAAAAACCAAAAAAAGGTAAGAAGCCTAAAATTTTCCAGGCTTTTGGAATGAGTTTTGACCTCGTTATGTACACTTTAGAGATTAGCCTTGATCTTTCCCAGTTCCTTAACTCCAGTGAAAACTGAATTAAATTAGATGTAATCTTAAAAGTTTATCTGCAAAGTTTGTTATAAGCTTTAGCCATATCTATATGTATTTTTCTCTTCCATATGTATAAGCATTCACATTCTACCCATATTTCTAGACTAGTTCATATTCTGTGTCCTCAATAAATTCTTTTTCTTTAGTCTGAGGGCTTTTTATCTTCTTGTCTTTAAGAACATTAAGCTAGTTATGAATTTTACTAGCAGATTATTTATTGTTAAATTGTTCTCTAATAGTTTTCTATGTGATAATCTAAAGATGCATACTTTTAAAATCCACAGGAATTAAGTATGCAGTATCGTGTAGACAGTGGTTAATAAATAAATGTATTCAAAATCAAAAACTGAAAAATGAGCATTAAATGCCTATAGATTGAATTATAGAATTCAAATTGGCTGACACACCTATTTTTTTTTCCTTTTTCTTTTTTTTCTTCTTCTTTTTTTTGACAGACAGAGTTAGACAGTGTGACAGAGAGACAGAGAGAAAGGTCTTCCTTCCGTTGGTTCACCCCCAAATGGCTGCTATGGCCAGCGCGCTGGGCCAATCTGAAGCCAGGAGCCAGGTGCTTCCTCCTGGTCTCCCATGCAGGTGCAGGGCCCAAGCACTTGGGCCATCCTCCACTGCCTTCCCAGGCCACAGCAGAAAGCTGGACTGGAAGAGGAGCAACCGGGACAGAATCGGCGCCCCAACAGGGACTAGAACCCAGGGTGCCGGCGCTGCAGGTGGAGGATTAGACTAGTGAGCTATGGTGCCGGCCAATTTTTTTGTATTATTATAATTTTTTCTTATTACTAAAATGTTGATTGTCTATATTAATCTGTATATAGAATTAGAATATCCATCAAAATGTCACAATAGAAATTCTAAGAAGAAAATTAAAAGGAGGAATGTAGATTCATATTTTATGTTGGGGGCCCATATGCTTAAATTGCAAGTTCTAATTAACTGCTTCATATGTATCACCTACTTAATCTCAAAACAACTCAGTAGTATATGTTACTGTAATCTTTGTACTTAAGAAGAATATGACATTTAAAAAAAAAAACCTTTTATGAAAAACCAATAATCATGAACTTGAACGTGAGATCCTGTCTGTGGGACTTAAAAAACCCAAACTCATTTATTTATCCCAAAGCATCTTGCATTTTCAAGTGCATATAAACCACCCAGAGATCTTGCTAAAATGAAAATTTTGTGTTAGTAAGGATGGAGTGCAAAATACAGCTTGAAGCTCCCAGGTGATATGAAGGCTACAAGATCAAGGACCTCACCAAGAGCAGCGATGCAGTTTAAAACATGTTGTAGGCACAGATGTTTTGAATTGTATTTATGAATCCAGACAGCTGCTCTAAATATCTGTGTTTGCCTATATATTTTTTTCTTGTTCAGGTGCATCAGTAGAGAATAAGTCATCTTAATTTTCCTTCATTGACTGAATTAGGGATGCTCATTAGCTAAAGTAAAAAGAAAAAGGAATTTTAAAGAACAGCCAAGATTAGTACTCAGGGATTATTACAGTAGGAACTATAGCAGCAAGGAACACATTGCCTTAAAAGAAATATTGCATTTTGAACTTCTTACAACTTGCTGTTACATGTTACCTAGAGATCACTTTTGAGTTGAGAAAGTAGTATTTTTATATACAGTAACCCAAGAATCACCCTGACCCCTATTCCTTACAGCTAAATAAACGGCAAGGCCTGCAGTCTTTGGTGTTCTGCCAGCAGGAGCATTGAGATAAGAATTCCCACTATGAACACTGTGTTATCCTTTTGCCACTATCTACTGATTAAACCTCAAATGTCCTTTCAAGCTGTCAGAGAAAGCACACACAACGTGTTCTATGTGGATCTGTGTGGCAGGGAAGGACAGGGAGTTCTTGCATTCTACATTTTGTGAATACCTGACTTTCATCCTTAAAGCACCTTGTGTCCTGGATTTTGGAAGTAGCACAGACTTATGCTGCTAGGAAGACGTCTGGCAATAAGGGAAACACCAGGTGCATGCTGTAACTAGAACTCAGGGGAAATTATTAGACTCTAGCATATGAGGCAGTCTGGGGTCAAGTCCAGGGCTAAGTGGGAGAGCGCTCCATGTCGATTAGCAAACAAACAACTTCAACCTATTGGGTCACAGGTGGCAGGAAGCTTATATTATCAGCAAAGGGAAAATCAGCATCACATGGGAAACACCCGGAGCTGGCTGGAACGTGTAACAGACTCTTCCATCAGTTTGATAAGGGAGGGGCTGGGAGAAGGGAATGGAGGATGAACATGTTGATGCCTAACCTTGATCAGGATCTTCAACACAAGTAATAGCATATAAAGACCCAGATCATGTACTTCATGAAATAGATACAGTATAAAGGTCAAGACCTAGCCAGGGGTATTTTTAATTGCAGAGGAGTGTAGTACTTTGCCAGAATGTCTGCGCGGTACACAGAATGAGAGGTCATTCTTGATTTTTGACTTGTCTGTATAGGAAGATCTGGCTTAACTGAATGCAAATTATTGAAAGGGGCTACTGATCGAGGAGCAGGACAGTGCCAAAGCCCAGGAACACCAGACCTTCTCACAGTAACAAGGCTCTCATGGCCCTGTGGTGGTTACTTCACCTGCCTGAGAGCAGACATTGCTGTTCAGTTCTTCCTTACCCAGGGTCATCGAAACTGATATAGGATCATCTATACTGCATGGCTGTTCTTGATTTCTTAACAAATACTCTACTGGCACTGCATCTGATACTTCTTAGCACCCCACTGAGAGATGTCAGAGCAGAATATTTCTGTTCCTTTCCCCAGCCTGAGGCCAAGCTACATATTTTTAGATTGGGAGAAAATCACATTTTTGTATGAAAGTGGCTGTATCTAACACAAGGCAATATAATAATAATATCTCACAACTGCCATCTCAGTAGGTGTTACATTCTGGATCAGGGTTTTCAATTAACTGCTAGTGTCTCTTGATCTCCAGTGGCTGCAGTCTTAGACTCAGAGATGGAGGGCTTTTCAGCAAGGCCTATTTTAGCAATAGTAAATAGGGTTCAGATTGCTTGCCAGCTTTGATCACTTGTTTGTACCTTTTGAGGGTCCTGGATTGAGGACTCTTTGCAGCTATGTGCAAAGGTCAATTGAAACACAGTGCCTTGTTGGCAGCGCTTTACATGGAAGAACATGGGAAAGTGGCACCTCATACCCTTGATCTTGACCAGAACTATTATTTCACAGCTGGGGAAAACTCAGACTAACCATTATCAATAATTTGCCAGAAAGTAAAGGAGATAAAATGAGGACCAATGGGGTCTTCCTTTAATCTCCGTCTTCTTTCCAATACATTATCATACATTATCCAAACAATACCTTTTTTTTTTTTGGTGTCTACGTAGAAAACAAGGCAATAAAACCAGCCATGATTTGTCTGACTAGCATAGCCTATTAATAAGAAAATAGAGTCAGCTCACATTTGTTTACCTGCTTTCATTAATCCATGCACTTTCTGAAGAGAAGGCACACTATATTATTTGGAGAGCATTATAAATGCCAGAATACATGGGGATAAAAAATTGATACTGGAATAAAGTGGAAATTCCTGATAATATTTTGTGTGTGGGGAGACACTAGCTTTTGGGAACCACTGTTAGATGGCTCATTTTGTGAATACATATAGGTACAAATTGGAAAGCAGAAAGGTGTAGAGGGAAAAACATTTAACCAAACAGATGTGAGTCCAAACCTCAAAACTGCCATTTGGATATCTGAAAAACCACAGAAAAGCCATTATATTTCTCTGGGCCTTGGGTTCTTTAAAGGTAGAAAAAATTCAGGGTAAAAATGCTTGCCTTTTATGATTATTACAAGGATTGGTATAATATATTTAAAGCTCACAATAATATGACTGACAAATACTGTTTAGCAAATCCTAGTTTTGGTATTTAAAAGTTATAGATAAATGCTTAAGAATAATAGCCACTTCTAAATGAATTTGGAACAATGCTTGTAGAGTGGTCATAAAAACCTAGTGTAATTCTACATAGGAATTTTGCTAAAAATAATTGATAGGAGCTGTTCCACCAAAAACCTGCTAAATCAAAATGTCTAGGGGTGGCACTTGGTTACTTGCTTTGTTTAACAAACTTAACCTTTGTTGGAAGCATCAAGCACTCTCCTCACCTCTTGAAAATATTTTTTAAATTATTTGAGAAATAAGAGAAAGGAGTCAACATAGTATATTGATTGTTTTTAGAATTTGGTTTGGGCCGGCGCCGTGGCTCAACAGGCTAATCCTCCGCCTTGCGGCGCCGGCACACCGGGTTCTAGTCCCGGTCGGGGCACCGGATTCTGTCCCGGTTGCCCCTCTTCCAGGCCAGCCCTCTGCTGTGGCCCGGGAGTGCAGTGGAGGATGGCCCAGGTGCTTGGGCCCTGCACCCCATGGGGAGACCAGGAAAAAGCACCTGGCTCCTGGCTCCTGCCATCGGAGGAGCGTGGTGCGCCGGCCGCAGCGCGCGGACCGCGGCGGCCATTGGAGGGTGAACCAACGGCAAAAGGAAGACCTTTCTCTCTGTCTCTCTCTCTCACTGTCCACTCTGCCTGTAAAAAAAAAAAAAAAAAAAAAAAAAAGAATTTGGTTTGGAGGAGGAAGTTTGCATCTGTGTAAGCCACCTTTCTATTGGTCTGCATTCCTCAGTCACAGGCAATGCTAGGCCAGGAAGTTCTCAATACAGGACTGAATACTTCTGCATCAGAAGAGGGGGGAATGTATGCATGTCCAAGGCTATCAGTCCCACCAGGAAGTGGCAGAATCACTTGAACTGATGTGCCAAGTTTCTCCCAGCAAAATCAAGAGTCAAAGTAAATAATTTCACCTGCAGAGCAGCCAAGAGGAAGGGTGAGGGGATGTGGGGGCAAGGAGGATACAGACACTCTGATTTATACTGCTTCCTAGACACATGAAATGAAATCTTATTAGTGAGGAAAAGACATCAACCATGATCCCGTCCCAACAGTCCTGAGCAGTTATTCGTATGCTCATGCTTTTTAAGATCCTCTTGTCTAGATAGAGCTTGTATTTCTGTATGCTAATCCTCCATAGGCTATTCGGACAGCAGGCCCAGCGCATCTGCTGGGTCGTGCGCGAGGCCCGGCAGGACCTGGAGGCTGGCAGGGAGCGGCCCTGCTGGACACCATGACCAGCATGACCATCGCCACTTCCCCCCCTCCTCCTCGCCCTCCCTGCCGTCCCTGCCAGCCTCCGGGTTGCCAGGGTCCGACTCCTGCAGAGCCCGTCCTCCGTGTCCTTGCTGAGGCCCTGCTTGGCCACCGTGGCCCAGAGACGCTCACGCCCGTAGCTCTGCGGCCACAGCCCTGGCGTCTCTGGGCCATGCTGTGTCCTCTGTGAAGAGGGGCCCCCGCCTCACGCCTAAGGTGCCCTGCCCTGTCCCTGGTCCCCCAGCAGGGCAGCCAGGCCCCTGGGGTCCTGCACGGCCCTGGCCTACACGAGGCCTGGCCCAGAGGACGTGGATTTCCCTGGCTGCCTCCCCACACATCCCGGCTGACCTGCATCTGTCTGCTCTCCGGGGTGCCCCACCAGAGTCTTGGAGAAGACTACATGACATCACATTCCTTTAGTGTCTGAAGAGAGGTTGAGTGTGCAAGAGAGGTGACGCCAATGTAATACTGCTGTGAGCCTGACCTACTCTTACGATGAGTAATTCGCTTCCCTGACATTGGTACACCTGTGAGTGTATCTGTGAAAGGCTTTGACATGTCCTTGTCAGTTACAATCCTCTCAAACATCAAATTCTTAAAGAATAAAGAATGTAGATATAGAAGAAAAGTATCAATATGAACATAAGCAAGAATGGAGGATATTTGATTCTGCTAAGGGTCATTTGGGTATTTATAAAATCATTTGTGGGTCATACAGAATTATCAAATTAAAATTACCGTGCTATAGAATTTATTTAATTTCAAGTTTTGCCTGTTGTGTTGCCTTGGCAGTGCCAGACAAAATGATTTTGTGGACCTTCCACATCCCCATGGACAGGATGCTCATCACCCATGAAGGATTTAATAGTAGAAGGAAAATTACTGTTTAAGAACATAAGTGACTGGGAAAGGTCCAAATAATCTTTTGGTCTTCTATAAACAGAGGTCCATGAAACACACAAGGTGCATTCAGTATGGTTTCCCATTTGTGGAACACTTCCTGTGCAGAATGATTGTAGTAAGGTCCATGCTATAAGTATTATTATGTTACTACTTATGTTATAAGCCGAATTCATTACTATATGTTATAAACCAATGAAAGTTTTAGCTTCATGCTTGAAAGCTAAAACATAAAAATGAGAGAATAGTGTTTTCACGGTTTAGATGCCAAAAAGAAGACTGGGAGTTTCATATCTGCCTCCTCCAACACCATCTCCTCCACTAAGATTCCTGTAATAGTGCACAACTGTAAATTATTTAAAACAGAGTTCATCTGTGTTGCATGAAGCTATTTGTAACATCTCTGATGAAGAATTACCCAATTACTAAAGAATATGTAAGAAACAATTCTAAAACATAGAAAGATATAACATCCTATAGATAAATCAGCAAAGGAAATCATCAGTTTACAAAAGAGAAACCTGAAAGGCTTAGACATATATGAAGAGAGGGGCCAGTGCTGTGGCATAGGTTAAGCCTCTGCCTGTAGTGCCACCCTCCCATATGGGCTCCAGTTGGCACCTCAGCGGCTCCACTTCTGATCCAGCTCTCTGCTAATGTGCCTGGGAAAGCAGCAGTTGATGGCCCATGTCTTTGGGCCTCTGCACCCATATGGGAAACCCGAAAGATGCTGCTGACTCTTGGCTTCTGACCAGCCCATCCCTGGCCATTGTAGCCATTGCAACAATTGGAATATCTCTTTTCTCTCTCTCTCCTTCTGTCTCTGTATATCTGGCTTTCAAATAAATAAATAAATTTTTAAAAAAGTATGAAGAGGTATTCAATCTCATTGGTAAAAACATGAGGGAACATGGGGGTAAAATGCCTGCTTCAATCTATACAATTGATTCCAAACACATTGGACAATATTAAGTGCTGACAATCATTCAGAGAAACCTATTTCATCAATCACTGCTAATTCACAATTGCTAATCTTGTCATTCTTGAGACCAGTATAACAGTGAAATTAAGCAAAAGATGCCCCATACTTCATCAGTTCTCCCCTGGATTTTTCTACAGAGAAAACCTGTACAAAGATGAAGTACTTTGGTGAACTATTACTGATGGAAGCAAAGAGTTAGAGACAACTCAAGTGACCATGTCACATGGCACAATAAAGTAAAATATATCGTATGCCTGAACGTGTATGGTATACAGGAAGAGGGACTAAATAAATGAATGGAAGCATGGACAGGTTTCAGAGACATGATGCAGTCATAAACGATGAAACATATAACAGCAAAATAAAATTTATAGACATTTTAAAAACATACAGAGTAATGGAACAAGGACATAAGCCTCAGCCATTCTTGCTCATTGCCCAAAAGAGATAAACATTGCAATGTATTCCTAGCCCTTGGATCTCTATTGGGTCTCTCACCCTATTGCTTTCATACTCTACCCCCGCAGTCACCTGAAAAACCAGTTGCTTGAATACCTGAAAAACCAGTTCCAGGAATTCTCCTCTGCCTGCTGCCCCCTACCCCACCCCCATCCCTAGCCCTCCTAAAACATTAAAAAGTCCCCGCCCCTGGGGGTTGGGGCTTTCTGCCACATGTCCCATCAGTGTGCATGTGGGCAGTTGGTCACCCCCCTCTACGAATTTATTTTCTCTGAATAAATTCGGTCTTGCTGTAAATTCATACGCTGCCTCCTCTCTGTTCTGAGCCTCTTTTCCTAACATTTTGGTACCCCGTGTGAGCAGGCACCAAATTGCAACTCTTTTCCTAATACAGAGTATAATACTTTTCACAGATATGTATGTTAGAAAGCAGGGCTTTAAATGTAAGCTGGGTAGACATACCTTAAATATTTGAGAATGGGTGTCTTAGAGGAGCAAATCTGAATCTTAGAGGAGGGGACTGCAGAAAAATAGAGAAAGAAAGAGAGAGGAACATCAGTTAAGGATGATAGCAGTGTGCTAGGAATGAAAGGTATGATTGACATAAATCTGTGCCTCAGTGGTTCATAAGTACATAATTATATTTCATCACGGTTCCATTAAAAGTAATGTATAGTGCTGGCGCTGCGGCTCAATAGGCTAATCCTCTGCCTTGCGGCGCCAGCACACCAGGTTCTAGTCCTGGTCGGGGTGCCAGATTCTGTCCCGGTTGCCCCTCTTCCAGGCCAGCTCTCTGCTGTGGCCAGGGAGTGCAGTGGAGGATGGCCCAAGTGCTTGGACCCTGCACCCCATGGGAGACCAGCAGAAGCACCTGGCTCCTGCCATCGGATCTGCGCGGTGCGCCAGCTGCGGCGGCCATTGGAGGGTGAACCAATGGCAAAGGAAGACCTTTCTCTCTCTCTCTCTCACTGTCCACTCTGCCTGTCCAAAAAAAAAGAAAGTAATGTATAGTTAGCAATAGAGTTTTACTTGCAATCTTGACACAATATGTCTGAATTTGGCACTGAAATACTAATATGGGCAAAGAAAGAAACAAAAACACTGCCAGATGAAAAAGCTTGTTGCCAGAATCTGGGATGAATTTCTAACTCTTCGGTTGAAGAAGGTTAAGCACACCTGTATTGAGGTGTAGTCATATTTGACTCCATGACCCCTGAGAGAAGCTAGAAAGGTGTTTTAACCTGCCTTTCCAATGTAGCCCCCCAGACTTGTCTTCTGACTAATTGACCAAGACGTGTATAACCAGAAAAACAGGCCACTCTTCCTTGATCACAAAGGACCCACTTCCTATATCAGAGACTGTAAGAAGTAAACAAAATGCATCAGTCAAATTGACTTGCAACAGCAATATTTATATTAGGCTAAATAAATAAAAAAGTGTTTGGGCTGCTATAACAAAATACCTGAGTTGGAAAACTTACAAATAATAGAAATTTATTTCTTGCAGTTCTGAAGGCTGGAAAGTCCAATATTAAGGTACAAGCAGGTTTGGTGCCTGGTTGAGGTGGCCCTCTGCTTCCAAGATAATCTCTGGAGAGGTCGAACACTGTGCCCTCTGTGGCAGAAGGCAGAATGCAGAATGCAGAAAAGGATGAGCAACCTCTGTCAAGCTCTTGATATGAGACCTCCTAATTAATCCCATTCATGGGAGCAGATCCCTCCTGATTCAATTGTACTCAGAGGCCACCTCTTTCAATGCAGTTGTATTGGAGATTTAGTTTCAATGTGTCTTGGAAGGGCCACCATTTTTCAAATCACAGATTTGAGAACTACTATATATATATATAATATATATGTGTATATATTAATATATTAATATATATAATATATTATTTAGAGCTGATGTGGTGGTGCAGCACTTTAAGCCACTGCCTACAATGCCCACAACCCATATTTGAGTGCTCATTTGAGTCCTAGCTGCTCCCCCTTTGTTCTAGCTCCCTGATAATGTGGTTAGGAAGGCATCAGAACGTGGCCCAAGTAGTTGTGCCCCTGCCACCCACGTGGAAGACCAGGATGCAGTTCTTCTTGGCTGCTGACTTGCCTGACCAACCCTAACCATTGAGGCCATTTGGGGAGTGAACATGGAAGATCTCTTTCTCTCTGTCTCTCCCCCATCTTTGTCACTCTGCCTTTCAAATAAATAAATAAATCTTCAAAGGAAAGAAAAATCTCCTCAATAATCAAATCAATCAAATAATCAAATCAATAATCAAAGAATGATAGAATAAATTAAAATTATATATATATATATCATAGCCATATAATACACCTATTATAATCATGCCTTTGAATAATGCAAAGGACATAACAGAATATTTGTAATACTGAGTAAAAAAAGAAAGCAAAATTGTAGTTTTTTGTTTAAAAAATTAAATATACATATGATAATAATTCAAAAAGTTAATGGAAATGTAATTAAAACTTGAGTTTACTTGGTGCAATGTTTTTTGGTAATCTATGCTTAGTTTTTCATAGTAGACATTTTCCTTGAATTTTTTGAAGACTCTGCAAATGCATGGATTTCAAAATTCTCTTGCACAAGAAATAAAGTTACTTTTTAGTTTAATTTTACACATCCTTTTTAGAAATATTCTCATATATGTATGCAAAGGGAAATTTGCCAGAATATTGACAACGGATGTGTTTGTATGTTAGGAATAGACATAATTTTACTGGTCTTCTTTATGTTTGATATGTCAAATTTTTGATAATGGGTGGCAGTTCTTTAAATAAATAATATAAAAATGGCAGTTGAGACTGATTGCCTGCTCTGTGCCAAGCACTGTTTTAAGTAGCTCATGCATATAAACTCTTTGCTTTCTCACAGCAGTGCCATGAGGTTGGTATAATTGCACCCATTTATCTTGCAGTCAGGGCTCCCTGAGACAGAAGTTGGGCACATGACTCAGAAACACTTTGGTTCTGGAGTCTAACCTTACATATACTGTCTGCCAGTGTCCTGATTCCATGCTGGAAGATGAGGCTTAGTGTGGCTTTGTGGTGTAAGAGAGTGAATTCTGAACAGCATTTAGGCTGGGCAGGGGCCACTGGTACCAGGTGAGGAAAATAAAGGGGGAAAGGGAAAGCAAGTACCTGAAAGAGAAAAAAATAATCCTCCTCCCAACGAGTGCCTTCAATTCTAGATCAAGGAGAGGAAATAATTAGTTTAGTTCTATATGCTTCCTCCAGGAAGACAATGCAAAGGGCAAAAGAGGCATATTTTAGCTTCATGATTAGCCACAGAAACATCTGTGGAGCTGTGTGCTTAATTAGACACTGACATTGGCTCCTGATGAAGGGAGTGCTCAGTGGGGGTCCCACTTTGGAGAGATCACTGAATGCAAACGTCTCCCCCCCCCCCCCAGGGGCGACCCACAGGCAGGCTGGTCTTAGTCTCCAGTGAGATCCTGGAATGATGACACATCCATGTGACCATGCCTCTCAGCCTTCCATTTCACCCTGCCTGCCCTAACTCTCTGGTCCAGCTGTTGCTCCCATCACTTGCGTCACCTATTCACAATCTACTGATGTGAAGCCCCAGTAGACATCAGCATCCTAATAGTAAGGCAACCCTCAATAAACTAGCAGCCCAGACAGCCTGCCTTTCATACCCAAGCGTTGATTGGTTGTCAATGTTTGAATTCAGTCATTGCACCTTCAGAGGTGAGTGTTCCTGGAAAAGTTCTTGTGGTCACCGCATCGTTGATAATCTCACTGTCTCCTCATGTTTCTCCCTTTCCACCCAGATCAGGGCACATTTCTGCAAGAGCTGGTGCTGGGCTTATTTACTGCCACAGGACCATGTTCAACTTTCAAACGTTTCACTGGGGCTGCAGGTCCTTGACAACACTGAGCCGCTGTGATGCCTTTCAAAGTACTTTTTCTCCAGTGTTGTGGTGAACTGGGGGATCTTATTTAGCATTTATTAAAGAGTAAATAGCTAATTACTCAAAGTAGCTATTTACATATTGAATTTATTTTTCTTGGCATCTCTAAAGTCTGATTAACGTTTTTTTCCTACAGCTGTAAGATGCTTACACAGAATAAAACATTCCCTTATTTAATCTCTAGTGGAATATATGATAAGTGTGATCGTTTTAATTCGTGTCATTTATTAGCGGGAGAGAGATAACGTACAGGTGGGATGCTCCATCACATGCCAATTAGCAGGTGGCTTAGAGGGCAAGAGGGAAAACTTTTTCACTAAGGGGATTATAGAAGTCACAGAAGGAGAAGTACAGCTATGGGAAATGGAGAAAATGACATTGGGATGTCTGATTTGAGAGACTGAGGACAGAGCTTAAAGTAATAGCGATAATACTGTACACATAATATTGGAGAATACTCAAAATAAAAAGACTAGCACCTTCCATGTAAGAGCAACAATTAATATTTTTAGTCATGTGAGAACCATACAAAATTAGAGCTAAAGGGGACCTTGCTGATCTAATTAAAATACACTTATAGGTTGGAAACTGAGGCACAGAGAGGTCTTGCTTTAATAGAAATTAAATTAGCAATGGGCACTGGTTCGATTCCTGGCTGTTCTACTTCCAATCCAGCTCTCTGCTATGACCTAGGAAAGCAGAGGAAGATGGCTCAAGTTCTTGGGCCCCTGCACTCATGTGGGAGGCCTGGAAGAAGCTCCAGGCTCCTGGCTTTGGATTGGTCTAGCTCTGACAGTTGTGCCCATTTAGGGCAATTTGGGGAATGAACCAGTGGATGGAAAGCAATATCTTTCTGTGGATGACTCTATTTCTCACAGAGATAGTTCCAAATTCAGTAGCTCCCTTTTCTCTATGTCACGATACTTTGGTAAAATATATTTTGACTGCTCCCTGATACAGTAGCAGTATAGTAAAACACTCTTATGTGGGTCATTCAAAAACCAATCAAGAAAAACATTCTGGAGGCAGGAAATCCAGGACATTGGTTTCTTTTTTTATTATTATGAATTATTTATTTGAATGGCAGAGTTAGAGAGAGAGAGAGAGAGGGAGAGGGAGAGGGAGAGGGAGAGAGAGAGAGAGAGAGAGAGAGAGAGAGAGAGAGAGAGAAATGGACTCCACAAGTACTCAAAACAGCTGAGGCTGGGCTAAGCCAAAATTAAGGGCCAGAAACTCTATCCACATCTCCCATTTGAGTATAGGGACCCAAGTACTTGAACCATCATTTTCTGCCTCTCAGAGCTGAAATCTGTAGTGGGGCTAGGACTCAAACCCAGGTACTCCAGCCTGGAATGTAGGCATTGTAATTGCTAAGCCAAACACGTGCCCCTCACTGATTATTTCCTGAATGAATTGTTGCAGAACTGTCTTTTTAAGATTTTGCAAGTTGTGCTACATAAAAGAGAATCAGCCAGGGATCATACATGAGAGTCCAAGTCCAAATTGTCCTCTGGTTGCAAGCCAGCATCTTGGCTTGTGGCTGATTCTACCTTGGAAGAGGTGCTATTTCTTAGCTGGCCCACTGTCAGGGAGTATCTTTATTTCAAATTTGTACACTGATACTGTGAACAGTGCCATCTTGAAGGAATGTATGAAACCTGGGATGAATTCATCAGGGGCTAATGTGAGGTTCACAGCCTGCTAAGTGCTGCTCTTGCATTTGTAGCTTCCTGTAATGGATAGGAATCCAGGCCGTTGGCTGAGAATTGTTGTTTTCTTCCTGGGCTTGTGTTATTCCTCCTCTATGAACACCTTGTCTTTCTAGATGACACCATATAGTTCAATAATTACAAGTATCCTATCTCTTTCTTCATTCTTGAAGTTTTCAGATGATTCTTTTACCATTAATTAATTTATCTGAAGGCATATTGCAATATCTCTCTGTCCTTACCATATGTCTAGTCCCAGGCATAAACTCGATTGTGAAATCCTTGGCAGCCGGAGATATGCCATCATTTACCTTTATTCAGCCTTTTTTTTGACAGGCAGAGTGGACAGTGAGAGAGAGAGACAGAGAGAAAGGTCTTCCTTTGCCGTTGGTTCACCCCCCAATGGCCACTGTGGCCGGCATACCACGCTGATCCGAAGCCAGGAGCCAGGTGCTTCTCCTGGTCTCCCATGGGTTGCAGGGCCCAAACACTTGGGCCATCCTCCACTGCACTCCCGGGCCACAGCAGAGAGCTGGCCTAGAAGAGGAGCAACCGGGACAGCATACGGTGCCCCGACCGGGACTAGAACCTGGTGTGCCAGCACCACAGGCAGAGGATTAGCCTACTGAGTCATGGCGCCAGCCCTTTGTTCAGTCTTGTTCCATTTCCAGCACTTAATGTAGCATCAATTTATTCACTTTTTGAGAAAGAACATTAGACTGACTGAATCCAACATTATTCTTGGAGGTTCCAGAGAATCCAACCTTCTTCCTTGGGCTGATGTTCCTTGAGATGGTAGTTTCAGGTAGCACTCTGCTACATAAAAGGAAAGGGCTTTGGCTGCATTCTCTGCCCTCATTCCCCGCCATTCTGTATCCTGCTTTGTGCTGGAAATTCTGGTCCTAATGTACTGCACTAGCAAGCCCCATGCCCTCTGCCTTCTGATGAGAAGCAGTCAACAGAGAGTCCTGGTAGGTGATGAATGCAGGGAGGAGACTGGGATCTGATGTTTATTGCTTTAGCTTCCTCCCTGTGAGACACTTTGGGGTGATCTGTGCTCCCCCTCCACAGGTCTCAAGGTGACCTTCTCGTTGTCACTTGAAGTATTATGACTATTCCTCTGTCTCACTCCTCTGGACCCAGGAATCATAATGGCTTTTGCTGTTTCTTCTAGGAAGTTGTTGTGCTTTCCTTGTAGTTTTCCTAGATCCTGCCCACATCTTTATATAAACAGTTACTTCAGTGCGCCCTCCCAATCTCTCTTGTTTGAGTGCACCAGTTGTCTCATGTGCACCCAATGCTTGACTCACTAGTGCCATGTGAAACACAGGAAACCATGTGAAGCAGCTGGAGTACCAGCTCTGCTCCTTTGCCCTGTTGCTGTGTTGCTCTTTTTGAACAACTTACTTGAACAACAGGGTCTTCTGGCTCCTTTCATTTTTAACCCCATCTTCAGTCTTTACACCCTGGTTTACAAGCCAAAGTATGGTGCAAACAATCCTTTTCACTTTGAATCATGTTTAGATCTTGTGTCCTTGGAGGACATCGCCTAGAAGTCTCTATTCCTGTTTCCTTCCTGGGACAACCACTGGAGAGTTTTTTTTTTTTTTTTTGACAGGTTTTTGGTGCAATAAGAGAACAACACATGTGACCCTTTTCTTATTTACAATAGATAAACTTAGAGATGATCCAGCTTTTTCATTTATAAGAAAATTGTTCCTTCTTAAATTGCATCTACTGAAACTTCAATCTGCTCTGCGCTACTCAGGGCTGCTGTGTTGGTACACATATTCTCCAAAGTTACTGCCCTTAGACTAACAGAGTGAGTCACAGCTTTGACGGACTAATTGCTTAAGTTTGGGACCCTGCGTTATACAAAATTAAATTAGTTCCCTGATGTTATCAGTTCTATAAATACAACATTCTGTTGTATTTACATAAAATGAAGGTTCATTAAATTTTATCCTCTTCGTACTCCTATTCCCAAAATGCTACTATAAATTTTCTTCTCTTGGACTTCTTAATGATCCAAAATACATATTTATAGGAGATCTACTAACAGTGTTCTAAAATGCAGGAATGGTGCCCCGATCTATAGAGTTCGTTGCATGAAAGTGCTGACTGTTGCTTTTTGTAGATTTGTCTTGAAATCTGTATCTGTGAAATAGTAAACATTGAAAGCTGAGACATGATGGATTAAAATATTAATGTCTCTCTGCAAGTTAGAAGAAAGGACTTACTCAAGAAATATTCAAGAACATAGAAGGCTGTTGATGAAGCAGGGGCTTAAACACTCCTTAAATGCCAGGTTAGAATCAATGATAGCATTGAGACTTGATCCTAGTAGAATATGAACATTGGATACTCTCCACTATCTAAAGGAGTGAATGGGGGAGTAATTGTTGATGATATATCAATAAAGCATACGGGTGGTTTTGAATTCAATATTAGTTGTTTTAGAAACTAGAGTGGATCTCTGACAGATGTGGAGAATCTGCTTTGTCAGAATTGCCCTCTAACAGGTTGTATGATTAGGAAAGTATCTGCATTTTCATCGGTTTGTGAGAGAGATATTGTCATGAGAGCAGAGAAAATTTTAAACTACCAGGAAACTATCTTAACATCTATAAGCCTACAAGGTACTGAAAAGGTCTCCAGAAAGACTCTGAGGAGGTCAATCAAACTTGAAATTGTAAATATCAGCTTGTACTTTAGAGGCTTCTGAACATTGATTGAAAGAGGAAAGGAAATATCTACTCATCTTTTTCTCTAAGACAGTGTATTAGAATAGGTGAGAAGTAGCTGTAGTGAATATACAAGAATAAGTTTTAGTTTGCTTGATCTGACCATGGCTATTGCTTGAAAGGTTGGAAAAGGTGGGAACCACAGGAGATGGCAACATTGCTGTGGGTATGCTTGAGTCAGGACAGGAACATGGCTGACTTCAGAATGCTAAAATATTTCTTAAAAGAAATCAGATAGCAAGCAAAAAAAGAATGCTGTCTTATCAGCACCATCACTACTAATCCTTGTAGCTTCCCAAGTCTGCAGTCCTAAGCCCAGCCCCTCCTCTTCCGCAAATCTAACTTCACTCATTGAAAATTCACTGCACTCTACGTGCAAACTCTCCACCAACACTTATTTTTCTGTTTTGTATTCTTACTCAACTTAAAATTATGTTATAGTCTCATGAAATTTAGGGTAAATTCTTAGTCTTCAACATCAGCTTTGAGATTTCTTTTTTTTTTTTTTTAATTGATTTATTTGAGAGGTAGAGTTACAGACAGTGAGAAATAAAGACAGAGAGAAAGGTCTTCCATCCATTGGTTCACTCCCCAAATGGCTACCACAGGCAGATCTGGGCCCATCCGAAGCCAGGAGCCAGGAGCCAGGAGCCAGGAGTCAGGGGCTTCTTCCAGGTCTCCCATGTAGGTACAGGGGCCTAAGCACTTGGACCATTTTTTACTGCTTTCTCACACCATAGCAGAAAGCTGGATGGGAAGAGGAGCAGCCAGGACTGGAACCAGCAACCATATGGGATGCTGGCACCACAGGCAGAGGATTAACCTAATGCATGACAACACCAGGCCCCTTGAGTTTTCTTTACAATAGTAAGTGCTTACTGAACACTTTCATGGGTAGGTTGATAAAATAATGTGTAGTAAAGGCATTGGTTGTTCCACTGATCCTGACATTGTCATTGTGTTCTGGAATATTCCTGTCCAGGAAAGTTGGTCATTTTAGCTATTAGCAGTGCCTGTTATCTATTTGTCCATGCTGATAGTATTCTATGCATTTGATCTTACAAAGGTACCTGACACATATTGCACATGTATTAAGTTTTCTAGGTGTTTTGTAGTCTGAACTTTCCCCTCACACATATGGAACAAATATGGATGCTTTCATGGGATGGCCTATTCTATGACTGTATATTGAATGAACACATAAAAAATATGAATGACTCAATACTTGTTGATTTTATATTCCTCTAATCCCTGTAATAATTGGAACTGAATCTTCCACACTGCAGGTCAAACCTCATGCTAGACTATGTACCGGAGGACAGGAAGTAAAAGGAATCATGTCGGGATATCTGAAGCTCATTGTCATGCTAGTTCTTTGGCGGGTCATGCTCTGAACTGGTCTCCATGGTTGCCAGTAACTCAATCACTCTGTGTCATGTCTCTAACAAAATCTCTCTCTGATGCTGGGCTCAAACTGGATGTCTCATCTCTGACTTGATACTTCTTTTGGCTGGAACTCTGGTGATTCCTGATGTTATATTTCCTATGTATATTCCTGTGTTAGCCCAGTTAAGGGCATTAGGTTCAGTTGTGAAGTCATTAGTAAGCCATTGAAGAATTTAAATATAAATATCTTTACAAAGCCCAGTGCTATTTGGGTAAGTCCCTAGCCTTTCAGCACATCCTGCAGGCCCACCTAGCATCCATACAAAGTCAAGCTCTCTGCTTCACTGCTTACCATTCCCCACAATATTCTTTACTTCATCTAGAATTCGCCATAGTCTTATAATTCTGGTCTCTGATTTGGCATGATTTCCCCTCTCTTCCCCTGCTTAATCCCTACACAGTCTTTAAGTGTAATTTTTTAAATTATTTATTTGAAAGGCAGAACAACAGACAGAGTGAGAGAGAGAGAGAGAGAGAGAGAGAGAGAGAGAGAGAGAGAGAATTTTCCATCTGTTGCTCCCCAAATGGCTGTAACAGCTAATCTTTGGTAGGCTAAAGCCAGGAGCCAAGAATCCCATCCTACATGAGTGTCAGAGACCCAAGTCCTTGGGTTATCTTACACTGACTTCCTAGCTGTGTTAGTAAGAACAAAATTGAAGTAGTTGGGACTCACACTGGCACTTTGAAATGGGTTGCCAGCATCATAAGGAGGAGCTTAACCTTAGATATAACTTTCTTGGATAAATTTCCTGTGATAAACCCTAGATATCTTCCAAGGTACCAGACTCTTGTCCCATTAAAGCAATAATATCACACTGGCACATAATAATTTATTATATTTATTTTTTCACCCAAAGAAAGATTTAACTTACTTAACTAAAATGTATTTCCTAGAAATGTGCTCAGTAAAATGAACTGTTACTAAATCAAATGCAGCACTTAAAATCAAGGGAACATTTGACAAATTCACATTGCATGCTGATTCCCACATCTTGTTTACTTGTTACTTTAATGTGTGAGAAGCACTCAAGATACTCACCTTTGTGGAAAGACACGGAGTGATCTGGCTTACAAAAGATGTCCAGGTCCCTCATTGCAGAGCTTTGCTTCTTTAATGAACAGAACCCCACTTCCCCTGATTTACAAATTTGGGACACAGTAAAATGGATTTACATGTGGGGTTTACTGATTCCATAGAAAAGCCTTGTTGAGGGGCTGGTGCTGTGGCATGGCAACATCAGTATTCCATGTGGCACCAGTTCTTGTCTTGGCCACTTCACTTCCTCTCCAGCTCTCTGCTGTTGGCCTGGGAAGGGTGGCAGTGGATGGTCCAGGTGTTTGGGTTCCTGCCACCCATGTGGGAGACCTGGAGGAAGCTCCTGGTTCCTGGCTTTGGCCTCGCCCAGCTCTGGCCATTGCAGCCATCTGGGAAGTGAATGAGCAGATGGAGACACTCTCTCTCTCTCTCTCTCTCTCTCCCCCCTCTTTCTTGTCCCCCCATAACTCTGAATTTCAAAAATATATAAATAAATCTTTTTAAAAATAAAAATGCTTGTTGAATGAAGTCACAAACTGATAAAGGGGAAAGGGGGAAAGGTTGAAGATAAATTAGGAGCAAGCAGGGATACAATAGTGTCCTTTGGGTCTTTCTAAAACAACTGCAGATGGGATGGAGCAGCGATTCTTCCTCCCAAACATTTGCTTGGCTTCAGAATTCTTAGGCATTACCAGTGTGTAAGAGCCCTTGCCTTTGTAGAAAGGGGAACGGGTTCTAAAATGATAGGGTGTTGGAGCTTCATCTCTTAGATGTCTGGGGCAGGCTCTCCCTTGAGAGGAACTGCCCTGGCGACAGGTGGAGTGATGTTGGCAAGAGCAGCCTGCTGTTGCTGCGACAGATGCTACTGTGCATCTGACTGCCTTCTCAGCTTTCAAGAAAACAGCTTAGTAAAACCCACCTACCTGTCCTTCCTCAGCTGGTGTGTACAGTACACATAAGCTGTTGAGTGCAAAACAGAACGTCCTGAAAGGGACATAAACTGCTGCTTTGTTCTCTGAGATTTTATATAGCTCTCATCTCCAGCATGTTAGAAACACCATGTTTCCAAGGACTATTCATTTTGCAATGTACACCTTGGCCATGTAGAGGCCTTGGGGCCCTGGCTTTCTTTTTTGTCTTGTTATTCTATTTTGCTGGTACATGAAGTGTGAACCTGGGAACGTGCTGTCTGAGGAATGAGGATCAAGACAGCTTCTGAGTCATTAGAATGGCTGAAAGCCAGATCCTTTCTCCCCCACCACAGTAGCTCTGAACTCAAAGGCATGCTGCTACCCCACTGGGTGCAAAGGAGGAACTGTTCCTATCACAGAGACTTCTGCCTGAACATCTGGCAGCTGTGCCCACTCTGGACACTCTTCATACTTCTGCTCCCGTGAAGAATTCAAGTTCTCATGATGTACGGGAAATCCAGGATTCCATCTATGCACAAGTTTAGGTGAACTGAACAGAATGTTGCTCAGTACATTTAGTCTGAGTTTAAAGTGTTCAGTTGGCTCTTTTTCTGTTTCCTTTCAGTCACTCCAGTTGTTGCAGGGAAGACCTGGTTGATCTAGTACTTTTTCTCTCTCTCTACTCTAGGACAGGGCAACTTTTAATTGCATTTTGATTTCAGGAGGAATAAAATGATTTTGTATTTGGAAACTGTACAAAGTTTGGGAGTCTCCAAAACCACTTTAACTTGTAACACTGAGATTTCACTGGTTCCCATGACAATCAATGGGTCAATGATCTGCTAGATGTTCTTAGAATTCACTGAAAGCTGTTACTCTCGTGTTTATCATTTACTACAGCCAAAGGACATAGATCAAAATCAGCCAAGGAATGAGGGCATTTGCAGGGCCCAGGTGAGTTGCAAACACAGTCTTTGCAGATGTGCTCTCTCTCATTGCAGTTGTGAGAGCAGTGCCTGCTTGTCTAGTCTGTGTGTGACAATCCACACAGAGTGCTGACAACCAGGGTAGCTCATCAAAGCCTCGGGGTCCGGGTATTACTGGGGCTCAGCGACAGAAACATGGTCAGCCACCAGTGTGGCTGACTCGTCTCCAGCCTCTCCAAAGGCTGAGCTGATGCTGTGTGGTACTTAGACTGTGGATTCCCAGGTAAACAAAGACAGCTTTATAAGGCAGGACATTCCAAGGGCTTAGAGAGACCTCATAGGAGCCAAACCTATTTTTAGGCAAGAATAACCTTTAGCTGAATAGGTATGTTACGACTCCAGTTGGAAATGCCTCACCATCTGCTTCCCTCATTGAACTGATGTCCGCCACTTACTGTCCTTATGTTTTTTTCAGCCCTTTTTCCTAACCTCTGCTTTGAAATGACTTTTATTTTCCCCAGCTGTTAGTTGTCTTACTTTTGCTTTTTGTTGTTAACCAGCAGAAACTCTGTTTGAAATCAATGAGGGTTTGGGGGTCTCCTTGATACTGGGTGGTTTGTTTCAAAGCGCAAGTCTCAAACAGAATTCCCACACATGCAGAACCTTATTAGCAGGTCAGCAAGAAGTTGGTTTTAAAATAAAGAGGAAAATCCTTTTTCAAACTTGAGGAGGTCCTGGCTCTCTGGTCAGGGCACTGTAGCAACCTTGAACAGGGAGTTCTCTCAAAGCAGCTGTGAAAGTGTTCTAGTGTCAGGGTTCAGGTAAGGGGTTAAGTGGCTGCACCCTTTGGAGTCTGGATACAGAACTCAAGGCCTGGTCCCAGGAGTCCTTTCTGACAGTTCTTCCCCTCCAGATCTTACTCTGGATCCAGCAAAGGCGGAGGCGCTATTACGATATTTTGCCAACCCTGAACTCATTTCACTGATGGAAACCCATTTCCTATGCTAATTGTGAAACACTTCCGTAATGGTAAAGCCATCAAGTTGAGGCTGGCAGCTCTCTGGGGTATGGACTCTTGATGATTCTTTGAAATGTTAACTAAATACTGTGTAGTGTATAATCCTAATTAGAATGCAGCAAATGTTAACTAATCACCCTTAGGATAAACATGAAGATGAACCTGTGAATATAGCACCCCATCCACACTGAAATATTTCAAATGCACTTCACACAATGTGAAAGGTCCTTCAACAGAAGATTATTTCTTCAGCCCCTCCAATTTCAAAGGTCCACCTGTGTTCTTTGATTTTCTTCTGTTCTTTTTAATTCTACCACTTTTGTCAAAAGACCTCTTGGATCCTCTCATCCTCTCATCACTATCACTTTTCTACCTCCCTTTGACCTTCTCCTGCTGAGCCCTTAGGAAGGAAAGAATCACTTATTCTGGCAAATTGGGTCCATGTATCACCCTCAGATCTCTTAAGGCATTCCTCACTTACACTCAGCAAATATTTATGAGTCTTCTTTTAAAAAATTATTTGTTTATTTGAAAGGCAAAATGAGAGAGAGAGAGAGAGAGGAAGAGAGAGAGAGAGAAAATCTTTCATCCACTGGTTCATTCTCCAAATGGCTGCAAAAGCTAAAACTCGGCTGACCCAAAGCCAGGAGCCAGGAGCTTCTTCCAGGTTTCCCAACGGCGCGGCAAGGAAACAAGCACTTGGGCCATCTTCTGCTGCTTTCCCAGGCACATTAACAGGGAGCTGGATCAGAAGTGGAGCAGCTGGGACTCCAACTGGCACCCATATGGGATGCTGGTGCCGCAGGTGGCAGCTTTACCTGCCAGTGTACAGCACCACCCTAAGAGTCTTCTTCTTGGCATATTTTTTTAAGGACATAGTTTCATAAAGAGTGGTAAATCATAGCAGGTTTTTCACCTAGTGGTTAAGAAGCTTACATCCCATATCAGTGCCTGTGTTGGATACCTGGTTCCATTCCTGAGTCCATCTTCCTGCTGATGAAGACCCTTGTAGGCAGTGGTGATGGCTCAAGTTATTGGGTCCCTACCACCTAAGTAGGAGACCTAGATTGAGTTCTTGGCTCCAGATTTTGACTTTAACCATGCCCTGCTGTTGGAGGCATTTGGGTAGTGAACCAGCAGATGGGAATTTTCTCTTCCTGCCTCCTGGCGTGTGTGTGTGTGTGTGTGTGTGTGTGTGTGCCTTGTAAACAAATATACACATGCATACTTACATAAAAGAGGCAGGGGCCTGTTGATGTCTGGAAGCTCCCAGTCACATTCAGGGGTCCACCGGGTTGAATCACTTTCCTGGTTCCTCTGAGGTGTTTGCCTTTTTCAGGGTGCTGACCATGGACATTGTGGTTCAGAGCAGCAGTGGGGAAACTGTAGTATTTTACCATTAATAAAGGCAGCAGCACCAGAATGAAGAGGAGTTGTTTCAGATCACACAGTAAAAAGAAAATGCAGTTTCTCTTAAGAACATTTTTAATGAAGGAATACAGTGAATTTATTAAATTAAATTTATTAAATTAATTTATTAAATATTAACTCTTTTTCCTTTTTTAAAAATTTTATTTAAGGTATACATTTCATGTACACACATTTCATATACACACATTTAGGAACATAATCATATTTCCCACACTACCTTCCCTCCCTCCCATGCTCTAACATTTCCTCTTCCCTTTCCTATTCCCACTCTTAATTTTTACAAAGATCTATTTTCAGTTTATACTCATGAAGTTAACCCTACAGTAAGTAAAGAGTTCAACATATAGTTATGAAGAAAAAAACACTGTTCTTCAACAGTAGAGACAAGGGCTCTAAAAAGTCATCAACTGTCAAAATGTCCATTTCACTCCAGAACATTGCATTTTTAGGTACTCTATTAGTTAATCCAGATCAGGGAAAACATGTGAGATCTGTTTTTTGGGTACCGGCTTATTTTACTAAGTATAACTCTTGAGTGTACAGGTTTTTGTTGTTGTTGTTGTTTGTTTTTAAAAATATTTATTTACTTGAAAGGCGGATTTTACAGAGAGTGAGAGAGCTGCAACCATCTGTTGGTTCATCCCCTAAATGGCCACAACAGCTGGAACTGATCTGGTCCAAAGCCAGGAGCCAGGAGCTTCTTCCCCGACTCTCATGTGGGTGAAAGGGCCCAAGGACTTGGGCCATTCTCTGCTGCTTTCCCACATGCATTAGTGGGGAGCTGGATTGGAAATGGAGCAACCAGGTCTTGAGCTGGCACCCATACTGGATACTGACATTGCAGGTGGGAGTTTACCTGATATGCCACAAAGCCAGCCCTGAGTGTACAAGTTTTTAACATTTTATGTGGGAAAAATGGGAAGTATGCATAAAGGATTTCTGCTTTATGTTGAAATTTGAAGTTTCCTTAACAGCTGAGTTGGGAGCTGAACTGCTATGTTTCTACTTGAGATATCATTTTTACCTGAAGAAAATCACTGGCACGAAAACTATGGTTTGTGTGTTTGACAGCTATTTCACTGAAAACATCATTTCTATGGTGTATATGTGTGTGTGTGTGTGTGTGTGTGTGTGTGTATGTGAGTATGTGGGTGTGTATGATGGAGTACTACTCAACTGTAAAAAAAAAAATGAAATCCTATCTTTTGCAAAAAATGGATGTAACTGAAAACCATTATACTTAGTGAAATAAGCCTATTCCCAAAAGACAGATACCATATGTTTTCCCTGATCCGAGCTAACTAAAATGTAGTGTATTGGAGTGAAATGGACATTTTGAGATTCAATGATTAACTTCACAATCATTAAACAACCTAAAAATAGAACTTTGTAAAAGTTAAGAGTGGGAATAGGAGAGGGAGGCGGAAAAGGTGTTGGAGTGTGGGCAGGAGAGAAGGTAGGGAGAGAAGTATTACTATGTTTCTAAATGTGTATATATGAAGTACATGAAACTTGTATAACTTAAATAAAATTAAAAAAAAAAAGACATTTGTAACAAAGAAAACAGACTTTAATTTTTGTTGCCAATAATAGAATTCTACATCTCAGATAAAAATTTAAATTTTGAAAATATGTCCACCATCATGAGCTTCAGAGCTTCCCAATTCTTAAACATTTTTCTGATGTGCTAAATGCTGACAGTAACAAGTATGGCTTTTGGATATTGTATAATGAAAGGAGAGGTGGTTACTTAGAAAAGGAATATAACTCGGTAAATCAATATTTTCTAAATTATAAATGTATTAAATGTCAATATCAATGTCATAAATTCCTGTGTGATAAAAAAATCATTTAATGGGTGAAACAAACTGATGGATTTTAATTTAAAAAGAGTAAAAATGTTCACTTCCATGATTTACTATTCCAACCTGTGACTTCAAGAAAAGTTTCACTTACTGAGTTACTTTGTGTAGTTTAAAAAATACAGAATTGTCTGAAAAGAACTATTAAAATACTTCTATTTTCTGGCTGGCGCTGTGGCTCAACAGGCTAATCCTCTGCTTTTCAGCGCCAGCACACCGGGTTCTAGTCCCAGTTGGGGCGCCGGATTCTCTTCCAGTCCAGCTCTCTACTGTGGCCCGGGAGTGCAGTGGAGGATGACCCAAGTGCTTGGGCCCTGCACCCCATGGGAGACCAGGAGAAGCACCTGGCTCCTGGCTCCTGCCATCGGATGAGCCCGGTGCGCCAGCCGCAGCGCGCCGGCCGTGGCGGCCATTGGAGGGTGAACCAACGGCAAAGGAAGACCTTTCTCTCTGTCTCTCTCTCTCTCACTGTCCACTCTGCCTGTCAAAAAAATGCTTTTATTTTCCTCATATACATATTTGTATGAAGTCATATTTTTTCATAGACTTCAGCAAGAGCAACTTAGCTCAACAGATTGAATACAAAACTGTACAGAAGGATCCAGCTGCTTCCATTAGCCAGACAGCAAAGAGATTTAAAATAATGTAAGTGATTATCATCCTTCTCACAGTTTTTTCTTTGGAAAACATAATTTTTTTTATAAAAAATACTATTTCGGTAGCCAGCATTTGGTGCAGTGGGGCTGCTACCTGAGACACTGGCATCTCATATTGAATTTGAGTCCCAGCTGCTCTGCTTCTGAACCAGCTCTCTGCTGATGTGCTTGGGAAAGTGGCAAAAGATGGCCCAAGTCGTTGGGCTCTTGTCAGTAACATGGGTGATCAGGATGGAGTTCCTAGTTCCTGGCTTTGGCCCCTGAGGCTATTTGTTGAGTGCACCAGCAGATGGAGGATCTCTTTCTCTGCCTCTCCCTCTGCCTCTCTGCCTTTTTAAATGAATAGAATATATCTTCACAGTGTTATTTTTGTAATACTGTTCATCTTAAATAAACAAGTGAACATGCTTACATTTTTATTTATTTTATTTATTTGAAAGACAAAGAGAGTCAGAGATCTTCTATTTGCTGGTTCACTCCCCAAATGCCCACAACAGCTGGGGCTGGGCCAGGTTGAATCCAGCAATCCAGACCTCAATGCAGATCTTCCACCTGTATAGCAGGGCCCCAGCCACTTGAGCCATCACTGCTGCCTCCTACAGTTTATTAGCAGAACGTCGGAATCAAAATGGAGACAGGACTTGGATCCAGGAACTCCGATGGGGGATACAGGCTTCCCAGGCCATGCCTAAAGCTTACCACTCCCACATAACTCTTAAGAGTGAAATGTAGTCAGGCTTCTTAGAAATCTACTGCAGTTCAAAGCATGGGCCTCAATATACTCTAAGAGAAATTTCAGGCATGCATAAGCAATCAGCATGGAAAAGATCTTGAGAATCATGAAACACTATTATCACCCTTTACCTTTATATATAGCAATCTTTTTGACAAAGGATTTTGGGTTTTTTTTTTTAATAACGCTTTTATTTAAAGAATATAAATTTCCAAAATACAGCTTATAGATTACAATGGCTTCCCCCCCATAACTTCCCTCCCACCCGCAACCCTCCCCTTTCCAACTCCTTCTCCCCTTCCGTTCACATCAAGATTCATTTTCAATTCTCTTTATATACAGAAGGTCAGTTTAGTATATATTAAGTAAAGATTTCAACAATTTGCCCTCACATAGCAACACAAAGTGAAAAATACTGTTGGAGTACCAGTTATAGTATTAATTCACAATGTATAGCACGTTAAGGACAGAGATCCTACATGATATATATATTTTTAAATTGATTAATTTTCTATGCAATTTCCAATTTAACACCAAGATTTTTTAATCATTTGCAATTATCTTTATATACAGAAGATCAATTCAATATATACTATGTAAAGATTTCATCAGTTTGCACCCACACAGAAACACAAAGTGTAAAAATACTGTTTCAGTACTAGTAATAGCATTATTTCACATTGGATAACACATTAAGGACAGATCCCTCATGAGACGTAAGCACACAGTGACTCCTGAAGTTGATTAAACAATTTGACACTCTTGTTTTTGGCGTCAGTAATCTCCCTAGGCTCTAGTCATGAGTTGCCGAGGCTATGGAAGTCTTTAGGGTTCGCCGACTTCGATCTTATTCCGACAGGGTCATAGACAAAGTGGAAGTTCTCTCCTCCTTTCAGAGAAAGGTACCTCCTTCTTTGATGGCCCCGTTCTTTCCACTGGGATCTCACTCGCAGAGATCATTCATTTAGGTCTTCTTTTTTTTTTGTTTTTCAGAGTGTCTTAGCTTTCCATGCCTAAAATATTCTCATGGGCTCTTGAGCCAGATCCGAATGCCTTAAGGGCTGATTCAGGATTTTGGGTTTTATCATTTGATGTCATCCAAAAGTATATACAAATTAGGATCCCATTGTGAGTCACCTTTTTTGTTTGTTTGACAGGCAGAGTGGACAGTGAGAGAGAGAGAGACAGAGAGAAAGGTCTTCCTTTGCCATTGGTTTATCCCCCAATGGCCGCTGCGGCCAGAGCACCATGCTGATCTGAAGCCAGGAACCAGGTGCTTCTCCTGGTCTGCCATGTGGGTGCAGGGCCCAAGCACTTGGGCCATCCTCCACTGCACTCCCGGGCCACAGTAGAGAGCTGGACTGGAAGAGGAGCAACCAGGACAGAATCCGGCGCTCCAACCGGGACTAGAACCTGGTGTGCAGGCGGAGGATTAGCCTAGTGAGCCTCGGCACTGGTGCGAGTCATCTTTAATCACTGTGGGTGTTTTGGTCTTTTTTCCCACTGCTGCACTTAAGACCCTGTGTGCTTTAACACTCCACTGAACATTCCTCCAAATGTGTTTGCTTTACACTGAATTTTGTTCTACTTTTAGTTTTCACTTCACAATAGTAGGCACTTTTTTCACTCAAGAATGAATTAAATTTACTGAATTATTTGTGCTCACCATTGTTCATTGTACTTTAGGGTTCAACTTTTTTTCTTGATGCCCCCTGTGCCCCTCCAGCTTTAATAATTCCTTTCAAATAGGATTTTGCTATCGAGATGGGGAATGTCTGGCCTGTGGGATTCTATAAGGCCCTTGAAATCATTTGATGTGGCCTTGCAAAGGCAACTGTAAGCAGGATGCAAAATTCAATAAATCGACAGCAGGCTGATTTTTAAGCTGATGATTTTCTATGGCCCACAAATGATGTTACAAATATCCACATGGCCCGTGGCAGAAAAATGTTCCCCACCACTACCAGGTGCTAAACCCTTGGTCCTGTGTGCTTCACAAATGAAGGGCAATTGTGTATATATTTATTTTCCCAGTTACTGCACTGACTTTTAATTCTGTTGTTGGTAAGGAGAAATCTAATAACTAATCTACTTTCTTTTGTTGGCAACCAAAACAAGGTAGATTTTTTTTTTTTGACAGGCAGAGTGGACAGTGAGAGAGAGACAGAGAGAAAGGTCTTCCTTTGCCGTTGGTTCACCCTCCAATGGCTGCCGTGCCTGGTGCACTGCGGCCGGCGCACAGCGCTGATCCGAAGGAAGGAGCCAGGTGCTTCTCCTGGTCTCCCATGGGGTGCATGGCCCAAGCACTTGGGCCATCCTCCACTGCACTCCCGGGCCACAGCAGAGAGCTGGCCTGGAAGAGGGGCAACCGGGACAGAATCCGGTGACCCGACCGGGACTAGAACCCTGTGTGCTGGCGCCGCAAGGTGGAGGATTAGCCTATTGAGCCATGGCGCTGGCCAGATTTTTAAAAAGAAATGTTTGCTGCCAGTGGTGCTTCCAGATTCCACCATCCAGATTGAATTCTGAATTAGACTAATATCCGTGGAGCCTATTACTATTTCCAACTCATAAAATATACTTATTACAGTTTTGTTTGATGCTTTTTTTTTTTTAGCAAAGAATGAATAAGTGGATGAAAGAATGGATGAATGATCAGACTTGTAAACTATGTTGGCAAATTTTTATTGCAAAAATCAATCCTGTGATAGTGGAGATACTGTTGAAAGACTTGACTGTGAGAGGCTAGACGTTACAGCATTTCTTGGTCTCAGAGGTGGAGAATTCAGACCAGTGACAGCTATAGATGCAATTCTCATGTCCCACTCCCCTTTGCAAGAGCTTAGACATTCTTGTAGGATCTTGTAGGTTGGGCTCGAGTGGGTTTCTAACCTAGAGTGGTCAAACAAGTGTGATTAGAAGAACCAGTATAAATCATGCCCGGGAAGGAAGTACTCAGGAATATTCATGGGCTTGTGCGAAAAGCAGGAAATGAGAAACAGGAGTCCTCAGCACCCTGTTAGTGAAACAGCGGATTTGGAAGGCTAGACCCACCTTCCCCACCAGAGCACAGTGCTGGATCCATGCTGCAGGGACAGGTCACCCTACTGAATTCCAACGTCAGATTAGACATCTTCATGAATTTACTGAGATACTGAGATAATTTACCCAACACATTGCAATGAATTTTAGACAAAGCGTTTTGAATGTCATCTTTCTAAAAATCAACTTGTGTGTAAGTGATTAATACCAGATGTTAATAAAATCCTGGCATCATTCTGCTGGTTAGAATCACACTCTAATTCTCATCTTCTGCTCTGGGTTCTTCACAGGAATATTGAATGAACCAACAATGACTTAAAACATCTTTTAATCCTTGAGGATATTTAGGCTATGAAACCCTCACTTCAATCACAAATGCAGTCCCTGTGTGTGTGTGTGTGTGTGTGTGTCTGTCTCTCTCTCACACACACTCCTGAGCAGACCCATGCATACTCATCTTTACACAACACCTAAGGAGAGGTCTAGGGAAATGCATTGTCACACATGAAAACCCTAAGTGAAATATCTAAGAAAAATCAACTAAAATTTTGTCAGGACACAATGAAAAATAAAAAGATTTATAAAATTTAAAGCCATTTTGAGCTGTGTTTGGTGCCGTGGTTAAACTGTCGGTTGGCATACTGCACCTCATATTGGAGTGCCTGGATTTGAGTCCTGGGTCTGCTCCTGTTTCCAGCTTTCTGCCAATAGGCATCCTGGGAGGCAACAGCTGGTGGCTCAAGTAGTTGGATCCCTGCCATCTGGGAGACCTAGACTGAATTCCTGGCTCTCAAGCGTTTGTGTGTGTGTCTGTCTGTTTCCGTCTTTCTGCCTCTCAAAATAAATAAATACATAATTTAAAAGAATGCTCTACTTTCCTGCCAGTTCTGGTAAACTGTCCAGGTGCTGCTTTGTCTTTAAGGCCATCACCTTCCCGACTGTCATGCACAACTGAATCTACTTCACTCCTTCCTGTGTGACCCTGAGCCTTCACGCTTGTCCAGTGCCTTCCCACTCTGTCTATGCAATCGGGAGTGCCTCTTTTTGGTGGCATTTGTGTTTGTAATTGTCTTTGGCCCTGTCCTCCTTCTCTTGCTTGATAGGGTCAGAATGGTTTCTTGGATTTGTTCACTTCTGGAGGAGGTAAGGTGTGTTTGACTCATTCCTTCACCAGGTAGTGTTTCTCTTAGAAGCTGGCTAACCCTACTCCAATACACATTTGCTTCCAGCTGCCACACAGCATGAAAACACTAAAATGGCAGGTGCTGACAATAGTACAGGGTCCCAAAAGCCAGGGAAACTGAATTGAGAGGAAGGCTTAGTCTGTAAAAATTACACTGAATTCAGCACCTTATTAACACTTTCTAGTTCCCTGTCTTGAGGTATTGAGACAGCCTGTCTTCCCTGAATATGAAGCTGAGTAGCACATGATATGTTTTAAAATTATGGATATTGGGGTTGAAATTTAGAAGCAAATATACAGAAATGGTGTTCTGTTCCTCCAAAATTGGGAATGTGCTTGCTAAGTCAATTCAAAATCCCAATTTAGGCATTTCTCCTTCTCAAATACAAGGGTGCTTCAAAAAGTTCATGGAAAAATGGTAAGATGTTTATTTTGGTGCAAAAACATCAAAATCCCTTCCACAATACATATTTTCCACAAATCCTTTGAAGATGCTTCTGTGAATGAATTTTAAAACTCTTTGGCACCTAGATAAGTTAGTTTCATTTTCCATGAACTTTCTGAAGTACCCTAGGCTTCTTCTCTTTTTTTCTTCCCAGGGTGTGGCCGGGGGTGAGAACTTCCATAGAAATGAGGTGAACGTCTTCTGCTTCCTTGTTGGCCTCTGCTGAGATGTCTTCTGTATCTGGAGCTGTGCGTATCTGGCTGTCTCTTTGATGTACTGAAGAACGGTGTGATCTGTTGCTCGAAGTGAGTACATCACAAATGTGCCAAGCTACCAGGCTACCTGTTGGCCAGATGCCCTATCTCAGCTCTCACGGCACTTTAGGTAGCTCAGTAGCATTCTTTACCTTACTCTCTGTTTTGAGATTCCCCTACCTCTTACTGTGACGAATCTCCGGCAGGAAATTCTATTTTAACTTCTTAGCTTACTTTTCTACCTGCGTTGGGTAGGTGGAGTCGGGGATAGAAACTTTCCCAAATTTCTCCATGCCTTGCTGGTGTCATGGGAGACATGGAGCATGTGTACAGGTGGTTTTTTCAGTCCCTTAATGCCCACACTTGCCTCCAAGCCAATATTTAGGCTGCTTACTCAAGACTAGGCTAGGTCCAAAATGATCACTTTATACAAATGGAGACGAGGGCTTCCTGTGTCCAATTGATGTAAGACATTTGCTTTGTTTGGCTCTGTAGGAATTGGAAGTGGAATATTAGACACTAATCAGGGCCATAAAAGCACCTAGAACTCTGGCCAAATGCAAAGTTCAATACTCATGGATACACTGCAGCTATTATACCAAGAGTCTCCAAAGGATCTTGGGAAAATGTGTGTTGTGAGAAAGAAAAAAAAATGCATGCATTTTTAAGGCTTTTTGTGCCAAAATAAATTTATATTTAAAATTTATTTTCCATTAACTTTTTGAAGTATACTCAAATTTTCTAAACTATCTAGACCATCACTACACCTTAAATTTAAAGATTCTAAGCTCATAATAGCACTTGGTGGCTCATTGTGACTTTAAATATTTAATTTTCCATTGTAGTGTGCTTTAGTCAGCTGTGATTAGGAATATATATTTTTAAAACATAATGGAACTAAAATTTAAGGGCACTATTCCTATATCTAGAAGAAAATATCAGGGCCGGTGCTGTGGCACAGTGGGTTAACACCCTGGCCTGAAGGGCCAGCATCCCATATGGGCACTGGTTTGAGACCTGGCTGCTCCACTTCTGATCCAGCTCTCTGCTGTGGCCTGGGAAAGTAGAAGATGGCCCAAGTCCTTGAGCCCCTGCACCCACATGGGAGACCCGGAAGAAGCTCCTGGCTCTTCGCTTCAGATTCACACAGCTCTGGCTGTTGCAGCCAACTGGGGAGCGAACCGGCAGATGGAAGACCTCTCTCTCTCTCTGCCTCTCCTCTCTCTGTGTAACTCTGACTTTCAAATAAATTAATAAATCTTTTAAGAAAAAGAAAATATCATTTCTGATAAACTTGTTCATATGTATTAAGCCAGTTTGTGCGTGATCATTTATATGGAGCGATTCATCTCAGTGGTGTTGTTAACTGAATAACTGAAACATAATTTTTAGAAGTTGAACATTTGCTTGGTATTATCAAAACCTGCAAAGTATAGAGGACTAGAATATCTATCGCCACACGTCCCATTGCCTGCAGAAACAACCGTTTTCTAATTTTTTTTTAGATCTATTTATTTCTTTGAGAGGCAGAGCAACAGACAGAGAGAAGGAGAGACAGAGAGAAAGATCTTCCATCTGCTGGTTCACTCCCCAGATGACCACAGCAGCTGGAGCTGAGCTGACTGAAGCAGGAGCCAAGAGCTGCCTCTGGGACTCCCATGCAGGTGCAGGGACCCAAGTACCTGGGCCATCCTCCACTGCTTTCCCAGTCCATAAGCAGAGAGCTGGAGCGAAGTGGAGCAACTGTAACACAAACTGGAGCCCATATGGATGCTAATATCACAGGCGGAGAGTTAGCCTACTACACCACAGCGCTGTTCCCCACCTTTTAATTTTGATGATGTTGGTTTCTGATTTAATAGTTTTCAGGAAGAAAGTAAGGTGAATATGACACAAATTAAAATGTATACTGAAAGAACTATCCTGTAAATGACTATACGTGGTCATACATTCATTAACTTTTATTGGAGATAAGGCACTAGTTCCTTCCTTGGAGATGACAAGAAAGTAGGACATGCATGTGAAGACATGAATGCTTACAGGTGTAAATTTAGGGATGTATTCCTTCTTCTAAGTGCACGAGGAACACATTCATTGATATTAGAAAGTCAACTCCAAGGCAAGAGTCAACATATAACTAGAGTTATAAATAACATTTACATGACAGCTCATAGCCTATAAAACATTATTTCATTTGGTTTTTACAACCAAATTTGGAGGAAAGGGTTATGCCCCATGCATTTACCAGTAAACTCAGCTGTTATTTTTTTGCAAGATGAATTAGGGAGGAAATAAAGAAGAGATTTGCATTTCATAATAATTATTTGCTTAATTAATTCCCTAAGAATAGTTTTTGGTGCATTTATGTATTTTTTATCTCTTGGTTTCAAAGTACTGAAATAATGGTCACCTCTATAAAACAGCCTAGTTAACTCAGAACCATTTGCTTTAATATTTTATTAGGAACACTTTAGACACACAGAAAAGCAAACAGAACAGTATAATAAACACTCATTATTTCTGCAGCTAAATATAGTAATTGTGAACTTTTCACTTTATGCATTCTTGCTGCATTATTTAAGATAATTTATAAACTTTATGATATTTCCTCTCTAAGTACTTCTGAAAGTTTTCCCCTAAAACACATTTTCCTACTTAACCTCAGTTATGTTTTCACTACCAAGCCTCAATATTAACTGCTGTTTCACTCGTATTCAAATTTCCCGCATTAGTCTAAAAATAGGCTTTCCTGTTGGTATATTCAAAACAGAATTCATTTTTAAAAATAGATTATTTACTTATTTAAGAGGTAGAGTTACAGACAGAGAACAGAGAGGAAGATCTTTCATCTGCTGGTTCACTCCCCAAATGGGCTGCAACCACCAGAGCTGAGAGGATCTGTAGCCAGGAGCCAGGAGCTTCCTCTGGGTCAGCCACATGGGTGCAGGGGCCCATGCACTTGGGCCACATTCCATTGCCTTCCCAGGCCACAAGCAGAAAGCTGAATTAGAAGAGGAGCAGCCAGGACATGAACCGGAGCCCATATGGGAGCCCATACTATGCCACAGTGCCGGCCCCTAATAGAATTCATCTGTGTCTCACTTTATATCAAGTAATTGCATTGAAAGACAAGGTGTTTGTTTCAAAACGAAACAAAGCAGTGTTATTGAAATAGCATTCATATATCATGTACTCCACCTATTTAGAGCACACATGTCACTAGTTTTTAGCATGTTCATGGAGTTATGGTGATACGGTCATCACCATACTTTATTTCAGAACATTTTCAACATATATAAACCTATGTATATAAACCTATATCTCTATAGCTATGTATGAGTATGCTAAATACACATATATGCATACATAGTAACACACATATATTTGTGTGTTATATATGTGTGTGTCTGGATATAAATATATATGAAGGTATGTTTGAAATTCGTGGAAAATGGATTTAAAATATGCATTTATTTTGGAAGAAAGGATTTAGAAACCCATGTATATAAGAGGTCTTCAAAAAATTCCTGTAAAATTCATATTATAAAAAGTTTATGAGCAGATTTCAAATTTTTGCACCAAAATAAACCTTTTAGCCTCATTTTTCTTCAAATTTTTGGAAGTAGCCTCATACACACACACACACACACACACACACACACGTGTACACCTATATATATTTTCTTTCCAAAAGCTAATTTGAATCTAAGTTGTGCCTTGCAATTGCATTTCCAAATCAAAATCATGTGTGAGGAAGCCTGCATTAAGTTGGGTAAGATGTATAAGGAGAAATCTCTTTATTCCGTTTTCCGTATACTCACATCCCCTTCCACATGGTGGTCCTGATGTGCTAATAACTGTGAAAGGAGTTTTGTTTTCAGTGAGAGTAGTACTTTTAAAGCTCTTTGGTGGAAGGCCATGTGGCCAGGCTTCACCGATCTGCAAACAACACCCCTCTGAGTACTATTATCATCCAGACGGTTTTCTTACTGAGCAGTTATGAAGGTTTATGACCAAGTAATAAACGGAAGAAGGGAGCTTATGTTAATGAGGTCAACACTGTTCCTGTGATGTCTTTGACTTATTAAACAGTCCCCCAAAGGGAATACCTTTTCCAAATGGGCTGAACAGAGAGATAAACGTTTACCAGCTGAAGACTTAAACTGCAACTGTACTTAACGATGCAGAGTTATATCTAAATTCATGTATAACCCTACGATGAGACCTATAGTCTTATAACTGTGTCTTTGTCTCAGTCATCTTGGGCTGCCATAACAAAATGCCATAGATGGGATGACTGAAACAACAGATTTTGTTTATGTTCTGGAGGCTGGAAGTTCAATTTCAAGGTGATAACTGATTCAGTCTCTATTGAGGGCTTTCTTCCTGCCTTGTAGACAGCCACCTTCTTGCTGTGTCTTCTGGTGGGAGAGAGAAGAAAACGTGAGAGCATGCTCTCTGGAGTCCCTTACGAGGGTGCTATTCCTACCAGGAGGACCTACCTTTTTGACCCTTTCTAACCTTTGTTATCTCCCAAAGACACTGCATACACTATCTAAGTAGGGAGACAACCATTCAGTCCATAGCCACCCATGTACTTATGGGGAGTAAGTAAACAGGATGGGAGAATTTTATTTTGTTATACAGATTGGTTCAAAAATAAGCCTGTGGAGATTTCGATTGCACCCTTACTCCCTAGCTGTTGGATTCTGTACCAGAGATGATCCTTCCACCATTGTGAGGCGGCACTTGATCAGATTAAAGAATGCACCCCATCCCTGAGTTTGAGAAGCATTACAGAAATGTTGAAGTAATGAGAGTATGTGGTTGATAGTCAACATACATTAGCTTATTCTAGCACAACAGATAAGGGTTTGTTGGTTGCAGTTTTGCAGTCAATGTTTCAATGCCTTATCAATTTGCAATTGTAGTCTTAGCCCAGGATTTATATAGCCTTTGATAAGGAAGTCACCAGCTTGCTGTGGGGCGGGGTAGGTATGCAGACAGCTGCTCATGCATACCAATGAGGGTTTTGCGAATGCAAATTTGGAGAGCCCTTTATGAAATTTAGCCCTAAGTGTCTACTTTGAGCTTCAGTGTGATATGTGACATGAGACCACTTAACCAGCAAGTTTACCTCTAATTTTAGCTTCACCTGAATTAAAGCTGGCGTGATATTGCATACTGCCACAGACATTAGCAACTTTAAAAAATAGAAAGAAGAAACCTGAAATTAGATGCAATCCAAGGAGAGAATATCAAGAAAGTCACTGGTGGCTTTGTGTTGTTTTCAAAATTTCAGAAAATTTCTGATGAGTATTAGGGTAAAAGAAATAATTTACTTCTTCACAGGAACACATTTTTAAAGCCATTTATTTCCTCCTTTGGCAGCTTAAGACAATCTGCCTACATACAAAGGAAGCAAAACAAAACAAAACAAGCTGTTTGGGGGATTGATTCTCCTACAGATCCCTCTTGAATGAGCCAGTGACCCCACTGGAAAAGGAGGCTGTCCATCCCTTGCTTACTCTTCCAATGCCTGGTCAGTAGGCTGATGGATGGCACATCAAGCAAGATATTGCAAGAGTCATTGTGGTTACTTTTTTTTTTGATCATGAAACCAGCCCAGGGATGCAAGATTTTGCTTTTTGTGTGAAGCAAGAGCATACATAGGCATCATCCCTCCTAGATTATTGAAGTGATGATTATATATATTAGCTTGACATTACTGCTTCCTCTGTGTAAGGCTGGCATCTCCGTGTGCATCTGCAGTCCTAACAGTGTTAGTAACCACATGACAATAAAGAATTGAGATGTACCTGTCTTGCAAAGGTAGCTGCTTCCTATCTGATGGCAGATAGGAAACAGGATGGGTACAATTAGGACAATAATCATGAAACAACAAAGCAGCAAATAGCTTATAAACAATGAGAGCATGGGCGCCAGTCCTGTCCCGGTTGCTCCTCTTCCAGTTCAGCTCTCTGCTGTGGCCCGGGAGGGCAGTGGAGAATGGCCCAAGTGCTTGGGCCACTGCACCCGCATGGGAGACCAGGAAGAAGTACCTGGCTCCTGGCTTTGGATCGGTTCAGTGCTGGCCGTGGCAGCCATTTGGGGAGTGAACCAATGGAAGGAAGACCTTTTTGTCTGTCTCTCTCTCTCACTGTCTATAACTCTACATGTTAAATAAATTTAAAATAAAGAGCTATATAGGCAGGAATTATGGCATATACTAATGGATTTATTAATCAATCAAATATTTATTTTGTGCTGGGAAGTATTCTAATATTTAAAGATTGAAAGGCCCAAATATATTATTCTGCTCTTTCTACCTTCAAGGGATTGGCAGAGAGGGAGATCAAATGGAGACAAAGAAGCTTCTACAAAGTGTTCTGCAAGTTAGCACCAGGGAGACTTTCAGGAGTGAGCTAAAACCCTTCCTGGTGGGGTCAAGAAGGACTGCAAAGAAGGACTGAAAAATCACAATAAATATTATGACAATGTATGAGAAACATGAAAAGTCAAATACCTAATTAATAAGAGCTTAGAGAAGGGAAATTTACATTAATTTGGGATAGAAAGATAAGATAGGACATAAAGGGAATCTCACCTGTTGAATTCTTAAAGCTGAGCTGTGCTGTGATTGCCTGAGTCTTTCTTGTGCACACCACTGTGGGGGCCAGGCCTAAGCCCTGTATGATATTTTGGGTGACAGAAAGTCACTTCCTGTTGGATATATATGGGGAGGGAAAATATGGAGCTAAGACAGTCAGGTTGGGCTTGTAATTTTCCTTGTTTTCCACTTTATGCAGTGTTTTTTTTTTTTTTTCCTTTTGATTGTTTTGGTAAATAGTGCTGCACTTCTACAGAGACATGTAAAGAATTAGCTATTCTCTGCTGCCATAGAGGTCCTTAGGAAACAGCAAGAGGCGAAAGTTGAGCTCCAGAAAGCTCATTATGGAACGATACACAATAAAGAAATGTGAAATTCAGGATGGAAACATCTCAGTTTTCACCTTGAATTTGATTCTGCAGCTCTTAGACTATTGCCAAGAAATTTTTTAATAAATGAATCTTTTTGTAAACCTTTTAGTCTTTGGAGTTCTGAATGAATAATTTCCTCCTTGATGAGGGAAGTAAGGTATTCTTGCCACTGTGTGAAGAATGGATTCTTTGCTGAGATTATGTGACCCCTAATGGTTGCTGAGGCAGGGGTAGACCTGAGTGTGTTCTGGATTCCTGGCTTCAACCTGGCCCAGCCCTGGCACTTGAGGCCATTTGGGAATGAACCAGCAGTTAGGAGATCTTTTAATTTCTGTGTCTCTCCTCCTCTGTCATTCAACCTTTCAAATAAATAAAATAATCTTAAAAAGAAATGATGATTGCTGTGAAAGGTGGCTGTAAGATAATAAATTTAATAGGTCTTTAAGCATCTTAAAAAACAAATCTATGTATTTCTAGCTGAGGAAAACCAATCATAAACAGTAACATCTGAATGTGGATATGTACGCCTCCAGGGAGGGTGTGTCTTTCTGTGGAAAACAAACAAACAAATAAGCTATCAGTGGTCTGACAGATTAAATAGAGGTTTAAATTGCTCTATAACATTTGTTACATTTCCATTAACTCTTCTTTATAGATCTTGTTAATATTGTTTCATGTGCATCAGTGTAAGAAGACCTTTTTTTTGGAAGGTTTCGTGGTGTGGTGGACAAGCCAGAGCTGTAAAAGTGGTGAGATGCTGATCTCATTTCTTAGCTGTGTTTTGATTATCTCTGAGACTCAGGAGAATCACTGCATTTGGGGAACTTTTTTCTTTCTTTTTAAATGAAGTGAATTAGATGAGCAATCTAAATGAATTTATATTCAATATTCTGATTCCAGCAAACAGATTGGAATAATCTCAGTTTCAGAAAGGCAATTTTTAAAAACATACCTCCAATGCTAGGGAAATTTGCGTCACTGGATTCCAAAGGTGCCTAAATCATGTTGACTTCCAGCACACAGCTCACCATCACATTGTTGTGAGGCTGATACAGGATTTGGCAGCATTTGTTGGGATTTTGACACTGAGTCATTTAAAACACAGATGGGAGGAGGCAATTTATGTAAGTTCATATTTGTCATATGGGCAACAAAACCTGCTCCAGGAGAAAGCCACCTTCCCTGCGGCTCTTGGCTGCCTCAGAGGCATTTTGCCTCCACTAGTGCTTCTATTCTCTGAATTTATATTATGATGACAGAAGATTATTAGGCAATTGTGCCACTTTTTTAAAGATTTTATTTATTTGAGGGGTAGAGTTACAGAAAGAGAGAGGGAGAGACAGAGAGAAAGGTCTTCTATACACTGGTTTACCCCCCAACTGGCCACAAAGACCAGAGCTGGGCCGATTCGAAGCCATGAGCCAGGAGCTTCCTCTGGGTCTCCTATGTGGGTACAATGGCCCAGGCACTTGGGTCATCCTTCACCGCTGGATGGGAAAAGAAGCAGCCGACAGGAATCAGCACTTGGGTGGGTTGCTGGCACTTTAGGCTTGGCTTGGCTTAGCTTAATAAACCGCAGTGCCCACCCCAGTTGTGCCCCTTTGATAATATAGGCTGTTATTTAAATAAAATGGAGAGGCTGTCAGTTTGAAATAAGGCTTTGCATTCGGAAGAACCAAAATGTAGGGTTTTTCTCATCCATACTTTTATATGTATTTGGGCAGCAAAATCAACAATTGGTTTATTATAAAATATGAATTACTTTCCTTTTAATACAAGGCATTGTTTCAAGATCTATGGGAAACATAATCATAACCATTTTATTTATTTAAAGATTTATTTACTTATTTGAAAGGCAAAATTGCAGAGGCAGAGGCAGAACGAGAGAGAGTTCTTTCATCTGCTGCTTCACCTCCCAAATGGCCACAATAGCCGGACTGTGGTGATCCAAAGCCTGGAGCCAGGAGCTTCTTCTGGTTCTCTCATATGGGTGTAGGTCCCCAACAAATTGGGCCATCATCTATTGCTATTCCAAGCCATAGCAGAGAGCTGGATCAGAAGTGGAGCAGCTGGGACTTGAACCAGTGTCCATATGGAAAACCAGCACTGTAGGCAATGGCTTTACCTGCTATGCCACAGTGCCAGTCCCATAACATTTTAAGAAGGCAAAGGAAAAAAAAAGGTAACCCAGAGGAGGATATATATAGTATATGGTAAGTGTTTTTAATTATTGTTGAAATAATTAAGTTATTTGTAAAATAAATGTTAATTGTAGCATTAATATGGTAAAAATGCCAACTAAGAAACCTAGTACAAAATCATAAAGCTATTTGGGTTTTTATTTGTAAGTAATGTTAACTTATATAGTAGGCTTTAACTAGTCTAATACTATGACACTTCAGGCCTAATGGGTAGAATCTCAAGTGATCCATGACAAATACTTGCATGTTAGAACTACTTTTTCATTTGATAGGAAATGACTGATTTGATTCTTTCCAAATTGAAATATGTAGGACAAATCGTAGTACACCATTTCACTTCTTAAGAAATTCTAATTATTTGGCTTACACGATACTCTCTCATCTAAAATGTTTCACCCTACAGCTTCTTAGATACTAGTGCAATTTCAAGTCAGAGTGTGAAGGTACTGGAGCTTTAATATTGATATTTCAATCCTGGCCTAAGATGTAGACAATGATGAGAAATCAGAAGTATAATTTTTTATTTGCAAATGTAGATTAATATGTGACTCTCTTTCCAGAGTTCAAAATTAGTGACAGGAGCTTCTTCTGGGTCTACCATGTGGGTGTAAGACCTAAGCACTTGGGTCATCTTCTGCTGCTTTCCCAGGTGCATTAGCAGGGAGCTGGATCATAAGTAGAGCAGCCAGGACCGGAACCGGTGCCTATATGGGATGCCAGCATTGTAGGCAGTGGCTTAACCCACTATGCTACAGTACGGCCCCCAAAGTCCTTGTCTTCCAAGAGAGAAGTACATTATGTGTCCCAGGTTGCATGGATAAGATAATAACTGGTGACAAGGCCTTCCTGTCTTTAGTTCTCTTGCTTTCTAAATTTGTTCAAATACTGTGAAAGTAGTTCCTAGTGCCTTACTGCAAGAGGTATAAGAAAAACGTCTGAAAATAGGTAAATGTGAGGATTCAATAAGCTAAAGCATTTGAGATGGTCTCAACTTTGATTGATTTATGCTGTGAGGCTAAGGTGTTTGAATTCTGAAAACCTTCACCACCAGGTTCAAAGAAGTACTTGTTTATAGGTCATGGTTTTAGAAACCTAAGCTTTTTCTGCAGATTTTTTCTCTTTTTTTGCAAGTTAAGAGAAGCAGATTTATACACAGTTCTCTCAGCACTAAAGTTTTTAAAAATAAAATACTGCTTTATTAAAAGATTTATAAATGCAATTAAAACTTCTTTTATCTTTGTTTATATAAAAATAGGAAAGGGGTAGGCATTTGCCACAGCAGTTTGCAATGCCCATATCACATATCGGAGTGCCAAGGGTTGAGTCCCATCTCTGCCCTCCATTCTACCTTCTTATTAGTGTGTGTCATGGGTGGCAGAAGGTGATGACTCAAGTTACTGGGTCCATGCCACCTACATGGGAGACCTAGATTGAGTTCCTCACTCCCAAAGAGTGGGAGGGAGAAGTATCTAACCCATTTACACTGCACAAAATTTCCTTTGAACAAACTGTTTTGGGGAAGATGAAATTAAAAAATGAATCCATAGATAGCAAGATATGTTCAGAATGCTGGATTACATTGTGTTAATGGGTGTGTTTCTATCAAGTCTTCCCACAGTCATTAATCTGCTAGTGTTCTTTATGAATACTCTGGTAGAAGATACTGTGGGCACTGTCTTCTAACTTCTTTGTCCAGGAGCCCCCTTTTCTGTTAAATCTGTCAAAATTGAAATAAAGCAGAATTGTGAGAAGGGTTGGAACAAGGATGTCTCAGCAATCACCGAGTTTCCTGCGGAAAGTTTAGGCTGGTGTGGGAAGAAAATCTAGAGGCTCCCACAGTGTTGTCAGCAGTCAGGATTCTTCCTTCCTTGCCGCTGTGGGCCTTTTGCGGCTCCCTGCTCCTGTTGCCTGCAAGTGCATAAGCATTTTCTCTGACCTCCCTGCAGTCTCCTTTGGCACAGAAACAAGAAGCTCCTTTCTGTCTTCATGACTTTGTTCCATCTCCCCTGGCTTTCTGTCTTGTAGCTCACCTCAACATTCTCTAAAAATGAAGCCATCGTGGGCCTTAGCAACCCTCAGGTCACTATCCTGGCATGATATTTCTCCCTTCCACATCCCATTTTCAGCATGGTCCCTGTAGCTATTTTTAATGACCTTCTCCTCCTTCTCCCTCTTTCACTTAGAACCACATTCTAAATTCATAAAAACAGTTATTAAATTTAAGGTGGGTTTTTAAAATAATGTTTTAAAGTTTGTTTTACTTACCTTAATCTATTTGAAACATAGAGGAGGGAAGGAAGGAGGGAGGGAGGTAGAGGGATAGAGAGAGAGAGAGAGAGAAATCTTCCATGTTCACTCTCCAAACGGCTGCAAGCAGCCAGGGTGGAACCAGGCTGAAGTTAGGAGCCCGGAGCTCCATCCAGGTCTCCCACACAGATGGCAGGGTCTAAGCACTGGAGCCATCATCCATTGCTTCCCGGATACATTAGCAGGATGCTGGATCAGAAGCAGGGCAGTCAGGACTCAAAGCGGTACTCTGGTATGGGATTCAGGCATCACATGCAGTGACCTAATTTTTTTGAGCAGCAATGCCTGCCTCACCAAAAGCATACTTTTGAAAATTATCCCATATTCTCTGATGTGAGCTCATGGAATACAAAGCAGTCAATATAAGCCTGTGTCAAGAATATACATGAATGTGCAGCAGGCAATTAAGACTAGATTGCTCTGGATTCTTCCTTTCTCCCTCCCCTCTTCTTTCCTCTAACCCCCTTTTTTTCTTTCCTTTTCCAAAATGTGGGTATGAAAAGGCAGCATCTGGATTGGCTTCAGGATTCTGCCCCTAGCTAGGCACGTAACTTTGAGGAGCATCACCTCTCTGAGCTTAGCTCCCTCATCTGAAAGGCAGGGACAGTTAGGAAGAGTTAATGAGGTGACACTTGTAAAGCCTAGTGGAGGGTGCCTGACAGCCTACTGAGGATGTTTTAACTTTTCTTCATTGTTTCTGCCTCAGCTCTGGGTGCTTTGGGGGAAGAATTCAGCAAATGTTGAAGGTACATCAGTGCTGGGGACAAGAGGGATGGAGCCGATTCCTAGCTGCACGCTCCAAGGTGGGCAATGGTTTCCACAGGTGCATAGCATGGCTGGACCAGTGTGTGGTGCCTGGCAACAGTGACCTGCCATGTGAGTCAGCATTGACACCTGTGAGGGCAACTGCCATGCCAGCCTTCACTTGGTGGTCGTGATACCTGGTAGTTACTATGTGCTGACTGTGGGCTCATGATCCAGATATCTGATATCTAGTCCATTGCCTGGTGTAGGCTTCTAGATGTTTAGTTACTGTTTAACTACAGAAATGAAAGGTAAGTACTTGAATATTGAGGTGCAGTTCAGACAAATCTGACGCCAGCCAAAGGTCTCAGACTTCTACTTCCTCATGTGTATACAGAAATATTACTTTTCACTTTTTTCATCTGCTGACAAAATGAGCTATTTCAGTTTCTGATTTTTAATGGATAGTGAAACTAAATGTCACCCAAATTAACACAGGCGGTATATGCATAGAACTCTTCCTGTAAGTTTAGTTTGCTTACTCTTTTCCACTCTCTCCACTCTCTCTGTTCCCTCTTTTTTGTCTGCTGTATGTCAATCTGTTTCTATCTCTCTTTATGTTTTCTCTTTGTTTCTTTTACTTTTTTCTCTCCCTCTCCATCTCTTAGCACACAAATAAAGAAATATTCTTTGCCTGAAATTGTCACATAAGTAAGCATGGCAAGGCAAGTCATACTTTCTCATGCACTAGGGAAAATAGCTAATGATTTCAAAGGCAATAATTTTCATTTTTGTGGTATCCCTGTACAGAGCCCTCACATACATAACCTCATTTAATCATTATGCATATAATCATCTCTGCTTTATAGATGAGAAAAACTTAGGGATTTGGGGAGGGTTGAATGAAGTAATTTATGTGAAATGCTTTAGTTAGAGCCTGGAACACAGTAAGTTGCCCCACATTTCCATTGTCTTTCTTCCTTAAGTCACTTGTCCAGGCTCATTCAATGATCTTCTCACAGCAAAGGGCAAACTCTCCCCCACATTATGCCACAGCCTCTAGCACAGAGCAATGGGTTAAGTCATATGTTTTTGGACTAGAAGGGAGCAGCGGTCAGCTCTATGGCTATATTGATAGGACATAGAACTGCATACTTTGCTTTTGCTTTGCTTGTACACATGAAATTCCATTCACATGTCTGTAGAAAAGCATTGCTTTCTATTCTGTTTGCTTCTCCCCTCCCCTCATTCACTTATCTCAGGTGACTGCCATGCAGAAAACAACATAAAACACACTGTCCTGCAGGGCCCTGAATTTGAGACACACTTGGGGCTCGGGCAGCCATACACACACATGCAATGTAAGCAGTGGCACAGAACATTGAGTGCCAAGTGGTCATTTTTGTTGGAATGCTTCACAGAACAGATGGGCTTTTATGAGTTTCCCGAAGTTTGTGATTATAAATCTAAACTGTTGTTCTGAGGATTCTTTTCTTCTATATACATTTTAATATCTCTACTTGTATTTGGTGCTTATGTATTTGGTGCAAGACAACCCCCCCTCCTTGGAAGTGGGCATTGCACAGCTGTATCATTCCCTTGCCAGGGTCCCCAGAAATCTTCACTCTGTGCATTTAAGCTGCTTGGCTAGGGGAACAGATTTGGCAGTAGAGTCTGTCATCACACCAGAAGTATTGGCCAGGGAAGGTCATTCTGCAAAAACAATTTAACCACCAGATATCACAATGCACCTGTACTAGTCAGCTTTCCATTGCCTTAACTCAAATACCTAAGGGTAGTTTCTTGGGAAGGAAAAGGTTTGTTTCAGTTCACAGTTTGGAGGTTCATAGCCCAGGATCAGACATTACCATTAGTCTAGTGTCTGGTAGAGGCTGGCTATGGTGGAGTGCTATGTGGAGGAACCATTACATGGTGAGCCAGGAAGCAGAGACAGAAGCTAAAGCAAACTCAGCTTAAATAACCAACCCTCTCGCAAAAACCACCTTCTGAGGATGTGCCTCCAATGACCTAAGGATCTCCTGCCAATCCCACTTCTCAGAGGCCATAATTAGACTAAATCTCAACCCTTAACCTATGTATCATTAATACAAGACATCCAGGTTTCAACATCTACAGGAGTTTGTGCAGCCAAGTCATGCTCAACACACAACAGCACCCCAGGGTTTGTTCCCTGCTGACATATTCTAATCCAGGGTGTAGGGGTATAGGATTGGGTAAGATGGGATTGACTTCCACATGATCACTCAGAGATCCAGCCTGTAAGTCGCTCCAAGAGAGCCACATAAGCTTTCGGGGTTTGCTAGAACAAGAAATGGAAGTTTCTAGACAGTAACAAACAGAAATCTCCACAGATCTCATTTATCATTCTCTCCCAGATCTTATAAACCAGGGTCAGTGATATGGCTTTGTCTATCTACAAAGAGATTGGGAAGAGCGGTTTTCTCCAGAAGCAAAAATAGAAAATGAAATTTGCTGAACATGGTCTTTTCTCAATCTTAAATGATGTTTGTGGAAATAGTAAGTTCATCATCGTTGGGAGCCTTGTTGTGGGCACATACTTCATAGTATCTTGTTTTACTCAAGGTGAGAAACAGAAATAATAAGAATGACTAGTTAACAAAAATATTTACCTTTTCCTTAAATTAAAATACTAGTGGCAATATAAATAATATTTTACACATAATCATCACCATTTGATGATTGTTTATTAAATAAAACAACATTACATTTTGTAAGCATACATGAACTTATTGAGCCAGGAAGACTTTTAAAATTTCCTTGGTGGCCAGGATAGGACAAACTGATATGAATGAGACATGTCTTTGATGTTAGGACCCTTGAAATTTAAAAATTTAATGTGATGGAATTTGAAATTGGAATTTTTGGTATTCTCTTTGCTGCTTTAGGATGAGAATGGAATTCTTAGTAGTTTTTTTTTTTTTGTAATGCCAATTTCCACCTAATTTTAAGTACAGAAAAAATATTGAAAGCAAAGTCTAGAAATTCAAAGCTGAAAGGTGATCACTTGTTTCATGCATTTCTCGTGGCATTATAAACTAGTGCAATCCTTTCAGAAAACAATCCAGTAACATGTATCAGAAGCTTTGCAAGTGCAGTATTGCCACCAATATGTCAAGAGTTATAAAAATGATCATAATCTCACTAATCTCACCTCCGGGAACCAAACTCAGAGAAACACAGTGATCCCTGAGCAACTTCATCGAAAGGTAGTGTGGTCCACCACTGCACACCAAAACTGCTTTGATGAGATCAAGATTTGATTCAAATGACTGAATTCTAGATAGACAAACCATAACATGATATATATTTTTCCCAAAAAGTTATATGAAAAAGCTAGGAAGCATTTGCTAACCTAAAATTAAATAAATCAGGCCATAAGACATAAGGCTCTGTTTCTTTTTTTTTTTTTTTTTTTTTTTTGACAGGCAGAGTGGACAGTGAGAGAGAGAGACAGAGAGAAAGGTCTTCCTTTGCCGTTGGTTCACCCTCCAATGGCTGCCGCGGACAGCGCGCTGCGGCCGGCGCACCGCGCTCATCCGATGGCAGGAGCCAGGTGCTAGGTGCTTTTTCCTGGTCTCCCATGGGGTGCAGGGCCCAAGCACTTGGGACATCCTCCACTGCACTCCGGGCCACAGCAGAGGGCTGGCCTGGAAGAGGGGCAACCGGGACAGAATCCGGCGCCCCGACCGGGACTAGAACCCGGTGTGCCGGCGCCGCAAGGCGGAGGATTAGCCTGTTGAGCCACGGCGCCGGCCAAGGCTCTGTTTCTTAAGTTTTTCTGCAAGCTTGCCTGTGGGCTGCTGGAGAAGATTCATCCTGGAGTTTTCTTTTCTATGGACTCTTTCTTTCTAGTTTTCAAATTAACACTTACCACCTGGAAGTCTGATGTCTTTTCCATTTGCATAACTGTGGATTATTATGTCATAAGTTTTGCAAAAACAGATAACCACCTGGTCTAGAAAAAGATCCATGCTGCCTTTTGGCACACTTATCTAGGGCTGGCCTTCCCGTCACATATTTCAAGTGTCTACCATATATGAACTTGTTATCTTCATGTTATATCGATAATCTGCTGTGTGAAGATCATGCATTATTTTTTTTTGGTCTGCCTTTTGCTTTGTATGATTGGTTTGCATAGGTATTTGCAGAGACTATTAATTTTAAAATTTAGTTTATCTTTAAACTTACAGTTTATAAGAAATTAATATTTCATAATTTGCCTAGGAAATACTATTTGCCCAAGAGCAGCATCAATTTAGTTCAGCTTTATTTATTTCAGAGTTAAATTACCTCACAAACATCAAAAGAAAACCATTAAAGACAAAATAATAAATGATCCACTACATGGACAATTATACAACTTAAGATAATTATGAAGATTATGAGCTACTCTATTATAAGATAATTGCTAAAGAATAAAAACAACAGCTATTTTTTATTGACACCAACTCTGTGCTATCCATGCTGTCTTCTCCAGCTCCAACCTCAACCCTAACACTAAACATCTGTCATGGAAGAAATTCAGTGTTGAACTGACAGAGAAGATCTAGAGTGAATGCAGCCCGTCTATGGGCAACATTTCTTCCTCTCTCCTGGGCATTCTTAAGTCAGTCTCTAGTTCAGTCTCCCCAGATTCTGAAAAGTTCAGGTACATAGTGAATCTGGTGGAGGTAAATACAAGTTCTGTGCTTTTCATAATCCCTAAACCCAACTCTAAGTCTGAGGTCCCTTTACTAGGTGATCTTGAAGTGTATGTGATTTTCTTTCTCATATATATATATATATATATATAGCTTTTATATATATATATTTCTTTCTCATATATATATATATATATATATATATATATATATATAGCTTTTATTTAAAGAATATAAATTTCCAAAGTACAGCTTATGGATTACAGTGGTCCCCCCCCACAACTTCCCTCCCACCCGCTACCCTCCCCTTTCCCGCTCCCTCTCCCCTTCCATTCACATCAAGATTCATTTTCAATTCTCTTTATAAAAAGAAGATCAGTTTAGTACATATTACTTAAAGATTTCAACAGTTTGCCCTCACATAGAGACACAAAGTGAAAATACTGTTGGGGTATTAGTTATAGTATTAATTCACAATGTACAGCACATTAAGGACAGAGATCCTCGAGGAAAATACAAGTTCTGTGCTTTTCATAATCCCTAAACCCAACTCTAGGTCTGAGGTCCCTTTACTATGTGATCTTGAAGTGTATGTGATTTTCTGAGCATCTGAGCAATGGTTGGCTCTGGTGGCCCTTGTGAAAAGTGTGGGATTCAATTTGTGTGTTAATATTTGAGTGGAGACCTAAGAGTAAATGGGAGGTGCATCAGCACAACGAGATGCAATAGAAGAGTTAGGAGGCAACTTAAACTTTTTGAATAAGCAATGCTGTTAACACACATAACAAAGTATAATTTTTCAGCATAGAAATGGATTGTAAACTGACTGATTCATACCACATACAAATAAAAAGTCCGAATAGATTTCCTTCTGTAAGTAGTCAAGGGTTCCTTCGGTTTTTCTGGATGTGGTTTCTTAAGAGATTCCATGAGACTGCTGAGCAAAATTTTGAATAAATGTGCTTCTTGGAGCACATTCAAAAGCATCTTTGAAAAATCTTCTCATCATTGTTTAAGAACCATGCTTTATAATAGTGTGATCCTTAAATAAGGTTCATTTCTTTTGATCAAAGGTAATGTCAATACCAATTTCCAGTTGTGATCCCACTGTTAATGAGGGCTTATCCACCTGAGTCATAAACCACACCTCAAGACAGCTAAGGATTTTAACTTGGGAGCTAAAATAAATGCTTAGACTCAATGATTCTTTTAAGCCCAATAATACTGAGGGTTTCATTTAACAAGAGAGAGGACATTGGACTTTAACACTTGTCACAACCATATGTACGTTTTTTAAAATACTCTTGCCTAAATAAGTATATTTATCATGAACTATACAAAAATATTGAAAGTATTTCTTTAGATGACTTTCTGAGAAAGAAACTGTCTTTTTCTCCCTCTTAGTTTCCTTTAATCCTCAAAATACCACAGACTGTGTCCAGAATGTATCATTTAACTTGCTTGCGTGGAATTTTGCAGCTTTCTTTGAAGCAAGCACCCTGTTATCCCATCTCCCTGCGATTCTGAGCTAAAAAGATGCATGATAGGAACCATGGAGTCTTCATGATATTAGTATGCAAAGGAGCAAATCTGTTAAATTAATTATATTTCTATTAGAAAACATAGAGGGAGAAGCATTGTTTCAATTGGTAAGTTATAAAACAGTGTAATTTAAAGTGGAAAAAAGAGATCTGTGTTTGAATTATAAAATATACATTCTCAAGGGAATGTATCATGTCTTACTTATTTGTGAAACTCCAGTGCATAGGTTAGTGGCAAAAGCTGGGAAGCATTCAATGCTTATTTGTTGAAGAAATTAATGAATGTGTGGTCCTAAGATTTCTACACATGACATTGATCACTACGAGTTGTGAAGAATGCCAGACACAGCAGCTAGTTATAATCAGTGCAGATATGTTTACCTTATTTTAGATTCTTATCTTTTTATTATTCTTCATAAAAATAAACTATCACCATTTATATTATACATAGGACTTTGAATTCTATGCAAATTGGTGATTTACAGATACAACTAAGTATAAATAGCAAAGTGTACTTATTATTTGATCAAAAAGCAACACATAGCACACACAATCTTGTGTAATTCCCTCGTTTCTATTCAAGTACTCAAATATAAAAGAAAAAAAATTCAACATCTATTTTTTGGTGGTGTGTATATGTTTGCATTCCCTTCCTAACAGACTGTTGAGTATTTTAAAGACATTCATTCAATCCTCATCACAACATGGTTAGAAAGAAGCTACTCTCCTGTCTCCTTTTAGTTTTGTTTTTAACAAAGAAATGGGACTAAGATCATTTCAGTCACTTATCCCAAATCATGTTATACCAGGATAGTGCTACAGCTGGACTTTCAAACCAAACAGTGATTCTGGGACCTCCTCTTTTAGCTAAGCTACTAGGTTCTCTTTGTCTTAGGAAAATAATGTATCCATAGCTTCTTGGCTAGCATATAATGATTTTAAAGCTGCGTGAGAAGATTGGGAATGGAAACAATCAAGAGAACACAAAAACTCTAAAAATGATTTTCACTGTGGCTCATTGAACCCAGCAATAGCTTCCTAGGAATGTGACTGCTGGAATTTATCTTTGAAAAATAAATAATAATTGTTCTTTTTCAATCTGAATTAAAAGAACTGTTTCAATGTGTTCTCTGAATGTTCTAGTATCTCTGTGCTTTAATTAGCAGCTGTTTCCAAGTGTGATAGGTGATTCATGCTAGTCTTAATATTGTATATAATTGCATCTCTAAGGCAAATTTATCTGTCAGAGTAAAATTGATCTACAAGTAGTTCCCTCTAGCTAATACATAAATTAGTTTCACCTGGACTCTGCCCTCTGCTTCCTTCTGAATTATACCCCAGGAAGTAAAGCTAACAGCTGGTGTAGGAAACAGCAATTCTATCCTAAAGATCCTAAGGTGAGTCCAAGATGATTATGAAAGGAACAAAAAAGCTAAATGTATTTACAGGCCAACTTTGAGAAAATCAAGCTTACAATCCATTATGTTTTAATATATGTAGAATGTACAGTTCAGAATGTATACTTCAAAACTGGTCAATTTTAAGTCAGTGAGCAACAGAAACCTATGATGAGTAGGGACTATGGATTCCATTGTCAATTTTTATTGAGCAAATGCAGTCTCTCTCTCTCTCTCTCTCTCTCTCTCTCTCTCTCTCTCTCTCTCTCTCTCTTCTTTTTCAAATTTTCCTCTTAATTCTATGCAAATTCAGGAGGATGTCGAAATGTACTTCTGACTCTTCATTGAGCAGGAAAACATTGATTTCTCATGAAATGGATAATAGATTAGCCCTATTCAGACATATAATACTCTTAAAAACTCTTGCCTTTTATTTTTCATTGTTTGAGGAAGTCTTCTTGTTCCTAAGTTATATTTTCAGGAGTTCAGGAGTCTCGTACTTCATTATGGTGATACCTGTGAGCTCCAATGCAAAATTGGTGACCTATTCTCTGTATCTCATCCCCTATCTTCCCATTCAGGCACTCACTATAAGAGCATAACAGTCATTTTGCCTTCCTGATTATAGTATGTATCCTATTGTACTTATTTCTTAGGTCTCAACTCACTAGACTATACATTTTCTTAATTCTCTCTTTTTAATTCATAATTCCAAAAATGGGTGGTCTTCCAAATAGCTGAGAATTTTATACCATTATTTAATTGAAAATGTGCTAGATAAGAACTTAGAAGATGCAGTTCTGATTGTAATAAAAACTTTAAGGCACTGAATCTCTGTGATCACCAGTTGCTTCATCTGTCAAATGAAATAAATTGTTCTCACTAATTTTGCCCAAAGGGCTTTCTGAACAACAATAGTTTTGTGATGATAACCAGCCAATAAAACCATTTTTTCTCAAATGAATTTGGAAATTACCAACATATCTCTGTTCGATGTCAACGACATAGGAGAAAATCTCCTAGAAATCTTACAGTTAAAGAAAATATAAACATGGATTAGTCAGATTTTATATGCTATTTTCTCCAATTTTTAAACCAGGATACTCTTTTAAGAAGAAATGTAAGTATTCAGGATATAAGGATAGATACTAGTATCTAGTGTCCTAGTACCTTAGAATCCCAAGTAATAGGGAGAATCAATTTGCAAAGCCCCTTCCAATACAAAAATTTTCTCAGATTAGGATTATTCCTTATTATACATCAACATGTCATTGTTCAAATAAAAATATACTTGCAGAAATAGCATATTAATGTTTTGATGATTATTAGCATGGAATTCATTTTCCCTTTTAAAAAACAATCATGTAGTAACCAGTAAGCACTTCGTATGCACAGTTTCTAAATCCATGGGCTCAACCAACTTCAGACTAGAAATATTTTTTAATTGTATCTGTTCAGAACATGTAGACTTCTTTTATTTTTTAAGGTTTTATTTATTTATTTGAGAGGTAGAGACAGAAAGAGGGTGAGACAGAGAGAAAGGGCTTCTATCCACTGGTTCATTCCCCAATTGGCCACAATGGCTGGAGTTGCACAGATCTGAAGCCAGGAGCCAGGATCTTCTTCCAGATCTCCTACATTAGATTGCAGGGGGCCCAAAGATTTGGGCCATCTTCCACTGCTTTCCCATGCTATAGCAGGGAGCTGTATTGGAAGAGGAGCAGCTGGGACATGAACCAGCACCCATATGGGATTCTGGCACTGCAGGCAGAGGCTTAGCCCACTATGTCACAGCACCTGCCCACAGACTTATTTTCTTGTTATTAGTTCCTAAATAGTACAGTACAATTACTTACCTAGTATTTTCATTGTTTTAGGTATTATAAGTAATGTAGAGATGCTTTGAAATATCCAAGAGGATATGTGTAGGTTATACACAAATGCTACACCATTTCCTATAAGGAACGGGAGTTTAATTGATTTTGGTATCTTGAGAGAGGTCCTGAATACCAACAGATGACTGTGTGAGGAATCATGGATGTACAAATGTAATTAGTAATACTTTACTGAAAAGACTTTATGATGAAAATAAGGGAACCAAAGTGTAAATTCTGAGAGCAGTAAAACTATTCTGATGGAATTATATATTGAGTACCGTAAATACCTAAGGAATGTACAGCCAAGTTAGAGGATAAGCTATGACTGATATCAATATAAGAAGATGCCCCTTGAGGTGAATGTTGAGAGAAAACCAGGATTTATAAAGGAAAAAGATATGAATTTATCAGAGTCCATGCCTCCACAACAGTAAGGTGGAGCAAGAAGTAGGGGTACAGCAACAGAAAGCTGCTGGAGGAAAGGAAGAATGTTATGGGCATTGCAAAAAATGGGGGAGTGGATAGGTGGCATTGAGATTCTCTGGTCAAGCAGTTTAAAAGATTTGAGAAAGCACTGAAGATACAAACACATTGCCCCTTAAAATGTGACTGTGATAAAAAAAATGCTATATAACAAACTTTGATTTCTATCCTTAAATATCTGGAAGATTTGCTTTATATGATTTGATATAAAAGGATGACATTTCATTCAGATGTTTCATAAAAATAGGAAATTACCTTTCCTTTCCTAGGCTTCTATATCCTTGAGGGTATCCTAAGTATATGTTAGCAGGCTGCATAATACCTTGCCCTGAGGTAGATAAATCCTAAGATGAAGCAAAATGGAACCTGCACAGAGGTCTAGCCTGATTTTTAAAAACTATTTTCTCAGGAAAGAGAATGTAATTCACAATATGCATTTCTGGAGAAGTAGCATTCCCAGCAAAGCAACCTATATTATTATAAATATCAAGCAATCCCAGTCCTCTGTATTCTCATTACAATTTATCTGCCACAAGTTGATAATAATAATAATGCATTCACTACTATAGCATCTCAAATTCAAGGATTTCTGAGTGCTTCGTAAATGTGAATCGATTCTTAAGACACTCTTGTAAGGCAAGTAAAAACTGCTACTAATATTTTATAAGGAAAGTAATAGATGAGGGACTGAATTCAGAGTCTTTCATTTGTTGGTATCTTAGATTTTGGGCTAAAAATATGTATGTGTACACACACAAAGACCCAGACACACACAAACACACACATACAGTGGGTCCTGCATTCTTCAAGGCCACAAGGTAGAAAGAGGTATGTGTGTAAAGAAATAAAATAGAAGATAAGTACAAGATGCAGCTGTGGCATTTGAAGGATGCAATGGTGACCTTTGCTTGGTGAAGCAAGTATGAGTTTCTGAGAAGATGGCATTGGGTCACACTCATGTACGATGATGAGGTAGTCAAAGCTTAGAAGGTAAATGAAGCAGAGAGCATATTCGATATAAAGCCATGAATAGGGGAAACTGCAGTGCTTATAAAGAAATGAAAGGGGTCTTATACGCCTAGAACAAGAGCCACAAACTCACATACCTACAAGGCCAGGAAAATCATGTAAATAATTGGTTTGCATGGAGATTCTGGTAACCTGCAAGCCATGCCTTTTCCATAGAGATTGGTATTAATTTTTTACTTTGTTGTTGTCCAATGAGATTGGAGGCTCATTGTTGTCATATGTTCTGCTTTTTCAGGATCAGCCAGAGAGCATGTTTTGTAATGAGCTCTACTGTTTTTGAACATTAGTGGCTAATTTCATTTTTAAAAAGCTGAACATGTGCTAAAACATCTCCTACATCTATCTATAAGGTGAATTCAGCCAATTGGCAGTCATGTTGCACTTCTACCAAAGTCCAACACAGGGATTCTAGTTTTATCTTCCTTTTTTGGCTGTAAGCAACAGAAACAAAACTTGACAAAGTTTGGCTTAGGAGTTCTAATCTGCATATTTGGAGAATATATAGAAGGTTTAGAGAGCAGGACATAGAAAATTGGTAGCAATCAAAAGGAATTAAACAGAATGTAACACAACTGAGGTCACACCAAAGCAAGAGTGGCCACTGCTGGACTCGTGGGGGTGCTGCACTACTAATAGCAGACTAGTGACACTCCTCTGTGATCCAGCCTCGCTTTCTCTCTTTGTTTTTAAGATTTATTTATTCTCTATTTGAAAGTCAGAGTTACACAGAGAGAGAAGGAGAGGCAGAGAGAAAGAGAGAGAGAGAGAGAGAAGTTTTCCATCCACTGGTTCACTCCCCAATTGACCACAATGGTTGGAGATGCACAGATCCGAAGCAAGGAGCCAGGAGCTTCTTCTGGGTTTCCCATGTGGGTGCAGGGGCCCAAGGACTTGAGCCATCTTTCTCTGCTTTCCTGGGCCATAGCAGAAAGCTGGATCAGAAGTGGAGCAGCCGGGACTGGAACCAACGCCCATATGGGATGCTGGCACTGCAGGTGGCGGCTTTACCCACTACACCACAGCACAGGCCCTGGCCTCACTTTCAGTTTCAGTTGGCAAAATCATTACAAAATGTCTACATGTAAGCTGCTAAAGAGTGAACAAAGGTACTGGTACTGTGGCCAAGTGGGTAAAGCTGCTACCTTTGATGCTGACATCCCATATGGCTCTGGTTTGAGTCCTGACTGCTCCAATTCTGATCCAGCTCCCTGACAATGGCCTGAGAAAAGCAGCAAAGAACGACCCAGGTGTTTGGTTTCCTACTCCCCTTGTGACAGACCCAGAGGAAGCTCTTGGCTCCTAGCTCTGGCTTAGTGAAGTCCTGGCAGTTGTGGCCTTGTTGGGAGACATTAGGGAACAGGTGGATGAAAGATCTCTCTGTCTGTCTCTCTCTCTGCAACTCTGACTTCAAATAAATAACTAAATAAATATTTAAAAAGTGAAGAGTATAGCATGGTCCAACAAATTCTGCAGTGAGAGATGATAGTCTCACCAAGTCTCTTATGATGAGGAAGGACATTCAGTGCTAGGAAACTCAAAAATGACAATCATTTGCTCAACGCATATTGAGATGGAGGTACAAAGGATCTTCAGGAAGTTAATGGCAAATGCATGTTGTTAAAATGTGCAAGGATTTTAAATGTTTTTGCCTCAACATAGTATCTCTTATTCCATTTTTTACATGAACTTCTTGAATTACCTGCATAGAGTCCACACTTTCAAATTGATTTGGAAAGATTACTTCCTGTAGTAAAATTTCAGAAGATTACTATTTGCGTAGGCAGATCACCTAACCTCTCTGGTTATATTTCCCACATCTATAAAAGTAAGGGGCTTAATAGAAGTACTGTAATATTCTCTAACCCTGTAATTTAACTGGCATTCACATACATAAATGCTCCAGAAAATAGACATGACTTCTGTAGTTCACATACTTATGATTTTGAGAATCTTAATATATCTGTGAAAACTCCTATAATGTTAATTATAGCAAGTAAATTTAACTAGTTTGAGGGAGACATGGTCAGTATGCCTAGATCCATTATAGGAATTTCATTTCTGAAATGGCTGAATAAGCTACTCCAAAATTGATCCATTCCCCAGGCCCCAGAGATTACAATTACACACATGCTTAAACATACTTAAAATCATCTACCTCGTCTCTGAAGACAGCAAGAGTAAGCATATTATGAAGACATTCAACAGCTGAAAGATGAGAACAGAGAGTTTCCCATTTTCATGAGCTTTCATTCTGTATGGGAACAGACTGCAGTCACCACCATGCAAAGAGGCTACAAGGTCAATGAAAACCTGAAGAACAAGAGGTAAGAGCCCACCACAGACAGGAATGCTGTAGGATGCAGGGAAGAGGAGTGATTTCTGAAATGGAGGCAGAGGAATGAAGACCATCTGTTTCAGGCTTTTCCTAGACATCTGGCTACTCCTTGAAACATGTCTGCATGGAGCATACTCAAAGGAACCAGAGGCTGAACTTAGAGTGCTATTGCTTAAGAATAATAATTTTAGTATTTGAAACCAGTCAACTTTCTTGTTTGCTAAAACAAAATGAAATGAAAAAAAGAAACAATGAAATAAACATTCTAGAAATGAAAAATATAATTTCTAACATAAAAATTTATTTGATGGACTTAATAACAGAATGGAAAATATCTGTGGAAATGAAAATAGTTAAATGGAAATTTTCTATGTAAATAACACAGAAAAAAGATCAAAAAATAAAAATAATCAGTTTCAGAAGCTTTTACAACATTGAAACATCTGACTTCATTGTTACTGTAGTTTTAGAGATAGAAGGAAGAGAAAAAATGGCAGAAAAGATATTTGAGGAACTAATTGACCACATTTCAAAAATCTGATGAAAGACTACAATTTACACTTTTGAAAAGGAATTAACAGAAAGATAAAATTAAAATAAATTCATACCTGTGCACCTAATATTCAAATTAATGAAAACCAAAAATAGAGAAAATCTTGAGAGCAGCCAGAACTAAATGACACATTTCATACCAGGAGCAACAATATTAGAAACAATAGACATCAGGTCAGCAAATGTGGAGGCAGCAGAGGGTGGAACATCATCTTCACATTCCTGAAAGAAGAGGGATTCCGAGATGGTAGAATAGGGAGGGAGTTTACTGTGCTGGACTAGAGGAAGATAGTTAAAAAGAAAAAAAAAAAAAGGCGGGTGGGGAAAGTGCATTCTCAGGGGAGAGTTAGAGAGGAAATAGCAGTAGAAATTCTACAGAAGGAAGAGAAATGCTGTGGATCTGTGAGGAGAGTGTGGGCCTGTAGCACAAACTCGGACAAAACACAGGACCCAACAGCCAAGAGCCTGAGGGCATGCCAGCTTTGGAAAGTCAGGGAAGGTCAGACTGCAGCAACCCATGCCACTGGCAATACAGCTGGAGGAGCCTGGCCTAGAGCCCCGTGGGGGACTGGGTTCCTGATAACCTAGAGAAAATAAAGGGGCATGTTTCTCTCTCCCCACGTCCCCCATCTGCAAAGGATCCTGACTACCGTCTGAGATAAGGTGGATGCCATTTTGGCCATACTTAACAGCTGCGCCAGCTCTTGTGTGCATGGCCAGCAACTGGGCAGTAGCTTGCCTGTAGCTGCACCAGCAGCTCAGGTGCACGTCCCAGCAACCAGTGGCGACAAAGCACTATTGTGAAACCAGAGGGGACTAGGAGTGCTGGCTCTTGTGCATGTGTGTTATCCAGAAGTTTTGCCAGAGGGGAAAATTTGTCTTTCCCATTGACTTTGAATCTGGATGGAAGGATTGACAGTAGGCTAGGAACCCACATAGGACTGTGAGGTGCCTCCTGCCTCTCAGCATATCACAGACTCTGGGGCTCAAACCGCCTAGGCAGAGCATCCACAGGCAGCTGGCTCTGGGATCCTCTCAGTCTCTCTGTGGACAGGACAGACTAGTGGTGCACAGTGGATCCTCAGCACCGTGGGAGCCTTGTGTACCGAGGTTGTGGGAACTCCTTGACTACATGAGGAGGGTGCAGGGTGTAGCTGGATTTCTGGGCAATCACTGTGAGAAGTTCCACACACTCAGAACTCCCTGATTGCCAGAGATGGGTCATGGCAATGGGATCTGTGTTCACACTGATGACTGCAAAGATCCTTGTGTAGCACATATGAGTATTGCACCCATTGTGGGCTAACTCCTAAGTACTGATCACTTTGGAAGAGTGGAGGTAAAGGTGTGATTATACCATGAGGTGATTAAACCCTCCCTCCTGATAAAAGAGAGCTACCATGACCAACTTGAGTGTCACCCTGGATACTCACCCCTCGCTAGAGTACTGACCAGAGCTTCCTGGCCACACTCAGCACACACCTCTGGGTATTCACTGAAAGAGCAGACACTCCACTAAGCCACATAGGCATATCCAAAGATAAAAGCTATCAGAGGAAAAAAAAAGCAAGTATTTCCACAAATGCATAAAATAAATGCAGAAATTCAAGAAACAGAATAAGGAAGACAAAATGACCCCCCCACACACAAGGAACACAATAATGCTTCAATATTAATATGTAAAGATGAAGATATTAATGAACTGCCTGAAATGGAATTCTACAGATTTATCATAGGTTTACTCAGAAGCAATGAGAAGCAGATTTATGAGTTAAAGAAATCCATACATGATATGAGTGAAAAGTTATCCCATGAAATTGATATTTTTAAAGGGAAATCAAAATGAAGTGTATAGAAATGAAGAATTCAAAGGAACAAGTAAAAATTCAATGGAAAACCTTAACAACAGACTTAGTAAAGCAGAAGAAAGAATACTCAAGCTATAAGACAAGCCTTTGGAAATTTTACAGCCAGATTCCCCCTCTCCCCCAAAACAACAACAACAAGAAATTGGCAAAGGACTTGACCAGTGATTTTTTCAAGAGAGGACATTCAAATGATCAGCAGACACTTGAAGAAATGCTGAGGATCTTAGCCATCAGGGAAAACAAATAAAAAGCACAGTGAGATTTCACCTTACCCAATTTAGAAGAGTTATCTTTCAAAAATCAAAAAATAATAAGTGCTGGCCGGCACCGTGGCTCACTAGGCTAATCCTCCGCCCGGCACCCCAGGTTCTAGTCCCGGTTAGGGCGCTAGATTATGTCCCGGTTGCTCCTCTTCTAGTCCAGCTCTCTGCTGTGGCCCGGGAATGCAGTGGAGGATGGCCCAAGTACTTGGGCCCTGCACCTGCATGGGAGACCAGGAGGAGGCACCTGGCTCCTGGCTTCAGATAGCCATGGGGTCATTTGGGGGTTGAACCAACGGAAGGAAGTCTTTTCTCTCTGTCTCTCTCTCTCTCACTGTCTAACTCTGCCTGTCAAAAAAATTTAAAAATGCTGGTGAGAATGTGGGAAAAAAAGGAACACTAATCCACTGTTGGTGGGAATGTAAACTGGTGCCGCCATTGTGCATATTTCCTCAGAAATATGAGAATAGATCTCCATATGACCCAGCCACCTCACTCTTGGGAATTTATTCAAAGGAAATGAAATCAGCATATGAAAGAGTTATATGTAACTCCCATGTTTATTGCAGCTCAATTCAAAATAGCTAAGATATGGACTCAGCCCAGATGTCTATCAGCTAATGACTATATAAAGAAAATGTTGCATATATACATTATGAAATACTACTTTTGCAACAAAATGGATGCAACTGGAAACTATTAAACTTAGTGAAGTTAACCAGTCCCCAAATGACAAATACCATATGTTTTCCCTGGTCTGTGATAACTAATAAAGCATCTTAAATGTAATGTATAGGAGGGAAGTTGACATTTTGAGATTCAATGATTGTTTAGAGCTCTTGTCTGTGCTGTTGAGGAGCAGTGTTTTTTTCCCTCATATTATTTATTTAACTTTTTAATTAGTGTAGAGTTAATCTTATGAGTAAAAAATAACCTGAAAATAGATCTTTGTATAAATTAAGAGTGGAATAGGAGAGATAGGAGGAAGAAGGTTGGGAGGGCAGACAAGAGAGAAGATATGGTGTGAAGAATTATTATGTTCCTGTATCTATATATATGAAATGCGTGAAATTTGTATACCTTAATTAAAATTTTTAAAGAAAACCCTGAAAGAAATACATTATGAACCCAAAATTCTCAATTTGGAGAAAACATTCTTTAAACCTGAAGGCCAAGGATGAGCATTGTGGTGCAGTGGGTTGATACTACTTCAGATGCCTGCACTCCAAATCAGAGTGCCTGAGATTGGGTTCTAAACCAGCTTTTTGCTAATATGTCCCGGGAGGCAGCAGATGATGGTTCAATTACTTAGGTTCCTGCCACACACATGGGAGACCTGGAGGAAGTTCCTGGCTCCTGTCTTCAGTCTGCCTCAGCCCTAACTTTTGTGGGCATTTGGAGAATGAACGTGTAGATAGAAAATATTCTCTCTCTTTCCCACTCCTTCTCCCTCCCATCCACTTCTCTTCTCCCTCTTTTTCTTTTCCCTTTCCCTCTCTTTGTCACTCAGTCTTTAAAATATGAAAGAAAATAAATCTTTTTAAAAACTAGGAAGGCCAAAAAAGACGTTTAGGATGTCACTGATAGAATCAGTGGTGATACAAGAAAGTTCCCTATAAACTATAAGCTTGAATATTTCCTTATTAAAGTGAGACAATCATCTGTATTTGAAATACAAATAAGAAATAAGATGAAGGCCGGCGCCGTGGCTCACTAGGTCAGTCCTCTGCCTGTGGCGCCAGCATCCCATATGGGCACCGGGTTCTATTCCCTGCTGTTCCTCTTCCAGTCCAGCTCTCTGCTGTGGCCCAGGAGGGCAGTGGAGAATGGCCCAAGTGCTTGGGTCCCTGCATCTGCATGGGAGACCGGGAGGAAGTACCTGGCTCCTGGCTTTGGATCAGCGCAGCGCCAGCCGTAGTGCCCATTAGGGGAGTAGACCAATGGAAGGAAGACCTTTCTCTCTGTCTCTATCTCTCACTGTCTATAACTCTACCTGTCTAATAAGATTTTAAAAAATAAAGAAATAAGATGAAACTTAATTATATTCTTCAATTGTAACAGGAATAGAAATATAATATGTAAGAACAAATTTAAAAATTGCATGCAAGACCACATGCTGAAAGTACAAAAATTGTTAAATGAAAGACCTAAACAAATAGGGAAATACATATTGGTTACCAAAATGTAAAAGTTTAAATCACACTGTGATATCAGTGTTAGTGATAGTAACTAGAACTCCTTATATGTTGTTAGTGAGAATGTGGAACTTTACAACTGCTTTGGAAACAATTTGGCAATTTCTTTTAAGCTTAAGTATGCAATTACCATATGATCCAGAAATTCTACTCCTAGATATTAACTCAAGAGAAATGAAAACCTGTGTCTACAGTAAGACTTTTATCTGAATGCTCATAGCTGCTTATTCATAAGAGATCAAAGAAGGTAGAACTCAATATCCATCAATGATCAATAGACATATTTCATGATACAAATATTTATATAGTATAATAGAATTTATGTATAATAAAACATACAGAATATTGATACACTCAACAACACAGATATTTCTTCAAACAATATAACAATAATAAATATATAGACTGAGGACCCCAAATACATATACCAATCATAGAAAATTCTAAATTAGACAGAATGAAATTACCATGACAGTACATCATTGATTGCCTAGGGTCTGGGTAGTAGAATTCACTGGAAAGGGGCACAAAAGAACATTCTGGGAAGATTAAAATGTTCTATATTTGATTGTTGCTATGATAGCAGGTGTATCCTTTTGTCACAACTTACAGATACATAAACTTCAATTGGAAGCATTTTATTGCATATACCTTTCCTGCCAACAAAGTTAATTTAACAACTAACAATTTATTGTGGAAGGGGAGTGGCCTGTGACTTAAGAGAGGCCTCCTGTAGATGCCTAAGTAGGGTAACTACTGATGCTTTGCCCTAAAAAGTAATGGAATTGGCTAACCAGTGATTTTTTTTCTATTCTTTTACTCAATACTCAGTATATTATGCTGTACCTGAATTGTATTATTCAATGTACTAAATATATAGCTATGACTATATGTATTCATTCCAATTATGCCTGTAATCTTGGTAAATTTCTGAAATTTGAGAAATGCTTTAACAACCACCCCAGTTCAGAACATACTATTAATAGAAAGAAATGTGAAATAAAAACTTTTTGTGAGGCTACATTTTCATACCTGGGTTCTACTATTAGTAGTTATCATAAATTTTAAAATTGAGGCAGAATCATGTTTCTTGGTTTGGGGACAAGATCTATTTCTAAGAAAGTGAAACTGAAAGATTGTATTTGGAAATGGTTTTTCCATGTTTGCAAAAGAATACTTTTTGCTTTATAAACATTAATAGGAGCATAAGCAACATGTTGCCTTCGTGTCTTATAGTACTGAAAATCCATATTTATGGACAAATAGCCTGAGTCTGACTTCAGTTCATTTGTCACCTAAGCAGAATGGTTTAGGAAAGCAAAGACCAGAAACAGGTGGCAAGTGATTTGGTTTTCGTACATTGTGAATCGTTTCCTTCTATTTACCAATGGATCCATCCCAAAAAGGTATCTCCCTTACTCCATGGAAACTTATCATCACCACAAATGGACTCCATGGCTTTGATCCACTGGACACTGTTCATATCCTGCGATGTTCTTGACATTGCAGCAAAATCCCACACATTTCCCCATTTGCTCACTCTTGAAACATTCTTCTCTTGATACTTCTTCTCTTGATAATCTCCCAGTCTTTCTCTCATCTTTCTGGCTTCTATTTTTAAGGTTCTTTGCTGGCTTTTCTACCCCTACCCAATTTCTAAGTGGAGAATTATACAGCATTATAGTCTTGCACTTATTTCTTCTTTTTGTCTATAGATTCTCCATAGAAGAGGAGAAAATTTATTTCCAGGCTTCTGGATACAACAAAGGTCCAGATAACTAAAACATTTATACATCTATTTCAGAATAACTCTGGATTCACATATCAAACTGTCTACTGTATGAATTTACATTACTGCTTAACAGACAATTCTACTTTAGCATATCCACAACACTATTCTTATTTCCAGCTTCCCTTCCATAACCCAATCTCTTCCTAAACTTCTTCATGTAAGGTAAATATATCACAATCTACTATTTCCCATTCATTATTATTTATTATTTTCTTATTTCTTACACAAAAACAGCCCTGATCTTTGCACAAACAATGCTAATGCTGAAAAGGAACTTGTAAGATCAATACCATTCACAGTAGCTACAAAAAATTTATATTTCTTGGAATAGATTTAACCAAGGACATGAAAGATCTCTACAATGAAAGTTTAAAAACATAGAAAAAAGAAAGAAGATTTAAAAAATGGAATACTCTGCCATATTTGTGGTTTGGAATCATTAATATCATCAAAATATCCATACTCCCCAGTAAACAATTTATATATTTAATTCAATCCCAATCAAAATACCATAGACATTCTTCTCAGATCTAGAAAAACACAATCCTTCTAATAATGGAAAAAATTGGCTGGCACCACAGCTCACTAGACTAATCCTCTACCTGCGGCGCCGGTATTCTGGGTTCTAGTCCTGGCTGGGGCATTGGTTCTGTCCCAGTTGCTCCTCTTCCAGTCCAGCTCTCTGCTGTGGCCCAGGAAGGCAGTAGAGGATGGCCCAAGTGCTTGGGCCCTGCACCCACATGGGAGACCAGGAGGAAGCACCTGGCTCCTGGCTTCGGATCAGTGCAGCGCACCAGCCGTAGCCGCCTTTTAGGGGGTGAACCGACAGAAGGAAGATCTCTCTCTCTCTCTCTCTCACTGTCTAACTCTGTCTGTCAAAAAAAAAAAAAAAGGAAAAAGAAAAAGAAAAGGAAAACACAATCCTCAAATTCATATGCAATACAAGAGACCCCAAATAGCTAAAGCAAATTTAACAAACACAAAGCTTTAGGCATCATAATACCAGATTACAAGACATACTACAGGACAGCTACTATCAAAACAGCTTGGTACTGCCAAAAAACAGACATGTAGGGATGGCGCGGTGGCTCAACAGGCTAATCCTCTGCCTTGTGGCACCGGCACATCAGGTTCTAGTCCCGGATGGGGTGCCGGATTCTGTCCCGGTTGCCCCTCTTCCAGTCCAGCTCTCTGTTGCGGCCCAGGAGTGCAGTGGAGGATGGCTGAGGTCCTTGGGCCCTGCACCCCATGGGAGACCAGGAGGAAGCACCTGGCTCCTGCCATCTGATCAGTGAGGTGTGCCGGCTGCAGCGCTCCTGCCACGGCAGCCAATGGAGGGTGAACCAACGGCAAAAGGAAGACCTTTCTCTCTGTCTCTGTCTCTCTCTCACTGTCTACTCTGCCTGTCAAAAAAATAAAAACTAAATAAATAAAAGACATGTAGACCCAACAATAATTTCAGTTTGTGTCTCTATGTGAGGGCAAACTGTTGAAATCTTTACATAATATGTTCTAAACTGATCTTCTGTGTATAAAGAGAATTGAAAATGAATCTTGATGTGAACAGAAGGGGAGAGGGAGCGGGAGAGGGGAGGGTAGCGGGAGGGAGGGAAGTTGTGAGGGGGGGAGCCATTGGAATCCATAAGCTATACTTTGGAAATTTATATTCTTTAAATAAAAGCTAAAAAAAAAAAAGACATGTAGATAAATGGAACAGGATGGAAACATTAGAAATTAATCCACACATCTACAACCAACTAATCTTTGACAAATGAACTAAAATCCATTGTTACAGAAAGGGCCCTTGTTTATACTTCAGTTGAACTGCCGTGTTTCCATCTTTTTTTTTTTTTTTTTTTTTTTTTTTACTTTTTCATCAGGTCTTCGTCTTCTTTCTAGTAACTACATTGTGTTACTCAGACTGTTCCTCCTTCCTGGAGTTTCTGACCTGGAACCTTCTGGGGCATTTTATGTGTGTGCTAAACTCAGATTCATGTTCCGATAGTTGTCTGGGAAACTTTTCGGTAACTATATTGAGTTCATCGTAGTTACATGTGTTTGGGTGGGAGTATCCCTTAGCTGATCGTTTACTGCTTTCTCTATGAGGTACTGACCATAAGTTGTGTTTTATAATCTTAGCAGGAGGAACAAGGGAAATGGATTAATGAAAATGATAGCAACCTAGCTTAGCACTATGTGGGAAATTGTATATGGCCTCCATTTCAAAGAATCAAGAAAAAAAAAATTCTTAAATACATAGGCACCTCCAAAGGTACCTATAGGACAGGGTCATTCTAAGGCTCCTGAAGGTGATTTTATTTAGACTTAAAATTTTAGAGTAGTTTTTAGAGATAATATACTTTCTAAATTTTTTAAGTTTTATTTTATCACTCTTATCAAAAACACATCAGAAAGCATATCACCAGTGTATCTTCTGATAAGTCAGTTTACAACAAAACTGAACAAGGCAGTTGTGTCTACAGCAAATTTTTTATTTTAAATTTTTATTTATTTATTTTATAAATTTTTTTTTACAGGCAGAGTTAGACAGTGAGAGAGAGAGAGAGAGAGAGAGAGAGAGAGAGAGAGAAAGGTCTTCCTTTTCCGTTGGTTCACTCCCCAAATGGTCCCTACAGCTGGCGCGCTGTGCCCAGCCAAAGCCAGGAGCCAGGTGCTTCCTCCTGGTCTCCCATGTGGGTGCAGGGCCCAAGCACTTGGGCCATCCTCCACTGCCTTCCCGGGCCACAGCAGAGAGCTGGACTGGAGGAGGAGCAACCGGGACAGAATCCAGCACCCCAACCGGGACTAGAACCTGGGGTGCCGGTGGCACAGGCAAAGGATTAGCCTAGTGAGCCATGGTGCTGGCCCTGCAGTAAATATTTTCAGCAAAAAAGTATGCAATACAGTCAATTGAAATGCAGTGTCCTTACTTTGTAGGTATATAGGAAAAGTGGAAAATAAAAGTCCTTTGCTGCTCAGCAAGAGAAAAAAAAAATAGAGTAAAATAGAGTAAAGGACTTGAATGGAAGCCAGAAATTTGGAGATTTGAGAAAAGAATTTAGTACTGACACACATCTACATTTATAGCCCCACTTAGTTGAGATTATATACTTTTACTTTAAAATGTAGTCAAAATCTTAATACTTCACTAAAAAATAAGTTCAGCAAGTTAAAAATAAAAAGGCTATAATTCAACAGGTATGTAGGCAAGGGTAATATAAGCAGTGATCAACTGAAACAATGTCCATTTCACTCATATATATTGAAATTTTAAAATAATCACAGATCATCTAAACTATAATAGTATATCTCTCCTAACCCAATTCGCTGCCTACAGGAATGAAGCCTCTGAAAGTATACCCAAGGAAGTTAATTGTAATGCTATTTTAAATTTCTTGTGAGATTCTATTAACAGAATAAATGTCCTAAACTTTCTTTCCCTGAAATTCAAGTCCATTGTGCTTATCTTTAACATCTTTCAGTAGAGAAAATAAATTAACTCACTTCATATAACCTTAGGCTGTCTCACCATGATCTAGAATTGCTTCCACCAACTGAATGCTCACCATGATATAGGAGCCAATCATGAAGTGTTAGGCACTTCATGTATCACATTTAATCTAATGTAATGAATGTAATTACATTTTAATTTCTATGACAATTTCACAACTTTTCAAAATGGGAAATAAAAGCTTGTAAAAGCTAAATTAGTAATCCAAAGTCACATAAATACTAAGGGGAGAGCTGCTCTTTGAAGTCAGTTTTAAATCACATCAAAAAGAATTCAGTTACATATCTCTATCCAAAAACCAAAATCTCAGCGACTCTTAGACACTAGCAAATCAGTTTCAGTTGAGTATTTTTGCTTGTTGGTATTAGAGGAGCATTTGATGATAAGTGAGACTGGATAATGTCTTCATAATTGTGATAGTGTGATAGTAGTGGAAGATTCTAGGGCTGACTTGTACAACACTATAACCACCAGCTATGGTACTGTTTAAATTAATCAAAACTTAGTAAGATTAACTAGAATTTAAGTTTAAATTTCATTTCTTCTTGGTCCATGTTCAAGACGGGTCAGATGAGACAGCTTTCGTGAGAGCCCCTGACTTGTGCATGTGTTAGACTCAAAATTTCATTTCTTCTACCTACTACTCATTATTAAGTGTTCAAATGCCCAATAGCAACCTGTGGCTACAAGCCACTGTGTTGGATATTTCTGTCACCAGAGAAAGACCTATTGGCCATTTTGAGGATTTGTGGTGTATGTACTCCCATAAAACAGTTTGAAAAGCAAGTGAAATTTACTACTGATGTTGAGGATGAGGTAGTGGTGGCCAACTGAGAGCAAAGTCAGCAATGGCCATACTAATGACAAAAGAGGGTGGAGGCAGGAAAAGAGCCCAGCAAAGCTCAAAGTGAAAGCAGAGCTTCACAGACTAATGCGGATACTCAGATATTGTAGAGATCTAGAAAGATACCTGAACGGGAGAAGAAATTGTGGAAGAAAGTGAGATATTGTCTAGTCACACAGAGAATTGATGGTAGTTTTTTATAATACCTTCAGTAACCTTTATAATGGGTTACACCATATTGTGGAACTTGAGAATATTTATTGATAATATAGTCTGAATTAAGAAATAAGAATTTGAGCAGCATGAACGTCTTAAAATCATTAAGGCAAGGACAAGGCTCTAAGAATGTATTAGAAGAAGCTAAAACTGATTTTCAGACACACTGTCTTTTATCAATCATGTAACTTGGATTTTCTCTTGGGGGTACTGATTAACTGCCCAAATCAGAGCTTCACATTGAACACTTGCATTGAGCTGGAGTCTGGTGAGGTCTGAGTGGAGGCTGTCTGAGATGATAGTCAAGGAGGGAACTGGGGGAAAAAAAAGCACTATCCCAGGGGAGTAGTATGGGAGTAGTTAACAAGGATACAATTCAGTCTCTGAGGTACCCCCTGAGCCAGGCAGCAGTCATCACCTACTTCCCAACAAACAAGCTATGAGATGGCTTTCCTGGGCCTTAAGAGATGGGAGAAAAAAAAAAACTGTTAAGGAAGTGTCAGACTTAATTGTCAAGGGATTCTGCTGTATGTTGTTAAAGGGTCCCTACAAAGAGAAGTGGCTAGAACAGTGCATTCCTCTCCACTGCCCCACACATCAACATGCCCCTGTTTCCTGCTCCAATAGCCATAACTTACTTTCTATTTATTTATTTTGAGTCAGGCCAGAAGCTAGAAAGTTCTATGTTCTTTCCGATCTTAGTGAATCTTAGTTACAGGCTGAGATAGAAAAAAGCACAAGTGTACCTCAAGGATGAGCATTAAGTCTCAGCCTTTCTCCACCACCTTATTCTAACCCTACATTTGCCATGTTATTAATAATAATATAATAAATATCAATAATCAAATATACCAATGTGATCACTATTTGAGAAATATTTCTCTAGAATTCTTATATTTCTATTTTTCCTCATAAATCAAAAGTATTGACATAGTCAATTCTCCTCAATATGTAGAAACCTGAATTTCACATGAAACCCATGAATTTAGCACGATTTCATCCCTACACATGCAGTGAGAGCTCTTAGTTTGAGTTTTACTCTATTCCACTGGTACTGTCTAGAATGAGAGATGAGCATTATCAAGAGAAAACCAAATGTTTAGCAAGGATAAAAAGTGCATGATGCACTTTGAGAATTTATATAGGAAACTATGAAAACTTTTAGTTAACTTTTTAATTATAGGAAAACTACAAAATCTTCATGAACCCATCTCAACAATGCAACCAACCAACTCAAGAATGACCAACTTGTCCATTCTTGTTTCATGTTTCATGTGTGGCTTTTCTCTCTATATCCCACCTTGCACTGTATTGGTTTGAAGCAAATCTGAGAGATTTTGAATTCCTCAGTGTTCATCTCTGAGGCATAAGAAGTTAAAAAAACGCTTCTAGTTTTAACTACAGAAAACATAGGATAGTGTATTAAAGAATGCCAAAAGGAGACAGCCAACAAAAGCAGATTGTTGAAAATTCTAAGACGAAAAACTGAGATTCTTTGCGAAATTGCAAAGGATAAAATAGGATTGGGAAAAACCTACAAATTAAAGGAGACTATGAAACACACTGCTTCTAACCATCAATTAAGGGGCAGGGGGAAATTTCAAAGCTGGATATTTGATGATATTAAGCGACATTAAGGAATTATTGTGTTCTTTTATCCCTTGCTTTCTTTCTAATTTTAAAGGTAGATGAGATAATGATTTTATAGTTATGGCACAACACTTTTTAAATACTTTGGCATAGAAATAAGAGTAAGTTACTGTGTATCTGTTAAAGTCAGGAGCCTAGACTGACTCTTAACTAAAGAGTTGTGGTAACTATCTTTTCTCTGTGATTTTTTTTTCTTTCTTGACAAAAAAGAGAGAGAAAATGAAAATAAAATACAAAATAAAATTCAATAAATAAACAACTCCTGAATTCTAAGATGAACCTAATAATTCCATTTTCCTCTGCTGCGAGGAACTAAGAGTTAGTTTCTTTTAAAGACTAAATATGATGGCAAAAGAATCACTATTTTCTAAGTGTAGTTTTTGTTTTTGTTTTTTATTTCAAATATAGCTAGGAAACAGCCCTGAGTTTTGGAGTATTTCTCAGCTGTTGTGATTTGGGCTGTGCTAAAGTAGAGGAACCATTGCATTTGCAAATCCAGTTCACACAGCCTCCTCTGGCCTGAAAGGCTGACATAGGCCATTGGAAAAGGCACAGAGAGCATCCATTGGGCTTTTCAAATTTTTCACACCATGCCGTATATTTAAATAATAGGCTGAGATGGGGAGTGATGAGTCTCTCAAGGAAATAAATACGATGCACTCATTAGAAGACTCATTAAGAATAAAGTGCAGGAAGGGGGCTTTGAGAACAGACTCTTACCGTGGTATTTATTAGGACAAAGCACTCTTTTTAATGGGGCACCTGAAAAGCTCTCTACTGCAATCATTATTAGGCCTTAGTGCTTTTGCTAATTTCTTGGGATCAGCTTGCCCTTCTCTCTACCCTGGCAAACAGTTGAAAACAACATCCTTGTGTTCCAGGCTGCTATTGTGAATCTATTCCCACTGTTCTTGTCTTTTCTAAGAGTCTTGTGTGTCCAGTCTGAAGGGGCACTTGAAAATTGGACCTCTCTTCTGAGCAGCCTGAACTGAAGGACACCGCCTCACTGGACTGCTTTTCTCTCCTCCTTTCCCCCACTTCGCCCACAACTCTCTCGTGCCTTTATGCACTTGCTCACTCTTTCTCTTTCTCCCCTCTACCCGAGGTGTTCACAAACTTATTTTTAAAAGGATCAGACAGTACAGGTGGTAAATATTTCAGGATATGTAGCCCATAGAGTCTCTATGTTCACTTCTGCTGTTGTAGTACAAAAGCAGTCACAGACCATGCACAAATGAATGGATCTGGCTGTATTCTAATAAAACTTTATTAGTAAAAGCAAGTTGTGGCCAGTTTTGATCTCCATCCCCAGGCTGGAGTTTCCTGTCCTCTGTTTTAGAAGTTTAAAAGGTCAGTTCCCATTGAGCTTTTCCACAAAAGTAGCCACATAGTATTCCCAAACATGCATTCCTGCCATGGCTCACCAGGTAAGTTTTCATTATCTGTTATTTGCCAGGTTCTGTGCTAGAGACTGGGAACATGAAAGCATAAAGCACAAGGAACTTACAGCCTTGTGAGTAGATGGACAGAGAATCAAACAACTATAATGTTGCATATTTAGTGCTATAACGGACATGGCGTGCATATGAGACCAGAGATCATGGGAACAAAAGCTTGACTGATGAAGCATGAAAGGTGCTGGGAAGAGAACATTTTTAAGAGCCAATCCCAGAAGCACATATAGAGGCCTAAGGGAATATACTTCTTCATGCGCTTTGGAGTGTCCGAACAATAGTGCAGCACGCTGGGAGGAGAAGAGACCAAAAATGGCTAGAAGAGGAGGCCAGGCAGGCCTGAAGGCCTTGTGTTCCATGGTACAGTGTTAAAATTTTATTTTGTAGGACACGGGGTGACGCTAAACAGCGTTGAGCATAAAGAATGCCATGGTCAGATTTACCTGCTATTTCATGGGACCAGTGTAGAAGGCAAAATTCATCATTCTTTGAAAGCTTTGACTTTTTTCCTGAGAAGCTGTCAAAAATCAGCAAACGGGCTGGCACTGTGGCACGGCGGATAAAGCTGCTGCTTGCAGTGCTGGCATCCCTATGGGGGCCAGTTTGAGACCCAGCTGCTCCACTTCTGATCCAGCTCTCTGCTGTGGCCTGGGAAAGCAGTGGAAGATTTCCCAAGTCCTTGGGCCCCTGAACCCACATGGGAGACCCAGAAGAAGCTCTTGGCTCCTGGCTTGGGATCAACCCAGCTCCTGCCATTGTGGCCATTTGGGGAGTGAACTACCAGATGGAAGACCTTTCTCTCTTTCACACACACACACACACACACACACACACACACACACTACATCTGCCTCTGTAACTCTGCCTTTCAAATAAGTAAATGAGTCTTTAAAAAAATATTCAGCAAGTGTTCACAGAACTCAAGCCTAGAAAACCAAGAAGGCAATTTAGAGCATTCTGGTTATTCTTCCTGTTCACGTTCTCTTGGAGCTCCCTGAGCCAGCTGTGTTGGCAGTGGATGTTAAATGTTTATTTGCTGAAGAGATGAAGTTTTCCTGCAATAGTGACATGAGGAAGAGGATCCTTGGGTTAATAATTCCAAGATCTTTCCTTTTGAGTCTGATTTGAAGGAATCCCTCTGCCCTAAAATACCATTCGCATCTGGTTCTACAGGATCTAAAATCAGGAGGCTGGAAATGTGATTCCTTCGGGTCCAGCATTGCCCTCTCTAGGCAAGGGGTTTAAAATGCAAATACTTCCAGGAAGTGATGCTTTCTGTACCACACAACCTAATATGAATGACAATATAAATATGGAGTGAACCAGACAGTGTATAGAAGATCTCCCTTCCTCTGTCTGTACTCTGACTTTAGAAAACAAACAAAAACAACAACAACAAAAGAAAACCCTGGTAGCAAGACGTTAGACAGAGATTCCAAAAAGGAAATCTAGAAGGGAAGGACTACAGAACCAGGAATGTAAAACAAAAAGGACCTAAACCAGCTTTTGTCTTTCTGAAGATTGCCCAGGGCAACATTGAACAAAGTAAGATAGACAAAGATGAGTGTAAAGTAGCAACTGATTAATAAACGTAGGCAGAAGTGTGCATTTTTCAGACTCACTAGAATTCTGCCTGCCTGACAATTCCAGAGCCAATTTGTACAGCTGTCTGGGAGTGTTCAGTGTGTGAGGCAGACACGGAAAAGGGGAGGGAGACAATTAGGAGCCTGAAGATGCTCAGACAAGGATGGGCTGCAAGTGAGAACTGAATGGGTCCCTCCGGCTGCCCCCTTATTTTTGGAGGCTCTGATTCCTCTCCCAGCAAGCTCCTACTTGCTGTGTTGTCTTCTGAACGAAAAACTAAAGTTCCTGGGTGAATGAACAAAAACTCTCTAAGGGAAGACAACACCCAGCTATGTGGGCTTGGGGATACTCCAGTGTGATGCTCCTTGATTTGAAGGTGATGAGAGACCCAAGGGCATATTGCCTGGTGCATCCTGGTGCATGACAAAACAACCATATCTAGGAGCACAGGTTCAAACACATCAGAAGTCCTCTACTCGCTTCTGCATCTTGTGTGAACTTGGGAGGGACAGTTTGCAGCTGATTCCTGCCTGGAAAAGGCTGGCCACAAGCCCCAGCCTTTCTTGATTGATTCCTCCACACCTGGAATATTCAACTGGGTTTGTTGCAGACCCCCTCTGCTCAGACCCCTGATAAGGTGCTGAGGAGATTCAGAGGCAAATGTGTGAATGACCATCACCACAGAGAGGGTTGTGAGAGTGAGGGAGAAGTATTCCAGATAACACAGAAGCAAAGTTATTGACCAAATATAAACAAGCAAATTAGAATGGCCACTATTCCTCCACTGTAGAGGCAATCCAATGGGCTGTAACATTTTTAAAAAAAGAGTTTACATGGTAATGTAATGTGCCCATCAAAGCAATTTGGGGGGATAGCATGAGCAAATCTGATTGGAATGTGGATTAATTAAGGAAGCTGAAACCAGGGCCAGCTCCATAGTTGCCTTGCCCAATGCAAAATGAAAATTCAGGGCCCCTTATTCAAAGAGCAATGGGGGGGGGGGGCTGTTAGTGTCCTTAAATGTACTAAAATGTAAAATGTATTTCTTTCTTCCATGGTCTCTCCTTAACCTTTTAAAAAATATATTTAATGTCATGTGTCTTGGGTACAGGAATCCCTGCTGTGTGAGTGAGGACCCTCACAGGTACCCAGTGTGCTGTTTTATGAATCAGTACGTGAGAGCAGCCAGACCACTGGCCCCTGCAGATATACCCTGCTGCAGCAAGGCATGGGGAAGTCCATCTCTCCTTCCCTAGCCACAGCAGACAAGTGACCCCCCAATAATTGCCTGTGTGTATCTGTATCTGGCTGGGTATGGATGAGAGGCTTACCCTCATTAAGTGGCCCGTTAAAGTACATGAGACCACCCTGTCCTGCCCTGAATGACACAGGGTATCCTATTAGGTGACCCTCTCTGCATGCCAGTGCTGATGCACCTGCTAGGGGCAGAGCATCAGTAGTGGCTGGGATGGTCCAGGGAGTAAGGTTCAGCGGGTTTCTGGGTGCCAAGAAATGGGAGAGGGCAACAGACCTTAATCCTTGGGGTGGGAGAAGGCCAGCTGGGGCCCTGGGCACCAGCACACAGGGGAGTGGGTGGGCCTTTGGAGTCAGTAGGAACCAAGGGGCTGCTCTGTTTCATCAGACTTTATTTACAAAACAAATTCAAAGGCAGAATTAGGAAGAATTTGATTTCTATAGAGGATGCTATATAGAAAGCCAGAGAGAAAAACCTTTGACCCATGGAGAGCATAGATTAGCTGAGGAGAGGCAGATGATACAGACTAAAACACAATTCTTAATTAATTAGCATGTATTTCTTACTTAATGATCAATATTAAGTAAAAATATTTTTTAAAAATTAGAGAAGGATAAAGTAGAGTAGGTGGGACCGTTGCCACTGTCCCCAGAGAAAGTCCCTTCTGAATGTGGAGCTCTGTGTGTGACTGCCTCCGCCATGAAGCTGACCTGGTTGAAGATTATTCATTGGTGTTGTATTCACTCTGGGAAAGAGGCTGATCAAGGAGGTTGGCATTTGTCAGGAACATTAAAAGAAAGGGGGTTAACTGATAAGCATGGTGCTGGGCACTCAGCTGTGTTAGGGGACAGCAATGTTGGTGTTCAGAAAATTAAAGGAGTAGAATTAGTCTTGGACAGGGACGATCATCCTACTTTACAAAGGCTATGGGGAAACGGTTCTCACCCCTCCATGGTGCTTCACATGATCACACATATTTTAGAAGAAACTACCCAATGTCTCTATACATGTGTCCTCTTCTTCCTCCGCAGGAATGATACATTTAGCTGTGCACGTGTTCAGTTAGAATGAAGGTGACTTTTCTCAATCTCTCGAACAGTTGCCAAGGGTCATGCAACCAAGTTGTGGTCCTCAGAGTGTAAGAGAAGATTTTCATGCAGCAGCTTCTAGGCACATCCTTTTTTTTTAAAAAAAAAAAAAAAGCTGCCTATGCTTTTTATTCCCTTCTTCTTCTCACCTTCATTCTCTCAGTTACCTGGCATGGGTATAGACTGGCATGCTGTTAAGCCAGGTAGATGCAATGGTATACATAGGAGCTGTGGTGTATGGTGTCTGAAGAGATTTGCAGAGCAGTGCTTCAGGTTCAGCCGCGAACTGCATACCATGGGGCAGTGATCATTTATGTGGGAAAGAAAAGTGACTATCTCGTTTAGATATTATATTAGATTACACATAACTAAATAATGTGCCGAGCACATTCATGTGGTTTTGTACATGCCTGGATGGAAGATTCAATCAGTCATGAGAAAGGCCCTCCTACTGTAAGTTTAAAGGGTAGCAATGAGAGTCACATATTGATATCTTTTACAAATTAAATAATATTCATTTACATATTTATTAAAGGGAGAGAGAATAGAGAAAGAGAGAAGGAGAGGGACAGAATCCACTATTTGCTGGTTCAATCTCCAAATGCCTGTAAGAGCTGAGTCTCGGACAAGCTGAAGCCAAGAGATGGAAATCAATCCATGACTCTCATGTAAGTGGCTGGGACTCAAGTACTTGAGCAATCACCTGTTGCCTCCCAGGGTGTGCAGTAGCAAGAAACTGGAATCAGAGTGGAACTGGGCCTTTGAACCCAAGCACTTCAATATGTGTTGCAGGTTGGTAGAATATGTCTTAACTGCTGTGCCAACTGCCCATCCCCTTTAACAAATTCTATCCACATCAGCTGTAGTGACTGACACTTGTGTCTCAACTCACTCTGACCACTGTGGTGGGGAAAACAGACTTGATGTATCTCAAGAGCTCTGTAAGGGTAGGAATAGGCAACATGGCTTAAGCTGGTTGTTTTAAGTTGAGTAGTATTAATAGAATCATAATAGTAAACTATGCTGTATAGCAGACCCAATGAGAAAAAGTAAATTTAATTAGACAAATATTTATTCAATACCTACTTTGTGCCAGGCTCTGTTCTAGATGCTAGATATACAACATTGAACAAAACAAAACCTTTAGCCCATGGGGATATATAGACCTGCTGGGAGAGACAGGTGATAGAGGCTAAAACATAAATCATGATTAATTAGCATGGCATATCTTAGTGATGAGTATTATGTAAAAAGATTTAAAAAGTAGCTAGAGAACAATCCCTCTCCGGGACCATTGCCACTATCCCCAAGCTATTCTAAACATGGGTTCTACCCATCTTTGGAGCATGGTCATTCTCTGAAGACCTTCAGCGGACTAGATGAGGCCCACCCATATCATGGAGGATCATTGTATTTACTAAATTTTACCAATTTAAATGTTAATCAATCTTTAAAACATCCCTTCACAGTAACAGCTAGATTGGTACTTAACCAGAACCTGAGGACCACAGCTAATCTAAGTAGATGCATAAAATCAACCACCATGGCCACAGTGAAGGGAAGATTTTCTGTTCTTTTAAAACGAGAACAGATTTTATATCAACAAGAATAATCCAAGAGAGATTAAAAACATCTGAAAATGTAGAAAAGGGAGGAGAGTATCTTAGTCCATGAATAGCTGGGAAGAATGGAATCTAGTATACTGAAGAGGACTTGGCTAGGATAACAACTGTTCATATATGGTAACTTACAGGATTGTTTAGTTTGCGGATCCAGAGCTGGTTGGTAAGAGGCATTTTTCTGATCGCATCCCTGAGTTCTGATGAAGTAGGAAACAGTGTCATCAGCCAAGAGGGAGCATAGAGGATTACTAAGTGGAAGATTAAGGAAAAGAGTCTGAAATAATCCAGCTAAATTGTGACAGAGCAAATGGAGAGCACTGAGCCATCCAGTGCACTTGCCTGGCCACTTGAAGGAAGCAATCATGAATTTACGTTGGGACCATCAATGTGATAGTCCAAGAGTGTCGGCTTGACCAGACAGAGAAATGTAGTTTTGTTAAGTGAGTGTGGCAAAGGGAGAAAGGACAAGAGAATGTGATATGAAGTGATTCTAGTATTTGACTAGAGAATTGCAATGGAATGTGGAAAGGAAGGAAGTAAGAGTGGTGAGAGAAAATAGGAGATGACAAAATAATTGATAAAAATGTACAAGCAAACCAGTGGAGTTGATGAATTCATAGAATGTACAGCACTGAATGAACCTGAGAGTAAATTGTGGGACTTAGTAATAATGTGTCAGTATTGACTGACCAATTGTAACAAATGGACCATAAAAATGCACAGTAATAGGAAAAACTGGAGGGAGTTGTTGTGTAGTAACTCTGTACTTCCCACTCAATTTCTCTGTAAATTAAAAACTCAAAAAAATATTTCTATGGGCAGGTGTTTGGCAGGCATTTGGTTAGGATATGGGTTAAGATGCCCACATCCTATATCGATGTGCATGAGTAAGATGCCTGGCTTCACTCCCAACCCCAGATTCCTGCTAATGCAGACCCTGTCATCAATGGAACTAAGAAATGGGGTCCCTGCTACTCATGTCAGGGACCAGGATTGGTGGTCTCCAGCCATTGTGGGCATTTGATGGTGGTGGTAGGAGAGGGGAACCAGCATACCAGAACCTCTATCTCAGTCTATCTGCCTTTCAATTAAATAAATTAATGAATTTTAAGCATTATTTTTAAATGTAGGACTGAGTATATTATAATTCTCTTTCAGACTTCTTTTTTCTCTGTTTACTGCACCAAATAAGATAGAATCAGACCTCTTTCATCAATAGCAGATTAACTAAAATTATGTTAAAATTTTTTCTAGATAAAAAAATTAATGTTGTCATAATGTAATGGATGGATAACTAAATAACATGTTGATAACTTATTATTAATTTTTGGCTCATATTGGAAAAATAATGTAATTTTAATGTTTGAGGGAGGAATTGAAGGGAAGTGGTGAACCTGGGCTAAGAAAAGGTACCCAAGGCTTCACCACTTCTTCCCAGGGGAAGACTTTTGCTATCTTCTCTCCAACTAACATAACTGTCTGTAAGACATAGCTCTGGCCCCTGGGAATCTCTCCTAGGCCTAAAGAAAAATACCTAATGAGGCCATGTGATTGTCAAACTCTGCAAGCCCTTACTGACGGGCATGTACTGCAATACCATCAAGCACTATAGCCTCTGCCTACACTAAGAATGATGATGATAGGGGCCAATGCAGTGGCATAGCAGGTTTAGCCACTTTCTGGGACATCAGCATCTCATATGAGAGCCAATTCATGTCCTGGCTCCCCCTCTTCTGATCCAGCTCCTTGCTAATGTGCATGGGAAGCCATGAAGATGACCCAAGTGCTTGGGCACCTGCACCCATGTGGGAGACCCAGAAGAAGCTCTGGCTCCTAGCTTTGGCATGGCCCAGCCCTGGATGAACCAGGAAATTGAAGACATCTCTTTGTCTCTGTCTCCCCATATAAGTCTGTCTTTCAAATAAATAAATTTCCTATAAAAAGAGTGATGGTGATAAAGTTTTACTTGAGCGGGGAGGCTCTTTAAAAATCTTTTATAACAAGGACTCTAAATAGTAAGTTCTGTGAAATTTTTACTTGGACTAAAATAAAAAAATGATTGTAATGGTAAATGGTTTATACTTTATGCAAATAAACCTTTGTAAATTCAGTCCTTAAGTAATCAATGTATATATATTAAACAAGCTTACTACATACTGAATAAAGTTGCTTTCAGGTACAATTAATTTTTTGTAAAATTTTAGAAAATATTTCCTCAAGTGTTAGTCCTTTATTTAGAAATCATTGTATTTCCAAAACCAAATGAAGGAGATGGTAAATAAATTAAATAAATTAGTGGCATTAGATGCACATTAAGTTATCTCTACTGTCCACACACAGAGGCACATTAGCACCAACTCATCATCTTATTAATTGCCATTTGCAACAGTGAGCGTCTAATCTTGGAAATGCAATGATCATACACACAGAAAACAAGATAAGCTCTTTGGTCCCCACTCAGGAATAAGAAATCAGGTTTTACTGCTGATGCATGTGGGATCTCTTTTAGAGTGACCGGCAAGATTATTTTGATATTAAATCCTTTCAACTACCACCATATGTTACAGAAGAACCTAGAAGTGATGCTGAAAAGGGAAATTCTCTATCTACTTGAGAATATTCAAAAGTCTTTGTTTTCTATTAGATTAAAAACCCATTAGGATGCAGGGGGAAATGAGAGATCACCCATTCAGAGCTACTAAGAAATGCGTCTGGTTACTAAAGTGCTTTTGAGAAGGAGCTCAACTAATGTTTCAGGAGATGCTGCGTGCTGTTTATTACCCTGCTTTATATCTCATCCACTCGCTTTACACTGCCTTGTAGTTCATCAGGTTTTTTTTTTCTTGTTATTATCATTCAAGGTGGAAAGTAGACTGCTACTAATTTCTAAATGATTGGTATATTTGAAGATTTGTTATCAATGGCCTATTCAATTTTCTTTTTCATAGTCCCACAACACTTATTCTTTAGGCTTTGAGTAATTTAATAGTTTTTATGGTTTCATTTATATTGGTTCTCAAAGTTTTTCATGTCTTCATGCAGCATGACATTAAAAATTGGACATATGTTTAGTGAGACAACAAAAGCCTGGTTCCAATGTACTGCAGCATATTTGTAAAAATAGAGTGATATTATTTAGAATGGGTTTGTTTTAAAGGTGTCCAAAGCCTCTCTATGCAGTACTTATATTACTCGATGATCAAATTGTCCCCATCTTTTAATTCTCTTTTGTTTTTATTTCATAAATTAGAAGACATTCAACACCATTGCTTTTGGGCAGTCTTGCACAGTGTGACAAATTCTCCATTTGTAATTGTGAAATTCAGTGGATTACTCCTTATTTCAATATTTCATCTTTCCAAAAGATTTGAAAATGAGTCACAGCACTTTATTTGCCATGGCAGCCTTAGACATAAGTTAGAAGCAACTGTGAAAATGTAGAGATATTTCCAGCTCTTTTTGTCTTATTCATTCAGTAGATAACGGATACAGGAGTGCCTTGTCAATCAGGCAAAGATCAAAACAGACAGTCTTTACCTCTATCAGATTACTTCCTAAGTATACTAAAACATACCTTCATAACTTGAGTCATATTCTAAAACTAAAAGATCACAATGTGAACAAGGTTTATCACTCTTTGATAGAGAGGAGAATCATTTTTAAAGTGACATATGTGGGCTAATTTTTGCAAATTTGTTTTCACTTTCCAACCAGACCATAACATGGAGTGTCAGGACATAGGATCTTGGCTGTTTGTCCACAGCTTCTAGCTCTCCTCTTGGCATATGGTTTGCTTGGACCCACATACGCTAATTTGCAGCACATGGTTTTTTTAATATTGTGTGTACAAATCTAGTGAAGACTATGGCTTTTCATCTTATGAAAACAATGACCTATTCACTGGCATTAGGGTAAGAATTCTGACAGCTTAAGACCTGTACCCTTAACCCACTTTCTTTTTTAAAAAGGATTTATTTATTTATTTGAAAGTCAGAGTTACACACAGAGAGAAGGAGAGGCACAGAGAGAAATCTTGCATCTTCTGGTTCACTACCCAGTTGGCTGCAAAGGCCAGAGCTATGCCCATGCAAAGCCAGGAGCCAGGAGCTTCTTCCGGGTCTCCCACATGGGTGGTGGGGCCTAGGGATTTGGGCCATCTTCTATTTTCCCAGGCCATATCAGAGAGCTGGATTGGAAGTGGAGCAGCCAGGGCTTGAACCGTTGCCCATATGGGATGATGGTGCAGTAGGTGGCGGCTTTACCTGCTATACCACAGAGCCGGCCCTATAATCCACTTTTATACCATTCCAGTGGAAGGTGGAAGGTATCTGATAGGGATCACACTCCAAAAGTAGATTTCAGGAATCAGTATAGGACCTCAAGAAGACAGGTATAATTTAGCAGAAATCACGGAAATCCATTTGACCCATGAAGTGGTGAGAGAGAAGAAACAAGAGGGGCCAGAATGGGCCCAGGGGAAAGTGTTTCAGAGCTAGAAGTCCAGGCTGGCTTCTACTCTTAAGTTTTGAGCTAACATGAAATAAAAAAGGGAAGGTGATGCCTCACATATTACTCCAACTGGCCCATCACCAAGGTAGTATAGAGGAAAATCAGAAGACAAATCCCAGGTCTTCTGCCTTTCATCAAATATTCATGGGGTGGACGCAGTGTGCAGAGCACTTAGGAAGCCCTGGGTCCTGGTCTCATGGTGTGCATTTGTCCCTATCTTATAACTCACAGAGTCAGCCATGGTGCAAAACTGCTTGGAGATTATGTACTTGAGTTTCTGATCTTGGACTGCTCTGCTATGACCATCAATAGGTGCTCGATAAATATTGGTTGGCTGATTGGTTTATTACTTTCTCTGATGCTATACTTTTGCTCCAGAATCAGAACAGCTGGGGTTAATAAAAGAAAGACTTAGTTTTGAGAGGGGCACAGAGCTACATATACTAATTATAATAAAATATTAAAAAGCTACTTAGGGTAACATAGTTATGAACATGAAGTGCATACTAATGTGAGATTCATTTTGATGGAAAGCATTTTTAAAATCAGCTATCTATCCTCAGAGTGGCCAAAATAGCAGTCCAGAGACGGACAAGGAGCATTTCAAATTCAGCAGTATGCTCTTATTGGCCCAGCGATGGCAATAACACAGGCAGCAGCTGGTAAGAATCTGAATCTATTCTGACGAGATCATGCTGCCTGAGAGTCTAATTTTGCTTCAAAAATAGTCTAATTTTGTGCACAGTGGAAAAAGTGGGATATTCCTTTTGTGTCAACAGACCAGATTGCAGTTCCAGTGTGTTTGATGGGGGAGCTTGGTTCTGTTCCCAGATACGACTCTCCTTCATGGATCATTGCATTATGCCAAGTGTTTTCAACAAAGTCAGTTTCAAAACATACTGTTTTCCTCCCAAACCTTGGGATTTCTCTTCAGACCAAGTTCCAAGAGCCCATGAGTGCAGGAGGAGGATCTGTTGCAAATATGAGTGACTTCAACTCTTGTGGCCAACTTCTGCATGTGTGTAGGGAAAAACCCAGGAGCCTACTGGAATCAACATTCGAGGCTTTTAAAGATGTCATAGATACTCCACGATTCTGAATATGATGGACAAGAAGTAGGAGGCCTTTCTTGGACTGAAAACAAACACATATGCAAAAGACTGGAAGCACACAGCTTTGGGTATGTGATCCTCTAGCTTTCAGTGAGGGGACTTGCAATATTTTCTTTTTTTAAGATTTTATTTATTTATTTGAGAGGTAGAGTTACAGACAGTGAGAGGGAGAGCCAGAGAGAAAGGTCTTCCCTCTGTTGGTTCACTTGCCAAATGGCCACAACAGCCGTAGCTATGCCCATCTGAAGCCAGGAGCCAGGTGTTTCTTCCCAGTCTCCCATGCGGGTGCAGGGGCCCATGCACCTGGGCCATCCTCCACTGCTTTCCTAGGCCACAGCAGAGAGCTGGATTGGAAGACGGACAGCCAGGACCAGAACCAGCCCCGATATGGGATGCCGTTGCCACAGACTGAGGATTGACCTACTGCACCATGGTGCTAGGCTGACAAATTTTCTTATATTCCCTTATATCGCTCCAGAAAGTGGAATCTATTACTTTATATGTTTTAATTTTTTCCTCAAAGCCTTTTCCAGATGAGGACCCATTATGATTTCTACTTCACTTAGTTTTAAACTCCCTGATCTTAAGTAATGAGCCATGAAGGAGACCAGGCCAGAGAATTACCCCCGGGAAGAACTTGGAGCCTCCCTGGGGCTTGGGCCACTCTCTGGGTGAGGTGCCCTTTCTTTCTTGCATGCACTCTTCTGTGCCACTGCTTGTGGCTGCAACCAATCCAGCAACCTTGCTCCAGGCAGATCACGGTCCACTGAAAATCTCCTTCTTTTTTTTTCAAAGAAACCTTTTATTTATGGAATAGAAGATTCATGCATTTCATAAATACAACTTTAGGAATATAGTGATTCTTCCCACTGTACCCACACTCCCACCCACACCCCATCCCTCTTTTTCTGCCCTCTTCCATTAACTTTATACAAAGAAGACCAGCCCTATGCTAACTAAAGCAATCTCTCTTTCTTAGAAATAAACCTAGGAAACATTACAGATGATGTGTCTTTCCTTCTAAACTACACCCTCGAAGCTGGAGGCAGAAAAATGAGGATGGAGAGGAAGGATGAGCCATTCCCCTTACATTGTATGGACAAGCTAATCTCTCATGTGCACCTGCAGGGGGTTTGAGCTGCCAGCACAAAGGGATAACGGGATTGTCTCTGGTGCTCAGATTTCAGTCTGACTGGAATGTGCAGGTGAAGTACTCAGATTCTCGGGGTTAACCAGCTGAGGTCCACCTTGTGAGAAACTGATCTTGTAGGGAATGAGGACGACAGTAGGAAAGGGAAGGTAATTCTAAAAGGAAGCTCTGTGGGAGAAGTTTGTAGAAGAGCGTTTTTTCCCTTCCTTTATTTTCTTTTACATTCTGTTCTATCTGGTTTCAAGGTAGCTGGTTATTTTTATTTTTCTCTTTAATTTTTCAAAGTCCAAGAACATGTGACAAATGGCTTACAATGCAATAAAGTTTAAGAAATGAGCTGCTACTTCATTTGGTGCCATACAGAATGGATGATTCCTTTTATGCAATACCTAGGGGTAGGATTTAACATCATCCCATTTCTGAAATCTATTGAGTGTTCTGAGCTCTTCTTTAATATTTCTGGTTTTGGACAGACCATACCTGCTGCAAGAAGCCTTTGGAGTGTAGCTGGAAACCCTGAGAGAGCATGCGATGCTTTGCTGGCCTAGTCTCTCATGATTTCTTTGGATGGAATAAAGCCAGCTACAGAAATGGGTGAAGCTATCGCTCATGCTGACATTTAATTTACCTGGGAGTACAATAATCTGGGGAAGAATCAAATACTTGAAAATTTTGCTTCGGTGAGCAAAAGCTGAACATTTGTACCGTACTGAAAAGTAATACTTTTCTTCAGCACCTAAAGAAAAAAGGGAGACAGATTCACTGACTAAAAGCCATCAGAGAACAGACCTCTTGTTTGGCATGTTCACAATTATGAACCTGAAGAAAACTTTGGAATTTTGAACATTAATTTTATCAGCTGCTATTTGGTAGAAAAAAGGACAGTAGGGTCGAGATAAAGGATGGGATGCTGAAGCGTTGAAGAAAGAATGGTATTTTCAAGTGTATCACAGAAGAAAACTGCTGGACGTAATAATCAACAGTATGGAGGAAAGGAAAGTGTGTCGAATCTTGCACAAGGGTTTGATGGTCTGAGAAAGTGTGGGTAATGTTGCTGTTCAAATCAACATAACCATCTATGATTAGCTCAGCCTGCTAAAAAGTTATGCTCCCCTATTGTTCCTCATTTGTTGCTATTTCACGGATATGCAATATGTTGTGTGAGTAATAGTCACTTCTGAACCAAAATCAATATGCAGCTTTCTACTGACCAAAGTTGGGTTTATATTTTATTCATCTTAGCAACTGACACCTGGTAGATGTTCAAAATACTGAATAAATGAATGAAATGTCAAATCCATGGCACACTTAAGCTCTCTGGTGTCCCTTTAAAACACAGCTGGCTACTTTTATTATTTTTTAATGATCTGAGTGATTATGGAAATCTGACCCTAAATGTCCTATCTTTTGCTATGCATCAAAAAACAGTCATTTAGAAGCTAATATCTGCTTTAGATCAAATTTTCAAGGCAGTTAGGATGAAAAGTGGAATGTTTGGGTGGAACCAGGTTCCCAGTTTGAAAAAACAAGGACAATGGCTGATACTTTCTCCTCACTTGACTGAGTCACATGACCACATGACTATTTAGGATCATAATTCCAGATGGCTTGAGCAGGTGTTTCAGCCATCACACCGTTTCATACCTTCCCCCTCCTATGAAAAAATCTCTGGTAAGTCCTGAACCTCTGGGAGTGGTTGTCTTGTGATGGCATGCACTTTGTTCTCAGAGCTCTCCAAAAGGTCAGGAAGTAGCTAATATCTAGGGAAGGTGAGAAGAGACCAGTTTCACTGTTGTCCTGCATATCAAGATTGTTTGTTCATCTGTGTGAGGTGTGCAATTCAGTAGCCACACCACCTTATCTCTTGGTTAACTCAATTGCTGGCTAAAAAATGAACTTGCCTGAGACATCAGGTATCTGATGAAAAATGACCTGAAGCTGACTGAACATAAGATTTCAAGAGGCTTAGCCCTAATATACTGAAGCTATGTAACAAAGAATTTAAGAACAAGCATTTTGAAAACAGACTAAGGGCTTCTTCTCATCCCTGCCCCCGCATAGCTACAGGACCTCGAACAGGTTGCTAATCTCTTTATATTTCAATTCCTTATGTGTAAAGTGATAATAATAATAATAATAATAATTTTAAAATGCCAGCTTCATAGCATTGTAGGAACTAAATGAGGTCATGCTTGTAAGATGTTTAACAGAGCATCTGGCAAATAGTCATCAATAAAATTATACATCATCATCACCATCATCATTATTTCATCATACCATAAACTGGGGGAATTCCCAACAGTGCTGTGGTAGCATGAGTGTGATTTTTCAAAGTGAACATTTCCTGCAGATGAAAAAACGTAAGGGATCCTGAGATGATAGGGCCATCTCAGGGCTCCCACAGCTAACACTATACACACTAAAAGATGATGCTTGCTGTGCAGATTCTGCCATGAGGCAAAGGCAGTGGAAGGACCTTGAATGACCACTCTTCTGTGGATATTTCCTCCGAACTTTTGTGTCTGTGACTCCTTGAGGTGTGTAGAATTCTTCCAACAAAAGCCCATCTGGGCATCTATTGAACCATGAATTGAACTAAAAGAAGTAAGCACGTGATCAGTTTGTAAAATAACCAACCCATATCAGGAACTAAAATAAAATCTGTTTGTAAGCACAACTTTAACCTACCAATCTTTTACCATAGATAAATTTTCAGCTACATAAATCAGTAGATAATGATAATAATTTCTTAAAAATGAGAAAGAGAGAAAGAAAAACACTCAAGCAGTCCTTATAAACAAGAAAACCTTACCAATGAGAATGCTCTGAAAATGCTTTACTCAATGTCTTTATGCAAACTACACTAATTAATCTCATACAAACATGGATATTTTTGTAAAGCATAAGCCCAAGTGCCATTTTATGACCATGTAATTTACAAGTCCTCAAATTACATTAAAATCACCACACACAGTGTTTACAGTTTAATTACATGGTTATTTACCATTCCCAATCAAGTGTTATTCATTCAGTACCTCTTTGCCTGATCTTACCTAAAAAAGAAAACACTTTTGTGCTCCATTTGAGTGGTAAACATTCAAACATGGCAATGCCTGAAGGCAACAAAGACGTGATTTGGAGTAAACAAACTCCATTGAAAGAGATTTCAGAGATCTTCCAGACAGAAAGAACGGAAAGAGATCAACATTTTCCTGAAATAGTATTTCTTTGATTTAGTGCTACTGAAAAACAAAACCTCACTGTAAATCATTTGATCTTTATTTTTTTTTAAGATTTTATTTATTTATTGAAGAGGTAGAGTTACAGACAGTGAGAGGGAGAGCCAGAGAGAAAGGTCTTCCTTCCATTGGTTCACTCCACAGATGGCCACAACGGCCAGGGCTGGGCTGATCTGCAGCCAGGAGACAGGTGCTTCTTCCCAGTCTCCCATGTGGGTGCAGGGGCCCAGGCACTTGGGCCATCTTCTACTGCCTCCCTAGGCCATAGCAGAGAGCTGGATTGGAAGTGGGGCTGCCGGAACTAGAACTGGCACCCATATGCGATGCCAGCGCCCCAGGTGGAGGATTGACCTACTTGTGCCATGGGGCCTGCCCACCTTCCCCCACCCATACCATTTGTTCTTTATGTAAAGCCAACTCCGTATACTGCCCATACCTTGTATTAATAAGGTGGATTTCTCCAGTGAAGAATGTTTAGTGAGCACTATCTATGGCTATGCTCTGTATCCTAGGATAAGAACACTGGTAAAAATAAAGAAGTCATCCACCTTAATGAACTCAGACTAATCTGCCACGTATGTTGTAGATATTTCATCATGGAAAAAATATGTCTTACAGTCCCCTCATTGCATTAAACAAAACCAACCTGAAATTAGAAAATCTCAGTTCCACTAAGGAACATCTGTCTTTAGGCAATTGTATAACCTTTCTGATCTTTCGTCTTCGTCTGTAAAACATGGAGGTGGGAAACAGAATGATAACCCCGGTTTTCCCTCCATGACAGTGTGATTGTAAAGACCAAGCAAGATTCAAAATTCCTTGCAGATTACTTCTTCAGGCTCTGCCTCTGCAGCTGATTTATATTCTCCAGGCCCAGTCAAATGGAATCCTTATTTGCTTTCCTGTGTTGCCTAGCAACTCATGATGTCTCACACCCTGTTAGGATACTAGACAGTTATATCAGGAAACAGTTACTTGATGAGTTAACTAGAATTACTCTTAATTCCTGAGATATATTTTTAAATTCTATCCTTTAGGAACCAAAAAAAAAAAAAACTTTTTTAATGTCCTTTTTATTTCATTGGACTACCTGCATTTATATCTTATCACATCTGGCCATAGTCAGAGAATAGACATTGTTACCTACATTTTGAATGTGAAAAAATAGTTACACTGGTTAAATGACTTCCCAAATTTACCCAGCTAGAAAAGGGGATTCAAAATGACCTCTTGTCTGCTGCATCAGGATACTTTTGGAAAAGGCAGTCTTTCAACAAGTTGATGATGGATCTAATTTCTCAATTGTTCAATTTTCTCAAGACCTCAGTGCCTACCTGTATGCTAATAAAATCAGCTTGTATTCAAATTTATATCACAAAACCCTTCAGACCATGTACATTGCATGCATATAATGTATATGAGTACAACCAAATGCAGTTTCCTTAGAAAAACAGGTGTGGCACATGTACAATGATGCTTATACTTTCACTACAAATTTCTAAGCCTGTGTCTACTTCTGTCTGCGATAGATGCAATTGAAATGTGCCAAACTAATCTAGAGTGATCCCCTTTGAAAATCACTGGTCTTATGATAGAGATATTTAAATGACTTTTAATTTGGAAAGTACATTAAATATATGAAATGTCATTACTATCCAACAATTATCCCAAAGGGTTCTTAAATATAAAATTATTTCATATACTAATGTTTTGGAGAAGTTTCAGACAGATATACATAGGGGATGCAAGACTATTTTGTGCAGTGAATTGTGACAACTGAGACAAGAATGTAGTGACAAATTCTTTTTTCAACAAAAATTTATGCTGGCTTCTTACAAATTATTCTTCATCTCCTTTATATTTGGCTTTAAATCAGTGAAAGAAAGAATAAAACAAGAAAATAGCATTTAGAGACTGGCAGAAAAATGGCAAAAATAACTAAAATGGTCACAGGTTTTGTAGCTTTTATGCAACGTCAGTAATGGAATTTTCTCTGGACTCTGCCTATGGAATGTTACACATCCACTCAAGATTTAGGTGGTTGATAGTCTGTCAGATGACAAATATATTTTAAAACATGTATGTGTCATGCATGTCACACACACATTATATGTATATCCTATCTGTGTTGTACATGACAACAAAAGCACAAAGTATTATATTGCTGAAAAGCAATTATAAATATTTTATTGGTGGAATATGTGTAGTTTTTTTCCAAATATGTATTGTTAAGCTGTATTAGTATATATGATGTTGTATAGCTTGATTGGAAAATGTTGTCATTAAGGAACTGATAATATTTTAACTAAGTAAAGGAAAATTAGAATTAAAGTTTTCGAGCTGTAACACTTTAGAAAGTATCTTTTTCAGCCTTTTGAGTTCACAAAGAAACAGATTGAAGCCAAGATTTCTCTAATGTTGCTCATCTAATAAATGGAAGAGATAGGGTTAGAATGATCTTTCTTGAAGAGCACTCTCACATCCACATTTTACACAAAACAGTGAATAAAAGTATTAAAACAGCTCTTGTCAAAGCTAAATTTAAAAATCATAATTCCTTACACAATATATTTTATTTAAAAGCCTATTAAGTCAATATTACAAGTTAATATGAATCATAGTTCTATCCCAAAATAACTACTGCACTTTAAATGGTCCTATTATATGCTACCATGTACGTGTTGATGATTGCACTTGGATCATTGCACTGTTACAGCTGAGAAAACAGAAGTTAATTTGAATTATACTATTCCCAAGATCATATAGCATGTAAGAAATCAGGATTCGTATGAAGGTCCATCTGATTCTAGAATACACATTCTTTCTACCTGGCTATACTACCTCTAGCCAAGATAGCTAGGGGACAAGATCCTTCTAACAGATATGGAACAGATATGGTCAGCTGAGATGCTAATCACACACACACAAACACACACACACACATTCACATGGGAGTGAGGGGGTAGACAGAAAAAGAAACAAAGAAAGACAAAGTGAGAAAAGAAAAGAATTAGGGTAAACATTAAGCATGGGGAGAGAATGGGGACAGAGCATAGGGGAAAAGATTCCAAATAAAATACAAAAAATACAATAGGTTTTTCTTCCTTATCAAGACTTTCACAATCATGTTATTCCATCAGAAGATTTCAGTACTGTGCAAAATATACTACAATCAACTTAGTAGGTATAATAAAACCTCTACGAATAATTAAAATTAACTCAAGTCAACTAGATTTCTCAAGGATACCTGACTCCAGTTCTGGCTAACAGGAATCCAAGTGGGACAATTAATATCAGCTTGATTGATTTAAATGGTATATATAATTACATGGATGTATGCTTATAAAAGTAAACGTTTTTGTGTGAATATGTATGCACTACTCTTATAAATAATATTCAAAATTCAGTTTCAAAATATTTTGAAAGCAAAAAAAAGATATGAAAATTCTTTTTCCATGGATAAAAAGGTAAAGTTTGAAAATATTTTTTTCTGGGGATCACAGGCAAAATTAAAAAAATTTAGTAGTTCAGTCTTAACTATGAGCTACTCTGTTAAAATGCTGACACAATTAAGGAGGCAGTCTGGTGACTATTTTGTTGAATGTTAGCCACATATCAGTCACTTTCAGTAAATTCTTTATCTCTCACAATCTTGTAGGAACTATTATTATCTCCATTTTACAGATTAGGAAACTGAAGCTAAAAATCTAAATCACAACAGTTCCCCTATCTGTGCTCTTGATTTTCACAGTTTTACTTTCATGAGGTCAGATATAGTCAAAAATATTTTTTCTCGCACAAGTCAAAAATATTAAATGAAAATTTCAAGAAGAAAGTGTTTCATAAATTTTAAATAGGCTACCATTCTCAGTAATGTGATAGAATTTCTTTTATTATATTATATTGTTTTAATTGCCCTATATTAATATTGATTATTGTTGATCATTTTGTACTGCTCCTAATTTATAAATGAAAGTTCATCATAGGTATTATATTTAGGTACAGCAAAGTACATATAATTTTCTGTCCCTCCTTGGTTTTAAGCATCCGTGAGAGTCTTGGAACATATTCCCTATACATAATCGGGGGAGGGTACTGGGAGAGCACTGTAATGGCTTAGGAAAGTGAATGACCAAGGCTGTCATGCATGAGGAATCATCAAAAAATTCATGGAAAATGAAATTTAAAGTTAAGTATATTTTAGCACCCCAAATTTTGAAATCCATACATAGTTTTTCATAATGCACATCTTCCATGAACTTTTTAAAACCTCTTATAGGGTCATGTAGTGTGATGGAATGAGAAGGCCATGTCAAGATGACCGCTGGCAACAGAAGCTGCCTGGCAAAGACTGTGATTGGGTGGTTTTGGAAACCACATGACACCAGAGCCTACTGACAACAGGTTGTGATTGGATGGCTTCAGAAACCACATGACAATGGAGTCTGCCTGGCAACAGGCTGTGATTGGATGGCTTCATAAACCACATGGCAACGGAGCCTGACTGGCAACAAGTTGTGATTGGATGGCTTCAGAAACTGCCTGGCCCAATCCCCATTGAATGGGCAAAAACAGGAAACATCTGGGTAGAGCAGTGGCTAATATTACAACCCAAACTTGGCATCCTTAGAGAATTGGTACAGGAACAATTGGAAAAGGGACACATAGAGCCCTCCACTAGACCTCACAACATACCCATTTTTGTGATACCAAAGAAACAGGGAAAATATAGGCTGCTACAGGATTTGAGAGCCATCAATAAAATCATAAAAAAGATGGGAACATTCCAGACTGGCATTCCCCATCCATGGGCCATTCCTAATGGATACCACATAGTTACCATTGATATCAAAGTTTGCTTCTTTTCCATTCCCATCGCGGAGGAGGATAAGACCTACTTCACCTTTACAGTATGGAAGCCCAATTTCCAGCTCCCCGCAAAAAGATTTCAGTGGACAGTACTCCCACAAGGTATAAAAATAGCCCTGCCATTTGCCAAAGATGCATTTCTCATGTGACCAGCACACTTAAAGATCAGTTCTTGGTCAGACACTATATGGATGATATCATACTTGCTCATAAGAATGCAGCAACTCTGAAGGCCTAAGTGAGACAGTAGGAAATTTACAATTCCTGGGTTTGTCTATTGCCACAGAATAGGTACAACCCTGAGAAACTGCCCATAGCCAAATCTGTTACTTTCTCTTGCCCCTACCATGCTCTTCCTCTCAGAACAAATCCACCTCAACAATGTAGTACATAACAGCATTGGGTTGGGGCAGGGGAAGAGGAGACAAATGAGGATTATCAGACAATGTTTGTTCTGCTTGCCTAGTGATGTATCCTGATGCAAGGTTACATTATCACAATGAAATATGGTGCTTTTCTTTCAGTTGCCAAAAGCTGAGCAGCATCAGTGAACTATAGAATCAAAATTTGAGTTCATTTACATCTGAGACAAAAACCAGGCTCTTTCTTCAACATCTGCAGGCCTCTTGCCTGGAAAAATGCAGTCAGACTAAGTGAAAAGTAGCTGGTGTCCATCTCACACCACAAGGGCCAGACTATCTGAATCTAGAGAATCACGGGGCCAATGAAGGAACAACGATGCAAGTCTCTCCACAACTCCTGTCTTCAAATAAAACCTTATTGATCTTGAGGTTTGGGTATAGACAGAGGGACAGGAAGAAAAAAATTAGTTTTGATTGAGATGGCTCATATTTATGACTAAAATAAATATGTGAGTATATCATAAATCATAGCTTGTGGCTTAAAGAAATTTATGATATGAGAAGCAGCCCCATAATTGGCACATAGTAGGCACTCAACTCACACAATTACCAAAGTGTACCAAATTATTTCTGAGGTTTTTGTCAGCAAGGGAAGCGTTTGAGAATGGTAACATAAATGGACTTTCATAATCACTGATTATGATTTTGGCAACTAAAATCCTATGTGATGTGAAAATCACAGTGACTGCATAAAGAAGCAAAGCTGGCAAAAAGATTGGCATCTTGTCATTCTCTCTCTCCTCACCTGGCCCAATAAACTCCTGATGGGTAAGGTCCATGGATAATCTAGATTAGTTTAGCAATTCATACTTAATTAGTACATAGTAGATGCTTAGTGAATGCTATAGAAAAAATAAATGTTCACTTCCTCTCCTTTTACTTTGGGTCAAAAATTTGCCCTCTGGACATTCAAATCTCAAAAGCTATGGGAAAAAAGTGAAAAGGAGCTACAATGAAAGCCTGCTTAGGGAGAAAAATATTAAAGAGCAATAGAAAACAGATTGTGTTTATATTATCCAATATGTGATCCAGAAATAGCCAGGACTCAGAAAGCAGAGGCATTACCAAGAACTCAGGCTGCTAGGATCAGTGCTTGGAGAGGTCAAAATAAATTTTGCAAGCACAGAGGGTGGGGACCAATTATGAAGGAAGAGAAAGCATCATGAATGTAGAGAGAAAGGCTTAGAAGCTTGAGAGTGCCAGGAAATACAGTCAGAAGCCACTGACCTGAGTAGGAAATCCTCATTTTGAAGTGCTGAAGTTGCTTGTTAGGGCCATGAGACCCTTATATATGACCTTCAGCTATAATGAGAACACTAGAGTATGTTTGGGGAATGAGGGACACAAGAATCTGAAAGGGTCCAGGTAGCTTTATTTTTTGACATATAAAGAAGGATTTTGCTCTAAACAGCACTCTGGCCTCAGAAGCAGCCCTTAAGGCATTTGGATCTAGCAAAAAGCCCATGAGAGCATTTCAGGCATGGAAAGCCAAGACACTGTGGCAAAAAATGGCCTACAAGAAAAATCTCTGTAAGTGAGATCCCAGCGGAAAAAATGGGCCATCAAAGAAGGAGGTACCTTTCTCTGAGGGGAAGAGAGAACTTCCACTTTGCTTATGGCCTTGTCCAAATAATGATGGAGTTTGTGGACTCAGAAGGCTTCTATAAACTTGGAAGCTCATGAAAAGAGCCTCAGGTGATCACTGATGTCATAAATAAAAGTGTCAGTTGTTAAATCAACAACAGGAGTCACTGTACACTTGCTCCCCATGTAGGACCTCTGTCCTTAATGAGTTGTATTATGAAGATTAATGGTAAAACTTGTCTTCAAACAGTACTTTATACTCTGTGTGTCTGTGTGGGTGCAAACTGTTGAAATCTTTTAGAATAGAGTTGATCTTCTGTACATAAAGATAATTAAAAATGAATCTTAATGAAGAATGGGATAGGAGAGGTAGTAGGAAGTGAGACAGGAGTGGGGTGGGAGGGCAGGTATAGGGGGAATAACTGCTATTTTCCAAAAGCTGTACCTATGAAATTTATGTCTACTAAATAAAGGCTTTCTAAAACACAAAGCAGGGTTTCATAAAAATGACATCATGATTAGCTTAATTTTGTTTTACTCTACCCAGGTCAAATATTTAGATCTTGATGATGGCTTTTTAGGAGACAGTGTCTCATCCCAAAGTCAGGATGATTGTCTAGAGAATTGCAGAGGAAATAACTTTGCATATTTAGAATCTGTAGAGCCTTTTAAGTCATACTTTGGAAGAGTAAAATCTACTTGTAAGTATGTAAAGCAACCTGGTCTGCTTCCATAAATTGAATCCTAGGTGTTAGCTTACTATAATGAAGGTAGGATTTGAGTGGATATAGTAGGGTATGTTGATTTTACCACTATAAGTACTGCCAACAGCCTGAAGAGTCACAAGAGAGGTATCTGTTTCCAACATTTTTTTTATTTTTCAAATAATTTTTTTATTTATGTAACTAAACAAATTTCATGTGTTTCATATATACAGAATAGGAACATAATGATTCTTTCCACCCTACCCTTTCTCCTACCCATGCTCCCACCCTCCTTCATTTCTTATTCTTTTAATTTTTACAACATACTTTCACTTTATTTTATAATCATAAACTTAATCCTCCACTGAGTAAAGAATTCGACAAATAGAAAAAGGAAAAAATATACTGTTCTTCAATAGCAGAGACAAGAGATGGAAGCAATAATCAAATACAAAATGTAAATTTCACTCATACACATTACATTGTTTGTAGTCTATTAGTTACCGCAGATCACAGAAAAGATGGCCTTTTGGGTCTGACTTGTTTCACTAAGTCTGATGGTTTCCAGTTGCATCCACTGTTGCAAGGAGACAGGATTTCACTTTTTTTTAATCACTGGGTAGTATTCCACGATGCATTTACTTTATCCACCCATCAGTTGATGCATATCTGGGTTGATTCCATATCTTAGCTATTGTGAATAGAGCTACTATAAACATGGGGGTGCAGATCACTCTATCATATGCTGATTTCATTTCTTTTGGGTAAATTCCCAGGAGTGGGATGGCTTGGTCATATGGCAGATCTATTTTGAAATCTCTGATGAATTTCCATACTGACTTCCATAATGGCTTTCCAGCTTACATGCCCAGCAACAATAAATTAGGGTAACATTTCCCCCACATCCTCACCAGATTTTATTGTTTCTTGACTTCTATATAATAGCCATTCTAAATGGGGTGAAGCAAAACCTCACTGTGGGTCATATTTACATGTATCTGATGTCTAGTGATCCTGAGTATTTTTTCATTTTTTTCTGATGGCCATTTGAAGTCCATCCTTTGAAAAATGTCTGTTACAGTCCTCTGCCCATTTCTTAACTGGATTATCTGTTTTGTCACTGTTGAGTTTCATGAGCTCTTTATACATCCTGGATATTAATCCTTCATTAGTTGCAGTTTTCAAATATTTTCTTCCATTCTGTTGGTTGCTTCTTCACTCTGTTGAGTGTTTCCTTTGCAGTGCCGAAACTTCTTAACTTGATGTAATCCCACTGGCCTATTTTTACCTTTATGCACTGTGCTTCTGGAGTCCTTTCCAAGAAGACTTTGCCTATGCAAATGTCTTGCAGTTTCCCTAATGTTCTTCTCTAGTAATTTGACCCTATTAGGTTATAGATTAGATGGTATTAGGTTATAGGTTATTGATTCATTTTGAGTGGATTTTTGTGTAAGGAGTATGGTATGGGCCTTGTTTCATACTTTTGCTTACAGAGATCCAATTTTCCCACCACCATTTGTTGAGCAGGTGGTCCTTCCTCCAGGGATTAATTTTAGCTGCTTTATCAAGGATTAGTTTAAGAGGTGTGGATTGATTTCTGGGGTTTCTATTTTGTTGCATTGGTCCACATGTCTCTGTGCCAATATCAGGCTGTTCTGATTATAACTGCTCTGCACTATAGCTTAAAATCTGGTATTGTGATGCTTCTGACTTTTTTATTGTTTCAGATTGCTTTAGATATTAATGGTCTTTTGTGTAATTTTAGCATTGTTTCTCTACATCTGAGAAGAAGGTCATTGGTATCACATTGGATCACATTGGGATCACATTGAATGCACAAATTGTCTTGGGTAGTATGAACATTTTGATAATATCAATTATTCTAATACACAAACATGGAAGATTATTCCATTTTCCTGTGCCTTCTTTTATTTCTTTCTTTAATTTAGTCTTTTTTTTTTTTTTTGCAGGCAGAGTGGACAGTGAGAGAGAGACAGAGAGAAAGGTCTTCCTTTGCCATTGGTTCACCCTCCAATGGCCTCCGTGGCCAGTGCATTGCAGCCGGCGCACCGTGCTGATCCAAAGGCAGGAGTCAGGTGCTTCTCCTGGTCTCCCATGGGGTGCAGGTCCCAAGCACTTGGGCCATCCTCCACTGCACTCCCTGGCCACAGCAGAGAGCTGGCCTGGAAGAGGGGCAACCGGGACAGAATCCAGCGCCCTGACCGGGACTAGAACCTGGTGTGCTGGCACCACAGGTGGAGGATTAGCTTATTGAGCTATGGTGCTGTCAAATTTAGTCTTGAAGACAGAAAACCTAGATGGAGTAATGATAACCAAGATGGAGTAATGATAATCTCCCAATAAAGAAAAGCCCAGGGCCAGATGGGTTCACTGTTGAATTCTACCAAACTTTTAAAGATATAATCCCAATTTTTCTCAAACTATTCAGAACAATTGAAAGGGAGGGAATCTTTCTAAACTCCTTCTATGAGGCCACAACATATTAGCTCTAAAACCAGAAAACAAATGCAAAAACAAAGGAGAACTTTAGAGCAGTATCACTGATGAACATAGATTCAAGCATCCTCAGCAAAATACTAGCTAACTGAATCCAACAACAGATTAGAAAGGCCATGCACTTGAACCAAGTGAAATTTATCCCTGGTATGCAGGGATGGTACAATATATGCAAATTGATAAATGTCATACATCACATTAACAAATTGGAGAATAAAAAACATATATCTATAAGTGCAGAGAAAGCATTTGATAAAATACAACATAATTTCATAATAAAAACCTTAAACAAATTGAGTATAGAAAGAACATTCCTTAACATAATCAAGGCAATATGTCATAAACCCACATCCAACATCATATTAAATGGGCAAAAGCTGGAAAAATTTCCACTAATATCCAGAACCAAACAAGGATGTCCACTTATACTTGCTATTCAAAACAGTTGTGGAAGTTTTAGCCAGATCTATTAGGCAAGAAAAAGAAATCAATGGAATACAAATTAGAAAAGAGGAAGCTAAGTCATCCCTGTTTTCAGATGACTTGACCCTAATTATAGGGAAACCAAATGACTCCATTAAGAGACTATTTGAACTCATAAGAGAGTTTGATAAAGTGGCATAATATAAAATCAACACACAAAATCAATAGCCTTGGTATACACAGACATTGCCATGGCTAAGAAAGAACTTCCAAAAACAGTCCCATTCACAATAGCTACAAAAAAAAATGTTAAATACCTTGGAATAAATTTGAGCAAGAAGGTGAAAGATACCATTTTTAAAAGATGTATTGATTTGCAAGGCAAAGTTAGAGAAAGAGAAAAGAGAGATAGATTTATTGATTGATTGATTTTATCCTTCCATGGGTTCATTCCCCAAATGGCTGCAACAGCTAGGGCTAGGTTAGGCTGAACCCAGGTGCTTCATCCAGGTCGCCAACATGGGAGGCAGGGATCAAGCAACTGGGCCATTTTCTGTTGCATTCCTAGATGCATTAGCAGGAAGCTGGATTGGAAGTGGAGCAGCCAAGACTTGAACCTGTGGTTCTATGGGATGTCAGCATTGCAAGTGGCAGCTTAACCCACTATATCACACGCTAGGCCCTGCCCCAGATTTTGATTGCAGGAATCTTAGCCTTTGTCTTCCTGATTCTCAGTTAACATAAGGTTCAGGTGTTTCCCACTTTTATAAATGATATAAAGATATTACAAATGTGAACATGTCTAGTCCCAGGAAAACAGTGAATGTCAATAAGGGTCCTCTATTGACATGCTAGAATGTGTCTTTTTTCTTTAATAAAATTATTCATGAGAGGGATGTGGGAGGGAGAGAGAGAAAACAAACACAAGCGAATGAGCTCATTCATGAGTTCACTCTTTAAATGCCTCCAACAGCCGGAGCCTGGACAGCGACCAAACTGGGAGCCAATAACTCAATCTGGGTCTCCCACATTGGGACAGGTACCCACCTATCTGAGCCTTCACCACTGCCTCCTAGGGTCTGTATTAGAAGACAAATGAAATGAGAAGTTAGAACCGGATATCAAAACAAACCAGGTACTATGATTTGGGAGGTGGGTGTCATAATTTTATGCAAACACTGGACCCTAGAATAATATGTTAATTTAAAGCTAAATGTAGTAAAGTGAATATTAGCTTTAAAAAAGTATAATGTTGGTTTGAATCTTGCTTCTGTCAAAGACCCTCTGTGTGGTTGCTTTGTAGTGCTGACAATGGCATTAGAGCTGCCCAAGTTTAACTGACCTGAAATATTAGAGCTTTTGGTTTTATCATTTCAGGGAAGGTAATAAAATTCTGTTCTTTGGCCTGTATAGCAATGTTTACTTATAATGCATTTCCCCTATAATAATAAGAGAGTTGAAATCCCAGTACACAGGAAGAAGTATAAACACAAACTGTTGCTGTTAGGTATTGGTTTCTCCATAAATTGGCTCCAGAGTCCCAGAAAGGAAGTTGCAGCATGCACATATTCTACAAATGCAGGGATGGCTGACTTGGGACAAAGTGCTTCTTCATTTAGTGGGATGCTTCATGGATATATCACAAGTTTGTCTCCTTCTGATGATTCACAAGTCTTTAGTTTCACTGGGCAAAATGACACAATACACTGCTGAGCAGTGTGTCCATCCTTTTATGGGTGGGTAGAAACTACAGACCTTTGGAATCACTCAAGACAATTTTAAGAACTGAAAGTCATCCAGAGAAAAGGCTCATCTTTTTTTGAGCAAAATGTGGGATAGGCAAAGAAGATTTTAGGGACCAGGGCAGAAAGGACTCTGCAGAAACTGGGATGCAAAGGCAGAAAAGGGATTCTTATCCCCGCCTGGCCCTTGTCTCTGATGCCTAGGCCAGTCTCTGAGATTTCATTTGTCCTGACTGTTTCATTTTAAAACAAAGGAAAGAGGGTTTAAACACTGAACTGGAGGATTTAGCTTGAGCACTTTCTGCTTTGGAGTCAATTGATTTTTGGAAAGATAAAGAGATAGACAAAAACATCTTTGGTGGAATTATGTTTGCTCTTAAAACAGGCTCTGTTATCCACTTAACTGCTATACATAGATTATAAAACCCTCAAATTTCTCCTTATGAATACCAAAATTATTCCTATTATAAAATAAAAAAAAGATTCGCATAGTTTTTAAGTGCGATTTTCCTTGAATGTCTTGACCAAAATGCTCCTAACAGGTCAGAAGTAACCAATGTTATTATAAAATTGTTAGCCCATTTGATCTCTACAACCCAACCCATCTTCAAAGTTTTCTAAGTGTTCTGTGCCATACTTTATTGGGGAGACTACAGAAACGACCTCAGGGAAATGGAATTAAAAGATTGCTCTGGTGCAAAAAAAATTTGAAAGGTGTGCATATTTTTCTCATAAAATGGATTTCCCATGGACATTCTGAAGATCACTTTTATTTACCTTAATGGAGGTGTCGTGCAACTTGCTGAGTACATCTCAGCATCATGTCTGTGTTCTTTCCTCAGCCATTGAGCACATTAAGGATGTCACTGTTATAGACTGGTTTGTCCAAGTCAGACTCTTTGTTTCTTAAGGCTTGACTGTATCTTTATGGCACATTCCTGTGTGTCTGGCTCTCCTGGGAATAGGGTAAAGAATTAAAGGAGGTTATGTTCTTCCTGGAGGAACGACTTTGTGCCTTGTCCAGGTAGTTTATTACTGTTCTTTTTTAAACCTATTATTGTTGTCAGAGGCAATCAGCTTGTCTAAAGGTTTTGCTTTCCAACAGAACTGATATTATGCCCTCCTCATCTTCTGTTATTTCACTGCTTACCCAGAGCAATACTTACCTTTATTAATGACAAATCAGATTCCATGATCATTTAAGATAAAAAAAAAAAAACCAAGAGATCATACTCTCTGAAAATACAACACCAGGCCATGGAGTTCTTCTTTCTCTATTTTTAAAAATTTTATTGAAGTTATAGAAGATTCATGTATTTCATATATACAGATTTAGAAACCTAGTGACACTCCCCTCTCCCTCCAGACCATGCAGCTTCTCTATTCTTTTGCTCCATTTATCTGGAGCATTTGTGAAACTTAAATGGACAAGAATGATTTCAAAAGTGTGCATGCACGGAAAAGTCCAGTGTGAAACAGAGCCTAGAAATGATTGAACAGATGTAGCAGGTGTAAACATGTTTCGTTCTCTTGGATCCTGGATTTTACATCCTCCTAGAAGACTTTCTGTACCGCAGAAAAAGGTTATTAGTACAGATGGTAAATTGCTGAAATGCCCAGAAGGTTCAAGCTCATCTGTGCTTTTAAAGAAGGGGAGGTTTGCGTGGTGTCTGACTCACAGGTGTTTGGAAGTCTCCAAATTACCTTCAGGTTTTTCTGTTTTACTTTGCTTTAACAGATGTCTTGGGTTATATGTTGGAAGCATCCACTCCTTATGGTGTCCAAGTGTTTCAAATTGGAAAGCATGTCCCAAGAGCAAGGGGGTGGAGTTGAGCTCTTGGCACACAAGCCTACACAGACATTGCAAATTGAGGCTCTGGGCCTTTCTTGTCTCTGGGCTGCTGCCACTGATTTTTTTCCTCTGGTCACTGGCTCCTTACTTTCCTGATTTGCAGAGTTCTTAGTGTGCAATCTTTTTGGCAGGGGCACATCGTTATTCCTGAACCTTAATGTCCATTGTTCCTGTTTCTGTCTCTTTCAACCTGTGCCCATCACACGTATGAACAGATGATGACCACACGCTTTCAGGTGTTCTGTTTCACAAGATTCTATAAAATGAACTATAGAGCTATACTTCCGTGTGAGTCAAAGACTAGAATTGAACTGTATTAGCTTTATTCCCAGAGCAGGAAACTTCAAATCTCTCTGAAAAAAAAAAAAAAAAAAAAAAAAGCAAAACAAAATTGGACTAACGTGTAATGCCATACTCCACATCTCATAACTTATCCATTTGGTACCATTCAACCTTCTCTTTGCTCTTCTGTAGTTTCTTTCTTCTAGTTTTGAATAAAATGCAACATTTCATAAGAAGAGCACTTCCTAAGGTGTATTCCATGGGAATTGTAACAGGTTTTATTTGGAGAAAACTATGTGTTGTCACAAAAACTTCAGAAGTCTTATGCTTTTTTAAACTTTTTTTTTAAACTCTGGACTATCTTGGAGCATTTAAATATAATGCTTTGAGGTCAACGTCTTGATAAATATGTTATGCAGGGTTTACCATTATTTATTTAAACAACACATTTTGTTTCTGTTTTGTTTTCTTCAGGTAGAGTATGTCATGAGACCAGTGCTCCTAGAATACACATTTGGAGATGTTTGCTTTGACAAAACAATAAAGCCCAGGAGACCATGTCTGGTAGTTGTTTGCCCTAGGGAAGCTCAGTGCAATTAATGATGTTGATTTTTTGAAATCCATGGGTAGAGGGAGCTGACCTTTGAGAGTTTTATGGGTTATTCTGGAAATTTTGGTTGGCTTCCCAACAAGTCTTTCTCCCCTGTATAATTGTGGTCATTCTCTCTTTTTAAAAGAAATTTTATTTAAAGAATCCAAACTTCATGCATTTCATATACACAAATTTAGGAACAAACCGCCATCCTGCCTATACTCCCACCTTTTTTCCTCCTTCCTTTCCCTTTCCCATTCTTATTTTTTACAAAAAGCTATCTTCAGTTAACTTTATACTCATAAGATTAACCCTACACTAATTTATCTCTGGTCTGCGGTAACTAATAGAGCACATAAAAGGTAATCTATGGGAGTGAAATTAACACTTTATGATGCAATGATTTTGAACAACCTTTGTCTTGACTGTTGAGGAATAAGAGGTTTTTTTGTTTGTTTTTTTCTTCAGACTATTTGTGGTCATTCTCTTTGAAAGAGATTGATCCAAATCCTAGCCCTTAGTGTAGACTGAATTGCATTCTTATTAATATATTCAAGTCATAACCCTACCACGCGACTATATATGTAGATGAGGCTATTAAAGAGTTAATTAATGCTAAGCTAAAATAAGATCATGAAGATGGGAATCTAATCCATTCCAATTAGTGTCCTTTTAAGAAGTGGAGGATATACAGGGATGGGAGTGTACAGAGAAAAGGCCACATGAGGACATAGAGGGAGAGGGGACATCTGTGAGCTGAGGAGACCGGTCCCAGGAGAAATCAGCCCAGCCAACACCTTGATATTGGACTTTGGCTTCCCAAGTTGTGAGAAACAGATTTCTTGTGTTAAAGCCACCCAGTTTCTGGTATTTTGTTATGGCAACCCTGGCAAAATAACATTGCCCCTGTGAGGCCCTATTCTAGAATATCAGGGTCATCTATCCCATTGCTCCACCACAACAATTATTTCAGAGAACCTTAACCCAAGCCAGCCAGTCTCACAGAATTTACTTGGGCACATGGTTTGGGTTTGGAGGATTCTGTTGAACTCAAGCCTTGGGACATGCGTTTCATGGTGCTGAGTCATGCCCTTTAGTTCCTGACACACATGACAATAACTAACAAAAAAAAAAAAATGAATGTTCAACCCTCCATTTTATATTTTATATACCTAAATTACGTTTTTTTCTAAACTCTATGAGTATATAAATTTTTGTCTGTTGTATTCACATTGGTTTCTTTTATTAAGATTTATTTTATTTATTTGAAAGACAGAGTTACAGAGAAAGGCAGAGACAGAGAGAGAGAGGGGGGTCTTCCATCCGCTGGTTCACTCCCCAGATGGCCATAATGGCCAGAGCTGCGCTGATCCGACGTCAAGAGCCAGGAGCTTCTTCTTCTGCAGATGCTCATTTCCCAGCTTCTCTGTGCTAGGTTTTCCTCTATAATGTACCCTTTTCCATAATGAAAGTGGTCTGGTGCCCCTAACTAAACCTGGAGTGGTGCAAGCACTGCAGAAAATTAAGCATGGTGGGGAGGCAGGGAATATAGGTGGAGAGTGAGTTGCAGTTTCAAATAATATAATCTAGGATATCCTCACCAATAAGGGGAGATAGAAAAAAAGAACTGAGGTGGTGAAGAAAATTATTGTAAGATTCTTTCTAAAGTATAAACCACTGCTCAAAGGATAATCAGAATAATGACAGATTCAGCTCAACACCACTTGCAACTGTAAATTCTATAATGCTGCATGAATATAGTGATTACCAAACTATTACATGGGTTTTTTTAGATCCTTCTTTGGATGATACATTCTTCTTAAACTTAAGACATGTTGCTAAGGTGAAATCAATCCTTTGAGCTTTTAGACGAGAGCAAGCCACAGGGCCCTTGTGGTGGCATAGCAAGTAAAGCTGCCACCTGCAGTGCTGGCATTGCATATTTGGCGCCGGTTCGAGTCCCCACTGCTCCTCTTCCTATCACGCTCTCTGCTATGACTTGGAAAAGCAGTAGAAGATGGCCCAGGTCCTTGAGTCCCTGCACCCCCATGGGAGATCCAGAAGAAACTCCTGGATCTTGGCTTCAGATTGGCACAGCTCCAGCCATTGCAGTTAATTGAGGAGTGAACCAGTGAATAGAAAAGCTTTCTCCCTCTGCCTTGCCTTCTCTCTGTGTAAGTCTGACTTTCAAATAAATAAATAAGTCTTTAAATTAAAAAAGGCGGGGGGGGGGAGAGCTCTGCAATGAAGCACTCAGAATAAAACACCCGCATTGTCACATTGCTATACTGATGCTCTGCCCCTTACTTCCCAATCACACTCCTTGATCTTTGTTTCAGTTTTGCAAGAACAACCAAGAACAATAAACATGGAGATTGTAAGGGAATCAGAGGAGAGCCCCATGGGGAGGAGATCATGATATAGTCGTTTCTCCATTGGGATTCATGGAAATGAACTTCTTGGCTTTAGAGCAGGATGCCATGATCTGCACGTGGGCAGAGATGAAGATGCCCTGCAAGGGCCTGAGTTGTCAGGGAGCTGCTCAGCTGCTTCCCTTCACAGAGGTCCGGCTGCCCCTAGGGGGAGCCCCGAGCTGTCAGCCTCTTGGGAGCTGTTGCTAGGGATGGCAGGGAGGTTCTCTTGGGGAGCCTGCTATACATTAGATGTTGGTGTCATGGGCCTCCTATACTGTAGCATTGGTAGCTGCTGGTGGGCAATTGTGGGCTTTGTTTAGACACTGAAGTCTACAGCTAAATAGAAAGTAAATGTCTATAAACAATACTCTTTAGGTCTTGGCAAATAGAACTCTTGCCTATCTGATACTCATAATATGAGGGTAGTTCAAAAAACTCATGGGGAAAATGGAATGAAAAGATAAGTTTATTTTGGTGCTGATTTTTTTGAAGCCCATGCATACTTTTTGATATTATTTTAAGATCATTAAAACTCTTTGACACAGCCTTGTAGAAGAGCTATGAAAAATTCTATTTTGCAATGAAAAAGACTCATTTCCTTTATGATTTGGATGTTTTTGTTTAAAATAAACTATTCACTAGTTGAAATAGATTTATAATGATTTCATACATTTTAACACTTCAAAGCTTATTCTATTTTGCATACATGTTTTTCTACCACTAAAGTTCTTTGTGAAAGAAATTCATACAGGCCAAAAAGTAGGCATAGGCAGACAGAGACCAATATGGTTGTTCATTAGTTTTGAGAGAGAGAGATAGAGAGAGCCAAAGAGTGTGTTTCCATCCACTGGTTCACACAAGTGGTCTTAACGGAAGGGGCCAGGCTGGGCCAGGCTGAAGTTGGGGGCCAGTAACTCTATTTGGGTCTCACACATGTATGACATTTAATGGCACAGTTACTGGCTCCAGAGTGTTTGAGAAGTAAAAGCTGAACGTGACCTTCTGCTAACATGGAAGGAAACTTGGCAAAGGGAAATGCACTATTCTTCAGTTGAGATATCCTTGTCCTGCTAGGTTGTTTTGACCCACTGCCATCAGTCAGAAGCCAGCTTCCCCGCCACGTCCTGGCAGCAGCTTCGGTCAAGAAGAGGCCTGAGGCTTCCGTGGGAAAGCACCTACCCTGCCCACTGAGAAGTGCTCCAGTGATTCTCCAGCTCCTCACAGTGGCCCCCATTCACTCATTTAAATTTTGTAAATACAAAATATCCTTAGCTTCCTAAAATGGCTCCATTTCCCACAGAGATTTCAGAGATATTATGTTTCTGTCTCTGATAACAATTTCTGGACTTGTGCCTGGCTCCAATAAGATTTTTCAGGAATTTTTAAATTAATATTAAAACCCTAATAAACTCTTCCCTCTGCTCTGTAGTGGTAATGATATGCCTATCTTCTCTCCACTGAATCAATCTTCTGTATATAAAGATAATTAAAAATGAAAAAAAAAATCTTGGTGTTAAATTGGAAATTGCATAGAAAATTAATCAATTTAAAATTAATCAATTTAAAAAAATATATCATGTAGGATCTCTGTCCTTCATGTGCTATACATTGTGAATTAATACTATAACTAGTACTCCAACAGTATTTTTCACTTTGTGTTGCTATGTGGGGGCAAACTGTTGAAATCTTTACTTAATATGTACTAAACTGATCTTCTGTGTATAAAGATAATTGAAAATAAATCTTGATGTGAATGGAAGGGGAGAGGGAGCGGGAAAGGGGAGGGTTGCGGGTGGGAGGGAAGTTATGGGGGGGAAGCCATTGTAATCTATAAGCTGTATTTTGGAAATTTATATTCTTTAAATAAAAGCGTTATTAAAAAAAAAACAAAAAAACAACAAAAAAAGAAAAATAAAAAGATCTAGCCTTTCCTAATTACCCTAATCTTCTCTTTGTTCCCCATGTCAAAAAAAAAAAAAAAAACTCAGAAGGAATTAATAACGGGCCGGCACTGTGGCTCAACAGGCTAATCCTCTGCCTTGCGGCTCCGGCACACCGAGTTTTAGTCCCGGTCGGGGCGCCGGATTCTGTCCCGGTTGCCCCTTTTCCAGGCCAGCCCTCTGCTGTGGCCAGGGAGTGCAGTGGAGGATGGCCCAGGTGCTTGGGCCCTGCACCCCATGGGAGACCAGGTAAAGCACCTAGCACCTGGTTCCTGCCATCGGATGAGCGCGGTGCGCCGGCCGCAGCGCGCCGACTGCGGCAGCCATTGGAGGGTGAACCAACGGCAAAGGAAGACCTTTCTCTCTGTCTCTCTCTCTCACTGTCCACTCTGTCTGTCAAAAAAAAAATTACTTATCTGAAAACATTGATTGAAGCATCAGGACTGTAGGCAGCTTTGTCCAACAAAAACAGTATGAAGACACATACAACCTTATAGTGTTCTAGTTGCTACATCAGAGAAGTAAAAAAAATAAATAAATAAATAAAAGAAGGAATTAATAACACTATGGAAAACTCTAAAAGCTGACAGGAGGGAAAAGCCCCAAACCAAAGGAAAACTCTAGAATTATGCACTGTTATAATGCTGCTGGTGTGCATGAAAAACCAGATAATGGCCTTTTTCCAGGCATCAGGGAACAATTTTCCCTTCTCAAGTGGTAGACCTTCTTTGCCCTTTGATACCAGGGTTGATTTTTACTAATTAATTTGTATGGAATGGTCCCTTAGCAACCATTGCAAACAGGATCTGTTACCTCTGCTCTCTGGGTTTAAAAGTACATACCCTCTTCCAAGCCAACAGTGTAGAGGCCAACAGAACGCAGCAGTATTTTTTTTCTTTTTCTTTTTCTTTTTTTCTTTCTTTTTTTTTTTCTTTTTTGACAGAGTTAGACAGTGAGAGAGAGAGAGACAGAGAGAAAGGTCTTCCTTCCATTGGTTCACCCCCCAAATGGCTGCTTCGGCTGGCACGCTGTGCAGATCTGAAGCCAGGAGCCAGGTGCCTCCTCCTGGTCCTCCATGTGGATGCAGGGCCCAAGCACTTGGGCCATCCTCCACTGCCCTCCCGGGCCACAGCAGAGAGCTGGACTGGAAGAGGAGCAACAGGGACAGAATCCAGCACCCCAACGGGGCCTAGAACCTGGAGTGCCCGGTGCTGCAGGCAGAGGATTAGCCTAGTGAGCTGCGCCGCTGGCCGCAGCAGTATTCTAAAACCAACTGTCAAGTGATACTTCCACAGCACCTAACTATGAAAAGATATCTTTGCTGTTTCATGTTGATAAGTTTTTCATGTAATTTTATTTTCATTATTACGCTAGATGGGAAGACATTTGAATCAGTGAAGAGTTAATGTCCACCACACTATATATATTTACTCCTTTATTCACTTATTGTCAACTCTCTATTACAGAGCAGGTGAACTCTACAAGGAAATGATGTCTTGTCAGTTTTCTTCATTGCATGCTGAAACTCTAGTCTCTGGTATATGGCAGACATTGAATAAATATTGTGGACTGAATAAGTGCATACATGAATAAGGATTTTTTTCATATTTTGATAAGGAGATAAGGGTCAAAGATGAATAATGTTTATCAGTTTCTTAAGCTACTGAAGGGATTTTCAGTGGATGAATATAAGTGCTTCCAAAGGCTTGATAAATTAAAATGGAAATTTGATTTTATTTTCACTGTTGTGTGAGTGTTAAAGTAGACTTTTCTCATAGCGGACTTTGTTGTTGCCTTATACATGTTTCCTTATAAAAATTTTTTTCATTGAATATATTTTGTGTCTTTTAATATTTATTTTAAAATGTTCATTTATTTATTTTCATTTTATCTGAAAGGCAGTGACATAGAGAAACAGACAGAGATATCTCCCATCTCCTGGTCACTCTCCAAATGCCCACAACAGCCAGTGTTGACAGTGCCAAAGCTAGGATCCCAGAAGTCAATGCAGGTTCACCACACAGATGGCAGGGCCCAAGTACTTGAGTCATCATGTGCTGCTTCCCAGGGTGCACATTAATAGGAAGCCTGGTGAGAATCGGAGTGGCCAGGACTTGAACCAGGCATTCTGACAGAGGATGCAGGCATCCCAAGCAGTGGCTTATCTGATGAGCCAAATGCTTCCAAATTTTTTTGAAAATAGATTCCTAGAAAAACTGAAAGGATGATACAGAGATTCACCCCTTAACCCCTACCTCCACACATACATAGCCTCTCCCATTATGAACATACCCCACCAGGGTGATACCTGTGTTAAAACTGATGAGCCTACATTGACACATTATTATTACCTAAAGCCCATAGTTAACATTAGGGTTCACTCCCATTACGAACATACCCCACCAGGGTGATACCTTTGTTAAAACTGATAAGCCTACATTGACACATTATTATTACCTAAAGCCCATAGTTAACATTAGGGTTCAACTCTTGGTGTTGTGCATCCTATGAATTGTGACAAACATATACACCATTGCAATATCACATAAAGTAGCTTGATTGTCCTAGAAGTCTTCTGTACTTCACCTACTCATCACTTACCCCCACTAAAACCTTGCAAACACTGTTTTACTGATTCCATAGTTGTGTCTTTTCCAGAATGCCGTATAATTGGAAGCACACAGTATGTAGCCTTTTCAGATAGGAACCTTTCACTTCCTGAAAAGAATTTGTTTCATTTTACGTCTTTTTATGGTTTGATAGTTCATTTCTTTTTAGTGCTGAATAATATTCCTTTATCTGGGGGCTGACACTGTGGCAATGCAAGTAAAACTGCCACCTGCAATGCTGGTATCCCATATGGACTCATGTTCGAGTCCTGGCTGCTCCACTTCTGATCCAGCTCTCTGCTATGGCCTGGGAAAGCAGTCCTTGGGCCCCTTCATCCACGTGGGAGACCTTGAAGAAGCTGCTGGCTTCGGATCAGCTCAGCTCCTGCAGTTGCAGCCTTTTTGGGAGTGAACCAGCAGATGGAAGACCTCTCTCTCTCTCTCTCTACGTCTCTCTGTAACTCCATCTTTCAAATAAATAAAATAAATACTTTAAAAATATTCCTTCATCTGGATGTAGTACAATTTACCCATTCAGCTCCTGGAGGACATAATGGTTGCTTCCAAGTATTTGACAATTATGAATGAATCTTCTAGAAATATGTATAGATAGGTTTTTGTGTAGATGTAAATTTTCAAATCCTTGGGTAAATAGCAAGAATCATGATTACTTGATCACATGGTTGGAGTATGTTAGTTTTGGAAGAAACTGCCAAACTTTCTCCCAAAGTTCCTGTACAGTTTTGTCTCCCATCAACAACAAATGAGAGTTCTTGTATCTCTACATCCTTGCCAACATTTAATGCTGCTAGCCTTCTAGATTTTGGGCAATCTAATAGGTACATAGTAGTATCTCCTTGTTTCAATTTGCATTTCCTTGATGACATAAGGTAAGGCATATTTTCAAATGTCTATTTTTCATATTTATATATATATTTTAAAATGCTTATTTATTTGAAAAGGAGAGAGAAAGAGATAGAAAAGAAGGAGGAGGATAAAAAAGAAGGGGGCAGAAAGAGAAGGAGAAGAAAGGGAAGTAGAGGTCTCTAGTCTAACATTTAACTCCCTAAATACCTGCAATATCTATGTCTGGTCCAAAACCTGCAATATCTATGTCTGGGAGCTTGGAACTCACTCCATGTCATCTACATGGGTGACAGTACCCAAGTACTTAACCATCACCTGATGCCTCCCAGGGTGCATATTGGCAAGAGGATAGGAAGCAAAGCGATACTTGAACCTAGGCACTCCAAAATGGGAATATAGCATCCCAGGCAGCATTTTCACTGCTATGCAAAACACCCACCCATGTGTTTCTAATCTGCTGAAATATATTAAGATCTTTGGCCTGTTTTAACATGGGTTCTTTGTTTTACTATTTTTTAGTTTAAGAGTTCTCTGTATATTTTAAAATAATTGCCTTTTGTCACATGTGTTTTTATAAATATTTTCTCCCAATCTGTGTTTTTTCTTTTTATTTTCTTGACAATACTTTTTGCAGAGCATGGATTTTTAATTTTAATGAAGTATAGCTTATCGATTATTTCTTTAATGGATCCTGCCTTTTACATTTAGCTCTGAGATTTATTTTGATTTAATCTCTGTGAATGATAGAAGGTTTGTCTCTAGATTTCTATTTTTACATGGGATGTCCAGTTGTTCTAGTGCAGTTTGTTGAAAAGATTATCTTTCTCACAGATAAATTGACTATATTTATGTGAATCTACTTCTGGGTTCTCTGTTTTAATCCATTGACCTATTTATCTGTTCCTTGTCAATACCACACTGTCTTGGTTCTGTAGCATTATAGGAAGTCTTAAAGTCAGATAGTGTCAGTACTCACCTTTGTTCTTCTCCTTTATTATTGTGCTGTTTGCTCTGGATCTTTTCTCTTTGTGTCTACATGAAATCAGTTTCTCAGTATCCACAGAATAACATTCTAGGGTTTTGCTTGGGATTGCATTGAACCTATAGATCAAATTGGGAAGAACTGACTTCTTGACAATATCAAGTCTTCCTACTCATGAGCATGAAATATCTCTCCATTTAGTTAATTCTTTATTATTTCTTTGAGCAGAATTTTGCAGATTCTGAATGTAGTTCTTTTTATACTATTGTGGCCAAATTTGAGGCCTTGCTTAGAAGACAATCATTTTCTCTTCTTGGCCAACCAACTGCATACTCCAATCTGCCTGTCTTTTGGAGCTCTCTTACTTAAGACCACTATCCACCTGCCTTACGCACCCCAGGACTTTATCTAGAAAACTAGATAAAGCCACTAGTTTCCCAGTGCCTGATAAAATTACTCATATTAGCCAGTCTTGCACCTAGTTACTCTCCCTTGGGAAAGCCTTATTTTAGAAAGCACTAGAAAGTTGCTAGATCATAGGTGTTGTTTCTCTTTCTGCCACATGACGGATGCCAGTGCTTCCCATGAGTGGCTCCATGTGACGTTCTACGTTGTCCCTAAATAACTGTGGTGTAAAAACCTTTAACCATCCATTCTGGTTTGCCTCTTCTATCTGATGTCTGGCCTGACCACATCTGACTAACCCTAATAACTTCAAAACAATTTACAATGGCCAGAGCATCAACTGACAGTACCTACACTTCTTCATGTGGGGTCATTCTTCTGCTAGAGCTAACTTTTCTGTTTAGATGGGAGTCTAGAAGTTGGGGGAACTCACATCTATTTGGAGTTACCCTTAGCTGATGGCTCACTGGGTTGGGTCTATAAATACCTCAGATGCATTAACTCAGTGAAGGATATTTTTGTGCTGGCTTCTAGGGTTTCTCCTGCAATGCTAAGCTTCCATTGTTCACACTGACAGCCAGATAAGCATCTTTAATGGCTACCTATACTTCTTTCTCATTTTCCATTTACCTTATCCATACTTTCTTTTGTCTATTAAGTAACCTACTTGGATTTTACTTTAGTTTTCTGTAGCTGCCATAACAAATCACTACAACAGAAATTTATTATTCCACTGTTCTGGAGACAGGAAATCTGAAATCAAGGTATTGGGTTAGCCATGCTGCCTGTGAACACTGTAGTGAGAGAATCCTTTCTTGCCTCTTCTTGCTTTTGGTGCCTCCAGGCATTGCCTGGCTTGTATAAGGTAACTGCAATCTCTGCCATCAGATTATCTCCTCTTCTTCTGTAGTCCAATGTCTCTCTGTCTCCATCTTCTAAAGGCACTTGACATTGGATTTAGGGTCCTCCGAATCCAGAATTATTTCATCTCGAGAATCTTAGATTAACTACATCTTAAAGATCCCTTTATAGATCTAATCACAGGTTTAGAGTATGCATATCCTGTGTGGGTGAGGCAACATTCAATTCACTATAGACCTGGAGCCGTGTCTCAGAATCTGTTTCTGGCAAGGACCCAAATTCAGACTTTATGTCATACAAAGTGCACTGAAATTGTTTCAGAGTACCTAAGAATTCAGAATTGAGATCCTTGGATCTGAACCATCCCTCCTTCTACTGATGCTCTCAGGAGGCTGCCCTCTGTGTACATGGAAATAGTTTCCATTTCTCTGTCCAAACTTGGCTTCCATCCAACTGAAATGAGTAATAAAGCAAAATTTCACTCTTATCTGTTAATTTTCACAGACTTTGGAACACTACTATAGTGATGGGAAAAATGAATCTTAGAATTTCCCAAGGAACTGCTTTCTCTTCATTCCCCTTTATGCTTTCCCTCCACTTCCTCCTTATATTGCCTTTTTTATTTTGCTGTGGATGCCTGTCATTATCTTCATCAGTATAATTCTGATCTCCACATGGAGCTCGTTGCTCTAGTTTTGCACAAACTCTGTGTATTAAAGCTCATGTATATTTGTAGGCTTTTTCAGGGGAGAGAGGGAATGGGCTAGAGATCACTGGAGTTTTTGAACTACAGATACCCTAAAATAGTTTCAGCTAATTCCATCATTTATCAGATTAAAAAACAAATAACTAGAGCACCCAGATCACCATGGAATGACGAGTGAACAATTCTGCCAAGTGCTGTGGATGGCCTTAGTCATTTCAGGATTTGTTTGCCACATCCATTTAAAGTTATTTAACTTAAGAAAATAGTGTGATTTCCCCAATGAAGAGAATATGCACTCTTTCTTCATCAAAAGTTGGCATCTTTGGATCTGAGGAGTGACTTTCCATGACCACGTGGCATGATCAGACTTGGCTCTGACTGCGTTTTACACAGGCATCATCTGTTTGCCTTCTGGGCAGCAGTCTTGTGTGCCTCCGCGTATAACCCAGAAAAGACCTGCATGAGAATCTACCTGAAGGGCAATGACTTCCCATCCACTTCCCTTAAAGACTGAGGCTGTGGCTACATAGGTCTTCCCTAGACTGGAGAGAGGAAAGTCCTTACCATGAGGGCTTGTAAAAGCATTGTCTGTATTAACAAACAAATAAACAATAAACAATAACAACAACAACAGCAACAGAAAGCATTGGTTTTCCCCTTTCCCTCCATCTTCCATTATACATAGGATATTGATAGTGTTACAGAAGAAGGAAAATACTCAGGGTTCTTGTGAATCTTGGCAATTCTAGATTAAAGCTAAGTTTGTATTGGAGTTTCCCTCTATTTGGCCTCCTTGACCCTAACAGGTCTGATTGACAGCAGGTCAGTGTGAATGAGTCAACTTCAGTCCAGTCTTTAGCTTGTTTTGGTTTGAAGGCTAACAAAAAGCTCCCGGGGTGGGTGTTTGGTTAAGTTGTTGAGATACTACTTGGGCTGTGTATATCATGTATTGGAACGCCTGGGTTTGTGTCCCTGCTCTGGTTCCAACTACAGCTTCCCGCTAATGTAACACCCTGAGTGGCAACAGGGGATGGCTCAAATACTTAGATTCCTGCCAACCATATGGGAGATTTGAATTGAATTCCCAGCTGCTAGCTTAAATTTGGAATAGTCTTGGCTATTTTTTTTATTTTTAAAAATTTTTAAGGTTTTAATTATTTTTTAAAGATTCCATGTGGTTTGCAGATACAATTCTAAGAGCATAATGATATTCTCTTCCTCCTTCCCTCTGTCCCTCTCTCCCTCCCACCCTACTTTTTCCCTTACTTTCATTCACTTTTAGATTTTGAGATAACATATTTTAATTTACATGACAATAAAAATACTTAGTACTTAACCAAATAAGAAATTTAACAAGCAAAAAATAAAAGGCCTTAGTTTAGCGGGATTATAGACAATGGCTCTAGACAATAATCAAATGGTAGAATTACCATTTCACCTATATATACTAGATATTAAAGTAACCACACATCATTAAAGCCATGGTAGTATAATGCTCTTAATCATTGGTTCAATAATTGTATAAAGCAAATTTTTACAAAACTATATTTTCTGTAATACTTATACACACATACATTCCTTCCTTTTTTAAATTTTAGCTCCTGGGGCTGGCACTGTGGCTCACTTTGTTAATCCTCCACCTGCGGCGCCGGCATCCTATATGGGTGCCGGTTCTAGTCCCTGTTGTTCCTCTTCCAGTCTAGCTCTCTGCTGTTGCCCAGGAAGGCAGTGGAGGATGGCCCGTGTGCTTGGGCCTCTGCACTGCCTGGAAGACCAGGAGGAAGCACCTGGCTCCTTGCTTCAGATCAGCGCAGCGCGCTGGCCTTAGCAGCCATTGTGGGGGTAACCCAATGAAAGGAGGACCTTTCTTTCTCTCTTTCTCTCTCTCACTGTCTAACTCTGCCTGTAAAATAATAAATAAATAAATAAAGCTATCGGGACCCAGACTTTTCATTGATGGAACACTTTTAATTACTGTCATATCTCATTTTTTGTTATGGGTCTATTTAGGTTGTCCACATCTTCTTGATTTAATCTTGGTCAGTTATGTAAATCCAGGAATTTATACATTTCTTTGAAATTTTCCAGTTTATTAGCATATATTTCTTCATAATAGTTTCTTATAATCCTTTGTATTTCAATGATATCAGTTGTAATGTCTCTCTAATTTTATTGATTCGAGTTAGGTTAGGTATTAATCTATTTTCTTTTCCCCCAAAGCCAACTTTCTTTTTTGTTGGCCTTTTGTATTGTTTCTAGTTTCAATTTCATTTATTTCTGCTCTGGTCCTTACTATTTCTTGCCTCCTGCTGGTTTTGGATTTGTTTTATTGTTTTCTAAGTCTTGAAGAGGCAGCATTAAATCTTTGAGACATTATTCCGTTTTTAATGTAAGCACTTAATGCTATAAATTTCCTTCTTAATACTTGTTTTTCTGTATCCTACAGATTTTGACATGTTGTGTTTTCATTTTCATTTATTTTAAGAATCTTTTTTATTTCCTTTTTAACTTCTTCAATGACACATCGATCATTCAGTGGCATGTTGTTTAATTTCCAAGTATTTATGAGTGTTCTGTTGTTCTTGTCAATTTCTAGTTTTATTCCTATATAGTCTGAGAAGATACATGGTATAATTTCAATCTTTTTAAATTTTCTGAGACTCAACTTGTGTCCTAATATGTGGCCTGTCCTAGAAAATGTTCCATGGGCTGGGTCCTGAGAGGTGGAATGCAGGGTAGGTGGATTCTTCCCTATGTTCACCAGGTAGATTCCAGTGGCACAGAGAAATTTAGAATGAATTGTAGTGTTAGTGCTGCAGGGTATACTGGAGTATTACCCAGATCTCCCAGAGTGGGAGCTGATTTTTTTTATGGTCTGCTTCTGGTGTTAGCTCCTAGAAACTTAGGCGAATCCCCCTGAGACAAGTAAAGTTTATGAGCAAAGCTCTGGGCCTAATGTCCCAAAATTTCCACAGTTGCAGGATGCAGGGCAGCTGTCCTTTGCCCCACATGTTGTCTTGGTGGGAAGCAGCAAAAGAGAGGCACACTGTGCTGCTTTTTGCTGCCAAGTATGGAACTCTGTGGGTGTGGGAGAGGAGGAAAGGACAGCAATGTGGCTTCCCTGCTCCAAGCCCAGCATTGCTCAGCCCACAGTCAGCGCTCCAGACTGAAGTAGGAGTCAGTGAGTGCCAGTGTGAGCCGCAGGGCATGTGGTGATTACCCCTATCCTGAGGTGGGAAGGTGGTGGCTCAGAGCCTATCCCTAAATTCTCTCCTATTGTCCCACAGAGTCTTCATTGTTTTCTCACTTCCTCGCTGAAAATTTCCATCAGTTAGACCCACGGAGACATAGTCCTTCCTTTGTTCTTCTCATGTCCTGGAGCAGCTTACGTTACTGTGGCTATATACTCATTTGGCCATCACACACAACTATTTTTAAATGTTATGTGTTAAGGTATATAATATGCTATTTAGAAGCATAAATACATAGGGAAAAGATTGCCATAGTCAAACAAGTTAAACTCTTCATGTCCTCACATAATTTTCTTTTAAAATATTTTACATTGAAAAATAGAAATTGTATATGTTTAAAGGGTTCAGCGTGATGTTTTGACATACGCCTGTCAAACAAAATGAAAATAAGTAATTATAAACTAAAAAAGTAAAAGCAGCCTACAAAGATAGTTAAGTTTTTTTAAGGGCAGAGAAATCAAATGATATATTAATAGACTCTTTTTTGTTAAACCCTGAATAATGGAGCTCAAAATCATTTGACATCTTCTTGCCCCATTTTGAGTATGGCTGCCATTTCTGAAGCATCAGTTATTTTGGTCTGAAGTGTTACTTTAAGTATATAGTTAGATCTTCCTAAGACGCTATATATATATATATATATATATATGGACACACTGATTCAGCATATGCTAAAAAGTTAGTGGATGAATCTCTTTATGATGACATATCACTCTCTCTATATTTTACGATATATATTTAACCAGTAATGCTCATAGATACCTTCTACCCCAAAATATTGCTCTTTATTTGAAACCCCTACAAAGTAGTTTGCAAGTTCAGAAAACATTGCTTTGAAATTAAGGTTGAGGACAGATGGAGATGGACTCCCAGTTGCTATGGTGCCAGCCTAATCATACAACTATATGCTCCAGGATTTGTTGGCATCTCCTGGATACTGCTTGGAATGCTGTTCTTTGGCCTTGCCTTAGCTTCTCAGTGGGCCCAGATATGTGCTGGATTCTCTCTCACCAGTTCTGTGGATAGCAACTGCTTTTACCCACTCACTACCTTGGGCCCTTTGCTGTTCTCATCTGAACACTTTATAATATTCAATACTGGTTTGGGGCATCCTTCTACCTTCTTGTTCTGGGTTTCCTTGGAGGTTTCCCAGGCTCCTCAATCAAATGGAACAATTGTAGGGAAAAGCAAGTGAAAACATCATTTCCTAATATGACAGATAGTTCTGTTCAGCTGGAGTTCATAGTGGCATGATGTGTGTGTGTGTGTGTGTGTGTGTGTGTGTGCATGATTGGGGGTGGTGGAGGTGCAGACAGCACTGAAGATGTTGGTAGATGCCAGATCAGGTGCTTAAAATGACAGTAAAAAAAACCTCCTCAGAGAATTTGAGAGAAATAAAATGATTTAAGAATACAAATATATCATGCCAAATATACAGAAATCTGTCTGAATCCAGACTCCTCATTCCCTCCTTTTGGATAAGTCCATTCTTCTTAAAAACAATGCAAATGAAGGTCTTGTACAAATATCTCTAATCAGTATCAGACAAATACCAATCAGGTTCTTTGTACTGTGGTTCATCAGGATGCTATTAAGATGATTGAAAACCAGACCTGTGCGTTGTGCCAGCACTTATCCTGCCTTGCCCAATCATGTCAAGGCAATCGTCCCTGCCTTCCTCAGCTGCCAGCTCAGCATGGCTGATCATCTGAACAAAAATGAGTGTTGGAACTCAAACTAGGTATGGCACTGATTTATTTTTGAAACTAGATGGTAAATACACAGTCTATTGTATCTACAGCTAAAGCGTGATAGTAATTAACACTCAATTTTGGTTGGCCTTAAAGACAAGGCGTAACATACAAGAGAAACACAATTGTAGTGAGTTTCTTCTCCCTAACACTTAAGGACCAAAATGAAATACATGAACATATCAGCATGTAGAAAATTGTGAGTATGTATTACTGTTGGTGATTGGTAGATGAAAAAAAGATAAAATGATTTTTCTAAATGGAAGAGTCTGATTTGTTTTCTGTAAATCAAGGAATCAAAATGGTGATTACCAGAATTTTGGGAGAGGGAGGTAGGGGGGAATGAGGAAAGGTTGAGTGACAGATGCTAAGTTATAGTTAGATAGGAGTAAGTCGGGTTATTTTGCATGGAAGGATGACTATTTCATTTTTATTCTAAAATTTCTATTCTAGATATTGCTATGTCTAGATCTAGATCTACTTGAAAAAATATATTGATTAATGTACTTCATAAAATTTGACTGTTTTCAGACTTTCAGACTTTATTTTCTTTCATTTCATTGTTAGAATCGAAGTTGGTATACATGAACATCTCATAGGCAAGATCATTAACAGATTATTATCACATGTATGTAGTGGCTTACAGAAAACTTCAAATTTGTTGGTTCTCCTCCCATCAGGAGTTAAAGTCTCTGTCTGCTCTTGAATCTGAGTGGTTTCTTTGACTACCTGGAATGATCATAGCCAAGATAATGCTGTACTAGTTTTCTACATTCAGCCTCTGAAAACCCTGTCTCTTGGAATCCTGAATCACTTTAAACACTCTTAGAGTTCAAAGTTTGAGAGGTCAATGTGCAGGTGATCCAGTTGAAATTTGCCATTGAACCTGGAATTCTAGCTATGTCTGCCAAGTTGTCCTCTACTTAGTTCATTCACCAGTTGAGTTCCATCAATGGATAAATCCCACTTGTTCTGAGTGGATGATATTTGTGATATGTTGTTGCATTCTATTAGCCAGAATTTTATTGAGGACTTTTGCATCTGTGTTCATCAGGGAAATTGGTCTGTAATTCTCTTTCTCTGCTGCGTCTTTTTTAGGTTTCAGAATTAAGGTGATGCTGGCTTCATAGAAATAATTTGGGAGGATTCCCTCTTTTTCAGTTGTTCTGAATAGTTGAGAAGATTTGGACTTAGTTATTCTTTAAATGCCTTGTAGAACTCAGCAGTGAATCCATCCAGTCCTGGGCTTTTCTTTGTTTATTGCAGCTCAATTGACAATAGCTAAGATGTGGAATCAACGCAGATGTCCATTAACTGATGATTAGATACAGAAAATTTGATGTATATACACTATGGAATCCTATTCAACCATAGAGAAAGAATGAAATCCTGTCTTTTGCAACAAAATGCATGCAACTGGAAGCCATTATACTTAGTGAAATAATCCAATCCCCAAAAGACAAATATAACATGTTTTCTGTAGTAGTTAATGAAGAATACAATAAAAATATACAGGAATGAAACAGACATCTTCTGAGTTGATTGCTTTTAGCACTTGCTTGTAGTCCTATGAAAATGTGGTCTTTCTTCTTTACTTTTGAATTCATGGTTAGTGGTGCATGAATCCTGTGATTATAGAGTGGATTAAAATTACATTATTGCAAAATTTTTTTTAAAAAAAAGAAGGAAGGAGGAGGACTGAGGGAGGGAGAGAAGGAGTGAGGGTAGTATGTTTATCTTCTTAGAATTGTACCTGTCAAATACATTAAATCTGTTTTTTTTTTTTTTGTATAATAAAAAAGTTTTTCTAAAAAGAGAAAAGAAAAATACCTTAATATCCTTTGCCTGTTTTTAACTACTAAATGAGTCAACTGTCCCAATTCCTGAGAATATATCCAAAGGAAATGGAATCAACAAATGTAAGAGCTATCTGCACTGCCATGTTATTAGCAGTTCAATTCACAATATCAAAGATATGAGATCAACTTAGATGTCCATAAACTGATGCTTACACAAAAAATTATATATATATATATATATATGATGGGATATTACTCAGCTGTATAAAAGAATGAAATCCTGACATTTGCAGCAAAATGTATGGAATTGAAAATCATTATGCTAAGTAAAATAAGCCAGACCCAAAAAGACAAATATCATGTTTTCCCTTATTTTGGAATTTAATACATAAAGATAATATAAAAAATCTATGGATTTCATGTCATTTGGTATTTGGTATTACTTCACTGAAAAATAAAATAATTAAATTATTTAAAAAGAAAATGGGAATTCATTTAAGCCATTAAGCCTTGGGTAAATCTGCTACATAGCACTAGATAGTCAGGACTATGGATTTACAAAGAGGAAAATAGAATACTTTTCTCTCCTTGTTAGGATGATAAACGTGAGATTAGAGAGTATTTTGGATCACCAGTAAACTAGGATGAATGGGTAACCTTCAGGGGAAAAAAAGTCATATATTTAGCAACTTAGATAGTTTGATAACTGTTTCTTGATCATTTTATGAAAACTTGGGAATATTTCATATTCTCTGCTGATTAGAAATATGGTTCTTAAAATGTATTCCCTTTTCCAGGAGATTCTATCTGACTCAGACCTTTGAAATAAACTCAAAAGGCTGTAAAAAACATGATAAGTTAAAGCAAATTTTATTTAAGTTGTAAAATATTTTAGCACACTATTGTAACAGATTCAATATAATATTATTTTCTAGCAACCCTCTAGCTCTGACTTGAGTGGTAAAATTTGGGGGAACATTTGTAATACTTTTAATGATAATTTTTTACAGAATAGATGCTAAAGGACAACAAGAGGTTGTGATGAATACTTAGGTCAACTCAGTGTTTAAATATGTTAGGGGGGCTGGCGCTGTGGCTCACTTGGTTAGTCCTCCGCCTGCAGCGCCAGCATCCCATATGGGTGCCAGGTTCTAGTCCTGGTTGCTCCTCTTCCAGTCCAGCTCTCTGCTGTGTCCCGGGAAGGCATTGGAGGATGGCCCAAGTGCTTGGGCCCCTGCACCCACGTGGGAGACAGAGAGGAAGCCCCTGGCTCCTGGCTTTGGATCTGCACAGCGCAACAGCCGTTGCAGCCATTTGCAGGGTGAACCAATGGAGAGAAGACCTTTTTCTCTTTCTCTCTCTCTCACTGTCTAATTCTGCCTGCAAATAAATAAATAAATAAATAAATATGTTAGGAACACTTAAAATAAAAACGAGTTAAGATAAATAACAAATGGGTTTCTTTCTTGAAATCTCCTTAACTTATGCCCCCAGCTTCTGTCAGTTACTCTCCCCCTCTTTACACTGCACATTTTCCTGGGGTGGGAGGGAGGATTGCATCCATTCTTAAGGCTCTAGCCATAAAATTTATATTTGAAACATAAAGTATGCATTTGAAGTATCCAAATTTCTATTTCTATTTTTTACTAAGTTCTAGACCAATATTTTAATTGCATAAAAGTATGTCCATATAGATAAACTCTCTTATACCTCCAATCAAATATGTCCCCCCACAAAAACTCATTATGCGTTTTGTTGAAATGTAAAATGATTCAAATCTATTTGGCTAGGAACTTAACAGTGACTTTTATCTTCCTTTTCCCACACCATATGGATAATTGAACTTCAAATCCTGTGATTTCCATCTTTGAAACATTGCTTCTAGTCTCTCTATGTAATTTAGACTCTTATCATCTACTTCCTGCACTTGTATGATAATCTCGCTTTCTCTCTTTTAAGGCAAATCACTTCGATATTTGTTGTTGAAAGCATTGTCTAACAGGAAGCAAATTCCCACAAGAAAAAAAAAATTCCTTTCAAGATAATGCTAGAAAAAATCTTGTCCCTTCTGAGAAAATGACACTCTATTCTGGTTAAATCATGAAATGGTTTCAGTTTTTAAAAAATTATAACATACTCAGATGTATGCACAAATCACAAGTAAACAATTCAGTGAATTATTTTAAAAAGTGATCACCCATGTGTAACTGCTACATATTAGGAAAAATTCATTCTAGCACTCTAAAGACCTCCTTTGTGCTGTTCTCCAAAGGTGACTCATAGGACTTCTGTTGCTGTCCAATGTGGGGACTTTATAGGAATAGAATATCAGTCTGTTCTTTTGGGTCTGTCTTCATTTGCCTCAATATAAAGCGATGTTCATCCATGTTAAATGTAACAACAATTGCTTACTCTCATTACTCTATGATATTCAATTGTATGGATATACCACAACTTATTTATCCATTCTGCTCTCAATAGATATTTGAATGTTTCAGCTTGTGGCTATTACATAATGCCATCATGAACACTTTTTAAAATTTGTCATTTGGGGACAACAGGTGTGCTCTTGTGCTGGGTATGTCCCTGGGAGTACCATTTTCAGAATGTAGGATTGTCATTGTAAAAATTGCCAAACACTTTTGCCAAATGATTTTATCATTTTTGACTTCTGTCAGCAGTCTATTAGACTGTCCCTTATTCCAAATACTGGTAGCACTTAATATTGCTTTTGTATTGAATATTAGCCACTTATTAAGTATATGGCTTTATCTTTATCATTTTAACTTACACTCTAGTAATAATAAGATTGGCTCTATTTTCATGCACTTACTGACAATTTAGATATCTTATTTTTGTATAATTCCTGTTCAAGTGTTTTGAACATTTAAGAAATGGCTGCTATCTTTGCCTTAAAGTTTTGTAGAATTTTCTTTATGTATTTGACACATTATTCTTTTAATGATTTACACATAGCAAGATTTTTTTCACTCTGTTGCCTGCATTTTCACTTTTATAGTATTATCTTTAAATAAACGTAGACTTTAAATTTTAATGTGGTCAAATTTATCAAGCCTTCATTTTTGTTGGTGTTTCAAAAAAAAAAAAACCACCCAAAAACACAAAAACTAAAGCAAATCTATGTCTGGAAGATGTTATTTTCCAGAATGTTTATTATTTTACCTTTACCTTTTTATCTATGGATCTATTAACTCCATCAGAAATTAGTTTATGTAAATGGAGTGAAGTATAAGTAAACATTTGTTTTCTATATAAATATTTAATGAGTCTAATACTGTTAATTGAAAAGACAATACTTTTCTCACAGCTGTTTAGTGTTATTTCTATAAATCAAGTGATAATTTCATGTTTGGGCACATTTATTTATTGCTCTTTATTCTGTTCCATGGGTTTATTTAGTTATCCTTAAATATTGTATCACTTGAATCACTATAGTCACCATAGTGAATCTCATGAGAAAGATCTCTAATGGGCCTGCTTTGTGGTGCAGCGGGTTAAGCCACTGCTTGCGACACTCACATCCCATATCAGAGCTCCAATTCAACTCCCAGTTGCTCTGCTACTGATCCGGCTCCCTGCTAATGAGCCTGGGAAAGCTGCAGAAGATGGTCCAAATACTTGAGTCCCTGACACCCACATGGGGACTAGTATGGAGTCCCTGGCTCCTGGTTTCAACCTAGCCTAGACCTTAAATTTTGTGGCCATATGAAGAGTGAACCAGCAGATGGGAGATTCTCTCTCTCTCTCTCTCTCTCTCTCTCTCTCTCTCTCTCCCCCGCCTCCCTTTCTTACTCCCTCCCTCTGTCTCTATTACTTTGTCTTTCAAATTAATATATAAATACATCTTTTAAAAGGTCTCTAACTTTGTTTCTTACAGTTAGCTGCTTTTCAACCTTAGAATTTATACACATTATTTAGACTAACCTTAGCAAGTTTCACAAAACTTCATGGATTTTTGATAGCTTTTTTAATTAAAAATTTTTAATTATATTAAGGGAACAAATTTCATGTATTTCATATAAACAGTTTGAAGAGCATAATGGTATTTTCCACCCCACTCTCCTTTGTTCCCATCCTCCTTCATCCCTCTTTTATTATTTTCTATTTTAATTTTATTTTTTTATTTATTTGAAAGGCAGACTTACAGAGAGATTAAGAGGAAAAGCAGGAGAGCGAGGGGAAGAGTGAACAAGCGAGCTTCCATCTGTTGGTTCACTGTCCACATGTCCACGAAGCCCAAGGCAGGGCCAAGCCAAAGCCAGGATCCTGGAGCTTCTTCCAGGTCTTCCACATAGGTGCAGAGGCTCAAGTACTTGGACCATGCTCTGCTGCTTTCCCAGGCATATTATCAGGGAGCTGGATCAGCATGGGAAAAGCCAGGAATCAAACTGGCACCCATTAAGGGACGCTAGCCTTGCAGGCAGTGGTTTAACCCACTATGCCACAGAGTTGTCCCCTTTCTTTAAACTTTTACAATGATGTTCTTGCAGCTTGATATAATTGAATAACAAGCTTAACCAACCACTAACTAAAAAATTCGACAAGTAGTAAGGAGAAAAATCACTGTTACTCAGGAGTATAGACAAGGGCTATAAGCAATAGTAAAATCTCAAAATGTCAATTTCACTCATATACATTACATTTTCTGTACTCTGCATATTAGTTACCAAAAATCAGGGAAAACATATGATATCTGTCTTTTTGGACTTCCTTTATTTCACTAAAATTGATGGTCTTCAATTGCATCCATTTTGTGGTAAAAGATAAGATTTCATTATTTTTTATGGCCAAGTAGTATTTTGGTGTATTTATATCATAATTTCTTCATCCAGTTATCAGTTGATGAATATCTGGATCGATTCCATATCTTAGCTATAGAAGAATACTTATCTGCAGAATATTTAGCCATCTGAACCACGAATCTACTGTGCATTCATTCAATTATTTACATGTTCTTTACTTCCAGTATTGTTTTGTTTTATGCATGATCAGATTCAAACTCTTATTTTCTAATATCAGCCTGTAATATGGTCACAAAGATTTCTTCCACTCTTATTTTCTACCACTCCCTAGCATTAATGCTTTATTCCAAATGTGTTGATGTAACTAGAAAACTAAAAGTATATTTCCTACCTCTTTGCTTTTGCATGTGATCTTTACATGTATTCATAACGTTTTGATGTATTACTGAAATTTATTAATTCATGTCACTGTTCCTTCCACTAAAAACTCCTCCAGGGAAGTGCAAAATTTTATTTGTCTTTGTCCCTCCAGTACCTATCACAATTTTCAGCTGAACAAGAGTTGAACTGTTATTAGCTAAGTGAATGGATGTATCCCCACTAGTACATCCTAGCCAATCTTTGCACCCAGGCACACTGCAGTGGAAAGGACTCCATAAACCTTTCAGGTTTCAGAGTGTCAGGATTATCTTGTACCCAAAATAAGCAAAAAGGAAAGATATCAAATGTACCTTAAAATTCACCTCTCAAAATAATCTTTAAAAAGTCCCTATTGCTGTATTCTTATGCCTCAGTGAGCCAGCCACAGAATGATTATATTATATATATATATGTACATATATACATATGCATTAATATATGGAATCTCCTTATTCCAAGTCTGAACCTAGACCTGCTGGATCAGAAATAAGGGGCCTGAGAGTCTGCAACTCTGACAAGTGTATGAGATGACACCTACAAAACTTAACTTTTGAAATTCATAGGTCTTAATGGCGTTTGTGATAAGTCTTTGGAATAGCAGTCCCAGATACGCAAGCAAGGTTGTCCTTTGGGGATTATGGCTTTAGGCTCTCTCCTCGGCTTCCATTCTTCTTGTCTGAAATTAGACTTCCAGATTCACAGCTTCTAAAGCCTATAGCAGCAGCCTGTTTCAGTTGAACACAGAGTATACATAAAAAAAAATAGGGATTAGGATGAGGGGAGGTGTGAAGAAAACTCTGCCCTTGCTGTTATTATTATGAAAAGTCTCCATGGTAGATGCCAACCTGGGTCAGAGGGTGATCAACTCCTGGGGTCTTGTCCACTCTACTTCATTCATTATGTTTTCATCTGTGGTGACACAAGCATGGTCCACAAACCGGCATTTAGAGTTTCGGATTCCATAGCAAGAGGGGTCAATGCCTGGGGGTCAGGTCTGGCCATTGCTGGTGGCCCATATCAAAAGCAAACGATGCAGTGAGTAAATTACTTTTCCTCACTCAGGACACAGAGCCATCTGTATTTTAGACATGCCAACGTGTCTACATAATACATATTCATTATATATTCAAATCTATAGTGAGCAGATCCATCCCTTGCCCCTGTTCATCTCACCAATGTAAACCATTTCATTCTATTATTTTATTCAGAGCCTTGTAATTAACAATAACTAAATCTCTTGTTCGTCAAGTCCAATGAATGAACGTCAATTTGTGACACTAAAATGCTAATCTATAGGGAAATGGAAGGAACTCAGCTGATGGGCAGGGTAATAAAATCATAAAAATAAAAACTCATCATAACTCTGAACAACATATAGACTAGAGTAATATTTCAGCATCATTTAATCATAATGAAGATGCTGTTTCATTTCTCCATTACAAGTCTCTCTCCACACTCTTTGTGGCTTTCTGAAGTTCGGACACTTGTTGAGAGATGAATGATTGTAAGGAAAGAGAGAACTATACTGAATCTGGAAGTAGTGTTCAAATCACTGGGAGATTGTGGTGCCTGGGACATATGCTGAGACAGGAAGGGATGACCCATTTCCAGATGGAGCTCTTGCATGAAACCACAGAAGGACTGTGAATCGGATTTCATGTCTAACAGAGACTCATTTCAAATCCAGCTGTCTGAGGATTCTGTTCTGAAGCAGATTTACAGGGAGAGTCAATAAAGAGTGCATAGTAAGATGTACACAGTCTCTAGTACTGAAGACTGCTACAGTTATACCAAGTCCAAGTGCACAGTGACTCCAGACCAATGTGCTTTCATTGCTGTTTCAGAAAATATACTGAGCAGAATACAGACTTTAAGGATCGGCATTATCAAGGTGCCAAGAAATGCTGAAGTTTCCCCCATAGTTCTTTAATGTTCAGGTATGATGGAACTTCAGAAAAACGGTGATACTATCAGTAATGTGGATTCAGTACTTCTCCACAATATTTAAACGATCTCCTTAGATTAGCAAATGTTAGCAGATATATATTAGCAGAGTGATGACCATATAGATATAAGTTTACCTAATAAAACTTTAATTTTAAATTTTAAAATTTAAATTTTAAAATTCCCTGATATGTAACATGTCAATAGTTTAAAAATGTTCATCAAACTGAAAGAGACAGACTGTAATGCTTATGAGGTCATGAAATGCTCAAGGTAAATTCCAGGACAAAAGTCACTCACATGGAATGACATTAATATTTTCCCACAGTAGACCATCAGTGCTCAAAATATTGTGAAAATAAATACATAGGAAACACTGGAGGCAATTCTGTTACTGACACAATATACATCTTAGTCAAGGTATGATAGCAGCTGAAATTAATCTTGTTAATTTCATGAGTAAAACAAAGATGAGGCATCTGAGTCCCAGCTGCAGTGAGTTGGATTGTAAAGCTACCTGGTAAGTCATCTAATAACTAACATACATCCTAATAATGACACCATTGGTGAGACATAGGCATCGCTTCTCCACCCAGGTAGCACATGCTGGGGAGTGCTACAAATATTGGTGCCCAGGTTTCACTTTCCTTATTCTTAATAAATTTGTGGTGTGTCCTGGACATCAGTATTTTTTAAAGATTTTTTTTATTTTGAAAGAGAGATCTTCCATATACTGATTTACTCCCCAGATGGCCACTATGACCAAAACTGGGCCAGGCTGAAGCCAGGAACCAGAGGCACCATCCAGGTCTCCAATGTCGGTTGCAGGGGCCCAACAACCTTGCCATCTCCCCTTGCATTTTACAGGCCATTAGCAGGGAACTGGATTGAAAGTGAAAGAGCCAGAACACAAACTGCGCTTATATAGGACGCTGAAGCCACAGGCAACAGCTTTACCTGGTATGCCACAACTCTGGCCCCTGGGCATCTGTATTTTTAAAAGTTCCACAAGGCCGGCACCGCAGCTCAATAGGCTAATCCTCCACCTAGCGGCGCCGGCACACCGGGTTCTAGTCCCGGTCGGGGCACCGGATTCTGTCCCGGTTGCCCCTCTTCCAGGTCAGCTCTCTGCTGTGGCCCGGGAGTGCAGTGGAGGATGGCCCAGGTGCTTGGGCCCTGCACCCGCATGGGAGACCAGGAGAAGCACCTGGCTCCTGGCTCCTGCCTTCGGATCAGCGCAGTGGGCCGGCTGCAGCGTGCCGACCGCGGCGGCCATTGGAGGGTGAACCAACGGCAAAGGAAGACCTTTCTCTCTCTCTTTCTCACTGTCCACTCTGCCTGTCAAAAAAATTAAAAAAAAAAAAAAAGTAAAGTTCCACAAATGATTCTAATGTACAACCAAGACTGTGTATCAGTAAACACTAGTGTAGGGCGTTATTTCTCACCTTTGGCTACTCATTAAAATCAGCTGATAAACCTTTAAAAAGTCCCAACATAAAGTTGACCCTAAAACAAACTAAATGCACTTTAGTAATTTTCTAATATAAAATCCATACAGTAAATTCTCACCTATAAAAACACATTTGGTTTTGACTTCAAGGTGGCCCTAGGCAGAAACCCAGTGTCTGCCCTTCCCCACAGCAGCTACATCTCAAGGTGAGTGCCAGAGGAAGAGGCCCCAGTTCAGAAAGAGAACAACAGGACTCACAATAGGATGTGCGTCCAAGCAAAGCAGCATAGGTCAAGCAAGAAACCAAACCAGCAGCATCTGAATCCTCGGCCTCACAGCCTAGGGGAATCCTGTTGCAGTGGAAAGGGTGAGCAGCAAATTTCAACAGAGCCCATTTGCAGGAATCCCTGACACAAGCAATCCTCAGAAGTCCGGAATCCACTCACTATAGACCACAGCTCAGCGAGGAGAGCTCCATGGAAAACTCGAGGCCTCTTTGCTTCAGAGTTCTCCTCCCTTGACTATTTGAAACAAACATCACCGGTTGTGGCTGGAATCTGTGCACACCAGGACTCAGGGTTCCTGTGCATCTACCCAATATGACTACAGAGGCTCAGAGCTCCCTGGGCATAGGGATGGTTCTTACAGTATGGACAGAAACCAATAGAGAATGTGTCCACATTCTGGATGGTGCACACATCTGGGAAGATAAGATGTCCACAGCCATGTGCTCATTCTGAACAGCAAATCAGTCTGCTTCCAAACTTAGCATAAAGAGCATAAGGAAAGGTTGGCAGTCTAAGCTCAACACCAGGGGCTCCAGAGCCTCCCACATAAGCACCCAGAGTTGCTGTGCCATGCTTGTCTTGGGTACCACTCTGGACTACTGCCTCTCCCACGAGCATCTGCCAGAACATTCTCGTCCCAGCCAGCACAGCTTCTGAGAGCTTTGGCTTGGGAGATTTTTGAGTCCCACCTAGTCCAACAGGAGTTTGCCCTCTGGGTCTTTAAACTGGGCTCTCTGAATCCATCCTGATGCAGCACATTGTCGCTGTTTACTGGGGTCTCTGGCCCAGATTTTCCACGCTCTTCCCAGACCCAGCATGGGGCCCAGGGCTGCAGCCCTTCCTGTGGAATATGCCAGGTTTTGAGTGGAACTGCTCACTTGCTGTTAGGCCTGAGGTTTCTGAACACCACTCAGTTGCCAAGCAGCCCACGACGAGTGGCCTAAGATTCCTTGTTCTGCTGCCACAGAGCCCAGGTCACTGCCATGGACACAACCACCTCTCAACAGCATCTATAGCATCTGCATCCTCTGCTCAGTGTTAGTACTACTCTTGGATATCTGTAGTGGGAAATGGTTAGGAGTCCGTGAGACACCACTAATCTCGTGACTCCAACTCCTGACGTGGATAGTAGCTGGGAATCTGTGTCAGGCCTGCTCCCAAGTCCTGAATAGACCCTCATTCTAGTCCCCTTCCTCTGGAGATGACTGTGAATCTGCAGAGCAGCAATATCGGTGACCATACTGAGCACAAGAACACCCAAGGAGCTTACTGATGCTATTGAAAAACAACCAAACAGAAATATTAGAAATCAGGAACTCAATAACTTGAAAACAAAAAATTGGAAAGCCTAAACAACAAACCAGGAAGAAGAAAGAATTTCTGTTCTTGAAGACAGGTCATTCAAAATATCTTGGCCATGCAAAAAAAAAAAGAAAGAATAAGAGGAAGATAAATATGAAGAAGAAAAAGAAATTAAGACAAACAAAAACAGTGTTTGAGATATCTGGGATATCATCAGATTACCCAATATTTGAATCCTGAGAATTCCCGAAGGAATGAAAAAAAGAATGTTGTAGACAAAATTAGTCAATGAAATACTAGCAGAAAAACAAGGACTTCCAAAATACGGAATGCTCATAGAACCCAGATAGATATGATCAGAAACCACAAAAGATTACAGTCAAATTTTCATTTTTCTAAAAAAATCATTTATTTATTTGAAAGACAGAGTCACACAGAGAGAGAAGAGACAGATCCTCCATCCTCTGATCTACTTCCCAAATGGCTGCAATGGCTGGGGCTGGGCCAGACCAAAGCCAGGAAGGAGCTTCTTACAGGTCTCCCACATTGGTGCAGGGGTTCAAGGACTTGAGTTATTTCCCACTGCCTTCCCCAGGCACATTGTCAGGGAACTGGATCCGAAGTGGAGCAGCCAGTACTGAAACAGACACGCATATGGGATGCAGGCATTGCAGGAGGCGGCTTAAAGCACTGTGCTATGGCACTGGCCCCCACAATCAAACTTTGAAAAGTAAAATGTAAAGATAGTATGCTAAAGTCTGTACGAGAAAAGGGTTTAAAGGAACTCCCATTAGATTCAGAGCAGCTATCTCAGAAGGAACTGCACAGGCCAAGAAAAACTGTAGAGATGTAATCAAAGTTCCAACAGAAGGAAACCTGCCAGCCCAGAATACTTTACATGTGAAGCTTTCACTCTCCAGTGAAACTGAAATAAATACCATTCAAAACAAGCAAAAATTGAAAAAATTCATCACTACACAGGCAGCCTTGCAAGTAATACTTAATGATGCAGTATATAAAAAAACACACAAAAGCAACTGGTGTCACAAAAGATTGTGAAGGTGGAGAGCAATTAGCAAAAGAAGAAACAATATTCAAAACAAACTACAGGAATTTCAAAGGAAAAATGGCAGGACCGTGCCATTACTTATCAATAATAATCTTGAACATAAATGAGCTAAATCCCCTGGTAAAACGATGCAGACCACCTAAATGCACTTAAAATATATATCCAACTGAACCCTGACTTAAAGAAACACACTTCACCTGTTAGATATACACAGGTTGAAAGTGAAAGAAAGTAAAAGAAATTCCATGAAAATGAAAACCAAAACTGAGCAGGAGTAGCTAAACTTATATCAGACAAAATCTACTTTAAGATAAAATTGTTAAAAGAGACAAATATTGTTAATATGTAATGATTAAAGGATCAAATCAACTAGCAGATATGACCATTGAGAATATATAAGCACCTAATAGCAAAACATTCAGTTTCATAAAGCAAATGTCAATAGATCTAGAGAAACATTGGCTCCAACAAAGTAACATCTGGGGACTTCAACACCCTGCTTTCATCAATGGAGAAATCAACCAGACAAAAAATCAACAAACAACTGAGTTACTGTATACTGTGAACCAAAGGGACCTAATGGACATTTACAGAGCATTCCATCCCATAGTTGCAGAATATACTTTCTTTTAATTAACACATGGAACATTCTTGAGACTAGGCCATATGCTAGGCCATAAAACATGTCTCAACAAATTTTTAAAAAATGAATTTATATCATGCATCTTTTCTGTCTACAATGCAATAAAGTGGGAAATTAACAACAAAAGAAACTCTATAAATCACACAAATATTTGGAAACTGAACAACAAATTTCTAAATGAATGTGATTCATTAAGGAAATCAAAGGGGAAATTTAAAATTTCCTTAAAACGACTGATAATGGAAAAATAATGTATCAAAACTTACCAGTTACAGCAAGACCAGTATTAGGAGTAAAATTTATTGCCTATGTGTCTATGTCAAATAAATGGAAAGACATCAAATAAATAATCAAACAATGCATTTAAAGGACCTAGAAAAACAATACAAGCCAAATAAAAAATTAGTGGAAAGAAAAAAGTAGTAAAAATTTGAGAATAAATAAAGAAAATGTAAATTTTAAAAATACAAAAGTTTAATAAAATGAAGAGCTGATCTTACAAAAAGATAAAATTGATAAACAATTAGCTAGACTAACGAGAGAGGGAGAGGGAGAAGGGAAAAGAGAGGGAGAGAGAGAGAGAGAGAGAGAGAGAGAGAGAGAGAGAGAGAGAGAGAAAGAAAGAAAGGAAGAGGGAATTCAGAGATGAAAATGAGATTACAACTGATACCACGGAAATCCAAAGAATCATTAAGAGCTATTACGAACAGTTATATGCCAACAACTGGAAAACCTAGGAGAAATGACTAGATTTCTGTATACATAATTTACCAAAATTGATTTACAAAGACATAGAAAACCTGAACAGACCAGTAACCAAGAATGAGGTTAAATCAGTAACAAAAGAGTCTTCAAAGAAATAAAAGTCCAGGACCAGAAGGCTTCACTACTGAACTTTACCAAACTTTTAAAAAAGAACTAATGCCACCTTTTCTCAAGCTACTTCAAACAACTGGAAGGTAGGGAAGCTTTCCAAACTCATTAGATGAAATAAGCATTATATTAATTCTAACAGCAAAAAACAAGAACTATGGATCAATATCCTTGATGATCTTATAATTGATCTTATAACTCACATGGAAATACAAAATATGCCAAATAGCCAAAGCAATCTTGAACAATAAAAATAAAGCTGGAACCATCACAATAACAGATTTCATGTCACAATACAGAGCTGTTGTAAATAAAATAGCATAGTACTTGCATAAAAATCGACACATAGACCATGGAACACCAGAAACAAATCCATCCATCTACAACCAACTCATTTTTGACAACTATTCCTAAAATGTTCTCTGAGGAAAAGACAGTCTGTTCAATAAATGGTGTAGAGAAAATTGGATTTCTACATGCAGAAGTTTGAAACAAGATCCTTATCTTAAAATCTATACAAAAATCAACTAAAAATGGATCAAAGATCAAACAGACCTGAAACAATCAAACTGCTAGAAGAAAATATAGGGGGGATACTCTAAGACATTGATCAACCAATGACTTTTTGGATAAGATTCCAAAACTACAGACCATAAAAGCAAACATGGACAAATGGGATTATATAAACTAAGAAGCTTCATACAGCAAAGGAAACAAGCAAGTAGAGAGTCAATCGAGAGAATGGGGGCAATATTTGCAAACTATGTACCTGGTAAAAAATTAATATCCAGAGTATACAAGAAACTCAAGAAATTCAACAGAACAAAATATCCAGTGAAGAAAGAGGCAAAAATATGAATAATCATTTTTCAGAGAAGAAATACAAATTTCCAATAAACACATGAAAATATGCTCAGGATCACTAGCCATCAAGGAAATTCAAATAAAAAACACAATGAAGTTTCATCCCATTCCGGTTAGAGTGGCTATTATTTAAAAGCCAAAAATAATAATAAACAGTGGCAAAACTGTACAGAAAAGGGAATCCTAAAACATTGTTGGTGGGAAGGCAAATTAGTAAAACCATTATGGGAAACACTATGGAGGGTCCTGAAAAAGCTAACACTAGATTCACCATATGACCCAGCTAAAACACTTCTGAGAATATATCCAAAGGAAATGAAATCATCATATGAAAGAGAATATTGCAGTCCCATGGTTATTGTCCAATTCAGAATAGCAAAGATAGGAAATCAAGCTAGATATCCTTCAATTGATGACTGGATAAAGAAAATGTGAATATATAAAAGGTAAATATTACTAAGCCATAAAAAGAATAAAATCATAATTTTTGCAGAAAAATGGATTAATATCATTATGCCAAATGCAATAAGCCAGAAACAGAAAGAAAAATGCCATAGTTTTTGCGTATGTGGAGATTAATATATAGAGAGACATAACATAAAAATATATGAATGTCATATTTGGTATAGTTATAAATATTGGCTTCACTGAATCATATCACATATGTAATAATATACCCTTCTTTTTCCTCACTTTCAATGCCATGAACCCAATATTATGTAATAATAGTATCCCTGTTTTCAAGAAAAAATAATATGCATGTTTAAGTATATAATATCTACATATGAAATTACTATCTAAAATACTAAATGTTTTTAAATCACAAAGTCATTTGGCTGAATGTAGAAATTTTAAATAGTAGGTCAAATTCGAATGCAATTTATGAACTACAAAAATTACTAATTACATCAATATTCTGGGATGGCATTTTTAGACACTAAGGGAGTCCACTTTCCTCTCTAGTGTAGGGAATCTAGTGTAGGGACTGAGTTTGTTTCCCCTACTAAAGGATGTGCTTCAGTTTCCAGGCTTTCATATAGACTAGATTGTTGTTTCTAATGCCTTTGCGAAAAAATATGTAAACTTCCTAATTTCGTTTTGCTCTCTGTAAAGTATTGAAGAGTACAATGAACACCTCTATAGCTAATGTTGCTGTTGAGTATTGAATTTGATAAGAATCTACTAACATTTTTGAGGTTCCCTTAGCAAACCCTAATACACATAGTATCTCATTGTATTCATGATTTCTTTGTGTCACTTAAAATTTGTAACCAGATTAAATGAATTTAGATTTACATAGCTTTATAAGGCATTGGGGAGTGGCCAAGCAGAGAAAGAGAGAAAACAAAGGGTCCGACCTTAAAATTCTTGTTTTTCAACTGAGCCACCAAGAAAATCTGTCCAAAATCAATAGAAAAATGCTGAATTCATTTTTATACATGCATGTAAGCAAAATATATTAAATATTTTTAAAATAGGCTTGTTTGACTGTCATGATTCTACCATATACACAAACACATATGTAAATACTACACCTTTACTGTGGGTTGAAACATGGAGGTGATCAAAGAAAAAAGCTTAGTTTTGTTTTCAAGAGCTAATGAAGTGGTTACATTGTACTTCAATGTTTCCATCAATTTCAACATCAGAAACATATTGGCAGAAACAAGCTGTAAATTTTTTTCTGATTTGTAGAACTGGGACAGGCAATTTTCATCTCTCCTCCAGGACATATTGTAATTCAGCAGTTCAAATCCTAATATGCTTGGAAAATGCTGATGTACTAGGTATTCTTTTTTTTTTTTTTTGCTTTCTAAAGGAATTGCTTATGAAACATCTAAAACTGAAACATGAAACAAAAGAGAGAGTTAACTTATAGCTGCACTGTTGAAAACATTTTGTGTAAATCTTGGCAGGTTGCTCACTCAACTTGCAAATCACAAAATTTGAAAGTCAGCAAATCTTAAGTGTGGGATTATTATATTCGAAGATTACATCACTGTGTTGCAACTGCCAAGTAGAGTTTGAACAGCTGAGATAGAATGAAAGAGCACTTATCAATGTTTTAGTACCAAACACATCACTAGGTGCTTTTAAAATCTTCTACTCATAGAATGTAATACTGACAGCTTTTCTGTGATTTGGAAATTGATTACACATGCTTTAAAAATTGAAAAAAAAAAAAACAAATCTCATAGAAGCTAAAGAACTTTTTAGAAAATACACAACTTCAAGTAGCAGACTTTGTTTTCATCTTAGATCGTTTGCTTTTGTAGGACCAGTTGTCATCAGTATATATAGGTTTTTTAGTTATAAAAACAATCTGATTTCTTCTTGCTGTGCAATGAACATTTGCAAAATGTTCAGTTGTGAGTGCACAACATGGCCTTCATCCATCAGAATGTGGAAGTGATTGTTTGCTGGGGCTGATCCCTTTGCTCTTCCAGGTTTTATTGAATTTTTCCAGACTTCAGCACATAAAAATTTTGCCTTTGTAGGTGTGTGATGGTGAAAAAGGCAGATTTCCGCTTTGGTGATTTAGTGTTTACTAGGTCCATTTTGATGGGGAAAATGAGATATTGTTACAAAACATAAAATGGCAAATGATTATGATTTTGAGTCACTTACTAGGTCCTCTTAAGATCAGTATTCAGAAAACATTAAATAATCAAAGCTTCAAATAAATATTTCACTTAAGGCAAAGGCCAAATGTTTAATTTTGTGTATCTTCAGTAAATAACAATGTACCTGTCTCACAGAAGGCACTTGGACAAGGTTTTTTTTTTTTTTTTAGATTCATTCAGTAATTCACTTGAAAAACACAGCAACAGAGAGAGGTCGAGAGACAGAAAGATTTTCCATTTAGAGGTTCATGCCCCTCAAGGTTGCAATAGCCAGGTCTGGGCCAGGCTAATACCAGGAGCTGAATAACGCATCCTGGCCTTTGACATGGGTGGCCAGGACCTGAGTACTTGGGCCATTTTCTGTTGCCTTCCCTGGTCCATGAAGGAAGCTGGGTCAGAAGCAGAGCAGCCAGGACCGGCAGTCCTATATTGCAAGGAGCAACTTAACCTGCTGCTCCAGGACACCAGCCCCAGTTTACCAAGGTTTATGGGCAATGATAGTGATGAAAATTTGAAAGTTTATAATATTACCTATCTGGTCCATCTCTGCTTATCTTGTTCTGACTTTTTTTGGGGGGGGGGGGGACAGGCAGAGTGGACAGTGAGAGAGAGAGACAGAGAGAAAGGTCTTCCTTTTCCATTTATTCACCATTCAATGGCCACTGCGGCCAGCACACCACGCTGATCCAAAGCCAGGATCCAGGTGCTTCTCCTGGTCTCCCATGCGGGTGCAGGGCCCAAGAACTTGGGCCATCCTCCACTGCACTCCCGGGCCACAGCAGAGAGCTGGACTGGAAGAGGAGCGGCTGGGACAGAATTTGGCGCCCTGACCGGGACTAGAACCCAGGGTGCCAGTGCCGCAAGTGGAGGATTAGCCTAGTGAGCTGCTGCACCGGCCCTGACTTTTATTTTAATCCCACATATGCATATGCATAGATGTAACATTATGAATGGAGACAAACATTCCTGTTAAAGATTGTTACCTAAAATTGCATGATTTTGGGAAAGCGTGTATTCAGTGGCTTTGAAAAGAATCTTTCTTTTTTTTTATATATATATATATAAAGCTTTTATTTAAAGAATATAAATTTCCAAAGAACAGCTTATGGATTACAATGGCTCCCCCCCCCCACAAATTCTCTCCCTCCCCCTACCCTCCCCTTTCCCGCTCCCTCTCCCCTTATGTTCACATCAAGATTCATTTTCAATTCTCTTTATACACAGAAGATCAATTTAGTACATATTACGTAAAGATTTCAACGGTTTGCCCTCGCATAGAGACACAAAATGATAATACTGTTGGAGTACTAGTTATAGTATTAATTCACAATGTACAGCACATTAAGGACAGAGATCCTACATGATTTTTTTTAAAAAAATTGATTAATTGTCTATGCAATTTCCAGTTTAACACCAAGATTTTTTAATCATTTGCAATTATCTTTATATAAAGAAGATCGATTCAATATATACTATGTAAGGATTTCATCAGTTTGCACCCACTCAGAAACACAAAGTGTAAAAATACTGTTTCAGTACTAGTAATAGCATTATTTCACATTGGATAATGTGTTATCCAATGTGAAATAATGAGCACCAAAGGGGAAACCTGTAGAAGTGAAATGGACACTATGAGAAACAGTGACTCGATCAGCTCTTGTGCTGACTGTTGTTGTACAATGTAATACTTTATCCATGGTAGTATTTTTTTTTTTATCCTAGTACTAGTGGTTGAACTCTGTAATTAACACACAATTATTCTTAGGTGTTTAAATTTTAACTGAAAAGGGATCCCTGTTAATTATAAGCGTGGGAATAAGAGAGGGAGGAGATGTACAATTTGGGACATGCTCAATCAGACATACCCCAAATGATGGAGTTAGAATCATGCCAGGGGATTCCAATACAATCCCATCAAGGTGGCATGTACCAAGGCCATCTCATTAGTCCAAGTGATCAATTTCAGCTCACAATTGATCACATTGATAGGTCTAAGAGTCAAAGGGATCGCACGAGCAAGACTAGTGTCTGCTAATACTAACTGATAGAATGAAAAAGGGAGAGAATGATCCAACATGGGAAGCAGGATACACAGCAGACTCATAGAATGGCAGATGTCCTAAATAGCACTCTGGCCTTAGAATCAGCCCTTAAGGCATTCGGATCTGGCTGAAGAGCCCATGAGAATAGTTTAGGCATGGAAAGCTAAGACACTCTGAAAAACAAAACAAACAAACAAACAAACAAAAAAGACCTAAATGAAAGATCTCTGCGAGTGAGATCCCAGTGGAAAGAACGGGGCCATCAAAGAAGGAGGTACCTTTCTCTGAAGGGAGGAGAGAACTTCCACTTTGACTATGACCCTGTCAGAATAAGATCGAAGTCCACGAACCCTAAAGGCTTCCATAGCCTTGGCAACTCATGACCAGAGCCTAGGGAGATTACTGACGCCATAAACAAGAGTGTCAAATTGTTAAAAGAATCTTTCTACGTCTGGGTAAAGGATCCCCAAAATGAGAATCTGAGAACAGCTAGAAATTCTTGGGAAAAACCATTTTCCTTATTCCTATCCATCCTCACTGCACTGGTTTCCTATTGCTACTATAAAAATTTTCTGCACACAATATAGACAAACAACTCTCATCCATTTTTTTATAGCCCATAGATCAGAAGCCTAATGAGGGTCTTACTGATCTAAATTCAAGGTCTTGGCAAGGCTGTGTGCTTTTCTGGAGGCTTCAGTGCAGAATAGGATCCTGTGTTTTATTTTCTGTTATTTAGAGAACACTTGCATTCCTTGCCTGGTGGTCCTTCAGTATTCAAAGCCAGCAACATCACATCTCCCTGGCCTTCCACTGTTTCATCTCTATTCAAAAAGGAGGATGGCTAGGTTGGGGTGGAGCCACTTCTATAATTCTGAAAAATCTCTTCAACTCAGGGACTTTAACTTAATCTGCAAAGGTGCTTTCTTCCAGGTAAGGTAACTTATTTACAGATTTCAGGGATTAGAATGTGGGCAATGGAGGAGGTGGTGATGTTTATTTTGTGTATCACACCCTCTCCTTATCTAATGCCCTTCAATCTTCTCTCAAAACTTTCCAGAACTTCTGTGATCTTATGGGGAAAACTAAACATCTGCTGCAGCCAAAAATGACATTATTAGTAAAAGGAACTGTGGGAATCTGAAGTAAGTCTTGATGATTTAGAGGTTAGGAATTACGGAAAGTTTGAAGTATGAAGAATACCAAAGATAGATCACTTGTTACTAGCAATAGGAGAAAAGAACTGAAAGAGAAAGAATGACGGGAACAAGCTGTTCCTGAGCAGTGGATATGGACCCTCAGGCTCTCTGCAAGGGGAAGAAGTTAGGCTAAGACCTTCCCTAACTATCCTCTATCGGATTCTGCACCTTGTTTCAGAGAGTTGGGGAGAGAGGTCCACAGCTCTGCAGATGATACTCCATGCCAGTCTTCAACATTTCAGATTATTGACAAGACATCTCTTAAAAAACTAGAATGAAGTGGAAAGAGATTTAGGACAAACAGGATCCAAATGTCTCTCTTCTCCTTCAAGTTCATCTACTTTCCAAACCACATATGTAAAATCCAAGAGCCCACTTAGGGTCTGTAGGGTTTGCCATAAAAGCAGGCCTGCATTCCATGAGGAGGGAATACAATTAGTGAACTTGAAACCGGCCCCTAACATGTGTTTGTCTTTTATTTATCTCGATTTCATTTCGTTATGAGTTCAATATTGGTACATTTCAATTTGTAGGTGAAGAATCCTAGGATAACATTTAAGAAGCAGCATTGAGAGATTTGAGTTTAACCTGTTTCCAAAACCCTGTTCTTTATTCTTCTTCCCAAATCTGAAGGGGTAACACAGCAGATGTTGGCTATAAATTTCTGATATGGATTGAAGCTAAGTGGTAGGCAACAATGCAGAATCTTAAGTTGTATTCAATGTTTAAAAAGTATAAGAATAGTATTTTGATATAGAACATAATAAATGTGAGTTATTAGTATGAGATATTTTAAAGGTTCATGAAAAGATTCAAAGATAATTTTATTACGGTGAAAACTTTTTTATAAAATCTATGCATAGTTTTTTCTTTGTACACATTTTCCATGAGATTTTTGAGGAACCCCTGTATTTATAGGATTGATTAAAATTACAATTAGAGCCATTTTGCCTGCTGATTAGAAAACTATTTGCAAAATATATAAATCAATCTACTTTTTCACCAGCCTTTTCCATGGTATGGCTATTACATAAAGGGCTGTGAACTAATCTTGTAGGAGGCACAAAGTAAAAAACACAATTTTTTACCTCAAGAACTACAGGGTATAACTATAATTATACTATTAAACAAATAGCTAAGATAAAAAGTAAACTATGGTACATGCCATAGAGGTAGTGGTACAAAGTGCTATTAAAATCTTTCCTTTAAGACATTCAGTATAGGTTTCATTAAACAGTATTTTCTTGATCATAAGTTATGAAGTATTTGCAAAATTTGGTAAAAACATGGTAAAAGAGATAGAGACAGTAGTTGGCAAAAGCTAGAGGAGACAGACACAAATAACTGATTAATGAGATTTCCTGGTGTTCCTCTTGCCCATATGCTAGAGTGAGTCATAATGATTAGTGAAGCTTAGCAGAGAAAACTTCAGATCGTTGTAATGTTTTTGAAAGCAGTCATCTTCCAAATATAAAAGCATTTTAGAAAGGTAAAGTTTATGATAGTTTATGATATAAAGTTTATGATAAATTGTAAAAATAGTCCCAATTTTCTGGTACTCTTTGTTTCTAAATTCTTTGCAAAATATTATAGCGCTTCTCATGAAGATAGAGTTGTAGGGAGATATCTGTTTCTCCAACCCTTGAATATGGGTTAACACTATTTATTGCATTGGTCAAAAGAATGCAAGAAATGCATGGCAGTTCAATAATATGTCAACAATTCCATTGGTTTTCTTGGAAAATTTACAATACCATAAGACCATACAAATGAGGAGCACAAGGAATATGGCTGGGCTAATCCAGTTTTCCCAACTGAAACCTGAGCTGTAGGAGAGAGCCCAGCTAAGGGCAGCAAACATGACTAGCAGATCTGCAGCTAACCAAAGGTCAATATGTGACCCTCTAGAAAGCTCACTCAGGTCAGCATAACAAATTAATTGACCCAGAAATTCGTGAGGAAAAAAACATAGGTATATTAAGTCAATTAAGTTTAAGGGCAACTTGTCGTATAGTATTAACTAACTAGTTCAATATGCATAATGTTCAACAGATTTCCTGAATAAATTGTATGGATGACAAAGGATAACCTCTGTTCCTTCAAAAAATAAGCATAAAAACCATTCAGCCTATTGGAAATTTTCCATTTGACAGAGGTGAAGCAAACTTTGGGGTAAGAAGGTTTTTTGTTTGTTTTGCTGCTTACAAGCAAAGAAATTTGGGAGGGACCCATTATGTCTCTTTGAAAAGATGTTAGACCAGACTTCTGCCTCCAGCCACGATGAATTAACTTATTTATCCCCAAGTCATGAAAACAGACCAAAAAAAAAAAAAAAGTCAGGCATCTATTTAAGATATTAGATAAACAGTAAAGCATGATAGTGGTCCAAAGAGAAGGAAAAAACTAGGGTGAGCACTAAAATAACCCCAGATTTCTGTTTAAACTGACTTTTTCAGACTATAAACAAGGATAGCCTAACCAGACAGGGAGTACAGGTGACCCTGAACTAACCAAAACAACAATTAGAGACAAGGTGTGAAAGACTAATCTGAATTATGAGTAATGTAACTGCTGTCATAACCAGCCCAAGACTCTAAGGGACAACACCAAAATCCAGCAGTTAACAACGTAAAATTCACTGTGTTCAGCATCTAATAAAAATGATTGTACCTGCACTAGTAAGGAAGCAGGATAATAAAACTTGTGGCAAAGAAGACAACCAGTGAATAGAAAGTCACACAGATTATATGGATTCTGAGGTTAGCAGATGACTGATACTAGCTTTACAACCACGCACAAGATTTTTAAAAAATCATGAACAAAGCAAAAAGCAATGAAAAACAACCAAATCTAGGAATGGGAAAGAGACATTTTGAAAAGTCACTCTATTGGATTAAAACCAAATTAGACACTACAAAATTTTTAAAAATTAGTTACCTAACAAATTTAGCATTATAAACTATCTACATTGATACAAATGAAGGAAAAAGATTATAATAATGATAATAATAGAGCTTTAGGTTAACTAAAATTGGATAAATAGAATGAAAATCAAGGCAAGAAGAGAGAATGTAAGTATTCTGTTTTAAGATTCTTACATCATTTGTGAAGTGCTATAATATTTTGAAGGCAGGGTACATAATTCAAAACTGTATATGACCAAAATTATTATAAGCTTAAAAATTAAACAGAATAGTAAAAAGTATTCATTTAATCTGAAAGAAAGCAGAAAACTAAGCAAAAAAGGAGCAAATGGCAAATGAAACAAATAGAAAAAATCAAGGTGTCTGATATAGTCCCTACCATATGGATGATTATATTGAATATAAACAGTCAAAAATTCTAATTAAAAAGCATATTTGTTAGACTGGATTAAAAGCATGATACAACTATATGTTGTCTACAGGAAAAAATAAATAAAAGATATAGAGGGGTTAAAAGTAAAAGAATGCGGCCGGCGCCGTGGCTCAACAGGCTAATCCTCCGCCTTGCGGCGCCGGCACACCGGGTTCTAGTCCCGGTCGGGGCGCCGGATTCTGTCCTGGTTGCCCCTCTTCCAGGCCAGCCCTCTGCTGTGGCCCAGGAGTGCAGTGGAGGATGGCCCAAGTGCTTGGGCCCTGCACACCATGGGAGACCAGGAAAAAGCACCTAGCACCTGGTTACTGCCATCGGATCAGCGTGGTGCGCCGGCCGCAGCGCGCGGACCGCGGCAGCCATTGGAGGGTGAACCAACGGCAAAGGAAGACCTTTCTCTCTGTCTCTCTCTCTCTCACTGTCCACTCTGCCTGTCCAAAAAAAAAAAAAAAAAAAAAGTAAAAGAATGCAAAACCCAGGGCTGATGTTGTGGTGCATTGCTGGCATCCCCATTTTGGAGTGCCAGTTTGAGTCTGGCCTACTCTGCTTCTGATCCCACTTCCTGTTATTGTGCCTGGGAAGGCAATGAAAGCCGAAACAAGTACTTGGGTACCTGCCACCCATGTAAGAGACCAGAATGGAGTCCCTGGCTCCTGGCTTCAACATGACCCAGACCTGACTGTTGGAAACTTTCTGGGAGTGAACCAGTGTATGGAAGATCTCTATTTCTCCCTCTTTCTATCACTCTGCCATTCAAATAAACAACTTGAAAATTAAAAAAAAAAAAAAAAGAAAAGCAATGTAACATGAAAGTGCTCATCAAGAGAAAACTGGAATTGCTAGACTAATTTGGATCATAGCACAGATCAGAACAAGCTATATTATCAGGAATGAAAAGGAAAATTTCTTCTACCAAATAAGGTAGCCTCAAAAATACCTGGAGAAAAATCTCATCCAACTGAAATTAATGATATACAACTCTCTATTATAGCTGGCTATCTCAGCCTGCCATTCTTGGTAGTTAATAAAATAAGCAGTTTCAAAATAAGTCAGATATAAAAACATTGAAGACCATAACCACCAACGTCACTGATTTGTCATCAGTGATACCAAGCACTTTGGAAAGTTTGAAAGTTTCTCATCAAGTTAAATGTAATCTTACAATTCCACTCTTGGACATTTATCTCAAAGAAATGGAGACACAGATCCATATAAGGAAAAGTTGTGAATGTTCCGGAGCTTTGTTCATTATAGTAACAAAATGGAAACAAGTACATAATAAAGAGAGTAGATAAACAAATTGTAGTATATTGATGCAATTAAAAACTTCAAGGAAAATAAAAACAAGATTCATGCAACAGGGGGTTTAACCTTAAAAACACAAAGAAAGTTAGGCCAAGAGCTGGCGCTGTGCATGTGTGTTAAGACACTGCTTGCCATGCCAACATCCTGTGCAGGTGACAGTTAAGTCCTGGCTGCTCCACCTCTGATGCAGCTTCCTGCTAATGTGCCTGGGAAAGCAGCAGATGGCCCAAGTCCCTGGGCCCTTGTCACCCATGTGGAAGACCTAGATGAATCTTCTGGCTCCTGGCTTTGGCCTGACCAAGCCCTGGCCATTGTGGACATTTGGGGAGTAAACCAGCGGATGGTACATCTCTGTCTCTGTATCTCTTTATGTAGCTCTGCCTTTCAAATAAATAAATAAATATTTTCAAAAAAGGCAGTTAGACCTAGGAGAATTCAAGCAATATGGTATATTTTTCATTTTTAAAAATTTTATCTGTTTACCTTAATGGCAGAATTAGAGAGAGAGAGACAGAGACAGAGAGAAAGAGAAAGAGAGAGAGAGAACTTCCATCTGTTGGTTCACTCCCCAGATAGACACAATGGCCGGGGCTCTTGGGTGCCCTGTGGGTGGCAGGGGTACAAACACTCAGGCCACATTCCACTGCTTTCCCAGGTACAATATCAGGGAGCAGGATTGGAAGTGAAACAGCCTGGATTTGAACTGATGCTCATATGGGATGCCAGCATTGCAGGTGGTGGCTTAACCCACTGTATCACAATGATGGACATGCTATGACTTCATACAAGTGACAGAATGCAGTTAAATGTTTTCCTTGGCATTAAGAAACTATGAGATACTCTAATGCAAAGGGCATAAGGGAGCTTTTTGGCTTTAAAGAAATGCTCCATACCTAATGTAGAAGTGGTTACATAGGCATATAAGACTTTAAAACCCACTGCACTGTACACTTAAAATACATGTAGTTTCATGTTTTAATAGGTTGTTTTTAAAAGAGAGTTTCTGGGTAGGCATTGCAATGGTCGTGTCCCATATTGGAGTGTGTACCTTAAAGCTCTGGTTGCTGTCCCAATTTCAGCCTCCTACTAATGCACCCTAGGAGGTAATAGCAGGTAATAGCAGATAATAGCAGGTGTCTGGGTCCCTGTCTTCCACATGGAAGACCTGAATTGATTTCCCAGTTCCTAGCTTCAATCTTCTCCAGTCATCTGTTGCAGGCATTTGGGGAGCGAACCAGCCAAAGGAATCTCTCTCTCTCTCACTCTCTCTCTCCCCCTTTCTCTCTCTCTCTTCCCCCTCCCTCTCTCTTTCTCTCCCTCTCTCCTGCTCCCCATTTTTAAAATAAATTGAATAAATGCATAAAATTTAAAAGACTGTCAGTTTCTTACCCCATTTCTAGTATTAGCCCCACTTAGAATACAACACATATCCTGTCTGTTAATTAGGAAATAATGATGTTTAAGGAAGAGCAGTCTGCGGAATTAATGTCTGGCTGGGTAAATTAATGTCTTGAGATTTTAATTTAAATTGGCACTGCCTTTCCTCTTGTCTGAAATGAAAATGTGAACACAAATGAGTTTCGTCTAGAAGGAAGATCCACAGCAATTGCAAGCTCCCTCTTGATTAAGAAGATAATACAACATGGAACACAAATGAAACATCCAAATGAAAACTAGCCATCTCTACCTGTTACTCCTGAGTGCCGATGAGGGACGTGCTATAGACAGCCAGCGAACTGCTAAGTCAAAAGATAAGCAATATCCTACTGCTTTGCAACTCTTTTGGTCCTTACTGAGTATGAAGAATGAAAAAGAGAACTAAAATTAAATGAAATGTATGACCAGGTCGGGAGAGGGTAGAGAACATTTTAGAAAAAGGAAAATGAACCTAATGTCAGACATGTTGAGATTGAGGCACTGATACAATATCTAGTTGTAGATTTCCAGGAGGATGATGGTCATAGAAACTTGGAGCTTTAATAAAAGTCAAGGGCATTGCTGGGAATATGAATGTGGAAAGAGAGATTGGGAAATTAAAGAGAAGGGAAGGGAAAGAGCAAAATGATTCATAGTCATTGTAGTCTTATTTTTCAAAAAAATTCCTGGTTAAAGGAAAGAGAAAGAGACTGGAAGAAAACTTACTAAATATGTAAATGGTCAGAATATGTAAGCATCATCATAAAAACCAGTAAAGGGGGCTGGTGTTGTGGTATAGCAAGTTAAACCTCCACCTGTGACTCCAGCATCCCCTACAGATACTGGTTCAAGAGCCAGCTGCTCCACTTCTGATTCAGCTCCCTGATAATGTACCTGGGAAAGCAGCAGAAGATGGCCCAAGTGCTTGGGCCCCTGCCACCAATGTAGGAGATCTGGATGAAATTCCTGGCTAGTTTGGCCCACCTCCTACAGTTGTTCCATTTGGGGATGAACCAGTGGATAGAAGATTCTCATTCATTCTCTCTCTCTCTCTCTCTCTTCCTCTCCCTCTCCCTCTCTCTCTCCCCTTCTCTGCCTTTCAAATAAATTTTAAAAATAATGCATCTTTTAGAAAATAATAAAGAAGTGGGCACAAGGTAAAATACAAAACTAGACTTTTATGGCCTCCATGGAGATAGAATTGAGACAGCACAGTCCACAGACAATGTTTATTTATTTAAGAGACAAATAAAATTCTCATTCACTGGTTCACTCCCCAAATGCCTTCAATCAGGACGGGTCTAGGCCTAAGCCAAGAGCTAAGATCTCAGTCCAGGTCTCCCACATGAATAGAAGGAACTCAACCACATGAAACATCAACTACTGCCTTATAGAGGGTGCATTAGCAAGAAGCTGGACTCAGAGCAGAGCTTGGACACAAACCCAAACACTCTGATATGATGGAGCTGTCTCAAATATTGACCTAAGATCTATACCAAAAACCTGTCCCTCAATGTAAATTTTAGAAATAATAAAGATATAAATTTGGGGAATACAGAAGAGAAAGAGAACTGGCTGGATTCTAATTATAGTCCATCTTTGTGAGCACTTGAAGTCTGATGATGAGAACATAATTGAAGGGTCCTGAGAGGACAGGAAAAACAGAGTGGGTCAAGCCAAAATCTTGCCCTGCAGCTCTAGGTATCCTACAGAACTAAAAGCCCCACTACATAACATTGCACAGATTCCCCAGTGACACTGATGATGACCCAGAAGCAGTAACTGAATGTTTGACAACTGGTTTACTGCGGATATATTTTGGATTTAATGTAGTGCCAATATAAGAGGAAATTTTTATAAGCCCTTTTATGTTTGAAACTCATAAGTATTTGCTGATAAGGCTTCTGAAGATTGCAAAGCAAAGATGTAAATTTTGAAACTTTGTGAAAACTTTTTGTTTAGGAATGAGTAGTGATGGGGACCAGCTGTGAATCAGAGAGGACTTATGGCTGTTGAGAATGGAAGAACAGTTTTCAGGATGGATATCCTGGCTGGAGAGAAGGTAGTTTAGCTGAGGAAGAACTGTGTTTACAGACTGTAGAGCTCTGAGAATCAGGCTAAGGACTAAGAGCACGGGAAAAGAGTATAATCAGCACCACCTCCTGTCTCCCTCCTTCTTCAGGCACCAGGACAACAGAAGAAGCAGAAATGCAGATGTGGGGAGGAAAGCAGTAGATGTCACACTTTGTCTTTGCTCTTAAAGCTCAAAATAAACACCACGTACAGAGTAGAGGAGAGGAACGTAGGTTAGGGAATGAGGTCTCAGTCCGAAATGTAGTTACATCTTAATGCTGATCGGAGTAATTTGTGGTCAGGCACTCCTGCGTCAGAAATAGTCTCACACTGCATTTCAGTGTATATACACCAAACCAAATATTCATCTGTTTATTTCCAATCATTGAAAAATACTTGTGTAGAATTTTACATTTTAACATAATTGTTTTGAAGGCAGATTGGCTAAATGGTGTAGAGTACTAGTTGCCTCTGAAATACAAAAATTTTCACTGATGTTGTGTAATCTTTAGCTACTTCCAGTTCTCTCTCTCCCTCTCTTTTTTTTTGACAGGCAGAGTGGACAGTGAGAGAGACAGAGAGAAAGGTCTTCCTTTGCCATTGGTTCACCCTCCAATGGCTGCTGCCGCCAGCGCGCTGCGGCTGGCACACCATGCTGATCTGATGGCAGGAGCCAGGTGCTTCTCCTGGTCTCCCATGTGGGTGCAGGGCCCAAGCACTTGGGCCATCCTCCACTGCACTCCAGGGCCACAGCAGAAAGCTGGCCTGGAAGAGGGGCAACCAGGACAGAATCCGGCGCCCCGACCAGGACTAGAACCCGGTGTGCCGGCGCCTCAAGGTAGAGGATTAGCCTAGTGAGCCACAGTGCCGGCCTCCAGTTCTCTTTATTTCCTACTTATCTTTTAGTACTCACTTGAATAAGAAAAGTATTGTGGATATGTGTGTGCATGCACTCATACACAAACATGCACACATTAGACAGTACAGTGAAACCAATTTTACAAGACTGAGATCCAAATTCATTTTGGTTATCATTTAAATTGTTTATTGTATGAGATATGCTTCTAAGGAGAACATAGCCTGAAGTCATATTTTCTTAAAACAAAACATACATTTCTGTTATGTGTTTCCAGTTTTATATATATATATATATGAGTGAAGAAGAGTTATAGGAGAGTGCATTTTATTCCTGAAGAACTTTTAAGTCATGAACTACTTATTTTGTACAACTCAAGTTGATTTTTTTTTGTTAAATAGCAATAGAGTTTTATGACATTCTGTAATCATAATGTATTCATGGCCTAAAAATAGAACAACATTTCCTGTAAAATGCTTAATGATTCATAGCCACTTTCTGAATTGAGGTCCTTATCACAACTTTAAAAGATAAAAATGAATATGTATATAAACAGGGACCAGGACATGCCATATTCCAGACCTATCCTGCTTTTACGAGGGTTATAATCCCTAGCATTGCTTAATATGGAGGAAGACATGCAAAAGTTGAAAGGGTTGTCTTTTAATATACTGTACTCATACTATACTAACGTATCTCTACCTAGTAATTTGGTGAAATAATTTAGCAAAATGCTTCCATAGTGAATAGGTTTATCTTCAAACCTAATGCTCTTTTCCATCTTAACTGAGCATAAAATTGTATTTTTAAAGATCTTCAGCTAGGAAAGGCTTGATGCTTCTTGAACAGTTTAGTGAGACATATGGTTTTAAATGCAATAATTTTATCTGCAGCACAGAGTATCTGCAAATTTGAGCTAATGTTCCTGCAAAAACAAGAAGAGATTTATGCCCAAAAACTAAAGAAGAAAAAAATATTCTTAGCTACCATATGCAGAACACTGAAAACTGTATATAAATAGAAAGTAATATTGACATTTATGCATCTATAATTTCTTAAAAACATGATTTTATGTCTAGCTACTCTATTCAAACATTCATGGTAACAGGAAACTTAAATGTAAATTCCTACAGGAATTACAGGTAGTATACACCAGTGAATCAGACCCTGTGAGGATAAAGGCAAACCCGAGAGAGCTACCCTTCCTCAAACAGACAAATGCTTTAAAATAAAATCCAGCTGCCTGTTGCCATGGAATATCAATGGCTTGTGATTCTCAACTCTGTCAAATTTTAAGAAATTCCCATATAATTATATTTAATATAAAATCTAACAATTATCTTGGCACACAGATTTTTAAAACAATATATTTTGAATAGTTCTCTAAGGTTATGTTTGTCATGTGAGGTATTAATTGTAACCCTTGATATATGAATATGTTGTTAGATGAATAAAAGAGAAAATTATGAAAGGATGGGATGGAAATGCACATGGGGAAGAAAATGAGACAGTGCATTGGGGAAAGGAAGAAGAAAACATATTTTCCAAAATATACATAAATATTGAGTCTTGATATCAGAAAGTAGATTATCTGAACTACTACTCTGAAATTGCAATAAGAAGTAAAAAATAAAAGTCGCATGCAACTGATAAAGCTTTGTGTCCTCTTTCCTTTCTGGTATATTAGATACCTGGTAAAGACTGAAAGCCTGGGATAAACTATGGAAATGATTTTGTGCATGGCATGAGACAGGAATCAAGTCCATTTTTTCTATCTATATATACCATTGGTCTTGTACCATACATTTAAAAGACCACCTTTTCTATAATTGCGAATGGTGTCATCACCATTGCTTCTTGGTAACCATTGCTTTAATTCATATTTCATTTCTTGTTCCATATCTTCAAAGAAGGTCCTCAGCAGCTTGACCTCACTTATTTAAATTGTCCATTGGAAGTCTTGCTCTGAAGTACATCTTACTTAGATGCAAGAGCGTTGGCACTCATTGAGAATAAAGTTTACTGAGACTGGCATTGTGGTGCAGCAGGTTAAGCCACATCCTACAGTACTGACATTCTGTATTAGCGTGCCAGTTCAAGTCTTGGGTACTCTGCTTCTGATCCAGCTCTCTGCTAATGTGCATGGAGAACCAGTGGAAGATGACTCCCATGTGGAGAAACAGAATGGAGTTCCCTGCACCTTGCCTAGTCCTGGTAGTTGGGCCATAGGGGTAATGAACCAGTGGATGGAAAAGCTTTTTTGTCTCTTCCCTTCAAGTCTTTTTTTTTAAGCTTAACTTTTCAGTCCAAATTGTGTAAGCTATAATAAATGAGATGTCTATGGTGTTGGCTATAGTTTCAGCTGTTAATTGTTGATCCCTTTCAATCAGGGAATGGGCAGTTTTAACTTTTTCCTTGCAAATTGATGATAAGGATCTGCCACTGAAGTCTTCATTTTCACATTGTCCCCTCTGTTTTTAAAACAATTTCTCCTTTTGAAAACTGCTAATTTCTTTGGAACTCTGTCTTCATAAACTTTTTATACAGAATCAATGATTTCACTATTCTCCCATGCAAGTTCTACCTCAAATTTGATGTTCTTTCTTGGTTCAATTTTAGCAGTGTTAATGTTAATCTCATAAAGGCTTTTTCTCCAGCACTCCAAACTAGATCCCTATTCAGGCATACTCTAACTAATTGGTATGACTTTGTTTTGGTCCAGAAAAAAATTGAATTCCATGCACAGATTTTTTTCATCATATGCATTTCCCCTAAACATTTACAAGGTTCTTCATCCAAGGAGTTCTATTATGGATGGACTCCATGTTACACTCCATTGTTTATTGGAAAATTTACCACACCGCTTTAATTATTGTAGTTTGATAATAATTCCTACTTGATAGTATAAGTATTGCAACTTTAGTAGTGTTTTTTTTTGTTTTCTTTGTTGTAGGGTGGCCTGGCTGTATTTGGTCTTGCATATTAACATATAAATTTTAAATCATCGTGTTAATTGCCAATCTCTTTCAAAAGCATTTTGATCCACAGATAAACACATGTGTCTATGGACTCTATTTTAAGTGCATTCTCATAGTATTGCAAGTAGAGTATACCAAAGGATAGATGCAAGAATGTGTATCACAACAGTTTTTTTTTTTCAAAATATTACATTTTACTTTCTCCAATGGATCGCAGAAGTTTTTTTTTTAAGATTTATTTATTTATTTGAAAATCAGAGTTACACAGAGGAAGAAGGAAAGGCAGAGAGAGAGGTCTTCCATCCACTGGTTCACTCCCCATTTGTCCCCAACAGCCAGAGCTGCGCTGATCCAAAGCCGTGAGCCAGAATCTTCCTCTGGGTCTCCCACACGGGAGGAGGGGCTCAAGGACTTGGGCCATCTTCCACCACTTTCCCAGGTCATAGCAGAGAGCTGGATTGGAAGTGGAGCAGCCGGGTCTCAAACCATATGGGATGTCCGCACTGCAGGCAGTGGCTTTATCCACTACAACACAGTGTGGGCCTCAACAAACACAACAGTTTTTTTTAAATATACAAATATCTGAAAACAACCAAAATGTGTAACACAATAAGATAAATTAATTATATCTAGTAAAGTACAAGTGAATTCTATATACAACAATGAAAAATAAACTACTGCTGTAAGTAATGCACAGATGCATCTTACAATGTTGAATGAAAGAAACTAGACTCATTTGAATACAAACTATGATCCTATGTACACAAACCTGATAGTTTTGGAAGTCAGTCTGTCAGCTCACTTTGGAGAGGGAATATTGACTGGGCATGGAGTAGGGAGGATATTTGTATGGTGCATATATTCCTTGGTGTATGTGCTGGTTGTAATAGAATTTATCCCATAAAATTTCCTCAAACTGTACATTTATGATTTATGTATTTTTTAAAACAAATTTATTTATTTTTAAATATTTATTTATTTGTTTGAAATACAGAGTTACACAGAGAAAGGAGAGGCAAAGAGAGAGAGAGAGAGAGAGAGAGAGAGAGAGAGAGGTTTTCCATCCAATGGTTCACTCCTCAATTGGCCACAATGGCCAGAGCTGTGCCGATCCAAAGCAAGGATCCAGGAGCTTCCTCTGGGTCTCACATGCAGGTACAGGGTCCCAAGGACTTGGGCCATCCTCCACTGCTTTCCCAGGCCATAGCAGAGAGCTGGATAGAAAGTGGAGCATCTGGGTCTTGAACTGGTGCCCATATGGGATGCTGGAGCTTCAGGCCAGGGCGTTAACACACTGCACCATAGTGCCAGCCCCAATTTATGTATTTTTCTATGTGTGTTATATTTCAATAAAAATTTGAATGTAAAGCTGTGATACATGAGCTATAATAGCTTTATTTTGGTTTGGCTTTTTTTCCCTCTATAGAACAAAAATTCTGGAGTAAATGAAGAAATCTGTGGGTCCAGCAACAATGTGCTAGAATAGTTTTTTTTTATAGCAAAGGAGTCTGTATTCTTAAATGTCATGTCTTATTGGAAGAAGCTTTGGAATGATCTAAGGAAATGCCTAGTGTCACATTGAGGAGAGTACATGAATGACAACTGACTATCAGGTAACCCAAAAAAAGAAACTATGGAGTTAAGAGTAAAAGTGAACTGTTTGGGTTCCTTGGTGACAGAAGGGTGCAGACATCATCCAATCATGCCTTCGTATTGAGAACTACCTTTCCCTTTCCTTCCCTTTTCCCCTCCTCTTCACTCCTCTCTCCTTCCTTTTCCTTTCCTTTCCTTAAACCTGAAATTTTCAATTAAAACTCACACTAGTATACGATCATTCAATGAAGTCAAATTTTGCAATGATATCACATGATTCCTAACTAACAATTCTAAATTTTGTGAATTTCATCCAGGTTCTTTTTAGTATGAGAAAACTCATGGGGGTCAAACAAGAACTTAATGGCAACCGTAATGATGTAGGGATTGAGTCTGGAACAAAGGGCTTAATACTTTCAATTCTGCCTTATATTATCAGCCATTCATAATTCCATATCGTTCTTCCAACAAGCCTATGAGGTAGATAAGAAAACTAACATTTGGATGCTAAGTAGATCATTTCAGGCTGTAGTAGTAAAGAAATTCAGTCCCTTGCAGCCATGATGTGTAGATTTCTCTGTTAGATTGGGTATTTTCAAGTGTCTTTTAGTTCCACAATTTTATATTTAAGGAAAATAAAACAGGGAAGTATAATAAGCAAAACAGATCAACATGGGCTGCTCTGAAAGAAGCAGTGCTGAGAGATTCTGGGGACGGGTCCCTTTACAGACCCTTCCCTCAGTCTGGATTGTCTGCAGAAAGCAGGATCTACAACAAAAACCCACATTTGGGTAATTTCTTTTGATAAGACTCCAGGGAGGAGGATTAGGGGACTGGAAAAAGTGGAAAAGTGGAAGAGAGGAAAAGGTTGCATCTGTAGCTGGTCATCCCTGTGGGCACCTGGGTTCCTTCCTGCTGTGACTCTCCTGGAGAATCACAGAGAATGAGCTTCTGAAAATTGTTCTGAGGAATGGGAGACTGGGACTATCTACCTCGTGGCTTCTACCTGTATTGGTCAGGGGATCTCCCTTAGAGTGTTAGGTCCCCTATCATGTCTAGTTTGTGCCTGTGGAAGTACAGAGTGGGTTCCTGTAGGCACTTGTGAGAGAACACCTACCCAGATGGAAATGAAGGATGCATGGAGCTGCTGAGGAAGTGGGCTCTCAGGTTTAATTTAAACAAGCCCAGTTTCTTCTTCAGTGGTTGGGACAAAAAGTACTTTGAGATGACATAAGGAGGGGCATCAGTGTTCAATGCAAACCCTAGGTTAGAGTTTCTGAAGCCTGTTTGCCTTTGCCAACTGCATGCATTAGACTCACCCAAGGTGCCCAGAAAATGCAGAATCCCAAGTTACATCCCAGAACTGGTGCACTGGAGTTATCTCAGCTAGAGTTCTAAAATCTTCATTTTACATAGCACCTGTAGATGAACACGATACAGGTTACAACCATCACTGAACATTTAGAGTTGGATTCAGCAGTGACAAGCGTTTGCTGGCTTAAATAGCGTGACTCAGGGATACCTCTTTCATAGTGGCTAATGCTGTTTCTTATTGATCAAAGCAGTTGTTAGTATCAAAGAAACGTGAAACACAAGGGTGGTGGAACAATTATTTTGTAAATAGAGACACACTTCCCACAGGCTCGTATTCTCCTCTGGAGTCGTGTATATTCCCTTTTATTCACACTTGCTTCAACATCAAGCCTTTTGGGTTTTGCTGAAATACTCTTGACATTTATGCTTGGACACTTGAAAAGTTCCTTCTCTTTACATTATTAAGCATTTTATTGATATATTTTGGCCTTTGTACTCTCTCCAAATCTATTTTTCTCTTACCTTTCAGGGTATTTCAGGTCTAAATATTGACCAAATAATTCTCTACACTATACATTATAAAATATTTCCTTTTGGGTCAGGAAAGTAAGAGGTTTTATTGCCGCTCAGTTCCAAAAGTGGTAGACGGAGCCTGGATGTTTGAACAGGGCCTGAAGCAAGGTTTTGCCAACCTTTCAGACACTGCATAACAAATACTCTTTATTTGCTTCGTCAGGTGTAGGAGTTAGCTAGAGCCTCCTGAAGGTCATCTCTGAGCCTGCATTCCCTGATACCCACACCAACCTTTATGAGTCCCCTATGAAAATAAAATTCACCCTAGGAGGAATCATACTAAGCTATAATCAGTTAATATCATACTTTTCAATTAACATTCCAGCAAGGATTATTGAAAGTCAGCTGAGACTAGAAATGAGGGATATGCTGGTACTTGGAAAGCCTAGTTAGAATAAAGAGAAAGAAAAAAGGAAATAAATAGTTATAACTTTGCTTGAAACTGATAGGTGGCCAAGGTTTGCCAAATCATTTTGGTTACCTTAATTTTTCCAACCTGTAGCCTAAAAGCACATGATTTTGAAAATTTGATTTTATGAAGGAATCAAGGTTTTTCTTATGGAACAAATAAACACAGATCAGTTGCTTTCTCACTGTTGTTTCACAATCACATTATGCCCCTTCCAGTTAAGTGTGTAGAAAGAAAGGAAAAAGAACTCTTTACAGATTCCATGCTATCTCCTAATTTCCCTGTGTTTATTGCCAGTGTATGTTCAAGGCAAGTGACGCTAAGTTGAACAATATTAGTGTGGTGGTTGCTATCCTGGTAAGCTGTTAGGAACGACCTCTTTAGGTGAATTTCACTTCCTTCTAAACCCAATTCTAATACAGAATAACAGCACTTCTCTCCAAATGGACAAAAATGGTTGGTTGCCCTATTTTGAAGAAGTTATTTATGGGGTTATATTGCACAACCCAACCTATAATTTCTGCACTGAGTGATTTTAACTAACTTACACTTTAATATTGTATTTGGTAGAAAAATATGTGATGTAAATCTGTCTATCAATCAATCAATCTATCTATCTATATATATATATAAGTTGTAGGTTGTGAAAATACAGTGAATAAGTGTGAAACTATTATCCATTACAAATACTTGACCATGGTCATAATATTTCCCCCTATGAACTTCTCTTTGCACACTGGAATTCTACCCTCATTTTGCACAAGAGGTAACAACTTGGATATTGCATTATTATTATTGCCTAACCTATTTTTATAGTTTCATCATATAAATATGTCTAAATGACAGATTAGTTGGTTTTGCTTGTCTTTTTGTTTTGTTTTGAGAGGCAAAGAGAGAGAGCTGTCAGCTACTGATTCATTCCCCAAATGCCTGCAACAGCCAATGCTAGGCCAAGCTGAAGTCTGAAGCCAAAGATTCAATCCAGATCCTCCATGGGGGTGGCAGGGACTCAACTACTTGAACCATCACTCTTGCCTTCTGGTCTATACTAGTAGGAGGACTTGAATAAGTCATTCCAATGTGGAATGCAAGTGTCCAAAGCAATTACCTTAACCACTGTGCTAAATGCCCTCATTGCTTTGTTTTTGAGAATTGCATTAAACACAAGTAGCACATAGAATATCTACCCCATGCCACTTGCTCTTTCTCACTTTGCATCATATTACTAAAATTTATGGCACTATAATTCAATCCTGTGTATTACATTAAATAACTATATCACATTTTTAAATCTATTCTCCTGTCAAGGCAACTCATTGTTTCTATGAACATTTTCTTCTGCATTCTGGTGTACACAGGTGTAAGAGTTAACTACAGTGTCTATACCTAGATGATGTCTCAAACTCAACATGGCCCAGGTTGGAACAGGCCAATGCCAGGAGCCAGAAACTCAATCCAAGTCTCCCACAAGGTTTAAAGGAACTCAATTATTTTAACTATTACTTCTGTGTCCCAGGGTTTGCATGAGCATGAAGCTGGAGTCAGGAGCCAGAGCTAGGAGTCAATTTTAGGCACTCCATTATGGGATATGGGTGTTTTAACTACTTGGCTAAATGCCCACTCTCAGCTTCCAAACTGAAAATATTCATGGATAATATCCATAGATGATAAAAATGTATGTCACAAAGTTATTGAGAAGGACAAGAAAGAATGAGATTATTTCCAAATTCTCCTTTACAAATCCAGATTTCATATTGAATTACTCAGCCTATGAAGACTTGTCATTAGATAGGCCTCAGATTTGGTACATTTCAAATATTTAGTGCTACAAAACTCTGAATGTTGGTGTCCTCCAAAGTTCATGTTACAACCTAATACCCATTGTGATGGCATCGAGGTAAGACCTTTGTGAAGTGATACAGTTGGTAATGGGGTTAGTGCTTATACAAGAGGCTGAAGAGAATGCCCAGACTCTTCTGTGTGAGGGTGCAGCAGCAAGGTGCTGTCTATGAAGCGGATAGTGAGCCCTTACCAGACACCAGATGTGCTGCACCTTTATCTTGGACTTCTCAGCTTGCGAGACTTAAATTCTGTTGTTTTTACATTACCTAGTCTAAATGTTTTCTTATAGCAGCATGCATCAACTAAGACAGCTATTTGTAAATAGGAAGGAATTTAAAGCAGCCAGAAAAAAACAGGAATGAGGGACTGGGGTAAAATAAGAGGAAGAAAGGTGGCATTTGTAGAACTGAGGGGACAGAAAATCAAACTTGCTAAATCACAGTTTGCTCAGGAGCCAACTCTGGCTTTAGAAAAGGTTTTTGGGGGGTTAAAAATTGGTTTTGTGTGTCTGTACCTGTGTGTGTGTGTGTAAATATTTACAAGCAGGAGGAATTAACCAACAGTCTTGAGATTGCTTCGCGAGGGGTCTTCAAGAAAATCATGATTTTGTCTCATTGTTTCCAAGCAGCATGGTTTCTGCAATTTGAAGATGGGGAAGCAGCTAGGATCCGGATCTATTGAGGAAGGCCTTGTCATTACTTGCTTGGGTGAGTCATCCTTTAGGGGCCAGTCCCTGCCAATTGTCCCAGCTGCCACCTGCCCAGCCAGCTTTGCTGTGAGCACCTTCCCCAGTCCCGCTGGAAGGGTTAGTGGCAAGCTTTGCTAACCACATACCCCTCCTGCTCTGCGGTTCCCTTTGGCGCATCAGTCACTTGCTGGATGTTTTCTCAATGACTTGTGCAATTAAATGTGCCTTTCTTTATCTGGTGGCATTTTCTAATATAGCCCACAAATTCCTTTAATTTTGTCACTGCCCACAACAAAAACAGGAAGATGAAGAAGGAAGACTGTAAGGAAGGTTTCATATTAAGGATTCTGGTGACAACAACCCGGTGATTTTTCAGTCAATCAGGATTTTTTTTTTCCTTAGGAGGAAATATGAAGTAGGTGGATAATTATTTAGTTGAGCTGAAAATGTTTCTTCTGCATGAGTTCCAGAGAAAATGAAGATGCTTTTGTTATTAGCAAGGTAATGAAAGGAGAGCCTGAGGTTCCAGGTGGGTGGGGAATCGGAGAGGAGGTGGAGTTGAGGGGGAGTTTTTCAACTGTGGTGTTAAGGGAAGGAGAAAATGAAGAAAAGTAAAAGGGAGTCAGTGGATTTCAAGACAAAACTTGTAGCATTATGAGGCAAAAGAGTAAAACTTCTTTATTTATATAAAGAGAACAAATTCCATGTGTTTCACATTTAGAGTTTTAAGAGCTTAATGGTACTTCCCACCCTACCCACTCTCTCTGAAAGGTTGAAAGTCATAATGAGAAATAGTGAATTTTAATGGCATAATTATGGTAAAATAGAATTGTTCATTCTATTTGTTCCTCCTATGAAATATTGAATATCTCATGTCACAAAATTGGGTCTATGGTTTCAATGAAAGCCTTTCAAGTAACAGCAAAAAAATCAGATACACCATTAGGGTTGTGTGTGTATGTAACCTAAAGAGGTTATTTCCTTGGCTGCCAAAAACTGGATTCAAGTCTCTCTAGGAAAACCCTTGATTCAACTGGGACATGGGTTGGGATTCTGGAATTTGTGTATAAGAAAATTAAACAGCTTATTATTAAAACAAATGAACTATCTGTAATGTATGAGGGAGATATTTGTCATTTTATGATGACATGTTTTCCAGGACTTTTTTTCTAATACTAATATTAGTGTGTAGAATTCTGAAACGCTAACACTGGCACAAATCTGCCCACCTGGTCTCTAAGGTAGATTGACTTGATCAGTTGCTTTGTACTTAAAATTCTTGGTTCATTGTTTATTTATAAATTGATGAAGACTGGAATGGATGACATCTTACAAGCTTCTACATTCTATAAATTGTCATCTAATGTATTTAAGGCATACATCTTTTTCACATTTTAATATCTCTGAAATTGAAGTGTGTCTTACAATCATTTTTTTTCTCAATCACTATATCACAGCATATACAGCAGGTTTTGTTTTCCTTGTTTGAAGATATTTAAAATAGTGGTGCATAATAACAATGAATGCTATCTTAGATTTAATGGAAATATGCTGTTTAAATGAGAAGCCAGGCTCAAACCTACCAAATGGAGCTAATGGTATCATTCATCAGATCATCATTCTGTTTTTAAAGATTTATTTATTTATTAGAAAGTCAGAGTTACATAGAGAAAGGAGAGACAGAGAGAGAAAGAGAGGGAGAGAGGTCCTCCATCCGCTGGTTCAATTCCCAGATGACCACAGTGGCCGGAGCTGCGCCAATCCAAAGCCAGGAATCAGGAGCTTCCTCCAGGTCTTCCACACTGGAGCAGGGGCCCAAGGTCTTGGGCCATCTTCCACTGCTTTCCCAGGCCATAGTAGAGAGCTGGATCAGAAGTAGAATGGCCAGGACTCAAACCAGTGCCCCTATGGGATGTCTACCCTGCAGGCGGCAGCTTTACCCGCTATACCACAGTGCCAGCTGCAGCAATCATTCTTAAACCAACTTGACTCATGTTATTGAGCATCTCGTGGAATGAATGGAATTTTGATTCTATTAAAGAATTTAGTTGATAAAGGCTTCGGAAAGAAACTCTTATCTCTCTCTCTGGACATCTGCTTTGGAGATATCTGTATCTGAGACTGTCTCATTCCTCAGTTTGGACCAAGAGTCAATTCATTTAATGCCTAAATATTCTTGTTTAAGAATGTAAAATAAATAATGTGAAAGACAATTATTTCCTATAGCTTAATCAATTTATTTATCGGAGGCCATCACTGTGGTAAAGCCTTTGCCTGCAGTGCCAGTGTTCCCTATGGGTGCCTGTTTGAGTCCCAGCTGCTCCACTTATGATCCAGCTCTCCCTTATGGCCTGGAAAAGCAGTGGAAGATGGCGCAAGTCCTGCACCTTCACGGGAGACCTGGAAGAAGCTCCTGGCTCCTGGCTCCTGGCTCCTGGCTTTGGTTCGGTGCTGCTCCTGCTGATGCAGCCAACTGGGAACTGAACCAGCAGATGGAAGACCTCTCTCCCTCTCTCTCTCTGCCTCTCCTCTCTCTGTGTAACTCTTTCAAGTAAATAAATAAATAAATAAATATAAATTTATGAGTCAATTGATTCTTAACAGGATTTGTAGAGTATCCACATATTTTGCTATTTCCTAGTCATAAAATAGTACACAAGGAAACAATGTCTACCCTTATGGGACAGACTATTAAACAACACAATGCAACAAGGGCTGCACTCAAATAAATGGAAGGAGTTACAAAGAAAATCCCGAGGCTTTAGAAAAGGCTTTTTGCTGCAGGTGCTAGCTGATCTGAGAAGGGTAAGTAGATTTAGCCACAAGAATGATAGGAAAAGAAGAGAAAGAGGTTCCAAGAAGAGGAAGCAGGTTGTTCAACTAACTGTGTTTCAAAAATAAAACCAAACACACATATTATGACCAAGGAACTAAATTTTGTTTAAAATGGCTGGACATTTATGACAATGTCAAGTTTTCTAAATCAAGCCTTTAGTGTGCAAGAATTTCATCTAATTTGAACTAAACTCTGTTAAATATTAGGGAACTAAAAATAGACTATGCCAGATAAAGCTTAAAATTTCAAAATGGAGTTATATGCAAATAATTATAAAGTAACTATCAATGACTTGGTTCTGCCAGAGATCTTGGTTCTCTCATAATCTATATACTTGTAATAATCCTAAACAACAGCAACAAAAAACCAGGCTCTTTAATGCTCAAATCTATCCTTCTATTTCTCAATCTTAGTGATAATCCTGTCAATCAAACTCCAAATCTCGAAGTTATAGTATATAATATATTTGCTATATATATATGTATATATATATAGAATGAACATTCTCCAAATCCAGTCCCTCATAAAGTCATGCTGTTTTGACTTTCTCATCCCGTTCTTTAGCCATACCGATTTTATTTATTTATTTTTAAAGATTTACTTATTTATTTGAAAGGCAGAGTTACATACAGAGAGGCAGAGGCAGTGACAGAGAGAGGTCTTCCATCCACTAGTTCATTCCCCAAATGATTGCAATGGTCAGAGTTGCGCTGATCTGAAGCCAGGACCCAGGAGCTTCTTCCGGGTCTCCTACACAGGTGAGGGACCTAAAGACTTGGGCCAAACTCTGCTGTTTTCCCAGGCCATAGCAGAGAGCTGGATCAGAAGCAGATGTTGCCATTGCAGGTGGCAGCTTTACCTGCTACACCACAGCAATGGCCCCGATGTACTGATTTTAGATGAAATAGATTTTAAAACAAAAAAAAATATTATAATTATAGAGTCAATATATTCACTTAATAAGAGAATCCCAAAATATATGAAGCAAAAAGTGACATAACCAAAGCAAAAAATAGACAACAGCGTCCCATAAGAGGCTGTAATGAAAATCCTAACATTCTTCTGTTATCCTTGTTTGTTTTGATAATATCCCTTCTTAACAGAACCATTCTTTTCTTTTGGGAACTCATTTCACATGGTTCATGTGAGGCTAGTTCATCCTTCCCAACCAGAGAGGAGCATATAACATCTTTCACCAATTAGGGTAAAAAGGCCCTGGAGTTAAGACAGGATCCAAAAACAACTGGGCCAGTTAGAGAACCAATGGTAATTTATTGCTGTGTTGACCCACACTTTTTTGGCAAGATTTATTAAGCTGGAATGGTATGATGTACTATGCCTACAAGTTGAGAAGGAACATGCATATAGAATTCTGCCAAGCAGAGAAATTAATTTCAAATAATGAGAAAGCCAGTACCTTGATAACATTGTTTTGAAGTCCCGTATTATGCCTATAGAATACCTATAGAATTCTTCATCTTGTTAGCCCTTTTCCTTAAGACTATTTGAGTCAGGATTTCGTCACATGAAACTGGAAATACTCTAAACAAAAAAAAACATTAATATTAAAAGTGCATCAGTCATCTAAATTTTTGAAAACCATACAACTAGTTACTAAGCAGGCTATAAAAAGAAAAAATAACCCTATTTGTCTCCATTTTCTGACATGGCTAGTCACATCTCCCTTTCTTCCTCTGATTTTTTTTTATTTGATTCTGTAGTGCCTCAGAAATTTTCAATCATAAGAATGTCTAGGTGCATGTAACATTTTCAGAAAGTTAAAATTCTGGCAAGTTTACATAAAAATTCCAGTCTCACATCAGATTCGATTCTGCTGTCTTTCTTCTGATTCAGGCTGGACCTGTGGCTCTGGGCCTGTGGCAGGAGAGGAGCGTGAGTTTAACCTTCAGATCTCCTCCTTCTCCTTTCACGCCTTTATTTAGCTGCTGGTTTTTGTCATCTTCTCTTGGCTAATCATAAATGATGAGTGTGTTCTCCACTAGAGCATGCTTGTAAATGCTGCACTTTTAGGTGTAGCTTCCTTTTCTTTTTCTTTCTGAGTTCTTCAGCCAGTGTCTCCAAACAGATTGATCCAGGTCATTGTTTCATGACGTGGCTGCTGTGTTTTCCGGCTGACCTAGAAGGATACCCTTTCAGGGCTTGCCCACAGGGATCCCTCCAGCCAGGAGGCCCTCATCCCTAGCACTTGTAAAGCGCCCATTAGCACTGAGGTGACTTCATGCCACATTCCCCCGCCAGACCAGGCACTCTGCTGTGCAACCATATTCTATTTGCTCTGCTCTGACATAGACGGCAACTCCCGCCAGCCTATTATCTTCCAATTTGCCCATTTTGGCAGCAGACACCAGTGTCTATTTTTAAGCACTGTCAAGCTTCAGGGGACGCACACAAAATCCTCCTAAATGTCAAGTGCTCCCAAGGCCCCTCTCATCAAATGCCGATGCACTGACGGAGGCTGCAAACTTCTGCAGCTTGATAGTGCCCGAGTGGAGAGGATGATTTGGTGTCTCACCATCTGTACAAAGAGCTTTCTGGGAGCCTCCTTACCTGGTTGTGTGAGGAGAGCCCGCTTTTCCTTTCCTTGTGTGCACTTCCCCAAGTAGCTGCACATGTCTTTAGGAAAATGCTTCTCTCCTTCTACTTCTGTGTCTGGCTCTAGGAACCTGTGTCTTCTGCCTGTGTAGGAGGGATGGTGAAGGTTAGTGGGAGAACAAAGCTCCAGTCTGCTCACCCCTCAGTAAACCCCGCTGAGGATTCTGTAGATGCTGGTTGGTGCAGAGAGGCACTCGCTGATGGGGACAGTAGGAGATACGTTTACAGACACCATGGCGGGCATTGGAATGAATCAGACTGTGAGGTTGAGGCAATATTCTGGGACGGCCTTGACAATGCAGGAATTAATCCTTTAGTTTCTGGGTGAGTGAGAAATCAGAGAGCTCCAGGAGGGAGGTGAGGGCGGTGCAGTGATGAGGCTCAGGGAAGTGGTTGTTTGCCAGCTCGCCAGAATTCTTTTCTATATGTTAGCAACCAAGTGACTGACAGCCCTGCCAATTGCCTGTTATCCTCAGGACTGATGCTTCAGCCAAATTCCCTCGATTAGGATAAAGTTCCCATTCTACATCCTGTTATATTTGGGCTATAGTGGAACCAGTGCCTGACAAACATTTGATAAACTTAACATAATCAGGTTAAGGTCTGAGCCTTCTGAAGGGGTGCCACAAAAGAAGCAGTGGGCTGGAAAGGAGAGGAAAATCAAAGAATATTATAACCAGAAAACTAGAGGTTTTTTTTTTTTTTTTTTTTTTAAAGCAGGGGGTTAGGGGGGTTAGGGAGACTGAAAGTAAAGGAAATGTCCTTGTGTTTATTGACCTTCCTGAGAGAATTCTTAAGAGGATGATGGGACTGGAAACAAGAGGAGAAAGATAAGGAAGCAAACTCAGACAGATGAAGAAATGAAAGGGACCGAGATAGACAATTCAAGCGTGGTGTTAGAAGGATGGGAAGAAGTTGGATGGTAAGGAGAAGGCTATGCAGACTGAGAAAGCTAATTTGGAAATCTTGTTCTCACTTTTAGATTGTTTAAGCAGGTTTAACAGCAGAGCAGCAGGAGTCGCTTGAGAGCAAAAGGCTGTGACTTTTGCATAAGTGAGGACCACAGCCTTCTCCCCCTGAAAGGCCTATTTCAAGATCTCACCCAATGCAGCCATTGGTTCTGGGAAATAGAACATTTACACTCCCTCAAGACTGGGTGATAGTATAGAAATATTTACCAGGGTATGAAAAAAGAGTGAGTGTGAGTAAAGGTAGTAGCTTAAGCCATCTTCTATTGTCTGAATCAAGTAGAAGACAAGATGGCCACTGACAATGGCTGAACAGAAAGGAAAGGAAACAGGACTGAGAACAGGCATGCCTGACCACTGGGCAGCCTGACCATTGGGTCGCAAGCTGGTGCCAGCTGCAGGAGGAGAGGAGATTTGTGATGCTGGCTCCTATACAGGCTCTGAGATTCAGGAAGAAGATCCTGCTGAGAGCTGGAGCATTGGATTCCAGGAAAGAATCTGTCACTGCTCATTGGTTAGGTGCAGCTGGGGGAAGAGAGGGGAACAGTGGAACTGAGTGCCCTGAGACCAGGCTGAGGGGAGAAGCAGAGGAAGGGGACCCTGAAGCATGTTATGAATCATTGGCTGACCCCAGACAAAGGACGCAGATGATCTAACTGGAGAAGGAGAGGAAGGGTTGAAGCTATTCTTTTGAAAGAGAAACAGTCTATGGTTGTAGGTGTCCTGGAAGGCCTCCCTGAATTGTGACTGGTGTGGGAAGTCAGGAAGAGACAGGAACAGAACTCTTCATTTGCTTGCCTTTGGATCTGAAATAACTTTCAACAGAACTATACACTGAAACAAATAAAAAGGAGAGGCCTTGTTTTCGGACAAGAGTGAAACCACATGGACAGACACAAATATGTATGTGTGTTCTCTTGCTTTAGAAAGCAAACATTTTGTTTGCAGCAAACAGCTTGCATCTTGTGCTTCCTTCATTTACAAAAAGAGAGAGGGAGGACTACATCCACAACACAGCCTGTCACTGCAGGCTTCCCAGGCAGCAAGACAGGCCGCTGGGTGTGTTCTAGTAACCCACAACCCCAGCTGGTTCTCACATGAGAAAAAGGAACTCAGAGTAACAAAAGGTGCCCATGAAAGGTTCTTTTAGACTAAAATTTGGTGGAGATTAAAAGAGGGCAAGAGTTCAAATGAGAAGGAGCCACTGCCAAGGAAGCAGGAATCTTAGCCAAGGGGAAGGAAAGGAGCCACTGGTTTAAAATGCAAGTAACCATGGCGAGCCAACAGTTCAATGCTAGAATCTGGTTAAGAAGTAATATCACACAGAGCTGGGATTGTTTATTCAAAGCAGGCCGTGAGAGAACAGTTGTCTCCAATGGGTACTCACACAACTTGGATCCAAAATTATAAGTGCATTTCTTAAAGCATCCAGAGCTTCTCCCTGACCCATTTGGTTTTAAACAAAAAGAAAAGAAAGCACAACGTTTATTCCCACTGTCTCTTGTGGGTTTAATGCCGCCTTACATATGGAAAAGCACTTTGGTGTCAGCTGTTGAACTGGTTTCCTGTTATTCTGCTTTCTGTTGCCCTTGGAAACTCTGGCTGGCTGTGTGGCAGCATCACCCTTTCCCAAGGTTCAGAAACCAGTGCCCCTCCAGAGGGACACGGAGGATTTCTTTTTCTCGAAGTGCATGTTGTGTTTTCCCCCTCTTTCTTAAAGAGGAGGATTTACAAAGGGCTAAAGGACTGTGGGAATGATGATGAGGATTTGAAATAACAGGTCTAACTGGGTGCAGCAAGGCATGCTCTAGTGGCCACAAACCCACCTTCACACGAATGCTGATCCTGCCACCTGATAAGTGCACCTGCTGTTGTTACTACCGGGTAGCACAGAGGCAGTGGCTGCAAGATAACTCTCCAGAGTGGGGCTTTAAGAAGCAAGAGTTGGCTTATGTTGGCCTTGAGCCCCTGAAATTCATGCATAAAATCTGGAGTCATTTTGCAAGTGTGTTTTTCTGGGGCAATGTGTCCAGAATTTCCCTTGGATTATCAAAGTGGTCCATGATCTCCAACGCATTTAGAATCAGTGGAAGTGTCACTCAGTGAAGTGCATTGGCCACATGTGGACATATGGAAAGAATGTAACTCAATGATTTCTATTCTGACAATGTAGCAATCTGGACACTGCACTGGGAAACTTTCTCCATAGTTAATGGATACAACATGGCCAAGGAGAGGAACTTTCCAAGAGGCGATTGGCTCTGCAGGCAGGGGTTGAGAGCACTGATGTTACAACAGGCAAAAGTAAAGGAATGTGCCACATCTGCATTCTCTTTTCATGCCTTGACTATCAGGGAGTCTGAAGTATACAAAGGGGATCTATACTTTGGAGCTCAAACCTGAGGATTTCATGGAGCCATATTTTGTGTTTTTTTTTAAAGATTTATTTATGTTTACTTGAAAATCAGAGTTACACACAGAGAGGAGAGGCAGAAAGACACACACACACTCACACACACACACACACACACACACACAGAGAGAGAGAGAGAGAGAGAGAGAGAGAGAGAGGTCTTCCATGTGCTGGTCCACTCCCTAATTGGAGACAATGGTCAGAGCTGCCAATCAGAAGCCAGGAGCCCAGGTCTCCCACATGGGTGCAGGGGCCCAAGGACTTAGGCCATCTTTTACTGCTTTCCCAGGCCATAGCAGAGAGCTAGATCAGAAGTGGAGCAGCCAGGATATGAACCAGTGCCCATATGGGATGCCAGCACAGCAGGTGGCAGCTTTACAAGCTACACCACAGCGCCAGCTCCCATGGAGCCTTGCAGAGGAAGAGGGATGGGCAGCTTAATCAGTTGGTCTAGTTGAGAGATGGGGGTAGGGGTTCGGCAATTTGGCATCCAGTTCCAGTGCTTAAAGCTTGGCATCTGGAATCAGGCTGTGTGGGTTTGCAACTTGGTCCATGAAGTAGTAGATATAATCTTGTGCTAGTTATAAATCATCTCTATGCCCAAGTTTCTACATTAAGAAAATAGAATTTTAGTAGCATAGTCAACCCTCACTGCCCTTGCATGCCTGGACTGCCATAAAGAAATACCGTAGACTGAGTGGCTTAAATAACAAAATTGTGTTTTCTCATATCCAAGAGGCTGAGATGTCCAAAATCAAGGTTCTACTGATTCAGTTTCTGATGAGGGCTATTTTCCTGAAATGCTGATGGCTACTGTCTCACATGGCCTTGCCCTCAGAGAAATCAGGGAGGAAGGAAGAAAAGTAGGGGTAGGGAAAATCCTTTGTTTTTTTTTTTTTCTTTTAAGAACACTAATCCTATCAGATTGTTACCTCATTTAACCTAATGTATTCCTTAGAGGTCCCATCTCCAAATGCAGCCACACTGGGGAGCAGGTCTTCCACAAATGAATTTAGGACACAAATACTCAGTCCATAACACTCATTGTTCATAGAACCTGCATTGGTGAATTTGCACACTCAACACTCTAACCCTCAAATCAGTACTTGTGGCACTTCCATGGTAGTTACAGACATGCATAGCACACAAGAATCAGTGAACACTCTGAGTCATCCAACACATACCTGCAACTGAGGTCAAAGCAGATCATACCCTGCCTCTGGTTTCAGCTCTTGTGCTATTCACAAGGGTCCTTTTCACAGTCTATTTAGTGCCATATTATTCACATTTTTATGCTTTCTGTTGGTGATTTCTTTGTTTCAAATGGCTTAAAGTGCAATGCTGAAGTTCTGTCTATTACTCCTACATGCAAGAAGACTGTTTGTCCTTATGGAGTCCATATGGACTGCTATTTGGACAGTTTAAGAATGCCGTCTTCATTTGGGCTGCTATGAAAAGTACTATAGATTGTGTAGTATAAACAATAAATACTAGGAGTTGGGCAAGATGATGGAATAGGAAGGGAGCACATCAATAGTCCAGGGAGAGACAGTTTAATAAAAGTAGAGATACTGCAGGTTCAAGGAAGAGTGGGGGAAGAAACAGCAGAGGAAACTCTTACATAACTAGTGGTTCACAGTGGACCTGTGTGGAGAGTGTGGGAGCCCACAGTTTGGGACACCAGCGGCAGACTCAACACTCCAGCAATGGAATGTGAGGTAATAGCCCAAGACACCGGCAGGGAAGTGGAGAGAGGAGACTAGAGCAAACAAGGCTTGAAACCCTGTGGGGAAAAGTTCAACAGGCTAACTAGAAGAGAGAGAGAGAGAGAAAGTGACCAATATGGACACGAGTTTCTCTCTCTCCGCCCAACTCTCAAAGGTGAGCAAGACAAAGAGCAGGAACCATTTTGGACATACGTCATAAGCAGGGTAACCTCAGGTCTGCACCGGCCCTGAGCCTAGCAGAAAAACCTGACTCTGGGTGGGGGGGTGAAATTATAGGAGATTAGAACCTAATGAATGTGTGGTGCTAATGAACTAAGACTGTGAAAAAAAAGAGACAGTGGGGAGAGAAATCATTGAAATCACGAATTCACGTGAGTACTCTCCAGAGACACTACAGTTTGGTAGCCTTGGCAGCCCAGTGGGAGACTGCAAGAGAATGTGAGCCCAAACTGAGGGCCGCAGAGATTCCCTCTGTGGTCCTTGGGAAAGAGTTTCTGCTCTCTGGCTCCTGTGGGTATATCATTCACCTGCCAACCACCCCCAAATCCATTCAGCTGTGTGGAATTACTTCCCTTTTCAATCAAAAAAAAAAAAAGAAAAAAAAGAAAGAAAGAAAAATAGAGAGTTTTACCACGCCTAACCTGGGAGTGTCACCTTTGGCACACCCTCAACCCTGAGGAACCAAACAGAGCTCTCAGGCCACACCCATTTCAGGCCTCTAAGGCTCCATTGAAAGCAGACAGTCCACTTAATCTAGAGTCATAGTATAATAAGAAAAAACACCACAGTGAAGAAACCAATATGCCAAACAACAAACGCAAAAACCGAGGTAACAAGAACAAGGAAGACACTATGATGCCCCCAAATGAAAAACACCCCAATTCAGGATTACAAAGATGATGAGATAGAAGAAATGCAAGAAGCAGATCTCAAAACATTGATAAGAACACTAAGAAGTACTCAAAAACAAATTCTTGAACTACAGAAATCCTTAAAGACAAGATAGAAAATATCTCTCATGAAAATGAAATATTAAGGAGGAATCAAGCTGAAATGAAACAACTAGTAGAACATGAAACTGTGATAGTGATGAGAAATCATTAGGAAATGAAGAATTCAATAGATCAAATGACAAACACATTAGAGAGCCTTACAAACAGAATGGGTGAAGCAGAAGAGAGAATATCGGACCTAGAAGACAGAGCACAGGAAAATATACAGTCAAACCAAAGAAAACAAGAAGATATTAGAAATATAAAAAATATTTTTGGGAATCTACAGGATACTATTAAAAAACCCAACATTCGAGTTCTTTGAGTTCCTGAAGGCATGGAGAGGGAGAAAGGATTAGAATGCCTTTTTAGTGAGATAATAGCAGAAAATTTCCCAGGTTTGGAGAAGGACAGACACATCCTAGTACAGGAAGCTCATAGAACCCCTAGTAAACATGACCAAAAGAGATCCTCATCACGACACATTGTAATTAAACTCACCACAGTGAAACAGAAAGAAAAGATCCTAAAATGTGCAAGAGAGAAATGTCAGATTACTCTCAGAGGATCTCCAATTAGACTCACAGCTGACTTCTCATCAGAAGCTAGAAGGGAATGGCAAGACATAGCCCAGGTACTAAGAGAGAAAAACTGCCAGCTCAGAATATTATATCCTGCCAAGCTCTCATTTGTGAATGAAGGTGAAATAAAAACCTTTCATAACAAACAAAAATTGAAAGAATTTGTTGCCACTCGTCCAGCCCTGCAAAAGATGCTTAAAGATGTGCTACACACAGAAACACAGAAACACGGCCATCAACATGAAAGAAGGTAAACGAAGGGAACCTCACAGCAAAAGATCACAGGGAATTCAAAGCATTCATTAGAAAATATCTTTGGCAAATGGCAGGGCAAAGTTACCACTTATCAATAGTCACATTGAACGTTAATGGTCTGAACTGTCCAGTTAAAAGACACAGATTGCCTGTTTGGGTTAAGGAACAAAACCCATCTATTTGCTGCTTACAAGAAACACAACTTTCCAACGAAGATCCACAGAGACTGAAAGTAAAAGGCTGGAAAAAGATATACTATGCCAACAGAAATGAAAAAAGAGCAGGCGTAGCCATCTTAATATCGGACAACATAACCTTTAACACAAAAACTGTTAGGAGAGACAAAGAGGGGCAATATATAATGATTAAGGGATCAATTCAACAGGAAGATATAACGATTATCAATCTATATGCACCTAACTACAGGGCACCAGTTTATTTAAAATATTTGTTAAGGGACTTAAAGGGAGACTTAGACCCCAATACAATAGTACTGGTGGACTTCAATACTGCACTCACAGAAATAGACAGATCGACAGGACAGAAGATCAACAAGGACACAGTAGATTTAAACATCACTATAGCCCAAAAGGATCTAACAGATATCTACAGAACTTTTCATCCTACAGATAAGGCATTTACATTATTCTCAGCAGTACATGGAACCTACTCTAGGATTGACCAAATACTAGGCCATAAAGCAAGTCTCAGCAAATTCAAAAGAATTAGAATCATACGATGCAGTTTCTCAGACCATAAAGGAATGAAGTTGGAAATTAGCAACTCAGGAATCACTAGGGCATATGCAAACACATGGAGATTGAACAACATGCTCCTGAATGAACCGACATAATGGGAAAAAATAATTGCAAACTATGCAAAAGATAAAGGGTTGATAACCAGAATCTACAAAAAGATCAAGAAACTCCACAACATCAAAACAAACAACCCACTTAAGAGATGGGCCAAGGACCTCAATACACATTTTTCCAAAGAGGAAATCCAAATGGCCAACAGACACATGAAAAAATGTTCAAGATCACTAGCAATCAGGGAAATGCAAACCAAAACCACAATGAGGTTTCACTTCACTCTGGTTAGAATGGCTCACATTCAGAAATCTACCAACAACAGATGCTGGAGAAGATATGGGGAAAAAGGGACACTAACCCACTGTTGGTGGGAATGCAAACTGTTTAAACCACTATGGAAGTCAGTCTGGAGATTCCTCAGAAACCTGATATAACCCTACCATTCAACCCAGCCATCCCACTCCTTGGAATTTACCCAAAGGAAATTAAATTGGCAAACAAAAAAGCTGCCTGCACCTTAATGTTTATTGCAGCTCAATTCACCATAGCTAAGACCTGGAACCAACTCAAATGCCCATCCACAGTAGACTGGATGAAGAAATTATGGAATATGTACTCTATAGAATACTATATAGCAGTCAAAAAAAATGAAACCCAGTCCTTTGCAACAAAGTGGAGGAATCTGGAAAACATTATGCTGAGTGAAATAAGCCAGTCCCAAAGGGACAAATATCATATGTTCTCCCTGATCGGCGACAACTAACTGAGCACCAAAGGGGAAACCTGTTGAAGTGAAATGAACACTATTAGAAACAGTGACTTGATCAGCTCTTGTCCTGGAAGTTGATGTACACAGCAATACTTTATCCATTATAGTATTGTTTTGTTCTAGTACTAGTGGTTGAACTCTGTAATTAACAAACAATTATTCTTAGGTGTTTAAATTTTAACTGAAAAGTGATCCCTGTTAAATATAAGAGTGGGAATAAGAGAGGGAGGAGATGTACAATTTGGGACATGCTCAATCAGACATACCCCAAATGATGGAGTTAGAATCATGCCAGGGGATTCCAATACAATCCCATCAAGGTGGCATGTACCAAGGCCATCTCACTAGTCCAAGTGATCAATTTCAGCTCACAATTGATCACACTGATAGGTCTAAGAGTCAAAGGGATCACACAAACAAGACTAGTGTCTGCTAATACTAAGTGATTGAATCAAAAAGGGAGAGAATGATCCAGCATGGGAAGCAGGATACACAGCAGACTCATAGAATGGCAGATGTCCTAAATAGCACTCTGGCCTCAGAATCAGCCCTTAAGGCATTCGGATCTGGCACAAGAGCCCATGAGAATATTTTAGGCATGGAAAGCCAAGACACTCTGGAAAAAACAGAAGACCTAAATGAAAGATCTCTGTGAGTGACATCCCAGTGGAAAGAACGGGGTCATCAAAGAAGGACGTACCTTTCTCTGAAGGGAGGAAAGAACTTCCACTTTGACTATGACCCTGTCGGAATAAGATCGAAGTCGGCGAACCCTAAAGGCTTCCATAGCCTCAGCAACACATGACTAGAGCCTAGGGAGATTACTGACGCCATAAACAAGAGTGTCAAAATGTTAAATCAACATCAGGAGTCACTGTGTACTTACGTCTCATGAGAGATCTGTCCTTAATGTGTTATCCAATGTGAAGTAATGCTGTAACTAGTACTGAAACAGTATTTTTACACTTTGTTTTTCTGTGTGGATGCAAACTGATGAAATCTTTACTTAGTATATACTGAATCGATCTTCTGTATATAAAAATAATTGAAAATGATTTTAAAAACTTGGTGTTAAATTGGACATTGCATAGATAATTAATCAATTTTTTAAAAAAGATATCATGTAGGATCTCTGTCCTTAACGTGCTGTACATTGTGAATTAATACTATAACTAGTACTCCAACAGTATTTTTCACTTTGTGTCCCTATGTGAGGGCAAACTTTTGAAATCTTTATGTAATATGTACTAAACTGATCTTTTGTATATAAAGAAAATTGAAAATGAATCTTGATGTGAATGCAAGGGGAGAGGGAGAGGGAAAGGGGAGGGTTGCAGGTGGGAGGGAAGTTATGGGGGGAAGCCATTGTAAAACATAAGCTGTACTTTGGAAATTTATATTCTTTAAATAAAAGCTTTAAAAAAAGAAAAGAAAAAAAACAATAAATGCTTAGTTTTCACACTTTTGGAGGTGGTAAGTCCAAGATTAAGGGAGCAGAATGTTCCATTCCTGCTGAGACCCTGCTTCTGAATCTGCAGTGGCTGCCTTCTTGTATCTTCACAAGGCAGAGGACGGTCTTTTTTCTGTGTCTCTTAAAAGAGACCCTGATCCCATTCACGAGGGCTTCACCTTCATAATCTAATACCCCCAAAGGCCCCCATCTCCAAACACTTCCACATTGAGAATTAGGGCTTCAATATTGAAATGTGGAGAAAGACACAAACAATTGGTCCATGGCAACTATCTAGTTCACAGTAAATCTGAATGAATGTCCTCCACTTTTAGTCTCTGTTATTAGATTCTCAGACCAGAATAGATCATTCATAGTTGGAAATCACAATATGAACTATTAAACAGTTTTCCAAAATTTCATATTATTAGGGTTTATAGTCAAAGAAAAAGAGAATATATTAACTACTAGATGGTTTGCCTGATTGTTTCACAAAAGCTATCCAAAGATGCTTAAATTTTAGCGGTAGCAATGTCTTAGGCTGCATTCATTACTTATTCTTTCATGTATATCATCTGTCAAATATTTACTCTGCATGCTGATGTAGTGAAGTAAGAGTTGTGGCATACCAAGATGAATAAAACTTGTATATAACCTAGTAAATATAGACCTGGACTGAGCTGTGGCTTGATGGGAACAGGAAGAAAATATTAAAGGAATTTAGAGATGGTAGCAATTGCAAAGTTCACTTGGCATTTTCTTTAGAACATGCTGGTCTTAATTTCAATGATGTTTACAGTAAATAAGAAGGAGATACTAACTTCAATAAGGCCCATGGGGCAAGGACAGGTTGGACATTAAGCTCTGCAGAACTCCATTCTCGGGCGGGGCTGGTATTGTGGTTCAATGGGTTAAACCACCACTTGCTATGCCAGCATCCTATATCAGAGTGCTGGCTCAAGACCTGTCTGCTCTGCTTCTAATCTAGCTTCCTAATAATGCACCTGGGAAAACAGCAGAAGGTGGCCCAGGTGCTTGGATTCCTGTTATGCATGTGGGAAACTCAGATGAAAATCTTGCCTGCTGCTGTCTGCCTGGCCCAGCCTTGAGGTCATTTGTGAACTAAAACAGCAAATGGAAGATCTCTCTCTCTCTCTCTCTCTCTCTCTCTCTCTCTCTCTCTCTCTCTCTTCTCCCCTCTCTCTCCCCCCTTCTCTCTCTCATCCTCTCTCTCTCTTGCTCTCGCTCTTTCTCCCTCTCTCTCTGTTTCCCTAACTCTGTGTTACTCTGCTTTTCAAATAAATAAAATAATCTTTTTTTAAAAAACCCTATATTCTTAGCATTCATTATACAAAACACCATCATCAACACAGACTGGTGGCTGAAAGTGCACGTTCTAGAGCCACACAGCCTAGGTTCAAATCCAGATTTTTCCCATTGTGAGCTGTGCCCGAGCAAGTTGTCTAACTTCTCTGACCCCAATTTCCTTCATAAGCAAAATGAGGATAATGATAGTGTTTTCATGTATTGCTATGAGGATTAAATAAATATTTGACAAACACTAGAATAGCGTCTGGCACAAAATATGCTCTATCTTAGTATTTAACAAATAGATAAATCATTTGACTGTTCACACCAAATACATGGAAGCAGATAAATAGGTGATTAACAATCAGCTGTTGAATGATAAAGGAGAGATAAAAGACCTTGGGAAATGACAGGAAGAGAGAGTGCATGAGGACAGGATTTAAAAGGAGCCAATTTGATAGTGAAGATACTTTCAATGTCTACTTCCCTGCATAAAAACTTCTAATTTGGTTTAAGATAAAATCTTAATCTTATGGGATGGCATATTAATAAGAAAAGGAGAAGGTTTGCAGCAGTAACATAGCAACTCCAAGTTTCAGAGGCTTTGAAAAACTCAAGTGTGTATCTTTCTCTAGCAAAGTCTAATGAAAAAGTTCTTATCCATTTGACCACTGAGAAATTCAGGCTTTTATTGTCTTATACCATCATCTCATGTCCCCATAGTGAAGGAAGAAAAGGGACATGTGTCATTTCTATTCACAATCCACTCCCCAGCACGCACATGTTCCCATTCAGCTGAGGACTGGAAAATGCAAGGGTGCAGGTGAGCATTCAGTGGGCAGTTATTTCCATTACAGGCTTCATACAAGGCCCTCAATAATCTATTAGCAAATAATCTGTCATTCAAATCCAACAAAGACTTGAGGTCTCATAATACTGTCAGATAATCAGTAAATGTATACAACAGGCTTTCTTCACAAGAAAGTATAGTGATGACACTTCTCTAGATTCTAAATGGCTCCTAGGGCGAGAAAGAAATACAGAATAGGGCTCCTGCCCTTGAGATATTATAATGGAGTTAAGGAAATATAGAAAATGAAGAGTATAAGGCAACACAGAATCAATTGCAATTCAGTGCTATAAATAAATTACATTAGTTTATATAAAGGCCTTGATATTTGATATTGTTTAATGTTTGATATTATATTATTTGATATTAAAATCAGACAGCCCTGGGTCCCAAAGTTTGCCATTTAGATTATCTTAAGCAAGTCACTAAATCTATAACAGTGTGTGTATGTTTGTGAGATATATATCACAGCTACTATTTCTTGAGTCAATAGTATATAATATATAAATAATATATTATTAATGTAATAATATATTGTGAATTAAGATTAGTGTTATTTTATTATACATTGTTATCTCTAGGAGTAGTAGCTGCTGTTTTTCTTTTCATGTGACCAACGATTCTTGGTGAAAAACATATTTCTTTTACCTTCATGGTATATACCAGGACTATCCCAGTTCTCCATTTTTAAGCCTCAATGGGTCAGCAGACCAAAAGTGAACGTTAAGGTATTATTCATCTAGTCTGGAAGAATTTGTGATGATCTGATTGACAGGTAAACCTTATAGGTTCTCTCTGTCTGTCTCTCTGTCTCTTTTTCTCTCTGGAAACACAGACCACGAAAACTGAGAGTCTAATCTCATAAGATGTTTCCTGCCACATTTGCAGGAGGAAACAAGTCCACCAAAACCTCCACCTAGAAGAGTGTGTGGCAGTTAACACTAGCAGCCCTAGACTTCTGCTACATTCCAGCATTCTTGTGGTCCCCTGAGACCACAGTGCCTGCAGCATCCTTTTAGCGCCATGCAGCTGGGATTAAGGATGTTGGGTAGGGTACATACAACCCGAAAAAAGCCAATTCATTTCATTTTAGCAAATGTATCCCCACTTTCCAACGTCCTAATCCTGGGACATGGGGGGCTTCCCTTTCTCAAGTCCACTGCTGAAGCTTTCCAATTCCTAGTTTATGAAACTGTTATCTGTCTAATCCTCTAAATAATCTGGTTTCCAGAGTCCATTTAGAATAGCAGCTGTCCCATTTCTTTTCCCAAGCTCCACTCATTCCAGAGCTGAGGCCCTGGGAACTGATGGAGGTGTTGACAGATATCTCAGATATCCCATATACACCCTGACCCTGGTAAAGAAGGGCTGCATGAGTACAGAGCTCATTCCAGCAAAGTACTGCTGATAGCCACAAATGTTAGTGGGTCCTTTTTATTCTGTAGACACTGCCTACTCTTATGAACACCATCCTGCTATCTCTCTCAGCACACAAGCAAACAGAAAGAAAGAATTCCATCCTTTTTACCCCATTCACCAGAGGCTTCCATTTTGCTGAAAAATTCTCATCGACAGAACTGGTAAAAGTGGGGATTATTACCCATCTGTTTATCTTCTCAGCTTTTGTCCAGCCCTCATTGTCTTTTTAAGCTGTATCTCCACCTAATTGCTTTAATTACAGAAGGAAGACATCACCAAATATGAGCACATTCCCAGACCCTAGAAATCCCTTGCCACACTTAAGGCAGAGTTGATGTACAATATGTGGCATGGAAGCATTTTCAGCAAAATGGGGCTGGAATATGATGCTGAAGGTCAGCACTATGACATCTGTGTCTGGGGAAGGGCCAAGAAGATCATTTCATCTCCTGCTGTATGCATGCAAGTATTCATCACCAGGCATCAATACCTGGGCTCTGGCCGGCGCCAGGGCTCACTAGGCTAATCCTCCACCTTGCAGAGCCAGCACACCAGGTTCTAGTCCTGGTCGGGGCGCCGGATTCTGTCCCGGTTGCTCCTCTTCCAGGCCAGCTCTCTGCTGTGGCCAGGGAGTGCAGTGGAGGATGGCCCAAGTGCTTGGGCCCTGCACCCCATGGGAGACCAGGAGAAGCACCTGGCTCCTGGCTTTGGATCAGCGCGGTGTGCTGGCTGCAGCACACCGGCCATGGCAGCCATTGGAGGGTGAACCAACAGCAAAGGAAGACCTTTCTCTCTGTCTCTCTCTCTCACTGTCCACTCTGCCTGTCAAAAAAAAAAAGAAGGAAAGAAAATAAAAAAAAGACCTGGGCTCAGCCACCAGGAAAGTCTCAGGGAGCAGAGCTCCGGTCTCTTCTGTCTGGGTTGCTGTTCATATTCTTTTGCCTTGTTTTCCCTTGCAACCTCATAGAAAGCTTTCACGGGCTTGAGCAAAACTTTGTCAGGATCTGTACATTTAGAAGACAAATTTAAACAGGAGTTGGTCAAAACAATGAAAGACTTTGGGGCATTGTTACTTCTGACTTCCAAGCTGTAGTATTTGTAGGTGATTCTTTTTGGGAAATGAAATTGTATAAAACTCAGTGGAAAATAATTTTTCCTATCAAACCACTTAAGTTCACTGAAAAACTCATTCCTCTCTTCTACTCCTCAGTGCTTTGTGAATTTGAACACAACTATAGATTGTAACAAAAGGCCATTTAAATTAGAATAAGAAAAATTTTGTTGGTGAAAGTTGACTTTCATTGATTTTGTGAGGCCCATCTGACTTTCTCTGGACCTACTACAAAATGGAATCTGGGGGCTGGCTCTGTGGTGCAGTGGGTTAAAGCCCTGGCCTGAAGCACTGGCACCCCATATGGGCTCTGCTTCAAGTCCCGACTGCTCCACTTCCGATCCAGCTCTCTGCTATGGCCTGAGATAGCAGTAGAAGATGGTCCAAGTCCTCAGGCCCCTGCATCCACGTGGGAGACCCAGAGGAAGCTCCTGGTTCCTGGCTTCAGATCAGCGCAGCTCCAGCTGTTGCAGCCAGCTGGGAGTGAACCAGTGGATGGAAGACCTCTCTCTTTGTTCCTACCTCTCTCTGTAACTCTGTCTTTCAAATAAATAAAATAAATCTTTAAAAAAATGAAATCTGTAGCTATACTTAAGTTCTTTCAAATTGCACTCTTAAATCCTGCAGAGTCCCAACAGTAAGAGAACCCCTAAGGTCTTGGAGGGTTCTGGCTGTGAAACCAATCAAGAGGTGTCTTTCACATCTCTGATTCATTTTCCCCATGAATAACATGACACAACTGGACACCATTGCTTACAAGTTTCCTTCCTTTTCTGAAAGTCTATTTTCCTTGAAGGTATTTGGTTCAGGTAGCATTTGCAGTGTGTATTAACCATTTCTCCATATTGATTTTTGTGGCAAATCTATTAACTAGAAACACACTTATCGTTGTCTTTGTGAGTGTAATAGAAGCTAACGTGGAGGAGCTGAACTGACCTTCGCCCTTTAAAGCCCCATTATCCTGAGCAGCTTCTGGGCTGTGCTCTGAATCTACTTTGGATTATGCCTCTTGTTTCACTCATGACCTGGCAATAAGAAATTCAGAAAGGAAATGCCTATTATCTCTTCATTCCCCACCTTGCCCATTTCCACTAAAAAAAATACACCACTGTCATGTGCTTATTTTGTAATTTACTGTTAATCTCTGTGACACCAGAATGCTCAAAATTTCAGAGCATTTTTGAAAGATGTGGTATTTCCTACTGCCTTTGTGTAGTGTTTTGATGTTATCTATTTTCAAGTTCACTGAAGCACACTCAGAATGCATCATAATGATTTTAGAGAAAGGCACACAGCAATAACAGATGACACACCCAAATCTTCCTTATAGAGATGTTTTTATTTATCAGAATTGGAATATGAGTTTACTTCAGAGTCTGAGAGATTCAAGGGGTCTTCATGGAAAATGTACATTATAAAAATACTATGTATAGATTTCATTTGTTTACACCAAAATAAACTCACATTTGAATTCCATTTTCTAGGAAAGTTTTGAAGTACCCTTGTATAGCCTCGAATTCTGCTCTGTGGAGTCCGACTCAAGCTGATACACTTGTATTCACATTTCTGAGGATTTGGGTGAAGTAAAAAGTAATCTGTATTGGGTCTCTTCTACCCTGTTTGCCAGGTGCTATATCATGCACATTACAAACCTTATCTCTTTGAATCACTCCCAGGCATCTGTGAAGTTGAAGTATTGTGTCCACCCTACAGGAGCATCTTAAAGGCTTGGAGCTGTTTTGGAAATTGCTGGATGTTATACAACAAGGGAATGTGGAAGGGAGATTAAGATTGTATTTGTTTAGCTAAGAAATACATGTGGTGGGTTTGCAATTCTGTCTCCTTTTTTATTTCTAAACTATTAACTCTGTGTACTTGATATAATTCTTACAGTTATTTTTTCAATTATCTGATAGCCTGTTTTAATTTTCTACCATAGAATCAATGACAAATATAACTATAAGTTTTATTTATTTATTTATTTATTTGTATTTTTTGACAGGCCGAGTGGACAGTGAGAGAGAGAGAGAGACAGAGAGAAATATCTTCCTTTGCCTTTGGTTCACCCTCCAATGGCTGCTGCGGCTGGTGCGCTGCGGCCAGCGCACCGCGCTGATTCGAAGGCAGGAGCCAGGTGCTTCTCCTGGTCTCCCATGGGGTGCAGGGCCCAAGGACCTGGGCCATCCTCCACTGCATTCCCAGGCCATAGCAGAGAGCTGGACTGGAAGAGGGGCAACCGGGACAGAATCCGGTGCCCGGACTAGGACTAGAACCTGATGTGCCGGCGCCACAACACGGAGGAATTAGCCTAGTGAGCCGTGGCGCTGGCCGCCTATAACTTTTAAAGTTTCATCTTCCATTGTCTGCTATTTCACAAGGAGGACCCAGCTTCTGCAAATATTTTTACCTCTAGCATGGGGTCTTGGCTGAGCCAACCCTAATTGAGCCTGTAGTTCATAAACCTAAAGTCTTTCCTTGCTATAGCAACACTCTCTTCCTGTGGCCCTGGGCTCTTCATGACAACAGAGGACTTAGGTTCTCACCGTCCCTCTCCCTCCCATCTCCTCCCTTCCTCCTCTCCCTCCTTCCTTCTCTCCCTGTCTCATCGACTTCCTTCCTCTCTTACCTTTCTCTCTTTTCCTTCCTTCTCTCTCATCTATTTATCTATCTAATCTAATCTATCTATCTTTAAGCTTTTATTTTTAAGAACAATTTTAGTTTCTCAGTGAAATTCAGAGGAAGGAATACGGACTTTCTACAGTCCCTTCCCGCTGACAAACACACACGTATGTATAGTCTTTCCTATCAACAACATTCCACACCAGAGGGGTACATTTGTTGCAGTTGATGATCCTACACTGACACATGTCACCTGGGATCCATAGTTTCCATTTGGGACCACATTTGGTGTTTTACACTCTGTGTTTGGACACATTTATGATGACATACTTCTATTCTTGCAGTATTATATACAGCAATATTTTTGTTTTTGCCCTAAAAATCCTCTGTATTCTGCCCATTCATATCTCCTTAACCCCAGCCCCTAGCACCATGGATCTTTTTACTGTCTCCATAGCTTTACCTTCTCCAAAACATCATATAGTGGGAATCGAGTAGTATATAGACTTTTTGAATTGGCTTCTTTGACTTAGTAATATGGATTTAAGTTTTCTCCATTTTTTTTAACGTGTGGATAGTGTGGATAGGTCATTTAAGGATTTATTTATTTATTTGAAACAGATTTACAGAGAGGCAGAAGCAGAGAGAGAGATAGAGGTCTTCCATCCACTGGTTCACTCTCTAAACAGCCTCAAGGGCTGGAGCTGCACTGATCTGAAGCCAGGAGCAGGAGATTCTTCCAGGTCTCCCATGCGGGTGCAGAGGCCCAAAGACTTGGGCCATCTTCTACTGCTGTCTCAGGCCATAGCAGAGAGCTGGATTGGAAATGGAGCAGTCAGGACTCAAAGTGGTGCCCATATAGGATGCGGGCACTGCAGGCGGCAGCTTTACCTGTTATGCCACAGCGCTGGACCCAGGTAATTTGAAGCTTGAGTATTGTCTCTATTGTCTGGATGCATCCCAGTTTGTGTATCCATTCTCCCACTGAAGGACTACTTGATTGTTTTCAAGTTTTTAGTTATGAAAAAAAAACCTGCTATACATGTTCATATACACATTTTTATGTACACATAAGTTTTCAACTCCTTTGGGGAAATACCAGGGAGTAAAATGGCTGATTTACAAGGTAAAAGTGTTTAGCTTCATAAGAAACCATCAACTATCACCAAGGGTGGAGAATATCTGTGGCACAGGCCCAGAAATTCATTTGGTCTGACCCTGCCAAGGCAGCCACAGGTGGGACTGGAAATTCAATAGATGCATTGCAAGGTAATTGTTAAGTTGATAGCTGTGTATGGCCCTCCAGTGATGCTATGAGTATCCAAATGATCCTTATCAGAATAAAGGTTTCCCCATCCAGTTCTAAAGTATCCTTACCATTTTGTATTTCCACTAGCAACAATGAGAGACTTGTTCTGTTACAGTGAAACGGCTGTGGAGAAAATATTACCCTGATTCTTTGTTTCATATGGAAGAAGAATTCCCAAGGGGACAAACAGAGACATTTAAAAGCAAGAGTCAAAGACCTCCTGCCAGAGTGGCCTAGAGGGGGGCCCCAGGAGAGGCACAACCCAAAGGGGCCAGTGGTAGTGGGGTTTTTGAACCCAATTTTGGGGAAGAAAATAATTTACCGGCTTGGCATTCAGTTACAAGGCTGGGAGAAAACCCATTAAAAGACCTGATTTGCAACCTTTTATCTTGTCTGGCTCAGGATAAAGTAAAGAGCCATCAGAAGGGTGGGATACCTAATTTGCTTTACAGTAACCCGGGAGCGCAGAAGGAATCACCACTCCCTTGTTATACCCATGATAGGACTGAAGATTGCTAAGGAAGTAGGGCAGGCACTTTTGATCTTGCTAAAAATAACTTTTGCAGGGAGAAAAGCACTTTGCACCCTGAATTTCCACCAGGACCAATCTGTCTATTAACCCTTCAGACTCCTCACATGTCCCACAGCCTTGTCTAACAGGTGGATGGTGCTATCTCATTGCTGTTTTAATTTCCTTTCCCTGTTGCTAGGCATGGAGTATCTTTTCCTCTTATGGTTTGCCACCTGCATGTTTTTTGGGGGGGAGATGTCAAAGTTAGAGAAAGGGAGAGAGGAAGAGAATGAGAGAGAGAGAGAGAGAGAGAGAGAGAGAGAGAGACTGAGAGAGAGAGAGAGAGAGAGAGAGACTGAGAGAGAGAGAGAGAGAATCTTTCATCTGCTGGCTCACTCTCTAGATGGCTGCAAAGGCCAGGGCTGGGACAGGCTGAAGCCAGGAGCCAGGTGCTTGGGTCAGATTCTGCTGCCTTTCTGAGGCTGTTAGCAGTGAGCTGGATCAAAAGTGGGGAAGCCATGGCCAGCGCTGCAGCTCACTAGGCTAATCCTCTACCTTGCAGTGCGGCACACCAGGTTCTAGTCCCGGTCGGGGCACCAGATTCTGTCCTGGTTGCCCCTCTTCCAGGCCAGCTCTCTGCTGTGGCCAGAGAGTGCAGTGGAGGATGGCCCAAGTGCTTGTGCCCTGCAGCCCATGGGAAACCAGGAGAAGCACCTGGCTCCTTCCTTTGGATCAGCGCGGTGTGCCAGCCGCAGTGCGCCGGCCGCGGCAGCCATTGTAGGGTGAACCAACAGCAAAGGAAGACCTTTCTGTCTGTCTCTCTCTCTTACTGTCCACTCTGCCTGTCAAAAAAAAAAAAAAAAGGAAAGGAAAGGAAAGGAAAAATAAAAAAAGTAGGGAAGCCAGAATGGGACCTGGCACCGACATGGAATGGCAGCACTGCAGGTGCTTCACCTGAAACACCACACCAGACCCCCAGGCAGTGTCTTAATTTCTGTATCAAACATCTCCCCACCCTTGCCCCTAGTTTTATTTTTAATGAAACGTGGCTTACCATTTTAAAATTTTTTTTATTTGACAGGTAGAGTTACAGACAGTAAGAGAGAGAGCCAGAGAGAAAGATCTTCCTTCCTTTGGTTCATCCCCCAAATGGCCATTGCATATGGCATGCTGTGCAGATCCAAAGCCAGGAGCCCATGTGGGTGCAGAGCCCAAGCACTTGGGCCATCCTCCACTGCACTCTCAGGCCACAGCAGAGAGCTGGCCTGGAAGATGGGCAACTGAGACTAGAACCTGGTGCTCAAGTGGGATGCCAGCAGCACAGGCAGAGGATTGACCTAGTGAGCCATGGCGCCGACCCACAATTTTTTCTTTCATGGTTTGTGCCTTTAGGGTTTTATTTTAGAAGTCAACACCATTTCCAAAATCATCTTGATTTTCTTCTATGTTATCTTCTAGGAATTTGGGAGTTTCACAGTTTACATTGGGCTCTGTGATATATTTTGAGGTAATTTTTTAAACTTTTATTTAATAAATATAAATTTCCAAAGTACAGTTTATGGATTACAATGGCTCCCCCCCCCATAACTGCCCTCCCACTCACAACCCTCCCCTCTCCCACTTCCTCTCCCCTTCCATTCACATCAAGATTCATTTTCAATTATCTTTATATACAGAAGATCAATTTAGTATATATTAAGTAAAGATTTCAACAGTTTGCACCCACACAGAAACAGAAAGTGTAAAGTACTGTTTGAGTACTAGTTATAGCGTTAATTAACAATGTACAGCACATTAAAGACAGAGATCCTACAGGAGGAGTAAGTGCACAGTGACTCTTGTTGTTAACAAATTGACACTCTTTTTTTTGTTTTGTTTTGTTTTTGTTATTTTTTTTGACAGGCAGAGTGGACAGTGAGAGAGAGAGACGGAGAGAAAGGTCTTCCTTTGCCTTTGGTTCACCCTCCAATGGCTGCCGCGGCTGGCGCGCTGCGGCCGGCGCACTGCGCTCCTCCAATGGCAGGAGCCAGGTGCTAGGTGCTTTTCCTGGTCTCCCATGGGGTGCAGGGCCCAAGCACCTGGGCCATCCTCCACTGCACTCCCGGGCCACAGCAGAGGGCTGGCCTGGAAGAGGGGCAACCGGGACAGAATCCGGCGCCCCGACCGGGACTAGAACCTGGTGTGCAGGCGCCGCAAGGTGGAGGATTAGCCTGTTGAGCCACGGCGCCGGCCCAAATTGACACTCTTGTTTAGGGTATCAGTAGTCACTCTAGGCTCTGGTCATGAGTTGCCAAGGATATGGAAGCATTTTGAGTTTGCCAACTTGGATCTTATTTAAACGAGGTCATAGTCAAAGTGGAAGTTCTCTCCTCCCTTCAGAGAAAGGTACCTCCTTCTTTGATGGCCCATTCTTGCTACTGGGATCTCACTCGCAGAGATCTTTCATGTAGGTTTTTTTTTTTTTTTTTTTTGCCAGAATGTCTTGGCTTCCCATGCCTAAACTACTCTCAAATTTTTATAAAAGGTGCATTTTCTTTTTTGCTCTTGTATATCCAGTTGTTCTAGAACCATTGAGGAAAAGACTATCTTTTCTCTATTTTGGTTTCTTTATTGATTTGTCAAAAATCAGTTGTCTGTATTGGTGTAATTCTGTCTTTATTTCTATACTTTACAGTCAGTCCTGAAATCGGATAGTGAACATTTTCCTTTTCAGTATTGTATTGACTAATATGAGACTTTTGCATCTCCATAGAAACTTTAGGATGAGTTTGTAGATATTCAGAAAAGTTATTTGCTGGACTTCTATAAATCAAGCTGGAAACAAGTGACATCTTAAAAATGAATTTTCCTGTTCATGAGCATGGAAAAAATATCATCTTTGATTTCATTTGTTGGTTTTTCCTCAAAAAGGAAATTGTACATATTCTGTTAGATTTATAGTTAAATATTTCATTTTTGATGATGTTGATGACACAAATGATATTGTGCCTTTATTCTCTAATTCCTCTTGTTCATTGCTGGTATTTAAGAGAGTGACTGGCTTTTATTATTCTTACATGATGCAACTTTGTCATTATTAATTTGTAACTTCAGGACTGGGTATGTATATGTTTTAGTCAATTATTTTAGATTTTGTACACTTCTGATCATGCTGCCTGAAAATGAAAAGAGTTTTAATTTCTTTCCCAATTGGTATACTTACTTCCTTTCTTGACTTTTTGCTTTAGCTAGTATTTCCAGTAAAATATCTAAGAGGAATGATGAAAGGAGACATCCTGCTTTGTTTCTGATCTTCACATTAGTTGGGAAGATTAAGCTTCTTCACCAATAAATATGATGCCAGCTGTAATTTTTTGTAGATATTCTTTCTCATACTAAGAAATTTCTGGAGTTTTTATTGCTAATGAATATTAAATTTCATCAAATGATATTTTTCTACATATATTTATATGAGTTTAGGTTTTTTATTTTTTTTTTTACCCTGGTGATGGAATTACTGCATTAATTGATTTTTGAGTATTTACCCAACTTTGCATTTCTGGGATAAATCTCACTTAGTGGTGGCATTCAATTTGCTGTTTTAAAAATTATTTTTTAGGCCAGCACCACAGCTCACTAGGCTAATCCTCCGCCTGTGGCTCCAGTACCCTGAGTTCTAGTCCTGGTTGGGGTGCCTGATTCTGTCCTGGTTGCCCCTCTTACAAGTCCAGCTCTCTGCTGTGGCCTGGGAGGGGAGTGGAGGATGGCCCAGGTCCTTGGGCCCTGAACCCACATGGGAGACCAGGAGGAAGCACCTGGCTCCTGGCTTAAGATCGACACAGTGCGCCGGCAGCAATGCGTGGCGGTGGTGGCCACTTGGGATGAACCAATGGAAAAGGAAGACCTTTGTCTCTCTCTCTCACTGTCTAACTCTGCCTGTCAAAAAAAATTATTTTTCATCTCTATTCAAGATAAATATTAATCTGTGGTATCCTTTTTTTGCAATGTCTTGGTCTGGGTTTGGTAATTCTGGTTGGGGTAATTCTGGTCTCATAGAAAGAGATAAAAAGTATTCCCTTTCCTTTGCTTTTATCACCTAAAAGGATTGTGGAAATTGTCATCAATCTTCTATAAGTGTTTGGCTGAATTAAAAGCAAACCCACTTGAGCTTAGTGCTTTCTGTTTAGGAAGGTTATTAATTACTGTTTCAGTTTTTAACAGACAGAAGCCTATTCTGGTAGCCTGTTACTTCTTGTGAGATTTTTGGCAAATTGTTTTTCAAGGAATTGGTCCATTTCATCTAGGTTAACAAATTTGTGGACATAGAGTTGTTAATACTATTCCTTTACTATAATTTTAATATCCATGAGATCTGTAGTGTTGTCTCTTCTTTCAATTTTTTCCTCTCTTTTTTTCTTAGTTAACTTGGCTAGATGACTATTGATTTCATTGATCTTTTCAAAGAACCAGTTTTAGGTTTCAATGATTTTCTCTAATTAATTTCATGTTTTTCATGTCATTCTGTCTAAACTCGTATTTCTCTTTCTGCTTACTTTGGATTTAATTTGATTTTCTTTATATAGTTTTCTAAAGGAAAACTGTTTTTATTCACAGATAGCATGATATGTAGTGTAGAAAATCTGAAAGAATTGACCAAAACACACACACACACACTCCTGAAACTAGTAAGCAATTATGGCAAAGTTGCATCATATAATAATAATGTATAAAAGCCAGTCACATTCCTATACACCAGCATGAACAAGAGAAATTTGAGATGAAAAACACAATGTCATTTAACACTAACAAAATATATACACTTTCAATATGAGAATTACTTAGTGAAATTTTAAATATAAATTATTTAATTAACATTCATTAAATGATTTACTTATTAATGTCAGTATTTGATTAACATTAATTTTCCTTTTCAATGACAATTTTTTTTAAATTTATCTTGATAATTTTCTCTAATCCATCTGTTATTTAGAAATATGTTATTTAATTTTCATGTATTTTGGATTTTCCATGTATGTTTCTGTTACTAATTTCTAGTGTAATTCCATGTGGTCTCCAAGGAGTCATTGTATAAGTTTTGTTCTCTTAAATTTATTATGGTATGTTTTATGCCCTAGAAAGAATGTTCCATGGGAGCTTGAAAAGAATGTATATTCAGTTTCTCTTGGATAATATACAGTTGGTTGAAGTTGTTATTGAATTAAATGATGTCTTTACTAGACAACTTCCCTTACTTTGAAGTCTGTTGTTTCTGAAATTACCAGAGCTATTTCTGATTTCTTTTGATTAAGGTTAGCATAATGTATTTCTCTCTATCTATTTACTTTTCATCTGTATGTATCTTCATATAGAAAGAGGGTTTCTGTAGACTATATGGAGTTGGGTATTGTTCTCTGATTAATCTTGCATCTCTTAAATTGGTTCATTTTGTAATGATGTACAAAGTAATTTTGATATAGTTTAATTAACATCTACCATATTTGCTATCATTTTATTTCTTTTTCTTGTTGTTTGTTCTTATTTTTGTCTTCTATTGTTTTTCTGCCATATGTGGTTTTAATTGAACATTTTATATGATTCCATATTCTCTTATAACTTATTAGTATAAAAATTATACTTTCATTTTCTTTTTTTGCTGGATGCCATAGAATTTGCAACATTGATTTACATCTAATTCAAACACACTTTCGAATAATACTCTATTACTTCACATATGGTTCAATTATAAACTTAGTTCCCCCTTCATGTTCTTTGTATCAGTCATTTACTTTAATTATATATGATCAGACATAAGCACACAGACATATGATATATATGTAAGCATACACATAATTGCTATTTATTGTCTGTTTATGCCCCTTCCAAAATTTGTAAGTAAAAACATAATCTCCAATGTAATAGTATTAAAAGATGTGATCTTTCACAGGTCATTAAAGATTAGAAGCTTTTTACAAGGGCTTGAGGTATAAGAGGAAATGTGGAAATGCTTTCTCTCTTGTTTTTTGGGCCCTTTCCTCCCAAACCCCTCCCATTGTGAGATATTGTATTCTTCCTTCCAGAGGTTGAAGCAAGAATGTCCTTGTCACATACTGGTACTTCGATCCTGGACTTCCTAGCATCCAGAACTGTGAAAATTAAATTTAAGTTCATTATGAGCTATCCAGACTGTTGTATTCAGTTAGAGAATTATAAAGCATACTAACACAATAATCAAATATAGCATTGCTATTATTTTAAATATAGTGTTATCAATTAAGGTTAAGGACCTTCAATTTTTATTAATTTTTAAAAATATTTATTTATTTATTTGAAAGAGTTACACAGAGAGAGGAAAAACAGAGAGAGAGAGAGAGAGAGAGAGAGAGAGAGAGAGAGTTCTTCCATCCAATGATTCACTCCCCAATTGTCCAGAACAGCCGCAGCTGCATCCATCTGAAGCCAGGAGCCAGGAGCCTCCTCTGGGCCCCCCATGGGTGCAGGGGACCAAGGCCTTGGACCATCTTCCACTGCTTTCCCAGGCCATAGCATGAAGCTGGATCAGAAGTGGAAGTCTTGAACCAGCCCTCATATGGGATGCTGGTGCTTCAGGCCAGGGCGTTAACTCGCTGCGCTATAGCACCACGCTCCCAATTTTTATTAATTTTACCTTGTTTATTCATTCATTGGTTATGCTCATTTTTCTTTGTGTATATATGAGTTTCTTTTTTAAAACAAAATGTTTATTTGAGAAGCAGAGTTACAGACAATGGCAGGGAGAGAGAGAATGGTCTTCAATCCACTGGTTCATTCCCCAATTGGATGCAAGGGCCAGAGCTGGGCGAATCTGAAGCCAGGAGCCAAAAGCCTCTTCTGGGTCTCCTACACGAAGGCTCAAGCACTTGGGCCATCTTCCACTGCTTTCCCAGTCCATAAGCAGAGAGCTGGATCAGAAGAGGAGCAACAGGGACACAAATAGGCACCTATTTGACTTAGCCTACTACACCAGAGTGCGAGGCCCAAATATGAGTTCATTGCTTAGATTAATTTCCTACTCTCTAAGAACTTTGTTCAATGTTTATTTTTAAAAATTTTAATTTATATAAATGGAATGAATTCCATGTCTTTCATGTTTTATTAACATGATACTTCCCACACACTTTCTCTCCCTTGTTTCCACCCTTTCTCCTCCTTCCTTTCTTATTTTTCTTTTAACTTTTGCAGTGACATTCTTTCAATTTACTTTATAATAATAAGCTTAATCCTCTACTAAATAAAGTCTTCAACAAGTAGTAAATATAAAAAGCACTGTTCCTCAAGAGTATAGACAAAAGCTATAAAAAGTAATCAAATTTCAAAATGTCCATTTCACTCACACACATTTCTCGAAAGACAAGTCTACTGGCAACACATTCCTCAATTTTTGTTTGTCAAAAAAAGTCTATTACTACTTCAATTTTGAAGGATAATTTCAGAGTACAGAGTTCCAGGTTGCTAAAAAATTTCTCTCAACATTGTAAATATTTCCCCGGCGCCACAGCTCAATAGGCTAATCCTCCGCTTTGCGGCGCCGGCACACCGGGTTCTAGTCCCGGTCGGGGCACCGGATTCTGTCCCTTTGCCCCTCTTCCAGGCCAGCTCTCTGCTGTGGCCAGGGAGTGCAGTGGAGGATGGCCCAAGTGCTTGGGCCCTGCACCCACATGGGAGACCAGGAGAAGCACCTGGCTCCTGCCATCGGATCAGCGCGGTGCACCAGCTGAGCGTGCCGGCCGCGGAGGTCATTGGAGGGTGAACCAACAGCAAAGGAAGACCTTTCTGTTTCTCTCTCTCACTATCCACTCTGCCTGTCCAAAAAAAAAAAATACATTGTAAATATTTCACTCTACTCTCTTCTTGATTGTACAGTTTCTAAGGAGAGGTCAGATGTGATTTGCTCTTTGGTCCTCTAGAGAGAGGGTGTTGCTTCCCCTCTTTTGTGTTTTTTAGGTATTTGTTTTGGTCAGGATTTTTTCTTTATCTTTGGCTTTTTGTAGTTTAAAAATGGTATGCAGGGGCTTGCAGAGTGGCATAGTGGGTAAAGGTGCCACCTGCAGTGCTGGCACCCCATATGGGCACCGGACCAAGACCTAGCTGTTCCACTTCTGATCCAACTCTCTGCTGTGGCCTGGGAAGCAGTAGAAGATGGCCCAAGTCCTTAGGCCCCTGCACCTGTGAGGGAGATCCAGAAGAAGCTCCTGGCTCCTGGGTTTGGATCAGCACAGCTCCGGCTGTTGCAATCAGTTGGAGAGTGAACCAGCGAATGGAAGACCTCTCCTCTCTCTCTCTCTCTCTCTCTCTCTCTCTCTCTCTCTCTCTCTCTCTCTCCCTCCCTCCCTCCCTCTTCTTCTTTCTCTGTTTAACTCTTTCAAGTAAATAAATAAATCTTTTATAAAAAATGATACGCATAGGTTTGGCTTGTTTGTTAATTTATTTATGTGTCATTTATCATAGTGCTCTCTGAGCTTTCTCATTCTGTCGTTTGTGGCCAGATTCTCAGCTAGAATTATTTCAGTATTTATTTCACTGTCTTCTCCTTTTGGTACTCTCAGTAGGCATATTTTGTACCTTTTGTGATTGACCTACTATCCTTAGATATTATTTTCTTTTTTCAGAGTCTTTGTTCTCTTTATTCTCTTTTTAGTTTTTGCGGATTCTGTGGACAGATCCTCAAGGTCAGAGATTTTTTCCTCAGCTGTGTTGAATTTGTGGATAAATCCACCTAATGCACTCTTCATTTCTGCTGGGATGTTTTTGATTAGCATTTCTCTTTCATTCTCTCTTAGGATTTGTATCTCTCTGAACACCTTACCCATCTGTTCTTGAATACTGTCTACTTTATTCAATAAAGCTTTCAGCATCTTAAACATCATTGTTTTAAATCCCTAGCCTGATAATTCAAACATCTCTGCAGTGTCTGTGTCTGATGTTTGCTCTTTCTCTTCAGATGGTGGTTTTGCCTTTTAGTATGTCTTGAAATTTATTTCTTCATAACTGGACACGATGTACTTAGGAAAAGGAACTGCCTTAGGAAGATGGTGTGGGGTGTGGGAGTGGAGGGAAATCAGTCTATACCCTGATAATTAGGTGTCAGTTTCTTAGAGCCTGTGCTTCTGGGCTGTTAACTAAGTGCTCCTCAGCTTTTCCCCCTCCACCCTTGACGATGGCCAGAGTGAGCTGGAGTTTGACATTTCTCCCATATGGAAGGTTAGATAGGTCTGGAGGTGGCTTTTATGAACTTCCTAGTCAGTTAGGTTATGCAAACACCCTGGCCAGTTAGGCTCTGGATAACTAGTTTCTCTTGAGGCCAACCTGATTAAGAAGGACAGTGTACTCTGATCTATTTAAAAATGATTCCTTGCCCTCTCTCCCTGCTAGAAGCACAGGGAATTTTTCTCCTCTATTTACTGTGGGAACTTAGTCAACCTTCTGGATGTAAATCTCACAAAATGGTGAGAGTCTCCCTAGGACAGAGTCTCCCTGGAGTATTTTGCTCTCAGAGTTGTCTTCAATGAGCCTCCATCAATTTGTCAATTATGATTCTAGTTTTCCTTCTCACTTCTGAATTCCAAGAAGGTCTCTGCTCGTGAGCTTCTGCTCCTGTGAACCATGACTCCCTGTATCTGTGTTTCCCACACCCCAGGGACTTTGGCTTACCTGTGTCCTCACCTCTCTCACAGATCAGCCATTTACTTGGTTTAATTCAGCTTGATGCTTAATGGTGTTAAGACATCATGGTAACTCTCACCCTCCTTACATGCCAGAAGGAGACATAGCTCTTAGATAAAGGATTATGAAGAGTTACTAATGGAGGGTAACTGTTGGAGTCTTAAGAATATGTTGAGTCAGTTTAAGAATTTAAGTTTTTGAAATCTTCACATAAAAGGTGACACTTCAGAATTTTTCTATGATGAATATGCTGTAAATTTGCATAAAACCTGAAAATCGAGATTCTGAGAAACTCTACCAAGTGACCTAGAAACTATGAAAATTACTTGCAAATACTAGACAGAGGGGAGTCAACACCAAAGGCGGTTTGAAAGCTGAATACACTTTGAGAATACTGAAGGTCACACGGATGCCATTTACCCAGATGTGCACATCGTCACTAACGTGTCTGCTCAGCAGCCCCAGTGGCAGAGTGCCGAAGGGGAGAGAAACTTGGGCTGTGCCTAAGGAAACATCCTGCCTGTGCCATCCAACACTGACATTTAATCCCCTTTCACTTTCATTCAGCTTCATGTTTCCTTCCCTTTTTTTCATCTAACAAATACTTAACTCATACAACAGAGTGTCCTGGAGACACATCCTCTCCAAAAATGAATAATCATTATTCTTCACAAAATCGCCTATTTCTAGGAACAAGGAATCCTTTGCAGATTTTTTTTTTTATGTTCTGGAGCAGGAGCACTTTTCAGGATCCTGCAGCTTTGTGATATTGCTAGCTATGTCCCAGAAATAACAATGACCTTCTAAAACCTGAAATGTTTTTTTTTTGTTGTTGTTTTTTTTTTTTTTTTTTTTACAGGCAGAGTGGACAGTGAGAGAGAGAGAGAGAGAAAGGTCTTCCTTTTGCCGTTGGTTCACCCTCCAATGGCCGCCGCGGACAGCGTGCTGCGGCCGGCGCACCGCGATCATCCGATGGCAGGAGCCAGGAGCCAGGTGCTTTTCCTGGTCTTCCCATGGGGTGCAGGGCCCAAGCACCTGGGCCATCCTCCACTGCACTCCTGGGCCACAGCAGAGGGCTGGCCTGGAAGAGGGGCAACCGGGACAGAATCCGGCGCCCCGACCGGGACTAGAACCCGGTGTGCCGGCGCCGCAAAGCGGAGGATTAGCCTGTTGAGCCACGGCGCCGGCCCTGAAATGGTTTTAATAGCTCCATATTTGGAAGCTCTTCTTGTGAACTTAACGTGTTTCATTTTTGTTCTTAGCAGACTATAGCTGTGTATACCTGTGTTGTTTAGAATGGAATTGTAGGCTCTCACATTGAAGTGATCACCCAAATGAAATGCTCATTTCTTGCTGTTTCTCTTACGAATGTTGATAATGCACTGATTGAAAAATAAGGAAAAGTGCCAGATCTATTGAAATACAGATTCTTGTGCATATGGTACTCTTTGTGTTAAGAATAATGAATTGCAAACTTTAAACATTTTTCCCAAATAAACCTTTTATTTAATGAGCACACATTTAATAATTACAACTTTAGGAATATAGTGATTCTTCCCACCATTTCTGCACTCCCACCCCGACTTCCATCCCAAAACTTCTACAGATTTCCTTTTAAGTGTTCAATTGCTTATCATAGATCAGGGAGAACATATGGTATTTGTCTCTTTGGGACTGGCTTATTTCACTAAGTATGATGTTTTCAAGATTCATCTACTGTGGGGCAAATGACCAGATTTCATTTTTTTCTACCACTGTGTAGTATTCCATAGGGTACTTATCCCCATGATTTCTTTATCCAGTATTCAGTTGATGGGCATTTAGGTTGATTCCACATCTTAGCTACTGTGAATTGAATTTCAATAAACATGGGGTGCAGATAATTCTTTTATTTGCTGAATTCATTGCCCTTGTGTAAATTCCCAGGAGTGGGATGGCTGGGTCATATGATGGGTCTATATTCAGATTTCTGAGGTATCTCCAAACTAACTTCCATAGTTGTTTTACCAGTATACATTCCCACCAACAGAGGATTTTGGTACCTTTTTCCCCATTCCTCACCAGCATTTGTTGTTTGTTAATTTCTGTAAAAGTGTTATTCTAACTGGGTGAGGTGAAAACTCATTGTGGTTTTGATTTTCATTTCCCTGATGACTAGTGATCCTGAGCATTTTTCATTTGTCTGTTGACCATTTTGATTTCTTCTTTTGAAAAATATCTGTTTAAGTCCTTGGCCTGTTTCTTAACTGGGTTGGTTGTTTTGTTGTTGCAGAGTTTCTTGTTCTCTTTATATATTCGGATTATTATCCTTTATCAGTTGCATTGTTTGCAAATAATTCCTCCCATTCTGTCAATTGCCTCTTCACATTCCTGACTGTTTCTTTTGCAGTACACAACTTCCTAATTTGATGTAATCCCATTTGTTAATTTTGGCTTTGATTGCCTGTGCCTCTGGGGTGTTTTCCAAGAATTCTTTGCCTGTGCCAATGTCTTGCAGGGTTTCTTCAATGCTCTCTAATAATTGATGGCTTCAGGTCATAGATTTAGGTCTTTAATCCATGTTGAGTGGATTTTTGTCTAAGGTATAAGGTCGGGGGTCCTGCTTCATATGTCTGCATGTAGAAACACAGTTTTCCCAGTACCATTTATTGAAGAGACTGTCCTTGCTCCAGGGATTGGTTTTAGCTCCTTGGTCAAATGAGAGTTGGTTGTAGATGCTTGGATTGATTTTTGGCATTTCTATTGTATTCCATTTGTCTATCTATCTGTTTTTGTACCAGTACCAACCTTTTTTTTTTATAACTGCCTTGTAGTATGTCTTAAAATCTGGTATTGTGTTTCCTCCAGCTTTGTTGTGTTGTATAAAATTGCTTTAGCTATTCAAGATCTCCTGTGCCTCCATTTGAATTTCAACATCATTTTTTATAGATTCAAGAAGAATGTCTTTGGTATTTTGATTGTTATCACATTGAATTTGTAAATTGCTTCCAGAAGAATAGACATTTTGATGATATTGATTCTTCCATGAACATTGAAGATATTTATTTTTTTATATCTTCTATTTCTTTCTTTAATGTGTAGTAATTCTCATCATAGAGATCTTTGACATTCTTGGTTAGAATTTTTCCAAAGTACTTGATTTTTTGTAGATATTGTGAATGGAATTAATCTTAGAATTTCTTTTTCAGCCATGGCATTGTCTGTGTATACAAAGGCTCTTGATTTTTATGTATTGATTTTTATACCCTGCTACTTTACCACACTCTTCTATGAGTCCCAATTGTCTCTTGGTGAAGTCTTTTGGATCCTCTATAAAGAGAACCATGCCATCTGAAAATAGGGATATTTTGACTTCCTCTTTCCTAATTTGAATCCCTTTGATTTCATTCTCTTGCCTATTGACTCTGGCTAAAACTCCCAGGACTATATTGAATAGCAATGATGAGAATCGACATCTGGTTCTGGATCTCAGTGGGAATGCTTACAACTTTTCCTCATTCATTTGGATACTGACCATGGTTTTGTTGTAATTTGCCTTGATTGTGTTGAAGAATGTTTCTTCTATACCCAATTTGCTTAGAGTTTTCATCATGAAATTGTGCTGTATTTTATCAAATGCTTTCTCTGCATCTATTGCGATAATCATATGGTTCTTATTCTTCAATTTGTTTTTCTGATGTATCACACTGATTGATTTGTGAATGTTGAGCCATCCCTGCATATCAGGGATAAATCCCACTTGGTCCAGGTGAATGGTCTTCCTGATGTGTTGTTGGATTCTATTCACCAGATTTTTTTTTGAGGATTTATGCAACTATGTTCATCAGGGAAATTGATCTGCAATTCATTTTCTCTGTCATGTCTTTTCTGGGTTGAGGAATTAAGGTGATGCTGGCTTCACAGAAAGAATTTGGGAGGATTCCCTACTTTTCAATTGTTTTGAATAACTTAAGAATTTGAGTTAGTTCTTCTTTAAGTGTCTTGTAGAATTCAGCAGTGAAGCCATCTGATCCTGGCTTTTCTTTGTTGGGAGGGTCTTTTTTACTGACTCAATTTCTGTCTTGGTATTGGGTCTCTTTAGGTTTCCTATATCTTCATGGATCATTTTAGGTAGGTTTTATGTGTTCAGGCATCTGTCTATTTCTTCTAGGTTTCCTAGTTTGTTGGCATACAGCTCCTTATAGCTCCTTTATTTCATTGGTGTTTGTTGTACATTTCCTTCTTCACTTATAATTTTATTTATTTGGATCATCTCTCTCCTTTTCTTGATTAGTTGAGACAATGGTGTGTCAATTTTTTTTTTAAAAAAAGCTCTTCCTTTTGCTGTTTTTTTATTTTTGGTTTTCAGTTTGTTGATTTCTTTAACTTTAATTATTTCTTTTATCCTACAAGTTTTCACTTTGGTTTGCTGTTGTTGTTCCAGATCCTTGAGATGCATTAATAGTTCATTTATTTGGTGCCTTTCCAAATTCTTGATGTAGGCACCAATTGCTGTAAACTTTCCTCTTAGCACTGCTTTTGCTATTTCCCATAAATTTTTATATGTTGTATTGTCATTTTCATTTGTTTCCAGAAATTTTTTTTATTTCTCTTTTGATTTTTTCTATAACCTACTGTTCGTTCAGGAGCAGGTTGTTCAGTTTCCATGTGTTTGCATATATTCTATATATTCCTGAGTTGCTGATTTCCAGCTTCATTGCATTCTGGTCCAAGAAGATGCATGGTATGATTTTGATTTTTTTTGAATTTGCTGAGACTTGCTTTATGGCCTGGACTGTGATCTATTATAAAGAAAGTTCCATGTACTGCTAAGAAGAATGCACATTCTGCAACTGTAAAATGAAAAGTTCTGTAGATATCTGTTAGGTCCATTTGGTCTATAGTGTCAATTAAATCTGCTGTTTCCTTGTTGATCAGAAGATCAACAAGATCTGGTTTATCTGTCCAATGCTTAAAGTGGAGTATTGAAGTCCCCCATTACTATTGTATGGGAGTCTACATCTCTGTTTAGAGCCATTAACATTTCTTTTAAATAGCCAGGTGCCTTGTAATTAGGTTCATATACATTTATTATAGTTACATCTTCCTGTTGAATTGATTCCTTAATCACTTCATAGTGCCCTTCTTTGTCTCTTTTAACTGTTTTTTGTGTTAGAGTCTATTTTGTCTGATATTAGGATGGCTACTCCAGCTCTTTTTTGGTTTCTGTTGGCATGGAATATCTTTTTCTATCTTTTCACTTTCAGTCTGCATGCATCTTTATTGGTGATATATGTTGCTCATAGGCAGCAAATAGATGATTTTTTAAAAATTCATCCTGTCAGTCTGTGCCTTTTAACTAGAGAGGTAAGGCTTTTTACATTCAAGGTGACTATTGATAAGTAACGATTTTGCCCTGCCATTTTTCCATAAGTATTCCTATTTTTTTACTTTGAATTTCTTTTGTACTTTTCCTAGGAGACTTCTTCTTTTTTTTTTTTTTTTTGACAGGCAGAGTTAGACAGTGAGAGAGAGAGAGAGAGAGAGAGAGAGAGACAAAGGTCTTCCTTTCATTGGTTTACCCCCAAATGGCCACCACTGCCAGTGCACTGTGCTGATCCAAAGCCAGGAGCCAGGTGCTTCCTCCTAGTCTCCCATGCGGGTGCAGGGCACAAGCACTTGGGCCATCCTCCACTGCCTTCCCGGGCCACAGCAGAGAGCTGAACTGGAAGAGGAGCAACTGGGACAGAATCCGGCACCCTAGGATATTTGTTTCCTTTTCCTTCTTCCATAGTGATGACCATGTTTCTGTGTTTCTGTGTGTGGCACATCCTTAAGCATCTTTTGTAAGACTGGATGGGTGGTGACAAATTCCTTCAGTTTCTGTTTGTCATGCAAGGTCTTTATTTCACTTTGTTCATAAATGAGAGCTTTGTAGGTTATAGTATTCAGGATTGACAGATTTTTTTTTTTCTCTTAAGACTTAGAATATATCTCACCATTGTCTCCTAAGCTGTAGGGATTCTGATGAAAATTATTCTATGAGTCTAATTTGAGATCCTCTGGAAGTAATCTGACATTTCTTTCATGTACATATTAGATTCTTTTCTTATGAGTTTGATTAGTGTCATGATGTTGATCTTTTCTGGACATTTCTATTAGGGGTTCTATGTGTTTCCTGTATTGGTGTCCCTTTCTTTCTCCAAATTGGAGAAATTTTCTCTTTATTTCACTAAAAATACCATGTAATACTCTCTTTCTTTCCAAGCCTTCCCAAACTCCTAGAACCCAGATGATAGTCATTTGATTGCACCCTATAGATTCCCAACACTGTTTTTCAGTTTCTAAGCTCTTTTTCTTGTGTTTGGTCTGACTGTATAATTTCTGGTGTTTTGTATTATAAGTCAGATATTCTTTCTTCTGTTTTACTTATTCTGTTGTTAAGGCTTGTCACAGTATTTTTTGTTTGTTCTAATGAATTATTTTCATTTTGATTTCTCTTTATGATCTCAATTTTGTGGGAGAAATTTTCTTTCATGTCCTGTATGGATTTCAGTAGTTTGTGCATTTGCTTCTGATTACTTCTGAGTAATCTCATGATCAATTTTTTTTAAAGAATTATTTTATTTGTTTGAAAGACAGAGTTACAGAGAGGCAGAGACAGAGAGAGAGGAGAGGTCTTCCATTCCACTGGATCACTGCCCAAATGACCTCAATGGCCAGAGCTAGGCTGATCCAAAGCCAGGAGCCAGGAGCTTCTTCCAGGTCTCCCACACAGGTGCAGGGGCCCAAGGACTTGGGCCATCTTCTACTGCTTTCCAAGGCCATAGCAGAGAACTGTATGGGAAGAGGAGCAGCTGGGACACGAACCAGAGCCCATATGGGATGTCGGCACAGCAGGCTGGGGCTTTAATCCACTATGTCACAGCGCCAGCCCCTATCAATTTTTTTAATTCCATTTCTGGCATTTCTCAACCTCATAATCTTCACAATCTAGTATTGAAGTGTTGTGCTCTTTTGTGGTGTCACGGTGTCTTCCTTATTCTCATTTCTTGAATTGCTGTGTTTGTTAGCATTTGTGGAGATACTCTTTGGTTTCTTCTCATTGGTGTCTTTTTTTTTTTTTTTTTTTGCTATAGTGGCTTTTATCTTTGGACTATGTCTGAGTGGATTAGTGGAGTGTCTGCTTTCAGGGGATATCTAGAGGTGTGTTGTGGATGAGGCCAGGGAACTCTTTTTTGTACTCCAAGGTGAAGGGCATGTCTGTGTTAACAAACCCAGATTTGGAGTGGTAAATTTTTTTTTATTTTTTTTATCAGAAGGGAGGTTTCTGCTTGTCTGTTGGTATAGACACAGTTGAGTTCCTCTCCTTGAAGGAGACCAGTGTTTCAGTGCTAGCCCCAGTGAATGTATTATCTGTCCACTCTGCCACAAGGACTACACAAAGGATCTATAGAGCCATCAGTATAAGCTCAGATCCCCCAGAAATGTCCCTTGCCAGGTAACTAGGGAGCCATGATCATGTGGAGCCTCCCACCGTGACTGCCCAATGTCTCAGCCACACCCTGAGTCCTCCCACGCAGCCTCAGTGTTTTCACGATCTTGGCACACAAGCCTCCCACAGTCATGAGCATCCTGTCTCCTGTCTGTTCTCCCCACCAAACTCAAGAGGCTCTGCTTTGCTGGGTGCCGGGTGCAGTTTTGCCACCTTGTTACAGGACACCCTTGCAGGGTGATTGGGGAGAGAGAAATGTGCCCCCTCTTTGTTTTTCTCCTCTACTTTGGCAGCTGCACTATCCCCCTTGGGGCTCCAAGCTGGATTCCCTCAAGGCTCTTACTGCAGCTATTTTGCCAATGCCTTGGGCTGCTGCAGGCTGGTCTCACCTCATTCTCCAATGCTTGTGTGGAGGCTGTTGGCTACTGGGGTCCTAAGTTGTGCATATCTTCGCCCTCCATGTAGATCCACTGCGTTCCTCCAATGTTATAGTTTCCTCTGCTGTTTTCTCCCTAACTCTTCTCTGAGACTGCACTCTTTCCACTTTTTTCAAACATTTTGAAGGCAATTTTATTGATAGACAAATTATCTCACAGCAAAGGCCCTTGCTTCTACATTAGAATTAAAGTCTTGTTCCAGAATTGAAGGAGTGGCACTCCAGTCTTTGTTTCACTACAGGGTATTCAGAGAGAAAGCAGCTCTGCCTCAGAAATTCTCAACTCTGACTGCACACAGAATCACCTGGGGCATGCTTTAAACAACATTGCTCAGGTACTTTCATCCCTTTGTTTTTTTGGTTCATTGGTGAAGGGTGGGACTTTTAGTTCTATAACCTGCCCAGGTAAGTCTTATATGCAGCTTGGCTTCAAAACCCATGGAAGGCTGGGCCACTTTTTTCAGCAGAGGAAAACACAAAGATGGAAGCCAAAAATGCGTGACATTGAGCAAGAGTTCAGAGAAGAGTGAGGCAATGAAAAAGGAAAGGCTAGTTTGATTTGAAATTTCCAATAATTATTGAAAATAATTGATATTTCATGGTCCTACTCTAACAGTGACTTGACATAGAGTAAGGATCCTGACTTTGATGTTAACCAATTGACCAGGTCTCCAAGGCTAGGCTACCCCAATATTTCAATGCAAAGCCTCAGAAGTCAGCATGACAGGATTTCTGCTTTTACTGTGCTACTTTGCATATTGGAACACACAAAGAAGAAGTGAGGTCAGTTTCAAGTCTGAGCTGAAATTCAGAAGTATGAGAAAAAAACTAACTTTATTTTAAAATTTCCATCCTTTCCTTTCTCCAATTTATGACTTGTTCATCACTCTTGTTTCCCAATTCCTACCACCATCCCAAAACTGGAACCTCTACTTCTGGTCAGTCTTTTTCCCTTTCTTCCTTTCTTTCTTTCCTTCCTTCCACCCTTCCTTCCTTCAGTCCCTTTAGCCTTATCCTCATTAAGAAGACACCACTGCTTTTTATTTATTTTTAATTTTTTAAAAAGATTTATTTATTTACTTGAAAGAATTACAAACAGAGAGAAGGAGAGTCATAGAGAGAGAGATGTCTCCCGTGCACTGGTTCACTCCCCAATTGGCTGCGATAGCCAGAGTTGCACTGATCTGAAGCCAGGAGCCAGGTACCTCCTCCTGGTCTCCCATGTGGGTGCAGGGCCCAAGCACTTGGGCCATTTTCCACTGCCTTCCTGGGCCACAGCAGAGAGCTGGCCTGGAAGAGGAGCAACCGGGACAGAACCGGCACCCCAACTGGGACTAGAACCCGGAGTACCTGCACCACAGGCAGAGGATTAGCCTAGTGAGCCACAGTGCTGACCCCTCTTTTTATTTTTAATTCATCTTCTTTCCTGAGGATTATTCTACTGTCCCTTCCTATTGTGAGGAGTCAGGTGGGTTAATAGACAGTCAGAGTGGTCCCAGTGGAATTTGGGGTATAGAATTCTTGCTTCTCCCCAAAAGGTTATCTATAGCAATTACAAAATGTTTTCCTTCCTTTGCTATCTACAAATTTAGCGTGAGAATAGCAAAGGAGTGATGGTTGCACTTGAACTCACAGTTTATTGTGAAAGCAAATTACCTATTCCACTCTTCTGTATGGTTTTATTATTTTATCATGAGCAAGTCAGATAGGATAAAGGATTGTAAATCAAGACTTTGATGGGTTTTGTCTCCACCCAGTAACTAAATGCCAATCTGATTTCCAATTTTTTTTCCTTCAAAATTGTACTTAAAAACCCATTGCCACGAGGTCCTTTGGGTTTTCCTCTCTTGGAGCCCCCTCCATGCCACTCTGGCTGGAGGTCTTTGACTCTAATAAATCTTGCTTTTAAACCTTCAAATATCATTTTTCTCTTTGCCTTGTCCACTTGAAAATTCTTCTTTCATGTGAGGCAAAGAACTGAGGTAATGATAATTTTTCTGCTGCCATTTTCCTGTAACACTACTTCTAGACTCTTCAGTAACCATGGGCAATTGGTTGTAGGACTTCTGTCAATAATGAAATCAGAGAGTGCTCAGATCTCTTACATAAAATGGTGCATTATTTGCATGTAGTCTATAGGAACTTCCCATCTACTTTAAACCATCTCTAGATTCTGTATAATATAATGTAAATATGATGTAAATGGTTATTGTAAAAATAGATTGTTTAGGGAAAATGACAAGAAAAAAAGATCTGTATACTTTTAGTACAGATGCAATCTTTTTCCTGATATTTTCTGTCAGTGGTTACTTCTGTGAAGGTGGAATACATGGATATGAAGTGCGGGGATTATACTTCTCCCTGTTCCAGGTCAATGGCCCATTTTTCTTATATAATTCAGAACAATAAGTTGAAGGGAGTTTAGGTAACTGTAGAATTAGGGACTTCAAAACAAGACAAGTTTGTAAGATCAGATCCTACCTCTTTCTCATGAATAGTAATGACTTACATGTTGTTTTAGAGTTTTCAATGAAATAACGAATCTCATGTAACTGCCCCACCTCAGTACACCTCAGCTGTCAGAGTCATCTCTTCCACCTTCTTTAATGGAAGCATCCTTGTTCTCATGGACATTATTATTTAATACCTAAGATTTGGAACAAATGGGATGTATATTCCTATCATTCCAAAGAAAGGACGATCTGAAGCTTTTGTTTGCTTCACAAAATTACTCATGAACATTCTACAAAACTGTAATCTACATCTATAACACTTATCATACACAAATATGAATTTGGAAATGGAAATTTTTGCAGATGGATTTTAGTGCTGCATTTGTGTTGCTGGAAACTGTAGTACATTGAAGATATTAACATTTGTTACAAGAAAGCTCTATTTACCCTTTTCCTTTTTTAAATAGACTATTTTTGGAGAAGTTCTAGGTTCACAGCAAATGTGAGTGGAACATACAGTGAGTTCCATCTATTTTGTAAAAAAGATTTTTATTTATTTGAAAGGCAGAGCCACAGAGAGGCAGAGGCAGAGAGAGGGAGAAGTCTTCCATCAGCTGGCTCACTTCCTAGAAGGCCAAAATGGCTGGAGCTGTGCTGATCTGAAGCCAGGAGCCAGAAGCTTCACCCGGGGCCTCCCATGTGAGTGCAGGGGCCCAAGGACTTGGGCCATCCTCCATTGCCCTCCCAGGTCATAGTGGAGAGCTGGACAGGAAGCAGAGCAGCCAGGACTCAAACCTGCACCCACGGGGACACAGAGCTGCAGGGAGCAGCTCCACCTGCCACGCCACAGCGCTGGCCCCATGAGTTCCATCTCTTCTTGCTGCTGCAAGGTCATAGCCTTTCCCACTGTCCCACTGTAGAACATTCCCTCCAGAGTGGTACTTTGTTCAGGGACACAAGAAATCCATTTGCTTAAGGTGTTGTTGAATAATAAGCCTCAAACTGGAGTGGCTCAAAGGAAAGGTTTGTTTACTGTGACAAAGGAGGCAGTGGGAAGGGAAAGTTCCTGAAGATGCCTCCCTGAGAAGCAGTTTGCCAGGGCATTTAGAGTGAATTTTAAGGAATTGCCCAATATTCACAAAGGGGGATAGGGGGAGGGGGTCCTTTTTGCTTGCACTGTACATGCGAGATGTAGAAAAGGGGGAACAGGTGGGCCCTTCCTGCTCATGAAAATGCGTCTTCATCCATCTGATTCTGATTGATCTCTTGCAGCTTCCCTTGTCCTGGTGATGTAGCTGCCTCAGAGTACAATATTGCAAGATAAGATTTCCAGAAGATCCTCTGGAAAAGAAGCTCAAACCAGTGAACTTTTTCAAATTCTCTGCCCCTCTTCCTGGGCCTCTCTCTTGTCTACATCCTAGAGTCTTTGTTATATAGATAGATAGATAGATAGATAGATAGATAGATAGATAGATAGATAGACTCAACTGGCCTACGCTGACACATCATTATCACACAAAGTCCATAGTTTCTGTTAGCATGCACTGGTGGCGTTGTAGTTTCTATGGGTATGGACACATGTTTAAGAACAGGTATCCACCACTGTAGTATCCTTCACAATAGTTCCATTGTCCTAAAAATCCTTTGTACTCTGCCTATTCATCCCTGCCTCCCCCTAACCCTGACAAGTTGCCATCTTTTGATTGTCTCCGTAGTTTTGCCTTTTCCAGAGTATCACATAGTTGGAACCATGCAATCTGTAACCTTATTAGATTGGTTCCTCTCACCTCATGCTAGGCACTTAAATTTCCTCCATGTCCTTCATAACTTGAATAAATAGCCTATTGTCTAAATGTGCCCCAGCTCATCCATTAAGCTATAAAGGACATCTTCTTCACTTCCAAGTTTGGATAATTATGAATAAAGCTTCCTTAAAGATCCATGTACAAGTTTCTGTTTGAACATAAGTTTTTAAATCATTTGAGTGGAGACTAAGGAGTACTATCACTAGATCATGAAAGCTCCACTTTTTCTTGTTTCAAAATTCATTGCCACTGACATTTACAACATAGGAGATTAAATCCACTTTAGATTCATAATATAACTTTCAATCAACAGACCTGACACTTAAGTGGGATGTTGTATGCAATAATTGGCTATTATAAATGATATAAATGTCACAATTCCAGGCATTTTAGTATATTAAATAGTGTACCTCATGCTAAGCAGGGTTCCCAATGAACACATTTATTATTCTGTTCTTCATGTATCATGATTTCCAATGTGATAACTCAAACTGCATCCTTGTACCAGTGCTATGTCTACCTGAATCGCAGTTTAAGTGGAAGTGATGAGATCTTATCACTGAACTGGAAAGTCTAGCCTAACAATGTTATTCAGGGAAAGGGAAGTAGTGAGGATATGGGATCTTGCTTGCTTGTGGGCACAGTGAACATAAGTTAATGAGCTTACCTTAATGCAGAGTTGTATGCGTGGAGAAGAGATTCTTCCTAAAGCATGAGTCCTCTCGCTCAGATTTATCTTGGAACCTGCATATCTATGGCAGTGGACAGTCAGGCAATGGAGAGCAGGGATTTTACACTAAAGCTGACCTTCATTTATTTTATTTTTTTCTAAAAATGTATAGATCATTGTAGGATGAACAACTTTATTTCAGGACGTCTAGACCATAGTGTAACTAAAAGAGAAAGACCAACCTATCTACAGAGAACCCCACCGATTTTGCAAAACAAATTACAGGTGGATAGTAGAGCCTGTCAGATCCTTGTAGGATGCACAGTATCAGTGCTACTGCCTATTGGATGTGAAGTAGGAACCAGAAGGGTATACCAGGATGTTACCTGTAGAGAAGCAGTGGGTCTCTGCAGAGCAGACTTGACCGAAACCACATGTGCAGCAATGTTTGGAGATTCTCCATCATTAGTAATGATGACATTCCTGGCACCTCTCCAGGAATATGGATGGAGGAGCTGAGTTTTTGGATGGACTCATGAAGCTGGCCCTGACCATCTCCCTCTAGGTCATTCAACAAGAAAGAAAGTTCTCTGGCTCATGTGATTCTGAATGTCTGCTAAGTGAAGCAGGTTGTGTCTGATGAGAATATAAGCCTCTCCCTCTGTAAGCCATCCCCACACTACTCCTGTGTTACCCTGGACTCCCCCATGGATCTTCTGCAAAGACTATATTTCAGGTTATTTGTTTATTTATCCTAAAACTACCTCCCCCTCATCATTTCCTGCGAAGGCACACATGAGTTCTGATGACTTCACTGAGCCTCTGCCTAGGACTTTCCTCAAGAAATTGAAATATTATAAGCAGTAAAAATTGACACTTTCTTTTTCAAAATGTTTTTAAGCTAGTGTAAAATTTATTTATTTATTTATGGTCTGAAAGGCGGAAAGAGAGATAGACAAAGAGATAGACAAAAATCATCCATTCCCTGTTTCACTCGCTAGATGCCCACAATAACCAGAGCTGGACCAGGACTAAATCAGATGGGACTTAGATGTCTGAAGGTTGTACCGTCTCTGTTTCAGAATGCACCATATGAGCCATTATTATGTGTCATATAAGATACCAGAACAGGGGTCAGCACTGTGGCATAGTGGGTGAAGCTGCTGCCTGAAGCTCCAGCACCCGATATGGGCACTGATTTGAGTCCTGGCTGCTCTACTTCCATTCCAACTCTCTGCTAATGTGCCTGGGAGTGTGGCAGAGGATTCCCCAAGAGCTTGGACCCCTGCACTTCTTTGGGAGTCCTGGAAGAAGCTCCTGGCTTCAGATAGGCCTAGATCCAGCCATTTGGGGAGTGAACCAGCTGATGGAAGATCTCTGTCTCTCTCCCTGTCTCCCTATCCACCCCCCTCTCACTCTCACTCTTGCTCTGCCTCTCAAATAAATAATTTTTTTAAAAAAAGATAACTAGAACAGTGTCTAACATATCACAAGTGTTTAATATCATTGAATGAGTGATGAATGACTCTATTATATAAGCAATATGATTAAATAGGTAAATCTCCACTTATTAAACTACTTATGCATTATGGTCCCTACAAAATGATGCACATATGACTGAAAATACTCCAGCTAGGAAAAAAATTTAAAGCACTTAAGGAGAAAAGGTTGGAGGGAGAAAAGGAAGAGAAAGACAAAACTGATTGCTCTCATTTTGTACTCAGCACTATATGTATTCTTTGAATAAAATTTTCTTTATTCAGCAATAGAATTAATTTGACCCCTGTTGAAGGTGAGAAGAATGGAAATTAGGCATTAAAATATTTATCTTCTCCAAAAATGAAAAGACTCACAAGTTCTGGCAATTTTTAGCAGCCACTTCAGATGTGATAGGAAGGATTTCTGGAGCAGCACAGGGGAGCAGGACAGGTTTCAGGGGGGTGGTATATATTTTCATTCCTTGCAGTGAGTGCAAACAGGAGGAGAGCACCAGCTTCAACTTGTAAGACTTATTGAACCTAAATCAAGAATTGCTATGGTTCAAAGGAATGGATTCATTTTCTTCTCACTGAATTCTGTCTGAAACATTGCTATTTATTTTCAGTTCCTCAGCTTCTTCCAGATTGTATCATTCAGAATACCCTCTAATTGATTAACATAAAATGAAGGTTCTTTGAAATGTTTGTGGAAAATGAAATTTAAAAGTAAGCTTATCTTGGTGTCAAAAAAATGAAATTCATGTGCATGAGGATTCTATACAAAGTTCATGAAAATGTATGAAAAAATTGAGAATGGATTTTAATACTTATGGATTTACATATATCCTTTAATTCCAGTTTTCTAAACTTTTTGAAGTACCCTTATATAGTTAGTATAATGAACAGCCATTCATTCTGGACTTTTCAATAGGAACAAGCCTGTACCTGTTTAATTCACATTCACCCCTGATCACCGGAAAAGAGCGTGAAGGTCATCATAATGATCTCACACAGTGCCATGCTCATTGCTAAATGAATAACCTGTTTTTAAACTGAGTGTGCAGCAGATCAGTGGTGTGGTGCTAAATGCTTAACAACTGGCTCTGAGTTGTTTAACTGCTGGCTTTGAGGACAGGGAACCCTGATTTGTAGCATTTGTTGAATTCTGTGTTATACACAGAGCCATTATGACTTTCTTTTTTTTTTAATATTTATTTATTTATTTTGAAAGTGAGAGTTACTGGGGGGGAGGGTGGGCGGGATAATGGATCTTCCATACATTGGTTTATTCCCCAAGATGGCTGCAATGACCATCCCTGGACCAGACCAAACCCAGGAGCCAGGAGCTTCATTCAGGTCTCCAATGTGACTGCAGGGGCCTAAACACTTGAGCCATCTTCCACTGATTTTGCCAGGCCATTGGCAGGGAGCTGGACAGAAGTGGAGCAGCTGGGACATGAACCAGCACCCATATGAGATGCCGGCATCACTGATGGTAGATTGATCCACTATGCCACAACGCATGCCCCACATTTTAACTTGAAAACATGTATTTAAGAATCAGAGAGACAAAGAGCCTGAACTCCCCTGTACTGGTTCACTCACCAAAGCTTGTAATCTCTAGGGCTGGGCCATGGCTGAAGTCAGGGGTTGAGGACTGAATCCAGATCTCCCACATATGTGAATTCCTTAAGCCAGCACTGCTCTCTTGCAGTGTCTACATCATTGGGAGGCTGGAGTTAGGAGCCAGAGCCAGGAATGGAATGAATATATTCCAATGTGGGAAGCAGGCAACTTACCTTCCAGGCCGTGAGGCTGAGAGACAACACACTTCGGTAGGTGCAATTAACAACTTCCCATGTCCCTCCTGAAAGCCACTCTTCCTAGTCTTCTAAAACCAAATGTCAAAGTTTCTCTTTAAGACTATAAACTTAGTGAAGTCTCATGTCTGGTTTTCCTGTGTACAGAATTCCCACAGCGGTTAATATATAAAGGCACTTTTGTCCATGTGGGAGACCTGACTCCTGACTTGTCTGGGCTCAGCCTCAACTGTTGTAGGCATTTGGGGAGTGAACCAGTGGATGGGACATTTTATTTCTGTCTCTCTGTGTCTGTCTTTTTCTGCCTCTCAAATTGAAAAATATTCAGAAAAAAAATTGCACCTGTACCAAACATGGGCAGACTTTTTTCCTTGCTATTATTCCTAAAACAATACAGTATCACAATTATATACATAGCAGTTACATTGTAACAGCCATTATAAGTAGTCTGCAGATGATTTAAATTATATGGAGGATGAGCATATGTTATATTCAAATATTATACCACTTTATAGTAGGGCCTTGAGAATGCAGATTTTGATATTTGAGGCTGGAAGAGGAAGGTTCCTGCAACTAGTCCCCTTAAGGTACAGAGGGACTATTACACTTCTTTCTCGCTAATGCTTCTTCTTGGCCTCTGTTACATTAACATTGCTAAAATCTAGCTTGTCTCTTGTAAGATCTCTTATATTGTGACATCATTTATCTGCATCCTTGTTGGTTTTATCTGTAATTTTTTCCTAGAAAGGCACCGGACTTCCCTAATGAGTTAAGTACTCAGTTTACAAGTGGTTTTCTCTCCCCTTTCCCTTGTCATTCTTCTCAAGCATTTTCAATGGCTGCTTGTATAAGTGCATTTATGACTTCTCATCCTCACGTATCACTTATTCTAGCCAAAATGAATTTTTTATCAAATGCATTTTATTCCCCTCCATCACAGTAGCTACGGTGTTTAGTCTCCATTGGGTGTCTACCCTAGTACATTTTCTATTCGCAGAGGCTGTCCATAGTGTCCATAGTGATTGCATCTATGGACTTCCTGCCACCCTTGTTTATGGTTGGAATCAGCTGACGAAAGGCCAAGTTGGAGATTGGGGCATGGGCATAAGGAGGCTGGGGTTTTCCGGACTGAGTCAGCGTCATGGCTCTTGCAGTGGCTGCATCACTCCTGGATTACAACTCCATCAGGCAGCTCTTTCTCCATGGCTCCAGTCTTCACCAGCTCCGAGCATGCTCCTTCCTGGGTGTGACTTCTCAGGGTCCCTTGTCCACGCCCTAAGCTCTGCAAGGACTTCCACAAATAGGGCCTTCACTGAAATCTCCACAGCTCCTCCAGATGGTGCCTTAGGTTCCTACAAGGGACCCACTGCTCTAGAGATGTGACTCATCTCATCGGGAATTGCCCCTATGGCAATCTTTCCCTAAGAAAATTATGTCTGTTTTCAAGCCCCAGACAAAATGGTACCTACTATATAAATTAACACTTCTGAGTATCTCCCAGTTGGCAGTAATATCTCCCTTCAGAATTCCCAAGGCATCTACTACAACTCTTTTAATAGATATACATAATCCACCAAAAAAAAAAGTACAACACATGACATATCTTTATCAGATAAGGGTGGTACTTAAGTTTGCTTCTTAAAGAACTAGTGTAGTGTCTTTCAGTAAGTTCTTTGCAGGGATCGGTTGAAAGAACAGACAAGTTGTTATCATTATCATCTTTCATCTCTCTACCACTTACACTTTATCTAGCTCATCTTAACTATTACTGAGCACTCCTTTAAGTGACTTTATGCGGCATTCTTGTCTTTTCCCCCCTTCCCTTCCCACTTTCCCTTCTCTGTCTCTCTCTTTCTCTCCCCTCAGCCTCCCTCTTAGCTGAGGCTGTTATAACAAAATACAGTACATTTGGGTAGCTTTGCCAAGAGATAGTTCTTTTTTTTTTTATAGGCAGAGTTAGACACTGAGAGAGAGAGAGAGAGAGAGAGAGAGAGAGAGAGAGAGAGAAACAGAAAGGTCTTCCTTTTTCCATTGGTTCACCCCCCAAGTGGCCGCTATGGCTGGTGCATTGCGGCTGCTGTGCCTATCTGAAGGCAGGAGCCAGGTGGCTCCTCCTGGTCTCCCACGCGGGTGCAGAGTCCAAGGACCTGGGCCATCCTCCACTGCACTCCCAAGTCACAGCAGAGAGCTAGACTGGAAGAGGAGCAACCGGGATAGAATCCGGCGCCCCAACTGGGACTAGAACCCGGAGTGCCAGCGCCCCAGGCAGAGGATTAGCCTAGTGAGCTGCGGTGTCAGCCTAGATAGTTCTTTCTTTCACTCATTGGCAATGGGTTCAGTTCTTGGTGAAGGCCCTCTTTATAGTTTGCAAATGTCTGATTGTCTCCTTGCTGTGACCTTATATGGTGGGGATAGGAAAGAGAGAGAGAGAAAGAGAGCAAGTGAGCAAGAGCAAGACTGAGTACTTAAAAGTGAAGTGAATATTCTTTAGTGTTTTCTTCTAAGGACTCTAATCCCATTATGAGATTCCCATATTCATGATCCCATCTAAACCTAATTTCTTCTCGCATGTTCCATCCCCAGATACCATCACAGGGAGGGATTAGGACATCAACATCGTTTTTAGGTGAACAAAATCCTGTCCTTAGTGCACTTCTGTAGCTCAACAACCACTTTGAAAAAGTTAAGTCCTGTATTTTTTACACTTTTCTTCTGTACTGCTAAACTTGCATTTCTCATTGCTATCTTTTCATCACCATTTGTAAGTCTCATAACCTTCACCTTCCATTATCCCATGTTGGTATAATGATGCTGTTTCTCAAAATAGCTTTTTAGCTTGATTTTCACACGTCTTCTAAAAGTCATCCATACTCTCCTAATAACCTGAGTTCAGAAATGTGGCATCACCCTGGGATATGACATCTCCTGCTTCTTGATCCTATGTAGGCAAATTCTTTTGCATATAATTTTTCTGTAAGTGCTCCAATAACCATAATTTATTCCTCCACTTTTTTTGTCAAAATTATGACTACATAGTAAAAAAACTCCATATTCTCCATGTTTTTCTCATTTCAATATATAGCATGTTATTTGATAGCTAGAATAAATATCAGGAGCCAAGTTTACCTCTCTTATTTTTACAGAGTTCAAAGGACCCAAAAGAGGTCAGATGGCTCATATAACCCTACACATCTGGATAGTGGGACTAAAACAGAAGGAGGGTCCATCCTCATATTGTCCTGGGTGTGGCATTTTACCCAGAATACCAAGATTCAACCAGTAGCCTTTTTCCAGAACAGTGTTCATCTCCACTAACCGGTTCATATCATGTTCTTTCATATCAATTGCGCATGACTCTCTATTGTCCTTTGCTTATAAAGGTAAGTAACTGGAACTCAGTTACCCACACTACACGTCCATGCCTCCTTCAGCGTCTTTACTTAGTGCCTCCATGTGTGTAAAACTGTGTGTGTGTGTTATTTAGCCAGCTCTCTTCCAGCTTCATTCTGCAGTTTCTATCTCCATATCTCACGCTGATCCCTTTACTTTACATGCATCTGCTTTCCCTATCTATCCCTGGGTTGTTTCAATTCCATATTCTCCATTATACCTTTGATTATTACCTTAACTAGATGCACTGTCTCTCTGCTTTAACCTATGGTTACCTTTTGTCTGTGACTTGTTCCTGAAAGTATTTAGTGCTGCCTGTAGAACAGCCTTAGTGTATTTGCCTTTTCCTGTCCCTGCTTACTTAGATCCAGAACGCTGTACACTCGGTCAATGTTGATGAATTTTACTATTTGATCATTCAAGTCTCTGAACTCAAGTGCTTCACATACATGCTTATTTATCTTAATGTGTTAGTAATTTCATTGGGATCTCTTAAGATGAATATCTTGCAACTATAGTTGAAATGACTTTGAATGTGATGGGGGACGATGTTACAAAGCTGTGATACAGAATGTTTCTCCTCCAATAGATAAAAGCAAAATAAACAAAGAAGTCTGAGAAACAATTTTTCAGCAGCATGAAGAGGTGAGGAATAATCCTAAACTTCAAAAAGTGGTAACAAGTGAAGTAATACAAGTCTATGTCACAGCCCGGTTGACAGAAACCATGCATAGCTACCATCTTTAGAAGTGGCGCTGATGCTTTAAGAAGCTGGCACAAATCCTGAGAATCCTTCTCAAGACTATAGTCTCAGGGGCCAGCACTGTGGCACAGCAGGTTAAAGCCCTGGCCTGAAGTGCAGGCATCCCATATGGGTGCTGGTTCTAGTCCCAGCTGCTCCTCTTCTGATCCAGCTCTCTGCTATGGCCTGGGAAGGCAGTGGAGGATAGCCCAAGTCCTTGGGCCCCTGCACCTGCATGGGAGACCTGGAAGAAGCTCCTGGCTCCTGGCTTCAGATTGGCATAGCTTCGGCTGTTTTGGCCATCTGTGGGAGTGAACCAGCAGATGGAAGATCTCTCTCTGTGTCTCTACTTCTCTCTGTAACTCTTTCAAATAAATAAAATAAATCTTTTTAAAAAATAATATAGCCTCTTCTCCTTGGGAAATATCCTCCAAGACCCCCAGTGAATGCCTGAAGCTCTGAAGTGCTAAACCCCATATATACTATGTTTCCTTCTTATAGGTATAAACATACCTGTGATAAAGTTTATGAGTTAGGCATGGTAAGAGATTAACAATAATAACTGTAAAACATACAAGCTCAAAGCTTTATGACCCAACATGTCACTATCAACCAGAAACAAATTTAATGCCTTTACACCTTAACTAAATATTTACCAATCATGAACAGTGGCTGCAACTTTTGCAGTCTGAGCTGTGACAACAAAACTAGTACGAATTTCTTTTCCTTTCTTCACAATTTTATAGAGGGAAGAGTCATTCTTCCACAGACCTTAGCAAGCTCAGGCTATGATTATTTTTCTTTCTTATTAAGTTGAGAGTTTTAACCTTTTCACTTACAGGAAGTAATTTATGAATTCTCATTGACATATCCAATTGCCAGCACTGTTACTCTTGCACTTTGGAGATATTAAGTAGAATAAGGCTTCTTGAACTGAAGCACGGTGACAGCCTGACAGCCCAGCAGATAACTGAGTAGAGTGGGAAGCCCATTCTGTGTGGACACACTAGACAAAGAGAGGATTCACATCTGGGCAGGGTGGTGTGGGATTTCATCATCAAAGTATTCAAAATGGTGATGTAAAACTTATGAATTGTTTATGTCTGCAATACTCTGTTTAACTCAAACTTCAGGAAGGGGAACCACAGATAAGTGCTGGTGGTGGGTGGCTACTATACTCTCTAACTGAAAGAGAAGTAGGCTGAAGGAATGAATAGACGTGCCTGGGAAAATCAAGATAACACACTGGCTAGATGCTCCACAAACCACATCTGGAGCTTGGCAAGAGCAGGAAGGGTCTCTGAGTCTCTTGTTCCGTCAGTGCTAAATTGGGGGACGGAGCCAAATCTCAGGAGAGTTGAATCCATGCCAAAGAGCTTGTAATGGAGTCCAAGAAAGGACATCTGCTGGGATCCCCACAAGGTCTGCAATCAGCTGCAACTGCTCTTCCCTCCCTGAACCCTGCTTTCCATGCATCTGGTTCACAGGAGAAGACAAAGGATCGCGAAAATCGTGGGCTGGGGATGCTGTCAAGGAGAAACCACTTCACTATTTTAGAATGAAACGAACACTGAACAAAGATAGAGGGGAAAAAAATATTTGAGAGCTACAAAAATATATCACAACCCTCCACCAAGAAGTCAAAAATAAGTGGAGAGAGACATTGATTTAAAAAAATAACATAGATAATTCAACTTGAAAGAATTCAATCCAAGGAACAAAGCAGATTCCCTGCCAGTATTTTGCATTCACTGAATGCAAATAAGGGCAAATGTTCAGTAAAACAAGGAAAACATGATATAACAAAAGATCAGAATGAGAAGAAAGGGAATATTGTAAGAAAAAAACTAAGGTGCAAAACAAATAGTGGTATAAATAAAATAAATGAGAAGCAGCAAGAAACAAATCATGATGATGATGATGCTTCAGTTGCAGTGACTAAAAATAGTCAAGTTTAAATAATTAGAAGTACAATAGATTTTTTGTAATAGTTCATCTACCATAACATGATGTATAATCTTAATGTAAAGAGCCAACAAATAGGGTGTACTATTTGTTGAACTCTTTACTTAGTGTAGGGTTAATCTTATGTGTATAAAGTTAATTAAAAATAGATCTTAGTTAAAAAAATATGAGAGGGAGGAAGAAGAATGGTGGGAATGCAAGGGAGAGAACTTGTAGGGTGGGAAGAATCACTATGTTCCTAAATTTGTATATAAGAAAAGCATAAAGTTTGTATACCTCACATAAACAGCTTCTAGGTAATAAATAAATAAATAAACATTCCTAAAATAGTTCAGGAAATAATGAAAGACATAACAGGAATGTTTACCTACAGTAAAAACTGAATCTACCAGTTGATAGGACACAGCATTTTCCAAGAGACGTTGACACAAAGCCAGTGGTATAAGATCATGTTTATTTACAGAGAAACCTTTACACACATCAAACAGGGTCAGTGACATTTAAAGTAATCAAAGTTTTTTGAAAAACTTGGTTGAGGGTTGGTATTGTGGTACAGAGGTTAAGTAGCCACTTGAGATGCCTAAACCTCGTATTAGAGTCTTGGGGTTCAAGTCCTACGTCTGCTTTTGACTGAGCTTTCTGGTAATGTGCACTCTGAGAAGTAGCAGGTGATGGCTCAAGTACTTGGTTCCCTGCCACTCATGTGCAAGAGCTGGATGAAATTCCTAGCTCCCTCCTGATTTTGGCCTGTGCATCCATGGCTGTTGTGGGTATTTGGGAAGTGAACCAGCAGATGGAAGTTCACTTTCTGTCTGTTTCATTCTCCCTCTCTCTCACTATGGCAAACAAATAAATAAATAAATAGAAAGAGAAAGACATACTTGAAGAATAAATGCAAGCAATGAAGGGATGAATCATAATAAAGATTGTAGAGATTGAGAAACCATGGTAACAGGGCAATGGGATGAACAATTAATTTAAATAAGATTCTAAGATTAAAAATTAAGATTATTTTCATTATGAATAGGATAGATATGTTATAAATCATCACAAGTTAAATAATAAAAGCAATAAACTCAGATGAAAAGATAGAGACTAATTATCTAAAACAAGATATATAATTTTATGATAACTGCATTTATTGATGGTTTAAGTGTTTTTGTTAGTGGAGATTAGTGGAACAGGTTCTTGTCTTCACACAAGAAAGAATTCAGATGTGAGACAGAGAGCAGTGGTAAGCAAGATAGCAATGTTTAACGGGGTAGGGCATCTGTCAGAATGGATAGGCATGTCTTTAGACAGAATCTGAGAGAGGGCCCAGTCAATCATACTGGGAAAGCAAGGTAACATGTTTTGATGGAGAGTATACACCTCACAGGCCAGATGAGTGTCTCAGGAAAGGGCAGAGAGCTGAGTGCAGAGTTTGTTTAGAGATTGGGAATAGAAAGAGAAAGGTGTCCAGTTCTTCCCGCATTTCTCCTCCTTCTCCAGGACAAAGGGTTTGCTGTGTGCGAATTAGGTGAAATTCCTCCCGAAGTTTCACTACCATCAGGCTGGGGAGCCCACCCAGTGCTTCACAGAGGTGCTTGGGGAAAGGCTGGGAAGGTTTTATTGCGCAGTGTCACCAGGCTAGGAATCAATTCGGGGCTGAGCAGAGAGGATTCTCCTGCGGAGCGTCCCTCGAGGGGAAGGCTGAGAGCACCTGTAAAGTTACTGGATTACGGGTAGGACTTCCTAGTATAAAATACTAAGCTGCTTCCAAGATGTGCTTATGAAAACTTCTGTTTTCCTCAGCTCCCTTCCCCCAACATAGGTTAATTTCTAACTTCCCACCTAACATTTTTATTAAATCTAGAAGATTTTAGTATCTATCAATTCATATAATGAAAAAATCTGAAGTTCCACGATTCTTTCATTCACCTTGGTTGCTTTTTCTTTTGTGAAATTCATGTCAAATTAAATTTACTAGATACTGGAATGGAACCAAATCCTCATCTTTCCCCAAATATAAAAATCCTTTTCTCCATAAACTTTTTGACATATCCTCATGTAAGGTGGTGTGGTATTCCTATCTAAACCACACAGTCCTCCTATAGACTTTAAATCATCTTTAGATTACTTATAATAGCTCATACAATGTAAGTGATTTGTTAACAGTTGTTATTCTGTATTGTTTAGGGAATCAGGACAAGAAAAAGATCTGTACATATCAGTATAGTTGTGGAACCCACAGGCACAGAGAGCTAAGTGTATGTTGTAGTCTGAAAGTCATATAAGGGGAATATAGTCATATGTTGTATGAAAACTAAACAAAAAGAAAATGAAGTTAGTAGGAGGCAAACACCATCTCATTTCACTTATCAGGTCCAATTCAATCCCCCCCCCCATTTTATGAAGTCTTCCCCAGACTATTACATCATTCACTGTATTGTTTTATCTCTACTCTTACAACCCTCCCCCATCATATAGGCTGCTGTTTAATCATAACTTGAAATGAACCAGTTACAATTGATAACATTTGCTGAACTGTGAAACACAATATAAACCTTAGGGTAACATGTCTTTTGGCACTGTGAGTGTAAAATCAGGGATAGCAATGCCAAAAATAGAAATATTGGTCTGAAACTAGAGAAAGCATTAACAAACCTTATTCCCTGAAATAACAGCAACATCAGAGATAAAACTGAGGTTTTATAATCCGAGTTGAAATAAAGAGTCTTCAAATTTATTAATTTGGGAGCAAATCTAGACAACTAGTGTTCAACAGGAAAGCAGGTGATTTCAATAAGTCCAGAATTTGCAAAAAGTAATGAAAATAAGACCCAGGTGGACAGTTCACTCCTTAAGGGTCTTCAAGGCCAACTTCATATAGATAGTATTGTTTTTATCTCTGCATTGATGCTTTTTCATAGGTGCTACCATCAATCTCCTAACTACATTGTAAGGTTACAATTCACCAAGATCATTGGATTTAGGAAAAATACTCATTTGTTGTACGGACTCTTCCTAATTTTTACTAATGTGATTATAATTAATATCAATGTTCTACTAATGACAAATACTCTGTGTGAGTGCATTTTGGTCTAGGCACTGACAAAAACATTTTCATGTACAGTCATGTACCACATGACAACAGGGACCACATATAAGATGGAAGCCCCATGAGATTTTATCTCATAGGGACTATTTATTCATCTTAGTGTGTGCAAATACGCCATATGGCATTTGCACAGTGACACAATTGCCTAACAGTGTTTTCTATGGAATGTGTCTTCATTGTTAAGGGACTGTATGGCATTAATACTAACGATTGTCCTACGGGGCCAGCATTGTGGTGTGGCGGTTGGGCTGCGGCCTGCAGTGCCTGCCTCCCATACAGTTCGAGTCCCAGCTGCTCCACTTTCTATCAGCTCTCTGCTGTGGCAAAACAGTGGAGGATGTCCCGGGCCCCTGGGCCCCTGTACCCACATGGGAGACCCAGAAGAAGCTCCTGGCTCCTGGCTTCAGATCGGTGCAGCTCTGGCCATTGCAGGCAACTGGGGAGTGAACTAGCAGATGGAAGACCTCTCTCTCATTCTCTTTCTCTCTCTTTCTCCCTCTTCTCTCTCTGTGTAACTCCTTCAAGTAAAATAAATAAATCTTAAAAAACCCAACTTTCCTATGAATATTATTTGTATGAGAAAGCTGAGGTTGAGGGTGCATACACAAGTGCACCAAGACCACAAAGCTAGTCAGTGATAAGGAAATGATTTCCATTTCAATCCTAATTCCAAAATTCATGTTCTTTATCCATTTACTATTCTAGCTACAAAAAACTTGGGATTTGAATATTGCCCAGGATCCTAGATTCCCATCTTATCCAGCCATGGTTATCTTCTCTTTCTGGACCCCAAAGTAAATGGATTTCTAAAAGACAAGACCAGGGAATGTTAGCCTCTAATCCTGATGAAATATCTGGAGAACTAGTGTAGATTCTGCTGGTGATTATTCTCGTAGGAGGAGAACGTTGGCCAGAGTGGCCTTTCTTTTCCCTTCACCCTGGGACCATCTTCGCCATCTTTTGTCAAGACAGAAAAAGCATAAACCTAGGAGAGATGAGCAGCTGCGAGCAAGACAGAGATGGAGCTTAACAGAAAGATTTTCAGTGTTTGAATTTGACAAAATAACCAGGAAGCCTGTTAAGCACAAAAATTCTGACATCAACCTATCAAAGGGTAGTCTGTAAATAATCTGTTTGTAGGATCACAGGACTCAATTAGAATTGATTTTATTAGATGATAAGAAGAGAACTAAGGATAATGAATGCAATTCCAACTGAAGAAGAGGGTTCCAAAGGATTATTCATTTCATGACCTCAATGGTTGTGGCAAGCAAGAATACACACCTTTAATTTTCTTGGAACTCACAGCACCAAGAAAACATATTAAATATGTAATTAATAGTATTTTAAGATGGAAAAAATCAGTTTCTGCTCATATTTAGTCAAGAGGAAGATCCAGAAAAACATGACATTCATCTATTTACAAAATTCATGTAAGAGATAAAAATGAATCATTTACTTTTATGATTAATAATGAAAAGATTTCAAAAACATGGCTTGTTTTTTGGAAAATGACATAATAAAAACAGAAATCGGACAGAAAATGAAACAAAAGACAGCAGTGAGGTGCCTTTTGAAAAATTAAAGAATATGACCATAAACATTAGAAATTATGTTAAATAAAGAAGAAAGGAATTAATTCATATAAACCAGAAAGGAAGTACCACTGTTTGGGAGGAGAAGCTTAAAGACAAAACCTCCAGTACATAGAACAATGAATCCCTCACTACCCAGTGTTTGAAATAAACCACAGGAGAGTGAGGATGAAAATTGATCATAATACTTGCAACTGAAATAACTGCTGAAGGGATAAATACTTCTATTTCTTCATTTTGCATTTCTCCTCGATATGCACTTAGTATTCAAAAACTCTCTTGCAAACACTTGCCTATGGTTTCACTGAGTCACATTTGTCTCTCTCCAGAGTTCTCAGATAGTATTGAACACATCCATAGATTTGCTTCTCCACCTTTTTAATCAAGCACCTCAAAGCCTCTGGAAGTCCACATCCTACATCCTTCAGCACAGATATGCAAAACATACATGCATGTATACACGCACACACACACATTTCCCATTTAGTGATGACAAAATGCACTCATCTGTTATCATTTCTCTTTTGATGTTCAAAAATATACCTACGTATTATTAGTAGTCCAGTGAGGACCAGCAGAAATAGTAACAGCAGCAAACATCCCCAGTACTGCTCCATCCCCAACTTGCTCCTGCGACATGTTTCTACTATTTGAATTATGAGCCCATTTGTAAGTTAGCCTTGAATAGGAGATTGTGATTTTTCCCCCCTTTTTTTTCCAGTGGGGTTAAAACCAGCAGGGGATCTTCATTAAAATTCGCCATAAGGCCCATTTGCTTGCCATTTCCCCTCCCCCAAGTCCCATATTCCTCTACGCTGCTGTGAACTGCACAGAGCAGAGGAATGACCCGTGGAAATGTCACTGCCTTGCCGAGGCACAAAAATCCAGGGAACCAGTCCAAGCTGCTCCTTTCTGTCAAATGAAGATGAGATGTATTTACCATGCCTGGGTACCCCTCCAGGTAGTTCTATACTCAGAATTTTATTTTATTCTGTACTTAGGGGAATAAGATTTCTTTCCTCATGAACAGGTGCAAACAATATTCAAAGAGAGGGACTCCAAGGGACTCTAGGTTTGCCCAATGTTGGTTCTTGCTAGAAACTAGAGGCAGAGAACAATTATGAGTGGTTATTACTGTTGTTGGTTGTTGCATTCTTGCTCTCTGTCCCGATGAGACATAGTTATGCCCGAGTCATACTTCATATTCATCTATAGGAACATCTGGCCCATGTCTAACATTTAATTTCCACACCATTAGAGTCAAACAATACATGTACATCAGTAGATAATGTAATGCATTATCACGCAAGGCAGAGAGTAGCAATTTATTAGCCTAATTTAAAATAGCCTTCAGCAAAAAATAGTGCATCTTAATTTGGAGTTCTGAATGGAATGACATGTTTTCCAGTATAATTCAAAGGTATATACTCAGATATGCTTTGGAAAAACTTTCCTGCATATATTATCTTCTGCCTTATTCAAGGGTGAAATATCAATTCTGTTTTTATGTTCTAAACCAATTTCATTATTATTATGATACAATTAGAGATAACAACCTTAGGAGAAGAGAAAAAGTGGAATTCCTCGGAACATTAGTAGACCTCACATCTTTAATCACAACTTGAATCTGAAGGTTACTCTGAATTTCTTAGCACATATTTAAAAATCACTGAACATTGCTTGCTTTGAATGCAACATGAATTTTGTTTCTGTTTCATCTCTTAAAGATGTTTTCGTTATGAATTTAAGTATATAGGCAATAAATATAGAGTTTTAGTATGTCTTTGTGGGGGGATCTTGTAACTTTTATAATGATTTAAATGGCATAATATTAGAAAATAACTTAAAGTATGCAGCTGACACAAACTGTTTTTTTAAAAAAAGACATGTCAAATTTCTTCTCAGTTCTTAATTGTGAAAGCTATTCTCTAGTGTCTTGACACCCAAACCTGATATAGAAAGATGTACAGTGCTTTAAACACTGACAAGGAATTTCCATTCCCCTAAATGCTATAAATGAAAATAATTTTAATATAGACTTAGCATAGAGATGGTAGTATGCATGTATAGACTTAGCATAGAGATGGTAGTATGCATTCTGATTTCTATTATTCTCACTAAACATAGTCACTAGGCATGTTGTATCTGACAATTTAGTTCCAAAAGCAACAGGGAAGTTTTGTCATCTTGGGGTCCTCAGGCCACTATTGAATCTGCTTTCACTATTATATTTCAAGGTTCATGGTCAGACTTTATGGGGACTTCATCTATCATTTGTGAGAGTTCCCTGATTAATGGAAGAAGTAAGAAATACACAAAAATACCTTGGGAACATGATATAAAATGCTACACCATTACAAAACTGAAAAATTAAAAAGATTGGAGTGAGGTGGAAGAGAAAGCGATTATTTCTGACTGTGGGCACCAGAAAGTCTTCATGAAAAGAGCTGATTTTATGCTGAAGTTGGTCAACAGACTGACCTATACTAGATATGCTCAGTGATGTGGCCTAGAAGGCAAGATCCTGGTTTGCCAATAGAGCATTGAGGTGCTGGGTGTTGTGGCCCAGCGGGTTAATCTGTAGCTTGGGCACCCACATCCCACATGGGAGTGCCGGTTCCCAATCCGACTACTCGGCTTCTGATCCAGCTTGCTGAGCAGCAGCACGTGGTGGCCCAATTACTTGGGACCCTTCCACCCAGATGGGAGACCCAGATGGAGTACCTGGCTACTAGCTTCAGCCTGGTCCAGCCTTGGCTTTTGCCAGCACTTGGAGGGTGAAACTGCAGATGGAAGTTCTCTCTCTCTCTTTCTCTCTCTCTGTCTCTCATCCTCTCTTTGTCACTCTGCCTTTCAAATTTATATATGTGAAATACTTGACATTGTTCACCTTACATAAATTTTAAAATGATAAATAAATAAATCTTAAGACCCCACTGCTTCCAAGTCCCTGCATCCCACTATCAAACTTTCTCCTAACAAATCTAAACTTTAGCTTGTATTCACCAATTAGGTTAGAAATGTTTGCACCTGTTCAGCTCTTGTAACCTTCTGTCTGAAACCTACAATGCATTGATGATTTGTTCCCTCTATTCCACTCTTGAACTGGATCATACAACCAGTTTGGTTTGGTATTAGGACAACCTCCACTATGAATAGTGTGGGAGCAAATATATAAACCATCCAAGACAACAGTGGCTTTCACTGTAATCCCCAATTACCTTAGCTATCTAGGAAACTGGAACTTTAACCTTTACAATTTGGAGTCTCATGGCCCGTAGTTAAACTTGATAGTCTTCAAATCATTTGTGGCTCCCACTAAATCATTTTATCTCAGAAGCCTTGAGTTTATCACATATCTAGGACACATTGTCAGCAATCTTAAATACCTATTCACATTTGTCTTACCCTATCCAATCCCTGACTCAAGGTCAGATATGTAACTTGGGTCCCACAGTTTTCTTAAGTTTTCAAAATCTGGGTATGTATATAGCCCTGATTGTCATTTTTCTGCTGTATGTTATAAAAATGTAATATGATAAAATACATTTAAAATAAGGGTAAGAAATGTAAAAAGTAGGAATCAAGCTGCCCGATATCCTTTCTCTAGCCCTATTGTTGTTTCCCATAGATACTGACTCCTAAATGTCTATAATTTTAATTTTATGTGATTTTTACTAAAAGTATGAGGCTTTAGATAACCTAGAAAAATTCATTTTAGAAAGAAGAGGAATTGAGTACACTTACTTGAGTCTTCTATTTTCATTTAGCTTATATTATCATTTTCAATTCTTCAAATGCCCATCTTCAAAATTTCAAATGATATCAGTCCTTCAGTTTCAAAATTTTCTTCTTTTTCTCCATAAATACTTGAATACCCACAATGAACAAATACTGTAAGAGACTGTGGTAATTAAATTATGAAGCAAAATAGATACAAATCCTGGTATCATGGAAGTTACCTCTTAATGAAAAAGACAAAGATCAGTCAGTATTAAAAGCAGAAAGAAATTGCAATGAAAAGGACTGCCCAAAAAATTCATAAATTTATGCGAATTTGTTGTAAAGAGGTCAGGGATGATTTCTCAGAAGAGGTTAGTCTAGGTTAGAGATCTGAAGGATGAGTAGGATTTAACTGTGGGCAAAACAGTAGCAAGAGGATTCCAGAAAGTGGAACAACTTGTCAAAATGCCCTGTGGAGAGAAGTCATGATGAGTGCTGGATGAAAAACTTGGTGGGACTCCAGTGGAGAATGTCTAGAGGTACAGGGAGGTGAAGCAGAAAAGATAAATATAGACTAGTCATGTGCAGCCTTGCAAGCTTTGTTGAGAAAATCGGCCTTCAATGTAAGAGAAAGGTCATATGTCTTTATTGGCCTTTGTGGCTATATTGCTGGTTTTCTCATTGTCCTCCATTGAATCAGTAGTGACTGCAAATTTTGTGTACATGGGTAGCATGTGCGTTGTGGCATGACTGATTTTTGTGGACAAAAAACAGAACAGGTAGCTTGTTGAGGGGCCAGTTCATATGGATGAACTTTCTGCTATGCAAATGTCATCAGTTACACTAGACCTACATTATCGTTTCCCTCTCTTGGTCCTATCTTAAAAAAAAAACAAAAACAAACAAACAAAAAAAAAAACCGCTTGGCTATTGGAAGGTTCACATTAGTCTTTGCTCCACTTTTTCATGTGCCAGCACCCACACCATGGTCTTAATAGACTCTTTCGTTTCCTTACATGACAGCTCTCTTGATGTACCATAGGATACACATTCCTGCTATGTGGTTAGAGATCAGTTTAGGGTGGTGAAATGTTACTGTCCCAGTCATGTCATAGTAGGTTAATTAATTCCTTGATTCCCACCACAGCCCACTCTATGCTCACTGCTTGACAAAACTGATCACACAGCCTTTTACTCCCTCATCAGAGAGAAGAGCTTCCCCTACTACTGTGTCATCTCACTCTATTTTGGTGGCTTATCAATTAGTAAGCTTTCTCCTCCTTTCTCGGTAGATGCTGAATTAAAAGATGCTTTACTGATTGGGATAGGATTTTAAGCAAAAGAAATATTTATTATATCATTGTTCTCTTAATTAATATTTGATTATCTAGTTTGCAGACCCTTATAGGTGCTGAGTAGAAGAGTCATCATTCCAGTATGTTAGAACACAGGAGGATTTATATAATCGTGAAGGACTTAAAACATTGAAGACAGGGAGAAATAAATGAGCATGCTGTGAATTGCTGCAGAATAAAATTTATGACCTAACTATTTCAAAATAGGTTGGCCTGTTGAGTGATGAATGCCAACAAAAGACTACAATACCCCATTCCCAAGCCTTGGGTGTAGATTGGAATTGCTAAATCCGGGAGGCTCAAGAGCCTAAGGGTAACAGAAATGGAGCTAGTGCTAAATTGGATGGGATAGTGCTTCAGGGTCTCCCCAGGTGCTGCCTTGGGCTTCTCTGTAAGCTATTATCTAGCACCCGGTGTGCATTAGTTGGCTATTACTCTGCAATAAATTACCACAAACCCAGCAATCTAAACAACACAAATAAATTCTTCTACAGCTTATGTGGGCCACAAGTCCAAGAATAGCGTGACTGACTTCTCTGCTCAGGGTTTCAAAAACCTGATGGTGTTAGCTAGACTGAGTTCTCACTTGGAGACTCAGGGGTAAAATGTACTCTAAATCTCATTCATCTTGTTGGCATGCTTCAATGTCTTTCAGTTATAGGCTCAATGTCCTTGTGGCTGCTATCAGTTCCTAGAAGCCACCCTGATCGTGTGTGCCCCTCCATACTCCTGTTCTCTATTGCTAGTCAAGTCTTAACCTGCTGCAAGCCTTTGACTTTGTCTTCATCCTCTAGAGCCAGACTTGAAGGGCTCAAGTGGTTGTGTCAGCTCCATCCAAGTAATCCCCTTTCATTGAACTCCCAGTCAATGCCTTTGTAATGGTGATTGCATCGCAAAAATCCCTTTCACTGTGTAATTTGAAAGTAGGATGTTCTATCATATTCAAAGTTTCCTCTCACACTTAAAGGAAGGGAACTATAGTTCACTATGAATCTTTGGGGAGCCTCTTAGAATTATGACTATCATGTGGGGTCTCCGAAACTGTGTTTGTCATGCCACCAACAGCAATGAAAGAGCAAAAATAGTAGGAATGTTGTTATTCTGTCCTCTCTGATTGTCTTCATTTATACCCATCCTCATTAATTTCATACAAAATCAGGCAAACTCTTCTGAAGAGAGATGAGCAGGAGTGGGTTGAGAACCCTTTCTGTAGTCTTTGTGCAGACGCTTATTTTTCTAAGCTAAACAAGAGCTAAAAAGAGACTTACCTACTGTGACTAACCCGAGAGGCAATATGAAACCCCTGATTCTCCTACTAAGAAAGAGAAATTAGCCAAACTTCCATTGACAAATTGTCTGCAGTAGGCAAGGCATTTGCCTTACATTTAGCTTCATTCTGATAGCATCTTGGAATATTATTATCTCCTTTTATGGATGAAAAACCTAGGAGATAAAATAACTTGCTCAAGGCTGCAGAAGGGAAGTAAAGAAGCTAGCACTAAAGCCTAAGCTGAGGACCATTACATATGTTAACAGAAACCCGGGGATGCCATCTAGTGAAAAGGACCACTGGTTCTTTTAGCAGATGTGAGACTGGCACAGGGACACCTGGTTGCTTTGCTTAGCACCACAAATCAGGCTTCATCGATCTTCAAAACAGCACCCAGATATCTAAATTTAGTTCCAGATAAGTGTCACACTGGGGTCTGTACCAATGGGTAAGGTGATTCATGGTGAACCTTGTTCCTCCTTTCCTACGTAGATAATGAGTCTGTAACAACAGTGCAAGAAAGTCCCCCAGATACTGAGCTCTGGGGAGGAGATATTGTTGTCATGGAAACATTATAGGTATATGTTTATTTATTCATCTGTTACTTAAAAATAAATATATTCATAGTGGTTTCATCTAGATTTTTAAGGTATGGTTAGATAATTCAGATAATAAAATAACTAATATTTATTGAATTCTATTAATTTACTAGGTGCTGTGTGCTTTCCTCAAAAAAAAAAAATCTTATTAGTTAAGTACCAACAAAGACTGTTGAGTCAGAGACACAGGTCTTTATTAGCCACAGCACAGCAAATGACGTAAGCACCAGGTTCAGTTTCCCCTGCCCCACAAGGTGATACAGAGATCCCGGATTGATGCTACACATGCAGTGTCTTTACCTGACAGCCAAGGAATGCTGAGACATGAAACTGCTCATTTACAGCAAACTTTACGTCAGCCTACTCTTTGTCCCAGAGGGGCACATTATCCTATTCCTCAAAGTTGCTTGCTGTACATACAACGTTGAAAAATGGCCAGGTAGGCTGACACCATGGCTCACTAGGCTAATCTTCCACCTGCAGTGCCAGCACCCCGGGTTCTAGTCCCGGTTGGGGCGCCGGGTACTAGTCCCGGTTGCTCCTCTTCCAGTCCAGCTCTTTGCTGTGGCCAGGGAGGGCAGCAGAGGATGGCTCTAGTGCTTGGGTCCCTGCACCCGCATGGGAGACCAGGAGGAAGCACCCGGCTCCTGGCTTCGGATCAGCGCAGCGCCAGCTGTAATGGCCGTTAGGGGAGTGAACCAACGGAAAGAAGATCTTTCTCTCTGTCTCTCTCACTGTCTATAACTCTCTCTCTCTCTCTCTCTCTCTCTCTCTGTCTCTCTCTCTCTCACTAACTCTGCCTGTCAAAAAAATTTTAAAAAGGAGCAGGTAAAGAGTGATCAGGAACTTGAATTCTTTGCATCCTTAGCAAGACAAGTAGGAGCAAGTGTTTCCCAACATCATTTGCTTGAGATCTCTATCCCTTGAGTTCCATGGGATGTGCATCTTCAAAAGGATACTGCAGATGGATTATATTATTAGAGTTAATTCCTTGTTCCTATCCCCTTTGCTTCCTTATGCTTGACAAAGAGCAAACTATCATAACTACCCACTCAGCTACCATATTTATTCTTGTCCTATATAGAAATTAAATTATTCACCTAATAAAAAGATGCTACAAAATTTGAGAAAAGGATCGTCTATATTTGAATTGCATCAGAATTTAAGAATGCTAAGGGACTAGATAGAAACATGTTTTCAAATTACCTTTAGATAATTTGTGAAGAAAATTTTTTTAATTTTGGGGAAGTTGGACAAAATATAAGCTCTCAATTTTGGATTTCTTTGTTTTTATTTAGAGTCAATACACAATAAAAACTTAAAGGCAGTTATTTCTTTGCTTTTAATGATTTATTGATTTATTTGAAAGTCAGAATTATAGAGAGAGGGAGAGACACAGAGAGATATTCTATGCACTGTTTCACTCTCAAAATGGCTGTATCGGTTAGACCTGGGCTGATCTGAAGCCAAGATCCAGGAGCTTCTTCTGGGTCTCCTTCGTGAATGCAGGGGCCCAAAGACTTGGACTATCATCTGCTGCTTTCCCAGGTGCATTTGTAGGGAACTGGATCAGAAGTGAAGCAGCTGGGACTCAAACCAGCACCCATATGGGATGCCAGCATTGTGGGCAGTGCCTTTACGCACTAAGCCATAGTTCTGGCCCCAAGACAGTTATGTCTAATTGTCCTTATCCATACAATATTTTGTAAAATAATGCTAGTTAGTAAAAAATGTATGTGCTGATGTTAGATTAATATTATCTGAATGATCTGTTATCAATATCACAATGATCTGTCACACAAATAAATCATGGTAGTCCTCTTTTCCTACAGAGTACTAGCAATTCTTATTTATTTTAGAGAGATTTGCTAACCATGTAAACATAAAAAAACAGCAAAATAACCAAAATATTATGTCCCTAGGAAGTAAAAAGGGTGGAGAGGGAGTTATAATGGATTCCATTTGACTTCTTGCAGCATCTCTGAACAGGGCGTAGATACTATATGAAGTGTGTTTGAGTCAAGAAGGAAAATAGTACTCTTAGATTTCAGGAGAATTTCCACTTAAACTAAAACAGGTGTGCCTGTTGCCCAAGACTTATTATAGCAGAATTCTGTGGCTCTTGTGTTTCTAGAGTTTTTTCTTCGCGTTGTGCAATGTGTAGATAAATTCCCTTGAAATCAGATGATAGCTTATTGGCATCTTATTCAGTTTGTGTTTTGTATACATAGATATACATAGAAGTTGCCTTTGTTCTTCTCACAATGGAAATTTTATATTTTTCCTTGATTTTATAACAGCATTTAGCTGCTGCTTAGAAATTATCTGTGGTCAACAAACCAAGGATTTAAGTTCCAAGGTACATTAGACTCGTAAAACAGAGACAGTCAAACACCTGAATCCCTTAGGTTGAAAAAATAAAGACAAAGAGAAAGTGCTTAAGTTAAAGCTGCCTTGGGGCACTAGCAAGTAATGGGTTGGTGGGTTTTATAAGACTACTTACTATGCTATTCAATTAAAAAAAGAGACATTCCAGTTGCCATAGCAACATCACATCTAATGATTCTTATGCTACCTCTGAGATGCAGAACACCTTCTGCATTGACCAACACAGCCTGTTATGGGAAGTTGTATGCCTAACATTAGGCTCACAAGGGAAAAATGTGTTTGAACAACATGAAGAACACATACACACACACACACACACACACACACACATGCAGACAATCTAATTTGCAGCATTCAGCTACTATAATACATTTATAACTCATTTTCTTTTTGCTAATATTTTAAAGAGAAAACTCTTTGCTGAATTTTAGAGAAAATATAATCTATTCAAGAATATTGTAAGTTCTGCTGATAAATCAACATGGAAGTCTTTATAACTCTTCCCTAAGAGCCACTAACTTAATGTGATTTTCTGTCGAACTAACACTTTAACCTCATGACCATTAATGCAAAAATCTGGATGTTCTCTATATTTGAATAAATCAGATTTTAAACCCTATTTACAAGAACATGTTCAAGTCCTGTCCATTTTGTGCAACAAATCCTCATTTAAATGAAATAAACGAAAATGTTTACTTAAGGAATTAAAAAAAGTATGACTAAACAGTAGAAAATATAATCCCTATTAATCTCACATGTAGTTAAATATTCCCCTGCAAATTATAAACAAAAGATAAAATGAGCAAATGTATGATTTTCACATTTAAGGAAATATATTCTTTATAATATCTCTCAATGAATTATAAGAGAGAGAGACTCAACCTTATGTTTATTTCTAAACAACAGGCAAACATGCAACAATATCTTCTTTTTCAATAGTGTTTTTAGCTAATCTATAGCAAAGAGATCCAATTAAGGATCATTATGATGGTATAGATGCCTTCTGGTATTGCATCCAAACCTAATGGCCACAGCAGAAATACATCCCTAACACAAGTCTGAAGTTATTGTCATATTTCTTGCACACTTAAGAAAACAACAGGACTTAATGCAGTTGTTTCATGAATCAAGATGTCCTTAATACAAACTTGGTTTCTGGCTCAATGAATTAACAATTCCTCAGAACTCAAATATAACCTGTCATCAATATAAAATTACTTTTGAAATAAAAGTTTGTTGGTTTTTTATTACTTGAGTCACAGATCACATTTTTCATACATAAATCATGTAATAAATATAGTTTAGTCTCCCTGGAAGTCCCATAAACCCTATTTGATCTGGGTTACACCAGAATACTTCAGACTTCCTACAAAATATAATTGGCTATATATATGAAAACAAAACATAATTCTCAAAAACAAATCATTTTTATTACAATTGCTCATACTTCAAAAATTGCATTTTACTTCAGTGAAATAATAATTAATTAGAACTTTTTGAGCTTTGGAAAAAGACTCAAGACCTTTCAAAGCTTTATTTATTCAATGATTAATCAGAAAGCCAGATACCATCCTAGGAGTTCTGAGAGAAGTGAAAGGAATTGAAGAAGACATACATATCTGGAAAGATACCCCATGTTCATGGATTAAAAGATTCAATATTGTCAACATGCACACATTATCAAGGGTGATCTCCAGTTTTAATAAATCCTTAACAAAATTCCAAGAGAATTTTTCACAAAAATATTAAAATAATCCTGAAATTCATATGAAACTATAAAAGATTCAAAATGATTAAGGCAATCTTTAGCGAGCAGAACAAAGCTGGAGGCATCACACTCCCTGTTTCCAATACATATTATAAAGCAATCTTAATGAATAAAATATGGTGCAGATATAAATGCAGACACATGGACCAATGGAACAGGACATAAAGCCCAGAAATAAATCCATGCATATATAGTCAATTGAATTTTGACAAATGTACCAATAACACAAATATGTGGAAAAATAGTACCTTCAATAATATATAATAATACTATATATCTGCATAAAAGTGAAATTGGGCCCCTGTCTCATTTCATATACAAAATAAAGTCAAAATCAGTTAAATATTTAAAACTAAGTTCTGGAACTATGAAATCCTGGAAGAAAATGTAGAGGAAAAGCCTTATGATGTTGAAATTGACAATGATTTTTTTTTTTGGTATGACACCAAAAACACAGGCAACAAAAGCAAAAATGAACAAATGTATTGCATCAAACTAAAAGTTCCTGCAAAGTAAAGAAGAAATGAACAAAATTAAAATACAACTTACAGAATGGGCAAGACACTTTCAAACTGTATATACATACATATATATATATATATATATATATATATATATGGGACAATATAAAAAGTATGTATATGGAGAGCTCTTGCAGTTCAATAAAAAATAACTGTGACTGAGAATTCAGCAAGAAGGAGCTGGGGTTGGCGGAGGAAGACCAATGTTCTATTTGGAAATATTAATTACAAGATAACTTTTAGACTTTCTTTTTCATGAGAAAGAAGGAGACACATACACACACACAGAGAGAGAGAGAGAGAGAGAGAGAGAGAGAGAGAGAGAGAGAGAGATGTCTTCCATCTGAATCTTCACTCCCCAGTTGGCTGCAATGGCCAGAGGTGCGCCAATCCAAAGCCAGGAGCCAAGAGTTTCTTCCAGGTCTCCCATGTGGGTGCAGGGGCCCAAGGACTTGGGCCATCTTCTACTGCTTTCCCAGGCCATAGCAGAGACCTGGATGGTAAGTGGAAAAGCTGGGACTTGAACCACTGCCCATATGGGATGCCAGCTTTACCCACCACGCCACAGTACCAGCCCCAACTTTTACTTTCTAAAGCAGATGTCAGCAGGCAATTGGATAAATTAGTTTGCAACTCAGCAGAGCATTTATGTATTTGGTTAAACCAGGATTATTATTTTGCTAAATGTATATGATTAATGGATTGCAATATAACTTATTTCAAAACAAAGTAGTAGGCCGGCACTGTGGCTCATTAGGCTAATCCTCCACCTGAGGCACTGGCACCCCGGGGTTTTAGTCACAGTCGGGGTGCCGGTTCTCTCCCGGTTGCTCCTCGTCCAATCCAGCTCTCTGCTGTGGCCCAAGAGGTCAGTGGAGGAAGACCCAAGTGCTTGGGTCCTGTACCTGCATGGGAGACCAGGAGGAAGCACCTGGCTTCCCATGTTTGAAAGGAAGTACTTTGAGTGACTAAAAGAAATCTTCAGAAAGAGGCAAAGTAATGGATTAAGGCAAATAGTTCAAAGGTGATGGAAACAATGGATGATATTGGGATCAATCCAAAAAGTGTTATGTGGGTTTTGGGTATGTGAAAGAAAAAAAACACAGATAATTGTAAAGTGGGATGGATGACTTTCTTTTTCATGGCACCCAATATGACTATCTCCTACTTTTATATATACATCATTAGTACAGATCCTATGTTTATCCCTGTATCATTCAATAAAAAATAAGAAGTATATGGAAATGGTAGAATAATATAAAGAAAAGAAACAAAATGCACAAAGCTTAAGAGAAAGAGAGAGAGAGAGAGAGAAGCTCCTTGGGTTTAAATTTATATTGGGAAAGAACAACCAGAAACCAACAGAGAAAAATGGAATAAAATAATATACATTTAACCAAACACTTATTTTAAGACAATAGGGATCAATTAAGGAGACATATTTCATGATCTAAGACCCTGAAGAGAAGGAAAAAAATAACTGAGTTGAATCTTACACTCAACACATTATTTTCCCCTAGGTACATTTGCATGAGTCTCATCTGTGTAAAGTTCAGTATCCATATAGGAGCTTCACACTTACAATAAACTCAATCACTCAGACAAAAAATGGGCAGCCAATATTCAGGTAGCAAAGATCTTAGAGAAAGGAAAAACAGAGTGAGCCCTGTGTTTTACCTTCAATTTTCTCTCAAAAATTTTCCAATTCCTCAGTTTTTTTGTGCCTACAGCAAGAAGTGCAAGAAATCCAGTAAAAAGGCTGATAGGATACTAAAAAGCAGATTGAATATTTTGCCTTATAGTTCTTATTGTAAAGAAAACGTGAATCAAAGGTTCTTTTGACAGAGAGGACATGGTTAAACTTCAGGCGGATTCCTGTTGAGACTGCTGAAGGGCTACTCTGTAGGAATCTGGGCAAACTAAAGATAGATGACCATGTAGAGCTGGATCATAGCCCCACATAATCTCAATGCCTGATCGAATGAAGATGATTTTCTCATATCTATTTCTGTGAGAGATGATTAAATTCTCTATGGAGGAAGATAACTTTAACCAGATGACCTATAAGTTTTCATATGCAATCCCTGGCAAGTAATCCAAAATTGCCAGACTTGCTGGTAAACAGAACCAAATGACAGAAAGCCAAGAAGACAATTATGCGCTAAGACATATCCATAGATAATACTGATTTTGCAGTCATCCAGAGCAGGCTTTAAGGCAACTGTGATTAATATAGTCAATGATACGGTTTTGTAAAAATATGGGAAGTATCCCAAGAGAATCGGGGTATATAACAGAGAACCAAGCAGAAGTTCCAGGACTCAGAGAAAAAAAAAATCTAAAACTAATAATTCAAAATATAAATTTAAGAAAGATAGAGGATTAGAGAATTGGAAGCTAGAACAGTAGAAAATACCTTGAAATAGGCAGAAAAAAATGAAAACACGGAGAGTAAAACATAAGAGACTGAACTAGCATAATGTATATTTGGAATTCCATATGGAGACAAGAGAGGGATTTGTGGAAAACTTATTGGAAAAGATATTTTGAAGAATTTTCTTAATCATGTTGAATATATCCAGTCACAGAAACAAGGAAATAAAATGGGTTGAATGTACAGAAAACTGTACCTAGGAATGTTAGAGTCAAACTGTCAAAAACTATAGGCAAAAGGAAGATTCTTAAAATAGAAAAATAATACAACATATTAAAGTATGAATGAATTTTTCTACAGCAATGCAGGAAGGTAGGAGACATCATATTCATTTGGTAGGGCTGGTATAACAACGTACCACAGACTAGACAACCTAACAAAACAGAAATTTATTTTCTGTTTTTTATTATTTATTTATTTATTTATTTAGACAGGCAGAATGGACATTGAGAGAGAGAGAGAGAGAAAGGTCTTCCTTTGCCATTGGTTCACCCTCCAATGGCTGCCGCGGCTGACACGCTGTGGCTGGCGCACCGCGCTGATCCGAAGGCAGGAGCCAAGTGCTTCTCCTGGTCTCTCATGCAGGTGCAGGGCCCAAGCACTTGGGCCATCCTCCACTGCACTCCCTGGCCACAGCAGAGAGCTGGCCTGGAAGAGGGGCAACCAGGACAGAATCTGGCACCCCAACGGGGACTAGAATCCGGTGTGCTGGCGCTGCAGGTGGAGGATTAGCCTATTGAGCCGCGGCGCCAGCCAAAATTTATTTTCTTACAGTCCTAGAGGTTTAAAGTCTGAAATCAAGGTGCCTTTGGGACCATAGTCCCTTTTAAAATTGTAGGGTGCCCTTCTGTGACTCTTCCTTATTTCTGGTGGTTACCATCAATCTTCTGCCTTCCGCATCTTCCATCTTCTGTTTGCACAACCCCTGTGTATCTTGCAATCACTTTCCTTCTGTGCGGGCCTGTCTCCATGTCCAAACTTCCCCTTTTTAAAAAAATTTTTTTCATTTTTTAAAGATTTATTTTATTTATTTGAAAGACAGAGTTACAGAGAAAGATAGACAGAGAGAGAAGTCTTCCATCCCCTGGTTCACTCCCCAGATGGCCACAATGGCCAGAGCTGCACCGATCTGAACCCAAGATCCAGGAGCTTCTTCTGGGTCTTCCAAGTGGGTTGCAGTGGCCCAAGGACTTGGGCCATCTTCTACTGCTTTCCCAGGCCATAGCAGAGAGCTAGATTAGAAGAGGAGCAGCCGGGACTAGAACCAGCGCCCATAGGGGATGCCAGCGCTTCAGGTGAGGGTATTAACCCTCTGCGACACAGTGCCGGCCCTAAACTTCCCCCTTTTTTTTTTTGAAAGGCAGAGTGGACAGTGAGAGAGAGAGACAGAGAGAAAGGTCTTCCGTTGCCGTTGGTTCACCCTCCAATGGCTGCCGCGGTCGGCGCACTGTAGCCGGTGCACCGCGCTCATCCGATGGCAGGAGCCAGGTGCTAGGTGCTTTTTCCTGGTCTCCCATGGGGTGCAGGGCCCAAGCACTTGGGCCATCCTCCACTGCACTCCTGGGCCACAGCAGAGGCTTTTAACAAGGACCTCTCTCATACTGCACAAGGGCTCACCCTGATGGTCTTATTTGAACTTTGACTCTATGAAGACCCATTTGCAAGTGAGATCCCATGTGAGGCACTGCCTGTAGGGATTTTAAAATATCATCTTTGGAGGATACAATTCAGCTCACAGCAACAATAAAATGCCATCTTCAAGGAGATGAGAGAAAAGATCCACCTGAAATGTATATCCAATGGAAGTAATATGGAATAATGAAGCCGAGTAAAGGCACTCAAAAACATGAAACTAAGAGATGCATTCACAGCACATGTGAAAAAGAAGAAACCCTGAAACAGAATCTCGAGGAAGTGGAAAGTGCCTCCAGATGAAAAGCACCATACATTTTGAAAAAGAACAAGAGGGCTATATGTTGGTACCTCTAAATTTATTTTTTTTAAACTATAGAAAATGATTTATTATTTATAAACCAAAAATACATGATTCTTTTTTTTTCACAGATTTAAATAATTTCATTAGAATTTATTTTTTTAGGCTTTTCTTTTATATATATATATATATATATATATATATATATATATATAAAGCTTTTATTTAAAGAATATAAATTTCCAAAATACAGCTTATGGATTACAATGGCTCCCCCCACACACAACTTCTCTCCCTCCCCCTCCCCTCCCCTTTCCCACTCCCTCTCCCCTTCTGTTCACATCAAGATTCATTTTCAATTCTCTTTATACACAGAAGATCAATTTAGTACATATTACGTAAAGATTTCAACGGTTTGCCCTCGCATAGAGACACAAAATGATAATACTGTTGGAGTACTAGTTATAGTATTAATTCACAATGTACAGCACATTAAGGACAGAGATCCTACATGATTTTTTTTTAAAAATTGATTAATTGTCTATGCAATTTCCAGTTTAACACCAAGATTTTTTTTTTATCTTTTTTTTTAATAACGCTTTTATTTAAAGAATATAAATTTCCAAAATACAGCTTATAGATTAAATGGCTTTCCCCCCATAACTTCCCTCCCACCCGCAACCCTCCCCTTTCCCACTCCCTCTCCCCTTGCTTCACATCAAGATTCATTTTCAATTCTCTTTATATACAGAAGATCAGTTTACTATATATTAAGTAAAGATTTCAAAAGTTTGCCCTCACATAGCAACACAAAGTGAACAATACTGTTGGAGTACTAGTTATAGCATTAATTCACAATGTATAGCACATTAAGGACAGAGATCCTACAATTTATATTTTTTTAAATTGATTAATTTTCTATGCAATTTCCAATTTAACACCAAGATTTTTTTTTAATCATTTGCCATTATCTTTATATAAAGAAGATCGATTCAATATATACTATGTAAAGATTTCATCAGTTTGCACCCACTCAGAAACACAAAGTGTAAAAATACTGTTTCAGTACTAGTAATAGCATTATTTCACATTGGATAACACATTAAGGACAGATCCCTCATGAGACGTAAGTACACAGTGACTCCTGATGTTGATTTAACATTTTGACACTCTTGTTTATGGCGTCAGTAATCTCCCTAGGCTCTGGTCATGAGTTTCCGAGGGGTACCTCTAAATTTATATTGATCATATAGCAGTATGATGAAAATAACATCTTCTGGGATTTAAAATGCACCTTGACCTACAGTACAAAAACATTGTAGTCCAGAAATTGGAAAGTAGGGAACAGAAAATGAACTATTCTAAAACTCGTATCTTGTATTAAATGTAATTAGAAAGGAAACTAGTTCTCTTCAATAAAACATATGTATAATTTGTAAGAATATACAAAGATTATAATATAGAATAATCACTAATTTTTTTAAAACTCAATAAGTTAACATGGAGAAAAGTTGAATAAGCAATTACTTTGAAAGAAAGCAAAAAAGAGAAAAGAATGAAGAAAAAGTGGGGTTAACAAATACATAGTAATATAACAGAAATAAACTCAAAAACATATCTATGATTGTACTAAAATACACGAAATTTTCAAATGAAAAACCATAAATGGCTGCATAAAATAACAGTTACAGATTGTTTATAAGGTATACACTTTAAGTCTCATAATAGAAAGTAAAAAGGATGGAAAAATAGGTACTTATACACCAAATGTTATATAACTATGCTAATATCTGACAAAGTCAACTTTAAAACAAGAAATATCACTAGAAATATATTGCTAAATAATCAACTTAAAACAAAGGAATAAGATTCTAAACTTGCCGTTATCTGGTAATATAACCTCCAAACATACAGAGACAAATGTTAGAGAAATGGAAGTAGAAACGGAAGATTTTACTGATGATTCCCAGTAACTAATAAAATAAGCAGGCAAAATTGAGTGGAGATAGAGATGATTAGGCACGATGGTTAAAGTACCTGACCTAACGCAACCATATAGAACACCACACAGTTTGATTGCAGAACACACATTGTCTTCAACTGAATATGGAACCAGCATAGACCATACACTGGACCATGTGGAATGCATTTACATACATTAAATCTGAGAGATAAGATCAGTGCTATGGAGTGATTTTAGATCAGACACTTCTCCAGGATGCATTCCTGAGTTGCTTCAAGCAAACCTGGAGGTCAAGGCCTGGGCCAAAATCAAGTAAAAAGAACACAAACTATAATGTGATAATGTGAGCCCTCTTCTTCTTTTTTCTTTTTTCTTTTTTTTTAACTTTTATTTAATGAATATACATTTCCAATATAAATTTCCAAAGCACAGCTTATGGATTACAATGCCCCCCCCCATAACTTCCCTCCCACCCGCAACCCTCCCCTCTCTCATGCCCTCTCCCCTTCTATTCACATCAAGATTCATTTTCAATTCTCTTTATATGCAGAAGATCAATTTAGCATATATTAAGTAAAGCTTTCAACATTTTGCACCCACACAGAAGCACAAAGTGTAAAATACTGTTTGAGTACTAGTTATAGCATTAAATCACAATGTACAGCACATTAAGGACAGAGATCCTACATGAGGAGTAAGTGCACAATGACTCCTGTTATTGACTTAACAAATTGACACTCTTGTTTACGGCATCAGTAATTACCCTAGGCTCTTGTCATGAGTTGCCAAGGCTATGGAGGCCTTTTGAGTTCACCGACTCTGATCTTATTTAGACAAGGTCATAGTCAAAGTGGAAGTTCTCTCCTCCCTTCAGAGAAAGGTACCTCCTTCTTTGGTGACCTGTTCTTTCCACTGGGATGTCACTCACAGAGATCTTTCATTTAGGGCATTGTGTGTGTGTGTGTGTGCCAGAGTGTCTTGGCTTTCCATGCCTGAAATATTCTCATGGACTTTTCAGCTAGATCCGAATGCCTTAAGGGTTGATTCTGAGGCCAGAGTGCTGTTTAGGACATCTGCCATTCTATGAGTCTGCTGTGTATCCTGCTTCCCATGTTGGATCATTCTCTCCCTTTTTAATTCTATCAGTTAGTATTAGCAGACTCTAGTCTTGTTTATGTGATCCCTTTGACTCTTAGTCCTATCATTATGATCAATTGTGAACAGAAATTGATCACTTAGACTAGTGAGATGGCCTTGGTACATGCCACCTTGATGGGATTGAATTGGAATCCCCTGGCACATTTCTAACTCTACCATTTGGGGCAAGTCTGATTAAGCATGTCCCAAACTGTACATCTCTTCCCTCTCTTATTCCCACTCTTATATTTAACAGGGATCACTTTTCAGTTAAGTTTCAACACTTAAGAATAATTGTGTATTAATTACAGAGTTCAACCAATAGTATTAAGTAGAACAACCAAAAAAAATACTAAAAGGGATAAAGTATTAAGTTGTTCATCAACAGTCAGGGCAAGTGTTGATCAAGTCACCGTTTCTCACAATGTCCATTTCACTTCAACAGGTTTCCTTATGGTGCTTGATTAGTTGTCACTGATCAGGGAGAACATATGATATTTGTCCCTTTGGGACTGGCTTAATTCACTCAGAATGATGTTTTCCAGATTCCTCCATTTAGTTGCAAATGACCAGATTTCATTGTTTGTTTACTGCTGTATAGTATTCTATAGAGTACATATCCCATAATTTCTTTATCCAGTCTACTGTTGATGGGCATTTGGTTGATTCCAGTTCTTAGCTATTGTGAATTGAGCTGCAATAAACATTAATGTGCAGACAGACGGCTTTTTTGTTTGAAAATTTAATTTCCTTTGGGTAAATTCCAAGGAGTGGGTTGGCTGGGTTGAATGGTAGGGTTTCTGAGGAATCTGCAGACTGACTTCCATAGTGGCTTAACCAGTTTGCATTCCCAACAACAGTGGGTTAGTGTCCCTTTTTCCCCACATCCTCTCCAGCATCTATTGTTGGTAGATTTCTGTATGTGAGCCATTCTCACCGGGGTGAGGTGAAACCTCATTGTGGTTTTGGTTTGCATTTCCCTAATTGCTAGTGATCTTGAACATTTTTTCATGTGTCTGTTGGCCATTTGGATTTCCTCTTTGGAAAAATGTCTATTGAGGTCCTTGGCCCATTTCTTAAGTGGATTGTTTGTACCATTTATAACTGTAATGATCATGACTCAGAAAGTTCTGGAAAACAAAACTTTCCAAAGAGAAATAAATAAATAAATAATAAATACATAAATAGATAAAACAGTTTCCATGAGAAGCTATGGAAAAACTAGGAAACCCATTTTATATTACTGTTCAAAATATATATAGTCCTACAAAGATTTGTATATTGATTATTGCTTTTCAATAATTATTCTGTCTGGTCCTTTGCTTTACTTAATTAAGTACCTTAAAGAGTCTTTCTCTAAATAAATATTTAACTTTTAGAACCAAGAAATACATCATTTACATTATTTGTGGGGGCTTGTAAACACTCTCATGTTTTTCCAGGTATTTTAGAAAGAAAAACATAATATTTCTTACTTCTCCTATCTCAGTAGCTCTTTGTACCTGAAAATGCATATTATCATTTTAAGTAAAATATGAGTGACTTATCTAACAGTAAATTGCTAAAACAAAATCTATACTTGTGCACATAAAAGTGAGCATAGATCTTAAGTGTTTATTTTTTTCTGAGAAAATTAACACAAATGAAAATTGCTGTGTTGCATACATAAAAATTAGATAACAATCTAAAATTACAGTTTGCATTAAGTTATCCCAAAATATGAATTATCAAATGAGTTGCATGGATGCAATGAAAGGCACTCTAACATAGCTACTAAAGCTTAAGGCATTCTGAATCCTTTCTCCCCCACATCATACTACTATTAAATTCGTGAAAGAAATTTTTCTAATTGGAATAATATATATATATATATATATATATATATATATACTTAGATTTTTAAAAACTACATTTTCACTCTTCTATGTGACCAACATTAAAAATATATAATTTGAAGAAACCATGATCCTTGAGTATTTGTGGAATCATTTCTTTGCAGTATCTCCTTGGTTTTGAACTTTATATTGCATAGAACATTTTCACCAGGCACTGGTGGAAACTATTTGTCCCAATCCTGGAACTCATAGGAGAAGGTCTGGTCTAACACTGAACTGAGTCACTTGCTCAGTTTGCCTGACATCTTCAAGAAACAGGGTGTCTAGAAGCATGGAAGACACATTCAGCAGGGCACTCACTCAATGTGCTCTCTGCTCTCTCATTCTTTTCCTTTCTCTACCCCTAACCTCTTCTCTCCTATTCACCTTGATAGAAAGTGCAACTTCCTCCTATCAGGAGACAGAGCATCCACATAAAAATGCCTCTGGCAAAAATTTCCTTAAATGAGACGAATAAAATACTATTTGTCAACCACTTTTAAAATAAGCATTTTGGGAAAGGCGAAATGCTATGAAGAGAAGAAGACAACATACTTAAATATCTTTGTATTACACTCAGAAGGAAATAGATTAAAAAGGAGCCTGTGAACAAAGTTGGAGAACTAACACTGCCTGGCTTCAGGATCTCCTGGCAAAGGCAAAACTACAGAGACAATAAAAATATTAGTGGTTTCCAGGGTTAGGGAGAGGAAAGAATGACTAAGTTGAGCATAGAGGATTTCTAGGGCAATGGAACTACTCTCTGTAACACCATCCTGGTGAATACCAGATCATTTTACATTTGTCCAAACCTACAGACTACAACACCAAGAATGAGCCCTAATGTAAACTTGGGACTTTGAATCAAACTAATCCATCAATGTAGGCATTTCAGTAAGAATAAGCATACCACATGGGGCAAGATATCCTGGGAGAGGCTGGGCTTGTGTGGGAACAGGGAGCATATGGGGACTCTGTGTGTAGTCTGCCTATATACATTTTTTCTGTGACTTTAAAACAGCTCCAGTTTAAATACGAAAAAAGGAGCCTATGGTTTTGTCCTCATTGCCACATTCACCTAGCAATGATAAGGGTGAGGACTGGATGCTAAGGAAAGGAAGTAATGGGCTATTGTTACCTGCCACCAGTTTTAGACATCCTGTCAATCAAAGTCAGCTTTGTACTGTCTTAAAAATGAGCAACACAGCTGTCTGTCCTAGAGTTGGTGAAGTCATATCTGAAACTGCACTCACTTCTCTTATAGGCCTATCCTACCAGCTGTATTTGCGGATATCATTTTTTTTTCTTTCTAAGCCTTTTTCTAGATAATGCCTGGTTTATTCTAGTCTGTAGCTTTTATTCCTCTTATGAAATAGACCAAAAGTAAAAATCCATTAAAAAATGGAGTGGGATCCTTAAAAGTACTTTTCAAACATAAATTTTGACTATATGGTTTTGTCCCACACTCTGGATGAAAGCATTCTTTACCAAGGGGGTATGAGTTATCAGTTCTTATGTTGATATACTTGTTATTAGAATTCAACAATGAATAGGATGGATGGCAATGGGGGAAGCCAGGGATCTTATCATTGGAGGTGGTGTTTATAGATAAGGCAGGAAACAAGGATGCATGATCCACATGGTAATGGCTTACATTGGAAGACTTTAATATTAACTAAATCTGGTTTAATACACAGATGGTTACATATGGAAGTATTTATAGATATGCATTTATGTAAGGGTTAGTATACATGCAGATATTTTCTTGCTGTCAGTTGAGTTGGCTTTGAAGCAACCAGGGAGGAATGAGAACACCTTGTAGTAGATCATGGGCTCTAATATAGTCCTCCTGCAAAAGGAACTAGGGCACCTTGGAAAAATGTCTGATGCTAGGAGAGGGGCTGAAAAGACACCAGATGAGCCTCAAGTATCTTGTAGAACCAGAAAGTAAAAAGGGCTAAAAGCAAGCAAAACAACAGCAAAAAAAAAGTGGAGCAAAACCAAAATAGTACTGAAATATAACTCAAAGTATATGTTTCCATGAATGGATACTTATATGAATGATCCAATAAATAAATAAATAGGAGAAAGGAAACCAACCTCCCATACAGATTTCCAAACACATGGTTTAGAGACTCTACCCTAAATAGGGAGAATATGATTCACCATCCCATAAGTGTATACTATGGAAAGGGGGAAAATGATAATTTCATGCTATGATATGAACGTAGTTCAGAAGTGTTCTCCTTAGTTTCCTATTCTGGAAACTTGGTCCCTAATTTGGTGGTAGTGAGTTGGTAGAAACATTAAGAGATTGAACCTACTTCAAGTTAATTAGTTGACCAAAGGGCACAACCCAGGGATGGGATTGATATTGTTCTTGCAGGACAAAGTTAGTTTTTATGAGAGTGAGTGAAGACAATCCATGCACTTGGCCCCTTATGCAAGTGGTGAGTTCCTTTTCCATTTCTCTACCACACTGTGACACGGCCAGAATGACCTTGCCAGATTCTAGCACCATATTGTTGGGACAATCTAGCCACCAAAATCATGAGCCAAATAAGCCTCTTTACTTCACAAAGGACCAGCCTTAGGTATTTTGTCATAACAATGGAAAATTGGCTAAGATACTTTATAAATGCAGAAACCTGACAAACATGACTAAGCCATGTCATCAAAGTCAACTGCAACAGTGGTAAATCACATTGACAGTATGTACATCTGGTATGATGGGACAAAAATGTCTTTTTATTTCTGTGATCTTCCTCTCCAAAATGCACACCCCTAGCATAATCATAAGAACAGCACTAGTCAAGTTCTCAAGTTCTAGCTGATAGCCAAAAATGCTCAAAACTGTCAAGGTCATCAAATAAATCTAAGTCTGGGAAATGAAATCAGCCAAGAGGATCCCAAAGTAACTTGATGACTAGATGTAATGTGATATCCTATATGAGATCTTGGAATGGAAAATGGACAAAGCTAAGGAAATCTGTATGAGGTGTCTGCTTTAGTTAATATTAATGTATCAACATTAGTTCAATAATATAATAAATGTGTATTATTAATATTAGATGTGAGAAATCTGTAGTATCTTCACAATTTTTCTGTAGATACAAAATCATTCCAAAATAAAAATATTAACTTTAAAAAGTATAGCATTTTTTGTTCTAAGAAAAACAGTGGGAAATATAAAGAAGTGAGCCTTAATTCTGTAATATGGTTGTAGAAAGAAAAGCGTACTTTGGGACTAAGAAGGGACTCTTACCAGAAAGCAATTCTAAAGCCACAGAGCATGGTAGAAAGAAAATGACTCACAATGGCTACTTGGAAATAGACTTACATAACTGAGTTTATTTATGATACATCACAATACCATTGTTAAAAGCCAAGATATATTCTCAGGAGGTATGAACATAAATAAATTTTGAAGTATTCCAAGTTTATACCTTGGGCTTTCCCATAATGAAAAAAACTCCTTGAAAGAAAACTGTTTCAAAATCTGTCTCTATTGAGTGAATAAAAATGCATTTGCCCATATTGAGGAAATTTTACCAAACAGCAATAAGGAGAATGACATCTTGGAGGATGGGACAGACCAGGGAATAGTTGACATTCCTGGGAAATAGAAGGCAATAGATAGAAACCTGAACCAAGATTGAATGAGGCCAATGAGAAACATGATTTTGTAGTAAAGAGAGGGACTGATATATATTAACAGCAGATCTGAGCCAGGGAAGAGTAGTAAGTGGAGGGACATCAGAGGAGGGAAAGTTTCCAGAAATCATAACAATTGAAAAACTCAGAGCCTTCAGTTACAGACCGGGAACATTATCTGTTGTTATCCTCTCATCAATGTGCTGCTTCACACAAATAAGTAGGAATAATGAGGGTGCTTGTCTTATGTGGTTATTGTGACTATTAACTAACATGTTTTATTCTTCAAATTTTTATTTATTTTCATTTTATGTGAAAGAGAGACAAAGATTTTCCACCTACTGGTTGACTCCCTAAATGCCCACAGCAGCCAAGGTTTGGTCAGGCCAAATGCCAGGAATCCAAAACTCAATCCAGGGACACCATGAGAGTTACAAGGACCCAAATACTTGAGACATTATTTGCTACCTCCAGGGGGTGAATTAACAGGAAGCTGGATTGAAAGCAGAGTAGCAAAACTTGAGCTAGGCTTTCTGATATTGGAATGTGGTCATACTAACAACTGTAGCAAATGCCCACCCCTACGGAAGTTTTAAATGCTTAGAATAGTGCTTGCCTCATGGTATGCTAAGCTCACATGCTTAACAAAAGATAGCTGCTATTGTTGTAAGTATATTATTAACCATATGATTTTAAAAGCTGCCAATGGAGGCCAACCATACAAAAGTGAAGCACTGAGACCATGTCTGGCACAAACTAGTGACAGAGAAAGCATCTGTAGATGCCATTTCTTAAATGATGATGGCTTGGCCGTATGATGCAGTGGATTGGGCTTTTGGTCCATTCATTTCCCTTGTTTTTTTTCTGATGATCACCAAGGGATTAGCACATCCGTTAGAGAGTTCTTTGCTTCATCTCAGTCACTTTTCCTCTTTTCTCTGTGTTACTATGTAAGTTCAGCACAAATTTCCATAGTTAACTATTGACTAAATTTTTTAGCTTTTAAACCCATAATAGTAGCAATTCAAATCTGCATATAGTGCTGGAATTTATTCTTTTTCAATTAGAATCGACTCTGATAAAAGAATTTGTGGAGAACAATACACATGGACTTCATATGTGATTATGTTTCTGGATAATGGATATTTTAATTATTTCAGTTGGGGGAGTATGTCAGTAGTAACCAGCATAGCATTTTTTGCTTAATTGTTCTTCCAGGTTCTTCTAGGTCTTGGAGAGATAATAATATAAGAATAAAGATGATTATTTTGCAGAGTACTCACCTCTGTGGCATAGGAACAGAAAAATGCATTTTAAACTTACTGAGTGAAAGTTGAAGATTTGTGTCCACTCCTAACCCAATAGGTATGTTCTTATTCTGAGTTTCCCAAAAGCTGAACTGAGATCACATCTTAGGCAAGGTAGTTGAAATGGTTCATTGGAGAACAGGATGGTAAGGAGTACAGGGCAGGAGGAATGAAAGACGGAAAACCAATATAGGGGAGTATTATCAAGTTGACCACTACCGATGTTGAATAGAATTTCATCCCATGAGACCTTCACAGGAAACTTGTGAAAATGAATTTCACACTGTCCACTCAAGTACAGAAGAATGAAGTGATGTGTTAATCCTGCTGTATTTCTGAATTGCATATGTATGAGTAGCAGGTGGGTTTCCATGAAGTGTCTCAGATCTTGGCATCAGGACAGGAGTATGAAGTAAGTATCATGGGCCTAGGGTAGTGTTTTGTCTGTTGAACTTGTGCAAGCCTCAATAAAACCATCATGGAATGGTTGAGGTGTAAAAGTGGCCATAAAAATAATAGATGGTAGAAGTGGTGTGTAAGGATATTAACACACTATCATTTAACTTCTCCTGGTCTCAATTTTTTCATCAATTAAATGCAACTTGATTTAACCCAGCAATTAAATATGGAAATCCAGCTTTCATCAAACACTGGTTTAGGTAGTTGAACAAAGTCCAGATTTTCAAGCACAGAATCCATTTTGGTCAAATGAAATCTTGCACAATTCTCTTAAATAAAACAAATGAAAGTGTAGATGTATAGAGGCTAGTGCTGTGGTGTAGCAGGTAAAGCTGCCGCCTGCAGTGCCAGGATCCCATAAGGGCACTGGTTCAAGACCCAGCTGCTCCACTTCCAATTCAACTCTCTTTTATGGTCTGGGAAAGCAGTAGAGGATGACCCACGTCCTTAGACCCCTACACCCATGTGGGAGATCCTGAAGAAACTCCTGGCTCCTGGCTTCAGATTGGCCCAGCTCTGGCTGTTGCAGCCATTTGGAGAGTGAACCAGTGGATGGAAGAACTCTCTCCCTCTCTCTGCCTCTGCCTTTCTGTAATCCTGCCTTTCAAATAAATAAATAAATCTTTTAAAAAAATGTAGATGTATAACGTGAATGGAAGCACAAAGCCTCATTAGTCTTCCTTCTCAGTCCCAAACCTCACATACAGGAGACCCTAGAATGAGGAGGAACTCATTTTTTATGTAGTGAACCAAGTGCCCAACCAGTTTACTCCATGCTCTGTGTTATATAATTATGTGTGACCCAGGACAACTGATTCTCACAAGAATTATGAGAAAGCTGTTCAGGACATTTAACAGTGCAGAGAGGTAGCCAAACCCTGCCAAACTTAAGAATATTTCTTGAATCATACTCGTATCGTACTGACCTTTAACTTGAGTATCTGTGAAACAGAAAATTCAATGCTTTAAGAAAGGGATCTGATACTTATAATACATATGTTTAAATAAGGAATTAATATTTAAATATGTAAAATATTATATCAAATGAAAAATAAAAAGATAAACAGCCATATGAACCAGAAAACCTTGAACAGTACAAAATAAAATATGTATATGGCCAATAATAGAAAATATTTAATTCCTATGCCCATAGAGGAAAGCAAATTAAAACCACAATGTGATTCTACTTCTTATCACAAGAGTAATAAAGACTGACAATGCCAAGTGCTGGTGAAGCTGTAGAAAACTGGAAATCTCATACACTGATCGAAAGTGTAAATTGGTACGACCATATTGGAAAACTGGTAGGAAATATCTTCATTATGTTGAACTGTACCTGCCTTATGACCCAACAATTCCAGTCTAAAAAATTTGCCATATAGAAATGCCTGGATGTGTTCACCAAAAGAACATAAATGCTTATAGCAACACTATCTATTATAGTACCAAATAGAAACAACCAAAATGTTCATTTACTGCAGAATAGATAAACCAGCTATGGAATATTGACACAATGTGGTTCTATATGTTGACAAGAATGAACAAATTACAACCATACACACCCACATGAATGAATCTCATATATGAAATGTTGGACTAAGCATGAAAGATACAAGTCATTATTCTTTCAATATAAAATTTTTAAATTAGGAAAAATCTCTACTATTTCAAATCAGGTAGAAATTAAGCATGGAAAATGAATGACTACTAGGGAGCATGGGATGCTAATTTTCTGTGTTTCCATTTGAGTGGTGGCACTTGTGTATACTCACCTTGTCAAAATTCATCAAACTACATTCCTTTGATCTTTGTACTGTTTTGCTTGTGGTTTATAATTTACACACACATGCATGCATATGCATATAGATTTGCACACAGAAATCAACTCCCGAACCAAAAGATGATTACTCAAGAGCTATGTACAAGTCTTTGAAATCACTGAGGTAGATGACTTTATTATTCCTCAAATGGAAGATCTGTCTTAACAAAAAATGCACAATTCGGAGAAATTCAGATTGGTTTGAGATAAGAAAGTGTCTTTTATTTGAAGATATTGGTAATTCATTCAGTAATTTCAACCACTAAATATTGATCTATTCAGCTCCTTTTCTTTCAGGTCTTATACTAGATACTTAAGGTGGTTAAAACTGAAACAAATAAGAAATCTGTCTTCAGAGTTCATAGACCTATTGAAGAGGGAGGAAATGCATGCTATGAAGCAAAAAGTATGCAATACCATGCAAGAAGTACAAAGACAGCATTGCAAAAGTTTATAAATAGTTCAGGTCATTCATGTTGAGGAGAGCAAAGAGGACTCTAAGGTAGAAGAATTTTGAGTCCTACCTCTATCAATGTAGGCTTGACTTTAACCATGTGGCAATGAGCAGGTATAAGGCCAGCTAAGATAGTATTGAGACAAGGAAAAGACAGAACTGGGACAGTGAATCACCTTGTGCAGAGTTAAGAAGTCTTGGGGTGAGTAGATCCATTAATTTTGTTTTTAAATGTGAGTAGATTCATAGGTTTGTTAGTTAATTTTACAAATATATAATAAATTCTTCTCATGGGCCAAGACTGGGAATATAACTGTGAATAAATTTTCCATTCTCTCTCCCCTTGCAGCCTAAGGGAAGATAAATAAGTGAATGAGTCTTTACAATGAATCACAATATAGGTTATGATGGCAAGGAGGTGGAGCCTGATACTGGGAAAATTCAGAACAGAGTTACACAACTCAGTTGTGGGCTCAAAAAGGACTCCCAGGAGATACGTCAGGCCAACTCACATCTGAGTAATGAGGTGAGGTCAAACCAATACTGAAGCTTAGATACCAGGCTGCGAAATTTGAAACTGTAGAATCACTTATTTTGCTTGCATTGAAATTTGAAGAAGGAATTGAAACATATCAAGCTTTTTTTTAAGCAACTTAATCTTGCTAGGACACTAGATGATTATAACAAGGGAATCAAAAGTAGGGTAAGCCAGGTAACATATTTCATGTGACAGATAGTAGGCATCTGAATAAGTTTGACTCAAAAGTTTAGAGAAAGTGAAAAGGCTGAGAAGAATGGAAATAGCAGACCTGAGAGAATTTTTCAACTGATTTTATCTTTGGAGAGGGAAAGGCAAGGCAAAGTTTGTGAGGCTAAGCAACTTGAGTTATTTGCATAGAGGAAACTCAAAGGATGCTCAAACCAGATAAGAGTGTCATCAAATGATGCAGTGTACAGGCAAAAAGGGAGAAAAAGCAGGCCAGTAGAATAAAGCAGTCCAGGGACTGGGGACAACATTCTGAGGGGGAAGGAGACAAGGCAGAAATGACAGAGGACAGAGAAGGAGGAGGAAATAAATACCAGCAAATTACTAGAACAAAATTTCAGGAAGAAAGGGGAGTGGCCTACAGTGTTAGAAGTCATAAGAGGTTCATACTCTAAAGCCCTATTGCCAATGGCATGCACTGTGTGGATGATGACAATCACTGATAACACCTATTGGGTTCTTCTGCATGTTCCACTGCATTGATAAAGCTATATTTGTTATTTCCCCCAGATCACCATCCTGTATGTGAATACTGGGATAATTAATATTTTAAACCAAGTGCTATTGAACATGTTTTCATTATAGCCAAAATTACAAAAATCAAGCCTTTTGTAAATGGTCACTTTGGTGCAAAGATGTGTCTCTATATAAAACAACTCAACTGTAGTGACAACTTAAGCTAGAAAGGAAATAAATACTTTAAAAGCAAAATGTTCTCAATTTTTTTTAATCTTTGTGACAGCATGAAATGGAACTAAGAAAAATGTGTTAAAAACTAAGCATCAGGCAACAGATGCTAATCTTTTTAAAAGATTTATTTATTTATATTGTTGAAAGAATTACAGAGTGAGAAGGAGATAGAGAAAAAAAAGATCTTCCACTTTCTGGTTCACTCCCAAAATGGCTGCAGTGGCCAGGGCTGGGCCAGGCCAGAGCCAGGAGCCAGGAGCAGCAGCAGGGTCTCCCACATGGATGGTGGGGGCCTAAGCACTTGAACTGTCTTCTCTTGCTTTCCCAGGCACATTAGCAGCGAGTTGGATTGAAAGTGGAACAGCCTGGACTCAAACCGGCACCTAACAGGAGGCTCTGCTCTAAGCAGTAGCTTAACCCACCATGCCACAGAGCAGGCCTCCAGATGCTGAATTTTAAGCAATAATCCATCTAAAGTGGATGAGAGGAAATACCTTTCCAAGGTGGTGGTCTCCCTTTTGGAAACTTTTCAATCGAAATCTGAGATCAGCTGGTGTGTACTAATGTCCAATAGCATCCCAAATTGTCACTTCCCGGGGGCACACATCTCATGTCAGAGTCATTCTTATGCAGGATGGCTGTTTGTCCTAGTTTGCACTGTTGTCCTGGTGTAGTTATCAATGACATGTCCTTTTACTTTCTTACATGAAAGTATATGTTCTCTTGTCTCCATGGTCTCCTCTACACTCAAAGAAACCAATAGTTCATACCTTCATAGGTTCTGACATCAGATAGACCAGAATTGAATATGCATTCCATAATTTTCTGGCTCAGTTTTCAGCAGGGTTGTTCTTGGGTAAGTTTTAACCTCTCTAGGTTTCTATTTCCTCAGATGACAGAGGAGACTATGATAGAACTTAGTGGGTTCTCGAGCTGAGGTGGTTCCATGAAAGATTGGCCCATTTAGTGGGACATGCAGAAGAACTCAATAGGTGTTATCAGTGATTGTCATCATTTTATTATTGCCAGCCTCCCTCAATGGCCCTTTTGTAGACTGGAGTTCATTTGGAGCTAGGACAACCTCTTCATGTTCCAGAGAAGCGCCCTTTTCCTGGTGCAGGATGCAAATGTCCACATTTCCCCTGGCGATGGGTGCAGTAAGGGGTGCTCTTCATAATCATTTGTCTTCGTGGGTTTATCCAAGCACTGAACTCATGACAAGCTTTATGGAAGTGAGAAATCTTTCCCAGACCCAACGTGAAAGGGCAGAAATACATATGACCATTACCAGCATACTTAAGAAACTACTTAACAAGTGCTCTGAGTTCACACCACACCAATTTAGATGGCACTTGTTAACCTCATGTGTATCACTGCATTATGACAATATGCATCTTGAAAGAATAACTTATTTTTGTTTTAGTTCTGAAGTTGTATTGTATGACCTGAAATATGAGGCTTCTCATCCTCTGTCTGCTACCACTCCCCTGGGACAAACTAGATGCAAAAATCCAAAAACTGAACCAAATTATTTTATGGATTTTTGCACTGCTTCGGAAGTCAGAGAGCATGCAAAATTCTCTTTTGTTTTTAAAGATTTATTTATTTATTTGAAAGAGCTACAGAGAGGCATAATTACAGAGAGCGAGAGAGAGGTCTTTCATCTGCTGGTTCACTCTCCAAATGGCCACAATGGCCGGAGCTGTGCCAATCCGAAACCAGGAGCCAGGAGCTTCCTCCAGGTCTTCCACCTGGGTTCAGGGGCCCAAGGACTTGGGCCACTTTCTGCTGCTTTCTGAGGCCATAGCATGGAGCTGTATTGGAAGTGGAACAGCTGGAACTTGAACCAGCACCCATATGGGATGCCAGCACTGCAGACAGCAGCTTTACCAGCTATGCTACAGCACCGGCCCCACAAAATCCTCTTTTGCCTTTCAAAAAATTCCAGTATCAGTTTTGCCCACAAGTATGGGTCTCAAATATTGTGTGGCATATGCAATTCAACAGGACAATTACTACTCTTGCCTTTTTAAGCCTTCTTCTGCTTATGGTCTTAGTACCAAATTCTCTTTACTTAGTGAAAAACAATTAGCCCATTAGAGTCATCCTTAAGGGTGAAGCATCACCAGTCTCCAACATCTGGTCTGCTATTAAAAACTAGCAAGTTTCTGGTGTCTATGTATATCATGTCTTTGAAACTCTCTCTCTATAGATAGATAGATAGACAGACAGATAGGCACACATTTATATTTACAAATATGTATGTATATATGTATATATATACATATATATATATATGTGTGTGTGTGTGTAGAGAGAGCATTTGTGATCTTATTTTCTTAATTATATCTTGTGTGCATGAATGACATTAATGTTTGTGGGAGTTCATGATTGCCAGTGAGAAAGACAGCAAGTGAACTTAGAGTTGTTTGCTTTCTCTTAGTCTTAACCCTGTTCCTGACTCGTTTCTTATGGGTGCAAAATGTACGTCCTGGGATGTTGGTCATCTGCTTGGGAGGCCTGCAAGACCTGCAAAAAAGAGTCCATTTCCCTCCAGAAGAGACTCATCAAAGCACAATGCCTCCTCCGTCCATGCCTGAGGATTTTCTGCAACAAAACAGAGCATAGCAAGAAAAATCCTCTAACACTTCAGATTCTGCATGTGCTTGCCAAGCCCTGTATTATTTCCCTGTTCAAGAGATCACAGCAGCTCACTTCTTAACATGATACCCAGGCCGGTGCCGTGGTGTAGTAGGTTAATCCTCCGCCTCTGGCGCCGGCATCCCATAGGGGCGCAGGTTCTAGTCCCGGCTGCCCCTTTTCCAATCCAGCTCTCTGTTATGGCCTGGGAAATCAGTGGAGGATGGCCCAAGTACTTGGGCCCCTGCACCCACGTGAGAGACCCAGAGGAAGCTCCTGGCTCCTGGCTTTGGATCGGCGCAGCACCAGCTGTGGCGGCCATCAGGGGAGTGAGCCAACAGAAGGAAGACCTTTCTCTCTGTCTCTCCCTCTCACTCTCTGTAACTCTACCTCTCAAATAAATAAATAAAAATCTTAAAAAAGTGATACCCTAGGATGGCCTGAGTTTGTCCATCTCAAACAAGTATGTGATTTCCCCAAGATATTCATAAGCGATGCAGGGAAGTGAAGAACAGGGACCTGAGAATGCATTGTAAGTTTGCCTCTGAGTAGTTGGATAACTTTAGGTGTGTACATGAACGTGCTCATCTAAAAACTGAGATCAAAGCAGTGGCTACCATGTAAGTCTGTAGGGAAGATTACATGAGATACTGAAAGCATTTGGTCCAGTGTCCCGGACACAATGTTCAATAAATGCTGGCCATTACTCTACATTAACATGTCATTTATCCAGAACATTTTAATTCTCATAGTGGTCAGGCTGCAGCCTCACTGAGACCTGGCAGTGGGACATGCTCTTCTTCTTCAACACATCAGGTCCGACCTAGTGGACTACACAGTACAGACCCTCTTCAGGCAGCCTCTGGCTTCAGAAACAACATTGCTATGACGACAGTGAGTAAAGAAGGAGATGATGACAAGTCATTGAGCTGGAAATAAAGGAGTAAAAAAATGCATTTATGGACACATGAGTTTTGAAACCTCTCAGCTTATCTATGGGACTTTATTTGGAGCCAGTGCCATCTGCTTGCCGGATGTCTCTGACAGCAATGCGCCCATGATTTTGGACCCTTCTCTTTTTTTGTGCCCTCAGCTGTGCAGTGCAGCCAGATGTTCTTGTCTTTCAGACGCAACCCCATCCATCAGGTTCTTTGCAGGACCAGATCATTCATGCTTGTGTAACTTCTTCATTTCTCCAGCAGTGAGGCTGTGGGCTTGTTTACCTTTTTTTTTTCCTTGATTTTTTTTCTCATGTTGCTTCAAATTAAATTAAAAGCCAGCACTGTCACTAATTAACCAAGGGTGGCACATTTGTAAACCTGGATTTGCCTGGTTGCCAGTTGAGAAAAATCTCTCTGCATTCTGCCAGAACCATGTTTACCAGGCACCATTGGCATCTTGGCAATGCTGCTTGGGTTTTGTCAGAACATAATGTAGCTGTGTAGAAGATATCCTTCGGAGATGTTAGCTGACTTGCGTTGTTCCCAAAGTTAAATATGTTGTGAACTAATTAATGGCAGTTTGAGAATAAACACTCAGTATTGTTACCTTGCAAATAACAGCACACAATTTTCTGTGCATCGGTTTTTGTCTCCTAAAAAATGAGTGATGATGGTTGTTATCACAGGCAGAAAAAATATTTGGAAAATAAAGTACTGGCATCTGCTAACAGGCATTCTCTTATCCCAGCTTCTGACACTTGCAAACTCTGGGAAGAGAGCCTTATTATTAAAAATGTGTGTCATAAATATGAAGGCAGACATAGAAGAGGGAAATGTGTCTTGCGGATAAATATGCCTTCAAGAGGATTTAGTTAAAGAGTGATTTGAACTCATGCTGGAAAGAAATATGTTGTTTTTGCTCCCTCCTTTCATATAAGAGCTGCACTGGCAACAGGGCAACCTGAGTCTAGGGCCTTTGAACCTAAAATTACTTTATTACTTATGGACACCTTGAAGGTGACATTTCCTGTGCTAGGAGTTAACAAAAGTGCTTGTTTCCCATAATTCTTTATCTGAAATGGCCCTCACGATGGGACCTGAGATTCCAAGTACCCAAAGGACTTGATGTTGAAGAGGGAGAACAGAGACCAGTTTTATTTTTACACTTCTGATGGAACATTCATCTTCTTCCTTAAAAACTTCTGGGAACACTCAGACCAAAAATGTATCTGTATGTGTCTATAATAGCGCTGCCCAATAGAACTTTCTGTGATAATTGAAATGTTTCCCATGATGCTTCACAGGACAGTTTCCAGCCATATGTGGCTCTTGAGCACTTGAAGTGAGTCTAGTGCTACTGAGAGCTGAATATTTAACTTACTTTAATTTTAGTTAATTTAAATGTAAATACTCCCATGTGTCTGTGGCCACTGAATTGGGTTTCATATCAGCTCTAAAGTACATGGAACATGGCACAGTTCTATATTTTTTGCAAACCTTTTCAATATCAGCATCATAAGCAAAGGCTGATTCTCATAGCTATTTCTGCATTCTTCCTATTGTGATCATTCTACTGAAGCTGATGATGAAAATCTGGCCATGCCCAGACATACTTGGACAGGGAGATACATACTTAGGAATTAAGATTTAAGATTAATAATTTTTACAGCTTTATCAAAGGTATTCTCAAATGAGCTTTAAAAATATCTTGTGGAGTTGATGCTGTGGTGCAGCATATGGATGCTGGTTCAGGTCCGGGCTGCTCCACTTCTGATCCAGGTCCCTGCTAATGGGCCTGGGAAAGTAGCAGAAGATGGCCCAAGTGGGAAACCCAGATAAAGCTTCTGACTGCTGGCTTCAGCCTGGTTTGATCCAGGCTGATGTGGCCATTTGGGGAATGAACTAGAAGATGGAAAAATGGAAGATCTCTCTCTCTCTCTCTCTCTCTCTCTTGTCTCTCTCTGCAACTTGCCTTTCAAATAAATAATCTATAAAAATAAAGAATAAAAACAAACAAACATCTCGTGTGCTATTGCCTGCATTCATTATTAAGGTACCATCAGTTTTGCCTGCCAATGCTTTTGTACTAATAATACAAATGTCTCTTTAGTGAGCAAAAGCAATTCACATCTAAGTATTGGTTTGTAAAGAGTTCAGACTTTCCAGACCTCCTGAAAGGGTATATCAAGGACTCCTAGAGTTCTGCAGACTATTCTTTGAGGAGTATTCTAGAATATTCCAGTCTTCCCTATCCTGCATCTCCCCCATGCTGTTCACACAAACATCTTTTTAGCTCAAAGAATAACTTAGCTCTATTCTTGGAGATCCTGGAGACTGCCAATGGTAAGGATCCCAACCGACCCCCAGGCATGTAGGTTATATTTCTCAACAAATGTAATCCCCACTTTAAAGGGAATTGTAGCACTATTTACAATAATTATTCCATTTCTTGTTAATCCTCTCCCATGCAAACAAATCTGTAGATTCTTTTTTCATCCCCAAGCTCAGTATTTTCAGCTTGTCTGGTGGAAAATTCCTGAGGACACCTGCCTTAAATAATGGCCTGTTTTCTTGGTTTCCTTGCTGATCTGTTTCTGCTATTAGGCTGTGAGTTTCTGGCATGCACACCTTCCCACCCTGACCTGATTCTCTTTTGGTTGCATTCTTCATAGTCCTCACTTCCGTTCAGTCACTAAGAGTAGTCAGTTGATCCAAGTGTCATCTTTGAGCATTTCCTCTTTTTCTATCTAATTTACCTGCAAATCATGAGACACAGCTAGTCTTTACCACGGAGAAAATAATATATGGCTGTATGCCATAAGGGTAAGTGACTACCAGGCAATTTTGAGTAAAACATCTGTCAAATTGGTATTTTTAATTGACAGAAGAATAATGGCCTCTTTCAACTTTCTGGTTCTCAATGGAAGACTGGAGTATAATGAGTTCCACCGATATTACCTGGCAATAGTGTATGAATAGCATATTTTAGGAAACTGTCAGAATCTTTGCAATAATGCCCCTCAACTCAAACCTATTTAACATTCTAAAGGGCTCTAGATGTCGACCCAGCCCTGGCTTTCCTTTTGCTAACCCTTGTAGAGACAAACTTTGCCCACTCTACTTTCGGCAGAAGACTCATATCTTTGTGTCATGTGGGGACGCAATGTATCATATTTTCCTGCTGAGTTTGTTTCTGGACTCTTGTCAATGACTGCCTAAATTCTTTAAGGCCCCAAAGAAGATAGTCTCCAGGGTATTTTAATACATTTTGAATTTAGAATGCGAAAAAAAGTCTGGAGGCTGTGGCTTTTGGCTGGAACCCAGAACAACTGGCAATGAAAACTGCAAGAAGGGCTCCTCTTTGCCACCTGTGTGACTGTGCTATGTTCACACATAAACATATTTTCCCAAGAAAAAAATTCGTAACGGATGATCAAAACATGTTGAGTTATTGTTATGGAAATAGAATCTTCTGAGGAAGCATGGCATAGCGGTGGGAGAACTGAACTGGAAATTAAGTTATTTATCTTTAGTCTCAGTTTTGCCTTTGGCTAGTTGTGTGAACTTGGATGAGTAATTGATTTCTTTGGATTTCATCCTTCTAGTCTGTAACACCTGACATGACATTGTTCTGTCTTTGATTCTCTGGTGTCTAAATCCACACAGCCTTTTGCTTTCTTGCTCTGAAAGTCCAGCTATATTCTGGTACCCATGTCTTCTGCAAACATTGATTCGTAAAAAATAATTCAAATTATTAATACTATAACTAGTACTCCAACAGTATTTTCACTTTGTGTCTCTATGTGAGGGCAAACTGTTGAAATCTTTACGTAATATGTACTAAACTGATCTGTGTATAAAGAGAATTGAAAATGAATCTTGATGTGAATGCAAGGGGAGAGGGAGCGGGAAAGGGGAGGGTAGCGGGAGGGAGGGAAGTTGTAGGGGGGGCAAGCCATTGTAATCCATAAGCTGTACTTTGGAAATTTATAAAAATAATAATAATAATAATAAATATAAAAAATAAGTCAAATTTGATTTTGCTTGGGAGATATTTATGAATGGACTGATCATGAGATGCAAACATCTTACTGAATATGTGATTTGCCTTCCATGTGTATTAAAGCAAGTATAATTCTAGAAACATAGATCCAAGACTCTATATTTTCATTTAAAGGAATAACATTTTTCTCCAATATTTCAAAATGTAAGCTCAGCAGCACCTGATTTACAAAACAAAAACAAAAACAAAAAACAAAAAAACAACAATATAATTTGTTATTTCTAAGTTTTCTGGTTTTTCTTTTTTTAAGATTTATTATTTCTTTGAAAGGTAGTGTTACAAACAGTGAGAGGGAGAGAAAAAGAAAGGTCTTCCGTCTGCTGGTTCTCTCCCCAAATGGCGACAAAGGGCTGAGCTGCGCTGATCTGAAGCCAGGAGTCAGGAAGTTCTTTTGGGTCTCCCACGTGGGTGCAGGGGCCCAGGCACTTGGGCCATCTTCCACTGCTTTCCCAGGCCATAGCAGAGAGCTGGATTGGAAGTGGAGCAGCAGGGACTCAAACTGGTGCCCCTATGGGATGCCAGCGCCATAGGCAGGGAATTAACCTACTGTGCAATAGCGCTGGTCCTGAGTTTTCTGGTTTTTCAATAGCACCAAGTATTTGCAAATGTAGGTACATAAATAAAAAGTCATATAATTGATAAAATTTGAATGGCAAGCACAAGGTGTAATGGAGTATACAGTTTGCTAAGCTCTTTATTTCACTGAAAGGACACAATGAATGTCCATCATTATAACTAAAGCACTAAGGCATATTCCAGTGTTTATGTGCAGATCACAAAATATTCTCGCACTGGGAAATTCACTCCTAATAACTTTCCCAATATGCTAGTTTGCTACAGGGAGATGTTAACCAGGACCTTCAGCATATTAGTTTTTCTGTGCTTCACTGAGAAAGGTTTATCACCTAAAGAGAATGTGGCCAGAGCTGGGAGTAATCCTTTCGTTTGCACGGAGGCAGTTTGATTCCCAAGACTTTCTCCACAACATGATCATCAGTATGGCAGGTGAGCAAACACTGATGTTGAAGTTTGGACAAGGGTCAAGTATTAGTCTTAGACCTTACAGCAACTTATGTTGGAGCAAGTTAACATGTTGAATTTGTTCAAGAGGAATGTGGACAGAAGAAAGGTGCTGTAATTTCTGAGAAAGGCTTAATCAGAGAGAGTGAACTTCTAGGAAGCAAGCAGAACAAAAGAATCAGTTGTTGTCTTAAGAGGTGGCAAAAACTACTTTGTTAGTCAGCAGAACTGTGCTGATTGTACTCATATGTGATTTCTATCATTTTTTTCATTTTCAGAGAGCTCCAACTTATTATCAGCTGAATTAGAAGGGAATAGTCCATATTAACTTCCATATTCACTTACAGTGTGCAGTTAGAAAGTCAGATTGAGAGAGAAAGAGAGAGAGAGAGGAGAAAGAGAGAGAAGTGTGGGAAAATCTTCCATCCACTGGTTCATTCCCTAGACAGCCACAATGTCCAGAAGTAAGCCAGGCTGAAGCTAGGAGCCAGGAGCTCCCACATGGATGGCAGGGGCTCAAACACTTGAGCCATCTTCTGCTGTCTTCCCCAGGCCATTAGCAGGGGACTAGATTGGAAGTGGAGCAGGTGGGACTTGAACTGACGCCCACATGGAATGCCAGAGTCACAGGCAGTGACTTTACCCACTGTGTCATAACACCTGCCCCTGCTCACACTAAATTTAACATGGCCTCATTAATATCTACTGCCAAGACTTCAGGAAATTGAAGTCTTCTAAAGGCACATGTGGAACTAAAGTGTTACAAACATCCTTAAGTTAGAGGACCAGTGCTAACTCATTTATTCAGCCTTTATCATTGTGTCAAAAAATCCTGCAACAAGTCATCATTCTATTGCTTCAGGGTTAGCTTAACTATGATTGTTTTCTTTCTCAATACAATCAAATTTCTACTCCTCATGTAGAAATTTCAATGTGGTATTAAGAAATGCTCACATGTTTTATACTATTTTTTGAAAAGTTGCTCCAGCATGACTCTGTCTATATATTTTGATGGACCAAGTATTAAGCAAGAAGACAAGAAAAAAAAGACAACAGAAACCAGAAAGAAATATAGAACCAATTAAGTTACTATTGTAGGAGATGCATCTGAATGAATTGAAGTTGGTATAATATTTAAATTAATTGAAAAGACAAGGACTTTTAATCATACAATATCATGAGCTCAGTTTTCCTTGAAACATACACTTCTGCTTCTCTGTGACTCTTCTCTCCTCCTCCCAGACCTCTTCAGAGAGTCTGCTTTAATTTATGTGGCTGGTTGCAAGTCTGAGCTAATCGAGAAAGGGCAGTTTCCAAGATAGTAAATCGAAATAACATCAGAGTCACTTCTAACAATGTTTTTGAAATTCATGTTCGGAACAAGCAGTTCAGTCTTTACAAATAGTTTTGGCTCCACACCTGCTTTCCTTCTCAATTATGTCTTCAGCAACATCGTGCAAAGGAACTAAAGGGCAATTTCATTTCCATAGGTTACACTGACCTTGCAGAGCTGGAGAATTTTTTAAAAAGAATAAAAGGAAGGGAAAGGAATGAAAAACCAAGAGGGCTTGATTTGGACCTAGGAACTAAATAAGCACAAGATAACAATCACAGTGGAAGTGAGTGTCATTGAAATAAAGTGACTTGTTTTTATCGCAAGGCTATTTTCAGTTAAGTCCATTCTAATTCTTATCTTTATTCATCCTACAGGTTATAGATAATGCATGACCATATTAAGATTCTCTTCTTGGTCTGAATCTCCCTATCTCTGGTAGACAAGCTGAGTCCTTGACAACTTGATTGCATGTGTCAACAACATAAAACCTTTAAAGTTAGAATTTCCTGATTATTTAGACAAAGTTGTACATACTGCACTGATACTGCATAGCAATTTTAGAAAGCCACAAGATTTGCATTAAATGATTTAGAGTGAGTAGTAGATACAGACTAATAAGAGACTGGATTATTTAAAGAAAGCTGTTAGAGAAGTATAATATGCACATAGAAAAGTTCAAAAGTCCTAACTGCTCAGTTCGATGAATTTGTACAAAGTGAATACATTCCTCTAATCATCAGCTATACTAAGAAACAGAACATTAATCAGCACACAAAACACCATTACGCCCTGCCCAGTAACAGCCCCTGAAAAGTAATCATTCTCATAACTTCCACCACTATGGTTTAGTTTATCTAGTATTTGAAATTTAAATAAATGGACTTATATAGCAGATATTTTTGACATTGGATATTCTTAGGTATTGCTTCTTTTCCTCAATCATGTGATTGCAAAGATTCATTTTTGTCATTGCATGTGACAATAGCATGTTAACTCTTATTGCTGCATAGTATCCTATTGTACTCATGAAAGATACATTGTCCATTGGCCGTTTGGATGTGCTCATATGAGAAATGTTTGTTAACAATAATGCTTGTTATATATATCTTGCCAATCTCTTCTCCTTCTTGCCTTGTTATACTCATGATAGGTTTGAATGGACATGTTTTAATGTTAAACATGTTTAATATAACAAATTTTTCTTTGTAACTAGTGTTTTTTTTAAAAAAAAATTATTTATTTGATGGACAGAGTTACAGACGGTGAGAGGGAGAGGCAGAGAGAAAGGTCTTCCATATGTTGATTCACTCCCCAAAAGGCCACAACGGCTGGAGCTGGACCAATTCGAAGTTAGGAGCCAAGAGATTCTTCTGGGTCTCCCATCTGGATGCAGGAGCCCAAACACTTGGGCCATCTTCCACTGCTTTCCCAGGCCATAGTCAGAGTGCTGGATTGGAAGAGGAGCAGCTCAGACTAGAACCAAGCCCATATGGGCTGCCGGCACTGAAGTGGAGGATTAACCTACTGCACCACAACTTGTGCCCTATAACTAGTGTTTTTTGAATCATATTAAGAAAAAACACTGCCTCTAAAATTTCATTGAGATATTCCACATTACTTTCTATAAGCCCTATGGATTTTAATAAGTGACCTTTGAGCCAATTGGAATTACAATAATATCAATTATTGCTCTATAAATATATATTTGACATTACTTTTTCAAAATATAATCATCTCTCTGCATTCACTAACCACTTTGTTATATCGCAGAGAACTATACATTTGTAGGTCTAATTCTAGTTTCTCTTCTCTATTCTATTGGACTATTTGTCCTTAAACAAATGCCACATTGTGTAGAGTATGAAGTTTTAGAGTTATGCTTAGTAGTGTTAGTCCTCCAACTTTCCACTATTGCTTTTCTCAAGACAACCAACCATTTGCATATTTACTTTTGAATAAGCCTGTCAATTTCTGTCTCTCCTCCCAAACACAACAGCTCAACAATGACAACAGCTAAACCACCTGTGACTCTGATTGATAGAAAGTGTGGTAACCATATCAATCAGTTGGGAAGAGTGGAAAATCATGAAAACAATAAGTTTTCATGAATTTAGTAATAAGCATTAGTTAACTCAACACCCTGTGGAAGACCCTCTACCAATCATACACTTGCTGTCATTTGTAGTAGAAGATTCAACAAGCCCAGATATGCTGATCCTAGGTAGAATGCCTGTACATAATGTTATTACCACCTGTCCATCTGACTGTAGGTTTCACAGAAATGGAAATAAGACAAGTTCAATATTCTGACACTATTGAGAAATTAGGCATCCATCACTGGGAAGCAGGCTGCCCTCAGCAATTGATATAAATAAGATGCTGTGACCAGAATTGGGGCATAATTCATAAGATGTATTCTCCAAGATTCAGCCCCTGAGTCTGAGAATGTAAAAGTTTAATTTAAAAAAATGTTGAATATCAAATGAGCATGGAGTATGTGATTCTGGTTTAGATGTTCTTAGTTTATTTCAATACTTTTTCTGATTATCAGTGCATTTATCTCACACAATTTTCATTTGTATTTGATAATTTGGGCACTATTATAAATTGCATTGTCATTATTTTAAGATCTGAATGCTGAAGGAAGAAGGGAAGTATCATTATATTCTAAGAATTGTATCTGTGAACTATATTACCTCTGTTTTCTTTGTAATATCACATTAATAAAAAAAAAGCTAAATGCTCTAGTGGCTTCTTTCTTTTTTTTAAGATTTATTAATTTATTTGAAAGTCAGAGTTTGACAGAGAGAAGAAGAGGCAGAAAGAAAGAGAGGTCTTCCCTCTGCTGGTTTACTCCCCAGTTATCCACAATAGCTGGAGCTGCGCCAATCTGAAGCCAGGAGCCAGAAGCTTCCTCCAGGTCTCCCACGTGGGTGAAGGGGCCCAAGAACTTGGGCCATCTTCTGCTTCCTTAGGCCATAGGATAGATCTGGATCAAAAGTGCAGCATCCAGGACTCGAACCAGCACCCACATGTGATGCCAGCATTGCAGGCAGTGGCTTTACCCTCTGCAAAACAACGCTGGTCCCAGGCTTGTTTCATTTGATTCATTTTTTCCTGTGTCTTATCAGTGAAAAGTTTGATCCCCTGTAAGCTAAAAGTTGAAACTGATACCTACTTAGATGATAAATAACGATTACATTAAGAGAATTAATTTGTACATATGGAAAAAAGAATGTTTCCCTGCAGAAACATTAAATATCCACATAGTGATCCTAAAGGTCATTATGGGAGAGCAATTGAAAAAGTATGTTTTTATTTTTGCTCAATTAGGAGAATCTTACCATGAGACTATGAAAGTGCACTCTCAGCAAAAGCCACAGTAAAGGGTTAAATGGACTAAATCAGATTCATCCTGCTACAATGAAGATGCAATGAATGGGCTCATAACTACCCTGGCGTACAAAACTCCTTCAGTGCAAATGAGCCAAACTGCTGGTTATTTGTCAATGGCTCTGTCATTATCCTGTGAGCATCTACCTCTAATAGGGGCTGTCAGGTTCATATATGGCTGGTGTATTGTGAATGACTATATCTCTCTGAGTAGCTCCTGTCAGTTGTGGATCTATCTGGTTAGGGGATAAGGACAGGAAAAATAACAGTGTTCTGATTGACAGTGATGGGATGGGGAGGAGTAGTGGGGTAGGGGCAGATGTTATGAAATGGAGGGAACACAAAATACAGGCCCATAGAATAAAAAGTTGTACACTATATGTTTGATTCTTTCTGCCTCATAGTTTGATGAGTGAACTCTATGTAAGCTGAAAGCAGTTCATTGTAAAACTTAAAAGACAGAATAAGAAAAGAAGGAGGAGGAGGGGTGGGAGTGTGGGCAGAGGGGAGGATAAGGTGTGAAGTATCACTATGTTCCTAAATCTGTATACATAAAATACACGAAATTTGTATACCTTAAATAAAATTAAAAAAATAGAAATATTGCCACTATTATCTTCCTTGTTAATGTACAAGGAAAAATCTGTGTAACACAGTGAGTTAAATAAATCCCATTCCAGGTAACAATCCTTAGAGTTCACAAAAAATCAATTCAATACGTAAATAAAATTCCCACATACTTTTATGTACACTCCTAAATAAAGGCAAATATATGAGTTGTACAGAACAGATGTCAAAATAGCATTCTAATCTGATGGGCAAAGCAAGACTCCAGAAGCTAGTGCCTTGAGAAAGAGCTAGATTCCAGGATGTCTGAATCTTAATACTGATATTTTAATTTTATTCTTTCTAGAAATGCCATTGAGCATACTCAAGCATAAATTTAGTAAGCTGAGGAAATGTTGAGAGTGTGTCATGTTTTCATTCTTCTTTTACCTTAAAAGCATTTGTCAACTTTTGAATATTCTTCAATATTCCCATAGGAACACCTTTTGAGCAGTAACGTTCTGGAGCTAACCATGTGATTCCTGCTCTGTCTCAGATAGAATTCTGAGACAGCAACCCAACATCTAATAGAGAAGGTGGCCATTTTTTGACAATGGAGCATAAATAGTAATTAAGAAAATGGCTAATTCTATCAAACCTAACTTTTCAATTGTCAAAGAGAAAGAAAAACTGAAACATTCTGTTTCTGTTCAAAACAAAATCAAAGTGAGAAAAACACAACCCTCGCTGACAACCATGCCCTAGACTCTTGAAGTACTGAACACTGAGCTGAAAAGCCAAGGGCTTGCTCACACCACTCCTAAATTTTTCCCCTTTCACTACTTCCCTTACTTTAAGTATTTTTTTCTGAAGTCAAATTAAGCATTTTTTTAATCAGCCAACAATCCATGGGAAGGAGTATAAGTAGAGCAGTATAAGAAAAGGAAAAGATGAGGCTGGCACTGTGGCGCAATGGTTAATACTCTTATCTGAAGCGCCAGCATCCCATATGGGCACCGGTTTGAGCCCCGGCTGCTCCACTTTGATCCAGCTCTCTGCTGTGGCCTGGGAAAGCAGTGGAAGATGGCCAAGTCCTTGGGCCCCTGTACCTGTGTGGGAGACCTGAAAGATGCTCCTGGCTCCTGGCTTCGGACTAGCGCAGTTCCGGCCATTGTGGCTAGTTGGGGAGTGAACCAGAGGATGGAAGACTCTCTCTCTCTCTCTCTCTCTCTCTCTCTCTCTCTGCCTCTCCTCTCTCTGTGTAACTCTGATTTCCAAATAAATAAATAAATCTTTTTTTAAAAAGAGAGAGAAGAAAGCACCGTACTGCGACTTGGGAGATAGACTTCTTCAGTCCTTGCTCTAAAAGCACATAACTGTGTGACTGATAGTGTTACATTGCCTGCCTCCCTCCCTGCCTGCCTGCCTCCCTCCCTGCCTGCCTTCCTTCCTTCCTTCCTTCCTTCCTTCCCTCCTTCCTTCCTTCCTTCCCTCCCTCCCTCCCTCCTTCCTTCCTTCCTTCCTTCCTTCCCTCCTTCCTTCCCTCCTTCCCTCCTTCAATCCCTCCTTCCATCCTTCCTTCCCTCCTTCCTTCCTTCCCTCCTTCCTTCCTTCCTTCCTTCCTTCCTTCCTTCCTTCCTTCCTTCCTTCCCTCCTTCCTTCCTTCCTTCCTTCCTTCCTTCCTTCCTTCCTTCCTTCCTTCCTTCCCTCCCTCCCTCCCTCCCTCCTGCCTTCCTTCCTTCCTGCCTTCCTGCCTTCCTGCCTTCCTGCCTTCCTGCCTTCCTGCCTTCCTGCCTGCCTGCCTTCCTGCCTTCCTGCCTTCCTGCCTTCCTTCCTTCCACAGGCAGAGTGGCTGATGGCAGGAGCCAGGTGCTTCTCCTGGTCTCCCATGGGGTGCAGGGCCCAAGCACTTGAGCCATCCTCCACTGCACTCCCTGGCCACAGCAGAGAGCTGGCCTGGAAGAGGGGCAACCGGGACAGAATCTGGCGCCCCGACCGGGACTAGAACCCAGTGTGCCGGCGCCGTAAGGCAGAGGATTAGCCTAGTGAACCGCGGTGCTGGCCGAGTTACATCAATTTTCAAACCAGCCATTTGCTCAACTCTAAAATGAGAGCATTTGGGCTCCGTGCCATCTAGGATCCTGGTTAGCTCAAATGTTCCTGCAGTCTCCTGATCCAGTGGGGAGAGAAGAGCTAGAGGCATGACATCTCCAAAAGAGTTCCCAGTGGTTTGCGTAATTTAGGCTTATTTTCTCATTCCCAAAACCTGGCAATGAGTCTGAATAGCCAAATGTTGACCAGATATGGGGAAAATATTCAAAGATTTTGAATATTTATATTAAACTGCCTGAACTATTATGAGGGAATATAAAATATCTGTGACACAGTCCATGTCATAGACAAGTTTTCACTCTGGGGGGGAGAAATTCTGCACTAATATATAATAATGTAGAATAAATATGAGTAAGCTTGAATACAGTGATAAAATAAAAATATGAGCAACTGATGTTATGGAAATTTGGAGATGAACAAGATATACCTGGAGGTGCTGGTGCCATGGCTCACTTGGTTAATCCTCTGCCTGTGGCATCAGAATCCCAAATAGGCACGGGGTTCTAGTCCCAGTTGCTCCTCTTCCAGGCCAGCTCTCTGCTGTGGCCTGGGAGGGCAGTGGAGGATGGCCCAAGCGCTTGGGTCCCTGCACCCGCATGGGAGGCCAGGAGGAGGCGCCTGGCTCCTGGCTTCGGATTGGTGCAGCGCGCCGGTCGTGGCAGCCATTTGGGGAGTGAACCAGCACAAGGAAGACCTTTCTCTCTGTCTGTCTCTCACTGTCTAACTCTGTCAAATAATAAAAAAAAGATATGGGGAGCTTGAGGAATGGACAGAAGTCAGTGCATAGATGTATAGAAGATGTCCATTTCTGGTGGCAGTGACACAGTCAAGGCATTCAATACATAGAAATGAAGGCAATGTTCTCCCAGAACAGTGAGAAGAAAATCAGCTTCGATCAAAAGGGGATGGTTTGGAGGTAGGATTGGAGCAGTCATGGAGTTCCCATATTTATAGATGTTCAGATTGAAGAAGTTGGACATTGATAGTTTTAGGGGAACTAACAAAGGATGGGGATTTGAGGGAAAACTTAATCTTTTAAAAAGATTAAGAAAGGCCATTTGAAAGAATTGATGGCAAGAAGGAAGAGTCTAGTGACAAGGAGTCAAGTTATACGTCTATTCCAACTGCTGCATAGATGAAGACTTGAAACACTGGAAATTCAAAAACCCTGCATTGAAGGAGCTTCTTTACGACCCTCTTACTTTTTCGCTCCTTTCCTTTCCTGATGTGAAAAAGCTACTGGGTGATGAAGTAATAGATAAATTGTTTTCCCTCATCAAGTCTAAGAAAGCCTTCCAGTGCCTGATGGTGGTCCTTGCTTGATTGATGCAGCATTGATTTTGCAGCTTGCCTCAGTGAGACCACTGGAAAAGCTATTCACCAGGATGACCTTTCATTTTCATAGGATTGTGGAGCCACAATCCAATCCCCACCCTTTGTTCAGAAAGGAAACAAATCCTCTTAGTTACTTTATTGGCTATGCTCACTTCTTGATCTCAGTCAACTGTTTCCCAGCATCCCCTTTAATCTGCTCTCCTCCCTTGATGATATTCTTGGGTATCCTTGGAGCCCAAGACACACTGTTCATGGGGTGGAAAAGAGTGTCTCTCTTCAAAGTCACTCTGGACTAGCTGTGCATTGCTCAGCGATAACGATCCCACTATCTAGAAGAAAAGCGTAGTGTTGCCATGAGCACGCCTGTGGTGACTCAGTCTCGTCCTAACTCTTGCCAGGCAGAAGGCCGTGCCATTTCTTCTCTCTTCCCAGCATGCAGGCTGCTGTGAAGAAGCATCTGCTGTCTAATTCTTTTCTATATTAGGATAAAATGCCTTTTGGCTTGCTGATTTCAAGCCCTTAGGAAAAGAGGGGGAAAAAAGTTTCTCATAAAGTTTTTATTGCACAATCGTTTGGTCTGTGTCCTGGGAACCCCAGACGCAGATTCACGGATGGAGCCGAAGGACCAATAGCTCAGAGACAATTGGGTCAGGGGCTGGACAAGATGCTCTTGCGCTGGGGATGCGGATGGCATTCGTTAGCTGGAAATAGTCCACAGTGGCTGCTTTAACTCCCAGATCATTTTAACTGGCTTCTTATCACATTTGGGAGGGCCAGCCTTCTTTTCCTACACACTGGTCAGACAAGTGTTTGATTGTCACCATTCAAATAAAAGAATGGATATCCAGATGGAATAGAATGGGGTATAGAATTATACATTCTCATTTAAAGATGATTATGTCCTTGAGAATGTGTCTGGAGAGCACCTGGGGAAAAAGTACCAGGGTGATATGTTCATATCGGTTCCTTCTGAGCTTCTGCCTCTGCAGGGCTGCTTTTGATGAGGACAGGATGCACTCTTTATATAAGTTTCCTGACCCAAACCAAGGCAGGAAGCCAAGTGAGGTGGGGATTCTGAAGGGAGTAGCACCTGCTCAGGGTTGCTGACATGTCTCTGGAACCCAGTGCTAGATATGTGCACTGCATCCCTGGATACCACTCAGAAGTGAAGGGGGAGGCCCATCTATTTGGAAAGCAATCTCATCTATAAGGTGGTGTGCCTTATTCTTTGTTTTTGGAATAGAACAATAACTAGTGTTGTCATTGATATTACTGCTATGATTCTTCTAACCAAACTCCTTTATGTATTTCTTGTCACTTTCACCCTCATGGTCATGGGTAGGTAGATAGTTACTGAATAAATCTTAAACTAGAAAATCTCTTATCTCTTACTTCTTGCAATTTTTATTTAGGGAACATAGAGATTTCAGTCTCCTTTTCTGTCCAAGAAGATGGATTTCACAGCCACAGTGGGTCCTATCACAATCAAAAGGACTAAGTCTTAAAAAAAATCAAAGTGATGGTGGAGGAAGAATGTTTATTAAGTATGAAACATTTGCTTTTTCATGGAGCCTAGACTTTATGCTTCCAGCCATAATATACCTGTTCCCAGAGCTTAACACTGCAGATTTCAATGGGCTTCACTCTTGGTTGAGGGCAATCCACAGATTTCAGCGTCTTGCTCCCTTGTTAGGGTTGATGGGCCACGGAACGATTTTTATTAGGTTTCAATGCATCTGTGGTGCTTAAACAAGAGACTGAAACAGGCACTTGTTCTGTGCTGTAGGGTGATAAGTTGCATTAATTTTTATTTTAGGCTGTCTCCAAACATGGCTTTTATAGACTAATAAAAAAGCAATTTTTATAAGTTTGCAAAGAAACAACGAACACAGTCAAGCATAAACATGTTACAACCAAGGCAAGAGGAAAATTATAAACTAAAAAATCTGCTGAAAGTGGCACAAAAAAACACACAATTCCTAGATGCTGCATTCTTGACATAAATTAAACTCTCATTTAAAGGGAAAGTGCTGTATATGTTCATTTCCAGGAGTACTTCCTCCCTTTGCTTGCCCTGCTGCGGTTTGGAAATCTCTTTTTCTCCCCTTCAGTAATTTCTACTCCTTCCACCCTTTCAGAGCCATCTCAAGAACTTAGCTCTTTAGGGGTAACAACAGCAATTGTTAACCAGTACTCTGCATCATTGAAACATTTACTTTTCAATAATTGCTTTATATTAATCCTTAAAGTGGTTGCTTTCCTTTAACCTCAATTTTAAGCTTTTTCAAAAATAGGAAATTTGTTTCCTTTCTGGAAAAAGAATCATATAATGGCATCTGATGCAAATCAATGATTGATATTTGCTACATACTTATTGTTACCACTATTTATGATTCAAATTATATAACTTGGCTAACTTGAATCAACCTAGTTACCCTCCTAAGTTTCTCTTATACTTATAATCCTGATTCTAATGTAGAAATTTTATAAAATGGGTGCTGGTGCTGTGACTCAGGGGGTTAAAGCCCTGGCCTGCAGCACTGGCATTCCATATGTATGCTGGTTCGAGTCTCAGCTGCTCCACTTCTGATCCAGCTCTCTGCTATGGCCTAGGAAAGCAATAGAAGATGGCCCAAATCCTTGTGCCCCTACACCTGCATGGGAGACCTGGAAGAAGCTCCTGGCTCCTGGCTTCGGATCAGCTCAGCTTTGGCTATTGTGGCCGTTTGGGGAATAAACCAGCAGATGGGAAGAACTCTCTCTCTCTCTGGTTCTACCTCTCTCTGGAGCTCTGTATTTCAAATAAATAAAGTAATTTTTAAAAAAAAAATAAAATAAATCTTCTGAAACAAAAATAACTAAATTCAGGGATGTACCAAACTCTTCATTGGATCTTACTGATAAGGCAGACCCAAGATTTTGGCTACAAGTAAAATGCAGTTCTGAAGAACATCAATGCCAGACATGAACCAGGGCAGCTATAACTTATTTAAGACTCTGTCTACCTATTTTTTTCAACTCTGATCCCAGCTATGCATTTTATGATTTTTGTTTTCAATAACTGCAAAAAATCACTGAATGAATAAGCACACATTTCCAATGGCTTGTCCACAAGATTTGGGGAAACACTAAAATCTTAATCGGAAATGTTTCAGTGAAACTACCCCATTGTCATTTCTCTAGAAAGTTAATGTATAAATCTATGGGCAAAATAACTGACAATAAAGGTTTAAAGTATATTTAGAATAACTCTTTTTTCAAGGCTATATCTAAAGATTTTTAAATAATAGTACTGTGTTATTGTACAGTTCTTGATGTGTGTATGAAACATGAGGATACTTTCAAAAGTTTGCAAAAATGAAATGAAAAATAAGTTTACGTGGTGCAAAAGATTAACTTTTTGAATGATTTTTCATAAAAATATTTTTCATGAATTTTTGAAGACTTCTTGTACATTATATCCATTAATGGTTAACATACATAATTTGAGATTTTCTCAAAATATAAAACAAAACAAACATGACTAATCCAAAATCTTTTGTTTTGTGAATGCCAAATATCTGAATTTTTACTGATAGCAACATTTACTTCTGATTCAGCCAGTCAGGGCTCATGTGATTACCCTTTAAGTCTAGTGCATGAATCGTTGCTTTTACTACTTATTTGAATTTCATTTTTCAGCTACAAGATAGCTTGACCTTCCCACCAAAAAAAAATTATTCTTGCTTCAACACCTCATGCAAAAAGGAAAAGAATTAATTAAATGAACAGAAAACAAAATATCCAGGAATGTTGATAGATAATGTATCATCTTAGGCAAATTGTCTTGACTTTCTTAGGCCTGTAGGCTGGCTAAACTTCCTTGAGGTAATGCTTATTGTCAAATTGGTTTTTGCCGTTGTTTACAAAATCAAAAATAATAACTAGACTTGAGTTTGCACTATTAGGAGTAGTAAAATCAAAAATGCTTTTCCTATTCTCAGACACCACTCAACACACACATCTGTGACCAGATACTTGAGGCTTGTTTCCCACACACAAACAGTTCTCCAATGGACTAATTCAGTTCAGTTCTGCAACAACCACCCTGTGAGAGCAGCATGTCTCTCAAGGTGGGGGCTGAGTACCCTAGACTGTCCCATGGCAGATGTCAGTCAAGTGCCCTAGACTGTGACCTGTGCTGTAATTTGGGGTTTCTATAACTCCTTCCCTGGGTTTGCTGAATTTGCCAGAGCATCTCAGAGCTCAGGAAAACACTTTCCTTATGTTCACAGGATTATTAATTAAAGATGCAGATGAACAACCTTAAGAGATACCTAATACAAGGTGTAAAAGGATCCTGGGCACAAGAGCTTCTGTCCCCATGGAATTTGGGATATATTACCTCCCTACATTATGCTGTGTTTGCCAACCAAGCAGCTCTCTGAACTTAGCTCTTTTAGATTTTGATGGAGGTTTCATTATGTAGGCGTGATTAAATAAATCATTGGCAACTGACAATCACTCAACCATCAGCCTCTGCAATCTCACTGGATGTCGGTGGGTTGTGGAAAGGATCTGAAGTTCCCAATCCTCCAGCCTCAAGGCTCAGTTCTGAACCCAAGACTACCTATGGGCCCACCAAGAATCACCCCATCAGAACAAAAGAAAATCTCATTCAGGAAATGGCCAGGAATTTAGGACCACTATGCCAGGCACTCCTATCACTCAAGAAATTACAAAATTCTTAGGAGCTCTGTGTCATGAACAGGGATCAAAGAACAAACATTAGGACGGAATATTCTCTTTGCACTCCTAGCTAATGAAGATTTGAGAAACTCTGTGTGTTAGGAACTAGGGATATCAATCAAGTAGATATTTCTCTTTTTTAAGATTTATTCATTTATCTGAGAGGCAGAGTGATAGACAGACAGGTCTTTCATCTGCTGGTTCACTCCCCAGATGGCCACAGTGATCTGAAGCCAGGAGCCAGGAGCCAGGAGCTTCTTCCAGGCACTTGGGCCATCTTTCATTACTTTTCCAGGCCATTAGCAGGGAATTGGATCAAAAGTGGAGTAGCTGGGACTTGAGCTGGTACCCATATTGGATGCCAGCACTATAGGCAAAGGCTTAACCTACTACGCCACAGTGCCAGCCCCAAGTAGATGTTTCTTATATCACAATGTCACCAAGTCCTATTTACAAGACAATTCATTCTACATGGCACCTTTGTATTTGATGTGTTCTTCACTGGACCTTCCCTAGCAGAAGTGTATGGGAGGTGAGGGAATTTGAGGTTGTTTCAAAATTTCAATCAAGGAGGGTTTTGGAGTCAAGGACATTTGTCTGAAAGTTGGCTTTATATAAGTTGCAAGTATATTTTGAAAAGTTTGAGGATAACTTCTAAAGATTATCTGGAGTATTATCTATGTTATTGATGGAACTAGCAGTTGAAACTAACAAATTCAAAATCTCAATGGCTTAACACAATAAAATTTTACTTATCTACATAGCAAAATGCATATTCCTGGTCAGGTGGCTTTTCTGAAAGTACTAGTTCTTAGCCCAGGCTCCTTCTATCCTTGCCTCTTTCTGTCATCAACAAACAGCTTCTAGAGATGCCAAGTGTTCAGCATCAAGTTGCTATTGGGAGAAATGACGGAGGAATTTTCTTTTCAATAGATCAGGCCCAGAAGAAGCTGGATTTCATTCACATAGCCACATTTAACTGTAAGCGAGTCTAGGAAGCAAAAGTCTAGTTGTCTGTCCAAGAAAAATTAAAAATAGCTTTCTTAATTAACTAACAGTCTCAACTATAGACTGTACCTTCACCCTCTACATCATCCCTTGAAAATGCCAGTGGAAGGAATATGAGGGATAAATTCTAGAATCACTTTAGAGGTAGGCATTGCTATGAGCTTCCCCCAAAGCATGGTTGCATGTAGAGACCCTTCACTATGGAAGTCTCCTATCAACCATGCTCTGCTATGTTTCCTGATTCACAAGTCTGTACCTCTGTTAAGATCCTCAGCTACCAGGGATGACCTGGAAAAATTGGACCCAGTATGCACAGAAGTCATATTTCACACCTTCATGATTGAGTTTTCTCCTGATTTTGCATGGATTTTCTTATTGTTTGAATGAGTGTCAGAATTCTGCCAATGTGGAAGTTCATATTTGCAACATTTTTTTATTTGAAAAGAAAATAAAAGCTAAAAATGTCTGATTATTTTTCAAGAACTAAAAAAGGTTAATTTTTTCCATACCCATATACAAAAATGGATGTGCTAATTTAGCTGAAATGTTATGAAATATGTACTTTTGGGTTGAAACCAAGTATGGAAATTCCATAAACATTTCCCACTGTGATATCTCTTCAGAGACACCTGTTCACATCCTACCAAACACTCATATTCCAATAATTAAAAAATGTAAATACATCCAACATCAGGAAAAGAAACTTTCCTACTAATGTAGAGATGTCTTAGCTCTCATAGTTAATTTGATCTTTTATAATAGCACATATGCTGCTAGTCAGAGATCAATACATTACTCATTAATACCTGAAAACTGGCAATAACTGCCATAATTCTATTACTGCTATCTTCAACTAGAAATTCCAATCTAAAATTGCAATTCCATTATAGTTTTTAGCTTCTACAACCAAACCTTCAGCAACCAACTGGCCTTACAAACCACCGTTAATTTTTAATGCAATGTTTAATGGGAGGAGAGTTGCATGTCAGATGTCATATAACTCTTTGGAAGCTAGTTTCCCACAGCATTTAAAGTTCTTGGAATTCCACTGATGATGTTCTCACACTATGCATGTGCAAAAATTCACTGGCAACACATCTGTGTTTACCCTTTCAATCATGGTAATGTCTACAATAGTTTTCATATTCCTAAAGGATTAAGTAATACCTTCAGGATTTTAGAAGGCAAACAAGACTTATGTTGGACCTGACATCTTCCTACCACTCATAATAGGAAGAGTCTAAAATTGGAATCCACCTACATTTGAATGCAGAATATTGTCAGAACTGCCTACATCTGGTTTGAGGTGAAATTAATATAATAGAAGGATCTTTAAAACAATGAAAGAAAAGAACAGATTCTGGATAGAGGTCTTTGGGATCTCTTCATGTTTTCTATTGGTAGTCCATATCTACTCTATTTGAATTGGGAAAATTTTTCAATATATGGAATGTATTGTTGTGTTTGTGGCCACTTTTTTTGACAACAATGACTAAACATGGAAGTAACCACAGGAGGGGGGAGAGTGAACAGCTTTTTCGTGTTCTATGGAAATGAGAAAACGCTTGACTCTTGATTATCCCTCCTAAAAGGGAATTGGGAAAGGAATATAGGTACCAAAAGGGACTTTTCTAGAATTTGGGAGACTAATCAAAATCAAAGGACCAGAAAACACTTGAAACCAGATTCGGCTGATATACTTGCTGCCATTCTTCTTACTCTTCCAGCCAAAATTATTAATTGATCACGTTAGTCTTTCCCATTGGCCCCAGTGATGGACACAAATTTTTCTTAACTTGTGGTTTTAGGTATCTACTATATCTACAATTGATATAAAAAGCTATGTGTTATTCCTGAACTGGAATATCCCCATATGAGGATGAAGGGAACAGAAAACTTACACACTTGTAACCTCGGAAATCTCTTAGACCAAGGGGTCACATCTACACCAGATGCCGAGGTTGTTGCTTCCTGATTGATTTCCCCCAGAGGTCATTTCCTCCTATCTTCAGGAATCTTCAATGCTCTACGGTAGTCACATCTGTAATGACTGCATACAGGGCTGAGAGCATTACAGGGAGCTATGTTAAAGTCTCATCACATAGGAGAATTCTCTTTTCCCTGTTGGAGTTCTACCAGTTATCAAGTGGAACTGGACTGTCAAATGCAAGAGCTTCTATCACACATGAGACTATCCATCACCAGGGTGGAGCTTGAGACAGCATTTGTAGGGGAAACTGGTCAGGGATGCATTATTTCTCCTGAGGTTTAAAAACCTAAAAATCTCTGCTGGCCTGTAGCTATTTGGGAAAATTTCAACCACCAAAAAATTAATCCCGAGTCAAAGACAGAAACAACATATACACAAACCCATGTAGCCAGAAGCTTTTGTACTAACTGCTAATCTATCTTATCTTTCTTAAACTTTTTTTGTCCTGATTTCCTCTCTGAGTTATTTTTAATTTGTAAAAATTGTGTTATGTTGTTTTTAGACATTTAAATCATTTTTGAACAGGCAAGACATATGCAGGTAAAAATGAATTTAGATACAGATGCATCAATATTTTCACCACTTCTTATACAATCTACAATACTACTATAGAAGGTTAATATCTTCTGAATAGGCCGGCGCCGTGGCTCAACAGGCTAATCCTCCGCCTTGCGGCGCCGGCACACCGGGTTCTAGTCCCGGTCGGGGCACCGGATTCTGTCCCGGTTGCCCCTCTTCCAGGCCAGCCCTCTGCTGTGGCCCAGGAGTGCAGTGGAGGATGGCCCAAGTGCTTGGGCCCTGCACCCCATGAGAGACCAGGGAAAAGCACCTAGCACCTAGCACCTGGCTCCTGCCATCGGATGAGCGCGGTGCGCCGGCCGCAGCGCGCCATCCGCGGCGGCCATTGGAGGGTGAACCAACGGCAAAGGAAGACCTTTCTCTCTGTCTCTCTCTCTCACTGTCCACTCTGCCTGTCACAAAAAAAAAAAAAAGAAAAGAAAAAAAAAAGAAAAAAAATATCTTCTGAATATTGTTTAATTGTTTTGGTTTTATGACTCTAAGCCAAAGAACCTGCCTTCCAAATTATTTAGAGAGATATGTCAAAGGTAACATACCTATGAATAATGGTTACATTTTGCCCCCTCATGCTGTGTCCTTCATATGAACATTTACTCTATTATCAAGATTCTTTTTCCATAGGAAGAAGCTAAAATATTAAAAGTATTTTGTGATTTAGCAATGTTTCAGAAAACACCAGAGGTGCAAAAAGCTTTAAGTTGGCTCATGCCTCCAGGGGTTAGAGAGTTTCTCTTAGAGAAGGCATGACTCCCTCTCTTTATCTGTATCTGTGAAATCTTGCTTTTGATTTGACTAGGCAGAAGCAAATAATGTCTCTCAGGTAACTGATAGACTGTGAAATTAAGTTCAAGAAATCAGATCACTTGAAGGAGTAGTCGTTATCCCTGATTCTTCTGCCATCATATGCTCAAAGAAATATGGCTTTGAACTTATACATCAGTTCTGTTTCCTTTACTCCTTCTTGCATTTAGTGGAGGAATCTGGTGGTTTAGAGATTGCCAGAAAAAAAAAAGTTCAAGTGAAAATAAAATCTTTTGCAAGTATATTTGCTGGCAATAGTGCGCTTTTCTCCTGTGAGTTCTCAATGAATTTTCTAGTTTTTCAAATATGTTCCTTTTGAGATCTTGTTACCAAAGCTGTCAGCAACATTTATGATAAATGCAATTTGTGGCAGACAAGACCTGTTTTTTTTTTCATTTTATACCTGCCAAATATCTTGCTCATTACCTTGGTATTTGTAACTATTGACGTTTCCAACTTTAATGTTGAAATGAACTAAGTTCCACATTAAAAAAGCAGCCTGTTGTCTTGTTGATAAGTGGTGGTTTCTTATCATTCCACACAATAGCATTAAACCCACTACTTATTGTGCCATTATTTATGTGTCAGATGCCCAGTGTATAATACTATAGTTACTCCATATTTAATATATATTCATATATTATATAAAAAGCTTACTAGTCAGTATATATCAAACAATCACAGTATTATATATAATATTACATGAATATATAGGTATCTTATATATAATACATGTACATAACATTTAGTGTGCATTATATGATATATAATATATATGTATATTCAAATGATTGTAGTATCACAGTTACTATTCTTATCAAATAGTTTCATAATGTCAGTGATTAAATACCCATTAGATAGTTCAGTGAAAATTATACAGGAAGTTTAAATATAAGCCTAGGAAAATCAGAATTACACCTGGATTCTGTACCATTCATTCTGTACTCTCATCAGTACTGTTCTCTGAATATATTTCTCCCAGGCTTTAATGTACTGATCACCTTTTGCAGATCTCCTGATGATAATCACATCATCGTATCTGTGTTCCTTTGTCTTCTGAGTTGAAACTTCCAAAATTCATGGAGTGCACTATTATTTTTAATTGTTTTGTCATGAGCTGTATTTGGGGTCCTTAGTTGTCTAAAGTGTCCAAATCCCATTATGTATTTCAGGAACCAGTGAAAATGCTTAACAGGTTTTATAAACATGTTTATTTTTATATAGTTTTAGGACAATAGAAATTTATTGTCTCACAGTGCTAAAAGTGAAAAGTCAAAAATCAAGATATTAGCATTATATTATGAAAAACAAATAAAACTTGTTACCTAATGTAATTGGCATGTTAATGGAATCAGGCATCTTCTTTGGATTTAAGTGATTCTAAGCATTTTCTTTTAAATATTTCATGAGATTTTTTAAGATTTATTTATTTATTTGAAAGTCAGAGTTACACAGAGAAAGAAGGAGAGGCAAAGAGAGAAAGAGAGGTCTTTTATCTGCTGGTTCACTCCCCAATTGGCCACAGCGGCCAGAGCTGCGCCGATCCAAAGCCAAGAGCCAGGAGCTTCTTCCCAGTCTCCCATTTGGGTGCAGGGGCCCAAGGCCTTGGGCCATCTTCCACTGCTTTCCCAGGCTATAGCAAAGAGCTGAATCTAAAGTGGAGCAGCTTGGACTAGAACAGGCACCCATACGGGATGCTGGCATTGCAGGCAGCAGCTTTACCTGCTACACCATAGCGCTCGCCCCATTCAATGAGATTTTAAAGATGTTTGAGGAAATTTTGTCCCCTATCTTTATTTTAAGTCATTTTTTGCCACATTTTCCCTCTATCCACTCCATCTTCTTTCTCCATTTTTTTTTAAATTTGTGAAATACATTTTGATCCAACACTTAGGTAAGAGCGTGTCAGTTAGAGGCAGCTCTTGTGCAGTGTGGTTATCTTTTACTTTTCAGAGATCACTCTGTGCCTTTAATACTGCAACAGTGAATATATTCACAAGTTGTTTTAGAAATATTTTATTTCTGCTATTACTTTTCCTTACTCTTTCCCAGGCATATGCAGCAAAGAATTGAGTCCAACTTTCTGGATTCTGGGAATTGTTACCCTGCAGTTTCTAACTGTTCATGTATTTTACTAAGAGCTCTTTGCAGTGCCTTGTGTGTGTGTAAAGGCCCTACAAGGCACTGGAGCAATGGAAGTGATGTAATAGATGGAGGTAGCTGGACCTCTGAAAATCACAAGATGGGAACAGAGAATCCGAATCAATACTGCGGTGAGGGTTAGAAGAGGGAAAGCAGGATGTGTGAACCAGTGACAGAGAACTTGATTTAGCCTGGAGCATTGGAGGACCAGAGGCAGCTTCCCTGAGGAAGTGACACGTATGCTGAGAAATAAAGTCACTGGCCGCAACTGCATTTTCGGAGAAGGAAAGTCAGGCTTTCCGAGCACTCGCAGCCAGGTTTGTGATGTGCACCTGTAAGACAAGAGACCAGCTTCTTTCCTCACCTAACAGCCATTCCCATGACCACAACATTGTTTGAAGATAGACGTTACTAATGTTTAAAATCAAACTTTTAGGGCCAGCAATGGGGTCGAATAGGCTAAGCCTCTACTTGCATTCCATATGAGTTCTGATTCCAGGCCTGGCTGCTCCACTTCCAATCCAGCTCCCTGTTGATGTACCTGGGAAAGCAGTGGATGATGGTCCAAGTGCTTGGGCCCCTGCATCCATGTGGGAGACCTGGAAGAAGCTCGTGGTTCCTAGCTTCAGTTCTGTCCAGCTACAGTCATTGCAATCAATTGGGGAGTGAACCAGCAGACGATGATATTTCTGTCTCTCCCTCTCTCTGTCTGTAATTCTGCCTCTTAAGTAAATAAAATAAATCTTTTTTTAAGGGGACAAGATAGCCTGGAAGTGAGGAGTCTTGACTGTTTTTTAAAAAAATCAAACTTTTAGGAAACACTTTCGATGCCATGCTCCCGTCTTTCGGTGCTTTGGTTATTTTTCAAATCTTGACTAATAATAAGTTGGAGGAGAAAAGCCAGGAAAAGTTACTGCAGCGTTAGTAAGGAAGTAGTTCAGGAGAATAGGAATCATTATTGTTCCTTACCACAGATATTGTGATAAGAGCATCTTTCATTTTAATGCTTAGTGTATTAAAAGATACATATTATTCTGGTTGTATGGCAGAAGAAACTAGGGATCAGAAGAGGAAGGGCTCACCTTCCGTAGGAAATATGGCAGAACCTGCAATCAGAAATCTCTGGGGCCAGCGCTGTAGCATAGCGGGTAAAGCCGCCGCCTGCAGTGCCGGCATCCCATATGGACGCTGGTTCTAGTCCCAGCTGCTCCACTTCCAATACAGCTCTCTGCTGTGGCCTGGGACAGCAGTAGAAGATGGCCCAAGTCCTTGGGTCCCTGCACCCATGTGGGAGATCTGGAAGAAGCTCCTGGCTCCTGGCTTTGGATAGGCGCAGCTCTGACCATTGAGGCCATCTGTGGAGTGAACGAGCAGATGAAAGACGTCTCTCTCTCTGTCTCTACTTCTCTCTGTAACTCTGCCTTTCAAATAAAAATAAATCTTTAAAAAAAGAAATCTCTGACTCAAAGGTATATAATATTTTATTTACATATTTTTCATTTTCTTTGTTATGAGACAGGGACCTATATATTGGTTTATTTTCCAAATGCCCAGAAATAATAGGACTGGGTCAGGCTGAAACTAGCAGCACAGAGCACAGTGTAGGTCTCCCCAGTGGGAGATTCAAGTATTTGAGCCCTTATGTGCTGCCTCTTGGAGTGCACATTAGCTAGAGGCTAGATCAGAAACAGAGGGGTCAGGACTCCAGCCTGGCACTGCAGTATGAACTTGGGCATCCAGAGAAACATCTCAGTCACTGCACCAAACACCTGCCTCAGGTCAGTTTCTTGACAAACTGGCAACAGCACAGAGTGTGTTTATCACAAGCATATCTTTTAACTTTTATTTAACAGATATAAATTTCCAAAGTACAGCTTATGGATTACAGTGGCTTTTCCCCCCCATAACTTCCCTCCCACCAGCAACCCTCCCCTCTCCTGCTCCCTCTCCCATTCTATTCACGTCAAGATTCATTTTCAATTATCTTTACATACAGAAGATCAATTTAGCATATATTAAGTAAAGATTTCAATAGTTTGCACACACACACAAACACAAAGTGTAAAGTACTGTTTGAGTACTAGTTAGAGCACTAAATCACATTGAACAACACATTAAGGACAACTGTAACACTACCAGACAATAACAGAGAAGAAAATCTAGGTGATGATGAGCTTTCAAGTACAACACCAAAAACATAATACATAAAATAAAAAAATTATAAGTTGAATTTTATTAAATTTAGAGCCTCTGTTCTTCAAAAGAAACTGTTAAGAGAAAGAAAAGAGAAGTCACACACTAGGGAAAATCTTGTCAAATATAAACTTGATAACGTGCATCCAAAATATACAAGGAACTCTTAAATCTCAGCAATAAGAAAAGAAATTAAAAATGGGCCAACTATTCCAACAAACTCTTCACCAAAGAAGATCTATGCATATTGTGTGGCAAACCCCTACACTAAAAGCATCATGTGCATTGGGAGCTTCGTGTTAAAATGAGATACCAGCACACCCCTATTAGAATGACTAATCCCCACTCCCCAGAATAACAATCCCAAACGCTAACATGGTTGCAAAGCAATAAGAACTCTCATATTTGATTCTATGAATTCAAGATGAAAAAAGCCACTTTGGAAGATAATTTGACAATTTCTTGGAGTGAAACATAAACTTACAACATGATTCAGCAATCATACTCTTGGGTATTTATCCAGTGGAGTTGAAAACCTATTCACACAAACACCTGTACATAAATGCTTATAGAAGTTTAATTAATAGTCTTCAAATACTGGAAGCAACAAAGATGTCCTTCAACATCTAGACAATTAATATTGTTCAGTGCTTTAAAAAGAACTAGCAGGCCAAGAAAAGACATGGGGGTGGGAAGATTTAAATGCATATTACTAAGTGAAGGAAGCTGTTCTTAAAGACTACATACTGTTTATTGAAATACATGATATTTTGGAAAAGATAAAACTATGAGACAATAAAACAGATCAGTGGTTACCAGGGGAAAGGGAGTGACCAGAAAAGAGGTAGAATAAGGGGCCAACGTGGCACACTAGGTTAATCCTCTGCCTGCAGGGCCAGCATCCCATATGGGTGACGGTTCTAGTCCTGGTTGCTCCTCTTCCGGTCCATCTCTCTGTTGTGGTCTGGGAAAGCAGTAGAAGATGGCCCAAGTGCTTAGGCCCCTGTACCGGTGTGGAAGACCAGAAAGAAGCACCTGGCTCCTGGCTTCGGATCAGCACAGCGCTGGCTGTATTGGCCATTTGAGAAGTGAACCAATGGAAGGAAGACCTTTCTCTCTGTCTCTCCTCTCTCTCTCTCACTGTCTGTAACTCTACCTGTCAAATAAATAAATAACATATTTTTTTAAAAAAGAGGTAGAATGCATAGGTGAAACATTGTGAATTTTGGACAATGAGCCTGTTGTGGAGGATCCAGCAATAGGAGACGCATGTTGTTATGCATTTGTCAATATCTATAGAACCATATACATAAAAAGTGAAGCATAATGTAAACTGTAGACTATCATTATTTGTTCAATAATCATGTACCACACCAATGAAAGATGTTAATTACAGGGGAATCTGTGTGTAGGGAAGGAGAAATAACTGTACTATCTACTAAACTTTTCTATAAATCTAAAGCTGTTCAAAGAAGGTCATTTTTTAAAATCAATTACTGTATTGAAGTTTAAGGTTTTCAACAAGTAGTATACATTTTTCATATAAGAATCCACACTTTGGGGTATATTTTCTGCATTTGTTTCTTTTTGACTAAGAACCAGAGTCAGTGAATCTTATTTCTCCAAATTTGGAGCAAGGAAGAAAATCAGCTATGAAACTGACCATGGTATGTACGATTACTGAACTGCATCAAAGGGAATTGATAGCTCTTCTGAACCAAAAGAGAAAGGAGACTTTCCATAAAATCAGATTAAATACAAACTTGTGCTCTAGGCCTTTTCTGATTTTTAAGGTCTGAAGGTCAGTACCGAAAAGCACCCAGGTCTGCAGTAATCAGAATAATTAATGGTGACACGTGAATGCTGACTTCTGTTGGTTGTCCAAAGGATCTGAGAATGAGGTACTCAATTCCATGTCCAGAAACGGGAAGAGGAGGAACATATTGCATAGACATCCACCCACAAAAGAAGCTCGAATGTTTACTCTGTGTTTTGGCCATTCGAATCTATTTCTTTCACTGAAAGACAAATACTAGATGAGTAGAAGTAAACTGCCACAAACATGTACCAGTTTTGAATTTTCTGTGAATTCACTCAAGGTATCATCTTGGCCTGAAAAAAAATGATGTTCTCACTATAGACCTCTATATTTTTCATTAAAAATGATGAGAAAACAATAAGAGCAATAAACCCTTTAAATTTTAAAGCATTGTTTTTAGTTTTCCTAGCATTATATTTCATTTGAATCCCTGGCAATTGCAGAAGTATTAATAAAGGAAGATTTCATGATTTTTACTAACTATTATAATTACTTCAAAAATTAATTCTAAAATCTGAGGAAAATCTGTTTTTCACTTACTGAGATATGTAGTGTTCACCTTACTGGGATATGTTAGTGTTCATTTTAGCCACAGACCATCTGCAGTCATTGCTGAGTAAGAAGAAATGGTGGGAAATGTGGGAAATACAAAACATAGAAGACAGAAGAAGTCGGGAAACAAAGCATGGCAGGAAAAGGCCAAGGTCAAGTGGCAAAGGAGCACAGTGATAGTCCCTACACATATGCAGTGAGCGCAGTGGTCTGTGCACCCTCAGTCTCTGCCCAAAACAAGGACCACCCATTCCCTGGTAACCTGGGCTCTTGGTGCTCTATACCTGCACTGAGTTGCTTCACTTTGCAGAGAGTGATTATTTTCTTTATCTTACTGAAACACAATTCTAAATATGTAATGATAGATACCACCCTCTATTGGTGTTGAAGTTTCCTGAACTTACAGCTATGGCATTAATCCATAACAAGTTTTGTGTTATTCTCAGCCTATTCTTGTTTATGTGGTAATGAAATAGGGCAGAACCAAGAAGCTTAGCAAAATTTATACCCCATAGAATTGCATAAAGGAGCTACAGTGTGTGTGAAATGGCCATGAACATCTCTCAGTCCTCCTGCCTGACAACTCCTATTTTCTTTAATGATTTTTCCAAGTGGTATTTGCACTCTGACCAGAGTCCATTTGCTTGCCCATGAAAAACACAAGGACCTGGGATGCAATACACTGGGCATTGCATTGAGTTGACTGTGCTTTGGATAAGCAGTTCAGTTAATATGTGAAATTAAGTCCTTCTGCCACCCAACTACCGACCTCAAGTTTGCTCCTAGATAACTGTTAACTGAACTTTGCAGAGGTGTTCATAATAACACTCATGCATACAATTTAAAGGAGTAACTCCTCCTGTGTATGTATTTTACAAGTGGTCCCCAAGAAGGTATTGCATCTTTCTTGATGAGAAGGAAATTATAATATTAAAAGATAATATTTTACAAATTTGAGTGGTGTACAAATTTCAGATAAGAACAGGAAGATAGGGAGCATATGACATTTCTCTTGAGATATTTCTTGGAACGTCCACATCCCATATAAGAATGCCTGGATTCAAGTGTTTGTTCTGCTCCCCACTCTAGCTTCCTGCCAAAGCACACCATGGGAAGCAGCAAGTGATGACTTAAGTAGTTGAGTCCCTGCCATGCACATTTGAGGCCTGGATTGTGCTCCTGGGTCCTTGCTTAGATCTTGGTCCAGTCCCAGATACAGTAGACATATAAGAAGTGAACCAGTGGACTGGCACTGTGGTGTAGTGGGTAAAGCCACTGCCTGCAGTGCCGCATCCCATATAGGTGTAGGTTCAAGTCCCGACTGCTCCACTTTTGACCCAACTCTCTGCTATGGCCTGGGAAAGCAGTAGAATTTGGCCCAAGTTCTTGAGCCCCTGGACCCACACAGGAAGACCTAGAGGAAGCTCCTGGCTCCTGCCTTCTGATCAGCATAGCTCCAGCCATTGCAGCCAATTGGGGAGTGAACCAGTGGATGGAAGACCTCTCTCTCTCTGCCTCTCCTACTCTCTGTATAAATCTGACTTTCAAATAAATAAATAAATCTTAAAAAAAAAAAAAAGAAGTGAACCAGTCCACGGAAACACCATCTCTCTCTCTCTCTCTCTCTGCATATTTCTCTTCCTCTCCCTCTTCCCACTTCTTTCATATAAATAAAAATAAATAAACAACACTTTTTAAAAAGAAAAATAGCCATAACCAAGAATTACATAACACCAGTTTACTGTGTCTAGTCCCTTAAAAAGCATTATTGCTAATTCTTATCATAAACCATAATAAAGGTAAAAATCCCATTTTCACTGAAAAAATTAAGCTGAGAGTTGTACCAGTTTCTTGTCTTGCTCCATGACCATACATCTAATACATGCCTAAGCCAGACTTTCAGTTTTAGGTTTTTTTGTTCTCATGGTTCAGGTTATTGCCATTAGACCCTAGGTCTTTATGAAAGAAAGAAAAAAAAAAAAAGCCAGCCTTTCACAAAAGGCATTTAGACACAATTTAGAGAATTCCTACAATATCCTTGTAGCTAAAGTTGTTGAGAACCCTAGTTATTTTCCTGAACTATTAAAGCATTTTATAATGTTTCTAGATATTTCTTTAGTAAGATTTAGATCTGCTATGTTGGAAATGTATCATATTCATTATCTACCTGAGATTCCTCCTCTGCCCATTTCTTTTTATCTGCTTCTTTGGTTTCATTTCTATCATCCTGCAAAGACCCGCCTCCTGAAACTATTTATTTTTTTAAGTTAATTGCATTATTATGAACTCATTCTAATGAGAGATTATAGATTTTCAGAGATGTGTAGGAGGTATGGGTGTTTATTTGTGTAACTCTTACTTGTTGACTGGAGAGTGAATTCCCAGGGTTTATCAACTTGTTCTGTCAGTTTTATATTTGGTTTAAAGTATTTGCCACTCCAATTTTCAAATAACACGTCCCCTGCCTATATTCATCTTCCAGATGTTTCTGAAGAACTTCTATGTGTTAAATCTAAATAAATTTGTCCAGCTATTTTAGTTTTTCAGTTTTTACTTATTTGTTTTTCCTCCAGCAAGAACGCAAATCTATGGATTAGAAGGCCTTTTTAGTGGAATAATTACAGAGAACTCCCCTAATTTGAAGAAAGGGACATCCAAGTACAGTAAGCATATAAAAATCTTAATAGACATGACCAGAAAAGATCTTTACCATGATACATTGTAGTCAAGCTCTCTACAGTAAAATATAAAGAAAAGATTCTAAATTGTACATGACAAAAATGCCAGATTACTTTCAGAGGATCTCCAGTTAGACTCACAGCAGACTTCTCATCAGAAACCCTACAGGCTAGGAGAGAATGGAGAGATATATTCCAAGTCTCAAGAGAAAAAAAACTGTCAACCCAGATTTCTGTACCCTGCAAACTCTTATTTATGAATGAAGGTAAAATAAATACTTGACTATTTAAAAGAAATGTTAATGGCTCTAAAGAGAGACATAGACTCTCATACAGCAGTAATGGGGGACTTCAATATTCCACTTTCAGCAATGGACAGATCGATCTGACAGAAAATCAGCAAGGAATCTAGAATTAATCAGCACTATAGACCAAATGAACCTAATGGATATCTACAGAAGTTTTCATCCTACAGTTGCAGAATATACATTCTTCTCACCAGTGCATGAAAGTTTCTCTAGGATAGACCACACCCAAACTATAAAGCAAGTCTTATCAAATTCAAAAAAATCAAAATCATAGCCTGCATCTTCTTGAACCACAATGGCCACAATAGAATGAACCTGGAAATCAACAACTCAAAAATCTCTAGAACATCAAACACATGGAGGATGAACAACATGATCCTGGATTAATAGTGGGTATAGAAGAAATCAAACGAGAAATCAAAAAAACTGTTGAGGAACAGGGTTTTTTTTTTTTTCATACTACTTGTACTTTTTACTTAGTATAGAGTTAATTTGTGTATAAAGTTAATTGAAAAATAGATCTTAGTTAAAAAAATAATAATGAGCATAGAAGAGGGAAGAAATGAAGGGTGAGAGTTGGGATGGGAGGGTGGGTACGATGGGAAGAATCACTATCCCTGTGTTCCTGAAGTTGTATTTATGAAATGCATGAAGTTTGTATACTTTAAATAAATAAAAGGGTTTTGGTAAAAAAAATAAATAAATAAAAATACAAAAGAATCCGAGAAGAAAAGGGAAAAAATTATAAATCTAAAAATCAAACCCCCAAGAGATATTTTGGAAAATTAGATAGCAATTTATTTAAATTAAAGATTGCTTTCTCTCAACGACAGGACTTGAAGAATCTGGAACCCTTTGAACCAGTAGCCACTCTAAGAAGCTTCACAGGGAGAGGCCAGCATTCCTTTGCAGTGGATAAGGTAAATCTGTGCAGAAGAGAGAGAACAAATGATGCTCCCATTGGATGTATCCATGACATTTGCTGATCAAGGCCTCTATTCTCAGATGAATTCCTCCTCAACGCCCTGTCCTCCTCCAAATCATCAGGGAAAAGTGAGTGATAAGCATTTCCCAATATATCACCTAATCTTGGGCTGTGTTTGATCGAGGACAGATACAGGCAAGAGATTATGAGTGGTAAAGGGTGAGGAAAGAAAGTCAAGGCATTGCTCTCCCTCTGCCTCAGCATGGGAAAGATGCTTGGGCGTAGGTTTCAGAGACTCCACATGGCCAGCTCCTTCTTACACTCAACACCCTCAGCTCCAGCTGGACAGACTTGCCCAGCCTCCCCTGAGTGACCCTGGCCTTGGGCTCAGGAAACACTGTCTCTTCTCTTTGTCTTTCCATCCTCAGAGTAAAGTGCCTCCCTGCTGTTTGAATCACATTGGTTACTTTACCATCTCTTTCTTGGTTTCAAATCCTGCATCCCTTAAATAACAAACTCCCTGAGTGTATGTATCTGAACTAGTTTTTGTTTTCTTGGTTAAATCCTGACCTATAATCCTCTATGCTCATAATATTCACCAGCGTTAACATATTTGAGATTATTTTTGTGCTTTGTAACGGCAGCATAGTGGAGTATGGGAAAACTACAAAAAAAAAAAAAAACCCTAGCTTTTGCCAAGATGTTGAGCTATAATTATTGAAAATTTGCCATTATGCATTTTTTTTGTGAGAAAAAGAAAGTATGTTTTGCTGAAAGGATTTTTCTGGTCACCCTGCTAACCTCACAAATCCTTTCTATTTCTACTTAAGGGAAGTATTTTGGAAGAAAATAACATACAGCTTTAGATTTTTAAATTATCTTTGCCTGTTTGCTTATTTGTTTTTGATGGTGATAAAGTATATAAAATCATCTAATAAAATTCTATGCCAGGAACTAATTTCTAAGCTAGTAGAAATAGACACCTATCAAATATTTTCAAGGTATCATCCATTTTATAAAACTTGAAGCAATATACAAAATCCCTATATGTGCATTCAATGAATTAATCAAGAGCATATTTCATGAATTTTTGAAACATCCAAAAAAGGATCAAATTTGTTTTTACCGCATGGAAGTTTGAACGTAAGAAATCCAACCAGAGGCATCCATAGCTTAGTTGTACACTCCTTTCTCACTCAACCAGGAGTATTATTGGTGGAGAAGCCATTACTGGCACTCAAACTGAGAGGCAAACAATGCTGGTTTTCTCCAAATCCTGCTCCCTTTGTCCCTACTTACACAACTGAACTGTATTTAGAGATTCCATTGCAGATAATGTGTGACTTCTGGGCAGCAGAATATGCAAGAAAGTGAAGTAGTTTCCTATTGGTCCTGACCTCTAGAAACTTCCTGAGATATTTCACACTTGTGCTTGATTTTCTTTCATTTTATTACAAGCAATGAATAATTGAAGGATCTGAGCTTTCTAAAGATAACAACATACAAACTTGAGGTAGGCTCCTGAAAGACTGTGTGGAACCGTGCCTCATACACCCCACAAGCTGATATGTGTAGGACTGTGACATATGGGAACAATTTGTTTTTAATGTGTTAAGTCATAGAGGGTTTTTTTTTTTTTTTTTTGGACAGGCAGAGTTAGACAGTGAGAGAGAGAGAGAGAGAGAGAGAGAGAAAGGTCTTCCTTTATCCATTGGTTCACCCCCCCAAATGGCCACCATGGCCGGCGCACTGCACTGATCCAAAGCCAGGAACCAGGTGCTTCCTCCTGGTTTCCCATGCGGATGCAGGGCCCAAGCACTTGGGCCATCCTCCACTGCCTTCCTGGACCACAGCAGAAAGCTGTACTGGAAGAGGAGCAACCGGGACAGAATCCAGCACCTCAACCAGGACTAGAACCCGGAGTGCCGGTGCCACAGGCGGAGGATTAGCCAAGTGAGCCATGGCACCGGCAGTCATAGAGATTTTAGGGTTAGTGTTGCAGTATTTATTTTCGGTATTAACAGATCAATATTTTAGAGATGTGCTGTTTACTCTGAGATCTAAATTTCTTTTCTGGGATTCTTTTTTAACAAAATGATTTATTTATTGGAGAGACGGAAACAGAGAAGTAGGAAACAGATAAGAAGAGAGTGCTCCCATTCACTGGTTCACTCTCCAAATGCCTGTTAACAGAGCTGAACTGGGACCAAAGCCAGGAGTTGAACTAAAGTCTTCCATGTCAGTGGCAAGGTTCCAGTTACTTGCGCCATCGCTGTTGCCTCTCAGGGTCAGCATTGGCGGGAAGGTGGACTTAGGAGCCAGAGCTGGAAATGGAATTCAGGCACTCCCATGTGGAATGTGGGCATCTGAACCATTAGGTTAACACAAACGCTTGCCCCTCCTTCCTCTCCTCTTCCTTTTGATGGGCTCTGTGTGTTCATTTTAATGTGGAAATATAGCCTCTGTGGAAGTCTAAATTTAGGAAGGCACACTGCCAGATTCATCCCATGAGATGCTTTGAGAATTGTATTTTATTTTTCATAGCTATAGAAAGACATCTTCCTTTTAGGTTTTGAAAGGTGAGGCACCAGGCGGAAATAACAGGGATTTCCCCACCTGCTTTCAAGTTAAACAAAAAACTTGTTTTACTTTGGATCTTTCTAAAAAGACCATCAGCCTATAATTTGAGAAGAGATAATCAGTTCATTTGGAATATAGGCATGATCTCTTTTATTAGAACCTAAAAAAAGGGGGGAGGTGTTGCATCATGAGAATGACAGTGAAAAAAGAAGGGGGGAGAAGGAGGAGGGGGAGAACGAGGGGGGGGAAGGAGGAGGAAGAGGAAGAGGAAGAGGAAGAGGAAGAAGAAGAAGAAGAAGAAGAAGAAGAAGAAGAAGAAGAAGAAGAAGAAGAGCAGAGGGAAGAAAAGAAGAAGAAGAAGAAAAGAGGTTCAGGATAGTTGATGATGTTCTAAGGCCAGCATCATGGTAGAAACACTGAGCCAAATGAAATATGCAGAAGGGACTGGGCTACTGGATAGGTTAGAAGACCTATCTCGTATTTCTGTTTTCCTGAGAGTTCTACAGCCACCATATACGAACCTGCCTCTGATGACCTAAGACCATGATACACCTAATGGAGCAGTGGAGGGGTAGAAGACCCAGGACTTTGTCAGATAGGGTGAATCTATGCCAGTTATTCTTGAATCTAGCCTAAAACAGAGTGAATATCCCATTACTTGAAATTTTTATAAAACTGTCTCCTATACATGGGTAAGTTATATTTTTATTGATTCTACTCTTCAGCATTCTTAACCTATATGCCTTTGCATAACTTATACCCAACAAAGTTAGGAATTCTAATATTGCAAGTTCTTCTTCCACTTCTATCAAGTATTCTACACAATTGTTATAAGTTCGTCTTCTCTTATGTGGCTCCTTCTACTAGGTCATGCTGACCAGATTTGCATCGTGGTTGAAGAGAGAACAGCATCTCTGGAATAAAATATATTTCAATCCAGTCATTAGGAATCTACATATCATTTTTTAAAATTCTTTCTTCTTTGGATTACTTGCATCATCGAATTGCTACCAGGAATAAGTGAGATAACATAAATAAACTCACATAGCATGTCGCCTGGCACATGGCAGGAACTCGGGAAATCTGTAGATACTGTACAATGATATCTTCTAAAAGTAAACAGACCTTGGTACTTCTGTTTCCAAGGAAACCCAAGGAGAACATTTGTCGTTTCTAATACAGGTGTAACCACGCTATTTTTCTCATATTTGTTCATGCATTTAACTTTCTGCTCTTCAAGGTTCCTAGGGGCCTGAAAGCTCCAGTAGAGGGGAAAGATGAAGGATTATAAAATAAAGGCTGTCAGGTTATCTGGTGTTATCAATGTCCCACACTTCATACCTTGTCCTGAAACTAGCTCAAAATGACAAGGACTTAGTTTCCCAATGTCTGATTCAAGAACAGTCATTATTCCCTTTAATTTTTACAACAACCCCTAAGAAAAATCATTTTTGATCTTCATTGGATAAATGAAATTTGTGAGAATCAAATTATTACATGACTTGACCAGCATCACATTACAAGTTAGGACTTTATCCAGAATTTATAATCAGGAATTATTTTTATCAAATTATATGTATGATTTTATATATACTATATAAATGGTGTTATTTTCTATTTTTAAAAAAATACTTTTCCTCTGCAGTAGCAAAGGCTACTATAAAAAATACAGTTTCTGGGGCTAGCACTGTGGTATAGTAAGTTAAGCCTCCTACTGTGGTGCCAGCTTCCCATATGGGTGCCTGTTTGCGTCCAGGCTGCTCCACTTCCAATTCAGCTCCCTGCTAATGGTTTGGGAAAGCAGTGGAAGATGGTCCAAGTGCTTGGACCTTTGCACCCACATGGGAGAATTAGAAAAAGATCCTAGTTCCTCACTTTGGTTGGCTCAGCTCTGGCCATTATGGCCATTTGCAGGGTAAACCAGTGGATGAAAGATCTTTCTCTTTGTCTCTCCCTCTCTCTGTCTGTAACTCTACCTCTCAGATAAAAAATAAACCATTTTAAAAAGGAAATGCATTTTATTTCTTTCCCCTCCTCCTTTGGTCTTTTTCTATCAGAAGAAGAAAATCAGAACATTGTCCTTATGTCACTGGACTATTTGAAACTCTCTGACACATCCTAAAAACAGTGCCAATGTCCTTGATCCTGGCCCAAGAATTCTATCTTAAGAGCTGTTGGCCATTATGGACATCATGGGATCTGCTGCTTCTGCATGACACAATTCTCATTACACAATTGTTTTCCTCCAATATGTTATAGTAATTCCACTCAAGACAGTGAATTATGGATAAGAAATAAATCATCTATCAATCATCTAATTAGTAGTTTGGCAAAAGATAAGCCTATTGTCTATTTTTTGAAAACTTTGGATTTGTTACTCAAAAGTCAATAGAGTTTTTGAACCCTTAAAGCTGTGCCACATAAGCTACTGGGTGAAAAGACACAAAGAGGTAGAAACTAAAATGTTTGACCTTGAGGAAAATGTCTATATAATAACACATGATGATGTATAAGTAGTTATCAGAGGAGACTACTGAACAACAAGAGAGAGATCATGATAGGATATTTTGGGAATGTTTTCCTGGAAGAAGTGTTGCTTGAAAGGATATTAGAATTTGAAAGTACACGAAAGGCTAGAGAGGAATGGCCTAGACTTGAAATCAGAGGATAAACAAAAGCTGAGGGAAAGAAAAAATATGTCACAGAATGGCATCGAAATTAAGAAACCTGACCAGAGTGAGAAGTCAGTCGTGAAGAAAGGAAAAGCAGTTTTTAAGTCAGAAGCTTCTATTTTAAATTGCTGTTCTGACCCCCAGAAAGAAGGATTGGGTGCAGCAATTGGTGTTTGAGAGAAGAAATGTATTTATGACCCACCAGTGATATACTTTGCATTTTCTGAAATTAGCCAAAATGAGAACTCTTGGGGTACATAACTCAACTCTCCCCTTCCAACACAGGCAGGGCTTCCTTTGCCTCTTAATGTGCTCTTTGGACCCCTAGTCCTGCAAATGACACAAAGGAACAGCTGCATTCAGTGAGCCAGATGTTCACATGTGGGAAGAAATGAGATGGAGACGATAGACGTAATAGCTTATAAAGTAGGTTACTGCTACTGAAATTCTACTTTTTCTATTAATACCAAGTGAAAGGTTAATTATTTCCATCAGTGTTCACTTAATGGAGAGAATTAATCTCAAAGGTACAGTAAGAAATTTTCAGCAAAATTCCACAACTGTGTATGCCAAAGTAGGAGAGGAAAGTGATCGGACATGTGCTGGAGAACCTGATGGAAACAATGAAGGAGCTTGTGTAAAACTCCGCAGGTTCCAGTATGTGGCTACTTCTGTAGGTGATTGGGAAGAGAATAAAGAATTCATTTTGTCTTCTTTCTCAGGATTGTATCCTGATGAAACAAAAAAATAATATTTTTGCTCCTAGTTGTTGATTTTTGAAATTCAAGACATTTGAAATTGAGATGCAAACCTTATTATCTTTGCACAACAGGCATATTTATTTTTCTTTTCATTTTTAAGTACTTTTCTTCCTTTTAAAACATTTAACAGGGGTCCAGCACTGTGGCGCAGTGGGTTAACACCCTGGCCTGAGGCGCTGGTATCCCATATGGGCTCCAGTTCAAGACCCAGCTGATCCACTTCCTGTCCAGCTCTCTGCTATGGCCCAAGAAAGCAGTAGAAGATGGCCCAAGTCCTTGGGCTCCTGCACCCATGTGGGAGACCAGGAAGAAGCTCCTGGCTCCTGGCTTCGGATCGGCACAGCTCCAGCTGTTGCGGCCATCTGTGGAGTGAACCATCAGATGGAAGACCTCTCTCTCTGCCTCTCCTCTCTCTGTGTAACTCTGACTTTCAAAAAAATAAATAAATCTTTTAAAAAAATTTAACAGACATAAAATTTGTACTTATTTATCTAGTAGTATGTGATATCTGTTATATTTTATAATCTCTAATCATGGTAAATATATTTATAAATTCAGGCATTTAAAATGTTTTTAGAGTAAAAACATCCAAAAAACCGATCTTCTGTTTTTTTTTTTATAAAGAAATACACAACAAATTAACACTACCTGTCTTCACCGTTCTATGTGACAGACCTCCAGAAATTTTAACTCCTGTAGAGCTACAGTTTAGTACCCATCAATCAAGTTTTCCCCAGTCTTCCCTCTCCACTTCCTTCCCTAGCCTCTCTAACCATATTCATGTTTTTAAATTCTGTTACATAATCTATTTTTTCTCTCTTTTTTTATTTGACAGATAGAGTTAGACAGAAAGAGACAGACAGAAAGGTCTTCCTTCCATTGGTTCACTCCCCAAATGGCCACTACATCCGGCACTGCGCCCATCCAAAGCCAGTAGCCAGGTATTTCTTCCTGGTCTCCCATGTGGGTGTAGGAGCCTAATCACTTTGGCCATCCTCCACTGCCTTCCCAGGCCACAGCAGAGAGCTGGACTGGAAGAGAAGCAACTGGGACTAGAAACCAGCACCCATATGGGATACTGGCACCACAGGTGAGGATTAACCAAGTGAGCCACAGCACCAGGCCCCATGATCTATTTTTTCTACAATCCACATGTGAGATAATTTAATATTTGTCTTTCTGTGCTTGAATTATTTCACTTAACATAATGACCCATTTCTGTTCACTTGGTTGCAGGTGACAAGATTTCTTCATTTTTTATGATTAAGTAATATTCTATCACCTATATCTATCACACTTTCTTCATTCATTAGGTTTTGCACACTTAGGTTGTTTCCATTTCTTTGGTTTTGTTATTATTGCTACAACAAACGTGGAGATGCAGATGTCTCTTTGACAGATGCCTTTCATTTCCCTTGTGAATACACCCAGAAGTACAATTGCCGGATTACATGACAGCTCTGTTTTTAGTTTTTTAGGTACTTCCTTACTGTTTCACACATCAGCTGTATTAACACCAGCAGCCTGAGAGAGTTCCCATTTCTCTACGTCCTTGCCAGCACTTGTTGTCTTTTGTCTTTTTGATAATAACCAAGCTTCCTGGAGTGAGGTGGCATCTCATTCTGGATTTTATTTGCATTTCCCTGATGATTAGTGATGTTGAGCAATTTTTTACATACCTGTTGGTCATGAATATGTCTTCCTTTGAGAAATGTCTGTTTAGATAAATTTTTCATTTTTCAATTGGATTTTATTTTTGCAATTGAGTTGTTTGAGTTCTTATACGTTTTGGATATTAATCTTTTGTCAAATATATAGCTTACCACTATGTTATCCTATTCTATAGGTTTCTCTATGTTGATTTGTTTCTATTGCAGTGAAAAATTTCTTTAATTTGCCTTTTTGTTTTTATTTCCTGTGCTTTGGGGGTCTGATCTAGAAATTTTTTGACCATTTGACATCCTGAGTGTTTTCCCTTTCTTTTCTTTTTTTTTTTTTTTAAGATTTTATTTATTATTTGAAAGTCAGAGTTACACAGAGAGAGGGGAAGGAGAGAGAGGGAGAAAGAGGGAGAGAGAGAGAGGTTTTCATCTGCTGGTTCACTCCACAATTGGCCACAACAGCCGGAGCTGCGCCGATCAGAATCCAGGAGCCAGGAACTTCTGGGTCCCCCACGCGAGTGCAGGGGCCCAAGGACTTGGGCCATCTTCTGCTGTTTTCCCAGGCCATAGCAGAGAGCTGGTTCAGAAGTGGAGCAGCCAGGTCTTGAACCGGCACCATATGGGATTGCCAGTGCTTCAGGCCAGGGCATTAACCCACTGCACCACAGCACCAGCCCTTTCCCTTTATTTTCTTCTAATAATTTCAAATTTTCTGGTCTCATACTTAGATCTTTATTCCATTTTGAGCTCTTAGGCATTATATTTAACTAATTTATGTTTTTAAATACCAAGTGTATTCAAATGTAGATACAGAAATAGCTTAAATTTTCCATACTCATGTTTAGACTTTCCTGTTTTAATGTTTCTTAGATCAGGATATATATATACGTATATAGATAGATAGATAGATATCCATGATATATATTTATATCATCTTCAATAGTAGCACATTTAATCATATTTCAACATCTATAAAAGATGAAAAATATGTTCTCTCTGTGGTTATTGCAATTTATAAATGTACTTACTAAAGAGTCGTGAAATTCAAAACTGGCAATTAAAATGGAGGATGAATTGCATTTATCGACATCTTCATTAGTGTAAGAAGCATGACTGACCTGCTGGCTGGCCCTGTATTCTTTCCAGAAGCATCTCAAGCACAGGGCTTTTGAAAGCAGTCACACAGAGTCGTAAGATTACCATACTCCATTGTATCTTTTTCCACTCTAAATTAGATCCTTAAAAAACAATGAGACTCAGGACATAAAAGAAGCCATATAATAGTTTTATAGCAAAATAAACCTTGTCTCCATTACTAGAAATCAAAAAGATGTATTTTCAGTAAAAGTAACTGAATAATAAAAGATATCATGAATATTTTAAAAAGATAAAAGGAGTAAGAATCAAATGGTTGGCTTTATTCTATTACATAGAAGTATTTTAGATTATTATTTTAGTGTGCATATAGATTATTATAAAAGTAAAGCATGCTGATTTGTAGACAATTTAGAAAAGAGTCATGAGTATAAAGAATAAAACAAAATCACCCATTAATCTAGAGATAATTAGTATTGACATTTCTCTATATATTCTCTTAGTCATTTCTTCATATGTTAAGCATATATATGGTTATATTTGCATGTATAACTAAAGAAATACCATATTTTCAGGAGTAAATGCTTTAAAATGTGATGTTATGTATTATTCTTTTCCACAAGACATCCAAAGTTCTTTAGTCATTAAATTTATTGTACAGTCACATGATGACTATGGATTTGATTGCCTTCCTATAGGGACGGGTTTTGGCCTAACAATCAAGATGCCTCCATGCCATGTCAAAGTGTTTGGGTTTGATTCCTGGATCCAGCTGTGGCTCCAGGTTCCAACTTCCTGCTAATGTGGACCCTGAGAAGGCAGCAGATAATGGATCAAGTAGTTGCGACCCACATGGAGACATAGATTGAGTTCCTGGCTGCTGGCTTTAGCCTTGCCTTAGCCTTTGTAGGCATTTGGTGAACTAATAGATGGAAGCTTGGGCTCTCTCTCAGATTAAAAAATGAGACAGGCCGGCGCCGTGGCTCAACAGGCTAATCCTCCGCCTTGCGGCGCCGGCACACCGGGTTCTAGTCCCGGTCGGGGCGCCGGATTCTGTCCCCGTTGCCCCTCTTCCAGGCCAGCCCTCTGCTGTGGCCCGGGAGTGCAGTGGAGGATGGCCCAAGTGCTTGGGCCCTGCACCCCATGGGAGACCAGGAAAAGCACCTGGCACCTGGCTCCTGCCATCGGATGAGCGCGGTGCGCTGGCCGCAGCGCGCCATCCACGGCAGCCATTGGAGGGTGAACCAACGGCAAAGGAAGACCTTTCTCTCTGTCTCTCTCTCTCACTGTCCACTCTGCCTGTCAAAAAAAAAAATAAAAAATAAAAAATGAGACAAAATAATTATCCTTCTATTGAGAGTCATATTCAGACACTTGCCAGTTAACTATGGTTTAATTTAAGAATTTTCAACTTTATGATGCAAAAGCAAACATATCCAAGTGAAACTTTACTTTGAATTTTGAATTTTGTTCTTTTCCTGGGATAGCAGTATGTAATTCAGTCATCTTTTAGGATGTTGGGCAGCTCCCAGTCAGCCGTGCCATCATGAGACTACTTATACTCTATAATGAGCTTTGTGGCTGAACTTTTATGCTCAGTAGGCTATGTGTATTAAATGCAATTTTACATATATTTTCTGTATACGATGGGTTTGGGGGCATATAATTCCATCATAACTTGAGTAGCATATGTATATTAACAGCAAATTTTGCAGCTACTAATAAACTCATTTTTATTATTGTATTCCTTTCAAAATTATACATTTCTGATGATTATAGAAATTTAGCGAGCAACCAATCAAAGCCACAGCTAGATCTGGTAGTTAAATAGAATTTATAAAGGGTACAAATGAGAAGCATAAAAATACTCTCAAGTATTTCACAAATAATTATTCTTTTTTAGACATCATTCAACTGAGGATACATCAGTAGGCAAAACTTATAAAATATTTGATTCATAGAGCCATTATTCTCATTTGTTAAGATAGAACAAAAAGTTAGAAAAGAGACTGTTTTGCAGGGGTTCAGGAGGGAAGGGAGGTTGAAGTTGAAGTATTCTGCTTTGATCATATTGGGTTTAAGGTGTTTGTGAAATATCCAAGTAGAGCTTTACTAAAGGAGCTCGGGAGATAAGGCATACATATGGGAGCTAACACTGTGGAAGTGGATATAGTCATCCAAAGAAAAACACTGACTGAGAATTATCAATAACATAGGACTTACAACTATGGAATTTTAAGGAGGTATCTGCAAAGGATATGGGAAGAGAAAAGAAATGAAAGAAGCTCCTAGAAATAGAGGGCGATACTCTTTGCAGATGACATAATCCTATACATAGTGGATCCAAAAGACTGCACTAGGAAACTACTGGAACTCATAGAAGAATTTGGAAATGTAGCAGGATATAAAATCAGCACACAAACAACAACAGCCTTTGTACATATAGGCAATGCCACAGCTGAGAAAGAGCTTCTAATATCAATTCAATTCACAATAGCTACTAAAAAAAAAAAAAAATCAAGTACCTTGGAATAAATTTAATCAAGGATGTCAAAGATCTCTACAATGAGAATTATAAAACATTAAAAATGGAAAAATCTTCCATGTTCATGGATTGGGAGAATCAGTATTATCAAAATGTCCATACTACTGAAAGTAATTTACAGATTTAACACAATAACAATCAAAATACCAAAAACATTCTTCTCAGATATAGAAAAAAAATGATGCTGAAATTCATATGGAAACACAAGACACCCCAAATAGCTAAAGCAATCCTATGCAACAAAAACAAAGCCAGAGGCATCACAATACCAGATTTCAAAATATACTACAAGGCAGTTGTAATCAAAACAGACTGGTAGTGGTACAAAAACAGTTGGATAGACAAATGCAACAGAATAGAAACACCTGAAATCAATCCAAAGATCTACAACCAACTAATCTTCAACAAAAGAGCTAAAATCAACCCCTCAAGCAGATACAGTCTCTTCAACAAATGGTTGTATTAAAACTGGATCATCAGCCGGTGCCTTGGCTCACTAGGCTAATCCTCCGCCTGCGGCACCGTCACCCCAGGTTCTAGTCCCAGTTGGGGTGCCGGATTCTGTCCTGGTTGCTCCTCTTCCAGTCCAGCTCTCTGCTGTGGCATGGGAAGGCAGTGGAGGATGGCCCAAGTGCTTGGGCCCTGCACCTGCATGGGAGACCAAGAGGAAGCACCTGGCTCCTGGTTTTGGATTAGCACAGCATGCCGGCCATAGCAGCCATCTGGCAGGTGAACCAATGGAAGGAAGACCTTTCTCTCTGTCTCTCTCTCTCAGTGTCTAACTCTGCCTGTCAAAAAAATAAATAAATAAAAATAAACTGGATCATCACATGCTGAAGCATGAAGCAATACCTTTATCTGACACCTTTCACCAAAATCCAGTCAAAATGTACTAGAGACCCCATGTTATGACCTGATACCATCAAATTATTAGAGAACATTGGGAAAACCCTAGAAGATATTGGCATAGACAAAGAGTTCTTAAAAAGACCCCAGAGGCACGGGCAATCAAAACCAAAATAGACAAATGGGAATACATCAAATTGAGAAGCTTCTAAACTGCAAAAGAACCAATCAGCCAAGTGAAGAGACAATCAATAAAATGGGAGAAAATATTCGCAAACTATAAACCGATAAAGGATTAATAACTAAAATATATAGAGATCAAGAAACTCAAAAACAAAAAAAAACAAACAACCCACTTAAGAGATGGGTCAAGGAGTTGAACAGACATTTTTCTTTTTTTCTTTTTAACTTTTATTTGGAATATAAATTTCCAAGGTACAACTTACGGATTACAATGGCTTCCCCCCACACACTTTCCCTCTCCTCCCACAACTCTCCCCCCTTACCCGCTCCCTCTCCCCTTTCATTCACATTCAGATTCCTTTTTCAATTCTATTTGTATACAGGAGATCAATTTAGTATGTGTTAAGTAAAGATTTTGACCATTTGCCCTCATATAGCAACTCGAAGTGAAATATACTATTTGAGTACACGTTATAGCATTGAATCACATTGTACAGCAAATTAAGGACAGAGATCCTACATGATATTTTTTTTAATTTGATTAATTTTTTATGCCATTTCTAATATAACACTGAGGTTTTTTTTTCATTTTCGATTATCTTTATATACAGAAGATTGATTTAGTATGTATTAAGTAACGATTTCATCAGTTTGGACCCACACAGAAACACAAAGTGCAAAAATTCTGTTTCAGTACTAGTTACAGCATTAATTCACATATAACAACACATTAAGGACAGATCCCATATGGGACATAAGTACACAGTGACTCCTGATGTTGATTTAACAATTTGACACTCTTGTTTATGGCATCAAGAATCTCCCTATGATCTAGTCATGAGTTGTCGAGGATATGGAAGCCTTTAGGGTTTGCCGACTTCGATCTAATTCCGACAGGGTGATAGTCAAAGTGGAGGTCCTCTCCTCCCTTCAGAGAAAGGCACCTCCTTCTTTGGTGGCCCCGTTCCTTCCACTGGGATCTCACTTGCAGAGATCTTTGACTTATGTCTTTTTTTTTTCCTTTCCAGAGTGTCTTGGCTTTCCATGCCTAAAATACTCTCGTGGGCTCTTGAGCCAGATCTGAATGCCTTAAGGGCTGATTCTGAGGCCAGAGTGTTATTTAGGACATCTGTCATTCTATGACATTTTTCAAAAGGGGAAATCCAAATAGCCAAAAGAAACATGAAAAAATGCTCAGGATCACTAGTCATTAGGAAAATGCAAATCAAAACCACAATGAAGTTTCAACTCACTCCGGTTATAATTGTTTTCACACAGAAATCAACAAACAACAAACGCTGGTGAGGATGTGGGGAAAAAGGTACACTAATTTACTGTTGGTGGGAGTGCAAACTAGTAAAGCTACTATTGGAATAACATTCAGCAATATCTCAGAAATATGAATATAGCCCTGCCATATGACCCAGCCATCCCACAACTTGGAATTTATCCATGGGAAATTAAATTGGCAAATAAAGGAGCTATCGCACCCCCATGTTTATTGCAGCTCAATTCACAAGAGCTGAGACATGGACTCAACCTAAATGCCCATTAACAGAAGACTGGATAAAGAAATTATGGGATATGTACTCTATAGAATACTACACAGTGGTAAAAAAAAAAAATTGAAACCCAGTCATTTCAACAAAATGGAGAAATCTAGAAATCATCATACTGAGTGAAATAAGCCAGTCCCAAAGGACAAATATCATATGTTCTCCTTGATCTGTGACAGCTAACTGAGCACCTAAAAGAAAACCTGTAGAATCAAAACTGATACTTTGAGAAGCAATGATTTAATTCACCCTTGTCCTGACAGTGAGGAACAGCTACTATTTTATTCTTTTTAGTATTTTCTTTTTCTACTTAATACTATTGGTTGAACTCTTTATTTAACACAGAATTATTCTTAGGTGTTTAAATCCAATTGAAAATTGTTCCCTGTAAAAAATAAGAGTGGGAATAAGAGAGGGAGGAGATGTACAGTTTGGCACACATTCCCACGAACTTACACCTAAGGGTAAAGCTAAAACTTGCCATGGGACTCCAAATCCCATTAAGTTGGTAGATACCAATGGCAACTTACTGGTTAAAGTGTTTATTTTAAGTGCATAACATCATAAAGATAAGAATAAGTGTCAAAGGGATCACGTAAATAAGACCAAGTGTCTGCTAATAACAATAGATTGAATTAAAAAGAAGAGAAGGATCCAACATGGGAAGCAGGCCACATAGCAGACTCATAGAATGGTAAACGCCCTAAACAGCACTCTGGCCTCAGAATCAGCCCATAAGGCATTCTGATCTGGCTAAAAAGCCCATGGGAGCATTTCAGGCATGGAAAGCCAAGACACTGTGGCAAAAAAAAAAAAAAAATGGCCTACATGAAAGATCTCTGTGAGTGAGATACCGGTGGAAAGAAGGGACCATCAAAGAAGGAGATAACTTTCTCTGAAGGGAGGAGAGAACTTCCACTCTGATTATGTCTTTGTCTAAATAATGTCAGAGTTTGTAGACTCAAAAGGCCTCCATAGCCTTGGCAGCTCATGACAAGAGCCTCGGGTTATCACTAATGTCATAAATAAGAATATCAATTGTTAAATCAACAACAGAGTCACTGTGCACTTGTTCCACATGCAGGACTTCTGTCCTTAATGCATTGTACTATGAGATATAATGGTAAAACTTGTCTTCAAACAGCACTTTATACTTCGTGTGTCTGTGTGCATGCAAACTGTTGAAATCTTTACTTAGTATAGTGTTTATATTATGTATATAAAGATAATTAAAAATGAATCTTAGTGAAGAATGGGATGAGAGAAAAAGTAAGTAGTGGGATGGGAGTGGGGGTAGGAGGTAGGTGGGGGGGGGAAGAATTGCTATATTCCAAAAGCTATACCTATGAAATTTATATTTATTAAACAAAATCTTTGTAAAAAAGGAAAAAATATATCTTAGGAAAGAATAAGAAGAAAGGGAAGAGGAAGCAGGGTGGGAGGGTGGGCACAATGGGAAGAATTACAAAGATTCTAAAGCTAAAATTCTGAAATGCTTGAAGGGCATACCTGCAAAGCAGTATAGTCCTACATACTCTCCTATGGCTGATAAAAATAGCAGCTTAAGTTTTATAAAGACCAAATAGGTGGATGAAGTGGTAAGTTGACCATATAGATAGGATCAAGTGATCAAGTGATCACATAAATAGGAGTAAGTGTATGGAAAAAGTAGTGGACAGAATTATAAAGGAGAGAAGACTCCAACATGGGAAGCAATCCATAGAGCAGACTCATTGACAATCACTTTAAGATTAATCACTTTAAGTAGCACCCTGACCTCAGAATCTGCCCTTAAGGTACTCTGGGATGGCTGAAAAGCCCAGGGGGAGCATATCACGCATGGAAAGCCAAAACACTCCAGCAAAAGATGTCCTACATAAAGGACCCCTGTGGATGAGATCCCAGTGTAAAGAAAGGGACACCAAAGAAGGATGTATTTTTCTCTGAAAGGAAGAGAGGAGTTCACTTTGCTTATGGCCTTTTCAACCTAGTGGATCCTAAAGGCTTCCATAGCCAAAGCAGATCATGTCAAGAGCCTTGGGCAATTACTGATGTCATTTGTGTTATTTGTTAAATAAACAAAAGAGTTACTGCACTAACTTCTCACGCAGGACCTCTGTCCCCAAAGAATGATACCATGAAACTTAATAGTAAAACTTGTTCTCAAGAATATCTCAAGGATATTAAGTCTCATAAGTTATAGTTGTGTCTAAGAGCTCACAAAAGATGTATAGTCCCTGGATTTTTCCTTAAATAAAATTAAGATTCTAAGAGGAAAGAAGGGGGAGGAAGGAAGGGAAATGAGGAAGCGGGGTGAAAGTGAAATCACCTTTGAAAAGCAGTAACATAGATCAGCCCTTTATTACACTGTTGAGGAAAATTTCTTAGTTTTTTTTTTCTTTCTTTATTCTTTTTTTTCTTTTTCTTTCTTTATATTTTTCTTTCTTGGATAAAACAGGAGAGAGAACAGGAAGGTGGGGGAGAATGGATGGGATGGCAAGTATGGTGGGAAGAATTACTATGTACATAGTGATGTATTTATGAGATACATACAAATTAAAAATAAATAAAGAAATAAAAAAGACAACAAAACAAGTATAGAGCAATGTACCTAAGGGGAAGGTGTTGGGAGATGCATTGCCAGCAAAAAGAAGTAGACAGTGGTAATATGTCCAAGAAATCAATCAAAATATGGACTGAAAAGTACACATTTGGGAACATTAAATTCATTATTAACAAGAACTAAAAATACAGCCCCACCCTGAGCTGACATACACTTTTGACACCTTATCTCCATTGTCTCCTTCTGTGGTGGTACCTTTTATTTATTGTGGCCTGGTGCCATGCCACTCCTGAAATGAGATCAGACACTGTCTTCCCATCAACATCACTGCTGACTTTTCACTTACTCAGATACTTCCAAGACACAAACGTATTTCACACTGGGCCCCTCAACACATTGAAAACTTTTCTCTATGCCTATTAACTTTGTCAGCTTCACAGTTCAATACTCTTCCAATAATCTAGAACAACATTGACCCAGTAAACCAGGCAACTGTACTTCAAAGACACGTGACAATGTTGTGCATGTGAACAAATGGAAAAGCTTTTCTCATGATATTTTCTTTTAACAATTGGGAGATGGATTCTAGCGATCTTCTTAATGTCAAAACACATCAAAAGTCATAGCTATGTTTCTAGAGCAGATGATGTAGCTGAATTTTCTTTGAAAATTTTCAACCCTCTTGAGACACCCATTAAAAATAAAAGTCTATCTACTGGCCCGAAATTGCCACTCATCCAATTTATCCATGTCATTTATAAACCTCTAAGACATAATAGTTGGACTTGAGGAAGACAGAGTGGTTGGGCCAAGAATTTGGGCTATTATCTTAGATAGGGTTACTCTAAACTCCTAAGATAAAGATTTAAGTGTGGTTGGCTTATTGGGGTATGATATCAGGAAAAATTAATAAGGGAAAAGGGAGTGGCACGGGGAACGGAAGGCAGCCAATAAAGAGTATACAATTATGTCCATTTCCCATCGAGTAACTGGAGCTCAACCCTATTGATGAACTTAGGGCTTCGGCATAGAAAATGTGTTTCAGATTTATCCCTACATTTCCTAACCCCCATTAAGGAGTCGAAGTATTTATACTTATTACTAAAAATCCACAACTGGCAATATCCCTGAGAGAGGTAGCAAAGAAAGCCCTCAGGGATGTGTACTTTCATTACTAAGGGAAGACAGCCTCTGCTCTAGCTTGTTCTGATTATCCTGTTATCCAAAGATACCTTAACATTCTGTTGCCAAGGTATAAGCGCCTGTAGAAATGTGTGAATTTCTATTCTGGGAAACTATCTTGTTTTAAAAAAATGTTATTGATTGGAAAAATTCTACATTAATGCTATTCAAAATGTTCCTGATTATGTTATTCAGGACTCCTATTCTTCATAATTTCATTCTAGCAAATTGGTATAGGAGGTGTCTGGTTTGTTTAATGGTAAACCCAGTAGAAAGAGTTGGGTACACTTGGGTCGAAGAAGACTTAACATGAAAGATAATTTGATCTTGTTCTAATTTTATTCTCCCTACTGCTGCCTTAATCAGAATAGGTTGGCTTTATTCTAGCATGCAAAATAACCTCCAAATCCCAACAGATTAACACAACAATGGATTATGTTTTCAATCACAGCATATAGCCCTGAGGTGCTAACAGAAACCTCTGCTCTTGGGGTTAATGCCCTGGCATGAAGTGCTGACATCCCATATAGGAGCCGGTTCTAGTCCTGGCTGCTCCTCTTCTGATCCAGCTCTCTGCTGTGGCCTGAGAAAGCAGTAGAAGATGCCCCAAGTCCTTGGGCCCCTGCACCCACGTGGGAGACCCAGAAGAAGCTCCTGGTTTTGGATCAGCACAGCTCCGGCCATTGTGGCCATCTGGGGAGTAAATGAGCAGATGGAAGACCTCTCTCTCTGTGTGTCTACCTCTCTCTATGATGCTGTCTTTCAAATAAATAAAATAAATCTTTAAAAAAAGAAAAGAAAAGAAACCTCTGCTCTACAGCATCATTTGGGAACCTGGGCTGAATAATGGTCCATCTCACTGTTGCACCCTGTGAAAGAGGCAGCTTCTTTTGTCACTGGTGCAAGAGGAGAAAGCATGAAGTATCACGTGTATCCACTGCCTTAATGCCTACAAGGCAAATCATTTTGGCCCCCAACTATCCATAATTCTTAGCTGCGAGTGGCTGATGGAATGCATAGGTACAAATGGAATATGGAAAATTGTTTTTACTACACCTATCAAACAGAAGAGACTGCAAAAATCACCAAATGAGGGATTTTCATTGTTTAAATATTTGTTTATTTTGAAAAGCAGGGTGATAGAAGAGGGGAATGACAGAGTGAAAAGTCTTGTACCTTCCGGTTCACTTCCCAAGTAGCCCCAATGGCCGATGGTGGTCCAAGCAGAAGCTAGTAGCCTGAAACTTCATCTGGGTCTCCCATGTGGATGGCAGGAACCCAGGCACTTGGACCATCTTCCACTGCTTTCTCAGGAGCATTATCAGAGATCTGGACCAGAAGTGGAGCAGCCAGGACTCAATATGGGATGACAGCATCACAGGCAGTGGCTTAACCCACTGTACCACAACACCAATCCCCAGACCAGGTGTTTTCAATTATTTACTGAAGGAACTTTGTGGCTCCCAGTACCTATTAGGGATTCCTGATGCTTGGAAAGTTATTCTTTCCCCCTCCTATATTAACTGGAAAAGGTTACTTCAACGTGTTTTTCCACGCTGGTGATCTTCATAGGGTTTTATTTGAAGAGAATGGATTCCGTTGCAAGGATCTTTTTCTAAGATGTCTACCATGAATATTTGGATAAATTTATGCCCAAATTTCTTTGAAAAAAGAAAAAGAAGAAAAGTGAAAAAAAAAGAAGAAGAAAAAAGAAGCCAGGAAGTGATATAGATTGAAAAGAAGCTTTAGAGAAAGAAGGGGGGGCGTTAAAGGGGGAGTCTCAGAAAGAGCAGAGCAGGAGATGTGAAGGGCTGGGAGCACGAAAGAGCGAGCCACTCAGTCTAGACTCCAGATACGAGTTCGGTTCAGGACTCCACAAATACTTTCCCCAGACGTCACAGCTGAGCTACAAATCCTGGACTAGTGATATCAACACCAGGAGTCACTGTGTACCTATATCCCATGTGGGATCTGTCCTTAATATGTTATCTAATGTGAAGTAACGCTGTAACTAGTGCTGAAACAGTATTTTTACGCTTTGTGTTTCTGTGTAGATGCAAACTGATGAAAATTTTTACTTCATACATACTGAACCGATCTTCTCTATATAAAGATAATCGAAACTGAAAAAAAAAAAAAGAAAAACTCAGTGTTACATTGGAAACTGCATCAAAAAAATTAATCAGTTTCAAATATATATATATATATTTTATGTAGGATCTCTGTCCTTAATGTGCTGTACAATGTGATTCAATGCTATAACAAGTACTCAAAGAGTATATTTCACTTTGTGTTACTATATGAGGGCAAATGGACGAATTCTTTACTTAACACATGCTAAATTGATTACATGTATACAAAGAGAATTGAAAATGAATCTGGATGTGAACGAAAGGGTGGAGGGATTGGGCAAGGGGGGAGGGTTGCGGGGGGAGAGGGAAAATATGGGGGGAAAGCCATTGTAATCCATAAGTCGTACCTTGGAAATTTATATCCTAAATAAAAGTTAAAAAAAAAAAGAATTGGCAATTTTCTTCAGTGTATTACTTGTCAGTGTGTGACTGGTCACTCCGCTGGTTGTTTTGAGGTTAGGATACCAGGTAATAGGAGACTCTTCTAACCCTATAGTCAGCTTTTTGACTGGCTCTGAAGAAGTGGGGAGCAATGTTGAAGCCCTCATGAGTGTCCAGAGCAGGTCAATAGCGCCCAGATAAACGGATGTGGCTATCTTTCCAAATGGAGAGCAACCTCACCCCCAAAAAGGCTATGAGATGGAGAGAGGCAGAGTAAACCAAACAGGCTTGACCACACCAGGGACTTACATAAAGCGCTGAACCTTTCTAGGAATACCTGTCCTCTAAGATTCAATAAAATCGTCTCTAAGTTCCATTTTGAACATTGGACACTCCATAGTTCTATGAAATGGCACCTCTGCTAAGGGATAAACAAGAAGGCTACATCCCTTCAAAGTTTAATATGTCTCTCTCTATATATATATAAACTTATATATATAAACTTTATATATATAAACTTTATATATATATTGTATATAAACTTATATTTATATAAACATATGTATAAATGTATACATAAACATATATACATATATGTCCCTTCTAGGCTTTTACATAGAAAAAAGCAAAATATTTTGCTTTGCTTTGCTACATCAACATGGTAAATACTTAGATTTTCTCTTTATAAGTGGTAAGCCTTAAGAAGATGGCAGTGAGTTGGACACATGATAATTAATAGAGCATGTCTTGAAAGATAAAGAATGGTTATAAACACAGGAAATCATTAAAGGGTCAGCTTGATGCAGTAATTCAAAGATCAATAGAATTTGTGTTCCTTTTCCTTAACTTTTTCAAATATATTCTCACTATTTTATTCATAACTTATGCTTATTTAATAATCACAATTTTATGTGATGTGATGATATATTGACAATAAGAAATCATTAAATCAGTGTAGTTAACAAATCCAGCAACTTAGTTTTTAGTGATGAAAATATTTAAAAATCTACTATTTCAGCTATTTAAAAATAGTACATTATTATTTTAGTCACCCATTCTGTGCAATAGATTGTACATTATTATTTTAGCCACCCATTCTGTGCAATAGATTGCTAAAGTTTATTCTTCCTGTGAAATTGCAACTTTGTACTCTTTGATCACATCCCTTTGGTCTCAATACACAGCCCTGCCCCTGTGGTAACTATCACTCTCAACATTCATGACTTGAACATTTTCAGATTCCACATATGAATGAGATCATGCTGCATGTGCCTTTCTGTGTTTGGATTATGCCACAGACCAACTTGTGCTCTAGGTTCATCCATAATGAAATGGCAGGAATCTTGACTCTTTTAAAGCTGATGGTATTCCACTGTGTATAGGTACCACATTTTCATTCTCCATTTGTCTGGTGATGTACACCTAGCTTGCTTCTTTGTCTTAGCTATTATGAGAAATCCTACAGTGAATACAGAAGTGCAGATATCTCTAGAGCATAGTGATTTTCATTCCTTTGGACACGTGTTCAGAAGTGGAATTGCTCAATTGAATGGTGCTGTAATTCTAGCTTTGGTTTTCTGAAGAATCTCCAAACTGTTTTTTTCATAATGATTATTAATTTCCATTTCCACAGACTAACGTTTCATATTCACTCATTCATTAAACCAATACTTTACAATTGCTGTATGCTTTGGCCTAGTGTTTTGATGGCAAGAAAATGGATCGGTCTTCACTCTCAGAAGATTCACTATATAATTTCAAAAAAGTAAGAAAGGGGTATTTTGAAAAAAAGAGGTGGAGAAGAAATGTTTCAGGCAACCACTTGAGGTATATTCAGGAAACTATAGTTAATGCATTAGGTATTGTTTGTTTGACCATAAGTATGTTACTTAAGCTTTTTGAGTCTATTTCCTTATCTGGAAAAGAGAACAATAATAGGTTGCACGGAGATGTTTACATTAAACAAGACCATGTATGTGTAGCATCTACATAGTCTAACGTATAGGAGGTGACCCAAAATTATAATGAATCATCACATCATGGCATGGTCTTTGGAAATGACAACCTAGGAGTCAAGATAGTGCTTGAGTTTCTAGCTTTGGTGATTGTTTAAATGGTATTGCCATTCATTCCTTTAAGGAATACAGGAAGAAAAGACAGATGGGGATGTGTAACAATGTAATAAATTCAATTCTGGAAATACTGTGTTGGAAGAAAACATGTACTACCCAGCAGATAGAGTGTCCAGTAAGTGGAGTACATATACCTGGAGTAAATGAGAGAGCTGAGTTGAAGACATCAACTCAGCACACACAAGTCATGGTGGATATAAAACATAATGCCCATTGCTTCTCCTTTCAGTGTCTTATTTTGTCTTTTTCTGAAAAACTCCTCTTCTTTGATCCACATTCCTATCACGTATAACTGTCAACAGATAAATTATTAGCTGATGGAGTTGTATTCAACAGTGGGAAACTGGAAATATTAAGAAAACTGAAATTCTTCGAGAACCCCATGAAACAGCATCAGTGGGCAATTTTTGAAACTTGACAATCAGCCAAAGTTGAGCTATTGAACTGAGTTTGGTCATACAGACCCCCAAGGCAGACTTCTTTGTATACATGTATTATTTTTTGAAGTGAACAGGGCACTACATTGATAGGAGCCATCAGACACATCAGCCCAAGTGAATACTTAAGATTTTCCTAACATTTCTTCCTATTCAGTCAATCAAATTAACTATAAAACATCATCATGGTAGCAAATCTGCTTGACCCTCTGTTTTTGCATTTCTTCATATTAATATCAGATGAAACACTCAGTGGCTTTCATTTGCCATGTCAAAATCACACACATACATACATGAGAAAATTGGCACTAAAAGAGAAAAAAAACTTTTTTAATAAAAAATTTTCTTGAAAATTTGAAGGCTACGACTAAGTGAGAATTTAAGGCAAGGCAAGGTCTCTGAAAAGTGTCGTTCAATAGGAGGGGACTGCAGGAGGCTGGGGCTATTCTTGAGTTGGTTTAAACGTGATGTCCCTGCTTTGTGAGATTCAAGTGTCCCTGATATTATCTCCATCTCTTCTTCTTCTCAGTTTAAAACTATATCATGCTTCTACTCTAAAATTAAATTTTATTTCACATGGCATTATTTTCTGCTGTTTTCTGTGATCTCAGACTTTTTGGAGCCTCAACTTCTGGTTTACAACTTCTCTGCTCTTGAGTTCTCTGTCACAGGTCCTGGCTTCAAGATAAATAGATACATGATAGATAGTTAGATAAATAGATAGATAGATAGATAGATAGATAGACAGATAGACAGATTATAGATAGATATAAATTCTTAAATGGAGAGAGACTAAGGGCTATGAGATCCTGTGAAGATTATTTTATTACTAAATGTCTACTCATCACAAATCTGATACACAACCAGCACACTAAGTTGATTCACTGTAATGATATCACCCTTATATTGATACTGTTGTAGCCATTTCTACTTTTAAAAACCATGAGATTTTGGACTATAAACTAGATCATGTATCCTGGTTTTGTTTTCAATGCCTTCTTGAGATCAGGAAAGTCATTATCAGCACTTGGAAAGTCAATTCTGCCCTCAAAGAAAAGGAAGAAGCAAATGTTTTCTTATGTACTCTAGTATCATTTTATTCATATCTCTGTTTTAGAAATTCTCACCTTTAATTGCTATCTAAATCCTTTCAAGCTGCTATAGCAGAATACCATAGACTGGTTGGCTTAGAAACAACATAAATGTTTCCCACAGTTCTGGAGGCTGAGTACTCCAAGGTCAAGGTTCCAACATATTTGGTGTCCAGCAAGGGTCAACTTTCTGATTCATAATTGGCACCTTCTAAGTGAGTCTTCACACAGTACAAGTGGCAAAGCAGCTCTCCAAAGCCTCCCTAAAAAGGCTAGTAACCACATAAACTAATCACCTCCCAAGCACTCCATCTGCTAATACCATCACATTTGGGATTAGGCTTCAACATATGAAGTTTGAAAGAGCACAAACATTCAGGTCATAGCAATTATAATGATTATTCATGTCAGTGAAATCACGGACTACATCTTTGTCACCTCTTTATTCCCAGAATTTAGAACATTGCATGTTGTAGGTATTCCATGAGGCTTTATAAAGAACATTAAAAATATCCCTTCATCTCAAAGTTGTCAAATATATTAAGAGAAGGCATTACTGTGGCTCAAGTTGGAATGTGCACCTGTCTTCTCTTTCAGCACTCAGAAATACAGGATATAGCATAACAAAGTGTTTCTAGTGTAATAAATCTCAGTAAAAGTAAGGAAAATCCTCATGTTGTTAAGCAATAAAGTCAAAGCCAGAGCCTCATCTGACTAATGCTAAGGAGGTCATTACATGAGAATATACACCAAATATCTAGCTATTAGCACTGTAATGTCCATGTTGGAAAAAAGAGATATGGCCTTGAGCTCATGTAAGATAAAGACCTATATTTGAGGGGTCTGCATAAAGATGAGTCTGAGAGAACCAGGCTAGAGAACCAGGCTAGAAAAAGTCTATCCTGAGACAGTGGTAGAGAAACAAGATCTGAATTTTTACTACCAACTTAATTCAAGAATCGCAAATAACAAGCACCTAAAAAATTATCTTAATTGAAGATGTATCTCATGAAAGAAGAAAACATTTTTTCTATAAAAGCACCACCAAGAAATGGAAAAATGAGTTCCAAGGAAGATGCAATAAAACCCGATCACCCAAGTCAGTGATCAATCATGAGAAAGAGCAGAAACGAACAGGAAAACTGGAACATGTGATAATAGAATACTTAAAAGAGATCATAAAATAAATATAATACATGTGATGATTAGAGACAAAAGAGAAAATAAAAACTATAATGGAAGAATATGATCCCATGAGGGCAAAAGCAAATTTGTAAAATATCCAAATTAAGTTATTGGTCATTGAAAAAGAAGTAAATGAACAGGATAAATAACAGGAAAAAATGAAGAAACTACACAGAATATACTAGCTAATAATAACAAATATCAGAGAATTCAAAAGACATAAATGATGGATATAGAATAAGACGGATCAAAATGGAAAGAATAGATTTTTCATAAAAACAAGAAAAATGGGACAAATGCATTATTTTTAAAAAATGGATGATATTTTTCTGGCATTGAGAGTAGACATGAGTTCTCTGATTAAAGACTAACTGCAAAATGTTAAAATAAAATTCTGTATCAAAACATGATAGAACTTATAAAAGAAAACTCTTAAAATATATTAAAATCAAAAGAGTCATTACTTACAGCAGATTACTTACAACATACAAAAAATTGCATGAAGATACCAAAAAAGGGGAAGAAGGGAATGATATTTATCTATTTATCCAAGAGCTTGGATAAAATAACTTTTAATTTAGAGTTTCAACAATAGTTGAGCTATTAGAAACAATGAAAGTGAAATAAAAATTTTAGAAAAACATTGAGGGGCCAGCATTTTGGCATATTAGGTAAAGCCACAACCTGAAAAGCCAGCATCCCATATGGGTGCCAGTTCAAATTCCAGCTGCCCCAATCCCAATCCAGCTCTGTGCTAATGTGCCTGGGAAACCAGTGGGAGATGACCCAAGTGCTTGGGCCCTGCCATCCATGTGGGAGACCTGGAAAAAGTTCTTGAATCCTGCTTTAGACAGGCCCAGCTCTGGCCTTTGCTGACATTAAGAGAGTGAACATACAGATGGAAGATCTCTCCTTTTTCTCTGTCTCTCCCTCTCTTTCACTTTGCCTTTCAAATAAATAAAATAGATCTATAAATAAATAAAATTGGTCAAGTCAGTTTCAACTATCTGTCTGTAAATAAAATATTTTCCTGAACAATAAAAGTAAATAAGATACAAGGGGAAATATTGAGTTTATCTAAATAAAATCATAAAAATAAAAAAGCCAGAATAAACAAATATTTGAATAAATTAATAAGCTGGATTTAATATATATATCTGTAATCAATGCTTATAAATTATATAGTCTTACTTATCACATATCAAATATGTTCACACTAAAGTTTTGTTAGGTTACAAAAGACTCAACAATAATAAAAATTATATTATAATTATATTTTCAGACTTTAATACCAGAAAAATTGACACAATTAATTACAAAAAGATAGCCAAAAAGTTACATATCTGAAAATTTAGATATTTATTTATAAATAATCTTTGGATAAAAGAAGTTGTAATAGAAGTTGAAAACCATCTAAATAGGATGATGAAATCCCACATAGTGAAAGTTTGTAATGCTACTAAGATATTATTGGCTGACCCCTATAGATTTATGTAAATGAGTTTCAGTGTCTTCTGGCTTCACTCTGGAGCCATAGCCCATGGTCAGATCAAGTTAGGAAAGGTTGTGTTAGGGGATTTATTCTTCTGGCATCCAGCCTGAGAGGTTGCCTCTAGTTGGCTGTGTCCCATAGCAGTTTATTCTGCATAACTCTCTGCTCAGAGTCCCAGTCATGGCACTCTCCCTTGATTTTCTTGGGCCTGGATCTTTCACTATATAGTTGTTAGCAGCCGCAGGCTTACGTTGCTCTCTTGTGGTTCTTCTCCACCCACATTTTGTAAACAGCCCTGTTATAAATAAACCCTTCTCCAATTATATTGTTTTGAGAGTGCCATCTGTTTCTTATTGGGACCATGACTGAAGGAATCCATGACATAGATTTAATTTAAAAGAACTGTGCACTCTAAGATAGGGAGGAAGGTGGTAACAGCAACAATGGTGTTAGTTTGGGGGATAACTGGGAACTTGACACTGGTACTGTCTGGATGCAGCAAACAGAATTGCTACCATTTGTTTCCCAGGGCACATTTATGGATTCTTCAGAAATTCCCCATCCCTGCAACCTCTCACCATGACCTTGGCATGGTCGGAGCATCTCTTCTGCAGCCATATTGGACTACCTGTGATGCTTTCCTGTGCTTCTGTGCTTCTAACCTATGGACACTTCCCCTACTCATGTTTTAAAACATGTATTTGTTTATTTGTAAGGTAGAGTTACGTAGAGAGAGGGAGAACACACACACACACACACACACACACACACACACAAGTGAGAGAAAGAGAAAGAATCTTCCACCTGCTGGTTCACTCCAAAAATGGCTTTCTGGGATTCATGGTTAGATCCATGGCCTTTAATTATTTAGCCTGAACATCTCAGACTTTTCTTGTTTTCAAACCCCTCAAAGTCAAGCCATAGTCTAGGACATGTAAACTACTCACTGTTGCTCTTCCCTTCCTCATCCCTGGTCCTCACTTCCCATCCCCAGCTCTGGTGATTGATATTTAGCTAGTACGTGGCCTGGGAAATTTTTACTCATGATTCCTGGGTTAAAAAGGAAGTAGATTAAAATGTATTACATGTCATTGCTAAACCAGAAGTCCTGATTATGTACTTTTCACATCTAATATTATCAAAGCTGTTTGATTGTAATGTTAGTATAACATTTTGTAGATGAGGATACTAAGACTTAGGTTAGTAATGTGTCTTTCCTCTGTCACATGGCTAATAGTCTTATGTGAGCAGGACTCACAAAAGGCAAAACATTGCAGTAATAGGAACATAATTTAACCAAAAATCAAATATTTCATATTCCTAAGTAATGAGCACTTTAGGTTTAGCAAAAGCAAAAGGGAAGGAAGGTAGGATTATTGAACATCCTCAAATTTTAATGAGTACATAATGACATTCATTGGAGCAAATTGGTCCCAGAAGCTTGAATAACAACTTCTCCCTTTCATTTTGCCTCAGACTTCAGTCTTTGCCATGGAGTTCCTTCATGCAGTGCACTCTGATCCACTTTGCTGGACTCAGATTAGTATGAGAATCTCCTTGCAATTACAAATTTACATATTTCCCTGGGAGGGAATTTTGCCTGAATTTTTTTATAAAGCTTTTATTTAAAGAATATAAATTTCCAAAATACAGCTTATGGATTACAATGGCTTCCCCCCCCCATAACTACCCTCCCACCCATAACCCTCCCCAATCCTGCTCCCTCTCCCATTGCATTCACATAAAGATGCATTTTCAATGCTCTTTATATACAGATCAGTTTAGTATATATTACGTAAAGATTTCAACAGTTTGCCCTCACATAGCAACACAAAGTGACAAATACTGTTGGAGTACTAGTTATAGTATTAATTCACAATGTATAGCACATTAAGGACAGAGATCCTACATGATATATATTTTTAAATTGATTAATTTTCTATGCAATTTCCAATTTAACACCAAGTTTTTTTTCATTTTTAATTATCTTTATATACAGAAGATCGATTCAATATATACAAAGATTTCATCATATTGCACCCACACAGAAACACAAAGTGTAAAATACTGTTTCAGTACTAGTTATAGCATTACTTCACATTGGACAACACATTAAGGACAGATCCAACATGAGACGTAAGTACACAGTGACTCCTGAAGTTGATTTAACAATTTGACACTCTTGTTTATGGCGTCAGTAATCTCCCTAGGCTTTAGTCATTAGTTGCCGAGGCTATGGAAGCCTTTAGGGTTTGCCGACTTCAATCTTATTCCGACAGGGTCATAGTCAAAGTGGAGGTTCTCTCCTCCCTTCAGAGAAAGGTACCTCCTTCTTTGATGGCTCCGTTCTTTCCACTGGGATCTCACTCGCACAGATCTTTCATTTAGGTCTTCTTTTTTTTCCCCAGAGTGTCTTGGCTTTCCATGCCTAAAATATTCTCATGGGCTCTTGAGCCAGATCCAAATGCCTTAAGGGCTGATTCTGAGGCCAGAGTGCTGTTTAAGAATCTGCCATTCTATGAGTCTGCTGTGTATCTCGCTTCCCATGTTGGATCATTCTCTCCCTTTTTCATTCTATCAGTTAGTATTAGCAGACACTAGTCTTGTTTGTGTGATCCCTTTGATCTTAGACCTATCAGTGTGATCAATTGTGAACTGAAATTGATCACTTGGACTAGTGAGATGGCCTTGGTACATGCCACCTTGATGGGATTGTATTGGAATCCCCTGGCACGTTTCTAACTCCATCATTTGGGGCACATCTGATTGAGCATGTCTCAAATTGTACATCTCCTCCCTCTCTTATTCCCACTCTTATATTTCACAGGGATCACTTTTCATTTAAAATTTAAACACCTAAGAATAATTGTGTGTTAATTACAGAGTTCAACCACTAGTACTAGAATAAAAAAAAATACTAATATGGATAAAGTATTACATTGTACAACAACAGTCAGCACAAGAGCTGATCAAGTAACTGTTTCTCATAGTGTCCATTTCACTTCAACAGGTTTCCCCTTTGGTGCTCAGTTAGTTGTCACCCGATCAGGGAGAACATATGATATTTGTCCCTTTGGGACTGGCGTAATTCACTCAGAATGATGTTTTCCAGATTCCTCCATCTTGTTGCAAATGACCGGATTTCATTGTTTTTGACTGCTGTATAGTATTCTATAGAGTACATGTCCCATAATTTCTTTATCCAAATGCATGCTTTGAATTCCCTGTGATCTTTTGCTGTGAGGCTCCCTTCATTTACCTTCTTTCATGTTGATGGCTGTGTTTCTGTGTTTCTGTGTGTAACACATCTTTAAGCATGTTTTGCATGGCTGGACGAGTGGCAACAAATTCTTTCAATTTCTGTTTGCTGTGAAAGGTCTTTATTTCACCTTCATTCACAAATGAGAGCTTTGCAGGATATAACATTCTGGGCTGGCAGTTTTTCTCTCTTAGTACCTGGGCTATGTCTCGCCATTCCCTTCTAGCTTGTAGGGTTTCTGATGAGAAGTCTGCTGTGAGTCTAATTGGAGATCCTCTGAGAGTAATCTGAGGTTTCTCTCTTGCACATTTTAGGATCTTTTCTTTATGTTTCACTGTGGTGAGTTTAATTACAACGTGTCGTGGTGAGGATCTCTTTTGGTCATGTTTACTAGGGGTTCTATGAGCTTCCTTTACTAGGATGTCTCTGTCCTTCTCCAAAACTGGGAAATTTTCTGCTATTATCTCACTAAAAAGGCCTTCTAATCCTTTCTCCCTCTCCATGCCTTCAGGAACTCCTAGAACTCGAATGTTGGGTTTTTTAATAGTATCCTGTAGATTCCCAACAATATTTTTTAGATTTCTAATTTCCTCTTCTTTTCTTTGAATTGACGGTATATTTTCCTGTGCTCTTTCTTCTAGGTCCGATATTCTCTCTTCTGCTTCACCCATTCTGTTTGTAAGGCTCTGTAATGTGTTTGTCATTTGATCTATTGAATTCTTCATGTCCTAATGATTTCTCGTCACTATCACAGTTTCATGTTCTACTAGTTGTTTCATTTCAGCTTGATTTCTCCTTAATATTTCATTTTCACGAGAGAGATTTTCTACCTTGTCCATTAAGGATTTCTGTAGTTCAAGAATTTGTTTTTGAGTACTTCTTAGTGTTCTTACCAATTTTTTGAGATCTGCTTCTTGCATCTCTTCTATCTCATCATCTTTGTAATGTTGAATTGGGGTGTCTTTTTCATTTGGGGGTGTCATAGTGTCTTCCTTGTTCTTGTTACCTCGGTTTTTGCGTTTGTTGTTTGGCATATTGGTTTCTGCACTGTGGGGTTTTTTCTTGTTATACTATGACTCTAGTTAAGTGGACTGTCTGCTTTCAATGGAGCCTTAGAGGCTTGAAATGGGTGTGGCCTGAGAGCTCCGTTTGGTTCCTCAGGGTTGAGGGTGTGCCAAAGGTGACACTCCCAGTTTAGGTGTGATAAATCTCTCTCTGTTTCTTTCTTTATTTTTGACTCAAAAGGGAAGTAGTTCCACACAGCTGTATGGAATTGGGGGTGGTTAGCAGGCAAATGATATACCCACAGGAGCCAGAGATCGGAAGCTCTTTCCCAAGGACCAGAGAGGGAATCTCTGCGGCCTTCTATGTGGGTTCAAATTCTCCTGCAGTCTCACTACTGGGCTACCAAGGCTACCGAACTGTAGCATCTCTGGAGAGGACTCACGTGGTGAATTCCGTGAGTTCTCTCCCCCACAGTCTCTTTTTTCACAGTCTCAGTTCATTAGCACCACACATTCATTAGGTTCTAATCTCCTATAATTTCACCCCCCCACCCAGAGTCAGGTTTTTCTGCTAGGCTCAGGGCCGGTGCAGACCTGAGGTTGCCCTGCTTATGATGTATGTCCAAAATGGCGCCTGCTCTTTGTCTTGCTCACCTTTGAGAGGTTGGTGGAGAGAGTGAAACTCGTGTCTGTGTCGGTCACTTTTTTCTTTCTCTCTCTCTTCTAGCTAGCCTGGTGAACTTTTCCCCACAGGGTTTCAAGCCTTGTTCGCTCTAGTCTCCTCTCTCCACTTCCCTTCTGGTGTCTCGGGCTATTGAGGTTCAGCTCACCTCGCATTCCAGCGCTGGTGCGTTGAGTCTGCAGCTGGTGTCCAGAACTGCGGGCTCCCATGCTCTCCTCGAAGGTCCACTGTGAATCACTAGTTATGGAAGAGTTTCCTCTGCTGTTTCTTCCCCGACTCTTCCTTGAACCTGCAGTATCTCCACTTTTATTAAACTGTCTCTCCCCGGACTATCAGTGTGCTGCCTTTCTATTCCGCCATCTTGTCCAGTTTCTAAAAATTTTAAAAGATCTATGTATTCATTTGAAAGGGATAATGATAAATAGAGAGGGAGAGACAAAGAGCCAGATCTTTCATCTCTTGGTTCACTCCCTAAATGTCCCCAACAGCCCAAGGTGGGACAGACAGAAGCTGAGATCCTGGGACTCTTTCCAAGTCTGCTGCATGGGTGGCAGGAACCTAAGTATTTGGCAGGATTTGAATCAGAAATAGAGACAGAACTTCATCCCAGCATCCAATATGGAATTTGGAGGTCCTAAGCTATAGCTTGACCTACCACCAAATGCCCACCCTTTGTTCAGAATTTTGACATAACTCAACATGACCCATATATCAACTTTTCAGATCTTCTCAAGGTATTTAAGCACTTTAATATGTAAGGAAAATTGACTCAAACCACAGTCTCATGTTGAATGGGAAACCCAGTATCCTGGCCACCTTTCCTGAATATTGTGTAGGGAGCTCATGTTTCTCCTATTCACCTGGTTTTGTATCCTTCTTCTATTCTCAGAATCTACAGTTGACCTTGTGAATTTCCTCTTCCTTTTAATGCTCTATCTTATTATTGGCAAAAGCCAGGATGACTTTAGTACTCAGAGCTAAAGCTCCAAGATCACAGTTGTTACTGCAGGACAGGCCCTGCCCGGTGTTGCTGCATTGCAAACAGTTAAGAGAGCTATTTATTCCTTATAATCCATGGCCAATCTTACAGATTTTGTCTCTAGGAAACGTTCATGGTCGCCTGACCTTGGAGTCCTTGGTCCCACATGATACTAGACTTTCCTTTGCCCTCCCTTGGATTCCTGCCCTCTCTTCTCTTTTTCTATAGCTATTTTTCCACAACCAAAATGTCCTTATTTCTATTAACACAGAGAATACTTGCACTCTGTCCATACAGAATCCAGAAACATTTTTCAATGATCAAAACATTGCTCACCAGATAACAAGGAAGACATGACTATAGTAAATACTTAGATATCGGCTGGTGCCGTGGCTCAACAGGCTAATCCTCCGCCTTGCGGTGCCGGCACACCAGGTTCTAGTCCCAGTCGGGGCGCCAGATTCTGTCCCGGTTGCCCCTCTTCCAGGCCAGCTCTCTGCTGTGGCCCAGGAGTGCAGTGGAGGATGGCCCAGGTGCTTGGGCCGTGCACCCCATGGGAGACCAGGAGAAGCACTTGGCTCCTGCCATCTGATCAGCGGGGTGCGCTGGCAACGGCGGCCCATTGGAAGGTGAACCAACAGCAAAAGGAAGACCTTTCTCTCTGTCTCTCTCTCTCACTGTCCACTCTGCCTGTCAAAAAAAAAAAAAAAAAGAAGAAGAAGAAGAAGAAAGGAAATACTTAGATATCATGTGAGCATAGTATAAACTTTGTTACCAGAAAGAGTTAGGAACTTATCCATTATGAATAGTCATATGCATAATAAGGACAATTCCCATTTAAAACCACACAGGGCTAGTTTTTAAAAAAGAAAATAGAATATTACCAAAATCTTTTGACTAAAATTGATATTAATATAATCAATCTATTCTTTTATTTTTAAATTTATTTTTGTACTTCTTTATTTGAAAGCCAGACAGGAAGAAAGAGATATGGAGAGAGGGACAGAGAATCTTTCATCTTCTAGTTCACTCCCCAAATGGCCACAATGGCTGGGATTGAGAGCTGGAAGCAAGGAACTCCATCCTGGTCTCCCACGTGATTGTAAGCATTGTAATCTGTTTCAGTTTATATATTTTGGGCTTTGAATTAGAAGAGCACAAAAAAGTGTTAACAAATAAACTAGATACGCTCAATCACAGAAAGTATATGTAGTAACATAAATATGTGAGTTAAAATATATGTGAGCATATCTGCCAATCACAATTAATCCACAAAAGAATAGTTGCATCTCAAATAATTGGAAAGGTTGACAAGTCACAGGGGCATAAGCATTGCCTCCGTGTTGGTTGCTAAGCCCATGTTACACTGGCTCTGTTTTCGTGCAGGGACCATCCTTAGAAATGCCTGAGGAAGGGAGATTGACTCTGAGTAATGAACTGCAATCGGGAAGCATGTGGTAAAGACTTACCCCCACACTGAGCTCCAGGGCCACCCAGGGGCTTCGGCGGACTTCACTCTGATCGAAGTCTTTTCTGAAAATGAAATCCCAATACCACATTTGAAATGTAGTGGGGCCAAACTTTGCATGAAATTTTCCCCTTCCAAAGGAAATCCCGGCCTAATTGCTATTATTTCTCCTTCGACATTAATTTTTATTATTTTATATTGCCTAAAATCCCTTCACAATGTTTTAATACAATATATTTTAGAAAAAAAACAGTTCTGAATTCATAAGCAACCCCTATGGCATGTCCTTGGCATCGGTTGTAAAATTCCAAAGTACCTAATTTATTTGATTGATTGATTTTTGAATGTGTAAAAGGGTACCAAGCCCAACAGCATATAATTTTTCTCTTACAAAATGGAATGTGAATGAATAAAAGATAATTGCTTTTTTGTATTCAGGCTGTTGTCTTTACAGAGTTTTTTTTTTTCTACAGCTCTGAAGTGACTGAAAAGCATCTTTTTCTTCTTACAGCAGTAAGAACTCACCCCACTATTCCTCAACAAAATTGCATATGCAGACCCAGCTCAGAGCTCTGCTGTTGTATTACCTTGACCAGGATGCTGCCTTACTCTGATGCAACTGCACCAGGATGCCAGTGAATACAACATGTTCTAGAGACTGAAGCTCACATATTTGGTGCAGAGAAGAGCCTTCCTCTAGAATCTTTTCTGGTTGGAAGTTGCACTCCCAGTATCTTCAAGTTCACAGACTGAGCACAATGCAAAGAAATGAGGTTTTATTTTCCCAAGGAAGTAAGAGGATATAATCTGTAAGTTAGATAGAAGCCTGTACAGTTTAGCATGGACTTAACTAAAGCAACTCTTTTCTTATCTCCTCTCTTCTCACTTTCCATCCGTCTTCAACTTGGTTAACAGCAAGGGGCTGACCAAGGAATTGCATTTCCTTATCTTGCTGACCAGAGCAATCGCTCTTTGGAATCCAGGGAGAAGGATACTAGGTGGTTATGAGGTGGGTAGAAGGCTGAGGGACAGGAAGGAGCATTCACTAACCTTAGCAGCTCTACAGCCTGCTGCTTCTATGTTCTCCTCCCCACAACTTAGAACTCCTATAACCAACAAGAAGTTGGACAAATATTGAGTGCTTCCTAGAGATGATCATGGACTTTTCTTACAACTTCGAATTTTTTAAAGTACATCAATCAATTTTCTGCAATTTTTATTGCATCAGTCTGCTTTGGGGAGAAGGACAACAATGTAGGAAAATAGTTCTCCCTTCAAATGTATTTGAGATTCCAAATCTGATTACAAGTTCCCTCTTACATTTGGCTTGTTCCATATGTAAAACAAGCCAAAAATGTGACTTTTCCATTCCAAGAATTGTTTTTTTTTTTTATTTTTAGACCAAATAGAAAAGCATCCTGGGGTGAGATGAGATTAAAGAAAATTATTTTGTTATTAATTTTTTTGTCATAGGTCTTTGTAAATCTCCAGAAAAAAATCATTGTGCTATCAAGTACAGACGAGTGCTTGTACTATATAATATTAGACCACTGAGTAATCTTCAGGGTTTTTGCATTTTCTGCAAGATTAATCTTCGAGGCCCAGCACCTCCACAGGATCCTCATGCAGACAAGCAATTGACCTCTAGATTTGTGACAAGGCTGTACTTATGTGGACCTCTCTAACAACTATGGGCAAAAGCAGCTGCCAGAATTTGACTGTGAGGCTTGACCCAACACTCTAAGTCAAGTACTTTGCCAACAATCATGTCAAAATAATAAAAGGAGGACATATCTGAGAAATTATCTGACTACTGTGCTGCAGGTACAGTGAACTGGGAATAAGGTGTGGACACATTCCTAGCAGGAAGCGCATTTCTCACAGAGTGCTCACTCTCCCCAAGGCATGTAAGTATCAGCACAATGAAGCATCCTTCTCAGAGTGCCTCTTCACCTTTCATTACAAATTATTTTGTAACATAGTAACTGAACAGATTTGTTAGCAGGAGTCCTGGTGCTGACTTCAAAGCCCTGTTGAAGAAAGACTCTTTAAACCTGAAGCGCATCATTTTCATCTGAAACAGCAGCACAGCTCACTCTGTTCTGCCTGGGTGTTTCAAGAGACAGGAATCCTCGGCTTGGAGAGCAGCATCCAATGCAATGGTGGCATCTTGGAAGTAGGAATGTAGGAATCTACTTACATAGACAGACCTCACTGCAAGCCATTCTGGTCATAAATGTCATAAAGTTCATACATGTCAGGTAGTAAAAAACAAGGAAAGGAACTCAGGAGCTTGAGAAAGATGTGCAGTACAAAAGGACTTGGCTCAACTAATCAGTATCATCACCCACAAGCATGCACTGATGAGTTAACCCGATCTTCAGTTTTCTTACCAAACACCCAATCTAGAGAGAGTCCCTTCCATACTTTTCCTCCTAAAAGTGGTGAAAACTTGATTGGGATAAACAATGAAATGGGAAAAGTCTATGAAGTTGTCTTTCTGAAGGACGCTAGGGTCTAGGGCCTTATAAGAATCTGGGGGAGATATATAGACTCTACAGCTATCCACTATAGTCAAGTAAATGTAACCTTAATTAAATAGAGTGAACTTTAGTACTAGACATTTAATAGTGCCTCATAAGCAACCAAGTATCCTAAGATAGATTGCAAATTACCTCAGAACATTTATCCACATGATGTAATTCCATATATATGCTTTGTGCAATTAAAAAAAAGCAAACCAAGAACACAATTAATAAATCCATAATTAAAAAGAAGGAAGACTATATGCCTAAGGAAACAAAGTGAAGACATGAATCTTATTGTTAAAGAACTAATAATAAATTGAAAAAAGAAAGAAACATGACATACATAACTGATAACTGCAAAGAGAAAATGGTTTGCAATAAACACAGTGAAGTCTCATGGAAAATGTAGAGATTAAAGCACCAGAGACAAGCCAATAAAAGTGAAAGACAGGTAAGACTGATGCTACATGTTTGACATCCATACGTTTAAAATCTCAGCCAATTAACACTCAAAGGTAGTAAGGGAAATTTTTCTTGACATGAAATACTATGTTTCCAAGCTAAAAGAGCACACTATATATCAAGACACATCTGGCATATTGAACTTTATGGAAAAATGAGGAATATCACAGAAGTGCTGACAAAAAAATGAAACCATTTCTAAGAGAGAAAAAAAGAGAAAATTTCTCCTTAGACACATTCAAAGATGGAAGTTGAATGTTCTGGGTGAAAGAAACTATGACAAAGAAAATTAAACCCCTTGATGATGTCTTTTAAATGTAAATACACTAGGCAGATACTTAATAATGTTAAGAGTCAAGGGAACTCATGGATTACAACTGTGAATCCCATTCCTAATGTGCTCATAATGAAATTGAAAAAAAAAAGAAAAAAATCCATATAATGACATAAATTAAATAAATTTTGAAATTACTTTGAAATCTATAGATATGGTTTGAAGCTTGATTGCACAGAATTATTTCAAATTAACCCAAAAAATGTGTGCAGTTTATCTTTATGAAACAGAATGTAAGCAGAATAAACTTTGACAATATAAAACAATCAACAAGATCAGGAGGAGAAACAGGAGAAGATGGGGAGAATGCTTCACGTGTTAAAATCTCTATCTTTGTGGTAGGAGTTAATCTACATGTAGTCAATGAAAACAGCCTGATTAAAAACAATGTTGTAACTTTTCATAGTTTTTTCTTATCCTTAACAAATGATAAATCTGTGATATGGAAAGTGAGTAGCATTTCAGCTTTTCTTGATTGCACCTCAATTTGTTTTCCCCCTATAATTAAGTCCATGGAGACTGCGCCTTGACTCCTTGGTTAATCCCGCAGCACCGGCATCCCATATGGGCACTGGGTTCTAGTCCTGGTTGCTTCTCTTCCAGTCCAGCTCTCTGCTGTGGCCTGGGAGGGCAGTGGAGATGGCCCAAGTGCTTGGGCCCCTGCATGTGCATGGGGGACCAGGAGGAAGCACCTGGCTCCTGGCTTTGGATTGGCACAGTGCCGACCGTGGCTGCCATTTGGGGGGTGAACCAACAGAAGGAAGACTTTTCTCTCTCTCTCACTGTCTAATGCTATCTGTCAAATAAATTAAAAAAAATAATTAAGTCCAAGCAAAATTGAGTAAAACTTACTTAATAATAAATTATGTGGCACAAAAGTATATTGACATCTTGATATCTGTTTCATTGAGCATATTTTAGATGCATAATTCATCCATTTTAGGTAACCATATGATTATCCCAATAGATGCAGAGAAAGCATTTGATAAAATACTACAACCTTTCATGATGAAAACTCTAAGCAAATTGGGTATAGAAGGAACATTCCTCAATACAATCAGAGCAATTTATTAAAAACCCACAGCCAGCATCCTGTTGAATGGGGAAAAGTTGGAAGCATTTCCATTGAGATCTGATACCAGACAGGGATGCACACTCTCACCACCGCTATTCAATATAGTTTTGGAATTTTTAGCCAGAGCTATTAGACAAGAAAAAGAAATTAAAGGGATACAAATTGGGAAGGAAGAAGTCAAACTATCCCTCTTTGCAGATGATATTATTCTTTATTTAGGGAATCCAAACAACTCTACTAAGAGACTATTGAAACTCACAGAAGAGTTTGGTAAAGTAGCAGGATATAAAATGAAACTCTATGGTTTTTTTTTATTTATTTATTTTTGACAGGCAGAGTTAGAGAGAGAGAGAGAGAGAGAGAGAGAGAGAGAGAGAGAGAAAGGTCTTCCTTTTTCTGTTGGTTCACCCCCCAAGTAGCGCTGTGCCAATCCGAAGCCAGGAGCCAGGTGCTTCCTCCTGGTCTCCCATGTGCGTGCAGGGTCCAAGGGCTTGGGCCATCCTCCACTGCCTTCCCGGGCCACAGTAGAGAGCTGGACTGGAAGAGGAGCAACCGGGACAGAATCTGGCGCCCTGACCGGGACTAGAACCCGGGGTGTCGGCGCCACAGGTGGAGTGTTAGCCTAGTGAGCTGCGGTGCCGGCCAAAACTCTATGGATTTTAACAAATGTATGGTCAGTCAATAACCACCATGATTATGGTCAAAAATGTTTCTATCATTTCAAAAACTTTTGAGGCCTCTTTGTAGTCTGTCCTCACTGTCTGTCCTCTGGGAAAACACTGAGAAGGTTTCTATCTATAGGTTCATTTTTTACTGGGTGTCACAGAAGTTGAATCAAATAGCGTGATGGAATCTGACTTTTGTATTTAACAAAATGCTTTTGAGATGCACCCATGTTGCTGCCTTCAGTTGTTCCTCTTTATGGTGGTGTGTGTTCTATTGCATGGATACCATAATTTGTTTATCTCATCATTTGGCATTGGAGGGATTTTGTATTGTTCCCAGTTTTCGGAACTATGAATACAGCTGCTATAACATTCACATACAGATTAAAGTGCAAGCATTTATTTCTATTTCTTTTGGACAAATAGCTTAAAATGGCTTTTGGAGTTCTATGTAGAGTGCATGTTCTTTCACTTAATGCCAAACAGTTGAACTATTTTTCAAAGTGGTTGTACAATTTGTATCACGCCATAAATGTATGAGATTTCTACTTGCTCCTTGTCAACAATTGGCATTGTTAAAAGTTGGCATTGTTATTTTAAAAAAAATCATACCAATAGGTTGCTAGTTGTCTATTTTTTCCCTACCTTTAGTTATGGTGTAGTAGAGGAGGTGCGGAAGTTTATAGATTTGTCCCTTTTTTCCTGAATTGCTTAAGTTCTTCATAATGAATATATATTATTTACCTTTAAAAGAATTAGTTTCTTCTTTTTTTTTTATTTGACAGATAGAGTTACACAGTGAGAGAGAGAGAGAGAGACAGAGAGAAAGGTCTTCCTTCCATTGGTTCACCCCCAAAATGGCCACTGTGGCCAAAGCTATGCTATACTGTCCTTCGAATCTGTGGCAATGACCCTTATTTCATTCCTGATATAATTTGTCCTCTTCTTATATCTCGTTCCTCAAAATATAAGAGACTTTTTTCCTTTTTTTGATTTCTTTTAAGGTTTTCTCTTTGTCTCTAGTTTTCGGCAGTTTGAATATGATATGCCCAGGAGTGTATTTTTACAGTTTTGTGGTTGTTTTCTGAGCTTCTTGGATTATTATATTACATATATTGGAAAAATTCTCAAGGCATTATTACTTCAAATTTTTCTTCTGTTCCATCAGTTGTTTTACATTTTTTGGTATTTCAGTTACATCTACATTAAACTATTTTGCAATTTTTGATATGCTGGTCATTTTTTGTCATTTTTTTCTTTATATTCAAGTTTGGGAAGATTCTACTGACATATCTTCCAATTAATTGATATTTTCTTTGACCACACCCAATCTAATAATCACCCCATCAAAAATTTTTTCATTTATTTTTTGTTTCCTTAAAGGAACCTCATAGTTTTTCTCTTTTAATTTATTTAATTTATTGGGAACAAAGAGAAACAGAGAGGCAACCAAATCTCCCATCTACTAGTTCACTCTCCTAATGCCCATAACAGAATTTGAGGTGGTAAGAACTCAATCCAGGTCTCCCAAACGGGTGACATTGACTCAACTTTTTGGGGTACCACTTACTGCTTCCAAGACTGACATTAGCAATAATCTGGAGTCAGGAGTTGGAGCCACGGCTGTAAATTAATTATACTAATGTGGAATGCAGGCCTCCCAAGATACAACTTAACCATGCTCACCTCTGTTTTCATTTCTGTTACAGTGTTTGTGGATTCTAGCATTTCCGTTTGATTTGTTGTAGATTTTCATCTGTGGTTACACTACTTTTCTGTGTTTACATGCTGCCTACTTTTCCATTAGAGCCCTCAACATATTTCCATCTAATACTTTCAAAATCTCCATCATATGTGAATCTTGTTTTGAGCTTGTTTTGTCTCTTCAGATGTAGTGTAGTTTTGTTTGTTTGTTTGTTTGTTTTGCTTTTCATTATGCTCTATAATTTTGTGTTAAAATCCAGGCATTCTATATTGCATAATGAGAATGATAAGGATAAGTTGGCCTATAGTATGAGATTTTGTTTTAATCTGACTTGGATCTGTACCAAATTGAATATTTGTTGTTGCTGTAATTGCTAGTGGCTTCGGTTTCCTCTTGCATTTTGTTTTCATTTTCGTCACTGAGTTTCCTCATGTGTTCTTTTTCTGTTTCCTTCCTGATGCCTTTGTCTTTCCCCACGATGTCCTTAAATAGGATCCACATTTTGCATCTCTACTAGTTGGATACCTTTGTTTTTTTACTGATATCTTGTTAATGTGACAGTAAGGTGTGGGAAGGGGAAATGTTATATAAGCTTCTGATTCGATCTCAGTCTCTCTGTGTGACTAAGTCCCAGGTCATGGCTTCCAGGGTGTTTTTAGCCTTTCCCTGCTCCTTTTGTAGGTACCAGAAAAAAAGTCAGAAATGGATGAAGTTACATAATCGCTCTTCTTCCAGATCGGTAGGACTCTGGCTACTCTTGGAGAACAGGGATTTCTTAGGGAGAATATGTGTGTTATTGACATGGTTACTTTTTTCCAACCCAAGACATGAGGGGAATTTTTTTGTCTCTTCAAACCTTGATAACCTGGTAGATCCCTGGAAGTTAAAGCACCATGGCTCTCCTAAGATTTTGTCCCCAGGAATTTCTCATTCTTAAATTAATTCACACTCAGTCCCTAGAGATTCATTAGAACTATCATTTAAATGTTCTTTCCAGCTAAAAGCTCTAGTTTCTTTTATCCCCTGGGTTGGCTTATCTTGACAGTGATACTGCATAGTCTCCTGTCTCTATTGATTTCAGGTGGTGGTTTACCCTGTTATTTCAACTCCATAATACCAGATCCTTGGGATGCTGTATCCCATATCTAAGCACCAGGGATCAAATCCCACCTCTGTTTCCTGTCCAACTTCCTGCTGATGCACCTGGAAGACAGCAAATGATAGATCTAGTACCAGACTCCCTCTCATCCACATAGGAGACCTGGACTGCGTTCTTGGTTCCTGGCTATAGCCAAACCCAGCCCCAGCTGTTGCAGGCATTTGGGGAGTGAACCAGCAGATGGAAGATCTCTCTCTCTCTCTCTCTCTCTCTTTCTCTCTCTCTATCTCTCTCTCTTTCAGATGAATAAAAATTAAAAAACATCTTTAAAAGAAAAATCAATGATTTTTTTTCAGTTATTTTCTTGTTGTAAAGACGGCAGTGATGACTTCCCAAGCTGTTTACTAGAAAGAGCTGAAGTCAGAAGTATCTAAACCTAGGATTTTGAGAAACCTGCATCTATGATCCCATGATTCTTAACTACAATACTGTATGGCTCTTGTATCTCTCCTTTGGTCTCTGTGCTGTATTGATTAAATTGCCATAGCTTTAACATTTATATAAATATCTAATATCATTATTCTTTTATGTCTTCTCTACTCACAGTTTTTCTAACATATTAAAACTTGTATTCAGGAAAGCCTTAAAATATTTTTCAAATCTCTAAACATATATATATTTAAATCTCATTTGGAAAGCATTTTAACCCATAAATGTAACATAGAATAATTGATACATTTATATTATTCACATTTTACAGTGACACATGACTTATCATTTACTAAACTTTCTCACTATCTTTCATAGATTTTATAGCTTTTCCTTTACAAAGTTCTTATATGCTATTGTGATGAATTTATTAACTATATTACATATTCAATGTTCTATTTGCTTGTTTAATTTTCAGGTACTTAAATTGATAAAACTTGAGAGTGGTTTGTTAAATTTCCCCATTAATGTTTTGAAATCCTCCAATTAATATTTTAAGTTTGATATTGTATGTGAAATTTCCTTTAAGGTTTTTAATAAAACCAATCAACTCTTTTATTTAATCTATGATTCATCTTAATGCTTCATTAATGTATTACTTTGGTGACCTTCTATTCATATTTCATACTTTTTCCCTGTCATATTGAAAAGATGAGCAGATGTTACAGAATCATTTTCCACTCCTTTTATGAGGTATACGTATTTTTTTCCATGAATTTTCAGAGTAAAATGTCCTTTACTCTTACAATGAGCTTTCTCCTTGGTCTTTTAAAAAATTCTTGACTCATACATTTGTTCATTTAACAAAAATGTGGTGTGATTCAAATGTGTAAAATGGAAACTCCTTGAAGTATTTGGCCCAGCCATCATGAAGCAGGGTATTTTAGGGAAGACAGAGAATCAAAGGAGAAATTACATTGTGGTCGATACTATGATGGAGACACAACCACAGACAGACTGTTAGATCTTGACTATGTGATCACTCTAAATCTCCACTTCCTTGGGACAAGAACAAAACCTAATTCCTAGGAGCCTTGATAGAGAACAGATGAACTCAAGTATTTAAAATGACCATCAGGTTGCCTACTGCAGAGCAGTTGTTCCAACATTGTTAGCTATTATTTTTGTCATGAATACCACATCTAAAATTCTGCCATTCATCATTTTGTGCCACAGAGCCCTGTATTTTCTTGAAGTACCTGTTGTGGCATTTTCTTCTTTGTGTGTTTACTGATTTCTTGTGTATTTCTTCATATACTGACAGTGAGAAAACAAGAAAATATTATCCTTGTATTCACAAAGCTTCCATTCTTGTGAAGAAGATACACAGTTTATAATCAATCCTACAATTAGCTCTATCAGATTTGTAAGAAATTTTACAAAGGAGATGGATAGGTTTCTGGAGCCTGGAAGGTCTGAGTGTGGGAAATTTGGTAGAAAGTATATGGAAATTTACATTTAAAGCAAGTTCTGAAAGTTGGTTACTTATTAGTCAAGCCAAGAGAGTGAAGAGAGGAAAAGGCAAACTCCAGTTGTTCTATGCATCTCAGGATTTTAAAAAATAGTACAAATATTGATTTGCAAATAAGATATCTATTTGCAATTAGGATATTCTTTTAATTATATGAGTTATCCAGAAGAATTATTTTATTTTAAATATTTATTTATTTATTTATTTATTTACTCAAAAGGGGCAGTGACAGAGAGAGAGACAGAGACAGAGACAGAGAAAGATTTCCCATCCATTAGTTCACTTCATAAATGGTCACAATGGCCCAGCTTGGTCCAGGTTGAAGCCAGGCACCTTGAACCATGCAAATTTCCCACATCATAGCAGAGACCACAAAACTTGGACCATGCTTCACTGCCTTCCCAGGCACATTAGCATGTGGTTGGATCTGATGTAGAGCAGCTAGGGCTCAAATCAGCACTCTGATATGGGATGGCTGGATGCCAGCATTACAGGTAGCAGCTTAGCTCACTGCACTAAAACACTGGCTTCAGAAAAAATTTTTAAAAGAAGGCACATATACAGCCATCCAGTAGTTATTAGGAATCTTGTATGTGGGAATCAGTACATAGGCATTGACAGAAATATAAAGATAAGTCACAGTCTTTGCTTTCATCAAATATACAACATCTGTTGTGGGATGTGTGCATGTAGAAAAATGGAGATAGCTCTTGGTTTAATAAAATCCAGTTGAGCATAAGTGAGAGTAAAAAAATCCCAACTTGAGTGTTTATGAGTGTTGCGCTAGAACCAGTTCTATGATTTAAACATATATGATTTAAACAAGAGGCACTTCTCTATACTCCAGAATATATGGCTTATTGTGATTCTAAGATGACCTATTCCACCTGATATAGACTCCCCTCCAGAGTCCCTGATAATTGAAACAATAATGAAAGGGGGTTGAGTCAAGAAATCCCAGTTAGATCTTCTCATTATAAAGAGCATTTGGTCAAAAAGTTATACAGCCTTTCTTCGCAAGTTCCCTGCTACCACTATTGTTATCCAGGTAGTTGATGCTGTGAGCATGTCTGAGTCATTATCTTTGCCTCAAGCAAATAAATATACCTTTAAAGTGCTAGGATGAGCCTGTGCCACTGCTCACTAGGCTAATCCTTTGCCTGCGGCACCAGCACCCTGGGTTCTAGTCCCTGTCGGGTTGCCGGATTCTGTCCTGGTTGCCCCTCTTCCAATCCAGCTCTCTGCTGTGGCCCCAGGAGTGCAGTGGAGGATGGCCCAAGTCCTTGGGCCCTGCACCCTCATGGGAGACCAGGAGGAAGCACCTGGCTCCTGGCTTCGGATCAGCGCAGCGTGCCGGCTGCAGCATGCCGGCGGTAGCAGCTACTTGGGGGATGAACCAACGGAAAAGGAAGACCTTTCTCTCTGTCTCTCTCTCTCACTGCCCGTTAAAATCTGCCTGTCAAAAAAAAAAAAAAGAATAAAGTGCTAGGATGAGTGTCTTCCAGCGGGTGTAACTAGGCTCTGAAAATAATTTTTAAAAATAGTTTCACATTCTTACTGGAGTAAAACAAAGCTTTTAACTGACTTCCTTCCTCAAATTTGACACCTGAACTCAAAAAGAAAATATGCAATATCTACACTTTGAGAGGTCATTACTGGTGATTTTGACCTTAGTGATACATGAAAGAGGACTTCAAAAAATTCATGGAAAAATTAATCAAGATTATTTGGGTGTAAGTTTTTTTGAAATCCATGCATTATTTTTTCACAATATGCATTTTCCATAGAAGTAAATTCACATATGTTTTATAAACTCATACTTGCGTATTTATATTTCTAATGTTATATATATATCATATGATTTATATATATACATACACTATGTGGCTCTATTGAGATACAAGACTTTGTGTTATACTATGTGGGTTGTTATAATCGCTCAGACACAAATAATTTTGATCAAAACAGCTTATAACATGACAGATGGTCTATCCACTATGATTCATTTAATAACCTGAAGTTTGCATTGCTACAGGTAAATTACTAAATATTGTTTTTTAGAGGTAACAATTCATCACTATGGTCTCCCCAAGGACTTGGAACAGATTGAAACTGAAACAAAGTAGCACCTAATACCACAGAAGTCCATAATCAGATACCCAGGACTCCAGGGATATGGCTGGGACAGCAAAATTCCACTTAATGCACCACTCAAAGAAGTTATCGTCATGGGCTCTACATTTATCCAGAGGCGCAGAATTTGAACAGCAGGCAGGCAGTTTAGGAATATCAGCTTTTGGCAAATTGTATAAAGGCCTTTTAGCAGGAGGTTTGGAGACAGCAAAAGAGGTAGTGTGTAATATAGTTACATTTCTGAACTTAATTTGAATTATTATTATAGTAAAATAAAATTTTACCAAATGAACACTTTATTGGGGCAAGAGAAAGAAGCAAAGCTTTCATCAGTAAAATCTGGGACAGCTGCAGCCCCTCACAAGGGTATCTCCTGTGAATTGCAAGGCTTTTGTAACATGTGACCTTGTGCTATTTATATAAAAGAGAGTATTCCTCTAAGAGCCAAGATCTAAGGCATAAAACGCAATTGATGTTATATGGAGTTTGGAGAGAGTATAATGAACTTCTGAAGTTAAAAATTGATACCAATCCTGAACTTTATAGCTCTGGAATGGAATCTGTTGATGGATGAGATGGAAGTTTCCAAAAAAAAAAAAAATTCCTTCATTCCTTGGGCATGAATAGTAGTCATTAATTCTGGGAATTTATTTTTGTATTGTAATTTTTTTTTCCTTTTCTTAGTTACTGGGTACTAGAGGTCTCTGAGGTGGTCATAATGATCTGTTAAAAGAAATAAAAATAGCACCCTTTTAAATAGCACCTATCATTTATCTGCCCAGTCATGCACAAGCAGCATCTCGCCAGAGGTAAGCACTGGGATGATGGAGAAAAACCAGCACAGGGTTGTAAGAAATTCATGGATCCGTGACATGAGATGCAATCATCTAGCGCCAAGGCCTCTGCTGTTGGTCCCTACACTGCACTGATTGAAAATGAGGAGACAATCTGTTGTTTTAAGATTTCCTGTTAGTTAACCTTTGATTGAATAAATTTCAGACAATGTATTTGGCTGATGGTTGCTCTTCAACTTAAAAAGCAGCAGGTGACAAGTAGTACTGTCCACTTAACTGCAGGTGAAGAGAAAATTAGGAGTTGTGCCTCTTGGGGTGTTTGAGTTCTCTACGTGTCTGGGGTCTGAGAGACCAATACAAGAGTTGCCCAACAGAAGGAGAAAGTAACCAGAGCATGTTCTAAGTGGCACACACTCTCCTCTTAAACGTTCCACCTGAACTGATTCCCACAGGTATCCAGAGGGTGGTCATGTTACCATCTCTCTTTTCCCAAGAGAAGATTAAGTAGTGAAAATATAGTTCTGAAGGTGGTATCTGGACCCACGCATTGCAGGTTCCCCCGAGGCTGGGGTCGCCATGCCCAATTACCTTAGAATAACAATTTGGCTCAGAATATTCTATTCCAACAGACCGGTGCTAGCTTTCTTTAAAAGTCCAAAATAATACCAAAATATGGCTGCTTTGAAACTGACTGATGGGAAAATGAAAAATTCAGACACAGACCATCTGCTAATCTAAAACCATCAGCGTAGGGAGTGACATCGCGGCGGGGAGGGGCACATGAGGGGGACAGTGGACTTGTTTTTAACCACATTCACTAAACATATACTACTTCCTGACCAGATATGTATAACGGATTCAATATATCTTCATTTGCCTCTGAAATTCAACATAATGGGCTTCTATCATCAATTGTACCACTTACCCTAAACTGTTATTTTGGAAACATTTGTCACTGCATTGTTTTTATTTCAGCACTTTTTATATGGTAGCACATTTATATGATTCAAAAATTAAAAGCAGACCAGTATCATGAAGTGGGTTAAGATACTACTTGAGACACCAGTATCCCCTATCAGAGTGCTGGTTTCAGTCCAGAAGTTTCACTTCTGATTCATCTCCCTGCTGATGAGTCTGGGAAGGCATCAGATTACAGTCCAAGTACTTGGTTTCCTGCCAACCTCTTAGGAGACCCAGATGGAGTTTGTGGCTCCTGCCGTTAACCTGGACAAGCCTCGGTTGTGGCAGGCATTTGGGGAGTGAACCAGCAGATAGAAGATTTCTCTCTTTGTCTTTCCCTTCCTCCCTCTCCCTCTGCCTTTTGAGTAAATACATAAATAAATCTTTGAAAATGTAAAAACAACTTAATACAGAAATAAACCCAGCAATATGTCCAGCTCCTACCTCTGCTCCCCATTTAGCAATCCTCAGCCACATCATCCAATCCAGGGAAGTGCTATCTGTTTTGTATGTGCAATGCATATGAAAGCAAGCACGAATAAATATTTATTAGTTCCCTCCATTTTTAGAGCAAAGTTAACACACCCCATACGTTGTTCTGCACTCTTCTGTTTTATTCGATTAATCATTGTCTTGGATTTCTTTCCAGATCAGCATATGGTTTCTAATTTTTTAGTGTCACTTTATACTGTCTCATTGTTTAGATTATCATAATTTGTATAATCCCTGTTAAAGTTCTGATGAGTGCTTGGGTTGCATCCAATATTTTCTTATTAAAATATTAATACACTGCATAAACTTGAACATGTTTCATTTAACACATGTGCAGGTAAATTTACAGGATTAATTCTCAAATTGTGAATGAATGAACGAAAAGTTATATGAACATAAAACTTTCATGAGTAACATCAATTTGCCTTCTGTAGCACAGCAGTTGTACCATTTCTCCAGCTTTTCCATATCATAACATCCATAGTAAATAAAACAATCAAATAACACTGAGATAACTAGAAATTATTTGGAGACTGATAAAAGATGACTTGTGGCTAGAGGGTCAAACTGAAGAATTCTAAGAGACTAGGATTCTTGCAGCTTCATAAGGGTTAGGATGCTCTGTGCAATGATGCTTCATCAGCAATGGATAAGAGTGTGTAGTTCCCCTAGCTTCAAAAGGGAGAGTTCTAAAGGGGGAGTGTGAATTAACCTGCTAGGTAAAGATATATCTATGCAGCAAAGGAGCTTGATCCTTTCTCACGTTTAACAGTTTTTTGTTTTTGTTTGTTTGGTTGTTTAAGAGTTTTATAAGCTTTTTGTCTGTGAATGCTCTATTCATATGTTTTCTACTCAATTGTTTCTTTTACTATTGACTTGAAGAAGCTATGCTTGGTTGTATCAGTATTGTTGCAAATAGAGTGTTTTGTCAAACTTCATTTGAATATTTGTCAAACAAATTGATAGAAATTAACACTACTATAATTTTAATAATTTTGTGAATATTTTAAATTTTATAAGATCAAAGTTGAACACTTTTTCCTCTGATTATCGTGTACACCTTCTGCCTATCTTCCTTCTGGACTATATGCTTTTTTACTTTTTTATTTGTTGCAACCTTTATTTAGTGGCACCAATGAGTCATTGACTATAAGGTAAATTAAAATTGTTTTCTCAAAAAATAATGATGTAGTGTTTTAAAAAAATGAAAGGTGTCTGAAAAGCCAAAGGCAAGCAGGTGAAGCTATTTAAATATAATCAAATGGAAATAAAGTATTTACTAGATTTAAAAAAGTAAATTATACATTAAGGAAAAAATAGCCTTTGTCTATAATATGAATCACATTTCTTTTCTCTCCAATGTACATTTGTCTTTGACTTACCTTATGTTGTTCTTAGTTGTTTTCTTTTTTGCTTCGGCTCACAGAAATTTCTTCTCTATTTTCTCTGACAATTTAGATTTCGCATTATTGGTTAAAACAGGACTATTTTTTGGACTTTTATGTTAAAAAAGAATTGTTTCATTTGGAATTGTTACTCCTTTTACACATGAAGCTTTTTTTTATGTAGATGGAATAACACTATTAATTTGTTTTAATTTTTACATATGTGGGTTTGTACATTTTATTAAGTTTTTTACTAGAGATATTCCTTGGCTTGTTTTTGTTGTTTGAAATGGTTTTTCCACACCATGCAATATACCTGCTTGCTCTTTGTACCTCATAAATTTATTATTTTCTGTTAGTGCTTGCATCCATGGCTTCCCCAAATTCTGTCACTGTTTGCAGTGTTTCAGCTGATTCTCTCGGGCTTTCAAATGTACACCTAATCATCACCAACAGTTACAGCTCCCAGTGTAGATACTTCCATTTTTCTTTTGCGTTGTCATGGTGTATTGATTCCTAATGCCAGAAATTTGTGGGAGAATAGAGATATCTTGATGTTGATTGTGGTAGGAATGCCTCTAATATCACTCCACGAAGCATGATGCTGATATCTGTACTGAGATAAATAAGTGTTGACTGTGTTTAAGAAGTGTCCATCATCTTTACTTAACTGAATGGGTTTGTAAAAATGTCTGTTACACTTTTGTCAAATGACTTCACAGTGTATAGAAAAATGACTCCTATTTCCCCAACATTATACCTTACATATTAACAGATGCCCTCAAGATGAACTTTCTTGTACTTCTTTTATTTTTAAATCACTTTTCTGATGCATGGTTGGCACACAAAGAGCTGTACAGATTCTGTGTATACAACTTGATGGCTTTGGAGACAAGGCTACACCATGGAAGCCAGCCCCACAGCCAAAGCCATGACCACATCCATCCCCACCAAAAGTTTCCTCCAACCCTTTCTATTTATTTGTATCTGTCTGTGTGTGTGATAAAAATGTAACACAAAAATCTACCCTCAGCATATTTTTAATATACAATAGCATTGTACTGCTTCACAGTAGACCTCTAATTTATTCATCTTGTAGAGTCATATCTTATATGTCCCCTTTCCTGTGCACCCCCGCCCCTCAGAATCTGGTGGCCACAATTTCACTCTCTGCTTCCAAAAGGTAGACTTTCACCACTCTTCACACAAACAGGCTCATGTAGTAATTTTGCCCTATGACTGGTTTATTCCACTTAGCATAGTGTCATGTTATTACAAATGGCAGGATTTCCTTATTTTTTAAAAATTTATTTGTATATTTGTTTAACTTATTTGAAAGGCAGAGAGAGAGAGAGAGAGAGAGAGAGAGAGAGAGAGAGAATGCCCCAATGCCTGCAATAACAGGGACTGGGCAAAGCAGAAGCAATGAGGAACCAGGATCTCAATCCAGGACTCCCATGTAGGTGGTAAGGACCCAACTACTTGAGCTTTCAGAATTTCCTTACTTTTCAGGATGAATAATATTCTGTAATGTCCCACATTTTTAAAATTCATTCAACCCATGATGGACATATGGATTGATTCCATATCTTGGCTATTGTGCATAATGATAAAATCAATGTAATGAAAGTGTAGAGATTTCTTTAAGATTTTGATTTCATTTTCTTCAAATTAGATTTTAAATGAGATCATATGTTTTTGAGGAACTCTCATACTGTGTTCTATAATGGGTGTACCAATGTGCATTTTAACCTGTAACATTTAAGGATCCTTTTGTTATCCATCCTTTCCAACACTTGTTTATTTTGTTTTTAAGCATCATTTTAATGATGTGAGGTGATATCTCATTCTAGTTTAGATTTGTATTTCCCTCAGAATTGTACTCTTAGAATAAATTCATCTGTCAAAATAATTATTGCTTTATATGTTCTTGCACTATATTTACTAAAATTTTTCTTAGAATGCTTCTGTTATTTATAACTGAAAATAGCCAATCATTTTATTTGTGAGTGTATTATCATTATAGGTTTCATTATCACTTTTATATACTCTTCCCAAAACAAGTGTGGAGATTTTCTTTTGTTTCCTGTTCTGAGGAACAAGTTTAAATGATATCGGCATTATTTACTTTTAAAAGCTTTGAATTCCCCCCACCATGTAAATATCTAAGTCTGCTGCTTTACTGGAGTGATAGTTTTTAATTTTATTGATTGTTTCCATTGAAGTAGTTCTATTTAGATTGTATATTTTGTGAGATGTCATTTGAGTAAATGATATTGTTTTAAATATTTTATTTACAAAATAAATTTTGTCTTAAGTTTTTCAATTTAGTCTTCATATGAATCTTTGATTTCCTCTGTTCTTGTACTGCTGGTTTCCTGTTTACTTTTTGTGTGTTTCATTGTTTTGAATTCCAGTTTAAATTCTTTGTCTTGATCAAATTAGTTAGTTATTTGCTATTTTAAAACCAAACAGTTTTTGTCTTTAAATGGTAAATCTATTGTATTTCATGTTCACTAAAATTATAAAATATAAGCTATAGGGTTTCTGACACAACTAATCAACTCTTCCTTTCTAACATGATGACAGCCATACATAATATATGAATGAGTGCACATGACTGTGTTCCAATAAACCCTTATATGGATCTTGCATATTGAACTTAATATTATTTTCATGTCCATTTTTTATTTATTTTTGACCATTAAAAATGAAAAACCTTCAGCACAGCAGTTAAGACATCCACATCCCGTACCTGAGTGCCTGGGTTCAAGTCTCAATCTACTCTCAATTCCAGCTTCCTGCCAATGTGCAGCCAGGAAGGCAGCAGATGATGGGTCAAGCGATCTGGCCCCTACCACCCAAAGAAGAGGCCTGGATCGATGTTACCAGCTCTTCATTGTGGCCTGGCCCAGCCCTACTTATTCTGAGCGTTTGGAGAATGAACCAGTGTGTGGAAGATTCTCTGTCTCTCTCTCTGTCTCTCTGTCTCTGTCTCTCTCTCTCTCTCTCTCTCTCCCTCTTTCAAGTAAATAAAATTAAATAATGTAAAAACCATTCCTGTTTTGTAGGCAATACAAAAACAGACCTTGGGTCATATCTGATTCATAATCTGTGTTTTTTTTCATCTCTACTTTGTCTGACATATGCACATTTCTTTGTAGAATATATACTAATTCCTCAAGATGCACAATAATGAAATGTGCCTGTATTGTCTTCTGATATCCTTCCTTCCTCCACCTTACTTTATCAACGTTTTCTTTCTGGTTGCTTTACATTATACTGCCAATAAGAATGTTCTCTCATTGTGTGGGTTTGTGCACATTTACTGATAAGCTTTGACCTTGAATGAGACAAACTAGAAATGCACCTACCTTCTTTCACCTCTCCAATTATTGTGGCTGTCTAATATCCTCATAGAATATGCAATGATTGTTTTTCTTCTACATTTTATTCACATTTATTTCATCAATAGATGCAAACTCCAAAAGGCAAATGCAATATTATTATGAGACAGTGAGCATTGGAAATCTCTAATAACAATCCTGAAATTTAAAAATCTGTATCTAGAGAATCAAAACAAATGTGGAGACTGTAAGAACCATAGGACACGGGAAAAAAAGAAAATTAAATGTTGACAGGAGCAATGATTAAAGGGATATTACAGGTACAGAAATTTCAAGAACTCTTTGGAGGCTTAAATGAAGTTAGCTTGCATTCTTCCCTATGAATTTTCATCAGGAAAATTCTTCCTCACTTACCATTCTGTCTTACCAGTTGCATTCCATCTACCTGAGGCTATCCTCTAACTGAAGAAAGTGGAAAGAGAACCTTTGAGAAAGAGGAAGAAGGTTTAGCATGGAAACAATAGGCTTTCTTTCTCTAGTCTCAAGTCAATGCCAACTCCCCAGAACCAAGCCAGGTTCCCAGAGGCAATTCTGGACCAACGTTTCTTGGCACAGAGACAGTTTCCAAAAGACAGAGGTCCCTTTGAGCCATATCCTGGAACCTGAAATCAAGCCAAAATAGCTTTGAAAGCAGGAGGGAAGAAGCAGCCTCAGAACATTCCATACCACATTTTCACTGCTGGCCTCTTTGCTTTATAATATTTTAGAAATCATTTTTCCCCCCTGAATGTTTTAGTCTGCTTTTATTAGTTATTTAAAAGGGGATTGTCTAAAGGCTTAGGGGACATTCGATCTCATTCCTCCTCATGGCTTCCACTGCAACCCTCTGTCTTTGCTCTTTCCAGCACTGTTTACTTCTACGCTTGCTTTTGGCAGGCAGTAAGTTTATTTTACATTTTACTGAAGTGTGAGGGGAAATACTGATAGAAAAACTAAACAAGATCCCTCTCGAAATGGTATCACCAAGTGAGCAAAGTACCTGAAAGAATCAAACATCCGGGTGCCCAGAACTCAACCCCTGGTTTTTCTTCCCTATAAGGTACCCTTAGCAACCCTTCCAGTTCAGGCTGGTGATAAGATCGCCTGAAGATTAATCACTAGTGAGAGAGGGCTGCATTCGTTGTCAGCCTACACTGCCAGTCAGAGTCCCCACTCCCCAGTGCTTTTGTCTGGTTTCCTTAAGCAGTCAGAAAAGGGTGCGCGGACTCCTTTGTTGCTGCTTTAGCGAACTGGAAATGCCAAGCCTTCTGCCTTATTACAAAGCCACTTTTCCTACTCATGATTCAACTATCAATCGTTTTAGTAAATATATTAAATAGTTTCTCCACGAAGTAGAATATATGACTTACCACAAGATATATATTTTTAAAGGGAAATTGCAGTGACTGTATGTCAAACTAAAGGTATATAAAAGTACTTTGAAAACAAAAGTTTACAGCACTTTTCACAGAGTAGATATACAGAAGAAGATGTGGGCATGAACTTCAAAAAGTTCATGTAGAATGAAACTAAACAATAAGTTTAATTTGTTGCCAAACATTTTGACATCTATGCATGGATTCTTTCATTATATGCCTCTTCCGTAGACATTCTGAAGATTTCTTTGTGTGTGTGTCTGTATCTGTGTGTGTGTAAACATATATTAAATTAGATATATTAATAGTGGAATGACATATATCCTATTAATCTAACATGGAAGCTATTCTAAACGGATCTATGGGATGGGGAATTATCTATTAAGTGGAGGAGGAAGAGCAAGAGCTTTGAAATACTTTTAAATATAAAAATATGGACTAGGGGCCGGCACTGTGGCTTAGCAGGTAAACCACCATCTGCAGTGCCAGCATCCCATATAGGCACCAATTTGAGTCTCAACTCCTCTTCCAATCCAGCTCTCTGCTGTGGCCTGGGAAAGCAGTAGAAGGGCCCAAGTCCTTGGGACCCTGCACCTGCATGGGAGACATGGAAGGAGCTTCTGTCCCCTGGCTTGGGATCAGCACAGCTCTGGCCATTACAGCCATCTGCAGGGTGAACTCACAGATAGAAGACACCCCTCTCTCTCTCTCTCTGCCTCTGCCTCTCTGTAACTCTGCCTTTCAAATTAATAAATCTTTAAAAGTATATGTGGACTAAAGAATTCTACATGAAAGAAAAATCTAATAAATTGGAAAAACCTAATAAATCGGAAAATCCATTGTATGAAGTAGGTGCCAGATCTGTTTCTAGTTTTTTTTTTCATTCCTGAGTCAAATGTGAAGTCTTTGTGTGATTTTTACGTGTCTTTTCCACAATAGAAATGCCATAGGATGTTGATAATGCATTATGTAATGTGGCCTGTACATTTCACATCCAGGGGTGGTCCAGATGTCAAGAGATATAGATACCACTGTATTTAAGAACTGCCATAGTATTGATCAGAATCTATAAATATCAGTGACAAGCACATTTACAATACCAGTGTCTCATTACATCAAAATCTTTTTCTTGCTCCAACCACATGTCCATTTTGAATTGATTTGACGTCAGTTTTACCTTTTTTTTAAAAAAAACTTTTAGGCATCCGGTCGCCTCAGAAACAGGCCCACGCGCGCCCCGCCCGCCCAAACCCGGTCGCCTCGGAAGCAGGCCCACGCGCACCCCACCCGCCCGTCCCAGGTCGCCTGGGAAGCAGGCCCACGCGCGCCCCGCCCGCCCGTCCCAGGTCGCCTCGGAAGCGGGCCCACACGCGCACCGCCCGCCCCCGGTCGCCTCGGAAGCGGGCCCATGCGCGCCCCGCACGCCGGCCCCCAGTCGCCTCGGAAGCAGGCCCACGCGCGCCCCGCCCGCCCGAACCCGGGTCGCCTCGGAAGCGGGCCCATGCGCGCCCCGCCCGCCCGAACCCGGTCGCCTCGGAAGCAGGCCCGCGAGCAGCCCGCCCGCCTCTAAAGCAGTGAAGCTGCAGAAAGCTGAGGGGGTGCTGCAGCCAGGGATCCCAACTTGTAGACAGCTCCGTTACATCGACAACCCGGTGAGACAGAGTGGAGAAATGCCAAACAAAAACAGACACCGACCTAACAAGAGCAAGGAAGACATTATGATGACCCCAAATGAAAAAGATACCCCAATTCAAGATTATGAAGATGATGAGATAGAAGAGATGCAAGAAGCGGATCTCAAAAAATTGATACGAACATTAAGAAGTTCACAAAAACAAATACTTGAACTACAGAAATCTTTAATGGATAAGATAGAAAACCTCTCCCGCGAAAATGAATTATTAAGGAAGAATCAGAATGAAACGAAGCAACTAGTAGAACAAGAAGCTACGATAGTGACAAAAAATCTTAATGAAGTGAAGAATTCAATTGATCACATGACAAGCACACTAGAGAGCCTTAAAACCAGGATAGGTGAAGCAGAAGAGAGGATATCAGACTTAGAAGACAGAGAACAGGAAAGGAAACAGTCAAACCAAAGACAAGAAGAGGAAATTAGAAATCTAAAAAATATTGTCGGGAATCTACAGGATACTATTAGAAAACCTAACATTCGGAGTCTAGGAGTTCCTGAAGGCATGGAGAGAGAGAAAGGACTAGAAGGCCTTTTTGGTGAGATAATAGCAGAAAATTTCCCAGGTTTGTAGAAGAACAGAGAAATCCTAGTACAGGAAGCTCATAGAACCCCTAACAAACATGACCAAAAGAGATCCTCACCACGACACATTGTAATTAAACTCACCACAGTGAAGCAGAAAGAAAAGATCCTAAAATGCGCAAGAGAGAAACGTCAGATTACCCTCAAAGGATCTCCAATCAAACTCACAGCAGATTTCTCATCTGAAACCCTAAAAGCCAGGAGGGAATGGCGAGATATAGCACAGGTACTAAGAGAGAAAAACTGCCAGCCCAGAATATTATACCCTGCAAAGCTCTCATTTGTGAATGAAGGTGAGATAAAGACCTTTCATTGCAAACAGAAACTGAAAGAATTTGTCGCCACTTGTCCAGCCCTGCAAAAGATCCTTAAAGATGTGCTACACGCAGAAACACAGAAACATGGTCACCAACTTGAAAGAAGCTAAAGAAAGGAAATCTCACAGCAAAAGATCATAAGAAACTCAAAGCATACATAAGAAAATCATTGGCAAATGGTAGGGCAAAGATACTACTTATCGATAGTCACATTGAACGTGAATGGTTTGAACTGTGCTATTAAAAGGCAAAGATTTACTGACTGGATGATGGAACAAAACCCAGCTATTTGCTGCCTACAAGAAACACATCTTTCCAACAAAGATCCATACAGTCTCAAAGTGAAAGGTTGGAAAAAGATATACCATGCGAGCAGAAATGAAAAAAGAGCGGGCGTAGCCATCTTAATATCAGATAACATAAATTTTACCACAAAAACTATTAAGAGAGACAAAGAGGGGCACTATATAATGATTAAGGGATCCATTCAACAGGAAAATATAACGATTATCAATGTATATGCACCTAATTACCGGGCACTGGTCTATTTAAAAGACCTGCTAAGGGACTTAAAGGGAGATTTAGACCCCAATACAATAGTACTGGGAGATTTCAACACTCCACTCTCAGAGATAGACAGATCACCAACACAGAGGATTAACAAGGAGACAGTAGATTTAAACGACACTATAGCCCAAATGGACCTAACAGATATCTTCAGAACTTTTTATCCCACAGAAAAAGAATTTACATTCTTTTCAGCAGTACATGGAACCTTCTCCAGGATTGACCACATACTAGGCCATAAAGCAAGCCTTAGCAAATTCAAAAGAATAAGAATCGTACCATGCAACTTCTCAGACCACGAGGGAGTGAAGTTGGAAATTAGCAACTCAGGAATCTCTAGAGCATATGCAAACACATGGAGAATGAACAACATGCTCCTGAATCAACAATGGGTCATAGGAGAAATCAAAAGAGAAATTAAAAATTTCCTGGAAGTAAATGAAGATAACAGCACAACATACCAAAACTTATGAGATACAGCAAAAGCAGTGTTAAGAGGAAAATTTATATCAATAGGTGCCTACATCAAGAAATTGGAAAGGCACCAAATAGATGAGCTTTCAGTTCATCTCAAGGATCTAGAAAATCAACAGCAAACCAGACCCAAAGCTAGTAGGAGAAGAGAAATAATCAAAATCAGAGAAGAAATTAACAGGATTGAATCCAAAAAAAATTACAAAAAATCAGCCAATCGAGGAGCTGGTTTTTTGAAAAAATAAACAAAATTGACACCCCATTGGCCCAACTAACTAAAAAAAGAAGAGAAAAGACCCAAATTAATAATATCAAAGACGAAAAAGGAAACGTAACAACAGACACCACAGAAATCAAAAGAATCATCAGAAATTACTACAAGGACTTGTATGCCAGCAAACAGGAAAACCTATCAGAAATGGATAGATTCCTGGACACATACAACCTACCTAAACTGAACCAGGAAGACATAGAAAACCTAAACAGACCCATAACTGAGACGGAAATTGAAACAGTAATAAATGCCCTCCCAACAAAGAAAAGCCCAGGACCAGACGGATTCACTGCTGAATTCTACCAGACATTTAAAGAAGAACTAACTCCAATCCTTCTCAAACTATTCAGAACAATCGAAAAAGAGGGAATCCTCCCAAATTCTTTCTACGAAGCCAGCATCACCTTAATTCCTAAACCGGGAAAAGATGCAGCATTGAAAGAGAATTACAGACCAATATCCCTCATGAACATAGATGCAAAAATCCTCAATAAAATTCTTGCCAATAGAATACAACAACACATCAGAAAGATCATCCACCCAGACCAAGTGGGGTTTATCCCTGGTATGCAGGGATGGTTCAACGTTCGCAAAACAATCAACGTGATACACCACATTAACAGACTGCAGAAGAAAAACCATATGATTATTTCAATAGACACGGAGAAAGCATTTGATAAAATACAACACCCTTTCATGATGAAAACCCTAAGCAAACTGGGTATAGAAGGCACATTCCTCAATATAATCAAAGCAATTTATGAAAAACCCACGGCCAGTATCCTATTGAAAGGGGAAAACCTGCAAGCAATCCCACTGAGATCTGGCACCAAACAGGGATGCCCACTCTCGCCACTGCTATTCAATATAGTGCTGGAAGTCTTAGCCAGAGCTATTAGGCAAGAAAAAGAAATCAAAGGGATACAAATTGGGAAGGAAGAACTCAAACTATCCCTCTTTAAGATGATATGATTCTTTATTTAGGGGACCCAAAAAACTCTACTAAGAGACTATTGGAACTCATAGAAGAGTTTGGCAAAGTAGCAGGATATAAAATCAATGCACAAAAATCAACAGCCTTTATATACACAAGCAATGCCACGGCTGAGGAAGAACTGCTAAGATCCATCCCATTCACAATAGCCACAAAAACAATCAAATACCTTGGAATAAACTTAACCAAGGATGTTAAAGATCTCTATGATGAAAATTATAAAACCTTAAAGAAAGAAATAGAAGAGGATACCAAAAAATGGAAAAATCTTCCATGCTCATGGATTGGAAGAATCAACATCATCAAAATGCCCATTCTCCCAAAAGCAATTTACAGATTCAATGCAATCCCAATCAAGATACCAAAGGCTTTCTTCTCAGATCTGGAAAAAATGATGCTGAAATTCGTATGGAGGAATAAGAGGCCTCGAATAGCTAAAGCAATCTTGTACAACAAAAACAAAGCTGGAGGCATCACAATACCAGATTTCAGGACATACTACAGGGCAGTTGTAATCAAAAGAGCATGGTACTGGTACAGAAGCAGATGGATAGACCAATGGAACAGAATAGAAACACCTGAAATCAATCCAAACATCTACAGCCAACTTATATTTGATCAAGGACCCAAAACTAACCCCTGGAGTAAAGACAGTCTATTTAACAAATGGTGCTGGGAAAACTGGATTTCCACCTGCAGAATCATGAAGCAAGACCCCTACCTTACACCTTACACAAAAATTCATTCAACATGGATCAAAAACTTAAACCTACGACCCGACACCATCAAATTACTGGAGAGCATAGGAGAAACCCTGCAAGATATAGGTACTGGCAAAGACTTCTTGGAAAATACCCCAAAAGCACAGGCACTCAAAGCCAAAATTAACTATTGGGATCGCATCAAACTGAGAAGTTTCTGTACTGCAAAAGAAACAGTCAGGAAAGTGAATAGGCAACCTTCAGAATGGGAAAAAATATTTGCAAACTATGCAACAGATAAAGGGCTGATAACGAGAATCTACAATGAAATCAAGAAACGACACAACATTAAATCAAACAACCCACTTAAGAGATGGGCCAAGGACCTCAATAGACATTTTTCCAGAGAGGAAATCCAAATGGCCAACAGACACATGAAAAAATGCTCAAGATCACTGGCAATCAGGGAAATGCAAATCAAGACCACAATGAGGTTTCACCTCACCCCGGTCAGAATGGCTCACATTCAGAAATCTACCAACAATAGATGCTGGAGAGGATGTGGGGAAAAAGGGACACTAATCCACTGTTGGTGGGAATGCAAACTGGTTAAACCACTATGGAAGTCAGTCTGGAGACTCCTCAGAAACATGAATATAACCCTAGCATACAACCCAGCCATCCCACTCCTTGGAATTTACCCAAAGGAAATTAAATTGAAAAACCAAAAAGCCGTCTGCACACTAATGTTTATTGCAGCTCAGTTCACAATAGCTAAGACCTGGAACCAACTCAAATGCCCATCAACAGTAGACTGGATTAGGAAATTATGGGACATGTACTCTACAGAATACTATACAGCAGTCAAAAACAATGAAATCCGATCATTTGCAACAAAATGGAGGGATCTGGAAAACATCATGCTGAGTGAATTAAGCCAGTCCCAAAGGGACAAATATCATTTGTTTTCCCTGATTGGTGATGATTAACTGAGCACCAAAGAGGAAACCTGTTGAAACGAAATGAACACTATGAGAAAATAAGACATGATCAGCTCCTGTCTGAACTGTTGATGTACAATCTAAATCTTTACCCATTTTAGTATCTCCCCTTGTTGTTTGTATTCATTCTAGTACTATGGGTTGAATCTGGCAACTAACACACAATTAGCCGTAGGTGTTTAAATTTTAAATGAAAAGTGATCCCTGTGAAATATAAGAGTGGGAATAAGAGAGGGAGGAGATGTACAATTTGGGACATGCTCAATCGGAACTGCCCCAAATGATAGAGTTAGAAGTGTGCCAGGGGATTCCAATACATTCCCATCAAGGTGGCATGTACCAAGGCCATCTCATTAGTCCAGGTGATCAATTTCAGCTCACAATTGATCACACTGATAGGTCTAAGAGTAAAATGGTTCACACAAACAAGACTAGTGTCTGCTAATACTAACTGATAGAATGAAAAAGGGAGAGAATGATCCAACATGGGAAGCAAGATACACAGCAGACTCATAGAACGGCAGATGTCCTAAATAGCACTCTGGCCTCAGAATCAGCCCTTAAGGCATTCGGATCTGGCTCAAGAGCCCATGAGAATATTTTAGGCATGGAAAGCTAAGACACTGTGAAAAACAAAAAAATGAAGACCTAAATGAAAGATCTCTGCGAGTGAGATCCCAGTGGAAAGAACGGGGCCATCAAAGAAGGAGGTACCTTTCTCTGAAGGGAGGAGAGAACCTCTACTTTGACTATGATCCTGTCGGATTAAGATCGAAGTCGGCGAACCCTAAACGCTTCCATAGCCTCGGCAACTCATGACTAGAGCCTGGGGAGATTACTGACACCATAAACAAGAGTGTCAAATTGTTAAATCAACTTCAGGAGTCACTGTGTACTTACGTCTCATGAGGGATCTGTCCTTAATGTGTTATCCAATGTGAAATAATGCTATAACTAGTAATGAAACAGTATTTTTTCACTTTGTGTTTCTATGTGGGTGCAAACTGATGAAATCTTTACATACTATAATATTAAATCAATATTCTGTGTATAAAGATAATTGCAAATGATTAAAAAATCTTGGTGTTAAATTGGAAATTGCATAGATAATTAATCAATTCTTTAAAAAAATCATGTAGGATCTCTGTCTTTAATGTACTGTACATTGTGAATTAATACTATAACTAGTACTCCAACAATAATTTCAGTTTGTGTCTCTATGTGAGGGCAAACTGTTGAAATCTTTACATAATATGTTCTAAACTGATCTTCTGTGTTTAAAGAGAATTGAAAATGAATCTTGATGTGAACAGAAGGGGAGAGGGAGCGGGAGAGGGGAGGGTAGCGGGAGGGTGGGAAGTTGTGAGGGGGGGAGCCATTGGAATCCATAAGCTATACTTTGGAAATTTATATTCTTTAAATAAAAGCTAAAAAAAAATAAATAAAAAAAAACTTTTATTTAGCAAATATAAATTTCCAAAGTACAGTTTATGATTATAATGGCTTTTTCCCCCCATAACTTCCCTCCCACCTGCACCCCTCCCAACTCCCACTCCTTCTCCCATTCTATTCACATCAAGATTCATTTTCAATTATCTTTATATACAGAAGATCAATTTAGTATATATTAAGTAAAGATTTCATCAGTTTGCATCCACACAGAAACACAAAGTGTAAAATACTGTTTCCGTACTAGTTATAGCATTAATTCACATTGAACAACATATTAAGGACAAAGATCCTACATGAGGAGTAAGTACACAGTGACTCCTGTTGTTGACTTAACAGTTTGACACTCTTGTTTATGGCGTCAGTAATCTCCCTAGGCTCTAGTCATGAGTTGCCAAGCCTATGGAAGCCTCTTGAGTTTGCCAACTCCGATCTTATTCAGACAAGGTCATAGCAAAGTGGAAGTTCTCTCCTCCCTTCAGAGAAAGGTACCTCCTTCTTTGATGGCCCATTCTTTCTACTGGGATCTCACTCACAGAGATCTTTCATTTAGGTCCTCTTTTTTTTTTTTTTTCAGAGTGTCTTGGCTTTCCATGCCTAAAATACTCTCATGGGCTCTTCAGCCAGATCTGAATGCCTTAGGGGCTGATTCTGATGCCAGAGTGCTGTTTAGGACATCTGCCATTCTATGAGTCTGCTGTGCATCCCACTTCCCATGTTGGATCGTTCTCTCCCTTTTTTTAAATTCTATCAGTTAGTATTAGCAGACACTAGTCTTGTTTGTGTGATCCCTTTGACTCTTAGACCTATCAGTTTTACCTTTCTTTGCCCCAATTCCCAGACCTGGAACCCTGACACCACGTGAAATAGAGCCAATTCCCCTGGTGGTGGGAAGGAGAGAGTATGAACAATTTCAAGCTGACTCTTAGAACTTCTACTCAAATTCCATTTTCCAAATAAAGTTAATGCCACATGACTGGCATCAAGTGGCTTAGAAAATGCAATTCTGCCATATAACTGGAGTGAGATCTAGACTTTTGCTGAACAGCCCAAAGACTAGTGGTAATGAACACTTTTGATGGATAATTCAAAGTGTTGTGGACTGGATGGCTTCAACAACACAAATTTGTTTTCTGCTAAGGTATCATGGAGTCACCTATGCATATTTCCTCTGAGGCCTCTTGGTTTTAGTTGACTATCTACTCCCTGTGTCTTCTCTGTTGTGTCTGTGTCCCAATCTCCTCTTCCTAATGACACCAATCGAATTTGCTTAGGGTCTAGTCTCATAACTTTGTTTTAAAACAAATGCAGTCACATCATAAGGTACTGATGGTTGAGTCTACAACATATGCATTGGAAAGGGGGACACGATTTACAACTTACAAGAGTAAAGATTCAGAGACTTTGAAGGTAAATTCCTAGAAATTATAGAGACTGAAAGAGAAGGCACATAGACCATATTAAGTGGTCTAACTTAGATGTAATTGGAATCTCAGAAGGAAACAAGAGATAGAGAAGCTAAAAGGGTAAAGGAAAAAAATGAAGGGTTTTAAAAAGTAAACGACAGACTTCAAAGCGTCACACACAGGAATCTCAAGCAGTAGCAAATAGGAAAAAAAAAACAGACAGAAAACACACATTCACAAGCACATCACATCACATCACATTAAGTATATTATATTTGAACTTTTTCAAAAAACAGTATCTTGAAATCAGAGAAGAAACACATTACCTAAGTAAGAATAAAGATAAAAATCAAAGCAGTCTTTTAGTCAGAAACCATATACTAGGAAACAATGTAGTGACATTTTTAAACTTTAAAACAGTTCAACACAGACTTCCTGGCAAAAGTATGTTTAAAAATTGGCATAAGATCTTAACATTAAAAAATGAACTGTAGGGGCCAGCACTGTGGTATAGTGGGCTAAGTCTTCATCGGTGGCACCAGTATCCCACATGGGCGCCAGTTTGAGTCCTGGCTACTCCTATGCTGATCCAGCTCTCTGCCATTGCCTGGGAAAGCCGTAGAAGATGTAGAAGATGTCACAAGTGCTTGGACCACTGCACCTGCATGGGAGACTTGGAAGAAGCTCCGGGCTCCTGGCTTCAGATTGGCCCCGCTCCAGCCATTGCGACCATTTGAGGAGTGAACCAATGTATGGAAGACTTTTCTCTCTATCTCTCCCTCTCTCTGTCTGTAATTCTGCCTCTCAAATAAGTAAATAAAATCTTCAAAAATAAAAAGATATATAAATAAACTGTAGGATTTTGATAGAGATTTACTCAAGACACATAGACTAAAGTTCTTTAGGCAAAAGCATATAGTAACAGAAAGAAACTTGCATTTACACAAAGAAAACTGCTAAAACTTGAAGCAACATGAACCTTTTTTATTTTTAATTATTCTAAAAGATTATTGTCTAAACCATAGATAGTAGGAATATATACTCTTTAAAATGCGTAGAAAAGTTCAGTGTTTGCCAACAGCAAAGAAATCGATTAAAAGGGCAATTTGGAATATGGTGTTATGTAGGTTTCTCTACAGTACATGCAAAGATATGGTCTTATTTAAATATAGACATTGAGTGATTAAAGATGCATTTTGTAAACCTAGAGCCACCACTGAGTATTTCTTTAAAGGTATAAATAATGCATCAAAAGAGGAGACAAATAAAATCACAAAAAAAAAAAACAAGAAAAGTGGAAAAATAAACAAAAACTAGATCAAATAGCTATAAAATTAGTAAATTTTAATCCAACTCTATCCACAGTTTATTCCTAAATGATAAGTATACCATATACTGGTTTAAAAAAAGAAATTTTTAGATTGGATAAATGGCCAAGGTTCATGTTGTTTTCAATGAATCCTAAATACAAAGTAGTGTGTGTATGTGTGTGAGTGTGTATCTGTGTGTGTCACAGTTAAGAGGATGAAACATTATAATATACAAATGCCATATATATGACATATAATATATAAATATCAATGAAAAGAAATACTAAGTGATTGTATTAATATCAGACAAACTAGACTGCATGTCAAGGAGTACCACTGGGGATAAAGAGGCACACCATCTATTGAAAAAAGAGGTCAATTCTCCAAGAAGTTTAGGAATGTTAATGTTATCCACCTAACAACAGAATTTCAAAATATATGAAGAAACAATTTACAGAATTGAAAGGAGAAGCTAACAAATCCACAGTTATGATTGGATGTTTATATTCCTCTTTTAGTAATACATAAATCAATTAGATAGAAAATCAATAAGAATAGTGGAAGCCACCATCAACTATTTGACATAGCTGGCACATACAGGACATTTATACAAACTGAAACAAAAATAGAATACACATGAAACAGTGAAATAATAAGATTTAATAATTTTTAAAATATAAAACAATGGAAGTCACACATTTTCATACCTTAAAGGTACAAATCAATGAAAGAAAAATAATGGGAAAAATCCCAAGTATTTTTATTGAAAGAACACTTCAAAATAACCCACAAATAAAAGAGAAAATCTCAAAGGGAAATTTTAAATATATTGAACTGACAAAACATCCTAAAAATACATCTTAACAAATATGTGATGCTACTAGTGCAGAACCTTGGAAGGAAGCATCACATAAAAATTTCTATATTAAAAAGAAGGAAGGGGGTAGGCATTTTGCCCAGTGGTTAAGATGTCACCTGAGATGCTCACATCCCAATGGCAGAGCGACTAGATTCAAGCACCAGCTGTTTGTGATTCCAACTTCCTGCTAGTGCGCATCCTGGGAAGCTGCAGGGGATGACTCAAGTGGCTGGATTTCTGTCAACAACTCTGAGTTCAAAGTTCCTGACTTTGATCTAACACTGATGTAGCTGGTACAGGCCTCTGGAGAGTAAACTGGCAGACAGAAGATCTCTCATTCTCTATCTGCCTTTCAAATAAATAAAAATAAATTTTAAAAAGAGACGAGATGTCATATTAATAATATAAGCTTCCATCTTAACAGTGTAAAGAACAGATTTAATTAAGTGGAAAAATATGATTTTTAAAGGTGCAGATATCAATGAAATTGAAAACAGAATTATGGAGAAAATAAGTGAAAACAATTTGTGTCCCTTTGAGAAAAATTCATGAAACCCTAGTGAGAATAACCAAGAAACAATAACAAAAAATGGTTGATATTAGGAATCAAAAATGAGAAATAACTACAGATACCATGGGCACTGAGCAAATAGAAAGATATGTTATAAACTATTTAATGCCTATGAAGTTAGCAATTTAAATGAAATTAACCAAAATTTGGAAGATACACAGTTATTTTTTTCTTTTGAGTATTTACTTTCTTTTTTTTTTTTTTTTTTTTTTTTTTTTTTTTATAAAGCTTTTATTTAAAGAATATAAATTTCCAAAGAACAGCTCATGGACCACAATGGCTCCCCCCACACACAACTTCCCTCCCTCCCCCCACCCTCCCCTTTTCCCGCTCCCTCTCCCCTTCCATTCACATCAAGATTCATTTTCAATTCTTTTTATACACAGGAGATCAATTTAGTACGTATTACGTAAAGATTTCAACGGTTTGCCCTCGCATAGAGACACAAAATGATAATACTGTTGGAGTACTAGTTATAGTATTAATTCACAATGTACAGCACATTAAGGACAGAGATCCTACATGATTTTTTTTTTTAAAAAATTGATTAATTGTCTATGCAATTTCCAGTTTAACACCAAGATTTTTTTTTTTCATTTGCAATTATCTTTATATAAAGAAGATCGATTCAATATATACTATGTAAGGATTTCATCAGTTTGCACCCACACAGAAACACAAAGTGTAAAAATACTGTTTCAGTACTAGTAATAGCATCACTTCACATTGGATAACACACTAAGGACAGATCCCCCATGAGACGCAAGTACACAGTGACTCCTGATGTTGATTTAACAATTTGACACTCTTGTTTATGGCGTCAGTAATCTCCCTAGGCTCTGGTCATGAGTTGCCGAGGCTATGGAAGCCTTTAGGGTTAGCCGACTTCGATCTTATTCCCACAGGGCCATAGTCAAAGTGGAAGTTCTCTCCCCCCTTCAGAGAAAGGTACCTCCTTCTTTGATGGCCCCGTTCTTTCCACTGGGATCTCACTCGCAGAGATCTTTCATTTAGGTCTTCTGTTTTTTCCAGAGTGTCTTAGCTTTCCATGCCTAAAATATTCTCATGGGCTCTTGAGCCAGATCCGAATGCCTTAAGGGCTGATTCTGAGGCCAGAGTGCTATTTAGGACATCTGCCATTCTATGAGTCTGCTGTGTATCCTGCTTCCCATGTTGGATCATTCTCTCCCTTTTTCATTCTATCAGTTAGTAAGGGCAGACACTAGTCTTGTTTGTGTGATCCCTTTGGCTCTTAGACCTATCAGTGTGATCAATTGTGAGCTGAAATTGATCACTTGGACTAATGAGATGGCCTTGGTACATGCCACCTTGATGGGGTTGTATTGGAAACCCCTGGCACAATTCTAACTCCATCATTTGGGGCCGTTCCGATTGAGCCTGTCCCAAGTTTTACATCTCCTCCCTCTCTTATTCCCACTCTTATATTTCACAGAGATCACTTTTCAGTTAAAATTTAAACACCTAAGAATAATTCTGAAGATACACAGTTATAAAATTTACTCAGGAAGAAATAACTTGGATAGTCACATCTATTAAAGGAATTGATTTCTAATTAAAGACTTTCAATTTGAAATCTCTAACACCATGTGGTTTCACTGGAGTATGCTAGAAATGAATAGTTGAGGAAGAAATAGTATAAATTCTATTTAATCTCTCCAGGTAAAAGATTAAGAAGTTCTAGAATGGCAGCATGAAGAATTCCTTGGATCCTCTCCATAATGATAAGTCATAATTGGGTTAAAATTATCTCCCTGATATGTGGAATATACAATTTTTTAAAAAAGCAAAAAACAAACAATAAGGAAATGCCAGTGTGTATCAGCTTTACTGAAAATACGGTGTTTTGACAAACTTCATTTTAAATCTTTGTCAATCAAATTGTTAAGAATATCTGCTACTATAGTTTTAATGAAAACCATCTTTGGATTTTCTCATAGAATACTACAGAAAGTGGATAGGTATTTATTCAAGAAAATCTAACAAATCTTAATCTTGATAGGAAAAAAACCTGGAATTTGGTCCATTGCTCCCTGCTTTCCCTGAGCTCTGTGAGATGAGGTGGAATCTCTTTTTCAGGTAGAATGGGTCCAGCACATAGAGTTCCTTCTTCTCATAGATCCCAGCTGAGAGCTATTGTTTCCCCAAGGAGTAACTGGCCACAGGGTTTCATATAAACTCTAGCATTGCTTTGTGTGATCTGTATTCCCAGCAAGTGTAGCTAAAATGCCTGAGGCTTCCTGAAACATTTGTTTTTAAAGGAAAAACCCCACCACAGATGGTAGTAATCTCAAAATTTTAGGCCCAAATCACTCTAGCCTCACATTGTTGGGAGAGTATGCATTTCACACATGAAGAGGCAAGCACAGAAGACCAATGGCTACCACCCAACACCTAATTCATAGAGCAATAGTCACTCTGAAAAAGAGGTCATTGTCCTCACACCCAGGTCTGCAGCACCGGCACAGAGGAGAAAGCAGCTCAAAAAAACTAAAAGTATTATAGCTTTATCAAGACAGACTGCCTTTATTTGAAAAGCAAATGTGGGGAATTTTAAGTCTATGCATGTTGTCAAAAAGAAATGGATATTTTGATGATTGGAAATTAAAATGAGGCTGGTCCTCTATAACAATAATAATAATAAAAGACACACAAGCTAGAATTTTAGTACAAAGAGGACTAGCCCTCCTGGGGTCAGAGCAGGACAGTCATTGTACCAATGCCCAAAGCTGTGGTTTCCAAGAAGCAACAACAGAGATGCACACTGTGGTAATAATAGACATCACTGACTAATGCAGCAAAGTCTCTAAGTAATATGCAAAAATAACAAATGATATCAGTATCCAGAGTTACAGCAATATTTTATATACATGCCTGCATTTCAATAAAATTTACAAAGCATACAAAAACATAGGAAACTATAATTCACAGATATGGGAGAGGGGGGAGGCCAGAGATACTACCTTTATGAACCCCAAGTGTCATATATTTTCACACAAAGCCTTCAAAATAGCTAGGATGAATATGTTTAAAGAACAAACAGAAAACATGCTTTAAGAGTAAAAGGAGGGCCGGCGCCGTGGCTCAACAGGCTAATCCTCCGCCTAGCGGCACCGGCACACCAGGTTCTAGTCCCGGTTGGGGCGCCAGATTCTATCCCGGTTGCCCCTCTTCCAGGCCAGCTCTCTGCTGTGGCCCGGGAGTGCAGTGGAGGATGGCCCAAGTGCTTGGGCCCTGCACCCCATGGGAGACCAGGAGAAGCACCTGGCTCCTGCCATCGGATCAGCGCAGTGCGCCGGCCTCGGCAGCCATTGGAGGATGAACCAACGGCAAAAGGAAGACCTTTTTCTCTGTCTCTCTCTCTCACTGTCCACTCTGCCTGTCAAAAAATGAAAAAATAAATAAATAATAAAATAATAATAATAAAAAAGAGTAAAAGGAATGCATGATGGTAATATCTCATAGAGATCAATAAAAAGATAGAAGTTATCAAAAAGCACCAAATAGAAATTGTATCATTGAATAATACAATAACTAAAATCAAAAACTCACTACAGGGACACAGTAGAAATTATAGCTAGCAAAGAATTAGTGAACTCAAAGATAGATCAGTAGAAATGAAACAATTTGAAGATGTGAGGGGAAAAGAATGAAAAAAACGAGCAGAGCTTGAGAGGAAGATGAGACAGAAGTACATCAATACACGTGTAACGAACATAGTGGAAGTAGTGGCAGGCATTGTGGTGTAGGGAGTTAAGCTGCTGCCTTTGATACCAGTATCCTATATGTGTTTGGGTTCAAATCCCTGCTGCTCTACTTCCAATCCAGCTTCCTGCTAATGCACCTGGAAAAGCAGAGGAAGAATGGCCCAAGTACTTGGGCCCATGCTACTCAATGTGTGAGAACCTGATGGAATTCCAGGCTCCTGGCTTTATTCTGGCCCAGGCATGGTGGTTCCAGCCATTTGGGAGTGAACCAGGGAATGGAAGTATCTCTTTAATAAACATACCAGGACCACCAACCATTGGAACTGTGGTCTTAAGTCACCCAGACTAATACCCCATAAGTGGTCTTAAGTCATGCAGGCTGGAATTTAAACCCACCAATGCTGTAATGTTAAGGAATGATGCTGATAAACCTATCAATATTCTAAGAAACCTAGGCTCAGGGCCCAGTCTCAAGAAATGATTCCCACTGAGCCCGTTGGCACTAATAAAATGTTTTTGATACTATGTATATATATTAATCCTCTCTCTCACTCTCTTTCTATTTATATATATGTGTGTGTGTGTGTGTGTGTGTGTGTGTGTCTGTAACTACACCTTTCAAATAAATAAATATTTTAAAAGGAAAATAAAAGAAAAAGAAATGTTTTTTAAAAAGAAATAGCAGCCAAAGAAGAACAAGAAACAGAAAAATACTTGCAAAATATAATGCATATAAAACTAAAGAAATTTGTGGAAGACATAAACCTATATTGTTGAATAAGCTCAGGAAACTACAAGTAGGATAAATGCAGATCTGCACCCTGAGCCATCCTAATGAAAATATTGAGAGACAGGACAGCGCTGCGGCTCAATAGGCTCAATAGGCTGCTGCTGCTGCCTGCAGCGCCCACACACCAGGTTCTAGTCCCGGTCAGGGCACCAGATTCTGTCCCTGTTGCTCCTCTTCCTGTCCAGCTCTCTGCTGTGGCCCAGGAGTGCAGTGGAGGATGACCCAGGTCCTTGAGCCCTGCACCCGCATGGGAGACCAGGGGAAGCACCTGGCTCCTGGCTTTGGATCAGCGCTGTGCGCCGGCCGCAGCAGCCATTGGGGGGTGAACCAACAGAAAAGGAAGACCTTTCTGTCTCTCTCTCTCTCTCTCTCACTGTCCACTCTGCCTGTCAAAAAAAATATTGAGACAAAAAAAAAAATCTTAAAAACAGTAAGAGAAACATACTCATCAGGTATAAGAGAATTCAATGAAATTAACAACAGACTTTTCAACAAAAATAATGGAGGCCGGAAAGCAGTGGGATGACATATGCTGGGGAAAAAAAATAGAACTGTCAACTGAGAATCTTAAATCCAGCAACACTACCTTTTAAGACAGGAGGTGAAATCAAGGCATGGCTAGATAAACAAAATAATATTGTTAGATAAGCAAAAACTGAAAGACTTTTTTGCAAGCACACAAATTGAAGACATACTGAAGGAATCTCATCAGGCTGAAGGGAAGTAACACCAAATTTACATGCAAAGAGTACTGGTGGGGCTGGAGCTGTGGCACAATGAGTTAAAGCCCTGGCTGGAAGCCCAGGCATCCCATAAGGGCGCTGGTTCTAGTCCCACCTGCTCCTTTTCCAATCCAGCTCTCTGCCAAGGCCTGAGAAAGTAGTACAAGATGGCCCAAGTCCTTGGGCCCCTACCCCTGTTTGGGAGACCTGGAAGAAGCTCCTAACTCCTGGCTTCAGATCAGTGCTGCTCCGGTCGTTGCAGCCATCTGGGGAGTGAACTAGCAGATAGAAGACCTCTCTCTCTCTCTCTCTGGTTCTCCCTCTCTCTCTGTCTTCTCAAATAAATAAAATAAATCTTAAAAAAAAGAGTTCCAGTAAAGATAATTATTATTAGACACTATAATTAAATACTTCTTCTCTTTCTTCTCTTAAGGATGTAAAAGGCAACCATAAAAGCAATATCTACATAATTGCATGTGCATTTGTGGACCTAGAGTCTATAGAAATGTAACGTATTTTACATCACAACAGGAAGATGAGACCAAGTTGAATCAAAGAAAAGATAATACATGTTAAAGCATATTCACAAAGTGAAATCAAGAGAAATGCCAATAGTAAATGATGAACTTCTTAAATTATATACTTCTTAAATACTTCTTAAATTATAAACTTCTAAAATACTTGTACATGTACATCAAACCTTTTTGTTTCAAGATAAATGTATCTTATAATTCCATTTTTCATGAGCTTTTTGGGGTACCCTAATATATATTCACATCCCTTTGTTTTTCTGAATTCTTTAAATTGTATGTAGTAATGTAAAATAATAAGTATAGTAATGTATTATTGGATTTGTAACTGGTATAGACATAATATAAGTAGAAATATTAGCACAAAAAGGGTAAAAGAGAGGACAGAGTATATGGAAGTAATATTTCTTTTTTTTTTTTTTTTTTGACAGGCAGAGTGGACAGTGAGAGAGAGAGACAGAGAGAAAGGTCTTCCTTTGCCGTTGGTTCACCCTCCAATGGCTGCCGCGGATGGCGCGCTGCGGCCGGCGCACCGCGCTCATCCGATGGCAGGAGCCAGGTGCTAGGTGCTTTTTCCTGGTCTCCCATGGGGTGCAGGGCCCAAGCACTTGGGCCATCCTCCACTGCACTCCTGGGCCACAGCAGAGGGCTGGCCTGGAAGAGGGGCAACTGGGACAGAATCCGGAGCCCCGACCGGGACTAGAACCCGGTGTGCTGGCGCCGCAAGGCGGAGGATTAGCCTGTTGAGCCACGGCGCCGGCCGGAAGTAATATTTCTGATGAATGCCAGACATTGGGCTCATTAGACAAAAACAATGCCTAAAGAAAGAAAAAGAAAACATGAGAATTGGAAAATAAAAAAATCCTTGAGATGAAAAATATAATAATTCGAATTTAAAATGCTCTAGCAGAGTTCAAGAGCACACGGCAAGTTGCAGAAGAAAGAAGCAACAGATTTGAGGGTAACTCAATTGACATTATTCAGTTTGAGGTTTAGAAACAGAAAAAGGACTATGAGACCTGTGATACATCAACAAGTATCACCAGCATATATATGCATTATAGGAGCTCCTGAAGGAGAGAAGAAGACATGAATGTACACACCCAAATAACCCAAAACACTCCAAATAGGAATAACTTACACAGATTTACATTTAGCTACATCACAAACTACTAAAGTAAAAAAGGAAATATTGAATGAATGGGAACAAACCACATACAATAACCTTAACACCTAATTCCTTGTCAGAAACCATGGAAGCCAGAACGCTCTGGTACAACATAGACAAACTGCTAAATAAAATGACTGTCAACCAAGAATTTCCACACCCAGAAAAAGAAACCTTTAAAAATTAGGAAAAATTCAGGCCAGATAATAAAAGCTGAGAGAATTTGTTACCAACAGACCTTCCCTACAAGAAATACTAATTGAAATCCTGCAGCTCGACATAAAAGGATGTGCGTTAACTCAAATATATGTGGAGCAATGAAGTACACTGATAAAGACAAATGTACAGGAAAACATTAAAAAAGTTAAATGTAAGGGAGAGCGGCAAGATGGCGGAATAGGAAGGGAGCACACCGATAGTCTGGGGAGAGACAGTTTAATAAAAGTGGAGATACTGCAGGTTCAAGGAAGAGTAGGGGAAGAAACTGCAGAGAAAACCCTTCCGGAACTGGAGATTCACAGTGGACCTGCGTGGAGAGCGTGGGAGCCTGCAGATTGGGACACCAGCAGCAGATTCAACACACCAGCGCTGGAACGCGAGGTGAGCCGAAACTCAAATGGCCCGAAATACCAGCAGGGAAGCAGAAAAGGGAGCCTAGAGCGAACAAGGCTTGAAACCCTGCGGGGAAAAGTTCACCAGGCTAACTAGAAGAGAGAGAGAGAGAGGGAAAAAAAAAAGTGACCCATACGGACACGAGTTTCTCTCTCTCCGCTCACCTCCCAAAGGTGAGCAAGACAAACAGCAGGCGCCATTTTGGAATACGTCATAAGCAGGGCGACCTCGGGTTGGCACCGGCCCGAGCCTAGCAGAAAAACCTGACTCTGGGTGGGAAGGGTGAAATAACAGGAGATTAGAACCTAATGAATGTGTGGTGCTAATGAACTGAGATTGTGAAAAAAGAGACTGTGGGGGAGAGAACTCACGGAAATCACGAATTCATGTGAGTACTCTCCAGAGACGCTACAGTTCAGTAGCCTTGGCAGCCCAGTGGGAGACTACAGGAGAATCTCAGCCCACACAAAGGGCCGCAAAGATTCCTTCTCTAGTCCTCGGGAAAGAGCTTCTGATCTCTGGCTCCCGTGGGTATATCATTCGCCTGCTAACCACCCCCAATTCCATTCAGCTGTGTGGAATTACTTCCCTTTTGAACCAAAAAAAAAAAAAAAAAAAAGTAACAGAGAGAGATTTACCACGCCTAACCTGGGAGTGTCTCCTTTGACACACCCTCAACCCTGAGGAACCAAACAGAGCTCTCAGGCCACACCCATCTCAAGCCTCTAAGGCTCCATCAAAAGCAGACAGTCCACTTAATCTAGAGTCATAGTATAACAAGAAAAAAAAACCACAGTGAAGAAACCAATATGCCAAACAACAAACGCAAAAACCGAGGTAATAAGAACAAGGAAGACATTATGGCATCCCCAAATGAAAAAGACACCCCAATTCAAGATTACGAAGATGATGAGATAGAAGAGATGCAAGAAGCAGATCTCAAAAAATTGATAAGAACACTAAGAAGTACTCAAAACCAGATTCTTGAACTACAGAAATCCTTAATGGACAAAGTAGAAAATCTCTCTCGTGAAAATGAAATATTAAGGAGAAATCAAGCTGAAATGAAACAACTAGTAGAACATGAAACTGTGATAGTGACGAGAAATCATAATGAAGTGAAGAATTCAATAGATCAAATGAAAAACACATTAGAGAGCCTTACAAACAGAATGGGTGAGGCAGAAGAGAGAATATCGGACTTAGAAGACAGAGCACAGGAAACTATACAGTCAAACCAAAGACAAGAAGAGGAAATTAGAAATCTAAAAAATATTGTTGGGAATCTACAGGATACTATTAAAAAACCCAACATTCGAGTTCTAGGAGTTCCTGAAGGCATGGAGAGGGAGAAAGGATTAGAATGCCTTTTTAGTGAGATAATAGCAGAAAATTTCCCAGTTTTGGAGAAGGACAGAGACATCCTAGTACAGGAAGCTCATAGAACCCCTAGTAAACATGACCAAAAGAGGTCCTCACCACGACACGTTGTAATTAAACTCACCACAGTGAAACAGAAAGAAAAGATCATAAAATGTGCAAGAGAGAAACGTCAAATTACACTCAGAGGATCTCCAATTAGACTCACGGCAGACTTCTCAACAGAAACTCTACAAGCTAGAAGGGAATGGAGAGACATAGCCCAGGTACTTAGAGAGAAAAACTGCCAGCCCAGAATATTATATCCTGCCAAGCTCTCATTTGTGAATGAAGGTGAAATAAAGACCTTTCATAACAAACAAAAATTGAAAGAATTTGTTGCCACTCGTCCAGCCCTGCAAAAGATAATTAAAGATGTATTACACACAGAAACACAGAAACACGGCCATCAACATGAAAGAAGGTAAACGAAGGGAACCTCACAGCAAAAGATCACAAGGAATTCAAAGCATACATTTGGATAAAGAAATTATGGGACATGTACTCTATAGAATACTATACAGCAGTCAAAAACAATGAAATCCGGTCATTTGCAATAAGATGGAGGAATCTGGGAAACATCATTCTGAGTGAATTAAGCCAGTCCCAAAGGGACAAATATCATATGTTCTCCCTGATCGGTGACAACTAATTGAGCACCAAAGGTGAAACCTGTTGAAGTGAAATGGACCCTATGAGAAACAGTAACTTGATCAGCTCTTGTGCTACTGTTGTTGTACAATGTAATACTATATCCATTTTAGTAATTTTTTTATTCTAGTACTATTGGTTGAACTCTGTAATTAACACACAATTATTCTTAGGTGTTTAAATTTTAACTGAAAAGTGATTCCTGTGAAATATAAGAGTGGGAATAAGAGAGGGAGGAGATGTACAATTTGGGACATGCTCAATCAGTCGTGCCCCAAATGATGGAGTTAGAATCGTGCCAGGGGATTCCAATACAATCCCATCAAGGTGGCATGTACCAAGGCCATCTCTCTAGTCCAAGTGATCAATTTCAGTTCACAATTGATCACACTGATAGGTCTAAGAGTCGAAGGGATCACACAAACAAGACTAGTGTCTGCTAATGCTAACTGATAGAATCAAAAAGCGAGAGAATGATCCAACATGGGAAGCGAGATACATAGCAGACTCATAGAATGGCAGATGTCCTAAATAGCACTCTGGCCTCAGAATCAGCCCTTAAGGCATTCGGATCTGGCTCAAGAGCCCATGAGAATATTCTAGGCATGGAAAGCCAAGACACTCTGGAAAAAACAGAAGACCTAAATGAAAGATCTCTGCGAGTGAGATCCCAGTGGAATGAATGGGGCCATCAAAGAAGGAGGTGCCTTTCTCTGAAGGGAGGAGAGAACCTCCACTTTGACTATGACCCTGCCGGAATAAGATTGAAGTCAGCAAACCCTAAAGGCTTCCATAGCCTCGGCAACTCATGACTAGAGCCTAGGGAGATTACTGATGCCATAAACAAGAGTGTCAAATTGTTAAATCAACTTCAGGAGTCACTGTGTACTTACGTCTCATGTGGGATCTGTCCTTAATGTGTTGTCCAATGTGAAGTAATGCTATAGCTAGTACTGAAACAGTATTTTACACTTTGTGTTTCTGTGTGGGTGCAATATGATGAAATCTTTACTTAGTATATACTGAATCAATCTTCTGTATATAGATAATTAAAAATGAAAAAAAAATCTTGGTGTTAAATTGGAAATTGCCTAGAAAATTAATCAATTTTTTAAAAAAATATATCATGTAGGATCTCTGTCCTTAATGTGCTATACATTGTGAATTAATACTATAACTAGTACTCCAACAGTATTTTTCACTTTGTGTTGCTATGTGAGGGCAAACTGTTGAAATCTTTACTTAATATATAGTAAACTGATCTTCTGTATATAAAGAGAATTGAAAATGAATATTGATGTGAAGCAAGGGGAGAGGGAGTGGGAAAGGGGAGGGTTGCAGTGGGGGGGAAGTTATGGGGGGGAAACCATTGTAATCTATAAGCTGTATTTTGGAAATTTATATTCTTTAAATAAAAGCGTTAAAAAAAAAAGTGAAATGTAGGGTTTTTTTTTTTTATTTGCAAGAATTTTTCTTCAATTTATTTATTTATTTATTTTTTGACGGGCAGAGTTAGACAGTAAGAGAGAGAGAGACAGAGAGAAAAGTTTTCCCTTTTCTGTTGGTTCACCCCCAAAGTGGCCGCTATGGCTGGTGCGCTGTGCTGATCCAAAGCCAGGAGCCAGGTGTCTCCTCCTGGTCTCCCATGCGGGTGCAGGGCCCAAGGACTTGGGCCATCCTCCACTGTACTCCCGGGCCATAGCAGAGAGCTGGACTGGAAGAGGAGCAACCAGGACAGAATCCGGGGCCCCAACCAGGACTAGAACCCGGGGTGCCAGGAGAATTAGCCTAGTGAGCCACGGCGCCGGCCTATTCAATTTAGTTTTTTTAAAAGTCAGTTAAGTCTCTAGTTAACAGTATAGTATCATTATTGATATTATTTTAATGATGGCACAATGCTTATGGAAGATGCTGACATTATGGCAAGCTGGGGGAGAACTTTGTGTAGTAAGTCTAAAATCATGCCATCCCCTCCCCCATCAAAGACTAAAAAGAAAAATTTCTTCAAACCCAAAGCTTATCAGCAGTAGAATAGGTAAGTAATTTATTGTGGTTACATTTTGATGAGGGAAAGAAGGTTTAAAGATTCCAGGGTGGTTTCTGAGATGAAGCTAGTGTTCTACTTCTTGAATTGTGGTTGCACAGTGTTCAATTTTTCACTTTGTGAAAATTTATTGAGCTAGAATTCAATGCTATTCTGACATTTGGAATATACCACTGCTTCTAAATTCAAAGAGTCCCATTAAAATTTTAACTCAATCAGACAATAGCCTAGTGCCTACTGAATATATTATCATTGTTTAATTTTTATCCATTATCAAATTTTGAGCAATAGAGAATATGTAACTACAAATAAATAACCTCTCTTTTCTGCTTTACCTCAAACCAGTTTACCAATATTACCCGCAGCTAACAGACTCTTTACTCTTTAAAATGTTTTTATTCACATAAACACGCATTACATTTTTAAAGGCTGTGAACATTCAGTCTTGTGCTCAGATCCCAGCCTGCATGTGCAAATATTTCTTCATAATAGATTCCAGGGAGTGGGTTTCCTGGGTCAAGGGGTATGTACATGTTTAAATTTGATAAGTATTCTCAAATTGCACTCCACAATAGGCTGTATCAGTCGACACAATAGTATGTATCCATGCCCATTTTCCAACATTCTGGCCAGCCTTGACACACAACTAACATTTTAATTTATAATTTGATCTCACTGATGTTTAGCAGATTAGTTTTAATTTCTAAGAAGCTTGCTATTTTCTGTATTGTTGGTCGTGGTGGTTTAGCCTTTTATTATTATTTCACAATTTTCTTGCAGCAATTCAACATGAGAGTGTTGTTAGTAAAAATTTGACTTCTCAAAATATAATAAGGTTTCCTGTGGGTATTGTACGGGTAAAATATGCTGTAAGCAGCTACAGCATGAGGCATTTTCTCTGTAGAATATAGCTTTAATGTGTATTCAGCATTAGTGTATTACTGTTATTATTACCTGGGTCATATATTTTAGGGTCGTATATTTTTTAAGGTCGTATATTTTATATCTAACTGGTTTTTTCAAAACTGAGGTTATTTAAAAATTTGTTTCTAAGTTAATTTTTATAGTACTCATGCTAGTTTTTATTTCATTACAAATCTCTATATATCCCTCAAATTCAATTATAGATTCCAAGAGTGCTTAAGAAATATTTCAGCATACTTACAATTCATACATAAATTATAAAATATTTGCTTATAAACAAATAACAATCCCAGACTCTACCTTTCTCCCTTCAACCCAGTATTGGGTTGACAGGGCATAGGAGGAAGTATTGAAGTATTCAGAGCAGAAACAGAAGATATTCAAGTGCCTTGCTTGTCTATATATATATATATATATATATAGAGAGAGAGAGAGAGAGAGAGAGAGAACTAAGAATTTTGAAGCAAGTAGAGAATAATTCCATCTATTCAATGGAAAATAGAAACTGGGGCCGGTGCTATAGTGTAGCAGGTTAAAGGCCCAGTCTGCAGTACCAGCATCACATCGGGCACCCATTCTAGTCCCAGCTGCTCCACTTCCGATCTGGCTCTCTGCTTTGGCCTGGTAAAGCAGTGGAAGAGGGCCCAAGTGCTTGGGCCCCTGCACCCATGTGGGAGACCTTTAAGAAGCTCCTGGCTCCTGGTTTTGGATCAGCTCAGCTCTGGCCACTGAGGCCATCTGGGGAGTGAACCAGCAGATGGAAGGCCTCTATCTCTCTTTCTCTCTCTCTCTCTCTCTCTCCCTTTCTCTCTCTGGATCTACCTCTCTCGTAACTCTGTCTTTCAAATAGATAAAATAAATATTAAAAAAAAAAGAAAATAGAAACTATCATAAGAAGACACCTTATCAAATAGAAAACAAAGTAAAATGGCAGAAATAAGGTAAAAATTACAATAATAAATACCTATATTTTCCTATGCCAGAAATGAATTAGTGTAACATACAAAGAAACAATATAACAAGGTAAGCTAGGTCTAAAATACAGGCTAAAGCAAAACTGTGATAATGTTTCAGTCACAAATGAGGTATATGTAGCCAATACTGGCCTTGAATAAAACAATATAAAAAGATTGATGCTATGCACCTATTAGAGAAAGTTTTTAAACTCAAATACATGCTATTGCTATTTTCTTCTGAGAAATCTCATCTTAGAATCTGAACTGATTGGTCTATGCCCCCAGCCTCAACTGACTCTCTCCTGTCAGCCACTGAGAGCCATACAGTTACAACTTCACACTCTAACACCAAAATATTACTTGATCACAGTATCTCTCTCATTAAAATTGTTTCTCTGTTCCTTTTAAGTCTATTAAAAATCTGTCTCTACAAAATATCAATATTGTCCTAGAGGCTCCATCATAATAGTATCTTCTTTCAAAAACTGAGTATATCTTCTTGTATAGCACCAAAGAAAAGAATTTCCAATTTCTAAAGGGTCCATTGTATATACATAATATAAAAACAAGTACTCTTTAACACATTCATTTCAACACACCAAACTTCAATAGGAACTCGACTTCTTCATGCCCTGATTGGATCACTGAAGGAGAAACTTCACCTGTAAGAGTTTCTGTTACCTCCACATTAATGGAGAGAGGGTAGAGCGGATCATCTTTAAGACCTCACTCAGTTTTCATATTTTATATTTCCTCTCCATCTGTCCTTTGTCCTAATTCATCCATGCAAATAAGTTACTTTAAAACTCACATACAGGAGTCGGTGCTGTGGCTAAGCCTCGGACTCCAGTGCCGGCATCCTGTATGGTCGTTGGTTCCTGTCCTGGCTGCTCTTCTTCTGATCCAGCTCTCTGCTTTGGCCTGAGAAAGCAGTGGAAGATGGCCCAAGTGCTTGGGTCCCTACATCCCCATGGGAGATCTGAAGGAAGTTCCTGGCTCCTGGCTTCAGATTGGCTCAGTTCCAGCCATTGCAGCCATTTGGGGAGTGAACCGGCAGATGGAAGACCTACCACTCTGCTTCTCCCTCTCTCTGTCTATAACTCTACCTCAAATAAATAAATAAATCCTTTAAAAAACAGGGGCTGGTGCTGTGGTGTAGTGGGTAAAAGTCGCTGACTTCAGTGCCAGCAACCCATATGGGCGCCAGTTCAAATCCCAGCTGTTCCACTTCCAATCCAGCTCTCTGCTGTGGCCTGGAAAAGCTTCAAAGGATGGCCCAAGTGCTTGGGCCCTGCATCCATGTGAGAGACCCAGAGGAGGCTCCTGGCCCCTGGCTTCAGATCAGCATTGCTCCAGCCATTGCGGCCAATTTCGGAGTGAACCACCAGATGGAAAAGCTCTCTCTCTTTCTCTCTGCCTCTCCTTCTCAGTATATATAACTCTGACTTTCAAGTACATAAATAAATCTTTAAAAAAACTAACATAATTTTTGTTTCCATAATGTCATATTTATTCTAGAAAAAGAGCAAAAAATTCATAATCATCTTTATTAACATGTTTTATATTTTTATGTCACATTGTTTATTTTATATAACCAAAATCATATTTATATAAAAGATTATGTCATAATTCTATTGTTTCATATTATAAAACTTAGAGTTTACATGCACTAAAATCTTTACATACTTCATTTAATATTTAACTACATGGCTATAGTTAGTTTCTTATTCTTTCTCTCAGTCTTGTTTTTATATTTGGTGACCTATAATTGCTTCCGTTAATTACTAGTTTTAAGTGCTGTGATGCATATCTATATATATATATGTTTAAAAAGTTTTCTTAATTTTTTATATTAAGTGATACAAATAATTTTATATAAAGACATATAGATAACATTGACTAAGGGTTTGCTGAATGTCAGGCATTATTCATTTAATCCTTGCATCTACCTGCCGCAGTAAATGTTATTAGTATTCCCTAGTTCACGTAGGCAGGCTCTGAGCCACGTAGGAAAGGTTGAATACCAGAGGTGAAATGACTAGATAGCAAGAGGGAGAACTGGAGTTCAAGTCCAGGTTCTGACGATGAAGCATTGCAGGAGCATCAGTCAGTACCAGTCATTCCAGGACAGTGCACAGGATAAGCTATCACCTCGCTTCTCCATTCAAATGGTGGTGCTGCATTCCTACTGTGTAGACAGAAGTGGACTACTTCTGTCTAAATGTCTTCTTTAGGTGAAAGAGTGTGCATGTGGTCTTTCTGTTTAGATGCAGCTTACTCAGTCTGTGAGGTATCAGAAACTATATGGAAGTCCAAAATTTGTATGCTTACATTGCCTTGTGTGATGGATGGAGAAAAATGTATAGGGACTACAAAAAGCACCTTCAGTCTCAATGCAGAAATTATTTCCGCAGCAAATAGAAAACTAGTTTGGTTTTGTATTCCTTTATTAATTTGCTATTTTGAATAACTTGCAATTATGTAATTTGAATATAAACTACTGTTCTCATAAATTGAATGTTAACAACCGCTGTAGAATGTCCCTTGGTGTGAATGACAATTTCAATGGTCAAGGAAACAAAGTCACCATGGACCTAGTAGTAACATAAGCAGCCTCAGGCTAGAAAGCAAAACTCCCAGTATCAGTTTTACATATAAGTTTAATATATAATTAGTCCAGTTTTCATCCACATTTCCTATTTTCTTTTTACTTAACCTTGCCAAAAACACTCTTTGGCAGATGGTAAAATAATGAAATCATTGGCTCCAAAATTCAAAATCTTGGAGATAATTAGAAGACTGGATGCAGGTAACATTTATTAGTCATGAAAAACCTGACAGCATGGAGAATTTTGCAACCCACACAATTTCTAAAGGGGGAAAAAAAAAACCTTTTTTTTTTTTTTTTTAGCACTGATCAAATTATGTTTCTGTGGCAGGAAAGGAGAAGCACACTTCATAAGGGCTAACTGGACAGCTTTTCTTAAAGCACAACCTAGACAAGAGAAGTGAAGGGATTCTTTATAAAGTCTACTCCATTACTGAGCCACAAAGGCAAAACACAAATGATGTTTTGAAAATGTTCTCTATTCTAGTTAAGCCAATTGTGAGTTCACCAGTCAGAAACAAGTGCCCAGAATAATCTTGGTAATTGTTAAATAGCTGTTAATGAACTGAAACGTCTTTATTATGAACTTCAGTTCCTTCTTAGCACAAGTATTGTTCTAAGCTGAGGAGGATTTTACAGGAACATTCTGGTGCAGAAGCTTGGGTTTTTAAGGTTTTACCACTTAGTCATTTCACACACAACATTCCATACAGGAGCTACAGTTACAGTCCCACCTGCACTTCACCAAAAGCAAGTACAACTGCCGGGCATGGCAAATTCAAGCCACCCCACCATCAACCCTATGAAAAAGACATGAACTGTCTTTGTGATTTCCTGCAGTGAAGTTCGGAGCTCAGTACAGGTTAAGCTGCTATGGCTTAATGGTGTCTATGTGCTGTCTTCTTAGTGTCAGGTATTTCCTAACTGAAAGAAAGTTTCAAGATCTTTAAATGTATTTTCTCATCTTTTAGAAGAACAAAATAAGCTGGTGCTTTGTAAGTTAAATAACTTGCTAGGTGATATCCTGGAAAGAGCGTGGATCTTCCTGTTTCAGGCTGTTTCCTCCTCAGCTGATGTGCAGGTGGGTCTGAAGACCCATCTGCCGAGAGTCACCAATCCTGGTAAGCACAGTCACATTCTGCAGATACACAAAGGAATGAGTGACACAGCGAAGTAAAGATGGAATGTATGCATTTGTAGAAGATGAATCCACATGGGACAGCATTTGACACAGCAGTTGAGCTTTGCTGCTTGAGTTGACTGCATCCCATAGGAGAGCACCTGCTTCCAGTCCGAGCTCCTCCTCTCTGATCTGGCTTCCTGACAATGTGCACTTGGGAGGCAGCAGGTAAAGGCCCAAGAACTTTGGTCCATGAGAGACAGGGAATTGAGTTTCTAGCTCCTTTAGTCCAATCCATCCTTGGCCTACAGACGTGTGGAGAGTGAAACAGCAGATGGAAGGTCTCTCTGTGTCTGTCTCTCTATCTTTCAAATAAAATGAGAATAAAAAAATAAAAATAGAAAAGCCAGTACAGTCAAGAGTGAACAATCAGTTGAAGGCACTAGGAAGGCGGTGGGGGTGGAGCGGAGGAAGGCAAGGAAGGGAAAGAATTGTGCTTAAGGTTTACCTGTTTCTGCTTGGAATATTGTAACCTTTAAAAGAGAATTTCAGAAGAGTGGTTGTCCTATAGATGTTATCAAAGATTGGGATTCATTGTTCTGGTTTATGAAAGTAGAAATCTAAAATAGCAAGTAATGAGACTCCGTACAAAAAGAAGAAAAAGTGTTTTTCCCAGAAGAGTTGTTAATCAAAATCTTCTGGACAAAGGGAAAAAGGGGGGAAAGGGGCAGTTGAACACTAAAAACAGGTTTCCTTGGCATATACCATGTACAAATTAAAAATAAAAGGAATGTGTAGCTTTAAAGTCCACATGTTCTTGCAGCTGGTGGAAAGCAGCTCCTCAGAAGTAGGAATGAAGGCAGGAAGTAGGTGATGATAATAATAGCTTATGTTTATTGAGTTCCTTGCAGATTGTATTCAAAGTGCTTTTGGCGCACGAGCTCTTTGATTACTTAGAATATCAGGAAAGTGGTTACCAAGGCACTGGGAGGTTAAATTACTTGTCCAAGACTGCAAGACTGTTGATAATGTAACTGGAAACTGAAGTCAGGTGTTATGATTTGAGAATCCCTGATCTTAACCTCTGTGCAGTATGATTTCATCCTAATACATTTAAAAGGGAATAGGGCCAGCGCCAAGGCTCAATAGGCTAATCCTCTGCCTGCGTCGCCGACACACCGGGTTCTAGTCCTGGTTGCTCCTCTTCCAGTCCAGCTCTCTGCTGTGGCCCAGGAGGGCAGTGAGGATGGCCCAAGTGCTTGGGCCCTGCACCTGTGTGGGAAACCAGGAGAAGCACCTGGCTCCTGGCTTCAGATCAGCGTGGTGTGCCGGCCACAGCGGCCATTGAGGGGTGAACCAACAGAAAAGGAAGACCTTTCTCTCTATCTCTCTCTCTCACTGTCTACTCTGCCTGTCAAAAAAAATAAATAAATAAAAACACAAAAAGGAACTTTAGGCAGTTGTACAATCTCTCATTTAGTCCTGAGACCATTACAGTAGTACTGCTCCTCTATAAGAGTGGAAGTAAAGTATGTCCTGTGCAAGGGAAATTGATGCTACAGGGGGTTGTAGCAGCTTTACAAATAAAGGAGGTTTATCATGAGGTGAATAAAAGAAGAAAGGAAGGAAGGAAAGAGTGATGAGAGAGAAGGGAACAAAATTTCTTTATGGCCATGCAATAGAGAAATTCAAAAACACGCTGGAGAACATTTCTGAGGCAGAGATAAAACAAGAGCAATATTATTGCCAAAACATCTTACATGCTTTTAGATGCCACCCAAATATCTCAGATGATAGCCATGGTTAACATCCTGGTACTTTGTGGGTTTGTGTATAAACAGATACGCATATAAGTTCAGTAGATATGTACTGAGTTCCTACTGCCACACACTGTGTAGGCCACTGTGTTCAGAGTGGAGAAGGAGATTCTCTAGTAAAAATTCTTGCAGGAGAAAGAGAAAATTGTAAGGTGTCAGCTAATAACACACGCTACTGAGAAAAAGTTATTATAAAAGGAAGAAGGAGTCAAGGACAAGTGTGTGTGTGTGTGTGTGTTTATTAAATTACATACACACATGTGTGCACTAAATAAGAAAGTGTAGTAATGAGGTGTCTTTATCCCAAGTAGTGTGACAGCCCTCAGGCTTCTGATGTCTCTCCTCCCACCTCCTGCTTGGTGCCAATATCCCAAATTAGAGGACATCCCTATTGTTCCTGATCCATCTCTAAGGACTTGCAGCCCTGATCCGATATGTCTGCAGAAAGAGAAGCTCTGATGTTTGAGTGTGGGGAGTGCCTTGGTCTGTTTCCTGTTGCTAGAGCAGAAATCCCACAGCCTGGCTGATCTGTAAGGAAAGAAGTCTCTCCCGTTCAGGAGGCAGGGAGGTCTAAGAATCTGATGACCCTGGCATCTGGCAAGGGCCTTTGTGTTACACTGTAATATGGCAGAAGTCATCACATGCCAAGAGAGCTTGCTTGCAAGACAGGACAAAAGCAAGCCAGAGAGTGGAAGGACACTGGGAATGCATCAGAATTTATCACTAACTCACTTTCAAGATGACCAGTCTGCTCTGTCCATAACAATACTAACCCATTCAGGAGAGCTGAGCCCTCAGGACATAAACACCTCCCAACACTATTCCAGCGGCAGTTAAATTTCAACATGAGTGCTAGAATGGACATTCAAACTCTAGCATTCTATTCCTGGACCCCCCAAACTTGTGTCCTTCTCACATGCAAAATATATTCATTCTACCCCAACAGCTTCAAAAGCTTAACATCTTGTCCTCAACGCAAAAGGCCAACACCCAAATTCTCATCAGAACTAGAAACGGGTGAGACTGGAGGCATAGTTAAAGCAAATTCTTCAAGTGTGGACCTGTGACATCAGACATGTTATCTACTTCCAAACTGCAATTATGAGACAGGCATAGAATAGACATTCCTATTCTCACAGAGAGAATAAGAAGAAATAAGCAAATGATCCCAAAACCCAAGTGAAAAAGCAATTTCAAATCTTATGTCTCTGGTGTAGTCCTTTATTGAATATGTTGCCTTCTGGCTATGCTAGGTGTTGGAGCCGCAAATCCCAACCCCTGTAGCTTTCCTGGGCTCAGCTCACACCAGCTCCTGGGCCTGGAGTCTCATGCTTGTACCTTCTCCAGGCTGGCAAGTGTATGCTGATAGTGCTTCTGTCCTGAGATCTCAGAAGCTATTCCGCTCCCACTGCATGGCCCCAGGGAAGAGTCTGTGTCAGCTCTGTCCCTGCTGTACTTTTGTGCCTAGGCTTCTGGGGTTTTTGTGACATCCTTTGAAGTCTAGGTGGAAGTGGCTTTTGTATTTTGTATTCTGCAAGCCCACAGACTTATCACCATAACTGATTGCACCTATTGGTGTGACCACCCAAACCACACTGGGCCTGCTTACATCCCAGCTAGGGCAACCAAGGAACAATGTTTGGGAATGCACAGAGCAGAGGCCCCAAGTGGCTGTGGGAAGCAAGTCCTTTCCCCAAAATTGCCCTGCCATCCCAGAGTGCTGGGCCTTTGATGGGAGAGGCAGCCTTAAAGATCACTGTAATGCCTTCAGAGTCTTTCCCCCAGTGTCTTAATGAACAGCACCTGGCCCTTTTCTAACTACGAGACCCTTTTTAACAAATGACCTCTCAATCACACCCTTAGTGTTCGCCCCCAAACACACTTTTTCTTTCTTTACAAGTCTAGCTGTGAATGTTCTAAATCTTTCCATGTTGCTTCTCTTGTAATTAAATCTCTGTTTCTAAGTAATTTCTTTCCTCTTCTGTATATGATTAAAAGCCATGCAACAGCTTGAAGGCTTTGTTTCTTGGATAATTCTTCAGCAAGACATGCTCACTCTTCACCCTTAGGTTCTGCCCTCCATAAGGTCATATGTCAGGGACACAAAGCTGCCACACTCTTTGCAATTTTATAACCAGGAAGGCTTTTACTCCAGTTTCCAATACTTTGTTCCCCAAGGCTTTCTGAGACCTCATCCGAATGGTTTTTGCTGTCTCTGTTTCCACCAACATTCTAATCACAATCACTTTGGTAATCTCTAAGAAGGTTTAGACTTTTCCTACTACTCTCTTTTCCTAAGTCCTCATCGGAATCAACTTTAACACTCCACTTTCATCAATTTAAACATTTTATAGCCTGTTCCTTCATAGTCTTCTAGCCTCTTCCCTTTACCCTGTTCCAAAACCACGTCCGCGTATTCAGGTATTTGTGATAGCAACAGACAGCAGTAACCCCACCTTTCAGTACCAATTTCCATATTAGGGACCTCCAGAAAGAACCAAAAGTTTAGATACAAACGTATGAGAAGGAATTTATTAAAGGAAGTGGCTCTTGTGATTATGGAGGCTAAGAAGATACAAAACAAGTGGGAAACCTTAGAATTCTTGTAGCCTGGCTTAGTCCAAGTCTGCAGGTCTCAGAACCAGAGGAGCCAAGGGTATAACTTTCAATCCGAGGCTGGAGGTCAAGAACCCAGGATGGGAATACACTGGTCTAAGTACTGGTACCCACTGGCCAAAGAGCCTGGAGTTTGGATTCCCAAGGGCAAGAAAGTATTCCAGCTGCGGAAGAGAACAGAAATGGTGTTTGTGTTCAACCTAAGGTCCCAACTGACTGCATGGGAGCCTCCCACATTCAGGGTGGATTTTCCCCAACTTTGTCCACTGAATCATGTGCCTATCTTCTCTGGAAACACCCTCACAGACACACACAGACAAATCATCTACCAGTGCTCCAGGAAAAGCTTAGTCCAGTCAAGCTGACACCTAAAATTAACCATCTCAAGGAAGAATCAAAGGGCAAGTGAAAGGCCTGTAGAGTCTGAGTAGTGAAGAAACCTGTCCAAGCTCCCTCTTCAGAAGTCTGTAACTGAATTCTACTTTATGATTAACTTATTTATTTAAGACTCAGAAAGACATAAGAAGAAAGAATCAAAGACAGAGAGAGTGCCCATTTGCTGGTTGACTCCCCTAAATGACTGCAATGGCTGGGGCTGGGACAGATCAAAACCAGGATCAAGGAACACAATCTAAGTCTCCTACATAGGTGGCAGAGATGAACTGCTTGGGCCATCACCTGCTGCTTCCCAAGGTCTGCATTAGCAGGAAGTTGGAATCGGAAGTGATGCAAAGACTTGAACACAGGTGCTTCAATATGGAATGTGAGCATCCCAATCAGTATCTTAAGCACTGTGCCAATTCCTTCTCCTGTGAACTAATTTCCTATTCTGATGCATCTGGAGGATGACAGGGAAATTTTTCCTGGCAGAGAAACTTCTGGAGAGATTGTCTTTAGTTTCATTTTTGTGTATGTTATGGTTATATCAATAAAAGGGATCACATTCCATTATTCAAGAGCAAAGCCAAAAGGTTGCACATGAAAGTATGAGTTTGTATGTATTTGGAAGATAGCAGGTGGTAGATAATTTGTGAGGACTTAAACAGAATGCATGTTGATCTCTGTTGCCATCTCCTCATCTGAAGATCAAGAGTTGGGGATTAATAATGTGTTCCCTTGCCCAAGAGAAGGAGGCAGTGAAATAATAAAAGAGGATGCTGCAAGTAGCTAAGCCTTCCTAATGCAGGAATGTTTTCCCAGCGTATTTCTTTTCCACCCACAACTATTGAAAAGCAACTGGCTGTTTCTTTAATTTAATCCTTTGTCTATCTTGGAGTTGTCAAATCAGGTTATATTTAAAGGATCCTCTTACATTTTCAAAGGAGAAGAAAACGTGGTGAAGGTGGATATTATATGAGAAAACTTTTTAAAACCTCCACAAGTATGAGGAGGAAAAGACTGGGTTTGTTTTCCTTGTTTTCTATAGTCTCTTGACCTGAGTTTCCATCTTGAATCATTGCCACCATTCCTTGGCAGGTCACCACGTTTGTTTGGATTGGGTACTCTTCTGATCTTTTGGAATTCTCCTGAGGCTTTTAAAAGTGCATGTCTTTTACTCTGAATTCCCTCCTGTGACCTGCCAAGTTCACAAGTAACGCAGGAGGGGCCTCGGCACTGTGATTTCTTCTGTAGGATTCCCAGCATTTGGGTGAATTCAGATCCGTGGTCTAGTTCATCTAACCCAGATGCTACACTTCTTTACCTTTTTTAGCCTATGTGAGGCAGAGACTTGGACTGAGATGCACTGGCTTCATTCCAACCTGGACAAGACAGATACCGCCTGGCAAGAGCACGTATCTGGAGGAACAGACATGGTCTCACTGCCCCTTCTATTGAAAGCACATGTGTAGCTTTAGCTAGTGAACTCTTGAGCCTAAAGTTATATTGAATTTATAGTCAAAGCACTGGAAGAAATAGCAAGAACTCATCTTTTATGTCTCTTGATTCTTACAGCAAAATTCTATTATTCTAAATAAATTGATACATAATCAGCCTTTCATTAACCTTTGACAAAGATACCCACATCAGTAAATAATCCCTATATTACATAGACCTTAGGATGTCTCACATTATCTTCTCCCTATCAATTTTCACTTTTGCTCAGGAAAAGAGTAAATTGTATATTTCTGTGATCCAAAGATGCCCTTTTTTGCACATTGTAACATCTCTCAAACTAGGATGCATTTTACAATTAGTAAAATTATTAGTAGTGCTTTAGGGTGAGTCTATTAAAATGTTAAAAATTATCACACTTTAAAATTATTGATGTCTTAGATAAAATGTTAAAGTTATGTAGAAGTTAGAACTTCTGCAATTTTTATCTTGGTATTGTTGGGACTATGAAAGCAATAGGAAGTAAACTTCAGAAGTGAATTCAAGAATTAGGAAAGAAAGTTTTATAAATCAATTTAATAGGTATGTGTTTGATTCTCTTCCCTCTCATCAACTTTCTGAGTAAAGGAGTTAACTCTATATTTTTGCTTATTCAATACTATATTCACAATAGGAATTGCGGTGTGGTGGGTAAAGCTGCCTCTGGAGATACCTACATCCCTTATCAAAGTACCAGTTCAGGTCATGGCTGCTCTGCTTCCCATTTGACTTCTTATTAATACATCCTGGGAGGCAACTCAAGTGCTGTTGTTCCTGCGACCCATATAGGAGACTCGGATGGAGTTCCTGGCTCCTGGCTTCAACCTGGTCCAGCCCTAGCTATTGCAACCATTTGAAGAGTTAATCAGTGCAGAGAAGACTCTCTGTTGCGCGCTCTGTCTCTCTCTCTCTTTCTCTCCCCATCCCATCTCTCTCTCTTTCTCTCTCTGTCTTAGTCTTTCTTGTCTGTCACTCCACCTTTCAAGTAGATGAAAATAAACATTGAAAAAAATACAATACTTAGCCCCTGATGAATATTATAAGAGCACTGTTATAATGTAAATAAGTAGTCATCATATATGAGAGGACAAGATCCCTGAGAAGAAAATGATGGGAAATAGAGGAAGACAGCATTAAATTTCACAATTATTATTTTTGTACTGACCCACTCTATATAACACTATGACAATATTTTGCATTATCTTGCACAAGAATTTCCATATCAAAAGCATAGACATCGAATTAGCTAATGCCACTATGTATATCTACAGTAAAGAATTTCTTGTATATCAGTGACTGCACATTAAAATTACCTAGGAAGCTTTTAGAAAATATTTGTATTCAGACCCCATCTCACGTTAAATTAATGCAAGGTCTCTGGAAATAGGAGCCTGGCGCTTTCTTTAAAACCAACTTAATAATAGAGAAAATCAACAAAAAAGAAGTGAGTCTTCAAAAAGGTCAATAAAACGAGTAACCATTTGTTAAGCTAAGAAAGAAGAAAACAGGTATAAAATAGTAAACAAAAAGGAGGACATTACTACATATTGAACAGAAATAAAAAAGATTATGAGAGTACTATGAACTATGCATGTGAACAACTGATACCTTAAAGTGGATACATTTTTGGAAACACTTAACCTACAAGACTGAATCATGAAGGAATAGGAAGTCTGGATAGAACTATATCTAGTAAAGACATTGAAGCAGCAATTAAAAACTTTCCCACAAAGAAAAATACAGGACGAGATGGCTTAACTGGTGAATTCTTCCAACCATTCAAATAAGATTTAACAGCATCCTTTACCATAGGAGTGCTACTCTAAAAAATTGAAGTGGGGAAACTTTCTAGTTCATTCTGACACCAAAACCAAACAGATGGTAAAAGAAAAGTAAACTACAGAACAATATCCCCAATCAATAATGATTCAAAAATCCTCCACAAAATAGTAGTAAACTGAATACAAATGTATATTTAAATGATTATACACCAGGGTCAGATGGGATTTATTATTGGAATGCAAGAATGGCACAACATTTAAAAACTGATTGATAGAATATACCACATTAACAGAATGAGAGAAAAAATATAGGACTTTCAGTTGCTAGAAAATGGCATTTTACAAAATTCAACACCTTTTCATGATAATACATTCAATAAACTAGAAATAGAAGGAATCAATCTCAAAATAGTAAAGAACTATTTGAAAAGTTCTGTGATCAAGAAAGACAATGAAAGCTTTTCTCCAACTTCAGGAATAAGGCAAAGATGCCTGATTTTGCCACTTTTATTGAACACAGCCCTGGAAGTGCTACTCAGAAGAATTAAGCAAGAAAAAGAATCAAAGTCATTCAAATTGGAGAGGATGAAGTAAAAACGACTCTGTTCACAGAAAACATTATCTTATATCACATATGGGGTTGGGGGAGAGATGGAGGGAGAAAAAAAGAGAAATACTAGAACTAGTAAAAAAAAAAAGCAGTTTCAAAATAAAAATCAGCACACAAAAATCAGTGGCGTTTCTATAGTGTAAAAGTAAACAGACAAAAAAAAAAGGAAAAAATAAAACAGTTCCGTTTTTACTAGTATGAAGAAGAATCAATTATTTAAGATAAGTATATCCAAGGAGGAGAAACAGCAACACAGTGACAAATCCAAAATGTTGCTGATAGAAATTAAAGCTATAAATAAGCAGAGAAACACCTCATGTTCATAGACTGAAAGGCTTGATACTTTTAAGATACAATATTGCCTAATACAATCTGCAGATTCATCAGAATCCCTATCAAAATCCCAACTTTGATTTTGCGAAAATGGAAGAGTCATCCTAGAATTCATATGAAATGTCAAGGGACCCCAAAGAACCAAAAAACAATTGAAAATGAAGAGCAAATTTGAGGGTCTCATTCTTCCTGATTAGCAAATTCACTAAATCATTACAGTACTTGAAACAGTACAGAACTGGCATAAAAAACAGACATGTAAAGCAATGGAGTGAAATAAAGTCCAGAAATAACCCTTCACATATATGGCCAAATGATTTTCCACAAGAAGGTGGAAAACCTAAAGGAAAAAATTATTTCAACAAATGGATCTGGGAAAACTGACCATTATGGGAAAGAATGAAATTGACCACTTACATTATACCATATACAGTTATTAACCCAAAATGGATCAAAGACATATAAGTAAGAGCTAAAAGTATATAACTCTTGGAAGAAAATACACAGGAAAACCTTTATATAATTGAATTTGGGAGAATGTCTTAGATATGACATCAAAGCAAAACAACAAAAGAAAATTTTAATAAACTAAATTTTGCCAAAACTCAAGGCTTTTGCACATCTAAGGACACTATCAACAGAATGAAAAGTTAATCTATAGAATAGAAGAGAATATATGCAAATCGTGTATCTTACAGTTAAGCAGGAATGGTACATGCAGAGTGTATAAAGAACTTCTACAACTCAGCTGCTAAAAAACAGCCAATCTAGTTTTTTTCTTCTTTTCACTACTCATTTTTTTTTTTAATTTGAAAGGCAGAGATACAGAGAGGGAAGGAGAAAGAGTGATCTTTTGCTGCTTCATTCCCCAAAATGGCCTGAATGGCTGAGGCTGGGGCTGGGGCTGGGGCCGGGGCTGGGGCTGGGCCAGGCTGAAGTCAAGAGCTTCTTGTGGGTCTCCCATGTGGATACAGGATCCCAAGGACTTGAGCCATCTTCCACTGCTTTTTTCAGGTGCAGCAGCAGGGAGCTGGATTGGAAATGGAGCAGCCAGGACTGGAGCCAACACCCATATGGGATGCCAGAACTGCAGGTAGAAGCTTAATAGAAGATTAACCTTCTAAGCCACAGAGCCCACCCCCCTCATCTGGTTTTAAAAAGGACAAGTAATTTAAATGCACATTGCTCCAAAGGAAACATGCAATGGACCACTGAACATGCAAAGGTGCTCAATATCACTAATCAGCAGAGAAAAGCAAATCAAAACTACAATGAAATCTCATACCGACAAGATGGCTATTGTTTTTTACTTAAAAATAGGAAGTAACAGACATTGGAAAAGGTGTGGAGAAATTGAAACCCATGTGCATTGCTGGTGGGAATGGAAAATGGCACAGTTACTACAGAAAATAGTTTGATGATTTGTCAAAAATGTTAAACATATAATTTCCATGTGATCCAGCAATTCTTCTTCTGGATATATACACAAAATAATTGAAAGCAGGGACTTGAATACATATTTCTATACCCATGTTCACAGCAGTGTTTCTCACAATAGCCAAGAGATGGAAACAGCCCAAGTATCCTTTGACTGATACAAACAAAAAATGTAATATACAAATAATAGAATGTTATTCATCATTGAAAAGAAGGAAATTTTGACACATGGAACAAGACGGATGAAGTTCGAAGATCTTATGCTAAGTACATAAAGCAATCTAAAGGATAAATAGAGGATGTTTCCACATACATAAGACAAAGTAGTCAGATTCACAGAGACAGATAGAAGAATAGTGATGACACAGCTGGGGGGAAAGAGGGAGTGGGGAGTTGGTGTTAAATGGATACAGTTACAGTTTGGAAAGATGAAAATGTTACGGAGATGGATGGTGGTGATGGTAGCATAAAAATGTAATGTACTTAATGCCACTGAACCATGCATCTAAAAATCATTAAAATGCTAAGTTTCATATTTTGTGTATTTTCTATAATTAAATATTAAAAATTAAAGACAATCCTTCCCCAGGCATTTCTGTATAGTCAAGTACAGGAGAGGGGTAAGGTTACAGCAAATGATAATCTCAGGCAATTCTTTTCATACTTGGCACTTGAGCTTTTCTGGCTAAAAACATTTAAGTTGCTTTTCTCTCTTTGTCTCAGTGCCTGGCACAAAGACCTTGCCATGTAACAATAATCATCACATCTGCTTTGTGTCAATTCCTTTAAATGTCAGAATTGTGCAAAGCTGGTTCTCAAAGAACACAGCGCATCAGAACCATGTTCATAAAAGCCAGCAGAAGAGTCTGGTATGCGACACTGCATTCCCTAAGAGTGCATTTCTGGGGACCACAGGCTGAGCAGTGCCGAGCACTTTGAACATTATAACAACACGTACAGCAATCTACGGGACGGGTTTCAAACCCAGGGGGGCTGGAGCTCAGAGACAATAAATGATTTGCCCAAGAATCACAGATGGGATTAAATCCCTGTCTCTCTGTACCCTCAACACTCCTTTAACCCACAAGCACAACACATCATTGTATCCTGTAAAGGCCATCATTCCAGGATGCCATTTCCTTAGCAGATTCTTAGCAGACTTCAAAGCAGAGCTAAAATTTGGCTAAAAAATATGTTGTTCAAATCTAAAAGTAGATAGATGGGACGGCTTTTTACAGACTGACTTAGTTATGGTCCAAGGTAACGTTTGAAAATGCCATCCCTTGGCCGGCACCGCGGCTCACTAGGCTAATCCTCCCCCTGCAGTGCCAGTACTCTGGGTTCTAGTCCCGGTTGGGGTGCCGGATTCTGTCCCAGTTGCTCCTCTTCCAGGCCAGCTCTCTGCTGTGGCCCAGAAAGGCAGTGGAGGATGGCCCAAATGCTTGGGCCCTGCACCCACATGGGAAACCAGGAGAAGCACCTGGCTCCTGGCTTTGGATTGGTGCAGTGCGCCGGCCGTACCTGCCATTTGGGGGTGAACCAATGGAAAATGAAGACCTTTATCTCTGTCTCTCTCTGTCTAACTCTGCCTGTCCCCCCCAAAAAAAGGAAAGAAAATAATTTTTAAAATGCCATCCCTTGCCCACTTGCACCTATATGCCACTTGATTCTAGGCTTTGAGATAACGACATTTTACTTGTTACCAGCTTGGTTAACATTATTCTCTCCCTGCCAAACTCTTTCCAGATATGCCCCCTCTTTGCTTTTAAAAACATACCCCCCCCCCGTTTCCAGAGAGTTTTCTAAATCATTAATTCAACTTTTCACTATCTCCAAACAGACCATTTCCCATGCCCACTGATTTGCTTTTGCTCACTTCTGTCTTTAGTCTCGTATTTCTATTTATAAATTGTTTTAAACAAATCTCTTTTCTACTCAAACAGTGCAAATTCTATAATATGAAAGTATGCTTAGGGGCCAGCATTGTGGCATAGTGGGTAAAAGCCACTGCCTGTGATGGTGATGGTTCGAGTCCCAGATGCTCCACTCTGATCCAGCTCCCTGCTAAGGTGTGGAGGATTGCCTAAATGCTTGGACCCCTGCACCCCCATGGGAGACTCTGAGGAATCACCCAGCTCCTCGCATCAGACAGGCTCAGTTCCGGCTATTGCAACCATTTGGGGAGGGAACCAGCAGATGGAAGATCTCTCTGTCTCTCTCTGTCACTTTGCCTTTCAAATTAATAATAATAAAGTCTTTTATAAAAAGTATTCTGCAGGGCCGGCACTGCGGCATAGCAGGTAAAGCCACCACCTGCAGTGCCAGCACCCCATATGGGCACTGGTTAGAATCCCGGCTGCTCCACTTCCAATCCAGCTCTCTATTGTGGCCTGGGAAAGCAGTAGAAGATGGCCCAAGTCCTTGGGCCCCTGCACCCACATGGGAGACCCAGAAGAAACTCTTGGTTCTTGGCTTCGAATTGGCCCAGTTCCAGGCATTGCGGCCATCTGGGGAGTGAACCAGCAGATGGAAGATCTTTCTCTCTCTCTATCTCTCTGTCTTTAACTCTGCCTTTCAAATAAATAAATCTTTCAAAAGAGTATTCTGCAAAGAGCTTTCACCTTAATGATCCCCAAGGAAAAAAGGAAATGAGGGGAAAAAAACATTAAAAAAAAAGGAAATAACCAAGGCATGAGGGAAAAAAAAAAGAAATGAAGAATAAGTTGGAATTCCTAGATCTAGCTTATGTTCTTTGCTCAAAAGCCTTAATTAATAATGCCAGTCAGCATTGGCTGGGTGCATATTAGATATGGTAACATGTGCCAATTAAATAGATAAAAATGAAAAATAAGTGAAAAAAGAAATAGTTTTTACAGGTGTAAAATTTTGTTGGTATCAGTCAATGGACACATGGGATGTTTCCATCTCTTGGCTATTAGAAATACTGCTATGAATATGGGTATAAAATATTCATTTAAGTCCCTGCTTTCAATTCTTTTTTTTTTTTTTTTGCTGTTTAGCTAAGAACAAATTCATGTTTGTTCATTCTGCGAAAAAAAAAAAAGGAATCTTAGGGTAATTAATTTGTTCATCGGTTTATAGGTGTAAAATAGGCACAGATAATTTGGTAACAAGAGTTGGTGTGTTTACTCCAAAAGTTAACGATTTCACCCACTCTAGTACTCTCTGCAAAAATGGAACGATACTAGTTGCTGTGATTTGAATTCAGTTTGAGACTGTCCCCAGAATTTCGTGTGCTGGAAATCTTTTCCCCAATGTGGCCGTGTTCAGGTGATGGGATTTTAAGAGGTGAAATCTAATGGAATGGAATTGGCTCACAGATCACTGCCCTCAAAAGCAATTAAGGAATTCTCAAAGGGCCCCAGTTACTCCCCACGAAAGTGGATTCTATAAAAGAAGGAGTATAGTCTGTGAATTTCACTATCTTGCTGTGTGATCTCTCCTCCCTCTTGCACTAACTCCACCAAGTTGTCAGCCAGAAGGCCCTCACCAGAGTTAAGCATATGCTAGTACCATGCTCTGAACCTTTGAAATTGTGAACTAAATAAACCTGTTTTCTTTTTGAAGCACCTAGCCTCTGGTATTTTTGCTATAGCAAAAGAAAATGGACAAATACATTAGCTCACTTAGGGAATCTCACCCTCAGACATGACATGCTGGTATTGTTTTCTGTTTTCTGAAGCTTACTTTGAGATAGAATGGGCAGTACTAATGGCTTGACCAACTCTGGCACCTCAGCCATCTTTGATGGTAACTAGATCTAAGGAGGTGTATCTTGTATGGCTCAAGAGAAAGTCTTCAAAGTAACTCTGCCCCCCGGTTGGATCCTAATTATACCACAATGCCTGCGTCGTATTAGATGAGACACTGAATCTCTGTGCCTCAGTTTCTTTAGAGAAATCATGACACAATATTGTACCTAACTCATAGACATGTTGGGAGGATTACAGCATGTAAACACATACAGCTCTTAGAATAGCATCTGGAACATTATATGTAGCTATTATTTTTGCTATCCATTTTTAAATATTGTCCCTATGTTATGTTATGATTACCACGTATTTTCTAGTAAAATGTGGAGTGTCTTTTTTTATTATTTTCTAGATTGTGTTTTTCTACAAAACATCATGGTATAAAAGGATACCACTAATATGATTAGGTAGCAAGACAGGGAAGCTCTTTTTCCCATTTATTTTCCTGTGAGCAGTTACATCCTAATTCTCCTAGAGGCGATTGCTATGAGAGAGTAACTCTGATTAGCCACACCACCAAAATTTAGCCTGCAATTTCATGCAAAGTGACTTCACATAAGAAAAAAAATGTTTCCCTAAACTATGTGCATAGGCTATTGTAATATTTGTGGTTGCAAAATGAAAGCTATTCCTTCCTTTTGCTACACCCTTCAATGTTTGCTCAGGTGCAATTTGATTTCCACATGAACTGACTCAGAAAACTTACCAGGGAGCTGCAGAGAAGTTGTCATTCCGGCCCCTAATAACTCCTCAAACAAAATCATATTCCTGCAAAACGGTTACATAAAGTGCCTCCAATAAATCTCTCTGTGTATTTGTACCTTATTATAAACCCCATCGGCCATCTGCCTTTCAGCATGAGCACATTTTTAATCAAGCAGTAAAGCATTCAGAGTATAAAGTTCATCTTAGCTGGAGCTGCAGTGAACTGATGTGTCCCCTTGGTGAAGGAGCTTGGCTGGGGAGTTTATTGTAGTTGCCCCAAAGTTCTGTTTCCCGTGCGCCTGACTGCACTTCGCAAGTGGCAATGATGAGCACACTTAAACGAGATAGCCTTGATTTCCTTACATGAGGGCTGTTCATTCTGGATGGATAGTTTTTCTTTGTTTCTTAATAAAAGAAGAGTTCACCAAGTCTACACACCAAAGACATCTTTATTCAAGAACCATATGAGAAATAAAATAATACAAAGCAAGATAAAGCCAGTTAATGCCAGAAGTGGATTTCACATTTACACAATATAAAAGTAGGCAAATGACATAAAGGAGCATGGGACAGATGGCATCTCCAGTCAAGGCCAGTCATCGGGTTCCTATCAGATGCATGATCCTTGGTAACTTCTCCACCAGAGCAGTGGCTTCTGGACTTGAGGCAATCCACTGGCAATTTTGTAGTCTTTTGTATGCTGATTCATTTTCTCAATAAGTCATATTCATTCTTTTGAATTGTAATTGGATGTTTCACTGACTTTTTACAAGCCAGGAATAAAGAGAAAAGCAACTTGAATGTTCCCTTTCAATGGCTTTAAACTGTGACTAATATGTGAAGCAAAATAAGTTTTTAAAAGTAAACACATTTTCAGATGCTTATTATTTTATTTTTAAAAGATGAAATAAATCTTCACTTTGTCTATATCTGTATGTGTATATATACATATTGGTCTATGATATTTACCTAGACTATGATTTAAAAATAAACAGAATTTACAGCCAGCAGGTTAATGAGGCATTTAAAGCAGGCTGCAAGGTCAAAAGCCAAATAGGACTCTGCAAATCTGGATTGTATTCCAAACACTGCTATGAGTCATCAGCGATATAGAATTGTTGGTGATGTTACTTAGAAGGAGTGAGCCTGGAGAAACAAATTAAGAAGAAAAAAAGAACTAAGATAGTCTTGATATTTGCACATTACTTAATCATCACATATCTTCTATGATTGAGTATTTTGGTCCAAATGTTTCATATTATGCTGATTTTTACAGGAAAAATATACATGAAAGTTTTTGATCCAATACCTTAAATTCATATAGAAGTCAAAGTACATCAGAGTAGATTCTACTAACAGCTACCAATGATGTCTTGTCTTAGCCATTAGGATACATCTGCCAGCCTTATTCTCCACTGCAGTCTCCCAAAGCCCAGGTTCAAGGTCAGTCCTGATTCCTTGGAGCCAATGTTCTATACCCCTGGCTCACCTCAGCTTTCCTCTTTCACACAGCCTTATGTATCTCATTTTCTTCTGCATTCTTTTACTACTTCATTTTCATATATTTTTCAGACTCTCCAGATTGAAGGGTATCTCTTTAATTTTCTTTACCCCTCCTTGAATTTATGCTTTTTTATAGCATGAACAAAAGTCATCCCACAAATACCCTCCCCACTTATCTCAGTCCCCTCCCTCAGAAAAACCCAGGTAAACTTGCACAATATGAGTTTTTAAAAATGTGAAGCCAGAAATTACCATTGCTATTTGCCAGTGACCTGGTCAAATAATAAAAATGAGTTATTTTATCCCTAATAACAAATTTTAAATAAAAATATGGAGTTGAGATACTTTTGTGTTTACAGTTGGATGGTGTCTTAGTGATTATTTCATTGCACATCTTTATTTAATGAAAGAATCCATAGCCCAGAAAGACCAGGGTCTAATCTCTGTATAGCAGTGGCAACGCTGTAGCCAAGTCCCTGTACTCCCCAGCAAAGTGGCCCCACTGTCCCCTCAGCCCCTCTGAGCAGCTAGCTACCAAGTGATGAACACGCCTACACTGAGTCCCTAGGGAGGAATTCTGTATCCCATGTTCTTACCCAGGCTCAGTCATTAAAAGGTGACAACTTTGAGGTAGTCACTAAAACTCGATCTCAGCGTTTCCATTTTCAAAGTGTATAACCCTCATCCATCTATTCAGAGGAAAAGATATATAGATATATTCAGTCCTTTTTATCACCCCGTTCTACATACATGGACAACTAACAATGGATTGAAAATATTTATAAAAAAATTTCTAAGAAACCATGTATTGAAAATGTGTAGACTTTTGTTCTTGCTATTGTTTCCTAAACAATTCAGTAAGACAACTATTTTCATAGCATTTACATTTTATTATGTATTATAAGATATCCAGAAATCACCTAGAGGATACAAGAGGATATGTGTGGGTTACAGGCAAGAACAAGTACTACAGCCTCCTGGACAGGGAGTCCTGCAATCAAACAATGCCAGATACTGAAAGACACTGCAGGTATGGACGCACACATCTCAAAAATATTTCTCACTAAAATAAGCGTATTTTAGTGAGAAATTTTCCATGAACTGTTTGAAGATGTATATATATATATATATATGTATATATATATAAAGATATGTATATATATATGTATACATGAATATACATATCCTTTCAAAACACATAGAGCTTTCGAAGACATCATTTAGAAATTGAGTTTTCCTCAATGAGCAATAGCATGATGAAAAGAGGAAATAAATTGCCTTCAGTCATGAATGCATCAAGAAGACTCTATCTCTTATCCTCCAAGAGCATCATTTAATTACCTACAGTGATACCGATTCAATGGACCACCTATCCCAATTAAGCAACAGTGCATGCTAATTATCATTAGACTTAATTGGTTTCCCAATTCAGCAACTTCCCTGATCAAGCCTGCCCCAGTTAAGTGGCATTTATTGAACCACCTGAATCTTGCTTAAAAGAAACAAAAGAAAATTTCCCATCTCAAGTTCAGCAAATATAACCTGGTTTCACCAAGTCACACTAGCCAGTTTCTAATTAATTTTGCAAAGCATACATAGAGGTTGGGTACAGGAACCGTATCTTCTTCCAATTAGACTGAATATTTTAGTAAAAATCAAGTAAGACCAAGCAAAACATTTCAAACTATGATCAGTAAATGTGTGAAAATTAACAAATATTTAATAACATATCTCCTTTTTTTCCTTCTTGCATATGTTTTTATCAAAATTTTATGATTATTTGGTCCTTTCAGATTTTCCACAATAGAGATCTAAAATAGCATACATTCTAACAGTAGGAAAGCGTAAAGATGGGGGAATATGCTCTTGGGCTTAACTTTCCTAGAGAAATTTACATGCTTATATAATAGTTCCCTAGCTTAAATCACATGAATAAAGAAGGTGAATGTAAATTGTAGCACTTGAGAACCACTCAGAGTAAGTGCTGACCTGGGTTGAATGGCCCCATAGTCTGGATAGATCCTGGAACATAAGGGCTGAGTATAGGTGAGAAGGAGCTAACCCTCCTTCTGAGTGGCAAAAACAGTTGGCTAGGCACCCAATACCCTGGTGTTGAAAGTCACGCTTCAAGTAGTTGTTCCAGATCTGCTCCATAACACTATACTCCCCTGCTTGAATTAGCTTATGCAAAACAAGAATGAATGTTATTGAGTTCTTGTTTGAGGAAGGCTAGAATTATCACCTTACACCCTTCCAGCCAGAGCAAAACAGGGGGCAGCATCAAAGGTAACACTTGCCACGTAAGAGTCCTTCTTTACTCAGTACTTCCCGCAACATGATGGGACAAGAGGAAGATGCAAAGAGCCGGCAGAATCCAGTTACGCCATGAATATAGTTTTTACCTTTTTCCAGGACAGTAAAACTGTCATGTATCTGAGAACAAGTCAAGGCTGCAGTGGGCTTGGGTAAGGCATAGGTGGTGATGACACCAGAGGCCCCCTGGCACCACATATGTGGCACCAGTAGCAATATTGTCCAGAGTGTGAGCTGGCCCAGTACCCACTGGTCTTCACCATACTTGTTGTCAGTAAGTCAGTGAAAAGTGGGAACAGTGAAAAGTTTAGTGTAGCACATGGAGTAGGTGAGGAAGGCAGCAGAATGATAATACGTGGACCAGGGCGTGTGGGTCAAGCTACTTGGGCTGGATCATGCTAACACTCTGCAGGACAAGTGTGGCCCCATCTCAAGTGACCAAAAAGGTCTATCAGAGAATTTAAAGCAAATCAACAAGAGGATGCTAATCTTGGGAAGTCAGCAGTTCTCTGGAAGTTACATTCTCAGAAGCAAGGAAAGGAGGGCCATTCCTCAGAGATTACTATTTGCTAACAATTCTAATAACATTGCACCAAAGGAACAAAACTTCTTATGACACTGACAGATGATGATGATGATGATGATGATGATGATGATGATGATGATTTGATGATGATGAGTTAAAAATGGTGCAGGCAGTGCTGTGGTGTAATAGGTTAATCCTCCGCCTGTCAAATCGGCATCCCATATGGGCATTGGTTCATGTCTCAGCTGCTCCTGTTCCAATCCAGCTCTCTGCCAATGGCCTGGGAAAGCAGTGGAAGATGGCCTAAGTGCTTGGGCCTTTGCACCCACATGGGAGACCCTTAAGAAGCTCCTGGCTCCTGGCTTTGGATTGGCTCAGCTCCATTGTGGCCATGTGGACAGTGAATAAGCAGATGGAAGACTTTTCTCTCTGTCCCTCCCTCTCTCTGTCTGTAACTCTACTTCTCAAGAAAATAAATAAATCTTTTTTTAAAAAAAATAATGGGGCTGGTGTTGCACAGTGGGTTAAGCCGCTGCTTGCAATGCCAACATCCCATATCAGAGTGCCAGTTCAAGTCTTGTCTGTTCTGCCTCCAATCCAGCTTCCTGCTAATGTGCCTGGGAAGTGAGTAGAGGATGGCTCACACACTTGGGTCCCTGCCACCCATATGGGAGACCAGGATGGATGGAGTTCCTGCATCCTGGCTTTGGCCTGGCCCAGAACTAGCTGTTATAGATACTTGGGGAGTGATCCAGGAGTTGAAAGATCAGGTTCTGTGACTCTGCCTTTCAAATAAATGAAATAAATAAATATTTTTAAAAATAATAATAATAAAGAATAATAGTCATATTTAATTTCAGTTTTCTTTGTACTAACTTAAAGTACGTTGGGAGCAGGGTTCCAATAACAAAGCAAAATGTGCAGCATAAAATGATTTACTTTTTCTGCAAGAAACTAACACACATTTTAAAGGTTAATAGAGCCTTTTTAAAATGTATTTATTTATTTACTTTAGGAAAAAGGTAGGGAGGAGGGAGAGAGAAAGAGAATGTCCTCCATTTGCTAGTTTACTCCATGTTGTCTGCAACAGCTGCACGGGGCCAGGCAGAAGCTGAGAGCCAGGAACTCAATTCAGGTCTCTCACAGAGGTGGCAGGGACTTAACTATGTGAGCCATTAGCCTCCCAGGCTGCATATCAGCAGGAAGCTGTACTTGGGAGCAGAGTTGGCACTTGAACCCAGGCACTCCACTACATGGGATGCTGGCATCGGAGGCAGCAGCTTAACCCACTGAGCTACAACAGCTGCCCCAGAAACTAATGTTTAAGCATTAAAGAACTGAGTTTCCCAATCATTGTCTAGTGCCACTTCCATGACCTGTGAGAGAAGCTTCTTACACCATTTCACTGTGCTTTCTAGTCCCCCTCTTCTTATCAAAATGGGGACAAAGATATGCTACCAGTTACTCATGGTCATGCTTTCTGAAGACTTTTCTTGCAGATCTGAAAAGAATCAGTCAGCAACTTTCATATACCCTGATAAGTTCTGTCTTCTACCTACCCCTGGAGACTTCAGTGAGGAAACACAGAGAAGCCCATTCCTGGGCACATTCAGTGAGTAGGAAAGGCCAGAGGATTCATGGGCTACACCATATGTTGGGGAATCACCCAGCACTTGTCTGAATATATGATGGAGGCCCCATGTTTATAAGATGAATGCAAAGAATCACTGATGCTGATCCTTAAACTAGTTAATTAACAAAAGATTAAAAACTACACCGGTCTGTCAAAACGTGGTGCTAATTACAGATATTTATGTGGACTACAAAATTTTGACCTGCACTTCAATGAAACAATACCAGTCATTAAATGTGTCAGATCATCTTGGGTGTGAATTGTATTTTATTCATTTTCTGTCATCAGCAGTTACCAAACACCTGCTCTACACAAAGCTACTCTTCTCTTTTCCTGCACTGATTTCCACCATTCTGGGATGTTTCACTTGCTTGCTCCTTAATCCCTGCTGATATGTGGTAGTATTCTTATAAGTAACTCTATCAGTTGCCTACCCACAGCTATTCCCCAACTATCTTAAATAAACCAAAATTTGTTCAGATACTCATATTTTTTTTTCTCAGCAGCCATATCCTTGGGGAAATAAGAGCCCTAGCCCCGGCTGGCGCCGTGGCTCACTAGGCTAATCCTCCGCCATGAGGCGCCGGCACACCGGGTTCTAGTCCTGGTCAGGGCGCTGGATTTTGTCCCGGTTGCCCCTCTTCCAGGCCAGCTCTCTGCTGTGGCCTGGGAGTGCAGTGGAGGATGGCCCAAGTGCTTGGGCCCTGCACCCCATGGAAGACCAGGAGAAGCACCTGGCTCCTGGCTTCGGATCAGCAGAGTGCGCTGGCTGCGGCAGCCATTGGAGGGTGAACCAATGGCAAAGGAAGACCTTTCTCTCTGTCTCTCTCTCTCTCACTGTCCACTCTGCCTGTCAAAAAATAAAAAAAAAAAATTAAAAAGAGCCCTAGCCCCAATAAAGTTTGATTTATCTAACCAATTGTGGTCATTTCATTCTGTATCAATGATCTGTTTAGCGAGGGCCATGAGACTCATCTCTGGCTAATGAGATGTGAGGGTAAAACTGCTGGAAGGGCTTCAGAAAAGGATTTCCTAGCTTCTAGTAAATTCCCAGGAGAAAAGAGAGGATTTTTAAACCATATCTTGACCTTTGACACTGAAATATAAGACTGTGATGTCTGAAGCGATCATAGCGATCACAGCTATTATACTACCATGATGGATCACTAAATCTAAGGGCAGCAGTTAGGAGGAAAGCAAATAGAGAATCTGGATCCTCTATGTTATTATAAAACTAATGAATTGTCTACACTAGAACCACCCTACATGGAATATGTGAGATATACATGATATATACACATATATGCACATATGCCAGTGTACTTCAAAGGTTAATGGAAAATGGAATTTAAAAATAAGTTGAAGATTCCAAGATGGTGGAATAGAGAAGGAGCTTACTGCTCTAGTCTAGGGGAAGATAGTTTAAAAAAGTGTTGAGAGTGAAATCGCAGGGAAGAGTTAGGGAGAAAACTGCAGTGGAAACTCCATGCATGTTAGAGGGATGCTGTGGAACTACGTGGAGGGGGTGGATGTGGACCCCAGCAGCCAAGAGCCTCAGCACCAGCTTTGGAGGATAAGGTGAGACCAGATTGCAGCAGCCCAAGCCACTGAGGATAAATCTGCAGGGAGGTCCTGGCATGATTCCGGCCAGGACATGTACCTGCCAACCTAGAGGGGGGAAGAAAGGCATGTTTCTCTCTCCTTGCCCACCTGACAAAGTCATCCTGTAACTAGCTGAGAGAGTGCAGGTGCCATTTTGGACATAGGTAACAGCTGTGCCAGCTTGTGTATGCCACACAGCAACCAGGAGACACCTGGGTCTGTCTGGGAACATTTACAGGGGCCTGAGTACCTGTGACTGTGGGAGCCTTGTGTGTTGGGACTGTGAACACACTGTGGCTGTGTGGGAGGCACAGGGGCTCTGGGCAGTCGCTGAGGGCAGCCCTGCACAATTGGGGCTCACTGATTGTGTGGGAAGGGTCATTGCTGCAGGATCCACACTCACACTGTACAGATTCTTTGTGTGTTCTGGATGAATATTGAATCCACTGGGGCTAGCGTCCAGGCATTGGTCACCTTGGAGGATACGAGGTTAGCATGAGACTACACCAACAGAGCTAATCAAACCCTCCCTTCTGATAAAAGAGAGAGAGAGAGAAAGAGAGAGAGAGATTTACCACGCCCAAATTGGGTGTCACCTTGGACACTGTCCTTACCCTGGAGCATTGAACAGGACTCCCTGGCCACACCCAGCATATGCCTCTGAGTAATGACTGAAAGAGCAGTCACTCCACTAAGCCATAGAGGCCTAGCCAAAGATAAAAACCATCAGAGGGGAAAAAATAATCAAACCAACAAGTATCTCCACAAGTGCCTAAAAATAAACACAGAAACTCAAAAAGCAAGAATAAGGAAGACAACATGACACCCCAAACAAAGAAACGCAACAACATTTCAATACCAGAATGTGAAGATGAAGAGATTGAAGAAATATTGGAAATGGAATTTTAAAAATTGATTTTAGAATTACTTAGAAGTAATCAGAAGTAAATCCATGCCACCTGCAGTGCCGGCATCCCATATAGGCACCAGTTCGAGTCCCGACTGCTCCACTTCAGATCCAGCTCTCTGTTAATGTCCTAGGAAAGCAAGTGCTTGGGCCCCTGCACCCATGTGGAAGACCCAAAAGAAGCTCCTGGCTCCTGGCTTCGGGTCTGCACAGCTCCAGCTGTGAACCAGCAGATGGAAGACCTCTTTCTGAATCTCCCTCTGCTCTCTCTTGCTCTGTAACTCTATTTTATTTATTTATTACCAATAAATAAATCTTAAAAAATTTCCAAAAAAACAAAGAAATCCATACATGACATGAATGAACATTTTTCCCATGAAATTGAGAATTTAAAGAGAAATCAAGATGAAATATTAGAAATAACGAATTCAATAGATCAAATAATAAATGTGGAAAGCCTTAACAACAGACTCAGTGAGGCAAAAGAAAGAATACCTGAGTTAGAAGACAGATCTCTATTTCATTCATATATGAGATAATAAAAATGTATTATTTAACCTGGTTTTGGTTAGATTTCCTATTAATTCTTGCTAAGAACCTACAGTGATTTAATAGTGAAATAATTAGGTGAAGAGATTTTGCAGTCAGGCATACCAGGATTTGAGGGCTTGTTCTACCATCTGCATGACTCTCAGTTTTTCATCCATGAAATATAAAAACCATAATTTAATATTTAGTGAGTGCTTAAGGTTTGCTCAAAAAGTTTGTTAGTAATTAGATAGTGGTTCTGGTTGATGTAAAAAGAAACAAAGTAGGAAAGGGTATTTAGAAGACATATATGAGTTCTGAATCTGACTAGATCTGAGATGTAGAAAAATATTAATAGAAAGAAATTTACATTGACCATGTTTTGCTGCATCGCTATGTCCTTCAGGTTGTGCAAGAATGAATCAGATAGGGCCAGCGCTGTGGAGAGGTAGGCTAAGCCTCCACCTGTGGCACCGGCATCCCACATGAACACCAGTTCATGTCCTGGCTGCTCCTCTTCTGATCTAGCTTTCTTCTGTGGCCTGGGAAAGCAGCTGAAGATAGCCCAAGTGCCTGGGCCCCTGCACCCACATGGGAGACCCACAAGGAGCTCCTGGCTCCTGGCTTCTGATTAGCCCAGCTCCAGCCCAAAGTAGTGGACAAAGAAGATTGCTGATGAGGGCAAACTGGGACAGGGTGAATATCTTAAAGGAATAACTGATAGGTTACACAGCTTACCAAAAATGAGTAGAAAAGAAATCAAGTCCACCAATACTGAATGATCACTATGTGCCAGGCAGCACGGTGGGTGTTGGGGACACGTATATTTTCTCAGCTCTCTCAGTCAAGTTTACCATTCACCACACACATGTGGCTAATATTAATTTCCAAGGTAAAGTCTTAAAAATGAAAATAATGCTTATACTTCAAAATTGCTTAAAATATTTATATTGGCTACAGCCCAAAAAGGAATTTACAGTTTGATGCTTTTCTGTCTTACATCTAATTTTTTTTAAATGTAGCTTTGGTGGGGAATCTCTTCTAGCAGTTGCTGAGAAAGACCTCAGATCTGGGGTGTCCCAGGGAGCTATGGCTGAGTGACATTCTCTGCTGATTTATGAAGTGGCAATCAGATCCTCTTCCCACACCTGGGGGAGTTCAGCCAACAGCAGCTTGCAGGTGTCACTCAAGTCTGGCTCAAGCCTGGCTCCAGGGAGTCTGGCCAGAACCCTGCTTCCTCATTCCCTGTCCTGGAGGAGCCATCTCCCGCCAGCCAGCGCCAGCGTGGGGGGAGTGTGTGCCTGTGGGTGGCTGAGAATCCTTACACTGCCCTCATGGCTCCATCCATTTCAGCGTCTAAATAGTAGTCAAGCACTTAAAATAACATCAAGACACGTTCCAGCTTGCCCTGCCAGTCAAAGGGAAAAGGGGGGAAATGGAAACCCTGCGTTTCAGAACCCCAAGGGCTTTCTGATTTGTTAGGTTTAGCAGTTTAGAGGATTAAAAAGGCAGAAATATTAGGAAGAGAAAAGAAAACAGAAAGAGCCAGCATTTCCATTGAAACAAATCAAATAGGCCGCTGGGCCCCAGAAGAAAAGCTTCAGGTACCTGGGCAATCTTATTTATTATTCTTGCTTCACAATTAAAATTTAAAAAACCCTAATAATAATTTCCTAGACATTTTTGCTTTTTTTTGCTATGCTAGTCACAGTTCCCAACTCCTTTATCAACGCTACTCTGCATATGAATGGGCTGTAATTGAACTGTCACATTCATGAAGGTCAGTAACCTTTCATTAGGAAGAATGTGTCTTTCTTGATAAATTATAAAGTCCCTGGGGATTTGAAAGCATATTCAAGAAAAAAAAAATTCTTTCTACTATACCTTGAAAAACAAGGATGGAAAAAGAGACAAAATACAGATTTTTCTGTTATTTGGTGTAGGAGCACAATGAATGCTTATACTTCTGTTTAATTTGTTTTTTGTGTTTGTTGTTTGTTCTAGAGGGTTTGGGTTTTTTCTTTTTCTTTTGTTTTGTTTTGCTTTTGAGCAAGCAGTGAGGAATTATCTTCATATCCCACCAACCTTGGCTTTTTGCATTTTGTTGGCACCTTTGTGCAAAATAGTCTAAAGCAAGATTTTTCCTGAGTCTCCTTAAGACAAAAATGGAAAATCTGAATTCTCTTTCATTAAAAAAAATTACATAGCTAATCTGTTCTTTCAAAAAACAGAACTTACACATGTTATTGTTTTTATAGAACCCTTCAGCATTTTCTGTTGAAAAGATCAAAGGGATTGTGTGCAATCAGAACCCCTGGAGAAGTGAGTGTTGTACAGCAGTTAAGCGAGAACATGAGATGCCCCCATCCAGTATTTCAGTAGTGCCTGGGTCCAAGTCCCAGTTCCACTTCCCATCCAGTTTCCTACTAATGTGCACCTGAGACACAGCAGTACTTGGGTTCCTGCCACCCACATGGGAGACCTGGATGGAGTTCCAGGGTCCTGGCTTGGGCCTGGTCCAGACCCAGCTGTTATGGGCATTTGGAGAATGAACTTGTAGATAGGATAAAATATTTCTCTCTCTCTTTCTCTCTCACTCTCTCTGCCCCCCCTCCTCCTCTCATCCTCTCCCTCTCCTCTTCTTCTTTATCACTCTCTTTCAAATCAATAAAAACAAATAGAACTTAAAGCCCATCTCTGAGTGGTGCACATTCTACTCCTCCCTCCCTGTGGTTGATGTGGTGAATAGCATAGACCAGACCTCATAAAATCACCTTTGTGCTCAAGATGGCTGACTCCAGAGTGATTCTGTCTCTGCCCCAATTGTCTGCTTGTGCTTCATGTGATTTTGTTAGGTAGGAAGTCAGAAATGAGCTTATGTGTGTGTGACAAAGGCCTAAGGCATTGACATCCAGGTCCAGCATCTGCATCTCAGTCATCCTGATAATCTTCCAGGTGCAGCCCATTATCTGCACTTCAGTGTCCTGTCCCTTCCATCCTTCCCCCTGTCTGATAGCTTCAGAGGGGAAACTCAGAAATGAATTTTTCATATTTACATACAAAAGTCCTTTGTTCCAGGAGGAGAAGAGGTGGGAAGGCAAGACCCATCCCCTTAAAAACCCCGGCCTCAACTGGACTGTGCGCTTAGCCCTCTGCCTCTCTGCTGAGCCACCGCCTGGCCTGCCCAGGTGTATTCTCTCTATTCAACCATGTAACCTCACTCAACCCCCAGTCTGAGCGATTGGGCGCTCTCTCTCAGGTCCTGTCTGGAGAGGTGCCCATCCGTTCTTATGGATGTCCCTATCCTAATAAACCTTGCTATGTTGCTTTCCACTTACTCTCTGTCTCACGCCTGAATTCTTTCTTGTGCGAAGACAAGTACCCTTGCTTTCTCTGGTAACAATTTGGCTTGAGATCAGCTGGGGATCTTAAACCAGAGCTTTAGGCCGGTTAGCACTAACTACCATCTTCCTTTAGTTTAATGTATCTTTGTTCACAATCTATAAATTATTTTAAATTTAAAGTGTATTAGTATTTTAAATGGAAAACGTGATCAGTTTTAACAACTTAAAATTGGATTAAAAAAATCCTCTGGCATTATTGATGTTGAAAAACATACACTATTTAACAAGACGAAGACATTGATGCCAAACTAAAATAAAGGAACATGAAAAACTCAATGTACTATTGCTTGTACCAAATTGGTAGGCTCACTGCTTATTTGATATACTTAGAGCTTCAATTCTTTACAAACTTACTCACCAGTCAAATATGTGGATATGCATCAATGCAAACATATAGTCTGCAATAGAAATTTTAAATTTCTCATAAAAGAAACAAAAGAGAATTAAAAACCATTAGCAAAGAGATCCTTTCTTTCTCTTTCAAAGAATATTGGCATTATGTGTAGGTCTTGCAGTGGCATGTGGGATATCAAAAAAAAAAAATTCCTCTACAGCAGTAGTTTAGGTATCAGCTAAGAAAACACAACCCATGCCAGATAATTCAACAGGAAGGATGAACTAGTGGAGAAAATGTTTGTTTTCAAAGGCAGCAGAAGAGCTAAAAGGGCAAAGAAGGAAGATGAGCAGCGACTAAGTTACTACCACTGATAGGGCTGGCAGGACAACGATGCTGATTTCAGCTGCCCGTACATGTGCATTGGGACCTCACAGCTGAAATCCATGAAAAGGATTTTCAAACACAATTTTCAGAGAACTAAAACTAATTATTTACACAAGTATGCCAGAATTTACATTCAAACAGTTAAGCAAGTAGAAGCTGGACTACCGCATGTCTGCCTGGTGGGAGTGGGAATTTTAAAGGAGGAGCTCTCTGGTGGGATCTGAAGCTATGAGACGAGGAGGAGACCTCACTAGGCAGAGAGAAGCAAGGGAATAATCTGGCATCTCCTTCCCTCCAGTCCTCCAGTCTCTTCCCAGCGTCTCTGTTATAAGTATCTGGAAGCAAGCTGGCAAGGATGCCTGGGAAATGTGGATGCAGGTTCACTATCCAATCCAAGAGTATAGGCGTCAGGGCATGGAATTCACTTGAGGGTTAAGATCAAATGGTCTCCAATACATCTCCAATCAGAATGAGTAGTGCAAGACAAGTCCTATTGTAGGGGCCAACAAATAGGGTGTGTAGGCAAGAGAATAAAAGCACTGATTCATGGCATTAAAACTGTGCTTAATTCCTCTTAGTGCTCAATTGTGTGATTTCTCAGGAAGTAAAAGAGCAAGGAATTTCATAAAGAAAATCTGTATTAACTATGAAATGGCCCAAACTGAGTTATTTGCAATGTTCATATCAGAAAAATTTACCAAAAAGCAAAATTCTTGGTGTGAAGCTGCCAGTATATAATTTCTGGGACACTCGAAATCGTGACTGTACTTATAAAACATGATTTCAAAGAAGTACAGCTAATTTTTCAAAATTGTGTCAAAACTCCCACCAAACTAATTTTTCTTCTTTTAGTCCTTTGACAAATTTAATATTAAAAAAGCAATCAAATAAAAAAGCTCTCCATTCATATGAAGGACAGAATATACTTCGATGTATGTAAGATTCTGTTTGGATTCTTAAATATCTCTTCGTTTTAAAAGCAGAAATGATTAACCTGGAGATTCAGGCTAGGTTTTCGTGTGTTCTGGGTAGTTCCAAGCCATTATTGTGGGTTACCTTTCATTGCACAGATGAGAAAAAGTTTATTTAACAGACTCAAAATGAAAGAGCATCTGGTGAGACACCCTTTGACATAAGCTCAGAATTTCTAAGCCTTGGGAAAGGCTGAGTTGTTCTGTCTTCACAACCACACAGTTTCTCAGGGTGACCCTGTCCTTGCTCAGACAGTACTTTTCAGACCAGAATACTATAAGATCCCCAAAAGTACAAAGTAGAGTGTGAAGAGGTAAAGGGAACGAGAGGTAGGGCTTGGAGGTAGGATGGAGGGGACCTCTCTGCTCTCCACTCTGACCTTAATCATAGCCACTTCACTAATTAGGGTGCGGACATTAGATTGACTTCCTAACTATTCCTTCCCGTTCTCTATTAAACTCTCATTCTGCACTATAAGGCTTTGATTCCAGTTGGTGGTTGGTCTTCAAGCCAATCCTATAATCCCATTAAGCCTTTTGGCAGCTGCTTTAGGAGTCCAGCAGAAGGCAATCTGAAGTCCTATTTCCCCACAGGCATGTACACCTGGTTGGCCCATTGAGACCCAAATGAAAGGAAATTAATTTTGTGTTAGGAGAGAAATTCTTTTCCCCCACCAGGTATGAACAAGGGAAAATTACAGTTATCAGATGACCATTAAGAGAATCATTCTTGGGATACACAGGCATCCTTGGTGTAGACACAGGATGGCCCAATGTCTACACGTCCAATCTCTTCTGATTGCAGGCCTGGTTAATACTTCAGTGGGAGGAAAGGAAAGACTATCCTGGATGAATTTCTAAACAGCTGACTCAGCCAACCTTGAAGCTCACCCTATGTTTAGAAGCCTTCTTACATATAGTAATTTCCCCATTGGTAAGCCTGTTTGAGTTAGATTTCCACTACGTGAAACAGGCACTCTTAACTGACAGTGTTCCACCTTTAAAAAGATTGAAGAATTCTCTCCTAGAAGACTTTCTAATTAACTCCACATTTCAGATAGACTCCTAAAACAAGAGTTCTACTTTTCTGATTTTTTTAGATTTATTTATTTATTTAAAAGGCAGAGTTACAGAGAGAGAAAAAGATTGACAAAGAGAAAAGTCTTCCATCTGCTGGTTCACTCCTCAGATGGCCACAATAGCCAGTTCTGGCAGAAGCCAGGAGTCAGGAGCTGCTTCCAGGTCTCCCATTTGGTACAGGAGCCCAAGTACTTGAACCATCTTCTGTTACTTTCCTAGGCATGTTAGGAGTGAGCAAGACTGGAAATGGAGCAGCTGAGACATGAACTAGCACCTGTATGTGATGCCAGCTTTGCAGCTAATGGCTTAACTTGCTAAGCCACAATGCCAACTCTTTCTTTTCTGATTCTAAAGGAGAATTCTAATTTTTATAATTGATTTTTAATACAGTAAATTTTGTGTTTACAAGCCCTGACCTTGTTTCAAAGGGCTTCCTTGTTCTACAAGTGTATGGATATATAAATCTGTTCTAAAACAAAACTGTGTAGCCAAATAAGGTTTTTTTTTCTAAATGTTGTTTTCTACTTTTTTTTTAAAGTTCACTTACTTATTTGAAAGGCAGAGTGACAGAGGAGAGAAAGAGAGATATCTTCCATCTGGTGGCTCACTCTCCAAATGCCCACAAGAGTGAGGGGCTGGGCCGGACTAGTGCTAGGAGACCAGAATACAATCCAGGTCTCCCATGTGGATGCGGGAATGCAAGTACTTGAGCCATCAGCCGTCATCTGCTGTCTGCCAAGGAGCACATTCTCAGGAACTGGATCAGAGTGGAGGCAGGATCCAAACCCAGGCACACCAATATGAGATGTGGTGGCTGCACTTCAATGCCACTCATTTTCTACTCTTACATCTTCTTTTCCCTTTCCTCCCTATGACACTCAACCCTTCTCTTCAGCTCCCACTATGCTTGTTTTTCCTGTACTGCCCACCACCATGATTGATAGTCCTGCCTTTATCTGTCCTCAAATACCCCAAAGTGAAGGACTCAGAAGCAAAGTTTCTCTGTAACTTTCTACCCCCTCATGTCTCCTGCACCCATTTCTCCCCACAAGGCTAGTCATAGAAACTGGAATTTCTCTTTAACAAAGGGAGTCATAGAAACTGGAACCCCTTTTCCCAAAACAAGCCTTAAAGTCTAAAAATATTACTCTACTCTTCTGCTATTCTGTTTTAGAGCTCATCATGAAGACATTGTCTTACTAGCACATCTGAAGGAAGATCATAAGCTCCACATTCTGTATACATGACTGTATATAAGAAGACTTCTGAGCATAGGGTGAGCTTCAAGTTTGGCTGAGTCAGTTGTTTAGAAATCTAAGATAGCCTTTTTTTTTGCTCCCATTGAAGTACTAACCAGGCCTGTGATCAGAAGAGATTGGATGTGTAGACACTGGGCCACAAACATTCTTTCCCTTTGTCTACACCAAAGGATCCTTCCCCATACCTAAAGAAAGACTGTTGCTCAGAGACAGCAGGAACAATCTGGACAGATATTGTTGGGTTTTCCTACTGGTCTATTCCTGTGAGACTATACACTTTCTGCCCAATGATGTTTCTTTTTTTTTTATTATTTTATTTAAGGTATGCAAACTTCATGTATTTAATAAATACAGATTTAGGAACACGGTGATACTTCCCACCCCAACCTCTCTCCCACTTACACTGCCACCCTTCTCCTCCTTCCTCTCTTGTTCTCTTTTTCTCTACAGCCTTGTATCCTTCATCAAACCTAAGCCTCAAAACAAATAGTTCACCCCAAGTCTTCAGGCCTGCAGTCTGGAGACACATAAAATTTTGATGACATAAATTTGCTATGCTTTTTCTTTGTTAATCTGTATTTTGGTATAGGGATGTTGGCCATGATCTTGAATGATGGGGCAGCAAAAAGATAACCCTCCTTTTGTCACCTACAGATAAATATCCTGCTACCTGATCTTCCTGGTACCCAATCTTCACTTAAAATTTACTCTGTGTTGCACTTCTCACATTGGCCACCTGGAATTATTGATAAATTCATTCAGACTGAGCTCTTCATGAGCAACTCTGGCAATGAGAACTTTAATTTGAGACCAAAGTACCTTGCAGGAAACAGAAGATCTATAAATGTCTAGTTGGCCAATAAAAACATTAGTGAAATGAGTATGTGAACCCATTCATAGAGTACTTATATGAATCAAAGAAATTTTGAAATACTGTATCATAACCCCCACAAATGAATTTCTAATAGAATCTGAGACATAATAACCAATCACTGGAGATAGGTGTTGGGGAACTCAGCCTTAAAGTTAGCATGAGCACCTCCCAGCTCTAAGACCTGCTCAGGAGGCTGTGGCAGAGCCTGGCAGCTTGCCCTTCCGACCCCCTCCCATCCTGTGCTGCCTCTTGCTTACACAGGGAAAATGAAACTAGTGCCAGTGTTAATACAGCATAATTTATAAGCTGAGAAGAGAACTCAGCATGTGTTCCCTTTTCAAGTGAAACAGACTGTTGCTTTAGAATCAACTGAAGATGGAGACGTTACTTGGAAACCAAGGCAACTGCTGAATCCCCAGACCCTTTGTGCTTCCTCGGATTTACCCTGCATGAGACTGGCAGCACCAACTCACAAAAAAGACGGGTCTGACATGTCTCCTTATTCTTCTGATAAGGCTGTGCCTGGGGCCCAAAAAGACCCAGTCCAGGAAGGAGACTCAGGGTCACTGAGGTCAGAGAACTTAATTATAAGAGAAAGTCTGTAGTGCAGAAATTATTTCTCATCCAGTATGTACAGTTTCAGAGATGGTTGAAAGCCAGACCCTGTTGCAGAAGCAGGCTATAAGGCACACATTCCTCATCTCTGTATCTATTCCTTTGATTTTGTTTAGAGAAGCCTGTATGCCTATCATACCCATACCCCTTTGCTTCTAGCATAGCGACTAAGATTATTTAACTGAACAAGTGCATGCAAACACACATTTTTACCAAATTCCAGGTTCAACTCTAACTCAGAGAGAGCAGAAGGTAAGAGCTCCTAGGGCAGGAGGCCCATTCTCAAAATGGTAGTCAGGCTTATTCACAGTTGGATTTCAGAGTGGGCATTTGCCATAGAGGTTAAGACACTCACATCTCACGTTTGAGTGTCTGGGTTTGAGTCCCAGCTCCATTCCCAGAACCAGTTTCCTGTTAACATGCACCCTGGGAGGAAGAGGTGATTGCTCAAGTAATCGGGTACCTGCCACCCATGTAGGAGTCTTGGATTGAGTTCTCAGCTCCAGCTTTGGCCTGGCCAACTACAGTAATTGAGGAGTGAACCAATGAGATGGGGGTGTTTCTCTCTCTCTACCTCACAAATAAATGTAAATACATAAATTTAAAAAAATAAAACATTGGTTTCTTGTCTTTTCCATAGGTCCCACAGTGGTTTTATTCTTCTGTTAATTTTGACATTTATGAAATCTTTCAGGAACCTACTCTCCAGATCTTCCTCACAGGCCTGATTATTGACTTCAGAGTTTGAATTGGATTTTGTGCAGTGATATCTGCATTTCTACTGCAGCTTAAACTTTTATATATTTTTGAAGATTTATTTATTTGAAAGTCAGAGTTACAAGAGAGAAGAGAGGCAGAGAGAGAGAGAGAGAGGTCTTCCACCCGATGGTTCATTCCCCAGATGGCTGCAACGGCTGGAGCTGCACCGAACCGAAGCCAGGAGCCAGAAGCTTCTTTCGGGTCTCCCACATGGGTGCAGGGGCCCAAGGACTTGGGCCATCTTCCACTGCTGTCCCAGGACATAGTAGAGAGCTGGATTGGAAGTGGAGCAGCCAGTTCTCAAACCGGTGCCCATATAGGATGCCGGCATTTCAGGCCAGGGCATTAACTCACTGTGCCATAACACCGGCCTCTTAAAGTTTTATATTTATATCTAGGCTCACATTACTACTTTGTTGCTATATTTAGACCCTTAGCATTTGGTTAGCTTCATGTTATCTATCTGAATGACAACTAACCCCAGTTATAATAGAGTATTGAGCCAGAGATCCCCTTTGGGACAGGATACCCAGGGCAGGAATAGGCCAATGACACTGATTATCCTGCTAATCCCCACCATTAAAATCAAGAGCCAGGGTACTACATGTAGTATAAGGATGGGATGCTGAAGAATAACGCTGGAGGACTGTTGGCACCGGGAAGAATGTGATAATGACACTGCATCTTGCATTCCATTTTAATGGCTGCGCTCTTCATAGTTAGGCATACAACTCTCTGTGTGATGAACTTGACCTTGGTCTCTGAGATCCAGCTTGGTGCTAGAATACTATAAAAAGACCCCATGGCAGCTGTTTAGTGATATTTTGAGTCTCTCATTGTCTGTAGTGATTGTCTTACAGAATACCTTTTTTTAAAGTTTCTATTACTAAACCACACTGATATCTTCAGATTAAAGTAGTATATCACCTACAGTTCTATTAAAATTTAGAATGTGGCTAAGCCATCAGTGGCCTATTGGAGATCATTTATTCAATAATTATGTATTACCATTACTTTCCAGGGTTAACACTGGAGGAGAATGGGATGTGGAACAGAAAAATTTTATCATGGAAGAGAAATCAGTAAGGAATTTCCTATGGAAGAGGAAGATAAGACAGGCTAGGAGTGTGCCCCTGGGATGCACTCAGCTCTAGCATTGCTGGGGGTGAGGGAGAATCCAAAATAGATAAAGGAAAGATAGAGACTAACTCCCAGTTCTGTAAGGAAATTTTGCCTGTCCTGCTTCCTATTACCTATATGGTTGTCTTTTATATAGGACATGAATGCTCTTTATATAAAAGGGCTGGTATAATACCTATATTTGCATGTGAACTACTCACATTCTTCTGTATACATTAAATGGTCTCTAGATTACTTATTATACCTCATACAATATACATGCCTTGTAAACAGTTCTTCTACTGTTCTGTTTAGGAAATAATGACGAGAAAAAGAAATTTGTATGTTTAGTATAGACGCCATTATCATAAGTCTACCAACATACTGTATCAGCAATGTAACTTTTTAAAATTTTTTAAAGATGTATTTATTTATTTATTTTAAAGTCATAGTTACACAGAGAGAGAAGGAGAAGTGTGTGTGTGGGAGGGTCTTCCATCTGCTGGTTCACTCCCCAGATGGCCGCAACGGCCGGGGATGCGCTGATCCAAAGCCAGGAGCCAAGAGCTTCTTTCAGGTCTCCCACATGAGTGCAGGGGCCCAAGGATTTGGGCCATCCTCTCATCCTCTACTGCTTTCCCAGGCCACAGCAGAGAGCTGGATCAGAAGAGGAGCAGCTGGGACTAAAACTGGCTCCCATATGGGATGCTGGCGTTTCAGACCAGGGCATTAACCCACTGTGCCACAGTGCCGGCCCCAGTAATATAACTTTTTAAAAACATCTTTTTAGCATTTAATGAACCTACATGTGGCTTCAAGCCACCAGACACAGACTGTCCCTGTGACAAATTCCCTTAGTCTTCACAGCTCTTCTGCAGAAGAATTGAACTTTCTCAATGACATGCTTCTTCCCTAGAGCTTTGTAGTAGCCCAATCACATCATGTCAAGCATGTGAGCAGCTCCAGTCTTTTATTGTGCCAGCACTTCCTGCTGCCTGCTCACTGACCGAGGTCCACAATTCATGAAGGCTGATGATCGGGCAGAAGTTCTGGTGCCTACTGAAGTGGTGGTACCTCATACAAACTTTCCCCAAACAACACAGGTAGTATTTTTCAAAATTGGTCCTGTGATAATGCACACCACCAGCATCACCCAAATCTCCTGAGTGCTTCCAGTGCTTGCCCACGTGGCCCCAAGGGTTCCAGTCTTTCAGTATGGATGACAATACAGCAGCCAAGATCAAAGAGCAGCAAGGTGGTATTTTTAAATGTATATATATATATATATATATATATATATATATATATATTTTAAGTCAGAAATGTAGGCAGATATAGGAATAAAGACAGAAAGCTCCCATTCACTGGTTCACCCCCTAAATTCCCAAGGACTGGACCAGGCCCTAAGGAGCTGGGAAATCAATTCAGGTCTCCCACGTGGGTAGCAGGGACCCTACTTCTTGAGCCATCACCTGCTGCCTCCCAGGTTGCCTATTAGCAAGAAGCTGGAATCACGAGCAGAGCTGGGACTCTGGATATGCTCCCATATTAGAATCAGGAATCCCAAGCAAGGTCTTATTATCTCCTGTGCCAAATGCTCACCACAATATTTTTTTAATTTTATCTGATATATAATAATTATGCATGTTTATGGGGTGCCATGTAATGTTTTGATGCAAATATACATTGTGTGATTTTTAATAAGGGTAAATATATCTATCTCTTCAGACATTTATCATTTCTTTATAGTGAAAACATTGAAATTATTTCTTCTAGCTTGTTCTTGAAAAATAAACCGTAGATTATCATTATCGATCCATGACTGGTTGAATACACAGATGTTGTACCTATGCTCATAGAGGACCAATTGTATTTTCTAAATATTCAGCTCATCACAACCTCCTTCTCTGTAGGAAATCTTTTAGCCAAGTCAACCTAAATATGAGAGTGTTGTGCTACATGCGTCTTTAAATTAGTGCCAGAAGACTATAAAACACAGTATGTCAAAGAATACTGAGTGTGAAGCCACTTCAGCGTCCCAGGACAAGTCAAAGGAAGTGTGTATCTTTCCCAGAAGCTTTCCAGGAAGAGATATAGAGACAGAAAGTCTGACAGTGTAAGTTCAAAGCAAATATAAAATAAAATCACTCTAGATAATCCAAGGCTTAGTTAAGCAAACTTTGTTTTAAAAAAAGAAAAGTGTCCAAGTACATGGTCTTCATAAGTAGCTCAGTGCAAACTCTTGATTCCACACTCTTGGTTTTTAAGTACTATTCCTTTGAATCTGCCCTGTTGGAGGCAAGGGCATCCTAGTGGTCATGGGAAAACATACTCTCATTGCTTGCTTCCAGCCTCCTTAGTTTGCCTTGTTAGCACCGTTTTGATGGTGTTTTGTGACCTCTGTGACATACAACCCTGATGGTATGCTGTATGGTGGCAAGTTCACAGGCCCTTGTACAAAATGCTGGGTATGATAAGGAGAAGGTCTTTAGACTAATGCTTCTGGTATACGGTGTGGGGAATTTGAAAATAAAGAGAACAGTTTCTTTGGGTTTTTTGGTTTTAATATCCTAGTTTTAAAAATTCAGCAAGAACTCTCTTATCGGGTAGATGAATCACATTTAAAGAAACCAATGTTTCTTTTTGATTCCCAAACAGAAAAGATAATGAAAATAAAGCAGAAGTAGAAAAATGCTAACAACTGAAGGTTTTAGCTAATGGAATTGTTCTTTATATATTTTCAGTAAATTTCTGCTAGTATAAAATTTTTAAATTAAAAAAATTAGGGGAAAAATAAAAGTCACCCAGGGCAGGGGAAGCTGGTATGTGGACTGTCAGTACAAGAACATTGGTCACATCTCAGTGACTAATTATGCTGGCTCAGAGGTTCATGGGATGCTCACCAAACTAATCCACTTCTGCATATTTTAGGTTTCTGTGGTGAAAATTATTTTTAATAAAATGAGAATACTTCTGGCTTTGCCCCTCTGTTAGTTTCCTTCCATACTCTCCTTGGGTGATTGTCTTTTTCCACTTTCAGTAGTTTGAAAACCAACCAGAATTACAGTTCCACTTTCCTGAAAGAGCAGTGGGAAATGAAATTGTGTTGACAGAAACTAAATTATCGGCCTTTCGATCCTTTTCTCTCTCTCTCTTTATCAGTATCTACTAAAAAAATAGTATGTGTGGGCAATTGGCCTAATTTTATGTTAGGCACCAAAATAAGAGGGTAGCATAGGGAGGGAAAGATTTCTTTTCCTCATTTGTTGCTAGATTTTTATGGCTGCAGCCCTACAACAAGAAACAGACTGATGAAAGAAAAGCATATGATTTTATTTGATACAAATTTTATGTGACATGGAAATTTTCATAAGAAAATGAAGAACAGATCCTGGCTGTTGCAGCCATTTGGGGAGTGAACCATCGGATGGAAGACCTTTCTCTCTCTCTCTCTCCCTCTTCTCTCTGTGTAACTCTGACTTTCAAAATAAAATAAATCTTTAAAAAAATTTTGCTTCATCAAATAAGCCAATCACAAAAGGACAAGTACTGTATATTTCAACTCAAATTCACAGAGACAGAGGGTCAGATGATGTTTGCCAGGGACTGGAGAGAGTGGAAAATGTGGCTGGACCATTAAGTAGGTCCAGGGTTTCTGTCTACAGTGATGGAGATGTTCTAGAGATAGACAATACTGATGGTGGGGTCCACACCACTAAACCTGGCACTAAAAATAGACAGAATGGTCCATTTTATATGATGTAGATTTAATTATCATGAAGATAAAGATAGAAAGGAAAGCCTTTGTCCTCACAGATCTTTGAGATGTGAAAGCCTCCTTGTTGGGTCACAGGGTAAAAAAACCCATGTTTCCTTCCCATGGCTGGGTAAATTACTAGTGGAAAATTCTCACCTAGAAGCAGACCCAAACCTGGGTGACAAAGGCCACGAGAGGGGAAATACCAGGAAAGGTTTTTTGAGTCTCTGCCTGTGGGGAGACCTAGCCTGTGTCCGGGAGACCTCCTGGCTCACCAGCAGTTGACTTGGAGCGGAGGGAGAGGGGAAGAATCCCGGTAGTGCTTCTTGTAATACCTTGTTAGTGCTTGTAATCAACATGGCTAGGATAAAAGAATTCTGGCTTCAGAACAGAAATGCTGTGCTTTAAATTAAATCAGTTCCCTGCTGGGAGCCACTTACCCCCTTTCTCTGCCACAGCCAGGGAAACAATTCAGAGGTTTCTCCGCATGGTTAGCAGCATGAGTGACCTTCAGTCTTCCCACTTAAAATCGATGCAAGATGATCGCACAGGCTTAAATAAAAGTCTTTGTCCCAGCTTCCCTGCCTCTCCTCCTCTTCCAACCAAGCCCCCGTCCCCACCCCCTTCTCTTATGCATGCGTGCCCAGGAGGCACTAAACCCTCCTCCTCCAAACGTATCACCTTTGCACCTGGCTGAAGCCACAGCGGTTTCTCACCTCCTTACTCTCCTCTCTCCTGGCTGATGAGCAGCCAGCCAGATGGCCATTCCCCAATCTCCCAGCATGAGTTTGACTGACAGGAGCCTCTGATAAACCTCCCAAGAATGAAGTCATCTTCAGGTCACTGCAGCTGCCTGGCCTTTAGCACCCCACAGCAGACCACCATTATCTGCTGAATAGGAGACAAAGGAAATTAGCCCTGCTTCCCTATCATCCCCATTATTTCCTGGCTGATTTAAACTAGGAAGCAAGGAGATGCCCTTCACTTTCCTCCAAAAGGTACAAATGTCAGCTGTTGAAAAATGCAAACATGAAGCTTTGCTATGTTAATGGTTGGGTTCCTTTGTTAGGGCTGAGAAGTGGAAAGTGCATTGGATTCCCTGCCCTTGAGCAAAGAGGTAATAAGCTCCTGAAAAACTTCTCTAACTACACACACCTAGAGACGCTGAGGTCCTTAAGCATTCAGTATTTCAGTTAGAGAAAGAAAGAAAGGCCGGGCATGAGGCTTCATTTCCACCCTTTTACGGCACACTTATCCCTTTGACAGACAAGGAATCTTAACCCTAACATTGAAAGGAACAACAACAAAAAAATCCCTTTGCCATTCCCAAAACAATTCTCTCCCAGAAACGAATATTTCAGTGCTCTGCATAGCCATAAACAAAGTGTAGGTAGCATGGGCCTCCTTAGATCTGACTTTCAGGGGGTGGAATTTGTTGCTACAGGGAAAATGGAATTATGGCAAAAAGTCTTGTGATTGGGGAAGAATGTTTTTAAACTGCAGATTGATTTCTCGGAGTCCTGGAGGTTAGGAGGCTAATCCGAGAGCAGGTTTCTCCTGAGATCTCTCTCCCTGGCTTGCAGAAGGCACTTTCTTGCTGTGTTCTCATATAGCTCCTACTCTTGCTTAGGATAGCAGGCTACTAAATACAGGCTCCCTTCTAATGACCTCACTTAACCTCTGTCCCCTCCTTAAAGGCCTTCTTTTCAAATATAGGCACATTGGGGGTTAATGTGAATTTTGAAACTGAGCAAGAACTCATAGCATTTGGATTATGAGGGGCTATCAATCAGTCCTACATTCTTCCTTAGGCAATGGAAAGGCAACAGACTGATGGGAGAGGGGGAACCCTCAGAAATATAAGTGGATTAGTGAAGAGAGAGAGATCAACTAAAAGACAAAAAGGCAGCAGGTGCAAGGAAGAGAGCCTGAACTTCATGCTGGTAGTAAAATAAACAGGATGCAAATTGAAAATGTTCATGGGGAAACAATCAACCATGGTGAGCAACAGAGGAAAGATGACCTCAGGGTATTAATTCTAAAAGATTGGGGAATGGTTAAAATATGGAATGGGCAAGGAACTACTGATAGCACAAGATCAACTGGAAAGTCCGTAAACTATGAAACTGAAGTGTGGACACACTATGTTAACAATACAAACATTGGCACCTTCTGCATGTGTAACCTTAACAATGTACTTAACTGTCCTAGGCCTCAGTAGCCTCTTGGATCAAGTTGAGGTGACAGAACCGACCTCACTGGGTGGTTTATGCTTATGGATGAATGGGTATCTCCTAATTCAACTCTGAGATGGAAACCAAAATTACCATGAGTGGTTGGTTGCACAAGAAACTCAAGAATAGTATGTGTTTAAATTTTCAAGTAGAATAGAAAAGAAGACAGAGCAATCAAGTTAAGAGTCATCATGAGCCATGAGATGATGTGGAAGCTGTGATGTGGCTTTAACAGATGAGAAACAAGCGTGAGCTTGGGCACCATCAGCAGGAAGGCAGCCCTTGCAAATCACGCTACAGTTGCCCTCACTGGAAGCTGGACGCACATAGTTAGCCAAGGGAGAGGTTGAGAAATGAATTAAGTCACTTCCTGCAAACTCATGAAAGGAAACCATTTGGGGATCTCCTCCGTCTCCAGAGAAGAAGGAATAGGAAAAACACATGGACTCAAAGCAAAGTACAAGAAATATGAGGAAGAAATCTGACAAGGTGACTGCATATGCTAGGGGCTGCACTATGTCCCCTATGATTCATATGTTGAAGTCCTAAGCCCAGTTCCTCAGAATGTGTCTGCATTTGGAGATGGGGTCTTTGCAGAAGTAATTAAGCTAAAATGGGGTAATATAGGTGGAACCTAGCCCAATATGGACTGCTGTCCCTATAAAAAAAGATTAGGGAGATCCAGTGTTGTGGTGCAGTGGGTTAAACCACCACTTGGGACACATAACCCATATTCAAGTGCCTAGTTTGAGTTCCTCCAGTTCTGTGCCTCTGATCCAGCTTCCTGCTGAGACACCTTGGAGGCAGCAGAATATGGTCCAAGTAAAATGGATTCCTGCCAACCACTCATGGTAATTTTGGATTCTATCTCAGAGTTGAATTAGGAGATACCCATTCATCCATAAAGCATAAACCACCCAATGAGGTCGGTTCTGTCACCTCAACTTGACCCAAGTCCCAGATGGAGTTCCTGTCTCCTGACTTTAGCCTGGCCCAGCCCTTTGTACTGAAGGCATTTGGGGAGCAAAGCAATGAAGGCAAGATCTCTCCATCTCTGTCTCTACCTCTACCTCTATCATCTCTATATCTATCTCTACCTCTATTTCCCCCAGTCACTCTGAATAAAACATCAACCAATCAATCTTTAAAAACTGGTAGATACAAAAAAAGAAGAGATGAGGACAGACATACAGAGGGAGAACCAAAAGAAGACACAGAGAGAAAATGATGTCTACATGCCCATTGAGAGATGCTTCAGAACAAACCAACCCTACTAATACTTTGATCTGACTCCCAGCCTCAGGACTCCAAGGAAATAAATTTTTGTTATTTAATTACGAAGTCTGTAGTACTTTGTTATGACTTCCTGAACAGGCATTAAAGACTTCTGTTATGTCTCTCTGCTTTGTATCTTTGATATCAGACTGAAGACTACATGGGGAAAGATCTCATCAAATGTTCCATGCACCCAGATGGAGTTTCTGGCTCTTGCCTTTGGTCTCGCCCAACCCAGCTGTTGTAGGAATTTGGGGAATGAACTGCTAGATGAAAGATTTTTCTCTTACAAATAAAATAGGAAAAAATTCTTATGTAGCTCTGGTGAATTTCAATACTTTCCTAGGCATCATTGGGTTCTTTGGGATACTATGCAATTTTCAAATTTATTTACATATTTATTTAAGATTTATTTATTTATTTGAAATGCAGAGTTACAGAGAAAGGGAGTGAGAGGAAAAGAGAGAGATATTCCAACATTTGGTTCACTCTGCAATGGCTGGAGCTGGGCTGATCCAAAGCCTAGAACCAGGAGTTTCTTCCGGGTCTCCCATATGGGTACAGGAGTCCAAGCACTTGGGTCATCTTCCATTGCTTTTTCCAGGCACATTATCAGGGAGCTGGATTGAAAGCAAAGCAGTCAGGACTCAAACCAGTGCACATAGGGGATTCTGGCGCCGCAGGTGGTGGCTTTACCTGCTATGCCATAGCACTGGCCCCACCATGAAATTTTTGTAAAGTAATGATCATTTCATTTCTTATACCTGAAACTTGGATTCTCTCTAATTAATTATTCAAAAAAGAGGAATATCTATGGAAGTAAAGCATCTTGGTATTGTATTTATATATAAAACTTTCTAGTCAAATTATCAACCTAAAACATGTATCCTTCCATATAACACATCACCCACCTGCTAATTAATTAATACCTTCTGTGATTAGAAACTTGTCTTCATGGGGCTAAGGTTGCATTGGGCTGGAGTCTTTGCCTTTCAGTAGCTGATGGCAGATTATATTGATTTTGTTTTCTTTTAGTGTCCCTGTATATCTCCCTACCCTGCCTCTTAACTTGTCTATGAACCAAGCACACAGGGGCAAAGTCATTTCAAAGTACTTTTTAAGCTGAGCTGAACATAAAGAACCTCCTTTTCTCTCTGTGTACTAAGCTTGATGGATGACAATACACTAAACTGTGCAGCTGTAAATGAATATGAAGTCTTTTCTAAAAGTAGGGAGGAGAGAGAGAAAAGCAACTGCTTCTAGTTCTCTCTATGGCCACTTCCTCTTTCTTTCCTACATTGTGGTTATGGGAGCCAACTCCTTTTGCTTGCTTAAGATACTTCAAGTGACATTGCTGTTACATGTAAGTACGAGAGTTATTTGAGGAATAAGTATAATTCATCCTCTTCAAACCAGCTCTTAAAATGTTTGAAAGCCATCATTAGAGAGATTGTAGTTTTATTGTCCAAGCTAGGGGACTTTTGAGAGTGAAACAGAATGCAATTTGCAATTACGCTGGAACAACAGCCATAAACTTAAACGTTATTGTTAGCCTACCCTTTCCAGTCCACACATCCCAGCTTCCTCACCCTTTCATAAAAGTTACAATAACAAATGCCCTTGCTACCTGGTTCTCATTCTTCAGACACTGACCATTTGCCAGTGTCTCTCCTGGAATTCTGCAACTCACATTGGATCCAGTATTTAAGGTGTAATTGACCAGGGGAACAGAATACTGAGTTTGGAAAACATATTACCCTTGATCCCACTGATGTAGCCTCAGATTCAATCTCCCTCTTTGTCTTTCTCTTAACACATTTTATTTTAGCTGGTACCTGGTTGGTGCTTACGGACCAATAAATGAATAAATTACTTATTTGATTGGGAAATCAACAATAATTCAGTTGGCTTTGAGGGGAGGGAGTTCACGTTTATCTGGGCGTTTTATTATTATTATTATTATTATTATTATTATTTTCATTGTTTTTCAAGAGAGAGAGAGAAATAGTTCTATCTTCCATCCACTGGTTTATTCCTCAAATGGTTGGAATAGCCAGGGCTGAGCAAGACTGAAGCCAGGAGTAAGGAACTCCATCCTGGAGTATTTGACCATCTTTCACTGATTTCTAAAGAACATTATCAGGGAGCTGGATTGGAAGTGGAGCAAGCTGGACTTGAACTAGCAATCTAACCCAGAATGCCAGTATTGAAGGCAGTGGCTTAAGCTATTGAACCACAAGAGCAGCCTCACGTTTCTCTGTTTTAAATTCCGTAGAGTACATGTCCCATAATTTCCTAATCCAGTCTACTGTTGATGGGCATTTGGGTTGGTTCCAGGTCTTAGCTATTGTGAATTGAGCCGCAATAAACATTACTGTGCAGACGGCTTTTTTGTTTGCCAATTTAATTTCCTTTGGGTAAATTCCAAGGGGTGGGATGGCTGGGTTGAATGGTAGGGTTATATTCAGGTTTCTGAGGAATCTCCAGACTGACTTCCATAGTGGCTTCACCAGTTTGCATTCCCACCAACAGTGGATTAGTGTCCCTTTTTCCCCACATCCTCTCCAGCATCTATTGTTGGTGGATTTCTGAATGTGAGCCATTCTAACCGGGGTGAGGTGAAACCTCATTGTGGTTTTGATTTGCATTTCCCTGATTGCTAGGGATCTTGAACATTTTTTCATGTGTCTGTTGGCCATTTGGATTTCCTCTTTGGAAAAATGTCTATTGAGGTCCTTGGCCCATCTCTTAAGTGGGTTGTTTGTTTTGATGTTGTGGAGTTTCTTAATTTCTTTGTATATTCTTGTTATCAACCCTTTATCTGCTGCATAGTTTGCAAATATATTTTCCCATTCTGTCAGTTTCCTATTCACTTTCCTGACTGTTTCTTTTGCAGTACAGAAACTTTTCAATTTGATGCAATCCCAGTAGTTAATTTTGGTTTTCAGTGCCTGTGCTTCTGGGGTATTTTCCAAGAAGTCTTTGCCAGTACCTATGTCTTGCAGGGTTTCTCCTATGCTCTCTAATAATTTGATGGTGTCGGGTCATAGGTTTAAATTTTTAATCCATGTTGAATGAATTTTTGTGTAAGGTGAAAGGTAGGGATCTTGCTTCATGTTTCTGCATGTGGAAACATGTACTCATAAATTCCAGCTTGTTAGTGTCAGTTTATTATATTGGTTGGTATCTCACAACACCATTCTACCTCCTCTCTTCAATAAATATAATAATAAGTGTATCTTCGTTATCATTATCATTATTTATATCAGATTATGCTTTGTGCACTTCATATAGCAATCCTTGTTCTATATATTATAGGCATTTAAAAAATTTATTTATTTATTTGAAAGGCAGAGTTAGAGAGCGAGAGAGAGAGAAAAAGAGAGAGATCTTCTACCTGCCAGTCCACTCTCCAAATGGCCACAATGGCCAAAGCTGGTCTGATCTGAAGCCAGGAACAAGGAGTTCTTCTGGATCTCCCATGTGGGTGGTAGGGCCCAAGTACTTAAACCATCTTCTGTTTTCCCAGGTGCATAGCAGGGAGCTGGATCAGAAGTGGAGCAGCCAGGACTTAAACTCGCACCCACATAGGATTCTGGTGCCACAAGAAGTGGCTTTAGCCACTACACCACAGCAATGGCCCCACTTTCATTTTTCAAATAAATTTTCATTTATCTGAAATCAGTTAATATCCGTGATAAATGATAAAATAGATACCATGAAAATTCTCATTTTACAGATGGAGAAATTGAGGTACTGAAAATGTTAGGTAAATTTCCCAAGGTCACAGAGATTATCAATGGCAGAGGCAAGTTTCAGAACCATTTGGACTCCAGAATCTGTCCTTTTAATCATGTTGCTATTATCAAATTCTCATTCCTTGATTGTCAAGGCTTGGAACAGGACAGGGCCAAGGGGGAGACACCATGGCATCCCTCCACAGACACACAGCAAACACACTATTGTTGTCCCTAACTTAGAGTGATATGCATAAAAGGCAGTGTCATGCCCAGACACACTTCCAGTTTAAATGCTTTGAGTGTTTCCAAGCATTATTTTAATAACCCAATCTAGAATCATTTGGGCAAATGTCACCCTCAAAGTTTTTGTCCTGCGGACCGACTTCCATGCCTTCTTTTCCTCCTTCCTTCCTCTCCCTTCTCTTTCTTTTTCCCCATTCTCTGTACCTTCCCCTCCCTCCCCTTCTGCCTGTCCCCTTTCCTCTCTCACAATCTTCCTCCCTATTCCTCTCTTTCTCATTCTCTCCACTTTCCTAGCTGTCATCTCCTCTCCTCATCCCATGATTTCTTAACTATAACAGCCCTACTTTCTAACCTAAGTACTTAATTAGACATATTATCAAATCTATAAAATTTTTTAAATCATCTTATTTTTTTTAATGTTTATTTATTTGAAAGGCAGAGAGAAAGCAAGGGAGAGACAGAGAGAGAAAGATCTTTAATTTCTTGGTTCACTCCTCAAATGCTCATAACAGCCAGGGCTAAGCCAAGCCAAAGCAAGAAACATGGAATTCTATCAGATCTTTCCCTTGGGTGGCAGGGATCCAAGTACTTGGGCCTTTATCTGCTGCTTTACAGTGTACATATAAACAGGAAACTGAATTAGAAGTGGATGAGGGGCTGGCTCCGTGGCTCAGTAGGCTAATCCTCCGCCTGCGACACGGGCACCCTGGGTTCTAGTCCCAGTTGGGGCATCGGATTCTGTCCCGGTTGCCCCTCTTCCAGTCCAGCTCTCTGCTGTGGCCCGGGAGTGCAGTGGAGACTGGCCCAAGTCCTTGGGGCCTGCACCTGCATGGGAGAAGCACCTGGCTCCTGGCTTCGTATCAGGGTGGTGTGCCAGCTGCAGTGGCTATTGGAGGGTGAACCAACGGTAAAAGGAAGACCTTTCTCTCTGTTTCTCTCTCTCACTGTCTACTCTGCTTATTAAAAAAAAAAAGAAGTGGATGAGGTACATTGTGATGCAGTGGGTTAACTCTGGCATCCCATATGGGAACATGGGTTCAAGTTCTGGAGGCTTCACTTCTGATGCAGCTCCATGCTAATGTGCCTGGGAAAGCAGCAGCAGATGATCCCAGTCCTTGGGCCACATGGGATACCTGGATGGAGAAGTGGATGAGCCAGGACTCCAACAGCACACTCAGATATAGCACACAGACATCTCAAGAGGCAACTTAACCACTGCACTGAATTCCTATGCATGAGAACATTTATACTTGATACAACAAAGATTTGCCAGACCAACTGACTGGAATGAAGTCTGAAAATATTTCCCAGGGCTGGAGCTGAAGAGCAGTGAGTTAAGCCACCATCTGCAGTGTTGGCATCCCATGTGGGCATCTGTTCAAGACCGGCCCACTTCTGATCCAGGTCCCTGTTGATGGCCTGGGAAAGCAGCAGAAGATGGCCCAAGTGCTTGGGCCCCTGCATTCACATAGGAGACCCAGAAGAAGCTCCTGGTTCCTGGATTTGGCCTGGCCTGGACCTGGCTGTTGTAGCTATTTGGGGAGTGAATCAGTGGATGAAAGATCTCTCTCTGTCTCTCTTTCTCTCTCTGTAACTGTGCCTTTCAAATAAATAAATCTTTAAAAGGAAAAGAAAATGTTTCCTGTTTTTTTTTTCCCTGAAACATAATTTCACCCATTGCAGCAACAAATCAAAATGAAAGGCAATGGTACTGAGCACTGTGAGTGGCACATAGAAAATATAAAGTGATTATTAAGTCAATGGCTTCAAATGTAACAAGACAATTATCTGCATATCTCCAAACTGAAATCTGAGAGTTGAGAAATTAAATACACAAAATATCAGAAGCATCTGATTCTCTGGTCATCCCACATGTAAGTTCTTTTGAAGACAGAGAAATGCAAGGTATCATATAGAATAGTACCATGGAAATCAGTCTGACTATACAAACCCAGGTCCTAAATTTAATTTGGACAATTCTAAAAGAATTCAAGGGTCCAGATATAAATAAAAATGTAAAAACTCACTGCTGTCTTGCCTGGCTATCAGGTGCCCAACAGACTGACATCGGGTAGGCAGATCAGCAGCAAATGTTGCCAGCTGAGAGAGGAGTTTCACCTCTCAGCAAGAATGAATAGAAGAAACGTAATTCTTCTGCTCAGCTCTTATGCAATGCCAGGTAACCTTAGAATAAAGAGGGCTTTGAGGGAGAAAGCCAGACTTCCCAAACACATTGCCACAATCAGATCCCCTCCTGTCAGATGCCTGCAGACACAACGACCAACATGTCCCAGAATGCTCATTGCTATCGCTAGGATTCATGAGGCTGTGTCTCCCACAGAGAAGGATGGGAGATAGGAAGGCTCCAAAAGCTCTCTCGGCGAAAATTCCATGGTGAAATTCCATCAGACAGAAGCCAGCTCTCTGCTGAGTGAATTGAGCCTTTTATCAGTCAGATTTGTATACATTATAGAAAGAGCCAAAGAAGGGAGTTACTGTACACCTCGTATATTTTTAGTTCCCTAGGATTAGTTGCTATTGGACTGAATGTGAGGGGAAGAGGAGAAACAAATCCACTTCAATCTTTGCTGTATGTTGGTGGCTTTTTGAGGTCTCCAAGGCTTTCTGGGTTTGCCTGTTTGCTTTTCTGATCTACCATGGTGCGTTCTGCAGTTTGACAAAGGACATGTTATCTGTTCCATGTTCCAAATGTCACCTCAGATAATGCACTGGTGTGTGTGTGTGTGTGTGTCAGAGAGACAGAGAGAGAAGCTCATGCATGCATGCAAACATTGATTTGATCTTAGCTTTGAGACTAACTAGAAAGCAGCACAATAACAACATTTCGGTTGACAGAATCAACTGGGAAACTTTTGCAGCCCTCGTACTGTCTTCACTGACTTTAGTTATTGCAGAAGCAATTCTCTGTGGCAAAGCCAAGATATAAAAGAGCAAACTAATAAGATGCATGGATGTGCAGATAGCATTGCTGTCACTAGATTATGATAAAAGAAGCTGGTAGTACGGCTTTGGTGTTTTGCAGAGTTCTGTGACTAGAGATAACCCTTCTACCATTTTATTCACTGCCATACTTTTTTGTCAGAGAGACAAACTCAGCTACTTCCCCTTCCACCTCTTTTCAACAATTCAATGTTTTAGTCATTCAGTGAATGTTTATTGAGCACTTATTATATGGCAGGTGTGTACTTGGTGCTGGGAAAATAACAATGAAAAGGACAGACACAATCCACTTCTCCTAAATCTAGATGATTTGTCTTAATTAAAACAATGATATAAGATTAATTACCATAAAACCCCAAAAAGTTCAAGTGTAGACATTATCTATCTAGGGATAGATAATGCAGGAATGCTAGACACATCTCTGGGAATAAGAGAGGAGGTAAGCAACAAACACTAACAAAGAAAATAATTTACTCTGGGACTAGCCTTATGGCATAGCTCATTAAACTGCCACCTGTAATGCCAGCATCCCATATGGACACTGGTTTGAATGGTGGCTGCTCTACTTCTGGTCCAGCTCCTGGATAATGGCCTGGGGAAAGTAGCAGAAGATAGCCCAAGAGCTTGGGCCCCTGCCTCCCATGTGGGAGACCTGGAAGAAGCTCCTAGCTCCTGGCTTTAGCCTAGTCCCGACCTGATAGTTGTGGCCATTTGGGGAGTGAAGCAGAGGATGGAATCTGTGTGTGTGTGTGTGTGTGTGTGTGTGTATGTGTGTGTGTGTCCCTCTCTCTCTGTAACTCTGCCTTTCAGATAAATTAATCTAAAAAAATAAAAGAATCTACTCAGTGAGGTGTTTGTAGTAGCACCTTCTTCATTGCCCTCAAAGGTCATGAAAAGAAGAGCAAGTCTGCTTTCTTCATCCATCTCTAGCAGATTAATCTGATTTCAGACTTCCGGTTAGTTTTCATTTCTTGCTAAACTGCTTTTATATACTCTCTTTTAACTTTATTAATTGGTGATGCTGAATCAATGAGCTTCACCAGGCTCTACTTTTTTGGAGTACATTTGGAGGGTACGAAAGTAAACATCCCCCTCCTCAGATGGAAGTGGTGTTGTACATGTGCCTGCAACCAGTGTAATTGTAAGGGGCCCCTTGCTCAGAAAGCTCCAAACCTTGGTTTAAAACTCTGCCCTTGCTGCCTGAAAAGTCTTGGGACGTTTTGGACAAGGAGCCCCACATTGTGGGCACTAAGCCTAGCAAATTACATAACCTGTCCTTATAAAGAATGGACAACTGGTAGGAAGATTTGCACACTGAGGGTGGAGAAGCTCTGCTTGGGTGCTAATTTTAAGCTTTCATTCCCACTTAGCTTTAATAGATACTGAAGGATGGAGCCAGTGCTGTGGGGTAGCTTGAAATGCTGGCATCCTGTATGAGTGCCAGTTCAAATCCTGGCTGCTACACTTCCCATCCAGTTCCCTGCTGATACTCCTGAGAAAGCAGCAGAAGATGGCCCAAGTGCATGGGCCCCTGTACCTACGTGGGACAACTGAAAGAAGCTCCTGGTTCCTGGCTTTGTATTGGCCCAGCTCCAGCTATTGCAGTCATTTGGGGAGTAAATCAGCTGATGGAAGCTCCCTCTCTTTCTCACCTTCTCTCTCTCTCTACCTTTCAAATAAATAAATGAATCTTTAAAAAATAGATATTGAATATTGAGAGATTTGGGTATTGGATAATTAATTATAGATGCTTAAGTAATAATTCATTAAGCAATTATTTTCCTAAAATTTATTCGACAAAAGTTTACTGAGCAAAGGTCTTATACATGGATCAAAAAAACCTTAAATCTTAAAGCTTCCGTTGACCAATGGCTGCGGAGCTCTTGATGCTTAATATGTTAAAGGATCAATGAAGAAAGCACTAGACACGATGATTAAATTATACTTACAAATTCTTATTGGAAGGCAGTATGCTGAACATAACACTCGTACATCAGAAGACCTAGTTCATAGACAGGGTTTTTGTCTGACGTCTGACTATTTAATTGATCTTCTCTGAGCTACTTAAGCATTTTGGGCCTTCAGAATTTTTACATACAGAGATAGTAATACTGTGTTTCTGGGTTGGTGAAAATATTAAATTAAATAGTAGGTTAAAGTGACTATTATGTGTCTGTGACACATGGTAAGTACTCAGTAAATTACTGTGTTGGTTTGGTATAATTATAAGTCTACTTAGAGATAGTAGTAGCATTCTTCTGCATGAATACATTGAGAAAAAATTAATGAGTGTCAAAAGTCTCTGAGAGAAGAATGATGTAGGCAAGGCAGGAGTCAGGAAGGGGCAAGGAGCTAAGATCTGCCAATATCCAACTATGTGCATTGTCCAAATCCCATCATCCTCCAAGCTAACTCAACAAGGCTGAAGGCTTGGCACCCCCACCCTTTATCAAGCAGCTAAGCCTCACTTTTCTTCACACTCCAGATACCATGACATCTTCCTGGAGACAACCACGTGTGCTGCAGCCCCATCCCAAATCCTGTCCTCGGATCCTGCCCAAGACCCCACCCCTACCGTGCAAAAGGGTGCCTGGCTAAGGGTAAATGTCTCTCTTGAGGTTGCCTGCACTCACATCTGAGTGTGCACCATCTTTTTGTTTTCCAATAAATCCAACGCTTCCAGTCATCTTTAAAAAATGGGCTATTATAAATTATTAGAATTTAACAGGTTATAATTCTCAAAACAGATCATCATTGTACTTATTTTTATCTTTCCATTTTCATCTTCTCAACACCAGCTGACATCACTATCACTGACCTGAGAATTCTTCTTTCTCTTTAAACAACATTTACAATCTACAGACTCCCAGGGATGTAGATACTTTGATAAATTCCACTCAGATTCCAGGAAGGTTGTTTGTGTGATGTGCTTATGTACATGCCTATACACAATCAGAGATTCCAAAGTAGAATCAGTTTAACTCCCTACTACCACCATCCCTCAGAATTACTACTTTCATCCTTGTAGAATGAAACAAGTAAAGAATTTGGGATTTTCTTCCAAGCCATGTTTCAGTCTATGCTGTTCTTTCCTACTTCAGGAAATGATCATTGTTTGCTTTAGTCAGAGCCTTGTAGCCAACTCAGAAAGTAGATTTTGTACTTTTTTTTTTATTTAAAAGACAAAATTCACATCAAGTCCATTGAGATGATTTAATTCTAAGGGGGAACACTATCATTAAATTCCATTTCTTGGCTCCTGACTATGTCCTGGCTCATCCTGGCTCTCTAGAGTCTTTGGAAAGTAAACCAGCAGATGGGATCACTCTGGTCTGTCTCTGTCTTTCTGCATCTCAAATAGACAGATGACAGACAAATTGATATAGGTAGATAGATTGATATTAAAATATGGTCTCAGGGGAAAGGGTAGGTTAGACATCTTCAAAGTGATAGTGATGGTTATTATTCAGGAGTTCTGCTCAGTGTTTCTGAGAAGATATTGAATAATCACCATAGCTCATGTTAACTGTTCAAGAAGCAAATTACATTAATTGTGAAATTTAAATATTTGTTATAAAATCTTTGCAATTATTCATTGCAACACTTATTGAGTGCTAGCTATTTGAATAAATGCTTTATAAATATAACCCAAAATAATTCACTGAAGCGGACCCATTTTGCAGAAGATGAAATTGAGGGTTAGAGAAGTTGGGACAGTTGCTCAGGAGAATATTTGTACCTGGAAGTGAGGTGGGCAGATCTCCTCCAGAGCTGAGAGTGGAGGCACATGAGTTCACCTGCAGAATTTATCAGAATTTCTTCTGATGCTCTTCTCCAGAAGAGCACCTGTATGAAAACCAATCACTTAAAGAGTAGATTCTCAAGCTTAGGGCTTAGAATCACTGTTTCCTAAAGGGTCTGCCCTTAGAACCATCTTCGCCTTGTAGCGTATCACAAAAATTACAATACACATGCATGCAGACATAGCTCTACTTCCTACTAATTCTTTTAATTTATTTCTATTTTGCCATTACATTATATTTATTTGTTTTTGTTTATTGAAAGGCAGAAAGTTAAAGATAGAGAGACAGAGACAGGGAGGGATCTTCCTTCATCTGGCTCACTCCCAAATGCCTGCAACAGCCAGATTTGGGCCAGGCTGAAGCCAAAAGACTCTCAATCTGGGTGTCCCAGGTGGACAGTTGGGTGGGACCTAAATACTTGAGTTATCACTATTTCTTTCTGTGGGAACCCAGGTACTTTGATAGGGGATGCAGACCATTCATTCAAGTCATGTCTTAACCACAGAGCTATCACTTCCCTCAAATAATTCTCATTTTAGAAATAAGAGTGAGGTTTAGTTTAGATGAGAAATACTTCCAAGACATAGAAATATTTTCTGCATGCGGCATGATCTCGCTATCTAAGCTAATCAATAGTTTGAGGACAAAAGTCAATCACCATCATGGTGTTAGTATTTACTGTGTATTTTTCGCATTCTATAATCCTAAACAAACCATTTGCAGTCAGGCTGGCAAACATCCTCATAATCAACTTGTTCTATGCAAGTGTTGCATGTGTGGGGTAATTGTTGGTATTATGTTGATGTTGGCCAAGTTAAAACCTCCATTGCTTATCAGAATATGTGAAAGATTTCATACCTGCTAAATGTGAAGTTTGCACCTGACAGAAGGGGAAAACGTTTTACCATGCCTTAATGCATCTGTTGCAGGAAAACGAAATGAAGTTTGCAAAGATACTTTTTTAGCAGAGCTGCTGTGAAAGCGATGGAAAGATACACATAGAAAACCAAAAGGAGAACTCACTTAGGTGATGTTTTTCTTGGATTCCTACCTACTTGTTTTCTGCAATTTTCTGCCCAAAATGAAAGGTATACAATACCTTTACTTTTCTAGATGTCAAACTCTGTAGCTTCTGTTACTTGCTATCAAATGAAACAAGGTCAGGCCTCCAAGACTTCAGAGCACGTATTAGTTACCACAGCACACAAGCCAAAAAATCCCAAGAGAATATCCAAAGCTCTATATAAAAGGTGACTAGAAGCACCGTTCTGGGAAAAAAGTTTTAGAGTTTTTTTAAACTGGGTATTTTTCAACTGAACTAGCTTTCTAGCCCTTTTGCTAGTTTATTATCTCCTGCATCCAACATGTATGTCCGTCTTCTGGGTTCAACATTAGGTCATTTCATTTGAGCTTCTGTCCAAATGTCCTCAGAGTGGTCTTTGTGCAGTGCACCATCTTATAGGTCATCCCACAGTCCCATCATTTTCTGTCCCTTCCTCTCCTGCATTATTTTTCTTAATAGCAGTGGTTATTACTTGACTCTTTTACATCTTCTGTTCATTTATTTATTGTTTATTTTTCCTTCTAAGACGTGTATGTCATGGGAATGGATACATTGAACCAACCACTGTACCTCCCTCCAATACCCAGAACAGTATCTTACATCTGACACAAACTCAATAAACATTTGTTGAATTAATTAAATACCTGTGAAAACCAAGGCAAACCATATGGAGCTGGCTGCAGTCCACTGACGTGCTGTTTTCTGATGTCACCTAAATCCGCCTGAAGATAACCTTTCAGGGAGGCAACCTTGAGTCCCAGTTCCTTGCACTCCTTTCTTCTGTTCTCTGTGTAGTCAGCCCAAAGGATATTTGAGTTCAATTTGCAGAGAAATGCCTTAGATAGAAATGATAATGTCCCCTCAACTTAAAAGGGCTGAGCATGTTTTGAAAGTGTTTTATGAACTGGAAACCTTCCTATGAGGTATTCCACTGCAGCCCCATAAAACCTTACACCCTGCTGGAATTTCATCCTGTTAAATTTGGCAGTTTCCTTCCTCAAGTAATGAGTTCAATTCATGTTTTCATTGAAGTTCATACCAGATACAAATCAGTGTCACTGCCACAGGCAACGGTTTGCAGAATTCCCAGGCACTCGGGGCTGAGGGAATGCATGCCAAATTCTCCCTTTCACAAGGGGGCTCTGTAGTGTTTAACTGTCATTTGCCCGCGTCTGTGCCAGGTCCCTTGGAGGTTGTTAGCTAAGTGGGCTTCCGGCTTCTATCTCAACGCAAGCTCATCTTCCAAGCCTCTTTGCATTTCCTGTGGTAATCCCTCTTTGTGTGCCTCTGAGAAGAAACAATAATTGCTTATTTTTTTTCCACGAGGAAAGTTCAAGGGCACAAGTGGTTTTAGTTAGAGATTCAACAAACACTTTGGCAGCAATGAGCAAAGCCGTGTAGAAAAGACCTAGTGGTTCTTCTATCTCTGCTTTGCAGTGGCTATTTTCAGAGGAAGAAAATGAACATGGTCAATAAAAGAAGGGATTACCTCTACCCTTTATGGAGACAGCAAGTAATTAGTCTAATGCCTACTTAATGGCTCTTCAAAGGTGGCGTCATCAGATGATTGGTGTGGCAATAGCCATGATACTACAGCATCAAGAACCTCCTCCAGTGCATGGAAGATCTTCCCCAACCTGATGAGTCTGTGTTGGTTATCACTGACTGTATGACTTCCTGCAGGCAAACACCTAGAAACTCTGGACGATGCCATCACCTTAGGTCCTCGGTGAGAGCTCTTCAGCCAGCTCCTCCATTACCCAAGCCAAGACCTCAGCTTCAGAGATCACACTGATTTGGAGGAGAAAAGGCAGGTTAGCACAAATTTGAAACTAAAAGGAGATTTTTGGGGGCTGGTGCTGCAGCACAGGGGGTTAAGCTGCTGCCTGCAGCTCCAACATCACATATAGGCAGCCCAAGCTGTTCCACTTCTCATCTAGCTCTCTTCTAAAGTGCCTGGGAAAGCAGCAGAAGATGGACCAAGGTTTGGGCCCCTGCCACTGATGTGGGAGAATGGATGAAATTCCTGGCTCTTGGCTCCAGCCTGGTGCAGCCCCAGCCATTGCAGCCATTTGGGGAGTGAACCAGCAGGTGGAAGGGCTCTCTCTCTCTCTCTCTCTCTCTTTCTGTCTCTCTTTTTCTCTCCCTCCTTCCTCCCCTCTTTCTGTAACTCTACCTTTCAAAAAAATAATATTTTTAAACAGAATGTAAAAGGAGAGAAATGCATATGAAGTAAAAAAAATCATAATACATTTGTATTTATTTTTATGTTCCTGAGAGCCAAGTAATTGTCCCACACATCATTTTTACTTACCTCATTGAAAATTGCCTTGAGGCAGAATTAGATGAGAACAAATGACATCAGAACTCTGCACTGCCCTACTCATGGGAATGAAGCCATTGTACCAAGAACCTCCCCCTTTTCTTGATGCCAAGAGAGGTAGACCACAGAACCTACTCTGGGCTGCTTTTTGACAGACCTGTTGGGAGCCTATCTGTGGGACTTCTTCAGTAGCCATTTGACTAGACAATGCTGCAGGCCCTATTTTCTTTGTTTACAAATTTAGATGCTGTCTTGGTCTATTTCATGTTATGATAACAAAATACCTGAGGCTGGTCCTTAATAAGGAAAAGAGATTTATCTTGGTTCATGATTTCAGAGGCTGAGAATCCATGCTCGTATGGCCGCACCTGACAAGTTTTTCATGCTCTGGCATCATAGGACGGGAATGTGTGTGGTACATACAGAGAAAGCCAAACCGATGGGTGGCCTCACCTTTTAACAACTGTTTCCAGGAGTTGAGCACCCTGTGACCTAGTTTCCTGCCATGACCCACATCTTAAAGGTTCCAACACCCCTCCATACTATTTCCACTGGGACTGAGTTCATACCCCTTTGAAACTTTGGGGGGACAAAGCACATTCAAACCTTAGGAGATGCCTGGTGATGATTTGCAATTTTCAGCAAATCTCTATTTGCTGAATCTCTATTAAAAATAGAGTGACTTTTCTGCTCTCCTTTCAGCAGATTCTTCTAAACCCTAAATTGTCACCATAAATTACATGTTTTCTAAATTGTTCAATAACAGAATGAAATATATTCACATGTACTCCTTTAACATGATGCCTTTTATACCAGTGTGAGTCATCCATCAATAAATTACTGTGTACTATCATGAATTATTTATTGGGGCTGTAGCTATGATACAGCAGGTTAAATTATAATCTATGATGCTGGCATCCCATGTGGGTACTACTTCAAGTCCTGGCTGCTCCACTTTCAATCCAGCTCCCTGCTAATGTGCCTGGGAAAGCAGCAGAAGAAGACCCAAGTGTTTGGGCCCCTGTCATCTAGTGGGCGACCCAGATGGAGTTCCAGGATCCTGGCTTCAGCCTGGCTCAGCCCTGGCCTGTGGTGGGCATTTGGGGAGTTAATCAGCAGGTGGAAGATTCTCTCTCTCTCTCTCTCTCTCTCTGTAACTCTGCTTTTCAAATAAATACATAAATACATTTTATTTTAAAGGGACTTCTACAGGGAACTCAGTCTGCTTTTTTACCTCCAGGCCTCTCAGTTAAATGTTTGTTGTCTTGTTCATCAGAGAGATGGTGTTTCTATGTTAAGATGGCATGAAGACACTGCAAGTTCAACTTTTAATAGACAAAACTAAGTACAGGCATTCCAAAGAAATCTGCTATAGCAGTGATTCCCAAGCTTGAAATCTACTAATTCTAGGCATTGCACTAGAAGCTGGACACTGTAGGAAAGTATAAATGATATAAGCTCTTTGCTGTGTATTAAAAGTACGGGGCTAGGGGCTGGCATTGTGGTGCAGCAGGTAATGCTGCCGTCTGCAATGTCATCATCCCATATGGATGCTGGTTCGAGTCTTGGCTGCTCCACTTCTGATCCAGCTCTCTGCTAGTACACTGGGAGGGCAACAGAGGATGGCCCAAGTGCTTGGGCCCCTGCACCCATGTGGGAGACACAGAGGAAACTCCTGGCTCCTGGCTTCATTCTGGCCCATCCCTGTCTGTTGCAGCCATTTGGGGAGTGAACCAGAGCATGGAATCTCTGTCTATCCTGTCTCTCCCTCTCTGTAACTCTGCCTTTTAGATAGATATCTTTAAAAAAAGTATGGGACTAATATGTGAGATAATAAATCATTAATATAAGCTCGACATGGGGCTGGCGTTGTGGCGCAGCAGGTCAAAGTTCTGGCCCGAAGCACCAGCATGCCATATGGGCGCCGGTTCTAGTCCCAGCTGCTCCTCTTCCGACTCAACTCTCTGCTATGGCCTGGGAAAGCAGAAGATGGCCCAAGTCCTTGGGCCCCTGCACCTGCATGGGAGATCCAGAAGAAGCTCCTGGCTTTTGGCTCCTGGCTTTGGATTGGCGCAGCTCAGGCCATTGTGGCCATCTGGGGAGTGAACCAGCGGATGGAAGGCCTCTCTCTAACTCTCTCTGTAACTCTGTCGTTCAAATAAAATAAAATAAATCTTTAAAAAAGTAAGCTGGTCACAAGGCAGGAAGAGATTATATGTGAAAGCTACTTCAGATCCTCAGGCATTTGGTTTAAGGCATATTCTCTATATTACAGATTGTATTTTGCTTATTCAATAAGTCTCAGCATTTTGAGTGCTTATATTTTAAATTATCATATCTCACCTTAGCATGCAGGAAACAGCCTGGCTTTTAAAAACTGTGTTTCATCAGAAATTGATTGGTTGCACCCTCGGTGTGCCTGTCCCAAGAAACAATTGTCAGCGTAAGAGAAGATGTTGTCTCCCATTGTCAATGCCACACCTACAGATGGGCTGGGTCTCGCTTTGGCGTGTTGAGAGGTATACGTTCACAATCTGGGGCATCACTTCTGAATGGTGGGTTCTGCTAGGTGCAGAAATTGAAACACAACCACCCAATGAAGAAATACTTCAAAACCTCAGAATTTTCTTCAGCAGCCAATGGGAAGGAGAACTTGCTGGACTGTTAAGATGGGCAGCAAGCAATTTTAAGAAAGACGATGGGAGAGCCAGGGGGAGGCCGGGAGAGGACACAGCAGGAGCAGGAGGGAGACTGTACAGAGCGGGGATGGGACATTGGATGCCAAGTTGTCAGTAGAGAAGGAGGGTGACACTCTTGCAGAGCTGGGAGAGGTCAATAAATCACCACCCTTATCTTGCAAACAGAGCCTGTGACTTCAAAAATTAGCTCATTTATTCTGCACAATTAAATTTATTGAAGTGTGACAGAAAAAGTTTAGCAGCCAGTGAAGCAGAAAGCCGGCAACAGCCGAGGCGAGCATCTGAGTGAATGACACAATTAGTTGATTTTCATTTTATTTATCAATATAATTATTGAATTGTATTTATCCTTTTTCACAGATTTCTACAATTATTACCATGCAGGCCTCTAGGGAAAGAATTAGTTCAAATTTTCAGCCTAAGTTAATGTGATTATGAAGTAGCTAATAAAAAGAAAGTTCTTTAAAGTGCTACACAATCGTGTATTCAATGTCACCCCCATCACCCGGCACAAAAACCCAGGCTCTTTTTCATGAGAATTGTGTAAATTGAATTCCAATTTCTGAGTGCGTTAAGTCCCCAAGTAAGGACTGAAATGGGGGTGACCAGGACCTGCCTCCCTGGGACTTTTAAGCCAGTGAAAGATTTGCATTGAATTTTAAATTTCAGGTAGAAAGTTTAAAACGTTTTTTGGTTTTGAATACAACATATGAAAGAAACTCTAAAATATTCCTAGAACTGTATGAAGTATACAAAAGAAAAACAGAGTAGACGTGATGGGACTTCTGGCTTTATTGCTTTATCTTAGGCTTTCCAGTACCTGGCATTCCACTTTGTAATTACATATATGGAAGATAGCGTAAGTTACAGCTGGCCAGACAGTACTCGTGTTGCAGAGGAGAGATGCTGAGCACCCTGCCACAGAATTTCCAGGAACATAGTTTATCCACCTGAAGCAGCAATGTCTGAAGATGGGGCCTGTGAAGCTCCAAATCACTTCTCCCGATGAATCAACAGGCTTCCTGCAGGGTCTGGAAAATCATTTCCCACAGGGAATTCAGTCTCCTTCTTCACCTCCAGGCCTCTCAGTTGAACGTTTGCTGTCTTGTGCATTGGAGAGATGCTGTTTCTCTGTTTAGATGGCCTGCGGGGCCGGCACTGTGGTGTAGTAAGATTAGCCTTCGCCTGAAGTGCCATATGAGTACTGGTTTGTGTCCGGGCTGCTCCACTTCTTATCTAGTTCTCTGCTACAGCCTGGGAAAGCAGTGGAAGATGGACCAAGTACTTGGGCCTCTGCACCCATGTGGGAGACCCAGACAAAGTTCCTGTATTCTGGCTTCAGATTGACGCATCTCCGGCCATTGCAACCATCTGGGGAATGAACCAGTAGGAAAGACCTTTGCCTGTCCCTCTTTCTGTCTGTAATTCTGCCTTTCAAATAAAATAAATAAATTTTTAAAAAAAAGATGGCATGAAGGCACTGCAAGTTCAACTTTTAATAGAAAAAACTAAGAACAGATATTCCAAAGAAATCTGTTAAAGTAGTGATACCCACACTTGAAATCTATAAGGTTCACTAGGAGCATTTCCATTCCTATTTTAATTTTCAGATAGCATATTTTAAATTTACATTATAGTCAAAGGCTTAATGCCCCACTAAATAAAGAGTTCAACAAATAAAGACCACAGTTCAGCAGGAATATAAACAAGGGTTATAAAAATAATCAAATGAAAAATGTCAATTTGCTTACATATAGTGAATTTTAAAATAGTCACAGATCATTAAAACTAGTGATATAAGCTGACAGAGAAAGACAAACATCACATGTTCTCCCTTATATTTGAGAGTTAAAATTTAAAAAACAAAAGAACAAAAATGAAATAAAGAAATGCCTGCATGTATCAGTTTTACAGCAGATACAGTTTTTTTATCAAAACTTTTCTATAAATCTTTGACATAAGGAGCATTTTGAATTGAAGTTTTCCAGGTCCTACCTCCAGAAAATGAAGCAAGCTTGCTATTTTTAGACGAGTAGTGCATTGGCTGTGGCCTCGGAACCAACTTAGGGAAATATTGAAAGTGCTTGAGTAAAACACAAATTTGACTAGTGGCACCTCTTCCAAAGACAAGCAGTACTACAATCTATAAAACTTGGAGGACTGCTCCCTCACAGGTGACGATGAGAACACTACATCCTGATCTTACCATGGGCCGATAACCTAGAACAAGCACAATTGATTGCTGCCACATATTCACTTGTGATACCTTATCCAGTAATTTTTGTTTGACAGTACTTGTCGAAAGAGTCAACATTTATTTAGTCTCCATTGTGATTTAAAAGACTTCTCCACTCCTCTTTCTCTTACACTCTCCCACTTAATCTGCCAACAAGATCTGTCTGTCCTTCATTCAACATGTCTCAGATCAATCGACTTCATAGCCAAGTGATCGCTAAAGGCCAGATCGTGCAGGGCCTCAGAACCTTCAACTTTAGACTCTTTCCTAAATATAATGAGATGTCCTGTGCATTCAGATATAAGTCATCCTTCTAAAAGGCTCATTTTGACAGGTAAACGGAGTATATGCTGTGAAAAGAACAGATACTCTTTGGTTTATGATAGGATTACATGTCTATAAGCAGGGCAGGCCTTGTGGTACATTGGGTTAAGTCATTGTAGTATCTCATAGCAGAGTGCCACTTTGATTCCCGATGCTAGCTCTACTTTGGATTCCACTGCCTGCTAATGTGCCAGGGAAGGCAGCAGCAGAAGGCCCAAGTACATGAACCCCTACCATCCAGGTGGGAGATCCAGATGAAGTTTCTGGCTCCTGGCTTCAGCCTGGCACAGGCCCGACTATTGGTGGCCTTTCAAGGAATAAACCAGCTGATGGTAGATCTTTCTTTCTTTCACCTTGTGTCTCTCTGCCTTTCAAATAAAGACAGATCTTTAAAAAGAAAAGAAAATACTGTAAGTTGAAAATGGGTTTAATGTAGCTGCTATACCAAACACCATAAAAATGTTACTATAACAAAAACACCAGAAAAAACAAGCAAACAAACAAACAAAAAAGAACAGAAAGAAGAGTGTTAGCAAAATGAAGACTGAGGCCTTTCTAAAGCCATGCATTCCTGTCTTCATCTGTGGGTCTTGTTATGGTTTGGATACAGTTTGAGTGTATCCCTGAAGGGTTCACATGCCAAAAGCTTGGTCACCAGTGTGGCACGGGTGGTAGGTTACGGAGCCTTTAAGAAGTGGGGTGTAGTGGGATGTGATTAGTTCACTGGGAGTGATGTCCTTGGAAGAGATTGAGTGAGTTCCCATGGCTGCAGGCCACCCCTTGCGTCTGGCCCTTTCTTCACATAGCCATTTTCCTTTCTGCTTCTCTATCATGTTGTGACAGAGCCAGGGGTTGCTTCACCAACACACAGACTGATGTGTCTTCTTGATCTTGGACTTTCAACCTCCAAACCTGTGAGTAAATAAACCACCTTAAATTTATAAAGTAACCAACCTCCAGCATTTTGTTATAGCAACAGAAAATGGACTAGTACAGGTCTAGAGTGGGCTTAGACCTCTCACCATCCTCGATTGAGCTGCCAAGAGCCACATCTTTGAACTTAGCTTGATTTCTGATGCACAAGTTGTAGGCTTAGATAGGGAGAGAAAAGACAGCAAAAAACAGCAAATATTTATTTTGATTCTGCCAGTCCCATTGTCAAGGAAACCAAAAATAAATTCAGTCAACTTTTATGTGTCTAAGTTTCATTGGTGAGTTGTAGAACAGAAATTGAAAGTTTTATGTAATAGCTTTTACTAAGATTAAAACATGCCATTAGGTAGATTTAGTCACCTTAGACACTAAGATGAGATGTCTTCACAGAGCTTATCATTTTAACATGACCCCATTAGGACCCATAGCTCTCTAGCTGAGACTGTTGAAAGAAAGAAGAGGTAATGACAATCTAAAAAAAATAGCTTGATTATTAGGAAACCAAATGGAATTACTGTTTATAACATGATTGTATGTCTACACTACCATAAGCATTATTCTGAGCATTTTCTGTGTTTTCAACTGTTTAATGTTTGCTACAACTGTATGAATAATATATTATTATCCTGGTTTTATAAGTGGAGAAAAAAGGGAGGATGGGTAGTAGTTGGCAATTAAGAATTTAAAGAGTTGGATTTGAAATTCAGTTCAAACTCCAAACCTCATTTTCTTTCTTTATACTGTAAGTTCCATGGCATTATTATAAATGTTAAATAAATTTTAACAACATCAGCTATGCATCAAATGATATCATTAAATAAAATCCTTAATTTATAGATCTGGAAATATTCTTATTTCCTTGTAGACTATTACATAGTAGATTTGCTCCTTATGTAGAAAAAAATGTTTTGGGACACATTCAATCTTCTTGAATTCATTTTCAATTTCTTTTCCTGGGCCAACTATAATGCCAAACCATAAATGGCTATTATACTTGTCCAGCTAAAATTAGCTTTGTGTTAGTCTTGTTATGTAAAAGCTGTTGGATGTGAATTAGGCTGAGAAAGTTGGATACAGATCACCTAAAATGAAACAGCCTGAAAGAGAATTCTACCCCCACCAAGAAACTGTGCAACAGATAGAACACATTCTCCAATGCCAAAGCGCATAAATCAGAGAGCAGTTAGTGGAGTGTGGCTCTGAAGCACATGCTCTGATATTAACAAGTCCTTTTTGGTGAAGGATTTTCTCCACCCTGAGTTCTGCTCTCTCTATTGCATCAAACTGGTAATCAGTACCTCCTGTTAGAAGTTCCTCTGATATACAACGTCCATGCTTTCTCAATCAGCTGGACTACCCTCAATACCTTTTGTTCTCCCCAAATATATGAAAGTCCACAAATAAATTACATGTTTTGTATATTTCGTTTAAATTTTGCCATTAATATCATAACCATAAAAACTCAATTGAGCATATATGTATAAACAGACACATTACCTATGTATTATCTTTTCCACATTGCTCAAAAATCAGTGATTATGAAATTATAATCTCTTTCCCTTTTTCTTTCCCTTAATCCCTCTCTCTCTTTTTCCTTTCTTCCCATTCTCTCTCTCTCTTTTAAAGGTTTATTTTATTTAGTGAAAAGCGGAGTTACAGAGGGAGAGAGAGAGACCAAGAAATGTTCCACCTGCTGGTTCACTGCCCAAATGACTGCAACAGCCAGGACTGCACCAGGCTGAAGCTAGGAGCCAGGAGTTTCATCTGAGCCTCCCACAAGGCTACAGGACTTCAAGTATTTGGACTGCCCTCTGCTGCTTTCCCAGACAGGTTAGCAGGGAGCAGGATCTAAAGTGCAACAGCCAGTACTCAAGCCGGGGCCCATATGGAATGTCACTGTTGCAAGTAGCAGCTCAATCCATTATTCTCCCCTGACACATAGCTTTTAAAAATGTTGGGTCTGAGATTTACCAAGGTATTTGCCTGTGATCCCACATGCACATGTGGAAACCCAACTGCTTGACTCTATCCCTGTCCACTGCAATGCATGCATGCAAAGGAAGCTGCCCAGCATGTGCATCACTGTGGTTAGAGAAAATGGATTCATGTGGCTAATTGGTGGTGATGGTGCTGGTATCCCTGTGTTCCTTGTTCTGGAAATAACCTTTATTATTTTCTTGAAGATTTGAGTAGAACTAAGTGAAGCTCTTTTCTTTTCTCACAAAGCATAACAAAAATCTAAACATAATTTTAACCTTTTTGTATTGTCTTGAAATCAAATTGATTAAGTGACCTAAAAGTTTAGCAAGATCTATTTTCCTTCTTATCATTTCAGAAGGTATGTTTGAAAAAGAAGTCATATTTTTGACAAATATTATTTCTAAGTAATGTTATAATCTGTTTTGTCTGGTTACACTGAGTACAGTTGGAAGGAATTTTCATGAGCCTCAACCCATCTCATCTGCACCTTGTACTCCAGTCTTTAGTATATATAACCTTGTCAAGGTTCATGTGCTGTACCCACTAAAGAAAAGTTAAAAGGACTTCTCAGAATTTTGGAACCACTTTAGTGCCTGGAGAACCATTGCCATCGCTATTTGACTCATTCCCCTGTCTAGCACCCTGGCTGGATATACACAAAACTAGTCATGTCTTCTGCTTCTTTAGAGATAAACAGCTGTGTCACCAGGAGCATCTGTTAGCTATCAGAACTCCATGTGGACACTGTAGGGACTTCTGACGTTTACCCAAAGCCCTAGGATAGAGTAAAACTCCAAAGAAAAGACCTTAGTGACGGGCTGGAAATGTAAACTAATAGATACTAAAGAATCACTTCACCCAACTTGAGACCAGGCAGAAACAAGTAATGGTGCAAAGGAGAAAGGGAAAAGGGAGGAGAGGGAGGAAGAGGAAAGGAAAAGAGGAGAAAGAAGCATGGGGGGAGGAAGGAAGAGAGAAAAAAAGGAAGAACCAAAAAGAAAAATGTTTCTGTTAGTTTTATTTTAATAACTCGATTTACATGTAACTAAGCAAAGTGTAAAGTTGAAACTAGTCAGGTCAATAAAGAGAAGATTGAGTCTTTGAAATAGATCCAGAGGCCTCTAATAACCACTGGCCATCACTGAGTCTGACACAGTCTCAGAAGCAGTGGGATAAAGAGCAGCAAAAGCTGAGAGCATGTCTGGGAGGAGCTGGGGTGCAGCAGATCAGTGAGGGGGGTACAAGGAGAAAGATGGAGGAGAAAGCAGCCACTGAGTAAGGGGAAAGCCAGAGAGGAGAATGAAAAATACTGCGGGTGAGAAACTCATTTCTTTTAAAGCTATCAATCTTTTGAAACTTCTCAGAAGCTCTTGCAGTTATTTCTTTATTATTGTTGATGTAAGACATCATAATTCATAAACTTGCTAAGACCATAATCTGGGTCTCATCCATTTCTTAAAATCTCTCTCCAAAATAATTCACTATGTCATTTGTTTAACAGGGATCAATGTTTTATCAAGATCTAAGGACATGGCTTGGTATCACAAGATATTAAACTTAATACAAATATATGTGCAGCAATAATAATGAAAATACCTCATCAGGTTTATATATTTCATAATAATAATCCCAACATCATTTATATGGGCATTGGTACTAAAAGTATTTTGGAACAAAACAAGGCTTTCAATATTGTGATGATAGTCATTGAAATGTATCTTTTACTTCTCTCATTCTGACCTTCTCCTTTGTTCCCAGTTTAACCAAATCTTATTCTCTAAAGAAAATGGCATTGAGTATGAATATTAAGAAAACCTATTTTTGTTCACATCAGTATTTACACAGGAAACTGCAGTGTCTCTTGGAAATTCTGTCATCACTTGCTCAAAATTTTACATCTTTACATTTTTTCAGAAGTGGTTCAGCAGTTTGGGCAGCTGCATGGGATGCTGGTATCCCTTATCAGACTACGTGGTTCAAGTCCTTGCTACTCCATTGCTTTTGATCCATCTCCTTGCTAATGCACACCCTAGAAAACAGCAGATGATGGCCTAAGTGCCTGAGTTCCTGCTACCCACGGGAGACTCAGAGAGAATTCCTGGCTCCCAGCTTCTGCCTGGCCTAGCTCGCTGTAGCTGCCATTTCATGAGTGAACCAGTGCACAGAGGTTTTTTTTGTTTTGTTTTGTTTTGTTTTCCTCTCCATCTCTCCATCACTCAGCCTTTCAAATTAATAAATCCATCTTTAAAAATAAATAAAATTAACATTCTCAAACATAATTTTTCCTGTGTTTATTTAGAATTAGATGGAAAAATTTTGTGTGTATCATCTCAGAACAATAAACCAATTGCTTTAAATGTGAAATCCCAAAAGCATATATTGAATTTATGTTTTCCTTTGCTAGCATATGCTTTGCTCACAGAGATCATTCCAGATCAAGTAGTTTAACAGATTATTGAAAGATTTGGTTATGATAACATTTCGCTTTTGCATTTTTTCTTGCACCTAGTATAAGAAACAGTAAAACAGACAGCAGGCCAGAAAGTCTGCCTAATGAAGACAAATATACTTAGCATTTGTCAAGTAGTTTCTGTACTGCCAGTGTACAAACACATGACAAAAGCAAACCTCTTACCCTGGACTACTCACTATGAAAATCTGAATTTTCCCCTCTCCCCCAGTAGTTGTTCAAGCAACTGCTTTTAAATCAAATATATGCAGCTGCAGTTCTGCTCTCATGCTTACTATAAATTTGCCCAACTCTTTGTGACTGCTTGTAGATGATACTGACTTACATATGATTGATTTAGGACTCATAATGCATGATTTACATTTTAAGATAAGAATGATGTCTTATATATACTTTTCTGCTTACAAAACATCTCCACAAATATCACCAGTTCTCAGACTAAACCTATGAGTTAAATTGCTTTGCATAATCACAGAAAAGAGGTACAAAAAAGTGGCAGGCCAGATTATTAACCTCTTTACGTGAGTTTAGCTTTGACAGCGTCTTTCCTCTGCACAACAGCTTTCTCTTTCCAGGTCCCGCAAGTGGCTATGAGGTCTGATGCCCGCCTTCAAGAATCTTACATCCTATGTAGGCCACAGAGCTGTCCAGTCTAAGCCACAGTGCCTCCTCCCTTCTTCTTTTAGTTAGCTCCCCTATACCTGCCTTCATTTTAAGAGAGGTAATAATATCCAAACTAAGGACATGACTCACAAGCCTTCAAGCAAATTGGCCTCTTGCAGGACTTAGTTCAGATGCACTACTTTGAAGCATAGTAATTGGATTTATGCCACATGCTTCTCAGTCAACAATTGATTAAGATGGCTGGGTCCTCTCCAAAACTTTCAACCTTAAAACAAGGATTAACTCTGGGCTTCAAAGTCACCTTCAGGTGATTTTCCCTAAACAGACAAATAACTAGAAAGTTGAATATGAGCATTTGGATGTTTCTGTGCACTGTTTTGCTTAAAAGGTTGGTCTTTTTCTCTTTTCATAAGTAACATACCCAAATAAAGCAGCGTCTTAAAAAGTTAAGCATAACTACGTGAGGGCAAATGGTTTAAAATCTTTTCTTAACACATACTAAACTGAGCTCCTGTATACAAAGAGAATTGAAAATGAATCTGGATGTGAATGAAAGGGGAGAGGGAGTGGGTAAGGGGGGAGGGTAGCGGGGGCGAGGGAAGGTATGGGTGGGGAAGCCATTGTAATCCACAAGTTGTACCTTGGAAATTTATATTCTAAATAAAAGTCAAAAAAAAAGTTAAGCATAAGTTTAGTTTATATAAACTGTATATATGAATATATACAGTTATATTAAATATACACATATATTTATATAATATAATAATATATAACAATATATACAGTTATATCAAATATGCCTTTATACAACATAATATATACCATATAAACTAATATAACATATTTGATAAGCATAACATTAAACAAAATGATTCTGCAATTTCACCTATTGGTATCTACCCAAGAGAAACTAGAGCACATGTCCTTGTGAAGATTTGCCTATGAACGGTCAGGGTATCATTAATCACAATAGCCAATGGATACAAACAACACCAACATCCCCCACATCTCCTGAATGGGTACACAAAATGTGGTATATCTCTACAATGGAATACCGTTCAATAATGAAAATGCATGGATTCTGGATAAATGCAACATGAGATAATCTCCAGAACATTATGCTGAGTGAAAAAGCTAAGCACAAAACACTACATTTGCATGGATCCAACTCATATAAATATTCCAGAAAAAGCAAATCTACAGATTAGTGGTTGCCTGGGACTGGGGGAGGAGAAGGGATTGACTGCAAACATGTACAGGGATCTTTTAGGATGATAAAGATGTTCTAAAATTCATTTTGGTGATGGTGGTCCAACTCTGTAAGTTTACTAAAAATCATTGAATTATACACTTAGCATGGGTAAATTTTATGGTGTGTAAATTATACCTCAATAAAGCTGCTGTCATGGCCATTCTGCAGACATTAAGACCATTTAACATTTGATTCAGATGTCAAGACTGGTGATGCCACATACACACCAAGAGAATATGAAAAGATTTACTACTTTCATAATGAGGCTTTCTGCGGATGGCCTGGCAGGCTTCCCACATTGGTCTGAATGATAGTAGGTTGGATGATGAGACAGGAGATTGGCTTGTGTTTTATTGTGGTTAGGAGGTGGAACTGGGGTAAACGTTTTCTTTCCTGCTTTCCTATGAGGGCAGGGACTTGCGTGTTTGAAAGTTTTGCAAGCACCAGGGGTATCTGAGATTTATTATCAGCTTTCCCAGAGGAGAGGCAGAAGGAAGACAAGAGAGGACTGTAACTTAAAAAGTTGTCAGTGGTCAAACATCAAACATGGAGTTAGGATGGGTCTTTGGCCGCTGGTTAGGATGCCTGCATTCCACAACTGGGGTGGTTCAGTGTTCAATTTCTGGCTCTAGCCCCTGAGTTCAGTTTCTTGCTAATGTGGACCCTAGAAGGCAATGTGACGACAGTAAGACCCCTGAATTGAGTTTTCAAATCTGACTTTGGCACCTGACTGATGCAGCATCTGAGGCGTAAACCAGTGAGTGGGAATTCTTTCTATCCCTCTCTCTGATCTCTTAAATAATTACATTTTAAAAATCCAAAACAATAGCAATTTTAATAGTCGTGGGCTCTATTACATCTGTTAATTCTTTTCTACCAGCATACATCTTTTTTTCTCAAGTCATCTTATGTGAGGTGACCTCAAAAAGTTCATAGAAAAATGGAACTAAAAAATGAATACAAGCATAGATGCTTGGCCTAGCAGTCATGACACTGGTTAAGACCCTTCATGTCGAAGTACATGGGCTTGATTCTGGGTTCCATTTCCTGATTCCAGTTTTCTGATAATGTAGACTTTGAGCAAAAACAATGAAGGTCCCTGGCACTCATATGGGATACCTGGACTGGGTTACAGGCTCTTGGTTCCAGCCCCAGCTCAGTTTTGGCCAAGCCAGCTATTTGGGAACTGAACCATCAGCTGGACTCCCTCCCTTCCTCTCTCTCTCTCTCTCTCTCTCTCTCTCTGTGTATGTCTACTTCTTGAATTAAAAAAAAGTTTAGTTTGCTGAAAAAAAATTTTGAAATTCATTTATAGTATTTTTCCACAATATGCATTTTTTTCAGGAACTTTTTGAAGACTTCCCTTATCTTCCCTGAGTGTATCACATGAAACCCTATTTATGGCATTTGTCAATCTATTGTTCATTCATTGTCTTCCTTGATGGCTGATAAGCTGCTTAGGGGTGTTCTTTAGAGATCAGTTCTTTCATGGTACATGGAACATTGTGCACACCATAATTATGGAGAAGAGATGACAGATAGCAGAAGTGAATAAAGGAGGGAAGAAGAAGAGAAAAATCAGGCCCATAGTAAAACTCTTCCTCATAAAGTGTGCTCCTCCTACCCATTCCCTCAAAGTCCATGTCTGGTCCATCATACATTTTTTAACTTCCTAATACAAAGAAAATAATGATAGAACAGTTTTATAAAAGTGAAGTTTAGGCCAGCACCATGGCTCACTAGGCTAATCCTCTGTCTGCAGCACCGGTACCCCGGATTCTAGTTCTGGATGGGGCGCTGAGTTCTAGTCCTAGTTGCTCCTCTTCCAGACCAGCTCTCTGCTGTGGCCCAGGAGGGCAGTGAAGGATGGCCCAAGTGCTTGGGTCCTGCACCCACATGGGAGACCAGGAGGAGGCACCTGGCTCCTGGCTTCGGATCAGTGCAGCGGCCGTTTGGGGGGTGAACCAACGGAAGGAAGACCTTTATCTCTGTCTCTCTCTCTCTCACTGTCTAACTCTGCCTGTCAAAAAAAAAAAAAAAAGTGAAGTTTATCACTTCCTCATTGCCAAAGAAGCAACTTCATATGAACATTACCCTTTTTTGTTTGACTATTTTTTGATATAGCATGTTTTCAGTTTACATTATAGTCAAAAGCTTAACATTCTACTAAATAAAGAGCTCAACAAATTAAAAGTAAAAAGACCGTAATCTAACAGGAAAATAGACAAAGGCTATAAATAATAATCAAGTGAAAGGTAGTCAACTTCACTAATATAAAGTAAATTTTAAAATAGCCACAATGTCATTAAACTATGTCATTTCAATACTGTTATACTCAGGGAAAAAAAACATTTTCTGATGATTTTAGGTATATTCTGTATTATTTTCTCTAGATTCTTACTTCTTAAGTTCCAAGTGCTGCAATTCCAGTGTTTCCTTTATCTAGTACATACTGAATCCTTATTTGCCAAACAACTTTCCAGTTTACCATTGTTCTGAAAGAATATTGATAGCTAACTCTTTTCAGTTTGGATATTAACTTAAATTATCATGCTATCCATCCTCTATGAATAGATTTTAGGAGTGTTTTAGATACGACTACTCCAACTAGACCCTGCTCCTTTATATCAATTGTGTAACTGTACATACTTAGGTAACGACATTGTAAATATATTTAGTTGTTTATGGTTATGTGTTTGTGTGTGTCTGTGTTTATAAATCATAACCTAGAATCATTGAGGAAACACTGATTTAAAAGTCATAAGACATAAGTTCTGGTGTTGGGCATAAATCATGCCAAACTGGTTAAATCATATAATCTCTTTGAGTTTCAAATTCTCTGTAAAATGGAAGTAAAAGTCCTTGCCCTGCAGAAAAGCAAATAACAAAATGTGGTTGGAAGCTCTTGGAAAATTTTGCAATTTCACACCATTTTAAGATATTTTTAAACCTATTTCCAGCTCCTGAAGAGATGACCCAGATATATAATCAGTTGGGAACACAAGAGAACCATATTCTACTATTGCCAAGAAGCCAAGACCTTATCTGTATGCAGACTGTAAGTGGTTTGCAAGTTCAGATGAAGGACAGCATACTTGAATGATGTGATCAGAGATAGACTTTCAAATGTGGGGCAGATCCTTCTTACTCACTAACTCTCCCCCTCTAACTCCTTCCTCTTAACCTGCCTCCACTAGGTATTCATTGTTCATGTCTTTTGCCCTACGTTTGACAGGCAACACATTGCTTGGTCAAGGAGATACAAGAGAATGTCTTTGAGGATTCCTGGGAAAACTTTTACTAATTCAATAAAAGGACAGATATGGCAGTCAACTCTCCTTCCCCACACCTTCCTTTCTTGATAGGACGGACAGCACGTACCAATACCATAAAAATTCAGCATACTAACATGACAGAGTGGATTGTCTGCCTCCAGACTTCTTGTTCTAGGTGAAAATTATTGTCTTGAATCATTCTTAGTTGGATTTCTCTTATTGCAGGCAAAAGCAAGTAATACAAGATAGGACACAAGACATGAATAATTTCTCCAGTCAAGTATTGGCTGAAAGAAAAGTTCCCATTGCATAAGCTGTGATTAGAAAAAGCTGCATTTTAACACAAAGGAGACAAACACAGCATAACATGCTTTGTTTCCCTGAATTTGGTGCCAGTAACCCAGGGCCCTATCTTAGTGCTGCTGACAGTATTCTTCACATGTGCTTAGCATTTCCTATTGGCCTTAACCTCTCTTGCTCATCAGTATTTCTGCAGAAAAATGATAGGCATGTGGATAACAATTATATGCAAATAAATATTTGGCTCAGCATGGGAAAGTACTGTCTAATAACTAGAGATACTCAGCATGAGATCTACATGGTGTGGCCTTTTTTAAAAGATATATTTATTTGAAAGGCAGAGTTGGATAGAGGGACACATACACACACACACACAGAGAGAGAGAGAGAGAGATCTTCCATCCACTGGTTCACTTCTCAAATGGCTTCAATATCTGAAGCTGAGCCAGTCCAAAGACAGGAGCCAGGAGCTTCTTCCAGGTCTTTCAAGCCAGTGCAGGGGCACATAGAACATCCTCTGCTGCTTTCCCAGGTGCATGAGCAGGGAGCAGAAGTGGAGAAGCCAGGACTCCAACCGGCACCCATACGGGAATGCTGGTGCCACAGATGGGAGCTCTACCCACTACACCACAGCACTGGCCCCAGTGTTTCATTTTTCTAAGAAGCCAACCCATCAGAGAAGCTGTGGAGTAGGCCTCCTGAGTGGAAGGCAGAGAGCCTTCAGCTATGACAGTCTAAGACTATCTGACTCTAGGTTTAGTGACTTATTAGACGCTACCATTGCACAGTAAGCCTAAATTGCTACCTCTTCCCATAGGGAGTTTCTAGCATAAGGAGCTACCTAGTGAAGAAGGAAAGATATTAACATGACAAAAGAAGTTGTCCACATTGCTTTATTCAGCACTCAATGAAAATTGATTTTGTTTTATATGTGCATGCATGGAAATTAGGGAACACAAGTTATTTTCATGCAATCATCTTCCTGCTTCTGGGGACACTAAGCAATCATTTAGAGCTCTGCCCCAGACAGCACGAGCTTCTAGTTTTCTATTGTTGTATGGCTCAGCAAACATATTATGAAGGACAAAAAGAACTGAAGTGATTATTATACTGCTGGCATTATAATTGGCTTCTCCTCTTAAAAGCTAATGGAACCAAAGTCACTGGGGATAATTTTGCCTCACACTGCTTCTCTAAGTCTGAACAGCCATGGAACTCCAGACCACTGTAGTACTGAGCATGCTTGATTAGTTCCTGAAAATCTACCCGGGACTATTTTATGTAAGTCACTTTACATGTATTATTCAATTAATCCTCATATTCATCATTATCTCCATTTTACCACTGGGTAAACTGAGGCACAAGATGGTTAAGTGATTTGACCAGGTATCAATAACTAATAAGAAACAGAGTAGGGGGGCTGGCGCTGTGGCATAGTGGGCTAAGTCTCCACCTGTGGCACCAGTATCCCATATGGGCACTGGTTTAAGTTCCATCTGCTCCATTTCTGATCCAGCTCTCTGCTAATGGCTTGAGAAAGCAGTAGAAGATGGTCCAAGTGCTTGGGCCCCTGAACCCATGTGGGAGACCCAGATGAAGCTCCTGGCTCTTGGCTTCAAGTCTGCTCAGCTCAGGCCATTGTGGTCATTTGGGAAATGAACCAATGGATGAAAGACATTTCTTTCTGTCTCTCCCTCTCTCTGTATCTCTACCTGTCAAATAAATAAAAATAAAATCTTAAAAAAACAAAACAGAGTAGGATTCAATTGTAGGTTTTTTGCTAACTCTACAACTTATAGTCTTGCTACTCTATTCATTTTATATTGTTGAATGGTAGATATTTGGTGAGTTCCACTCAATAGCTTTTCACTTATCTAGATATGGAGAAACTGTAACTGCATGATAGCTACTCATAGAATATCACTAAGTATGGTTAAGATACAGTATATGAGGCCGGCGCCGTGGCTCAACAGGCTAATCCTCCGCCTTGCGGCGCCGGCACACCGGGTTCTAGTCCCGGTCGGGGCGCCGGATTCTGTCCCGGTTGCCCCTCTTCCAGGCCAGCCCTCTGCTGTGGCCCAGGAGTGCAGTGGAGGATGGCCCAAGTGCTTGGGCCCTGCACCCCATGGGAGACCAGGAAAAAGCACCTAGCACCTGGCTCCTGCCATCGGATCAGCGCTGTGCACCGGCTGCAGCGCGCCGACCGCGGCAGCCATTGGAGGGTGAACCAACGGCAAAGGAAGACCTTTCTCTCTGTCTCTCTCTCTCACTGTCCACTCTGCCTGTCACAAAAAAAAAAAAAATACAGTATATGAAACAGATAAGCATGGTGAAGTTCCTGATCATGAAACAGGACAGATTACAAATACAGAGGAGACATCTAAACTATGCACTTAAAAATCTTTGTTTTTTGAAAGAGTTACGAAGAGAGAAGGAGAGAGAGAGAGAGAGAGAGAGAGAGAGAGAGAGAGAGAGAGAGAGAAAAGAAAGAGAGAGAGAGATCTTCCATCTGCTGGCCGTAGCAGCCAGAGATGGGCCAGTTGGAAGCCAGGAGCCAGAAGCTTCCTCCGGGTTACTGACATGAGTGCAGGGGCCTAAGCACTTGGACCATCTTCTGCTGCTTTCCCAGGCTCATTAGCAGGGAGCTAGATCAGATGCAGAACATCCAGGACCCAAAACAGCACTCATGTGGGCTGCCAGCATTGAAGATGGCTGTTTAACCTGCTGCACCATGGTGTTGGACCTTGTTCATTTTTTGAAAGAGGCACAGAGAAGGGTCAGAGTATGAGAGAGAGAGAGACAGACAGACAGACAGACAGAGTTCATTCCTATCCACTGGTTCACTTCCCAAAAGCCTGGTATGAGTATAACTAAAGTCGGGAATCAACTACTGAATCTAGGTCTCCCACATGGTGACAGGAACACAAGTGTTTGCGCCATCACTACTGCTTCTCAAGGTCCACCTTAGAAGGAAGCTGGAATCCAGAGCTGCATCTGGGACCTGAACCCAGACACTCTGATTAGGGATGGAGGAATCCTAACCAGTAGCCTACCTGCTAGACCAAAGATGCTCCTGACCACATACTTTTAAAATTATTCTTCTTTTTCTTTAAAAAGTGCTTAAATTTTTTTAAGCTTTAATGCTTAAATTTTTTAAGGGAGCTCTTCTGGAGCTCACAGCTTATTGTGAAAACAAGTTACCTATCCCACTCTTAGCAAGCCAGACAGGACGGAGAATTGTAAACAAGGTCTTCTGATGGTTTTTGCCCCTGCCTGGTAACTGAATGCCAATCTGATTGTCCAATTATTTTTTACTTCAAAATTATACCTAAAAAGTCCCTGCCACCAGTCCCTTTGGGTTTATTCCTCTCTTGGAAGCCCCCCTCCATGCTTCTCTGGCTGGAAGCCTTGAACTCTAAGAAATACTTTTAAATCTCTTTGCTGTCTGCTTGGAAATGCTTCTATGTGAGTCAAAGAACAGAGGTGGCAATAATTTCTCTGCCGTTTTCCCGTGACAATGGCAGTCACCTTTATTATTTAATTAAGAAAAACACACACATTCACATTTTAAATGGAAAATTCAGAGACTTCTTTAAAAAAAATGGCAGAGGAAAGTTGACATCACTTCTACCATTCGTTTCTTTCTTCTGATTTTAAGAATCTAGCCTATTTATGTCTTCACTATTAAGGAAGGGGTACTTTGCTGAGATGTTACTGAAGACCAAGGGTACCACTCAGCAGGTCAGACATGATGTAGCGTATGCCCCAGCAGATGTGACTTCTCCACTATAGCAACTCACCTATCTCTCCACATGCCACAAACTCTCAGCTCTCAACTGTGTTACACACATCTCTCTCTGTGTATTGAAATCAAAGCCTTTGTGGAGTGTGTATCCTTTATTTCCTTGTAAAACAACACCAAGTTTCCACTTCTACTCTGTATTGCATTTTATTTTTTTATTTGGAATTAATAAATGGTAGGCCCAAGTTTTATGATTAGAAGCCTAAAAGGAACTTTTAGAATACATGAAGGCTAATAACAAAAAAAAATGACAAAACTACTTTAGCTTTTTATATGTACATGATTGCATGTATAGATACAAAATAAACATGAAATATGTATACACTTGAGATATATATACTCTTATTTCATGAAAAGGCCACTCTATTATTTTAATGTCAGTACAGCAATAAAAATTACAAAACCCAGTATTTCAAGTACTTCCCTGCTGGGCTGATGACTAATTTATTTCTTTAATTTGCTATAACCCCACAAAAGATAATATTCTTTGGAGACCTCAGTTCTGCCTGTATTACTTGCTCTAAGAGATTAATGAGGTAGCAGAGACAATTTCTAATGGAATCCCTTGGTTTTCATCTGCCCCCTCCAGAGCCCCTCCTACAAATTCAGTTAACAATTCAGTGTTATGAATCCACTAATGCTGTTGGCATGTTTGATGGGGAGAGGAAGAGAAGGGATGGACTACAAATACAAAATCCTTTTCCTTTTCTACCCTCACCCTGCACCTCTGAGCTGCAACATAATAGTTGCCTCACTCATCTTTCATAAGTTAAATATTTTCACATTTAGCTCAAAACATTCAATGTCCCCAAAGAACTTCGAAGTCCTCCATGTTGCAAAAATGATCCTATTTGTGGTTCTGGACATTTCTAGGGACTAATTCACATCCCATCTCCCCAGAGAATGCATAAGTCACAGTTTATATGAGGAGTTCATTATTGCCCTTTTTTGATAACGTTACCTGGTGGAACAAGGACATAAGCCTCAGCCATTTTAGGTTTCTTGTTACCCCAGCCTTCTTTCAAGAGATCAGTTCCATCTCACACCCTGTATTCTTCCCCACCCCACCCCCAACATTCTTTTCCAGGTTTGGAAGCCAGTGGGCCAAACCTGAAGAACCATTATGGAGAAGCACATCTCTGCCTATTGCTCCCCACCCTAACCCCAGGCCCACCTAAGATACAAAAGGGCCAAGCTTGCTGGAGTTGGGCCTCTGCCTTACATTCCATCTGTGAGCATGATGGCAGTTGATCAACATCTGTGAACTTATTTTTTCTGAACAAAATTCGGTCTGGTTATGAGTTTGTATTCTGTCTGTTCTGCGACTCTTTTCCTAACATTACCTTCAGTTTTTTCCAGTATTTTTGATGTTAACTCATATCTTTTAACCATGATACCTGCAAGAAAAGTAAAAGCTGAAAACATAAGACATAAAAGTGTGTGTTATATGAGCATTTGAAGGGGAAGCTAAAAATCTGTCCACTACTGATGATGAGCACTCCTTGTATCATCCAGAGAACATCCCTGAGGTTAAACACCAGTGACTGGCACGGGTTCTCCATCTTGCTAATAGCACTGCTAGCTTGGTAGAGTAAGAGACGGCCAGGTGATGGGAGCTGAGAATTTTGACAAAAGCAATATTTCTCACAACAGCTGCAGAAGGGCTGCCACAAAAGAAAATTTAAGAATTCAGAACTTCTGACTCTCATTGCAAATTTAAATGGCAACTGCAGCATAATAGTAGAAATGGAAATTGGATCCTAAAAATGTTCTTGAGTGAAAAAATGTTTCTTACATGATATTCAGTGAAACAGAAAAAACACAAAACTGAATGATATGAACATAATCTGGGAGGAAAAGGAGACAAAGACAAAATGAGGCAGATAGAGAAGGGGAGATTGAAAAGAGAGTGGAAGTAGTTAAACCAAAATACTAACAATGAGTGGTAAGATGATCTGTGGTTATTTAATTTTTTGTGCTTTTTAACATTTACTATACAAAATACAAAATAGACATTGTAAACATATTTTCAGGATTAAAAAGTTTTAAGGAAATGAATTGTATCCTTATTTGGTTCATCGTATAACAATTGCATCTTCCACATTTGTGTCTTCTGACCATGAATTATGTCAATTTCCCTCCTCCACCAAAATTCTCATCTTTGTTTTTAAAAATTTTATTTATTTATATGAGAGGTAGAGCTACAAAGAGAGGGAGAGACAGAGAGAAAGATCTTCCATATGTTGGTTGACTCCCCAAATGTCTACAAAGGCCGTAGCTGCAGCAATTCAAAGCCAGGAGATAGGAGCTTCTTCAGGGTCTTGCACATGGGTGCAGAAACCCAAGCACTTGGACCATCTTCTACTGCTTTCTCAGGCCACCAGCAGAGAGCTGGATTATAAGAGAAGCAGCCAGGACACAAACTGGTGTCCATATGAGATGCCAGCACAGGCAGAGGCTTAGCCTACTATGCCACAGTGCTGGCCCCCAAATTTGCATCCTGCTTGTTAGAGCTGGAAAATGAAGGGGTGAACAAGTCAATGTCCAATTCCTACCTTATTATAACTGAGTTAAGATCAATGAAATTATGCTGAAGGCCTACTACGGACAAGGTATCAGGGCTGGAAACAAAAGTTCCTGGGATAGTAAAGGACAGAATGTGTTGCTATGCAGAAAGAGGTTAGAAGAGGATGTGCAGTGGTAGAAACACAATTCAAAAGATTTCATGATCTGGGAGAAACTCGCACATAAATTAGGGAACCACATATTTCACATTACAGGACAGATTTCTGAGAATCAGGCCTCTGCTCCTCTTGGAAATATATATATATATATATATATATATATATAAAAATATATATATTTATCTATTATATATAAATAAAATATTTATATTTATATATAATATATAATAATATATAAATATTTATCTATATATTTATTTTTATATATATATAGATAAATATATATATATATACATATCTTTATCATAGGCAAGCCTAAAACTTGCATTCCATGACTAATACAGTAACTAATGTCTATTGATCATATTATGTGCCAAATATATGCAGACAACCTAGATCTAATAGCTTATATGTATTATCATATTTAATTCTCAGAAGATACCTTGTTTGGTGATAATGAAATTTGGGGTTAGAGGTTAAGCCTCTTCTCCAATAGCACCATGAAAAATCCACTCTTGAATGCAACTCTATCTGACCCTGAGCTTATGCTTTTCTCCAACATTCTACAGCATCCTACAGAGCACACTATCAATACAAAAAAGTATTTAAAAAGCTGTCTGGGCTAAGGTAAGTCTAGATTTATCTTCGGTAATTTTACCTTTACTTATGGTTACGTAGCCACTTCAATTAGTATATTTGATTAGAAAAGGTAAATGAGAAGAGGTGAGGTGGTACTAATGCACTGATTTAAGACATATAGGATTTTATTTCTCTTTGCATAATGACCTACTATATCAGTTTAGAGCCGGGCTCTTCTCCACTTGATTATTCATTAACTCTGCCATCCTCAAGATTTGGTTACCAACATGTGGCATTCCAACTTTTGCAAGGAAGAAAGGGCGTGGGGATGCAGACATGTGAGTGTCTATGGGTCATTCCTGGCAGAGGCACCTGTCAGTTGTACTCACATTCTGATGGTGAGAAATCAGTTATCCATCCACACCCCAGAAGAAGGGTAGAAGAGCCATAAAGCACAGCAGAGTTTTAAAGTTGTAGAAATAGGAAACTACAGCTACAATCTAAAGGGAAAGCCCTACTCCATCTTGGGGTATTTGGGAAACAAATTTCTCAGAGTATGAGATTTAGGGCATCCAGCAATTTTATTGAAATTCACTGAGAATATTTCAGATTCATTCGCTGAGAATGGTCCCAGAAAACTGAAAAGTTTAAGGTTACTCTGGTTACAAGGGGCAAAGATGACTGTGATAGTCAAGAGAGATCAATAGACTTAGAAGAAAATATCTAAGTCCAGACCTTGCTACTACTTTTCTGATTTAGAACAAATCAACTAAATACCTTAAGCTTCTGCTATCTATGCAATTAAATCAGGAAATAATACCACATATGGTTGTTGATCAGTAAAATGAACTGATTATGGGAAATACATTTGTGCTTAGTAAAATGCTACACAACTATAAAGTAAATGCCCATATCCTAAATGAGAGGGCGTGAGTTCCATACTTGGTTCTGTCACCTGATTTTAGCCTCCTGCTAATGCAGACCCTTGGAGGCAGAGTTAAGGGTTCAGGTAATGGGGTTCTTGCTACCCATGTGGGAAACTTAGACTGAGTTCCTGGCTCTCAGCTTCCCTCTCTCTCTCTCTCTTTCCCCTCCCTCCCTCTGTGTCTGTCTGTTTCTCTCCTTCCCAAGTAATTTTTTTAGAAAATACACCACTGTTCTGGAAAATATTCAGAATGTGACTACCGTTGCTAAAGATATGTTTATGATTAGTGATAGGGAAACAGAGCAATGAGTGAAAAACCCTGAGGGTGGAAATGTGACTGAAGAGCCATCTGGGGTTTAACAGAAGACTTTGGTGTAAAAAATTAAATATCACTCATTAGGCATGTGTCTCAAAGGAATCTTGCCAATACTTTGATCAATCTCTTCTACAATATTTGATAATTTTATCCAAGACATTTAGAAATGCAAAACACAAGAGCAGCCAAAGATTATTTTCTTTATTTTTTAAAGATGTATTTATTTATTTGAGAAGCAGAGTTACATAGAGAAAGGGAAAAACAGAGAGAAAGGTCATCCGTCCACTGGTTTACTACCCAAATGGCTGCAACATCTGGAGCTGAGCTGATCTGAAGCCAGGAACCAGGATTCTCCTCCAGGTCTCCCACAAGGGCGCATAGGCCCAAGTATTTGTGCCATTTTCTGCTGTTTTCCTACACCATCAGCAGAGAGCTCTATTGGAAGAGGAACGGTCGGGACATGAACTGGTGTCCATGTGGGATGCCAGTGCATCAGGCAGAGGCTTAGCCTACTGTGGGGACCCATGGATAGGCTTGCCATGGGACCCCCCCATGCTGGGCTTGGCTTATAGCAGTAATGCGGATGTAGCAGCTGATTGAACTTTCCATCTAGCTGAGGATTGTGGAAAACAAGATGGCGCTGATGCCCTGCCTGCTGCATGACTCCACAGCTGATCGTGATCAAGTGCCGGATTGGAGAGCTCTGTGCATGGACTGTGATTGATTGACTGTGATTGGTTGAATTCTGTATATAAGCAGACCGCGGGAGAAGGAGCGGGGCTCACCAGCTTTCCCCCTTAAGGAACGTGTGTGCCATCTCTCCCCCTTCTCCCGGTTCCCCCACTCTCTTTCCCACTCCTTCTAAGTAAAAGTCTTCTGAAGACCGATTAACTGCAAGCAGCGTCGTTCCTTCAGCGGCCAGAGGAGTTGCCAAGTGGTGCCGTGACTCGGATCTTGGATCGTCGGACCGATCGCTGGAAGCAGGAAGTAAGAACAGGATAAACGTCCATACTCGGGAATCTAGGCGGGTGAAGTAAAGAGCCTAGGATTATGACCGTGGTTCCGTCGTAAAGACGGGGAGTGAAACGCCAGAAAGGCGGGAGTAAACTGTCGACAAAAGACAGGGAAGCTAGGCGGGTAAAGTAAAAAGCCTAGGATTATAACCGCAGTTCCGTCGACAAAAGACGGGGAGTGAAACGCCAGGAGACAGGCGGAAGTAAACCATCGACAAAAGACGGGGAGTTAAATGCCAGAAAGGCAGGAGTAAACTGTCGAAAAAAGACAGGGAATCTAGGCGGGTAAAAAGGCCTAGCATTATAACCGCGGGGAGTGGACGACAGAAGACAGGCGGGAGTAGGTCGTCAATGGAAGACGGGGAGTGGAGTGCTGGAGGACAGGTGGGAGTGGACTGTCAACAAAGGACAGGGAGTAAAATGCCGGGAAATAGGCGGGAGTGAGCCGTTGTAAAGACCGGGAGTGGAACACCAGGAGAAAGGCGGGAGTACTGATTGTGATTGATCTTACCATATGTTTCATAAGCAATAGAGCCTGTTCACCAGCGACATGGAGAAGCAAAAATCCTCCACTATATGGATGATTTATATATTGGAAGCAGTGTTCATAACATTAAGCTCATGTCTGCAGGAGGCAGGAAATGTTCAAAAAGATACTGTAGTTCGATATTTAGGACTTGGGCTTACACCAACAAAAGAGGCCCCTTTGGAATTTGCCATTGCTACGACAGGACTGAAAACCTTAAGTGATTTTCGAAAACTATGTGGAAATCTAAATTGGATACGGCTGTATTATAATGAGAGGAAGAAGCACTAGAAAAAAGGCTGTGATAAAGACTATAAAGACTCCATTACAGACGCAGAGAATAGGGTTAAAAAAGACGAGTCATAAAACAGTTCATTAATGCTAATCATGGTGAAAAGTGTCCGAACTACCTATTCTGTTTTTGTATTATGTACTAGCTCTACCCCTATTATTGATGGGAATGCTTGAGCAGATTATGCTTGGTTTGCTTTACAAAAGAATGTAAGTGTTTCAATTTATCCTTAAAGTCATTGTGTTTGTTTGCTGGATAAAATATTTGCCATTTATGTCATGTTAGTTTAACTTTTGGCTTGTTGAAAGTATTGCTTGATCACTTATTGATTTGTAATTATGAAGTCTGTTAAGGGGTTTATGATTTGTTGTACTGAGTTTTGTCTAAGACTGATTTACACGAGAATTCTAATTGTACCCTAGAATTGGGACAGATGCTCAATACCACCTGGAACGAGGTTGTACTTAACAATATAGGCCTCACCTTCCTCGCCAAGTGGGTGAAATGGGAGGAGAATTTTGAGGTAACTAGTGTTTAAGGCATACAAGATGTGGAGTTGTTGTCTGCATTCAGAACATGTGAAGAATAGTACCAATGAAGCATTTTACTTTGAACCAAGTATTTCTTGAATAAGATGTATCCTTTGTGTCTAACTGCTAATGTGAAATTATGAAGGAATTTGTTAAAATTTATGTGTTGGATTTAAGTAGCAAGTAGTGTAGTAAGAAAGCTGACCTAATTTGATTTGTTTTCTTAAATGTACTTAAAGCTGTTAATTCACAATTTGATAGAACTGTTCTGGTTTTCAAAACCCCAATAGCCCAGAAGTTCTGATCAGAGCTGTAACACTCTGCCAGCAGTGTACCAACCTGGTAATTCAGCAGGCTATGCTAGCCACCTTGTGCTCTTACCCCCATAAGTGTGGCTTAACATGATGGAACGGTAGCCAATAACGGGTAATCGCTGATGGGCGCACCTAGCAACCTAAGACAGAGGGTAGGACAAGCTTCCTATTACCTCCATGACGGGTAAGCAGGTTGCGCGCCATTGGGAACCCAAGACAGGCACGTTTCCATGTCACTTAATATAATAAAAACGGGGGAGATGTGGGGACCCATGGATAGGCTTGCCATGGGACCCCCCCATGCTGGGCTTGGCTTATAGCAGTAATGCGGATGTAGCAGCTGATTGAACTTTCCATCTAGCTGAGGATTGTGGAAAACAAGATGGCGCTGATGCCCTGCCTGCTGCGTGACTCCACAGCTGATCGTGATCAAGTGCCGGATTGGAGAGCTCTGTGCATGGACTGTAATTGATTGACTGTGATTGGTTGAATTCTGGATATAAGCGGAGAGCGAGAGAGAGAAGGGGGCGCGCCAGCTTTCCCCCACTCTCTTTCCCACTCCTTCTAAGTAAAAGTCTTTTGAAGACCGATTAACTGCGAGCAGCGTCGTTCCTTCTGCGGCCGGAGGAGCTGCCAGCCTACTGTTCCACAGTGCCAGCCTCTATAGTTTTTAAAAAGATACATCTATTTATTTGAAAGGCAGAGTCAGAGAAAGAGAAAGAAAAAGAGAAAAAGAGAGAGAAAGAGAGTGAGAGAGAGAGATATCTTCCATCTGCTGGTCTACTCCCCAAATGCTCACAACAGAAGAGCTGTCTACAAAGCCAAAGCCAAGAGCCAGGAACTCCATCTGAATATCCCATGTGGATGCCAGGGGCCCACACATGCTATGATCTGCTACTTTCCCCAGTGCATTTGCATTAGCAGGAAGCTGGATTGGAAGCAGAGTTACTGAGACTCAAATCAGCACTCCAATATGGGATGCCGATGTCCAAAGTGGTGGCTTAACTTGCTACACCTCAACAGCAACCCCAGTTGAGGATATTCTAGATTTAAAACAGAGTCAGCTCTTAATTTTATGTGTGTGCATGCATGTGTGCTTTCTGTATTTAAATGGTGCTTTCTCATAGCTACAAGTGCTGCTTCCTTTTTGAAATGGATTTTACTTGCCTTCTGTTCTGTGGAATTAATTAAATACCAGAGAAATATGTTTACTGTCTCAAGTTCCACATACTTGTGAGGATTGTGTCATTGACTTTGGTCCAAACGGGACACCTTTAGAAATAGCAACATTTAGCTACTCTTGGGAAAAGCTAATGAATCATTAACATGTCCATATTGCTGTTTTCTGCCTTAATATCCCCGCTTCACCCAGTCATATATATTCAACCAAAAAAAATCCTCGTCATTAGGAAATTAGTGCCTGGTTATTTTTAAATTGCATTTTCCTGTGAAGGTCACACAGAATCCCCTTGTACATTTCTTTGCAACTTCCTGTGAATCTGTAACAGCTTTAAATATAAATATCTTTTCCTGAATATTTTTTTTAAAAGATTTATTTATTTATATGAAAGGCAGAGTTACAGAGAGGCAGAGGCAGAGAGAGAGAAGTTTTCCATCTGCCAGTTTGCTCCCCAAATGGCTGCAATGGCCAGAGCTGTGCCGATTTAAGCCGGGAACCTGGGGCTTCTTCCAGGTCTCCCACGTATGTTCAGGGGCCCATGGACTTGAACCGTCCTCTACTGCTTTCTCAGGCCATAACAGAGAACGGGACTGGAAGTGCAGCATATGGGAACCAGCGCCCATATGGGATGCCAGAACTGCAGGTGGCAGCTTTACCTGCTATGCCACTGTCCCGGCCCCGCCGGGATACTCCTAATACATAGATGAATATAAGGAGTCTTGCACCTGTGTCTAAAGCGTTCCAAATGCAGTACTAGAAATATTATCCACTAGATCTGGGTGAAAAGAGATTTCCCATTTGAGTGCTACCCTAATTACAGAACAAAAAGGGTTTCTTGTTCTGACAGGGTCATAGTCAAAGTGGAGGTTCTCTCCTCCCTTCGGAGAAAGGCATCTCCTTCTCTGGTGGCCCTGTTCCTTCCATTGGGATCTTACTCGCAGTGATCTTTCATTTATGTCTTCTTCTTTTTTTTTTCCCAGAGTGTCTTGGCTTTCCATGCCAAAAATACTCTCATGGGTTCTTGAGCCAGATCCTGATGCCTTAGGGCTGATTCTGAGGCCAGAGTGATTTATTAGGATATCTGCTATTCTATGAGTCTGCTGTGTATCCTACTTCCCATGTTGGATCAGTCTCTCCCTTTTTTAGTTCTATCTGTTAGTATTAGCAGTTACTAGTCTTGCTTGTGTGATCCCTTTGACTCCTAGACCTATCAGTGTGATCAATTGTGAACTGAAATTGATCACTTGGGCCAGTGAGATGGCTTGGTACATGCCACCTTGCTGGGGTTGTATTAGGTTCCCCTGGCACATTTCTAACAAGATCCAAGCCAGCGAACACTAAAGGCTTCCATAGCTTCAGCAACTCATGACTACAGCCTAGGGAGATTGCTGACGCCATAAACAAGAGTGTCAAATTGTTAAATCAACAACAGTAGTCACTGTGTACTTACGGCCCATGTATGATCTGTCCTTAATGTGTTGTCCAAGGTGAAGTAATGCAATAACTAGGACTGAAACAGTATTTCTGCATTTTGTGTCTCTACGCGGATGCAAACTGACAAAATCTTTGCTTAATATATACTGAATCCATCTTCCGTATGGAAAGACAATTGGAAATGATAAAAAAAATTGGAGGTTACATAAAAATCAATCAATTAAAAAAAATAATATCATGTAGGATCTCTGTCCCTAATGTGCTGTACAACGTGATTTAAAGCTACAACTAGTACTCAAAGAGTATGCTTCACTCTAGGATGCTATGTGAGGGCAAATGGTTTAAAATCTTTTCTTAACACATACTAAACTGAACTCCTGTATACAAAGAGAATTGAAAATGAATCTGAATGGGAATGAAAGGGGAGAGGGAGTGGGTAAGGGGGAAGGGTAGCGGAGGGGGGGAGGGGAGGTATGGGTGGTGAAGTCATTGCAATCCACAAGTTGTACCTTGGAAATTTATATTCTAAATAAGAAAAAAAATAAAAAAAAGAAAAAAAAGAAAAAAAGAAAAATAAATAAAAAAAAGAAAAAAAGAAAAAAAAGAAAAAAAAAGAAAAAAGAAAATGTCATATTATGCTTTTAAATATTAACTGCATGTAAAATGATAACCCTTTGGATATATTTCTTTTTATTTTTTTTTTTTTTGACAGGCAGAATGGACAGTGAGAGAGAGACAGAGAGAAAGGTCTTCCTTTGCCGTTGGTTCACCCTCCAATGGCTGCCGCGGTCGGCGCGCTGCGGCCGGCAAACTGCGCTTATCCGATGGCAGGAGCCAGGTGCCAGGTGCTTTTTCCTGGTCTCCCATGGGGTGCAGGGCCCAAGCACCTGGGCCATCCTCCACTGCACTCCTGGGCCACAGCAGAGAGCTGGCCTGGAAGAGGGGCAACCGGGACAGAATCCGGCGCCCCGACCGGGACTAGAACCCGGTGTGCCGGCGCCGCAAGGCGGAGGATTCGCCTGTTGAGCCACGGCGCCGGCTGGATATATTTCATTAAATAAAATATATTCATATAAAAAAAAAAAGGGTTTCTTAAAAGTTTTGTTTCTTAGTAGAAGGCTTCCTTTGATTCAGAAAACGCCACCAATAAAAAGAGAAAGCATTAGTGCTATGCTCTTATTTTACACAAAACCCCTAAACAGAATAAGAACACTTCGTAGGAACACAAAAGTCTTCTAGAAGAAACTTCTCCAAGTATCGTGAGCCAACCAAAGCCCTGTTTTTTGAGATGTGTTTTAACACTGAAACGAATATTTGCTGAGCATTTTCTATGTCGGAGCTACTGTGTTAGGCATACAGAGAAAACAAAGGCTAAAGGAGGCATCAGTAACCACCCAGTTACTGAAGGCTTTTCCCAATGACTTCCTCATCCTCCGCCTCCGAACAGCCCTAAGTAGGTGATAGATTCCACCTTCCTCATGTCCATCACACTCTTCTCTTTTGTTTTCTCTTCATTGCCGCCAAAGTCACAGGAGCAACCTGCTCCTGAATTAGGATACATTGTCTCTCTTCAGCTATTTTTAATTGAAATATCAGGGCCAGTGAGTTAAGCTCTGCTTATGATGCCAGCGTCCCATAGCAAAGTGTTAGTTCAAGTCCTGCCTGCTCCACTGCTGCCTCAGCTTCCTGCTAATATGCTGAGAAAGCAGCAGAAGGTGGCCAAAGTGCAGGGTTCCTGGCCAGCGCCGTGGCCCAACAGGCTAATCCTTCACCTTGCGGTGCCGGCACACTGGGTTCTAGTCCCGGTCGCCCTCTTCCATGCCAGCTCTCTGCTGTGTGGAGGATGGCCCAAGTGCTTGGGCCCTGCACCCCATGGGAGACCAGGATAAGCACCTGGCTCCTGCCTTCGGATCAGTGCGGTGCGCCTGCCGCAGCAGCACACCGGCCACGGCGGCGATTGGAGGATAAGCCAACAGCAAAGGAAGACCTTTCTCTGTCTCTCTCTCTCTCACTGTCCACTCTGCCTGTCAAAAAAAAAAAAAAAAAAGTGCTTGGGTTCCTGCCACCCAAGTGGGAGGCCCGAGTGGAATTCTAGGCTCCTGGCTTCGGCCTGATCCAGACTTAGCTGTTTTGGCCATTTGAGAAGTGTTAAGCATAACCAATTGGTGTTGTATCATAATAATTTACTTTATGAGGGCAAATTAGTTTATTATAAGGTAACTTGAAATCAGATTTTATTTCAAAATTTTAGTCCCACACTAGCCTCAATATCCCAATTTTATTTCTGAATTTGGTTCAGAATTTATAGTAGTTAAAAATAAAGTAAGTCCTAATTCACACTGATAAATACTAGAAATTAGAAACAGGTTTTTAATAGCTACTTTTGCAATTTCATGATAGTTTTTCACCTAAATAGAAATGACAGAAGCAGCTTTATTTCAAGGATTGTGCAAAAGGATGAGAACTTGGCAGTACAAGTGAATTGTGTTGGCCATCTCTAGAGTGTTTTAATGTGGTTTCTTACATATTTGAGAGGATTTCCTCCTTTTATTGTTATTAAAATGATTTAAAATATAACAATGTAAATTTTGAATCAACAACCATAAAGCAGGATCAAGTCTACACTTGGCCTACAAACCTCTCCACAATGCTGCCCTTGTATATTTTCTCCAACGTTGTCTTCCCATCTTTATTTTCAAGTTACAGCTTCAAACAACAATTTCTGATTCCTTAACAATGCTGTGACTATTGAGTTCTTGTTTTCCTATTTTTCATCTTCGTTGTCACTATGATGTCCTTAGGGATTTCTCCTCAACAAAATCTCTGCTTCTGTCCTGGGAATTTGGCCACTCCTCCATGCCCTGTCTACTCTAGGGAAAGGAATCCATATTTTCCCTTTTATTACATTTCTTTGGTTTTTGCTGGTTCCCTCCATTCCCAGACTTGATGGAAGGACTGTATCTTCATGTTTGTGGTAGTCAGCTTAGCTGAAACTATGAATCCCAGAATTCCCAGCATGGTTTCCCTTTAGGAATGGCATGAGAGTGCATTGTGTGAGATTTGGAGGGAGAAGTGTGTCAGCCATTACTGATCGCTGAAGGTAAGTGTAGGCACCAATGGTTGCAGCAACTCACAGGCGTCAATAGCTTCTCCAGGTCCTGCCATGTTCAGTCCTCTCCTGAAGTTTGTCCAAGTCCAGGACTGGGCACTTTCCCAGCTTCATGGCAAAGGACACCTTCTTCCCAGGCCATGCATATCAATAATTTCCAGGGTCCCACGTTGCCTTTCCACCCTCTTACTTTGTATCCATTTTTTCTCCCAATCACTAGCCTTCCTGACTTGCCATAATCACCAATGGCATAGCCAGTAGCCTTGTGTGAACTTCTTCAACAACACCTACCATGGGTAGAATAAATTCCTTACTGTGTCACTCACAATGTTTCTGCTTTACAAACCAAGCCCTGTCTCACACAATGTTACAGCCCAGAATCTAAGTCAGCACTTGACCCTTAGCAGGAATTCATTCAATGAGTACTCTTTTCCCTTATTAACAATCACCATTGACCTATTCGATGTCAATAGTAGAAAAGGCATAAACCAGAGAAGTTAAAAGGAACTCTAAGGTTGAGTTTTATGGACATCAGAACTGGAAGTGACTTTAGATAAGATCATGTACAAGATGACATCAGGGGAGGTAAATGTATAAAATAGGATCTGCATGTTTCACTGGAGGTTAATTGGTTAATTTGGCTTCACTATTTTGGCATTTTATACACTCTATTGCAACTGGGGAGCTGTGTTCTAAAACAGTATTTCCTATGGTCAGCCTGACCTGCAGGAACTACTTAACAATGCTGTGCCCCTCCCAAGAGCACATTCCTCACCACTTTTGGTGACTGGTATCTCCTATGAGCCTTTCTGCAGAATGTAGTTGGCTAATGGATTTGCTGGCCATATGTAGCATTTCCACTCTTGCATGCCTACTCCTCTGAACCTTTTAATTTTTAATTCCACTCTGCCGAATTCACTCTCTAGCATTGCACTTCAGTAGGCGTGGGCCAATTGCTACCTTCAAGCCATTCTATCAGCATGTGAGTGCCACTTAATGGAATTTATTGGGATTTTTTTCAGAGTCTTAAATCCTGTGCTGGGGGAGAGTTCTGCCTTGCTAATATTTTCTCTTATTCAATTTTCTGTTCTAACCATGTGACTACTATCCTCAGGACTCAGTGCCAAGATACTCTCCTAGCTCTTGCTAATATATGTTGGCCAGGTCCTGTGGCTCACTGGGGGTAGTTATTTCCTTCCTTGCCAAGTGCAGAACTTTCCAAAATGTTGCTTAATGACTTAATGATAATTAAGAGAACAAAGCGGAGGAAGAAATTCTGACATGACGGACATTGTCCTGCAAAGCAGTGGTGTCTTTATTGTCTGCAAGAAAGAAGAAAGTGTTGGATCTTTAAGAGGAAGTGTGGGCCATATCTGTTATCCCCAAGGCTTCAATGGTCCCTGTGATTTTAATATTTTTGAGTGCTTTCATTTAGATATCTCATAGTCTATTCTCTCCCCCAAAAAAGCCCCTACCTTGGGATAGCAGATATTTCAAGATTGACAATTTTACTTTTTAAGGAGCTTTGTTACCCTTATAATGAAGTCTTAAGTCCCATATATGGTTTATTCTGGTCCTTAGCTATAGGAGATAAGAGTCTATTTGTGTGATGCCAGAGAGATCCTCTGACTTTCACCCTTTGCATTTAATTGGTGATTAATCACTCTCAAACTTCCATTGTCATCTCCAATGCAAAAATTATGCTCAGCAACAGCTATTTGATTCCTTGGTCATTACCCCTTCCTCTCCAGTGCCTGAGATATTGTACCTGCCAGAACATTCCCTGCCTTCAATATCCCATCTCAATTTAAATTTGTGAAATTTCAAAAATTGCACATCCCCTCTCTAAAAAGGGCCAGGAGTGCTGCACATATCACTTGTCATACAGTCTTCATTAATCGGTAAGTCCACACAATCCAGCTCCAAAATCCCGTTTTATAGTTAGCTTTCTCAGAGCATCCCTGGCATTGTCTTGTGTCAAGTGAAGTGAAGACTTTCATTACAGAAAGGAGATTTTCTGGCCAAGGAGGCATCCTATGCAGATTTACCCACAAGACAACCCATTACAAGAAAATAGCTGAGTTGAAAGACCACACACCACAACTTGATATTTTGTGGCATCTGCACTGTGACTACAGTCCTTAGGCTTCTCCAGGCTAATCACTGGCCATGCCTGGGTACGAAAGCAGAAACTTCTGTATGTCTGGTCAGTCATTGCACTGGGATCCTTCATCAATTTGACTAAGACTTTCTCAGAGCTACTCTGCAGTTTGAGGTTTTTCTACCAAATCCTACTCACTTTTATCCTCTCCTTTCACAGATATCAAACCTGTAGTTCAGTCAGAAGTCTTTCTTAACTTCTCCTTCTTTTGTTCTTTATTTTTCACAATATATATTTGTATGTCTAATTCTAGATTGGCATCTGCTCCCTGGGAGACGCTGACACAAAAGTGCTCTCAAAAACATCTCTTATCAGGGATCCAAAAGCAGAAGAATGCAAAGGGAGAAGTTACACAGTAGTGCAATTGCAGGAAATGAATTGTCTGATTATTTGGTGAGTTCAGGACCTGGGCTGGCCTTTCAGATTTGTTCTAAATTGAACCAAGAGGTCCAGCCATGTATACCCTGCATCCATGAGTCATTAGATAAAAACTGCCACAAGGGAAGTATACTAGGTTGGTTAAATCAGCTCTCTTTAGCTGAGGGCATGGCCCAGGGAAAGACTCAGCTGTGAGCCATTAGCAACAAGAACTCCTGGTAGCTGAGGGAATAATTGTGTTGGACCCCAAAGGGAAAATCTACTAGCATACAGTTTCTACTCTAAAGAGTAAAATGAAGGTTTATGTGATGATTAAAGGACAGTGGTCATCATTTCTGCCCTCTTATAGAAGAAAGACATCACTGTTTATAAAACTCAATGGATGGGCAGATCAAATTTCTGATATCAGGGCAGAAGTCAGAGGAAGCAAATCCCAAGAGTAGGGCAACTGTGAAGAAAAGATACACCACATGTCAGTGGAGTGTGCTTTTGTAGGTTACGTGCATTTCTTCTTGATGTTTTATGCTTCCACTCCTACGAGGAAGATCATTCTTTCTCTTCTTCATACAAAGAAGACAGAAAGATATTGGCAATTGTTGAATTATCCTAAAGTCAGACACAAGATTAAGCTAAGGGGAATATCTACTCCTTTTAGAATACAAAATTTGATTTCCCCTGACAAGGAAAAACAGCAGTAACTGCAACTAAACTAAGAAAGGTGCATGTTTCTTACAGCATGTATGGTGCTTGCCACATCAAATTACTTAATCCCTCAAGAAAACCCTGAAAAGTAGGTATGATCTCCATTTAATGGTTTAGCCAACTACTGATTGGAAACATGATATTTTTCTCCAACATTATACAGCCAATAATGAGCAGACCTGGGATCAAACCCAGTACTCCTTGGCTCAAACAGCAACTTTCTTGATCCAGTGCTTTCAAATCCACATGGAAATTGGAGTTCTAATTGCAAATGATTTTATTCTCCATGACATCTCTCTTTTTAAAGGAAAAGCAAAAGTCAAAGCCTTGGAGTCCCTGGACTATAATGATCAAACCCATTGATAATTATGATCAGGTAATAATTGCCCAGGTGTTCAGTATAGCAGTAGAAGATTTCATGTGAAGATTGAGAAGTGAAATGTGTGCTCTCTGCCAGTATGCATTCACACAACTGTTTTTTTTTTCCCACCGTATGTCTGTTCTCTCACCTGACTATATCCTCCTCACTTGGCAGTCTTTAATATAGAGGCTGCTGTGTACATGCACACACACACACGCACACACACACACACACACAGGAAAGGGAGAGAGAGAGGAGAGGGAGAGAGAGAACCCCCTACTCTCCAATACCAGGATGTAACAGACTGTTTCATTATTTTTCTACATTCAATATTTTGTTGCGTTGTCTACCCCGTTCTTTCTTTATGAACTAACAAGGCTGTCTGGGGAGGTGGGTAGAGGTCCATGGGCAGCTAATTAGAGAGAGTATGCAATAGTTATCAGAATAGTGTAGCCTGCTGGGAGACTGTCATCTATGGAAATAAAGGCAACGTAGCCTTTGCTAAAGGGCTTAGCTTGGACAGGAGCTATGACTTTGTACCATATTTTCAGTCTTGTGAATTTAAGGGTTGCTCTTTGTGCTTCAAGTTGTTAAATTTTCTGTGTTTTTTAAAGTAAATATTGCTTACATTTTAAAATTCTTAACAATGGTGATCTCTTTGCATTAAAATATGAAGGTAGCTCATAAAATGCAAACTGAAAAGAATCCAACAACCATTTGAATACATATATATGTAAATGACTGATGTTTGTGAATAGAATTTCAACATGCAAACGAAGAAAATGGAAGAAAATTGTGCCACTTTCTGTGCATGAGAGCAAGGGGTAATGCCATATGCAATTGTAAAGTAGGTGTTCCCAAGTCATAATATACAAAATGTAAGCGTTTATCACCCAGCTAAGCCTCCATGTTAGCATGTACTGTCCTCACATGTTAGTATGCTCTGTCCTCACAGAGTAGCCACATTCTTCTATGGGCTGGTGGCAAAATGGAAGAGCAGAGTGGAAAGCAACGTTTTACTTGACGATCATGCCTCAATTTGTCCATAGTGAAAAATCAATCCTGAATTTTATTAATTTATTTGAGTCTTGAAAATAAAGCTGATCTGTGTCTTTTTCAATAAGAATAAAGAAAGATAGAAAGAAAAATGGAGGGGAGCATGAGGAAGGATGACCCCTTGTATATGTTACACACCAACCCCATAATTGATGGCCTCATGCAATAGTCCACTCCCAGTTAACTCCAGCCAGAGCCCTAAAAGGTCCTGGCTGGTAGATGCTACATCATGTCTATAGCAATTCCCATCAGTTATTAAGGGGCATGCAGACAGGCTTGAATCCATTCAAGTGTGTTTTTTGGCCATGTTGAAATACAAACAGAGAATTGTGTGTTTAATCAACATAAGCAGATGTCAAGAAGAGCAAAAATATGCCTCTTTTAAAGTCAGTATGTCTGTGTGTCAGTGCCAGCATATGCACAGTACATGTGTATTTTGAGTGGTAAGTGTGAAGAGTAATGAGTATAGTAACAACAAAATTATTTTTAAAAATGTCTGCTGTGGGGCCAGCCTTGTGGTGTAGCATGTAAAGCCACCATCTGCAATGCTGGCAACCCATATGGGGTGCCAGTTCATGTCCCTGCTGCTCTACTTCTGACCCAATTCTCTCCTAATGGCCTGAGAAAAGCAGCAGAAGGTGACCTAAGTGCTTGGGCACCTGCTGCCTACCTGGGAGACCCAAGTGAAGCTCCTGGCTCCTGGCTTCTGGTTTCCACCTGAGCCAGTACTGGCTGACACAACCATCTGGAAAGTGAACCAGGGGATGTAACATCTCTCTCTGTCTCTCCCTTTCTCTCTATAACTCTGACTTCCAAGCAAAATAAGTAATAAACAAAAGATAAATCTTCAAAAAGTGCCTGTTACAGTTCTAGTAAATTTAAAGTTTTTGATATTACAGCATCCTGCATTGACTCAGGAGGGCAGGAGTTGGCACACAGGTTACCTAGTAATCTGATAAGAACATGGAGGCTTGGGCTGAGCTGGGCAGCTCAGTGACATGAATTCATACTTTCACTGGAAATTGCTATCAATTTTCTCTGATACAGAAATGAGCTGATCTCCAGAGGGCAGAACAGCGATGTACAAAGATTTTAAACTGAGAAAGCAGCTTAAAATGGGAAAGGGTGGGATTCAGCCTGGAACTCTGGAAGGGAGCTGATATAAAGCAGACAATTTTAAATATTTCCTTGGAAGAGTGGAAAAGAAAGTTGTGCTTCTGCCCTAAAAAAAATCAAAGCAGACTTCACAATGGATTGGGGAAATACTTTCCAGGTGATATGAGCAAGGAAGGACACAAGGAGTGGACTTCTGAATGGGTGCTCTGTGTCGGGCACTGTGCTGGACACTTCAGAGTTTGTGCTATTCAACCCTTAGAAAAATTCAATAAGGTAAGGACAGTCTTACCAAAGGGAAATAGAGGATGATACAGATTAAGTATTTTTCTAGGATCACATCCTACAGTGAGTATTCACATCAAGCACTCTCTGACTTCTAGAACCCAAAAAAGCTCCTGAAGGAGTAGAAACATCTACATCAAGTGGGTGGCAGATGACATGGAGGAGTCTGGAGGCTGATAATAGAATATCTTAATCTCTACAAGAGATCAGAAGGCAGGTTTTTGAGTGACTTGGAATTCTCCAGAATTTAACAGTGATGTCTGCTTGGATTTTGCACAATCTGACCAACTTGGATGTCATCGAGACAAGATTAGCTGGGGAGATCCCAAAGGATGCTCGGAGACTTCTGTAGGCCTTTAGCAGCCATAGAGGCAAACCACTCAGGGCTCCCTGGCAGAGAACTAGATGATAACATGCAGAGCCAAATTTCAGGATCTGTGGCAGTGTACCTGAGATGTTACATTCTCTCAGGAATGCTGAGGCTCACATGTGAGCAGGTTAGGACCTTTTCAGCCAATTTTTTGCCAAATGTAGACCTCCAACACACCGTCACTGCTCCTTATCAGCTTGGCAATGACACCTCCTACTCAATCTTCCATCATTCTTCCCTTGCCCTCTTTAAAGTTATCAGCCCTCTGCATTATGATTTGAGATTCTTTCTGCCAACTCCTGCTCTTTTTTCCCCTTATCTTGTGCAGGTAGTCACCCTCTCCCCCCAACATCCCAAATCTCTTGCACTTATAATTCAGTCCTGGCCATTGGATTTCAAAAAGTCCAAAATGACACAGTCATCACTGAGAGTGGCTCAGAAACACCAATGAGGAGATGAGATTTGGTGTCTGGCTAACTCATTATCTAGCTGGTAAGAAGAACTTGAGGCTGGCGCCACAGCTCACTAGGTTAATCCTCCACCTGTGGTGTCAGCACCCAAGGTTCTAGTCCCAGTTGGGGCGCCGGATTCTGTCCCGGTTGCTTCTCTTCCAGTCCAGCTCTCTGCTGTGGCCTGGGAGGGCAGTGGAGGATGGCCCAGGCTCTTGGGTCCTGCACCCACATGGGAGACCATGAAGAGGTGCCTGGCTCCTAGCTTCGGATGGGTGCAGTGCGCCGGCTGCAACGTGCCAGCTGTGGTGGTCACTTGGGGGGTGAACCAATGGAAAAAGGAAAACCTTTCTCTCTGTCTCTCTCTCTCACTGTCTAACTCTGCCTGTCAAAAAATAAAAAAAAAAAGAACTTGATTTCATGAATTAGATGAGAGGTAGTCTCAGACACCCAAGGCAGCATCTCTGTTGGTGAGGATTATAGCCATGATAAACTAGGAAAATGTCCCAGTGCATGGAAATGACTTTGCCGTGTGATAATTCAGGCATTGGAAAAATGTGAAGAGAATAGTTCATGTAAAGATGGTGAATTCTACTAGCCATTACTAAGTTGCATTGAGTGGCAACGCAGAGAGATAATGAGAATATGTAGGCTTGAATGAACGCTTAAAGACTAGGATGAGAGCTAGAGTTCTTCACAGTTAGTTAGTTGCAAAGTCCTTATCTCTGCAGTAGGAAGCAGACACAGCTGACTTGCAAACACAGAACTTAAGAGTGAAAGATTTGATAAAGTCTACTATGCTAAGGCCAAGGTTCTGGTTGGGAAATATGGAATACAATCATTTGGGTGTATGCCTTAGTTCTGTCTTTGCAGGCTTAGCTATATTGGCTACAATACTTTCTGCTCCTTATTAAGAGCTAGCATTCCTCTGCTGGGAGAAGACACTGCAAAGGCCTCTGTCCTGCCAAGCACAAGATGTCTCATTAGGATATTTTACCTCCTCTTCCAGCTGCCAGGCTAACTAATCCCAGCATAATTCTGCTTGAGAATGACTTGGATCAATAATGGAAAAAAGAGGTTAAATCCATCGAAAAAAACTGCACAAATTATCAGGATCCAGTGCTGAATTTTGCAGGTACCCAGTCAAAGAAATAGAAGATTATAGAAGCCAGAACTCTTGATTTGGAAGTATTTTTGTGGAAACCAGGATGCAATAGTCTAGTAAGGATCCAGGGATAGATGGGTCTGAGAAACCAAGAGGAACCAGTATTTGTCTATGCTAAGCAATGATATCTCTTTCCATAACAGACAGCACAAGAGGGAACAAAAGGCTAAGGGCAGTGGTTCTGCTGGAGTGGATCTATCATGTGAAGTTACAAGACACATTTTAGAACTGCATGTTCCCCTAGAAGGGATCAGAAAACACATCGCACACCAAGGCCATGAGGGATATCCTGGAGAGGTGTGATCTACATCAATGAGTTCAGTGGTGACTCATCTCTGCAGGTCAGGGCAGGTGGTAGAAGTGGTCACAGATCTTGGCTTATTAATTGCCAAGGGAAAGATAGAAGCTGAAAGAAAAGATGCCAGGTGGTGTCACTTGATTGCCAGAGCCAGGGGACTGCAATCATCATAATGGCCAGCAAGGTCAAAAGGGAAGTTAAGCAAGTTTAACACAGATGAAATCTTGGATGGTAACACAGTATCACCAGAAGTGAAGCAGACAAATAGCCATCCAGGGTGCTGTTTAACATCTATAACCATAAGTAGGGAAAAAAATCGAGAAGCAGGAGGCCAAAGACATTTATCCCAGTAAAACATGAAGAGCCTTTGGCACTAGTTTGGCAAATACATTCTTTTCAGGAAACAAGAAGCTATTTGCATTCGTGTGACACAGATGATAATACTCTTCCATAGTTTCATACCATACCTTACATTAACTTTCCTGTCCACTGTTAAAGAATCTGGATTGTCTAGATATCTGGCAGAATATCACATTAATTCATTACATCAGCCAAATCATAGCTAACATGCTGATTACATGGGTAAGACTCATGACTCCATAGAGTGAGAAATAAGCCATGTGAAGATTCAAGGATCCGTCACTCCAGTGAGGCTTTTAGGAGTCCAGCAGTCAGGGATATGCCTTGAACATAAAGATAAATTTGCTGTATTTTGAATTTTCTATAATTAAAAAGGAAGCACCAACAATACTTGAATAAAAAAATCTCTTTGGATTTTTGAAGGAACACATTCTACCCTGGGGATATTTGTCCAGTCTATGTGTCAAGTAACATGGGAATCTGTCAGATTCAAATATATCTAAAGCAGCAAAGAGATCTGGATCAGGTCCCAGATTCTGTGTAAGTTCTGCCTTTTGGGCCATATGATTCTGCTGATCTATCATGTCAGGTAGTATTACTGGCAGAAAAAGCTGTAAGGTAAAGCTTATGCTAAGCCAAAGTGTGGAGAATCACAAACACAGGACCCTTGTTTTCAAGAGCCAGTGTTATCTACAGCAGAGAACTAAACACCTTTTGGAGAAACAGTCTCTTGCATGTTATTGGACCCATGTACAGGAAGAATGTTTGAAGATGGTGTGCCGTATGTCTGAAACCTCTCATTATGAACTGGCTTCCTTCAATTCACTAGTCATTAATATAAACAAGCCAGAAAGAGTCCTTTGGTAGATGAAGATAGCACACCCAGAATGAGCCTGAGCAGGACCAGAAGTCATAAATTAGTTGCAAGACATGGTAAGCACAGAGTCCTGCTTCAATCACTAGTAATATCCCTCTCCCAGCTCATGTTTATGTCTATATGGGGCACTGAAATGGTGAGCTGAAAGGGAAAGGAAAATCCTCAGTTTTTATTTTGAATAGATCAGCTTAGTATATGATTGCAAGGCTGGAAATAGATGGTAGCCATATAACAGCAACTCTCAAGAGTGTCCTTCAAAGACAGTGGAGAGGGACACTTCCCAGCTGACAAAGCTGTCAGTGGTGTCCCTATCCATCTAGAAACAGAAGTTTCCAAGAAGTGGCCCATATGCCCCATGATATACAGAAGGAGGCTTCCGATGGCATTTGGTCAGAAGCCTGACAGGGAAAGGTCTACGAGATAAGAGGACACAAGGTCTAGAGACACGTGGATGGCACGTGGAGGGAATATAAAGTGCACAGATTCTTGTATCACACATTAATATACAAAGGAAAGCATCCAACACAGCAGAGGCACTGAATAAACAAGTAGAAAAATGACTGTCAGCATTAGCCAGCCTCTCCATGGGATACCCTAAAACTAACACAATGAACACATGACAAAGTGGCTATGGTGGCAGAAATAAAGAATACACAAGGGGGAGTGGATTAAGATGGCAGAGTTGGGAGGGGGCTTGCTGCTGGAGTCTAGGAGAAGATAGTTTTAAAAAAGTAGAAAGAGTGCAGTCTCAGGGAAGAGTTAGGGAGAAAACAGCAGAGGCCACTCTATGTAAATTGAAGGAACACAGTAGACCTACATGGAGGGTGAAGATGTGCACAGCTTTGGACCTCACCAGCCCAGAGCCTCCACACTAGCATCGGAGAGCAAAGTGAAACCAGACTGCAGCAGCCTAAGCCACTGGTGAAAAAGCTGCAGGAAGAGCCTAGAGGGAATATGGCTTGGAGCCCCGTGGGGGATAGTGTACACACCAAGCAGGAAGTGAAAAGACAAAGGATGGGGGCACATTTGATCATTCTGCAAAGGCGTCCTGTAACAAGCTGACAGAGAGCAGGAGCCCTTTTGGATATATGTTACAGCCGTGCTAGCTTATGTCTGCACCCAGCAACTAGCCAAGTGGAGACTCCTGAGTCTGGTGGGGAGACTAGACAGGGGGCTGGGTGCTCATGACTGTGGGAGGCTTGTGTTCCGAGACTGTGAAAACACTAAGGCTGTGTGGGAGGACTCAGGGTGTGGCTGGGATACTGGGCAGTGACTGCCCAAGGCTCCACATGATTAGGGCTCCCTGGCTACCTGGCAAGAGACAATGCTGGGGAATCTGAGCTTATACTGAGGACTGCACAGACCCTATGTGTGGTCCTTGTGGCAGAATGGATGAATAATATACCCACTGGGACTAACGCCCAGGCACTGGTCTCCTTCAAGGAGAGGAGCTCAGCTGACTCTGTCCCAACACACAAGAAGAAACCTCCTTTCTGATTTAAAAATTAAAAAAGAAGATTTACCATGCCAAACCTTGGTGTGTCACCTCAGACACTCCCTTCACCCTGAAGCAATGAACAGAGCTCCCTGGCCACTCCCACCACACACCTCTAGGTATTGCCTGAAAGCAAACACTCCACTAATCCAATCAGATATAGTCCAAAGACAAAAGCCACCATGATAAAAAATCAAAGAAACCAACAAGTATCCCCACAAATGCCAAATAACAAATGCACCAATCCAAGAAACAAGAACAAGGAAGACAACATAACACCCCCAAAAGAACACAACACTTCAATACTAGATTGTGAAGATGATGAGATTGAAGAAATGCCAGAAATGGAATTCAAAAAATTGATCATAGGATTACTTAGAAGTAATCAGAAGCAAATGTATGAACTAATGAAATCCATACATGACATGAAAGAAAATTTCTCCCATGAAATTGAGAACTTAAAGAGAAATCAAAATGAAATCTTGGAAATGAAGAATTCAATAGAACAAATAAATAATTCAGTGGAAAGCCTTAACAACAGAATCAGTGAAGCAGAAGAAAGAATATCTGACTTAGAAGACAAAGCACAGGACATCATATAGTCAAACAAAACACAAGAAGAAATTAGAAAACTAAAAAACATTGTTGGAAATCTACAGGATACTGTCAAATGACCCAACATCCAGGTTCTAGGAGTTCCTGAAGGTGTGGAAAGAAAGCATTAGAAGGCCTTTTTAGTGAAATAATAACAGAACATTTCCCCAGTTTGGAGGAAGAAAGGGACATCCAAGAACAGGAAGCACATAGAACTCCTAATAGACATGACCAGAAAAGATCTTCACCGCAACACATTGTAGTCAAACTCTCCACAGTAAAACATAAAGAAAAGATTCTAAAATGCACACAAGAAAAATGCCAGACAGATTACTTTCAGAGGATCTTCAATTAGACTCACAGAGGACTTCTCATCAGAAATCCAATGGGCTAGGAAAGAATGGTGAGATATAGTCTAAGTCTTAAGAGAAAAAAACTGTCAACCCAGAATAGTATACCCTGCAAAGCTCTCATTTGTGAACAAAGGTGAAATAAAGACCTTCCAGGACAAACAGGAACGGAAAGAATTCGTCATCACCTGTCCAGCCATGCAGAAGATGCTTAAGGATGTGCTGCATACAGAGACAAAAACATGGTCATCACTACGGAAGAAGGTAAAGGAAAGAAATCTTCCAGGAAAAGCACAAAGAAAATTCAAAGTAAAAAATAGGAATATTTATGGGAAAATGGCAGGGCAAAGTCGTTATTTATCAATAGTCACCTTGAATGTAAATGGCCTCAACTCTCCAGTTAAAAGACACAGACTGGCTGAATGAATTAAAAAACAAAACCCATTTATTTTCTGCCTACAAGAAACAGATCTCACCAACAAAAATGCATGTGGACTGAAAGTGAAAGAATGGAAAAAGATATTCCATGCCAACAGAAACCAAAAAAGAGCTAGAATAGCCACCTAATATCAGACAAAATAGACTGTTAAATGTTAAAGGAGACAAAGAAGGGCACTGTTTAATGATTAAGGGGTCAATTCAACAGAAAGAGTGATTATTATAATTGTGTTTGCACCTAAGTAAAGGGCACCTGGCTATTTAAAAGAAATGTTAAGGGATCTAAAGGGGACATAGACTCAAATACCATTGTAATGGGGGATTTCAATCCCCCCTTTCAGCAACAAATCAACCAGCTAGAAAATCCGCAAAGCAGCAGTGGAGTTAATACACATATAGACCAAATGGACCCAACAGATATCTACAGAACTTTTCAATCTACAGTTGAAGAATACACACTCTTCTCAACTGTGCATGGAACCTTCTTTAGGATTGACCACAAGCTAGGCCATAAAACAAGTCTCAGCAAATTAAAAAAAAAAAATCAAAATCAAACCATGCATCTTCTCAGGCCACAATGCAATGAAGCTGGAAATCAGCAACTCAAGAATCTCTAGAACATAGGCAAACACATGGAGACTGAACAACACGATCCTGAATGAACAGTGGGTCGAGAAGAAATCAAAAGAGAAATCAAAAAATTTCTGGAAACAGATGAAGATGGCAACACAACATATTAAAACTTATGGGATACAGCAAAAGCCGTATTAAAGGCTTTCAGGATGTTTGATTCACATACATGAAATTCCATAAAGCATAACATCTGATCCGAGGAACACCAGCGGGTGAAGGAAGCATCAGCACAGACCCATGGTGATGGGCTCCACTGGTCATATCACATTCTACAACATTTACAAGCAGCCAGTCTGATAGGGCATCAGAACAGCTTGCTCAGGGCAAATTTAAAACATCAGCTTAGAGCCAATACTCTGCAGAGATGAAATGCTATCTATGGGTATGGTTATAGCTCTAAATGAGATACCACTCTATGGTCCTGTTTCTATACTGGAAAGGATCCGTGGGTTCGAGAAGCAAGCAGTGGAGTGGCTCCACTCACAATGATCCACTTTTTACTTCTCATCTCGGGGTTCCTAGAGGATAAATGCTCTGGTCCCCTAAGAAGGTTCACTCTTGCTAGGTGAGGCAGCACATTTCCTGTTGAACCTCTGGGTACTGCTTCTGCTTGGGCATTCTGAAGTCCTTGCATACAGGGAACAGCAAAGAAGAGTTGCCATCCTGACAGAGATAATTAAGCCCATGCAATGAGGACACAGAGCTGCTATGTAGAACAGAAACAGGGTGGAAAATGCAGAACTCGGGGCATCCTCTTAGACAGTCTCAATGCTTCTTTGCCAGTTGTAACCAGACAGATATGTGCAGAAGCACTGGCCTGAGATAGAGATGAGTTCCACTGTCTCAGAAACCTTTGGCAAGAGAGTTTGGCTCACATCACCAGATAAGCCACTGATCCCTCTGGAGGTGATCACTGAAGATGAGGGGCATTCAGACATGAGGGTAGTTAAATAGGGAAATAACACAAAGACCAGATGAATTTTTCAGACCAAGTGCAGCTGCAAGGCCTGAAGTTTGTCCCATTTTCTTCCCTCTTCTAATTTCCTCTCACAGGGGCAGGTGTTTGTCACACAGCAATTAAGATGTTGCTCAGGATGCCTGCATCCCAGGTGGGAATGTCTGGGTTCAGGTTCCAGCACCTGTCCCCTGCTAATGCACACCATGGGAGACAGCAGCTGATGATACACAAGTAGCTGAGTCCCTGTCTCCCATGAGGGAGATGGGGATGGAGTTGCTGGCTCCTGGCTTCAGAGAGGCCTATTCCAGATATTGCAGGGATTTGGAGAGTGAACTGTCAGATGAATGATATTCTCTCTCTCTATCTCTTTCTCTTCTCTTTTCAAATAAATAGAATGTTTAAAAAATTTTATTTCAGGTATACAAATTTCATATATACAGATTTAGGAACACAGTGATACTTCCTAACCTATCCTTTCTCCCACCAACATGCCCACCCTTCCTCCTCCTTCCTCTCCTATTCGCTCTCAATTTTTACAATCATCTACTTTCAGTTTACTTTATACTCACAAGATCAACCCCACACTAAGTAAAGTGTTCAATAAATAGTATTAATAGGAAAACACTGCTCCTCAACAGTAGAGACAAGGGTTGCAAACAATCACAGGAGCTCAAAATGTCCATGTCTCATGAACAGAGAAGGAAAAGAGGCTTGCATAAAGTGTGTAGATGCTAATGTTTGAATGTGGAGGTGCTGATGTTTGAAAGACTTGTGCAAACTGTGGAGGTGCTAATGTCTGGGGAGTCGATTGGCGAAGTGTCTAGGTGGAAGGTGAGGTGTTCAGATCTCCCTTTAAGAGAAGCCTATTGGGAGGAACACAGCCAGCAGTATCCAGCTGCGGCACCTTCAGGATGGACGAGTTTCACACTGAAACCAGCCTCTCTCTGTACAGCTTAGCCAATGCCTAAGCATGATAGTGGGGTGGGGAGCAGGGGGAGACCAGAGGCAGCTATTGCTGCCAGGTGCAGAGCTCTTCCCACACACAGTCTTTGCACAGGGATCCCCTTAACACTGGCTAAGGCCTTGGAGAGGCACTGGAGCTGAGACTGTTCCCAACCTTCTTCCTTCACCCTCTTTCTCGGATAGCAGAGCAGCACCATGGTCTATAACTCCAGCTCTTGATCCTGTTCTGCTCCACAGCTATTTGTGTCTTAGTGTCCTTTCCCAAAGGACCCATTATGATACACAACTTACAAAAAAGAGGGTCAGAGACAAGCTTATGAGAAAGACAACCTTGGAACCAGTCATATTTCAATAGACAAGATTTCACTCACAGTTTCTGTTTCAAGATCTCTGAGATCTTTGTAACTGTCTCAGTGCTTGCTTTGGGTTTACTGCTGCTTGATTTTGTTGTATTTACTTACAGGAAAAAAAAAAACTCCCAGAAACAGAAAGGTATTGCAATGCCAGTTTCGGGTGTGGGGGAGTTAGAAACCATATTGTATTTCTCATCCAGCCTGGTAGAAAAGAATCCAGCCAATAGGACCTGCTGGCAGCATGGAAAGCGGGAGGGAGGACACCTGGCCACAGGTGAGGGGAGGAAGCTCAGCATCTGTTTTCACCTAACTTGAACCAGGTTGCACACCTTCCCACTAAGACACACTTAAAGCACTTAGGTATGTAAACCAGTCTTTAGCTTTCCCTATGCAAAATGATCTAGATTTCATGTTCCTTGACTTGGCATTTGGGGGCTTTGTGAATACAACCTGGTCTGCTTTAGGAAGGCTTCTAAGAAGCAGAACTCTTAGCCACAGGAGAAACACAATAACCAGATCTATGCTCATAGCTGACCACACATCCAACAAGGAAACAGGGCAATATTTTAAGGTCATGATGCAACTCCAGAAACACTTTTTGTTACTGTGAGATTATTTGTTATGTTTGGATAGGGAATAAAAGGAGGTGTTTAAACCACCTGATTAGAGGAAGAGAAATGTAACAGCGAACAGTGGCAGAGCTGGGGAAAGGGATACCCAATCAGCAGACAAACATGCAATGTGGAATATCCAGTGAGCAGAGAAAAATCACCACCAGAAATGATTTTGCCTGCTCAGACCAAGAAGAAAGGGACTTTTGCCAAATTAAGAATTTGAAAACAATGTCTATGTAGCCAAATTTTATTAATAATAGAAGTCTAACTTTTTGGTGGGGGTAAGGGGTGTGATAGCAGGTTAAGCCACCACCTGAGATGCCAGCATCCCATAGGGGCACCCGTTGTGTCCTGACTGCTCCACTTATTTTTTTTTTAATTTTTTTAATTTTTAAAATTTTTTTTCTTATTTAGAATATAAATTTCCAAGGTACAACTTGTGGATTGCAATGACTTCCCCACCCATACCTCCCCCCCCCCCGCTACCCTTCCCCCTTACCCACTCCCTCTCCCCTTTCATTCCCATTCAGATTCATTTTCAATTCTCTTTGTATACAGGAGTTCAGTTTAGTATGTGTTAAGAAAAGATTTTAAACCATTTGCCCTCACATAGCATCCTAGAGTGAAGCATACTCTTTGAGTACTAGTTGTAGCTTTAAATCACGTTGTACAGCACATTAGGGACAGAGATCCTACATGATATTATTTCTTTAATTGATTGATTTTTATGTAACCTCCAATTTTTTTTATCATTTCCAATTGTCTTTCCATACGGAAGATCGATTCAGTATATATTAAGCAAAGATTTTGTCAGTTTGCATCCGCGTAGAGACACAAAATGCAGAAATACTGTTTCAGTCCTAGTTATTGCATTACTTCACCTTGGACAACACATTAAGGACAGATCATACATGGGCCATAAGTACACAGTGACTACTGTTTTCAACAGATATTTCTAAAATGGTTTTCTACAAGCAGGAAGGAATTCACACCAACAACACAGGCCATGCCTTTCCTTCCATGACTCACCTCTCCCACTGTGCCCTGTACCTCTACTATTTCACATTCATTGTCCAATTTTGCACAAACATACAAGGACCCCAATTCTGTCTCCCACAAGTATCAGCACAAAGATAAAAATTCAATTTCCTATGTTCTTCTTTCTTGCTGCTGACATGAAGTTTGGATTCTCTGTCCACATCAGTGCTTGGATTACAGTCTAGCCTGTAGATGTTGCCACCCTTGCCAGTTCCTCTGTCTTCTAGCCTGTTCAGCAATGCTCAACCCAAAGAGTAGACTTGTCCTTGACTACCACTTTAATGAGAGCTACCTGATCTCACAAAGTCTCAAAAGATGTTTGAGAGACTTTTATTCCTTCACTTTTTTCTTCTTATTTTGTTTTTATTTCCCAGAGTCTTCTTTGTTTGAGGCCCCAGAACAAAACCTCAAAACAAGGGGAATATTTGAGGACAGTCCTCAAATGAACACTATCCATAAGCACAAATACTTGCAATGATCCTTAAGTTCACTCACTGACATTGGCTATGCTCCTAGAAAGAGCTTCATAGAGTCTTACAGTCTTTGAGGCTCCATGTACTTCATCCACCATGGCCTTCCAGAGATGTCTGGATTTGTATTATTCACACTTTGGGAAACCTTTTATAGCCAAATAGATCCCATCTCTGTATGGATGCCATAGGGAATTGTCTTTTCTTCATTATTTGCCATTCCTTAACCAAATTTCCAATATTGGCTAACTAATGATCCTCACATTCACATTGTTGATCCTAACACACAAATCAGGACATTTATAAATTGCACAAAATATAAATCTAGATCAAACTGAAAGAAAAAAAAAAGACAAGCCAGGAATAACTTGTATAATCTTTGCTTTTCCAGTCAAATATGTTTTTCTTTTCTGGAAAACACGTTGGAAAGAATGAGTAAGGTGAGATTTCTGAGCAGCGTCTGCAATGACATGTATGTGAAGTGCAGGCTACACCACATTCTCTGTTCTCTATGACTTTGGAAGCAACAAGAGAAAATATGTATAATTATGGCCAAAATAAGCTTTCTTTTTTTCTATCTCTCTTTGACCCTGAATTATCTACTATCCTCAGAGGCAAAATTGAGATCAACATGATTGACACTATAAGAACCAAGGATTTTGTTTTTATGGCTTTCATGGGAACTTACTTTTCAGAAAGTCATGTGGATAGGCTAAGCCAGCTAAGGGCACAGGAATAGTTCTCTGCTTTTTTTTTTTTTTTTTTTTTGATTAGGAAGGCAGTTGAAAGGCTCTGCAAGTAAGAGACCATTGAGATATGAAACGAGACAATGACTCACCTTGAATGGGATGGAATTGACACACTATCACTTTGTCAAGATGTGAGTGCCAGAAACACAGTTAGATTTCTGATGGGTAATAATTATTAAATCTAAGTAATTAAGCATATCTATTCTTAGGATTATTTGACCCAATAATTATTACCTAGAAAAACTAAATGTGTGTTTGCAATCCACATCCAATCCACATCCAATCATGATCCTACCAATTCCATTCCATTCTTGGGTTTTGTTGTGGTCTATTAACACAAGGAAAGTCACTGGAAATCACAGTTTATAAAATACGTACTTACTGTAGATTATAAATTATCAAAATAACTTACTGTATCCAGACCATCTAGCCATCTGGCTCATTTAAAAAAGGAAGGATAGTCCAGCCAGGTAACACCTCTCATTCCAGCAGCCTCATTAAGAAAAATGAAAACGGCACAGGACGATAAGCATTTGTTGGCCATGTATAAAATATTGACTACTTCATAGTCATTTTTCTAGTTATTGATCACAACTTCTTTATTTCGTGTTTGGTTATAAGGAAACTGTGAGGTAAAGTTCTTTGCCTAGTTCATAGCAATGGTGATAGAGGTGGGATTTAAATCCAGGTCAGTCTGAATGAAAACCCAGGTTTCTCCAAGCTTCTCCACATGGGACACAGGCTCCACTGAGAGAAGTTATGAGAGAGAGCTAGGGACTTGGACAGCCATGGCGTCATTCAATGAAAGGAATACAAATTAAGTCATTTGAATAATAAATCCAAGTTATACGAAGAGTGGCACTCAAATATCACATGGATTTTTAAAAGAAAATGTTGTTCCAAGGATATGCCTTGCTTGGGACGGTTAAAGTTGTGTTCCTCAGTTCCCTAGTATAATTGTCAGCTTTTTGTGACTTAATGAAATACCCGAGCCAGGCTACTTTATAAAGGAAAGAGATTTTTTTTAAAAAGTTGCTTCAGATTTATTTGAGAGATAGAGAGAGAGGGAAAAAGAGAGAGAAACACCATTGACTGGTTAACTCCCCCAGTGTCCACAATGGCCAGGACTAGGCCAGGGCTATGCCAGGGCCAGAGCCAGTAGTTAGCAACTCAATCCAGGTCTCCCATAGTGGTGGCAGAAACCCAACTAATATAGTTTGTCAGGGTCTACATTGGGAGGAAACTGGAGTCAGGTGCTAGAACCAGGTATGGAACTCAGGTATTCAAATTTGGGATGTGAACATATTAACTATAAGGCTAAACACATACTCTAAAAGTCATATTTGGTTCACAGCTTTGGAGATCTACACCCAAAATCACGTGGTCCCATTGGTTTGGCCTCTGGTGAGGCTGTAATGTGACAATGGCAGGACACGTGCTGAGGAAGGGTCACATGGTGAGCCAGGAAGCTGAGAGGGGCTGGGCCCAGACTCAGGCTTTTGTAACATTCCCCTCACAAGACCTATTTCCTAGGACAGCCTCCCCAGTGACTAAGGACCTCTCCTTCATAAACACCATAATTGGATTAACTCCCCAACCTCTTCATACCATTAGCTTTGACGTTGGAGTTTAATGTCTTGCATGAGTTCAGGGGCCAAATCATATTTTAAACACAGCACCTGGGGATAAATACATTTTTCAACTGCCATGAGGCAATTTTCAAAGGAAAATTGGGAAGAACACCTGGCTGGGACAGACATAGACAAGACAACTGCAGAAGCTCAGAAGTCACCCGAAGTTGGCGTGGCAATGCTGGAAACAGCTGCAGTGTGCATGCATTTTGTTCAGTTCATCTTATTTCAGACATCACACCAGGTGGTCAGAGGAACAATGAGAATATGAAGTTTGCTTTCGGGATGTTGCCAAAGGTTTCTCTCCAGAAAACATGATTCAGAGCTGTGATATCACTGGGTTATTCACAAGGGCAGGGCACACCCATCGTCCTTGGTGACACAACAGAAACAAGTTACTAATTCTGGACCATTAGAGCCAGACTGAATGCATGGAGAACTTTCACATAAGCACCGAAAAGTGTGTTCTATTCTGTTGGCATCATTAATTTTGTTAGGGAATAGCTAATGGTATTAAAAAAGATGTTAATTTAACTGCTAAAGCCCCTCAGGAACTATATTTATGTATAAGCAGAAAAGGCAAACCACAGAGGTTTTATTTAGGATGGTCAGAGAGAAATATCACAAAAGATGATGTCTAGATTTCAGCTTCTCCTACAGTTTGACCCTGTAGATTCCTGTAGTGGGTGTTTCAAGTCATCTGTCATGAAATTCACTTAGTAGCACTGACAAACATTTAAATACGGAATAAAAGTGAAAATAGCACAGTACAACGCCCATAGTAAAAATGAGTACTGTTTTGCTAAAGCTTCCCTTCATTTATATATGCACAAAGGTACATTCAAGTTTGTGATTACGGGGCCATGATTTATCTTTCTTGCTATGTATCCCAAAGAAATTTAGAAGTCACTGATCTATAATGCATCTCACTTCCATATCTGAAACCATGTGATTCTGTTTCCGCGCAAGTTGGTGGCATTTGCAGTAATTTTTTGCAGGCCCTGAGTTCCCTGCACACTGCTCAGAGATAGTTATAGGGTGGCTAGGAGAGGCTCATGTCAGAGCTGTAGTCCAGCAAACCCACGCCATCTCTGGTACCTGCAGTGCTGTTGCACTGAAGAACAGTGCAGTCAGCAGAAGCAAGGAATAGCTTGAAACATGTGGCCCACAATCCCAAAAAGCTGGAGCCAGAGATCTCTCACATGAACAGAGTAGGGATTGAAAAAAATGTATTGCTTGTCTGCTACTATGGGCCAACACTGCATGTATTTTGTGCAATGCATAATGTACATATTTGTTTATTTCATTTTCAGAAACGTCTTCATTGATTATGTGTCTCTCCCCCACTTTCTGTGGCTGAATAAACAAAGGAAAAATAGAAAAATAAATAAGTGACTTGTTCAAGGTTGTATATTTGAAGCAGGCCTGTCTGATTCTAAGCTTGTACACTTTCCATTGCACTACTGGGTGTCCTCAAACACATCCTCCTCATCCCCACTGCTGAGAGAAACAAATGTCATCCAATGCTTTTTGGAAATGCCATGTGAATTTTCTTTGGGATTACTAAGGCGTTTTTTGAAAGCTTGATTGAACCAAATATTACACTTGGGAATTAAAGGCTATTTTTTAAAACATGGGCAGTTGGAGGAGAAAAGGCAGGAATGTGGAGGGAATTATTGGTAGATAATGTCCTATATTCCACAGTGATCCTTTTAAAACTACTGGCTGAAAAACAAAGAGAGAATGGGGAATGCTGAATTCAACTCTCACAAACCCATGGACAGCTGGAGTGCTTCTGCATGATTTATCCTAATGTAACAAGTCTGGAATTTTTAAGTTTTGGGGAGGAAAGATGAAACAAAGTTCATGTTCGTTTGGGGTTATCTTTGTAATTGCTATTCTTTGACACCTAGGAATCTTCAACTCAAAAATCCAAATACACTCAGGGCACAGCACAGAGTTAGGACCCATCTCAAAGCTCAGAGCTTTTACAACCCCACCTCAGGACTGTTTAGAGTGTTTAGAGTGGAAAGTGGACTCTTGGTGAAACAACATGTCTGGGCTCTTTTGTGACTGTGACTCTCCACCAGCACTGGGCCAGCATTCCAATGAGGGTAGCAGTGCATGGGAGGCTGATCCTCAACCACTGGGTTTCAGGTTCATTCAAATATCTGTTTGGAGCTCTCAGAAAACACAGAGTAGACGGACAGATGGGCCAAGCATACCGGGAACATCTGGAGGATTTTGCCGAGCGGGTGAGCATCCACTGCACGGGTAGAGTGGCCTCCCTCATTGGCATGACAGAAACCTCAGACAGGTTCTGTGCTGGACTCACAAGGCCCAGCAGTCCCCAGGTCCAACTTTCAAGCAAAAGAAGAATGGGACTACTCCAGTCAGCACCACATTGTAAAGACTTTGGACAGTAAATTGGCTTGAAACAAAAGATGAAGAATCTGGCTGTGATTCCAATGCCCTGTGAGATGGTCTCAAAGTCCAGGGGGAAAGGGAAGTGGAGGGTGTGCTTCTCTCCAATCAACTGACTAAATAGCAGCTGTTCCCATAGGCAGGAAGCACAAATGACTCCACTACCAAGATAGGCTTACAACAAATCCAAACTAATCTTTGTAAAACTGCGTTGTTAACACGCGTTTACTAAGACAGTTGCACTATTTTCTCTCTTTGGAATTTCAGAACCTTGCAAACCCCCTTTGCCCTTCTCATTTTGTCTTCTATTTTTTCCGCTTCTACAATGAGAAAAAGGCCGCTCCAAAAACTGCACAAATATGTTAACATTAGGAAAAACAACAACAAAAAAATCCAAACGGTGAACTCCCATTCAGGGCATGAACTGTTGATTCTACTCAATTATTTAGTTCAAATCAGGAGGTGAGTTTGATCAGCAGGAGTTACATAGGCAGAATAAATGTTTGAATCTCCAATGTCTTACTAGCCAGGAAGTGAGAGAATGACTCTTAAAAGTCCAACTCAATGCCGTGACTTGACCACGGGCCTTCTTTTCTTTTAACCAGCTGCTTTTTAGTTCAAATAATGCCAATTTTTCCTAAAGGTTTCATTCCATTATCTATGTCTATATCTATGTCTATTGAAGATTACTGCCCTAAGCCTTAGACTTCTACTTGATCCTAACATTAGCCAGCTTGGTCACTCTGGTGAGCTGACAAAGCTCTGAGTACATATTGTGACAAATAATTGACTGAAAACAGATAAGAAGGCGTCAGTAACTTACCAAAAGAACATCACGGAGGTACTGAGTCATTGTGGATTTTTATTCTTAATCCTGCCTCAGCAATCACTTGAAAAAACTTTACAAAATGTATACTTCTATTTATTCTCATCTACTGCAAAAACAGAGAGACACACTCAGACAGAGAGAAGGAGTGAAGGGCCAGACACAGAAGAGAGAGAGATAAATAGATCTTCCCCAAATTGCATAATAGCCAATGCTGGGCTAGGCAAAATCCAGGAGGCTGGAACTCCATCTGGGTATCCTACAAGGGTGGTAGAGGCCCAAGAAATTGAGCCATGATCTGCTGCCTCGTACGATGCATAGGCAAGAAGCGGATCAGAAGCAGGGAGGCCATGATCTGAACTGGCACTCTGACATGAGTACAGGCATCCCAAGTGGTGGCTTAACCTGCTGTACCACATTTTTATTGTTCTTTGTTACTTATTCCATGGCAACGCCCCAATTAGGAAATAGGAAGAAATAGCCCAAGCTAGAGCAGAAGACCAGCAGAAGGAAGTGTTGGTAGCAGACAAAGGAGAAAGGGTGAGGAGAGGCCTAGAACTGAGGATTTCAGAGGCTGGATAACTTACTTAGGAAACGTAGAGTCCTCTGTTGTATATTCCTGAGACTGATGCCAATGCCCCTTACTCTGGACCTTTTCCTCTTCTCCTCACAAGCAAACAAATAAAAAAGACAACTTGATTTTAGGCTGCTACCAAGAACTGTGGAGTCCATGTCTGAAATCATTACGGTGTAACAGAAAGAGAAGTAGTCTCAGAGCGCCAGAACTGACATTCGGGCTGACACTTCCAACAGTATGAGTTCCCAAGTAACTAGAGGAATAACTTCATTCAAAAGGCACTGTCTTCCAGCCTGCTTGGCACTGCACCCTTTATACAAAGTTGAACCTGTCAATGGCTGCAGGAACAATGAATTGGGGTGAGTGGTCAAAAAGTGGAATGATTTTATGGCGTAGTTTGAAGAGGAGTGTGGGTACCGAGTAGGTTTGGTTGCTTCTCTGATTGAGTTCTCCTGCAGGAGGAGTCTCTCTCATTCATTCCTCAGAATTGGCTTCATCTCTTCTGTTTTGATTTTGTGCCTATGCAGCACTGCTCTGCTTTTCACAAACTCTTTAAATATTTTTCCTTCTCTGTGATTTTTGAATCAAGAACAATCTGATGGCTCTATTCAAAAACACGATGATATTTCTGAAAGTTTGAAGTATAAGATTTCAACCAATTCCCTCACACTTAGAAATTTCCCTAGAGAGTACATGTTTCTGGGAGCTAGGACTCAGAACAAGAGACAGACATGGGATTAGGTCTCTATGGCATGGAGTCAGTGACTAATAAATTGATTATTTTAAAAAAAAGTTTTTATCATCGAAGATGTCTATCGAAAAAGTTGTTTGGCAAATTATATGAAAATAAAACCATTGTGCGGGTGCTGCGGCTCATTATGCTAATGCTCCTGCGGCGCCGGCAACCCCAGTTCTAGTCCCGGTTGGGGTGCTGGATTCTGTCCCAGTTGCTCCTCTTCCAATCCAGCTCTCTGCTGTGGCCTGGGAGTGCAGTGGAGGATGGTCCAAGTGCATGGTCCCTGCACATGCATAGGAGACAGGGAGGAAGCACCTGGCTCCTGGATTTGGATCAGTGCAGCACGCCAGCCATAGCAGCCATTTGGGGGGTGAACCAACCAAAGAAGACCTTTCTCTCTGTCTCTCTCTCACTGTCTATAACTCTCTCTCTCTGTCTCTCTCTCTCTCACTAACTCTGCCTGCAAAAAAAAAGAAAAAGGAAAAGAAAACTATTATATATAAAATTTTTATTTCTTAATGAGTTCTCTTAGTGTAGATACAGACTTAGAAATATAAAGATGAGAGATACAGAAAAGCGTTGAAGGATAAAAAAAATTCATCAGTTATTCCTTGGGATATGGGAAAAATAGTTTTCAGTATGCATCCTATATGTGTCCTACAGATTTTGTAAGAGATCATGCAATAACAATCACTTTATCTATAATCTCAATTGAATTCCTTCGAAAAGAAAAAATACATAACATTAAAAAAACAGGGCCAGTGTTATGGCACAACAGGTTAAACCAGTGCTTGCAACACCAGAACCCCAAATCAGAGTGTCAGTTTGAGTCCTGGCTGCTTCTCTTCTAAGCCACCCTCCTGCTAATGTGACTGGAAAAGCAATGGAAGCTGGCCCAAGTACTTGGGCCACTGCTACCCACATAGGAGATCCTGATGGAGTTCCTGGCTCTGGGTTTCTTCTGATGCAGTTCTGGCTGTTGCATTTGTGGAGTGAACCAGTGGACAGAAGCAATTCTCTCTCTCTCTCTTTCTTCTCTCTCTCTCTCTCTCTCTCTCTCTATATATATATATATATATATATATATATATCTTCCCCTCTCTGTGTCCCTCTACCTTTCTAACAAATAAATCTTTTAAAAAAATCCCTCTGCCTTTAAAGCGAACAATTTGCTATTTTAAAAAGACTTATTTTATTTTGAAAAGCAGAGCTATAGAGAGAGAAAGGGAGATACAGGCACACACACAGAGAGAGAGGTCTTCCATTCACTGGTTCACTCCCCAGATGGTAGCAATGGCCAGCGCTGGACCAGGGCAAAGACAGGAGCCAGGAACCAGGTGCTTCATTCAGTATCCCGTGTGGGTAGCTAACCCTTGGGCCCTTTTCCACTGCTTTTCTCAGGACATTAACAGGGCACTAGATCAGAAGTGGAACAGCCAGGCCATGAACTGCTGCCCTGTGGAACACTAGCATCTCAGGCAACAGCTTTATCCACGACACCACAATGTTGCCCACTCTAATCAACTTTTATTTTGTCTATGATTGTCCTTTCTCCCTTTGCCTCTTTCATCAAAAAGGTCAAGTGTCAAGTTTCCAGAGTCCAGATACCCTGCTGGACTGTTTTTCCTTGTGCCTATTTCATTGCTAACATACCCTCTCTGTGTAAGGTAAAAAACAACTTTATTTTCCCAAGTCTGTTATTGGTTCACCTCCATTAAAACACGTAGGAGCTGATTATCCACACCGTGAAGTAGAATTGCTCTATGGCCTCCTTCTTCTGTATTCTATTTTACCCACTTTCAGTCTCATTGGCACAGTACTCTCATCACAAATGAAAGAAGATGTGATGAAAATTGTCCAGAGTTTAGATTAAAAAAAAGTCCATAGTTTCTAGTAATTTAGAATGAGTGCCTCAAGTAAGGTACAGGATTGTATGTGGGTTTTAAATACTTGTAATTGAAAATTAGTTATCTATCACCATAAACACCAGCAAAAAAAACACAAAGAGATAAGAACAAATACCCTGAGCTGTACCAACTTACCAACTTTAATTCTGAGATTGCTCCAAAATAGGTGAAGAGATAAAGAAAGATCTTCCACACTCCCTAGCGCCACACCCACCGCTGGGAGGAGAGAAGCTGCTCCACTTGAATGCTGTTTGCTTCTGTTTTTCAACTGACAGATAACATTGTATGTTCCTCACATGTGCAAGTGGTTGTCATGTGCTCCGTGTAAATTTTGAAAAGGAAATCTGAAAGTTTCTGTATCTACTAATAAGCATGCAGATGATCAAATACAGACATTACACTCACAATATGAGCACTGCTGAAACTACAAACACATCGTTTTCTATTGCAAGCAGAGCAAGAAATAGCTATTTTCATGGATCTGCAGAGTGATTTGATGGTATACAAAAGGAGTGAGTGAAAATCGCACCAGAGTGAAAATCGTATTACACACATGAGGAAGACAGCTTTACAGTCTGTGCACAGTGTCAGTTACATACAGAATGAAGTTCATTTAGCCCTTAGCTGGGGCCATGCCCTTTGAAATTTTCACTGGGAATGTATTGTTAAGGAATCTACATTTTATTGTGGATGTCACGCTGTGATTTTTTTTTTTTAAAGATTTCATATTTGAATGGCAGAGTTATAGAGTGAGAGGGAGAGAAAAGGAGAGAGAGGGAGGGAGGGAGAGAGTAAGAGAGAGAGAGAGATCATCCATGTGCTGGTTCACTCCCCAAATGGCCACAAGGTCCAGGGCTGGGCCAGGCAGAAGCCAGGAGACAGGAGCTTCATCCAGGTCTCCCAGGTGGGTGCAGGGGCTCAAGCACTGGAATCATCTTCCCTCTGCTTTTTCTAGGCCATTAGCAGGGAGTTGCATTAGAAGTAGAACAGCTGGACATGAACTGGGTATTCATACGGAATGCCGGCATTGCCTGTTAACCTGCTGCACCCATGGTGTGCCTTTTTGTTTTGATTTTCTCTATTAGTTTAAGGCACTTGTTCTTAGGGTCTTGTCAAGAAACATACTTGAATAACTAGTGAGTGTTCTCTCAGGAATTAATCTTCCTCTTAAAAAAGCAAAAGCAAAATTTTACATTCAATTACCCTCTTGGTACAGTTCACATTCATTATGATAAAGTTAGAGAAAACACCATAGGGTTGTTTCTAGGATTAAATAAAATATTCAACGCCAAAAATGATGGGCATATATTAGATGATTTATAAATATTAGCTGTAAGGAACAGTGCATTTCCAAGACCTAATGCTTTTTTCTATTTTGAGCATGTCAGTTTTTGCTTCTGTATCATTCTTCATTCAGTGAGGTTGAGATATGATTGATCCAACCTCACCCCCTACTCCTCAGCTTTCCCTTATACAGATATTATTTCTGCTTTCCCAACTTGCTTATGGCAATACAACTATTAAATAGTATTTGAGAAACAACCACCGTTGTCTTGTATCCTCATGGTATCACTTCTTATTCAGGCGATGCCTGCATAATAATGGTAAAAGCAAAAGTATATGGTATCTTTAACCTAGGCTCACATATTTTTATAAACAAAGTTAAATGGAAAGATGTCAATGCACTATTTTAGGAGATTACCTTCAGTTTTAGGTATGTATATGAATATACATGCACACACATACATACACACACCTATCTGGAGATACACATATAACCATATGAGCAGAGAAACATACAAACATATGAGCAGAGAAAGTTATGCCAAAATGTAATGTATTATCATTATTATTTACTTCTTTTAGAGATTTGTTTATTTATATGAAAAGCAGGGTGACAGAGTGAGAGGGAGAGAGAGATCTTCCAGTCACTGAATCATTCTCCAAATGGGTACAATACCCAGAGCTGGGAACTCAATCAAGTCTTCCTTGTGGATGCCAGGAACCCAGTTATTTGGTCCATGCTGCCTGTCTCCTAGGAGTATCATCAGAAAGCAAAGGAGCCAGGACTCCAACTGGCATCACAATATGGGACTCAGATGTCCCAAGCAGTGGCTTAACTTGTGAAGCCACATGCCTAACCCATTATCTTTTGTTAAAAAATAGTATTTATGATACAGATTAAGTATTCAGCTTGTGTTTTAAACAGCTGTGTCCAAAGGGGCAAACACCATCTGTATCAAGCATCAGACCTATTCACTCCTGGACAAAGTATTCTTGTATCCTTCTAAAGCCAAGCAGCATTTTTCAAGGGCAACTACTTTCTTTCATCCTTTCTTTTCTTTTTCTTTTTTTTTTTGAAACATTTATATATTTATTTATTTGAAACTCAGAGTTACACAGAGGAAAGGCAGAGAGAGAGAGAGAGAGAGAGAGAGAGAGAGAGAGATTTTCCATCCAATGGATCATTCCCCAATTGACTGCAACGGCTGAAGCTGTGCCAATCTGAAGCCAGGAGCCAGGAGCTTCCTCCAGGTCTCCCACGTGGGTCCAGGAACCCAAGGACTTGGGCCATCCTCCACTGATATCCCAGGCCATAGCAGAGAGTTGGATTGGAAGTAGAGCAGCCTGGTCTCCAGCCGGCGCCCATATGGGATGCTGGCGCTTCAGGCCAGGGCGTTAACCCGCTGCACCACAACGCCAGCCCCAGAGGCAACTACTTTCTAACAGGACAGTGAGTTTTGCCAGACTTTTGAATTGTAATAAGGAGAATAATGTGGTATGTTTTCTTTCGTATCTGACCTTTTGCACTAAGATATAATGGTTTTGCACTTCATGTTGTTGAGTATGCCATGATTTGTTATTTTATACTACACGAAAAATGTACTTAAATGTTTGGGGTTTTTTGTTTGTTTTTTTTTTTGACAGGCAGAGTGGACAGTGAGAGAGAGACAGAGAGGAAGGTCTTCCTTTTCTGTTGGTTCACCCTCAAATGGCCGCTGTGGCTAGTGCATTGCGCTGATCCAAAGGCAGGAGCCAGGTGCTTCCCCTGGTCTCCCATGGGGTGCAGGGCCCAAGGACTTGGGCCATCCTCCACTGCCTTCCCGGGCCACAGCAGAGAGCTGGCCTGGAAGAGGAGCAACCGGGACAGAATCCGGCGCCCTAACCGGGACTAGAACCCGGTGTGCCAGCGCCACAGGTGGAGGATTAGCCTAGTGAGCCGCGGTGCCGGCACTTAAATTTTTTTTTTTTAGATGTCCCTTAGTTAGATGAATAAATACCTTTTACCCTAGTTTGCTGAGTGCTTTTTATAAGAAATGAATGACGGATTTTGTCAAATGCATTTTTGTGTCTACAGAAATGATGATTTAAAATGTAAGGGGACACTTTGATTTGACTACATTAGTCATTTTTTCCCACAGTATCTGCTCTGATTGTATCATTGCTTATTGAAACTATTCTTCATCTTCTCCTATTCAGAAATGTCAATATTCTATCAATGTGATAGAAGTTCTTTTCCACTATGTCCATTATTGTCTTGATAGCCATTTGTCCTATCATCAATATTTTATAGATATGTAAAACTTATCAATTGTCTTAGTTAAATCAGGCTGCTATAATTCTATAGCCTTGATGGCTTAAGCCTTTATTTCTCACAGTGTTGGAGAGTTGGAAGTCCAAAATCAAGCCCTGGTAGACTCAGTGGCTACGGGGTGGCTGCTTTCTGGTTCCTAGAGGCCTTTCTTGCCCTCCTGTCCTCACATGGAAAAAAGAGCAAGAACACTCTCCAGGGCTCACTTTTATAAGGGCACTAATCCTCTTCATGAGGACTCTACTCATCCAGAGTCTCTGCCTCCTGATACCATTGCATAGGAGGTTAGAATCGCAACATAAGACCTTTGTGAGTGGGGCAAACATAAACTCCACGCTTGGATTTTATATCTTCAATTCACTGATCCTGTGATAAGAAATTTTTATAGAAATGATATTTTCCAATAAAAATTATTAGTATCTTTCTCTTGACCTCATTCAATGTCTCCATGGTATGGGTAGATACTGTTTGTTAATTTGAATGCAGTGGACATATATCTGGCCACTTCCCAATAAGCATTCCATCATCTGGTAAACAGTGGATTCATGTTATTCTACTAACTACTTGAGTAAATTGTATTTCTCTATTTCTTTTATACTCTGAACCTTATGAACACACAGCAAAAAAAGCCAAAGTTCCAAAGTTTATCCCTCAACGTCCTTTTCATCAGTATCGTAATCAACCATGATCTACTTCTTAGAAACAAACCTTAGGAGGGCAGGAGAACAAGTAGAACTTTGGTTGCCTTGGGTGCAGCAGTCAGGCAGCAAACAACCTACTTTCTGTGGTACAAATCCACAGCCTCTGAAGGAGGGAATTTACCTTTCCAATCTGACAGTTTTTCTTGGTTTCTGGAGAATGAATTAGTTCATTGCACTTTGTGTTAAGCCCCACGGTTAGCTAACGGGATTTTCTCTGAGAATTGGCAAAAGTACCTGGCACTTTTTGTGATTGTTATTATTATTGTTGTTGCTTTATTTTATTTTGTTTTGTGGTTTCCCTGTATTCCCATGAGGATTTTAGGAAAAAGCCAGAGATACTGTGTTAAGGATAGCTTATCTGACAACAGTTTAAACTCAAAGGTCACTAGAAATCTTTATTGCCACTGAAATGTATCATTCATTTGTTTCACATTAATCTGTCAGCCACCTATATAACATTTAACTCTTTGACCTTGCCTTACTCATATCATCAGTGCAAAGTCTCATTGATCTCTTTCTGAAGAAGTTGGCCTCTGATCCATTAGTATACACCACACTCCTGCAGAAACCTCCTAGAGAAAACATTCCCTCTGTCACCAACTCACCAGAGACTCGGTTTTAGTATGGAAGTAGGATGAGACAGTGCCTTTTTCTTTATTTTCATGGTTTTATACCATAAATCTTATTTTTCCATTACTAGTAGAGATTAACCAGATATGAAGGAATTACCATGGTGGACTCAAAAGCACACTGAATTGCATCTGGAAAGTTGGTACTCTTGGCCATTACTAACAAGGTGTGTGACCTAAGTCCACCACTAACCCTACTGGATCTGTTTCTTCATCTGTAAAATCAGAGTACCTTTCACCTGTATCATACCACAATGAAAAAAATCATGGCCGGCGCCATGGCTCACTAGGTTAATCCTCCGCCTGCAGCACCAGCACCCTGGGTTCTAGTCCCAGTTGGGGCGCTGGATTCTGTCACAGTTGCCCCTCTTCCAGTCCAGCTCTCTGCTGTGGCCCGGGAGTGCAGTGGAGGAGGCCCAAGTCCTTGGGCCCTACATCCACATGGGAGACCAGGAGGAGGCACCTGGCTCCTGGCTTCAGATCAGTGCGGTGCGCCAGCCACAGCACGCCAACCGCAGCGGCCACTGGAGGGTGAACCAACAGTATAGAAATACCTTTCTCTCTGTCTCTCTCTCACACTGTCTCTCTCTCTCACACACACAAACTTTCATGAAATGCAAGTCACTTTCTAGGTTACAACCCATAATACTAAACCTCATAGTTTATATACCCCCCCCTTTGAGATAAACCCTTCCTTAGCCTGGTGATTTCCATGATCTCAGAAGTCCAACATTAAATGTGTCCGATCTTCCATTCTGTTTTGACCTTACAGTGCCAATCTAGTTACTCAGTTCTTTTTTTGATTTTTGGTCCAGTCATTGCCTTGATTCATTTTCCTGTCCTAACTTCATGCACTATGACTAAGTGTTGCCTGGTGCCTTATTTAGTGCTCTGCTGTTGGTGTCTTAAAATTCTTTACAGGGGCTGGTGTTGTGGTATAGTGGGTAAAGCCATTACCTGCAGTGCCAGCACCCCATAAGGGTGCCAGTTCGAGTCCTGGCTGCTACATTTCTGATCTAGCTCTCTGCTGTCACCTGGGAATGCAGTAGAAGATGGCTCAAGTCCTTAGGCCCCTGCACCCATGTAGGAGACCTGGAAGAAGCTCCTGGCTCCTGGCTTTGGATCAGCATAGCTCTGGCCGTTGTGGCCATTTGGGGATCAAAGACCTCTCTCGCTCGCTCTCTCTTGCTCTGCCTCTGCCTCTCTGGAACCCTGCCTTTCAAATAAATAAATAAATCTTAAGAAAAAAATTCTTAACAATTTTGTTTTTGTGACTGAAATCCTTTAGGACAATTGAACATACATATTTTCTGAGTCAGTTTGGGCTCCTATAATAAATTACCATAGAGCGGGTGTCTTAAACACAAACATCTATTTTTCATTATTCTTCAGGATGAAGTCCAAGATTAGGGTGCCAGCATGATTGTGTTCTGGCAGTATTCGCAGAAGAAATGAAAAAGATTTATATTTTAGTACCATTAAAGACACTGCTGCCCTTTTGAACGAGGGGTCCTGCATTCTCATTTTGCACTGGGCCTGTATCATGAAGGCTGCTCTGCCAACCTTTCCATCATGGTTGTCAGCTTTCATCCTAGACACTCCAGGAGGAACTCTGCGTGTTCTTTCCAACCTTCCTACACACCAGAACTATGGCTTTTGTCATCAACACTTGCTACCTGCCAGTTGATGTCACTTCCAAACTGGACCTGTGCTCCCGGGCTTCCTCCTAATCATCCTCGTTGCAGCTCCTGGGACTTCATTGTATCATCTGCTTATGCGATAGGATCTGCTTCATCACTAACTCTCAGCCTTTGCCATGGTCTTTCCTTAGTTACTGAGGCTAAAATAGTCTATGCAGACACACAGTGGAAAATCCCATTCATTCTTTGAATCTGATTTTACCTATTTTGTGTTTTATGAAAGACAAAGTAAGCAAAGAAAAACTTAGATGTTAACGGTTTCAAGTACAACACCAGACCGTGGCACCTTTTCAATAGAGACATATCATCACATCTCACCAAGTCAGCACTGAAAGAACGGCGGAGCACATCCTGAGTAATCCTCATAGGTGCAGATAAGCAACCTGATACCCAGGGAGACCATGACCTGCCCGTTTGGACACACTAGTTAGGAACAGAGCTGGGACTGCAATCAAGACATTGTAGCCCCTATATGTTTTTTTAAAGGATGTATTTATTTATTTGAAAATCAGAGTTATACAGAGAGAGGAGAGGCAGAGAGAGAGAGAGAGTCTTCCATCTGCTGGTTCACTCCCCAGTTGGCCACAATGGTCGGAACTGTGCCGATCCAAAGCCAGGAGCCAGGAGCTTCTTCTGGGTCTCCCACATGGGTGCAGGGGTCCAAGGACTTGGGCTATCTTCTACTGCTTTCCCAGGCCACAGCAGAGATCTGGATCGGAAGTGGAGCAGCCAGGACTCAAACCAATGCCCATATGGGATGCCAGCACTTCAGGCATGGTTTTACCCGCTATGCCATGGCACCGGCCCCAGTATGTTTTCCAATACAGGTAGGGTTAATGACTGCGATCATAATGGAAGATTTGTTCCCAGGTATCTAGAAGGGGTGAGGACAAAAGGCATTTTTGTCATTTTGGAGCACTTGCTTAGCATAGAGCCATAAGCCTCACTGCTGGATTTAGTTGTGTGTGTGCCTTCTACCATGCGTTAAAGCCTGCTGTCCAAGCCATAGCTCAGGATGGCAATATGAGCCATACTTGGAGCTTGTTAGGAAGGAAGACCCTCAGCCCCAACTCCCACCTGCAGAATCAGAATCTGCCTTTGAATAAGCCCCCAAAGTGATTTGAAAAGAATTTAAAGTTGGAGAAGTATCAGGCTCAATTTAAAATTCTTTTTAAATGGAAAGACAAACAGGAAGAGACAGTAGGGGCATTACAATTTTCTCATTCCATCCATGTTTACTATGAAGCCAGGGACCTAGTTCTATTGTTCCCTTTACTCACTTTTCTTCTTTTTCTTCCTCTTCATTTTTTTTCCAAGGCTTTTTGTTGCTGTTGTTGTTATTATACTGAAGAGCTACATGAGACAGAAAGCTTGGCAGCCTTCCCACAATCCTCAGCATGTGGGAATAGCAAGTAATAAAGTGTTAGCCCTTGCCAACTGGTGGCTCTGTGTAAATGTCTCTGTTAACAACCAACACTGCTGCTAGCAGCCATCGGAGCAAAGCGGCAAATCTGTTCCTCTCTCCGGTGTGGGAAACACCACGGAAAAAGTCTCCTAATTACTTGATTAAGATGTATCAATCCTGGAAGTTGTTGATCTAGAACATTGAGTCTCTGACTTTTGATTCATTTTGATGAAACACAATCGTTTCAACCTGACTCTGACATGCTGTCTCTGAGCACTGTGTGCCATGCAGAGAATTTAACAGTGGAAACTTCTATGGGGGAGAAGAAAACACTTTGGGGCCAAATCCTCTCAGAAGTTTCAACACAGCCCTTCAGTAAGTCCCCATGGAGACAGTGGGAAAAGGGATATCCCCAGAAAAAATAAGGCTCTCTACAAATCTCTGATAGTGACTGGGAAATCACCATTTTTTTAAAAGTATCCTAATTCTCTTATTTTGAAGAACACTGGAAACTTTCAGTTACAGCCAAGATACAAAACGCCCCACCTCAACCCTGTTGAAACTCACTGTAGGGAGGATTTCTATCTGTACCATCTCACACCCAAATTCCTTCTAGTTTCTCTCCTCCCTTCACAAAATGCAGCTTTTCTGGTTCGGTCCTTACTGCCCTGAGGCACAAGTGGGTGCAAGTGAGTGATAGACCGCTTCTCTGGGTCATGATGTCATGTCATCACTGTAGGCATCAGGTGGCCGACCTTCAGAGAACTCCAGCACAAAGAACTGAACAATAATGGAAAAGTCCTTCCAAACATTGAATTCTTCCAAATGTGGCGTGTTCTTTGAAAGCAAGAGTAAGAAGAAAGACTAGGTTGGAGTTACATCCCAAGAAGCCCATTAGTTTAAAAAAGCGCTTTCTCTCTTCAGCTAAAAATCAGTGGACCTCCCAGAAACATCTTGTTTAATTAATTTGTTTATTATTTAAAGATTTATTTATTTATTTACTTATTTGAAAGGCAGAGTGAGAGGGGGAGAAAAAGAGATCTGCCATCAGCTGGTTCACTCCCCAGATGCTCACAACAGCCAGGGGTGGGCCAGGCTGAAGCCAGGAGCCTGGAATTTCATTTGTGACACCCACGTGAGTGGCAGAGAGCAAAGCACATAGACCATCATCTTTAGCCTATCAGATACATTAGCAGGAAGCTGGACTAGGAGCACAGAGTCTAATACTTGAACAGTACTCTACATGAGATACAGGCATCCAAGCTGCGGCTTAACCCACTGCATCACAACGCCTATCCTATCTTCCTTATTCAAAATGAATGACAATTTCCTTTTATCAAATTTTGCTGACCTTGAAGTAATGTCATTTGTCATAAGTCCATGATTTTTTCTTCATATGTCTACCTGGCTATTGTCACATATACAAACACAGAGAGAAAACTATTTGATCCCAGCCTTCTTTCTATTTCTTAACATAGCGAACCATGTAGTAAAACACTATCATCTGTGGTTGCACGTTATGTCCAGAAAAGCAGCCGCACTTGGTCCAAGTCCAAAGCACAGCATCCAAACCATTCATTGGATCTCAGACATTCAGGAGAAGTGAGTTTGCTTATTTGGTGTTTATCACAGTTTAAAAACTAGAATCCAGTAGAGAAAAGGAGGCTTTGGAGGCTCACTTTAGCACTGTAAGTACACAAATTTGTTTCAGCTGGCACAAAGAGAGCTTTACATACTAGATTAATTCACAGTTTTTGCCAAAGCAATAGGTAAAGCTTCCAAACTCAGGTAATTACTCTCCTGTCCCATGTGGAAATGATATTACAGAAAGGCTTACTAGATCTTTACCACCTTTTCAGCCAAAACTCTATAAGACAGTCTCTGTTTTAAACATGCGTATTATATCCTATAATCACAGTTGGCTTCTGAATTATTATAATACCACATTCCTGTCTCAATAAATACCATTGAAAATGCAGTAAGTTTCTAAAGTAGGTCACTTAGTATCCCTCCCATAATGAAAAATTATCCAAATATTTTCTTCCAATCATGTCCTTATGTGGCATTTAGTAAGGTGCCATGGTATGTAGGTCCCTGGGAAAATACCAAAAGTTGTCTTTGAAGCAGTTCTGCTGTGTTTTAAATGAGATACAAACCATACATCATCTTCCTTTTATCTGCTTGTTTGAGTTCTCCAGCAACTCCCAAGTAATGATGCTTACCATTATTGAGAACCATTCCAAGGGAAAACAGCTGGTCACCATAGAGAAAAGACACCAATTACGTAGTATTCTATATTCTAATTCAGAATTATTATTAGTGTAACATAATTAAATTAATTCACCTGAATATATTTTGGGTGAGAAAATTTTAAAGTAACCAAAATCATAATCCTGTTTTCCTTAAGATTTTGCCTATTCCTATGTACCCAAGCACAATTATCAGTATTGACATGCAGTCCATAATCTGACCTAGGAACTTGAGATCATTCTATTTCATCCACTAGGCTCTAAGCCACAGGATGTCAAGAACTTTGTTTCATTAACCCCTGTATATCCAGCAGCTAGTCAAGTAACAGCACATTGCAGATGCTTAATAAAAATATGTTATCAATAGATTAATATATTCTTGACTTATTCTCCCCCTGCTCTAATTAGCCATTTGATTATTAAATTCTCATATGCTTTAAATGTTTCTTTGAGAAATGTTGCTGGAACTCATCCTTTTTTCCATTTTTTCCATTTCTTCTGCTCCTGCCATGGACTTCCTGCATCTGTATCTCTACATCTGCTCACAATGCCCACCTCCACACTTTGAAAAACAAGTCTTCTGTCCAAAGAGAAAGCTGCTATTGGTTTTGACTTTTAGTGCTTTTGACATGGTCTTCATCCCAAGTGTTTAGCTTCTTACCCTCTGTCATTCATTCCTCCATTATAAACCTCATACACAACCCAACTAGAATTGCTTCCATTCTTAGACATAAAGCTCATTCATCCCTTTCTCATCAATTTGCTGGTGATCTACTTTCCTTGTCTACAGCCCAGCAAATCCAATCCAGTCTTCTGTAAGATTTTCTTTATTCCCTCTTCAATTGTTCCTGTCTTGTTTTCTCATTGCCCTTTGCTCTACATTCTCTCAAAGCATTTTCATATTATTTTTATTTTGTGTCCATCTCACCTGCTACATAAATTTCCTTAAAGGAGGAACTATTCAAAATCCATTCTTATTGTCCTGCAAGAGTATAGTATACAGTTGCCAATAAGTATGCTTCAAAGTGAATATGTGTCTGGAATAGTGAGACTAGAAATTCTAAGTTTGAATTGAATATGACATGGGGAAGCATGTTTGGATCAAATGTCTGGAAGATATTAATATATCATTAAAAATTAGTGATCCAAGAATTATTAGTTAAAACTCATGTCTATAATGTAACACGGGAAAGAGCTGAGAGAAGAGACAGAGAGCAGTTAGCAGTTTATTTTTATATTCGTGAGAATTGTTTAGACAATTTTTACTTTTCTGACCTTGAATCCTAGGTTTCTAAGAAGTCCACCTACACATGGTTTCCTGATGAAGTCAATGTGAGCTACACTCCAGTTGCTTATCTAACAGGAGCAAGTAACAACTGGTACAGTTTCAACATTACAGTGAAATGAAAAATGATTTGGCACAGACTTCAAACTGTGTTAACATAATTGAGTACTGAGGTGGGAGTGGGGCAAGCTTTTTTTTTTCTGGAAATTAATCTTTTCCTTTTTATAATATATCACAATCCTCTGAATAACTAGGAATTGGTATGTGGGAGCGTATGTCATTGTATACATGTATCTATTTTCCATTTATTCCACCAATGAAATAAAGTGATTAAAGATATTCTATACCAGTAAACTTAGATCATTTTTCCAAAATTAAGAAGAATGTGTTCTGCTTGAAATAATACTATGCTTTTTTGAAGATTTTTTAATTGAGCTTCTCTGTATGTATAAAGAACGAAAGATCACAGTTTTGTTTTTGGAATTTAATTCACCTACATTTTTCTTTATTCTTAGTATCTCGTGGTACCCTATATCTAAAATAGCAAATGCTTTGCATTTACATCAGTATTAGCAGCTTGTCTGCTTTTTCCAGAAGAACATAACTTGTTCTGAAATTTGCCCGAACATTACACTTAGGTATGCAGCAAAATTTTTCTGTTTGAATGGATGGATAGTATGAAGAGGGCTCGCATCCTGAACTGGGAGTCTAGGGCCCTATAGCCTCACATGTGACCTACTACGATGTCATATTCTCCTGCTGTACTGGGGATGGAAGGGGAAGAGTCCCCTGAATCCCATCAGAGCCAGCCCTCTCAGCTTCAAGTGCTCTGGGGCTCTTCCAAAGAAGAGAACCTCCCAACCTCAACTAGGGGCTAGATGAGATTTTTATAAAGATTTTATTTATTTATTTGAGAGGTTTAGAGTGAGAGTGAGAGAGAGAGAGAGAGAAAGGTCTTCCATCTTCTGGTTCACTCCCCAAATGACCACAATGGCCGGAGCTGGGCTGTTCCAAAGCTAAGAGCCAGGAGCTTCTTCTGGGTCTTCCATGCAGGTGCAGGGGCCCAAGCACTTGGGCCATCTTCCACTGCTTTCCCAGGACATCAGCACGGAGCTGGATCAGAAAAGGAGCAACCATGTCACGAACTGGCACTCATATGGGAGGCCAGCACCACAGGCAGAGGCTTAGCCTATTACACCACAGAGCTGGCCCCGCTAGATGATATTAAGTCGTTCAGTTTGATACAGAAATTCTCCTCTGATTATTGAAGAACAATGTAGAGCTCAACTGAGAGGGACGCAATGACAACACATTGACTTAACCATATGATAAGTAGAAATTAGTAAACAAAATTGGTACTTTCCATGAAGACATTGGCAGGGATGAGGGGGGATGAGTAATGTTTGCAGGGAAAGTCAAGGTAAGGAATAAATCTATAGAGGATGGGGAAAGAGGGATTGTCGGCTTGAAGGGGGAAAGTGCAATAAAGACAGACTTAAACCAATGAAAATAAATGTTCATCTACTGAAAGCATTTACTCACAGATTATCTAAAATGGTAACACTAATAATAGTGATAACAGTAATAATTGTGTGTTAATTTACATCAAATAATGAACTAACCGTTTCTCATTGGGTTATCTGATTTAATCTTCTAAAAGTATTCTGGGAGGCAGGTAGCATTATGCTCATTTAACAAATAAACAAACATTATAGGTGTTAATTAAGTTGCCCGGGGTCATACAGTTTAAAAAGTGGTGCAACAGGGATTGGAACTCTGGTGATTCTGCCTCCAAATCCCATGCTGTTAAGAAACATGGCTTTGTGTTTGTGCTGTGCATTCCACATAGAAGTGTCTCACACTTGGCCTCCCTTGATCCAACGTTCACTCTGAAGTGGAATAAAATTTACTGCCAGTTTTGGCAAGAAGGGGGTGAAGAAATAGATTTGAATTTAGCCTTAAAGATACTAAAGCAACACCTTCCATACCTGAGTTTTGATACCTGAGAATAGCCTACCAGCTTGTGGTGATGATGGGGCACATAACTGGAATACAATGGATCAGTTTTGTAATTTGCTGCAATTCCAACCAGCTGACTTCAACAAAGGAAAATAGTAATCCCCAAATGTCAATCTAATGTGGTCTAGACGGCTGAGTAGGCACATACCCTCTGCTATAGGAACTTCCCAGCTGAATTTCATAGATGATATTATCACCTGCATTAGACTGTCCTTAATGCATACCAACTGGATATTCATTATTAGTGTTGTTGTTACAATCCATTATTACTATTAGTGAAAAACATGTTAGACTTTTATTCAATCAGAAGACAGGTACTGAGCTCCCACTGTTGGACAAGCACTGTTTTAGATACTGGAGATTCCACAACAACCAAGCAAGGGTATCACTTTGGCAAGGATTTTGGTCTAAGAGAAAAGAATAACTCATTAAAAAGACAGGAAATAACAGAGAAAATTTCAGAGAATTAAACCAGGCTGATGTGAAGGGGGATGAAGAGGAAGATTCTCTACATGATCAAAGAAGTCTTGTATTAACTGGCAGTATATTAAGAAATTATAAAACATTCAAAATGAATGTTTTCTACAAATCCCAAATATATTCATAAAGATTAATAGTAAGATAACCACTTAGTCTAGGCAATAAATGTTCAATCTGATTTGTCTGTAATAAATATGTAATACATTGAAGGCTACCTTTGATGTAATCCATGGAATATGCAAGGGCATTTCAAAAAGTTTCTGGAAAAGTTGAGTTAGAATATACATCTGTTTTGATATAAAAAACATTGAAATCAATACACAGCTTTCTTCATAATATACATTTCCATGCTATTTTAAAGCCTTTTGTATGCATGGATTTCAAAATATTTTTGCACTAAAATAAGCTTCTCTTTTAATTTCAGTTTCAGAGACTATTTTGAAGTACTCTCAAAGCTTCTCATCAAAATGATTTAGGAATTCTGTAGATGTTTCTTTTATTCCCCCAAGATCATTGATTATTAATTGCACATTCATGAGTTTTGAATAAAGAAGCACTATTAATTGGACTTTATGGGGGACCTTATAAAATTGTGCAAGAGTCAGGCTGAATGAAAGGAAAAGATTAACACCCATGTAGGGCCAAGAGGGTGACTAACATGATTACTTCCTTATGAAGCTGTGGGTCTCAAATGGTTGGTTCTGATTTTAACAAAACAAGGCAGATTTGAAGCTTGTGCACTGATTTTTTGCCCAAGGAAATTTGAAAATTCTTTTTCACTGGAATTTGAAACTTTACTCCAGTGATGAAGAGAGCTTTTCTATCCAGAATTTGGTAATTATCATACTTGTGAACAAATTGGAGTTAGCCATAGTGAGTAATATGTAGAGGCACAAGAGCCAAAAACGTTACTACCCAGTACATTTTATTTATTATGGAAATCAAACAAATGGCTGCAAAGAAACATAAGGAATCCATTCATTGTTGCAATTTCTTGGAATTAATAACATAGTAGTTTTGAGTGGGTTTTTGTAATGTTTATGGTACTTCCTTAATTTGTATTCAGTGTGTCTGCATTTTTTCCTTTCTTATTACAAACTTTGGTCTACAACTATCTAATAATGAGAATGTATTCATCAGTTAATTGTAGCCCTTATTATGATTTTCCTTTAAACATAGCAGGATTACAATATCTTCACTCCACTAAATGTCTAATTTTTAACTGGAGACATGTCTAGTGATGTCTTCCAGCTCTTTCTAAGAGAAATTATCCAGCAACCTTCAATATCATCAGGATTCCAGGGGCAAGATGGAGAAAAGCAGAGTGTCTCTTAGAAGAGAAAAAAAGAGATAAAGGTCCCTCCTTAATGAATCAAAAGGATATTATTTTAATTCCTTTTAAAAATAGGTATAGGCCTGGGCATTTGGTCTAATAGGTAAGATATGCCCATATCCAACATCCCAGCACTTGGGTTTATTTCCAGGCTCTGTCTCCTCACTCCAGCTTCCCGCAAATGCAGATCCTGGGAGGTAGTGGTAATGGCTCAAGTAACTGAGTTTCCACCACCCATGTAGAGACCTGAACTGAGTTTCTGGCTCCTGGCTTTGACCAGAACTGAGCTATTGTGGGTATTTGGGGAGTGAACCAGTAGATGAGAAGGAGTTCTCTTCTCCACACCCTCTCTTTCAGGAGGTGGTTAGAATACTGGACAAAGGAATAGTCTGGATCCTAAAGTTGATGTAAACATTTTGTTGTCAAGGATGTCAATTATGTGTGTTAAATTAAACTAGAATTACTTAAAATGTCTAAAAACCTAGTTGGGTTCCAGAAAGTTTCTAAAATTTATCCTGCTTAGTAACATAAACAAGTTACTGCTCATGAACTTGCATCCTAATTTTTCAGTGACAAAATTCAGTAAAATATGACTGTGCATCTTTTGGCAAAATATAGAACTGTTTTGGGAAAACCAAACTTAAATTTTCTTGGAAACTTAGATAATTCTATGTCACATGACACCCAGAAGCAAGGTAAACTTGAGAGCTTATGGCTTTAGTAACTATGATGGCATCAGAAACACATGCTTTGTCCAATTCTCTTTACTGTTGTCCAGAGATTTGGCTAACCCATAGTTTATTCATTTACAAGTAACTACAGGGGCTTCTTGTCTCTTTTCTCATACTCAAAGAAGACTGGAAATCCTTCCTTCCAGGTTTATATCTATTCTTCAGCTAATAACATTGATCAGTGAAGCATTCTATGATTGACTTATACCTAGATTCCTGGAAGAATTGGCTTTGATTCACTAGGATCCATTCCTTGATCTGAGAAAGAAAGAACTCCTGTGAGTTGCAAGGGCAATGTGAAGGATGCAAAGACTTATGAACAAAATTGTTATGGCTGAGGGAATCAAGGCTGAGCAGGCAATCAACAGTGTCCAATATAGACTGTGAAATAAGTTAAAAGTGGCAAACTTTTACAAAAATACCATAATGTGGGACACATTCAATTGGACTTGCCCCAAATGGTGGAGTTAGAAATGTGCCAGGGGATGCCAATACAATCCCATCAAGGTGGCATGTACCAATGTCATCTCACTAGTCCAAGTGATCAATTTCAGTTCACAATTGATCATACTGATAGGTCTAAGAGTCAAAGGGATCACACAAACAAGACTAGTGTCTGCTAATACTAACTGATAGAATGAAAAAGGGAGAGAATGATCCAACATGGGAAGCCGGATACACAGCAGACTCATAAAATGGCAGATGTCCTAAACAGCACTCTGGCCTCAGAATCAGCCCTTGAGGCACTCGGATCTGGCTGAAGAGCCCATGAGAGTATTTTAGGCATGGAAAGCCAAGACACTCTGGAAAAAAAACAAAAAAACAAAAAACAAACAAATAAAAAAAAAACAAACAAGCACACAAAGAGGACCTAAATGAAAGATCTCTGCAAGTGAGATCCCAGTAGAAAGAATGGGCCATCAAAAAAGGAGGTACCTTTCCTCTGAAGAGAGGAGAGAACTTCCACTTTGACTATGACCTTGTGTAAATAAGATCGAAGTCGGCGAACTCAAAAGGCTTCCATAGCCTTGGCAACTCATGACTAGAGCCTACGGTGATTACTGAAGCCATAAACAAGAGTGTCAAATTGTTAAGTCAACAACAGGAGTCACTGTGTACTTACGTCTCATGTAGGATCTCTGTCCTTAATGTGTTGTTATATGTGAATTAATGCTATAATTAGTACTGAAACAGTATTTTATACTTTATGTTCTGTGTGGGTGCAAACTGATGAAATCTTTACTTAACATATACTAAATCAATCTACTGTATATAAAGATAATTGAAAATGAATCTTGATGTGAATGGATTGGGAGAGGAAGTGGGAGATGGGAGGGGCGCGGGTGGGAGGGAAGTTATGAGGGGGGGAAGCCATTGTAATCCACAAACTGTACTTTGGAAATTTATATTTACTAAATAAAAGTTTAAAAATATTTTAAAAATACCATAATGGGGTGTTTAATTGTTTGCTTCAAAAGCACCACTTCTTCTTCTCCTAGAACTGTACTGAAGTTCTCCTAAGCACCTTGATGGTGTGAATCTGGTTTGCTTGGTGGCTACAATTTAAACTACCCTATTTTAGGTAGATTTTGAAGGTGGATTTTTACAAATTGTGACATATAAAACCATGATACAAAAATATGCAAATCTTGTCTATGAAAGAAATGTGATACTGAGAGAAATTTGAAAGAGATAAAAATTTTTCAAAATATTTTCAGTGATTAAAAATAGGTTTAAAAAATGTACACAAAGGAATGAACTAGATCCTTACCCTATACCATACATAAAAATTGACTCACTCTTGCTCAGAGATGTAAATATCAGAGTTAAAACCACATAACTCTTGCAAGAAAACAAAGAGGTCAGCTTGATAGCGTTGTATTTAACAATGATTTTTTTAAAGATATCCAAATAATACCCAACAAAAGAAAAAACTAAACACATTGGACTTTACCAAAGTTAAAACTTTCCATTCATCATAGAACATGATTATGGGGTTAAATGGCAACCCAGAGAATAGAAAATTATGCTCTCTGCTGTGGCCAGGAAGTGCAGTGGAGGATGGCCCATGTGCTTGGGCCCTGCACCCCATGGGAGACCAGGAGAAGCACCTGGCTCCTGCAATCAGATCAGTGTGGTGCGCCAGCCACAGCGCACAGGCCACGGTGGCCATTGGAGGGTGAACCAACGGCAAAAAGGAAGACCTTTCTCTCTGTCTCTCTCTCTCACTGCCCACTCTGCCTGTCAAAAAAATAAAAATAAATAAAAATAAATGTATCTAAGAAGATTTTGATATAGAGCATATATATAAAGAATTCCTGCAATTCAACAGGAATAAAACTCAAAATGGACAAAAGACATGGATAGATAATTTCCCAAATATATATAAATGGACAATAAGCACAGGAAGAGACATCCAACACCACTAACCATTAGGCAAATGCAAATCACAACTACAGTGATATAATTCCTTGTACCCATTCAGATGGTTATGGTGCAACTGAGAGAGAAAACAAACAGTATGGTAATATCTCAAAATTTAACATAATTTTACTATTGATTGAGCAGTTACACTTCTAAGTATATACCCAACAGAATGGAAATCTTGGGCTCAAAGAATTATTTGGACACCATGTTCATAGTAGCATTGTTTATAATGACCCAAAAGTGAAGACAGCCCAAGTATCCACCAAGAAAAAAATGGATAAACAAAATGTGGTATACATACACATAAGTACATCAAAATGATTTGGGAAAATTGAATTAAAATATAAGCTTATTTTTAAATATAAGCTTTGTTTTAAAAATAAAGCTTATCTTTTTTTCATTTTTTTAAAGATTTATTTGAAAGACAGACTTACGGAGAGAGGTAGAGACAGAGAAGTCTTACATACGCTGATTCACTCCCCAGATGGCCATAATGGCCAGAGCTGCACCCATCTGAAGCCAGGAGCCGGGAGCTTCTTCCGGGTCTCCCACGCAAGTGCAGGAGCCCAAGGACTTGGGCCATCTTCTACTGTTTTCCCAGGCCATAGCAGAGAGCTGGATCAGAAGTGGAGCAGCCGGAACTAAAACCTATATGGGATGCAGGAGCTTCAGACCAGGGCGCTAACCCACTGCTCCATAGCACTGGCCCCAACCTTTCTGCCTTTTTTTTTTTTTTTTTTTTTGACAGGCAGTTAGACAGTGAGAGAGAAAGAGAGAGACAGACAGAGAGAAAGGTTTTCTTTCCGTTGGTTTACCCCACAAATGGCTGCTATGGCCAGCATGCTGCACCGGTCCAAAGCCAGGAGCCAGGTGCTTCCTCCTGGGCAGGTGAAGGGCCCAAGACTTGGGCCATCCTCCACTGCACTCCCAGGCCACAGCAGAGAGCTGGACTGGAAGAGGAGCAACTGGGACAGAACCGGCTCCCCAGCCAGGACTAGAACCCGGTGATGCCAGCGCCACAGGCAGAGGATTAGCCTAGTGAGCCGCAGCGCCAGCCCACCTTTCTGCCTCTTAAGATCTTCAGAATATTGCTTTTATCTCCTATTCCACATCAGGTAGAAGTAGAAAGTCATTTCCAAAGTTTCTACTAATTCTTGGTAGTGGAGTTTGCCTTTGGTTTTCAGTTCCTAATCCCACTGAATAATTCCATGTTAAGAAAATTTTTAAAAACATTCTGGGGCCGGCGCCATGGCTCAACAGGCTAATCCTCCGTCTTGCGGCGCCGGCACACCAGGTTCTAGTCCTAGTCAGGGCACCGGATTCTGTCCCGGTTACTCCTCTTCCAGTCCAGCTCTCTGCTGTGGCCTGGGAGGGCAGTGGAGGATGGCCCAAGTGCTTGGGCCCTGCACCCCATGGGAGACCAGGAGAAGCACCTGGCTCCTGCCATCGGATCAGCGCGGTGTGCCGGCCGCAGCGTGCCAGCCATGGTGGCCATTGGAGGGTGAACCAACGGCAAAGGAAGACCTTTCTCTCTGTCTCTCTCTCTCTCTGTCCACTCTGCCTGTCAAAAATAAAATAAAATAAAATAAAATAAAATAAAATAAAATAAAAAAATAAAAACATTCTTGGAGCTGGTGTTGTGGTATAGCATGTAAAGCTCCTGCCTATGATGCCAGAATCCCATGTGGTCACCAGTTCTTGTCCCAGCTGCTCCACTTCCAATCTAGCTCCTGCTAATGGCCTGGGGAAAGCAGCAGATGATGCCCCTGCCATCCGTGTGGGAGACCTTATAGAAACTCCTGGCTTCAGCCTGGCCAGCCTTGGCTAATGCAACTATCTGGGTGAGTGAATCAGCAGATAGAATCTCTCCCCCCCCCCCATAATTCTTTAAAATAAATTAATTAATCTTTTTGTTAAAAAATTCCCATAAAGCTATACCGTCTATGAAGCATCTGTCTGTACTCTCTTCAGTCTCACAAAAGCAAAATGAAGCATTTAAACTCCCTAAAAGGTGCACACATTTGGAGAGTATAGTTAAACTCTGGAGACACGGGAATTAATAAAGGTAATTTTAGTCTCTCACCTCGTCACTCACACCAAATCTTACCCAAATGACTCCTCCTGTGTTGTCCTCTCACCCAACTTCCTTATATATTTCTTCTATCCCACTTTTCCTCTCTCCCTCTTACAGGCATTTCAGACCTCTTTAGACCCTATCACCCAAACCAGCACTAAACCTTCTTATGGGATCATTGGAATAAAGACCCTTTATACAGATCTTCTCTCTGTTAGAAGATAGGTTCTGTCATGGCAGGTGTTTCCCCCTGCATTCCCAAGGGAAGTGCAGAGCCCCAGATCTTCTTTCCCACATCCTCTTAGCTTTGTCTTCACCTAACTCATTTTGAGCTGCATCCAGCTCCTTCAAAACAATGGGTCAGGACAGCCATTGTGGTTCAGTGGATTGCACCACTTCTTGGAGCACCTGCATCCTATGTCAGAATGCCTGGGATTGAGCCCCACCTCCTTTCCTTCAAATCCAGCTTCCTGCTAATGTGCCAGAAGGAGTTTCTAGATGGCTATGGTTCAGTCCAGCCCAGGTTGTTGCAAGCATTTGGGGAGTAAACCAGTGGATGGAAATTTCTCTCTCTCTCTTTCTCTCTCTCTCTCTCTCTCTCTCTTTCTCTCTCTCTCTCTCTCTCTCTCCATCACTGTAGCTTTCAAACAAATAAATAAATCCTTCCAAAAAAGTCAGTGAGTCATTCTTCTCTATGGAGTCTCATAGAAAAGAACAGCTCATCAGATTCTAGGCTGGTCATAAACTTTGCAGATCACCATTCTCAGAGCCAGCAATATGGATCCATTCACCACTTATACCAGGTGCTGGAAGTAGTTGCTGCCATTCCCCACAACAATGAACTGTGCGAGAATTGTAAGATTTCCTCCTTCCCCTTGCAGCCTAGGAAGGAACGGCTTCTTGCTCTCTCAGACCTTGAAAATAGAGTAAATACAAGCATCTTACACGTCAATAAACAAAGTACCATGCAAACCAAGGTTTATTCATCCATCTCATATATGCAGATTCTGTGAGAGCTTGTTAGTTAGTATGTGTCATACACTTTACCAGGAGTACTGATCACACACACAAAACAATGCTTTACAAATGAATGCACAAAATGATTTCAGTTTGTAGTCAACATTGATCTGGGTTGGCTTTTACCAATCATTTTGTCTGAAGGAAGAGGAAAATGTTTTAAGTAATGTCTTTTAAATTGGGGATGTCAATGGGTGATCTTTTTGATATAAAAATGAAAAATTCAAATTCACATTATTCTGATAATGTAAAGAAATTTCTTATAAAAGACTTCAGACCATTTATTATTTCTGAAATCTGTTCTATTTATTCCTAATTTATTTCCTTTTACTCATTAACCTCACTCCAGAGATGTTTACATAACATGGGGATGTATGTAAGAACAAAGTAAATGGCACATGGTACCAAATGGAATGATGCATGGAAGGGATTCTATGATATATCAGAAATCAGAGACGGGACCCATTGTCCTGTGGCAGGCATTTGGTCTAGGAGTTAGGATGTCTGCATCCCACATCAGAGTCCCGGGGTTGAACTACTAGTTCTGGCTCCTGATTCCAGCTTCCTGCAAAGGCGGCCCCTGAGAAACAGCAGTGATGGCTCAAGTGGTTGGGTTCCTGCCACTCACGTGGGATACTTGAACTGCATTCACAGCTCCTGGCCTCAGCCCTGGCCCTACCAGGCACATTTTGGGAAGTAAATCAGTAAATGAAAACTTTTCTATCTATTATCTATCTACTGTCTACTATCCACTGTCGATAATCTGTGAGCTAGCTTTCTACCATCTATCTGTCATCTATCTCTCTTTATTTTCTCTGTGTCCCTCTGTTTCTGTCTCTCAAATTAATTTTTATAAAGAATTCATAGTTCTAATACAATTAAATACATAATTGTAAGTGAGTTTCTAACATGAAACTCATAAGCTATCAAACTACTAGAAAGAGGAGAATTTAAGAATCAGGAGCAAATTATCTAAGTGGATGTGATTTTGCTGTTATGGCACCAGATGAGTGATAATATTTCTCTTAAGGTTGTCAGTAGTTAATAGCCTGAAGACTATCTTCTGAAATTCAGCAAAGTAGATCCTAGTCTATGGAAGTTGTGAAAGCCAAATAATCAGCTATAAAAACATTTAAACGAAGTGCCAGAAAACCTGGTTCCCTGAAGAAAGTGCTGTCACTAACTTACTAAGGCACTTCAGATCACCATCACTTAGTCCTAACCATTCATCCTTTCTTGTTCTTGTTTAATAAGTATTTTTTGAAATTATTATTATTATGTGTTAAGACAAATGATCAATTCTGGATTGTATGACTTAATTAGAAATGACCAGCGGCCTCACATAGTTCCAAATTTGGAGAGAAAGACAAATAATTGAGACGCTATATTACACAAATGAAAGCCTTTAGTTTTAGGATAATATAATCTACCAGGAATTGTTGAAGTGGAGAGGGAACCACAGTCTCACACCACATTCATCACTGCCACAGCAAATGTCAACAGACTTGTACAGTATGAGCATTGCAGTCTCAATGCAAATATACTCTTGAAGAAGGAGAGCTAGTGGGCAATAAACACCTAGCCAGCCTTCCAAGGAGATATTCATCCTCATTCTGAGAACGTATGAACTTTTTCAAGAGACTTCATATCCTGAGAAATAAGCAAAAGCTATTGAATGAAAAATTCAAAACTAAAATTGCAAAATCAAAAATCATAATTGATTTTGCTCTAAAGCCACACTGTTACATCAGGTTTTTTTTGCCACAACTCCACAGTATGGTAATCTATAACTTATTTTTGAAGCAATATGCTAACACTTTTGAATGAATGTGATATTAAGTCTCCAAAAATAAGAGTGTCCAGGACTCACTAAGCTTTTTGAATAGCTCCTATATGGATGATATGAGACTAAACCCAGACTCAGTCACATATTGGTTGTGTACATGAAAATTTTGTTTAAATTTCTTTTTTAATATTTTAAATTTATTATTTATTTTTATTTTATTTGAAAGTCAAATAGACACTTACACAGAAGAGAAAGACAGATCTTCAGCGCTCTGGTTCACTCCATAAATGCCCACAACAGCCAAGACTGGATGAGGCCAAAGCCAGGAGCCTAGAATTCAATTCATATCTCCCAAAAGGGTGACAGGGATCCAGCTATTTGAGCTGTTACCTGCTGTCCCCCAGGGTTCATCTTAACTGGAAGCTGGAAAGGAGACCAGAACAGGGACTGGAATCCAGGCTCTTCTATATGGGATACAAGCTTGCTAAGTGGCATCTTAACTACAATGCTAAATTCCTGCTTTTGTCTTAAATTTTGGAAGTTTTCATTTAATATTTAAACCTGGGAATAAGAATATGGATTGAGTATTGTGTATCTGAAATGCTTGGAATCAGAAGTGTTTTGAATTTGGGATTTTTCAGATTTGGAAATATTTGCATGCACATAATGAGATTTTCTGAGCGATGGGATCCCAGTCTACACACAAAATGCATTTGTCTATCATATACATCTATATACATAGCCTGAAGGTAGTTTTATACAGTATTTTTAATTCACCTGTTCACATGAAGTCAAGTGTGGACTTTCCCACTTGTGAAAATGTTACAATGGCGCTCAGCTTGTTTTAGCCTTTGTTGCATTTAGGATTTCTGTATTAGGGATACTTAACCTGTATCCAAGCTAAAGCATTAGAACGAGTAATAAATAATTTACTATATGGGAGCTTGCAAGTATAATGCCAGGCATGCATTGGTTGTTCAATATCTGCTGTTTCTATTTTCTTCCCTGGATAGTCTGCACTGCTGTTATTACTTCTGAACATACATCTACATGTAAGGACCTTTTGATTCAGTGGCAACATAAAAACTTTAAAGTATAATTTATCTGGCCCTTCTGTCCATTTCACTCTGTACAAGTCTGATTGCTACAATATTCCCAAACCTCAGGCTCTGAGGAAACTGTTAGCTAAAATTGGTAGATCCAGAAATGTTCTAACTTCCCAAGGTGAAGCCATTAGCACACCAAGAGGGGGTTTGCTGGCAGACACTCAAGACAAGACAAGGATTACTTAAGAGACACTTTATGATCTTTTTAGAGAATTCTATCCCCAAGCCTCTCCCATTATTTCCTTCTTTCAATTCTGTTTGTTTTATCTCTATAAAATGTGAGACTTTGCTAACAGAAAGTCACTCATACAGTGACACGCTTGATTATATGATTTCCTTTTTTTACAATTTCAATGCCTTGAACAGTTGCTGGAGAATTCACTCTTTTTTTTCTTTTTAATATTTGGTAGTTAAACTCCAGAAAAGATTCCCATCCCTGGAGGGAGATGAAACTGTGGACTGAACAGATGAGTGAAATATTCACAGCTCAGCCTGCATTTCTTTTCCTCCCCAAAGTTCATCAGTTTTGTTCTAAGCCTTGCTTTCTTGCATGTGTACCCTCACTGAATTCTTTTATTAGTCTTTCTTAAAGGTTTTACATGTTTTCTTGCACATGGTAGTTTATTAACTACTGATTTAGTTAAGTGATCACATTGATTTCATTGAGGTTAGTACAATATATATAACCAATAAAAAATATTGGTTTAGGCAACAAAGCTCTTTCATTTGTCTCTGCCCCTTAGCAGGACGATTCACTCTCAGCATTTTGAGGATTGTATGAGACACATACCTTTGTATGATCTATCATGCCTCTGCTTGCTCTAAGTCAGAACAAGAGCAGTGACATGAGATCTTCTGACTTTTCCACTTGACCCTCAAAAAATCGTAAATGGAGGCAAGCACATATGGTTCTAACAGAATAAACGCTGATCACCAAAACTGATTCTTGATAGAAACATGGTAAAAAGTGTGTGCTTTCTATTGAAGCTCATGAGGAATTCAAGCTATTAATTCACATTAGTGAACATTTCCTTCCGTGGATGCATTCTTCACTGGTTGAGAGAACCTCTAGACTCAGTTGTGATAGGCTCAATTTGGAAGTGGAAATCCGAGCTTAGGAGAGTTCAATGAATTTCCCAGGGTAGCTACTCCCTAGTTTGATATGGAAGCAGGAATAAAACATAGATTTCCTAGAACATAGATCTCCTACGTTCCTAGTTCCTAGGCTCCTCATCTGTGCTCCTTCCTCTACACCAAAATGTCCTTGGACTGCGAGCCTTTTCAGATGACTTTTTGAAAGAAATCCCAGTTGATTTCTGGGAAAGGGAGGAAACTGTGATCTGAAAACACTAAGAGTTGTAAGTCTTGGGGCCAGTGCTGTGGCATAGTAGATAAAAGCCTCTGCCTGTAGCACTGGCATCCCAAATGGGCACTGAGTCTCAGCTGTTCCACTTCCCATCCAGCTCCCTGCGAATGGCCTGGGAGAGCAGTGGAAAATGGCTCAAGTCCTTGGGCCCCTGCACCCACATGGGAGACCCAGAAGAAGCCCTGGTTCCTGACTTCGGATCTGCGCAGCTCTGTCATCATGGTCACTTGGACAGTAAACTAGCGAATGAAGACTTCTTTCTCTGTCTTTCCTTCTCTTCGTCTGTAACTCTGCCTCTCAAATAAATAAATAAATCTATAAGAAAAAGAGTGGTGTGTCTCTGGGCCTGACTGATCCATCAGGGTCCTAACTGGTAGTTTTCTGCTTTCCTTTCATTCTGCTTTTCACATTTTTATGGTAAGAGCAACACTGTGTTTGGATACTGTATGGTATCATTATGTTCTTCAGTATAAAGAGTTGTTTTTTTGTTTTGTTTTTTTTTTTTTTTTTTTTTTTGGTATGCTCTGAGTAATTCCACTGGGGTTTCTAATAGCTAAATTTATTGTAGTGTTTAATCCACTCTCAGGGATCCTACCAACAACCAACAACCATAGAAGCAGAAATCACTGTGGCTATTTGTAAATCAGAAACTGAGCTCAATGAAGTCACATAACTTGACCAAAGGTACCCAAGTAGGAAATAGTTAACTGATTATTTTTATCTTATAAACCAATAATGAATATCTGTCTGAATATTCTTTATGTATATGGACACATACATAATTTTTACAATAGTACAAGCTGGATGTTACTGTTAAGACAGAAATGGTAGTTGATCCTTTTCTTCCCAATAAGAAAGAATTCAATGACAGAAATTAGCAGTAAAAAAGCTATCAAAGGATATACCTGAAAAGGCAAGAGGGTGGCTCAGCAGTGGACCACGTGCTGCATCTGTGCAGGACTGGGGTTTTTACGCATGTAGGATGATTCTCTTCCAACCAGTTTTCCTCTCTCCTCCCCATCAATGTTACAGGGCAGGGCTTTTGATTTACAAATGTCAGGTTCCTTTCAAGACATCTGAGCCTATTCCCCAACTCAACCACACAAAGGTCACATTCTTTCTTCTCACACATACAGGCTCATATCTTCCATTACTTGGAGGGATTTAAATGCATCCAAAAAATCCATATGGAAAGCATCAAATAATCCTGTTACCTAGACTTCTAAGATACAGAAGCTAACTTAAAATTTGAAGAAAAGTGTCATCAATTAAATGCAAACAGTAAAAATATGGGGGAAAACTACAGTCTAGAAGATTGAAAGAATTAATAAAAAACAGACTATCTGCAATTTTTCTTTTACTTATAGAAAACCTGGTTTTAACATCACAGGACTGACCAAGACTGAGTGTCAGGCCTCAAGTGCCCAACAGAAGCAGCATCTGCTCAACCTGAACATTTCAGATATAGGAGAGCAGGTAATGGACAGAAAATTAGACATCAGGAGGACAAGCGAGGCAGGGGAGGGCTGAGGTGGTCAGAGCGGCAAGTTTAAAAGAATGAGATTAGCTAACCTCAGACCTTGCACAGCTATTCCTTTTGGGAGAGTAGACAGGAATGTGCTTTTCACAGTGTACCTGTGGAGCATGAACATTGCCTTTAGGCCAGCAGGGTTAGGCAACCTTCCCTGATCCATAACTCACTGTTGTCAAGAGAGTGTTCAAATGGTGGGCACCCTAATGGTTGTTAATTGCTCAACCCATACCTGCAGGATGGGACAAAAAGAGAGCCCAAGATGGATCGAATGCAGATGAGGAGACAGAACTAAGCTAGATATGGAAACATTCTCCTAGTCCTCGGGTTAGGTGGCTTGGACTTAATGCTGCTGTCTCCACCCCTCCTGGCTGGCTTGCCACAAAGATGTTACCAGTAAGGCTGGAATGATAGTCAATCCTTGTCTTCCTATATAAGGGACAGAGATCAGCAGAAAGCAAACTAACAAAGTTTAATGAAGGGCACACCTGACAGACCAGGCAGGAAGTTTGTCAAAGGAATGGGTGCCCCATCTGTATATGGCTGGGGTTTGTATGTGTATGAGACAATTTTCTTTCCACCAAATTACCTTACCCCTCTAACCCCACCCTCAAGATGTTACTGGGCTCTGCTCTATTCATTTGCAAATGTTGAGTTTCATTCAGGACATCCAGACCCCTCACCCTATTTAACTACATGAACGTCCTGTTTGTCTTTCTCACACACAGGCTCATATCTGCCTTCCTGCATCTCCTAACAATGATACTTTGTTAATATGTTGATTAAAACTTATTCATTACAATGAGAATTTTAAGGAATATGTGTAAATAAAATAATAATATTTGTTATGCTTTTTATCAATGAAAAGGCATTGTTCACATAAATGTATTAATGATATTTTAGTACAAAAATGACTAAATATGCTTTATTATTTTTAAAAATTTTCATTGAATAGTTATGGCTTAGGAATTTGAAATTCTGGTTCTAAGTTCAGTTTGGTGTTTAAACCTTGCTTTTCCTTTATGATTGCTGATTAGTCACTTATTAGAAGTAACCATTGGTGGCCAGTGCTATGGCTTAGTGGATAAAGCTGCCACCTGCAGTGCTGGCATCCCGTGTGGGTGCTGGGTAGAATCCCAGCTGCTTCACTTCCAAACCAGCATTCTGCTATGTCCTGGGAAAGCAGCAGAAGATGGCCCAAGCCCTTGGGCCCCTGCAACTCTGTGGGAGACCCAGAAGAAGCTCCTGACTCCTGGTTTCAGGTCCGCCAAGCTCTGACCATTGCAGCCGTTTGGGAGTGAGCAAGCAGATGGAAGACCTCTCTCTCTCTCTCTCTCTCTCTCTCTCTCTCTCTCTGCCTCTTCCTCTCTGTAACTCTACCATTCAAAATATTAAAAATGGAAAAGTAACCATTGAATTGAGGGAGAGGTACAATTGGCCCTGCAAAATTTTCCAGTAATTAACATCTTGATTGTATTGTTTCAATGGGTTTCTTTCCTTGGTGGCGGGGGAGTAGGGGTAGAATTCTAGGGCCAGGGCAAGAAGTAAATACCACCTGCATATAGTTCCAGAAAAACACTAAAGTCCACTTTTCCATCATAAGGAATACAGTATCAGTGACCAATCAAGGAAAACCATGAGGGCTGCCAATGACCCAGGAAGCTGGACATGTGCTAGACATTCATCCCTCATCCCCCAACTTTAAGCTAAATGATTAATTGCTTTACTCCACCTGGGAGTAAAGAATTGTGCATTAGTGTCCTGGCTTCTTGCTCTATGCTTTACAATAAAAGCCCCATTTCTTCCAACATCTCAGCGTTAGTGATTGGCTTTCTCAGTTTGGGAGTTATATAACAACTCCTCCAACTAGATCTCATTTTCTTACTTGATTTTATGACCAGATAAACTGGAAAAGCCACTCAACATTAATATGTAAATATAAATAAAAAGTGCATTGTTGATTGTACCAATTAATTGCAAAAACCATTTTCAAGTTCATCCACTAATTATGCAATGTTTTCTATTAAAATTTTTCTTCTGATTTGATCTTAGCTAATTATTTCTGCAAAATTAGCAGAGGACATTAAGATGCTGTAATTTTATTATTTATTATAATATTTTATTTTTATATTGACATATTATTAACAAATAAGCTCAAATTTCTAGTTTTAGTTCTGACATGTACGGAGCTTGGAAGTTATCACTGCAATCTGTACAAGATAAAGTCTAATAAAATGAAAATAGATGACTTTTCTTGTTGTTATGGAAGAACTTAGGTTAGCAGGACAAACCACAATAGCAAAATCTCACAGTAGAGATTTGCCTATCTGTAGAAGAAGACACTGGAGCAGTAAACTAGTAGGAATATTTAAATGGTATTTTTTGGTGAAATACTAGAGACTGAATGTGAACTGGCTAACAAATCAGAAAATCCTGGCTGCTGCAGTCTTGGTGTGGAGGACAAGTGCTGGGTGCTCAATTTTGCATCTTAGGGATGCCAACAAGTATTCTTGGTAAAGGCACTAGGTCTCCTCATGGCTCTGGCAAGAACCATGCAAACACACCCAGAATATTCTCCATAACAAAGGTTGATTCTCTTAGGAGGAAGAAACAGAGCAGGATCCCACATGGAGGAAGAACATTTTTCTGACCTCAGCCTCTTATCTTTATCATCTCATCTGAGGGAAGAACAAAAGTTAAGACACATTTGTGAAAGTCAAAACTCAGGAACTCAGGCTCACTAAAGACTAAAATATTTAATCAATGAATCATAGACCACTTCCCTCCTCCCACCTTACCACTGCACCAACAGGACTGCAGAGGAATCCAGGCGGATACGGCTGAAAGAGCAGCAAGGCACAGCTTCTTGGTTCATTAATGCTGCTATGCAAAATGCCATGAACTGAGTGACTTACACAACAAGCATTTATTTTCCATTGTTCTGGAGACGAACAAGTCCAAGATAAAGGGAGAGCAAAATCAGTATCTGGTGAGGTCTTATGTTCTAGTTCATGGGTGGTGCCTTCTGCTCTGTCCCCACATGGTAGAAGGGGGTGAACCACTTCCTTTGGGCTCTTTTATAAAGACATTATGACCGGATAAACTGGAAAAGCCACTCAACATTAATATGTAAATATGTTATATAACTCATGATCACCTCTCAAGGGCTCCGCCTCCCAATACCAGCACACTGGGGTTAGGATTTCAGCTTATGAATTTTCTGAAGACATGAAATTCAATCAATAGCACAGAAACTCTGAGGATAAGTTCTTTGGGGAATAAAAAGGGGTTTAAACACATGGACACTGGAGAAACTAGAGGCCTCTTGTGCTTTTAGTTATAGAAAACACTAAACATGGCATATAATAATAGCCAGATTACTATAAATCTTCACACTAAAAGCCAAAATACCTCTGTTCCTATCACCTCATCATGTTAATTTTCCACAAAAATATTACAAAGCCTATGGAAAAAGCAAAGTAAAAAAATATACATCACAGTTTGAAGAGATAAAAATAATTCATAGAACTAGATTCAGATATGACATAAATACTGGAAATTTCAAACAGATAACTGAAAGTGCTACAGTTGATGTATTAAGTGACCTAATTGAAAAGGTAGACAACATGAAAGGACAGAAGAGTAATGTGAGCAGAGATAAAAATTCCAAGAAGAAGCAAATATATTAAAATGTGAACTTGAACATGTTCTTACTTAGAATACATTAAAAACACAATTAAAATAAGCAACGGTGCCACCATCAGTCCCTCCAAGATATGGAATGCCCACTTTTTCCTAAGGATTTCTTCCCATACCACATGTGATAAGAGACTTCCTGGCAAACATACCTCGCGAATGAACCAGTATCGATCTGTATATTCAATAAGTAATATATGCCCCGTTTTGGAGATGACTGCTCTGTAACATAGCCATGCCCCAGTCTCCCCTGGGCAACAGCTCTGTGGAAGAGGAGCTCATTGGTTGTGATATCATCTTCATTCTGACCCTTTAGTTAACTAAGTTCTTCAGCCTTTATATTTTTTATGGAGAAAGGAATATTGTTTTCCACTCATTTTGCCAGATGGCCTAAATCAATAGGTAGGCTTTAAAGCTAGTTATGGTAAATTAGCATTTTGGTGAGTGTGGGAGGAATTGGTCTAATAGTCAATTTACTTTTCATCTAATTTGGAAATAGAATTGTCTCAGGTTACTATTTATCTCTGATTTATTTTAATGGACACTAGTGGGAATTGAAGAGTCTTGATTTTACCCTTTCCCTAGCTGATTATGACATAACTATAGTGTTCATCCAATACTCATTTCCTCCCTTCATTTCCCAGTCCTCTTAAAATACATGAGACTGGCTCTGGCCAATGATGTGTCAGCAAGAGTCATATAGACCACTTTAAATCAAAGCATACAAAGGAGGTAGGAGTTCTTGAAACCTGTACAGTGCCTTGGATGCAGATGCTAAATGCTGTCAGGTCCTAGTCTCCCAGCTTCCCTGCCTTTAGCATAAAGTTTTCTTGTCCTACTTTTATGATTTCACATCAATGCTTGCTAAAATTAACTCATGAAATTGAGGAAGTGGTGCAAGTGGCTCTACATGGTTCCTAATCAAGGGTCCTACAAGATTTTAATCACAGGACCTCTGATGTCATTTAATTTTACTATTGATAATATCTTGATGTTTGGTCTTGTCTTGAGGAATTATTTTCTAGGAACCCCAGCCCCTGAGCAAAAGTAACTACTGCCTGCCTGAAACCCCAGACTAACAGGAGCACACTATGTCATCATGAAAATTCCACCCAGCATGATATCAGTGACAATCAAAGAAGGTCAAGGAGCACTGTGGACACACCAAGGACCTGGACACACCTCGAGTATGTACTCTCAACCCCTGCTTCTTACTGTAAGAATGGCTGCCAGGCTCCTTGCTCTGCACTTTACACTGAAAACTTCTTTCTTTTACCACCTCAATGTCAATGATTGCCTTATACATGTCAGGAAAAAGAACCCAGTTTTGGAGGATCTACAGCAACTCCTCCAATCAGTTTTAGGGGTGTTGCTATGTTACTCTCTCCTCCGCATGGCAGAGCCTGTGTCAGCTGTATCCCCTGAGCTTCCAAGAGAAGAGTTTCAATCCACCTTACTCCGTACATATAACTACAGTGACCATGCAACTACAGTGAATATGCAACCTAGGAGGGAAACATTCGTTTGATTGTCATCAAGATTTCAGAATTCATTTGTTATCCTAGAATAACTCGGTCAACCCTACATGATACAGGAGTCCTGAGGCAATTCTTTTCTTGCCTTTTCAGCAATAAGAAGGAAACTTACCCAGTCAACCTGCTACACAAATTGTCATACAGGATGAGTTGAAGGCTAGTTAGTGGGTAAAGTCCTTATACATTGGATTGGAAAATGCACCCTGGTACGATGTACGTGATCATTATAGTTTCTGTAAGTTCAGTTTTTTAGAAAGAAGGTTACACGTTTAAAGGGTAAGGCTAGAGATTGCCTAAAATTGTTCAATATTGGACTAGCTCCTACTTAACCTGAGTAAGTTCTCACCTCAGCTGGTTTATCTGAAGGTATTGTAATAAATAAGGGCTTCTACTCAGAGTATATTTGTACTCATATTCATTTGCTGCCCTAAGACCTCCATGGCTACACATGTATTAACTAAGACTAACTTAATGTATTACAAACATTTGGACATTTTAATAATACAGAGTGTGTTATTCTCCACTTATAGTTTTGTTGGTCTACAGCAGGAGAAAACGGACAAAGGAAATGAGAGAGTAGAAGTGGAGCGGATCAGGCAGAATCTGCCTATGCAAATCTTTAGTTTTAAAGCTCTCAATATTGCCTACAACCTTTTTGAATCAGTGAGACTAAAAGCAGAAAATTTATTGTTGAGTGACATTTTAAATGACCCACAAAATAGTTCTTTCAACAAGTTAAATGATTTTTTAAAAAATAAAACAGTGGGAGCAATATTTTATGTTGTCACTATGATTCCTTAATTTAAAAATAAGGAGATTTTCAAAAAGAAAACAAATCCATTTTCACTTTTTCTACTTGAAAAACAAAACTGGGTAGGTGGTTTACATATGGGTTAGAAATATAAGTAATCCAAATTTAAGAGAGTTTCAGGGACTGGCACTGTGGTGTAGCAGGTTAAGCTGCCGCTGCAGTGCTGGCATCCTGTATAGGCAACAGTTCAACTCCCAGCTGCTCCACTTTCAATACATCTCCTTGCTTGTGGCTTGGGAAAGCAGTGGAAAATGGCCCAAGTGTTTGGGTCCTGCATCACATGGGAGACCCGAATGAAGCTCCTGGTTCCTGCCTTTGGTCTGGCCCAGCCTTGGTCATTACAGCCATTTTGGGAATGAACCAGCAGATAAAAGACTTTTCTCTCTGACTCTGCCTCTCCCTCTCTGTAATTCTGCCTTTCAAATAAATAAATAAATTTTTAAAGCTCTCCTACTTTAACTAGAGGACATGTACAACACAGCATGTTGAAATTAAAATAATTGGTATTATTAAAAAACTATGTGGTGTGGTTATACATGACTGATACATCCAACACTAAGGGGTCTTTCAAAAATTATTTCATGTTAGAATTTATAAGTCATTTTCTTCTTAATTGTTTCATCTTTTAATTTTACTTGGAGTTTTCAATAGATTTAATAAAATAATTAAGCATTTTAGCATAAATTGGTTGATGAAGTACAAAAAATTTTGAAAGAATAAAAAAATTAGAATTCATAACTCAACTGCCCCTTCAGGCCTATTCACAAATGCCATGTGAGAAGTTGAGACTTAAAGTTTGCTTTATCCTTTGATATGACTTCAAGTGCCTTCAATGAATCAGGCACAACAGTGGACACTGAAGGGCCAAGATTCAGATGGCAAGGAGCTATGTCCAGCTAGGAGACAGGCAAGAAGGCAGATCACTTCAGGGAAGATGCATTTGAGGGGCTACAGAACATCAATTTACTGACAGAGGGCACTCCAGAGACCAGGATGAGTACAGTTAAGAAAAGTGAGAAGAATTTAGCCTGGAGAAAGAAGATGAGGGCATGTGTGAGAGGGAAAGCGCACAAGCAACAGCAGGGAAGAGAGGAGGATGTGTCTGGTTGTGGAACTCCTCAGCAGATTGATCTCAACCACATGATTGAATCATAGGCAGTACTGTCCAATAGCACCTTCTACAGTGATGGAGACGTTCACATTGACCCTTGGCACTTAAAATGTGACAAATATGGCCGAGGAATAGGATTGTTGATTTTATTCTTTATTCTTTTTTTTTTTTTTTTTGACAGGCAGAGTGGACAGTGAGAGAGACAGAGAGAAAGGTCTTCCTTTGCTATTGGTTCACCCCCCAGTGGCCGCTGCAGCCAACGCACGGCACTGATCCAAAACCAGGAGCCAGGTGATTCTCCTGGTCTCCCATGTGGGTGCAGGGCCATCCTCTACTGCACTCTTGGGCCACAGCAGAGAGCTGGACTGGAAGAGGAGCAACCCGGACAGAATCCAGTGCCCAGACTGGGACTAGAACCCAGTGTGCCAGCGCCACAGGCAGAGGATTAGCCTATTGAGCTGTGGCACTGGCCAATTTTATTCTATCTTAAAACACACTAAGTAGGCATCTCTGGCTAGTGGCCATCCCATCAGTCAGCACCACTATAACCTCATGAGCTGCTGAAACGGGAGACAGATGCAAGGTTCTCGTGTTGAAGAGGTACATAAGCCATGTGAAGTAGTTTGGATTTCTGTTCAAAGGTAAGGAATCACCGGTGGTGACAAATGTTAAACAGGAGTGATGCAATTGGATCCCTTTAGAAATATTAGTCACCAGCAAGTACAACACAAATTAAGAAAAATGTGAAGGATCCCTCTGTGGAGTTTAAGTCACCTGGGAGACAAGAAATGAAAAATACATGACAGGAAGTTACACGGGGACATTAGAAAATGAAGAAATAAGCAAAAATGGTACCCAGAAGTCCTCTGGTTAGTGTTTACATTCATCGGTAGAAATTTTGTAGCAATTAGTAGTATATATCAACCTAAAGAACTCAAATTCAGTCAAATACACTCAATACAAAGCATTATCAAATGTAATCCAAATCTTTAAATTTCACATTAAACATCCACCATCATTCTGTGATGATTTGAAAGGGATCTGAATTATTGAGATTTGAGATCTAGATATGTTTTGGATCAAGTTGAGATTGGTAATTTCTCAAACATTAAATTACAGTGTTTATCCCAAGGTGCATTCTGGTGATAGATGATGTTCTATGTTAAATGGATTTAACCTTGGCATAATATGAATGTCCTTTTACTTGCCAATGAAATAAATAATTGCTTTCTTACAACTCCTTCCCCCATACCAAAAAAAAAAAAAAGATTTTATTGTTTCAGAAACTGCTCTGGATCTGAACAAAATCCAGTACTGGTTTCCACAGATAATAATTATGGTACACCTCAATCCATGCAGGGAAAAATAGAATAGAAAATACCATTTGAAATGTATACAGTGCTTATTTTAGAGTTGTAAATCCATATCTATCTAAATAAAAATTCCTCCTAATGAAATATAGTTCATTTGATACATTTCAGTTGTCAGCACAGATAATAAAATGCTGAAAATGGTCCAAATTGCCTCTTTGGGACTGTGATGTCATTTCTTCAGTGATTTATACACATCATTACCTTTTTCTCTCTCTCTCTTTTTTTTTTTTTTGTAAAATTTATTTGAAAGATAGAGAGAGAAAGACAGAGACAGAGAGAGAGAGAGAGAGAGAGAGAGAATGTGTATGCGCGTTCCCATCTTCTGGTTCACTCCTCAGATGCCCACAACAGCCAGGACTGGATCAGTAGCTTGATCTCCATCTGTGTCTCCCGCTTGGGTAGCAGGAAGCTAATTTCTTGAGTCCTCACCCACTGCCTCCCAGGGTGCACATTAGCAGGAAGTTTGAATATAAAGCAGATCCAAGATTCCAACCCAAGCAGTCTGACCTGGAATATAATTATCTGCCTCCATCTGTGTAACTTTTATGCAGAACTCTAGTTCTTTCCTATCATTTTTCTTTAAAAATATTAAATGCATCTCTAAGTTTACATCCTGGTTGTATCCTAAAACTTGGGGTAGGCAGTTTGATATCCAGACTGTATGTTTGCCATAGAAACAATGCTGTAAATGCCTAAGAAGTTCCCAGATGATAGAAGAATGTCTGTGGGCCCTGTGCTTGGAGCTCACAGAGCTGGAGAACCAAGACTCTGGAGATCTGTATCTTGGGAAGGGTTGGAAACTGAGGGGGAAGAAGAAAAATATATCAAATGGTGTCAAGAGACAGAATAAGGACTGAGATGGTGGGAAAGATTAAAAAGAATGGTCTTTAAACAGCGAGAATGAGAGCGATGGAGCCTGTTTCACAGTCTGATCTCCATTTCGCTTTCTCTTTAACCCTCTAGTGGTTGGGGAAGGAAGAAATAGAGCAGGAGAGGAGAAAGGGAAAGGGAGAAGGAGCTTTCTCTCTTTCCCTCCTCCCAGACTAGGCTCCTTCCAGCCACACTCACATTCCAGCCCCCATTCTCTAAATATGGCCACGTCGTGTGTGTCAAGATAAAAGACTCTACAAAAAAAAAAAAAAGAAAAGAAAAAAAACCTTGAAAAGCAAAGGCTGCTCAGTGAATTGTTTTATGCAGATAATTATGATATTGGCCACTGTCTGTGAGAACAATCGCACGCTGTGGTCCTACGGCTGCGATGAAGAGATCACACTGTGAAGTGAAAAGTCTCCACATCCGCAGGGATTAGATGGAGATTTGCCTCTTGCACGACAGTTTCAGAACACGTGGAGAAGAAGCACCGCGGTGAGGAGCGGCAGCAGCAGAAGGAATCGTCTGGCTCTCCTGTTCGTTTGCTAGCTGGGAGAAAAGGTGCCTGTGCAGGAAACTCGGTTTGCAAACAATGAACATCTTTTGTGTTCCTTGTTGGCAAAGCAATTGATTCTAGCTTGAGATTGGCTGAGTGCCACATGCAACGAAGCATTTTGTCTTTTCTGTTCTCAACAGAACACTAGGAAGAACTGCAATCGGCTTTCCTTTTCTTTTTTTTTTTTTTTATAATAGCATACTTATGTTTCCTTCTTCCTGCTACCTCATCTGCTATATGAACTAGGTGCAATTCATAGTTCACATTTTATCATGTTAAAAACTACACTCAACAAAGATTAACCTTTCAAAACATTTAAAAAAATAATCTGGGAGACAATTTCTTTCACCAGTGATCTCTCCTCCTAATGCTTACCTTTTCCCTCCTAACACTGAAACCAAACCAAAACCTTGCACTTCGAGAAGGAAGGTGGCAGGGAGGAGTATTCAAATTGCCCAGTATTGATGTGGGTATTACAAAGATGGACTGCACCATGCAAATAGCACCAGGGGAGCAGAGAGGAAATTCAGAGCAATTACTACATTTCTATTAAGTTTACTCCAATAGAAGTAAAAATAAATTAACATTAAGTTTTATGTAAATTTCAAAGTGTTAGTAAGAAAGAAGTGGACATCTATGACTAATACCTTATTGATTAGCTCCTTCCCGTCCTCTACTTAACCATGGAAGGTATTATCTTAATGATTTCCTATTACACACTATCTAATAATAGGCTTTGGTGTAATGGACACTGTGAAAGCCACAGGGGTTGAGGAACTGACAGATGAGCTGCAGAGTGTGCACCTTCGTCCTCTCACAAGGGTCGGTGATGGGGAAATGCACGGCTCAGAGACCACTGCTTTCTCATTGGTGAGAGATGATCTCTAGCTATGTCCGTTTTCAGAACTTACTTCTGAGCCCTAGGCCTGGGTTTGAAAACAGATCAAGAGATAAACGATTCCCCTAGGACCAGGAGGACGCCTTTTGTTTGACTTCATGCACTGAAGAAAAATCGCTGGTTCTCCTTTGTGATAATAAAATGGGTCCTGTAAAATAAACATTCAAGCTTACTTTCCAAAACACAATATCCAACAACAATGCTACAAATCCAAGCAAGAAGCCAAGATGAAAAGACGTTGATTGTTGTCACGTGGAGTAATTGCTGTCAATGACAGGGGTAAAAGAAGGTGCTTTCCTTTGAGCAAACATCCTGAGGACAACAAAGACGTCTGTTAGAGGGCTACTTTTCAAGCATAGTTTATTAAAATATCAGAATATTTTATAAAATGAATTGAAATAGTTTTAACTTTTGTATTATCAGGTCATTATTGCATCTAAAAGAATTTAAGATTGTTTTTTAAAAGATTTATTTATTTACTTTAAAGTCAGTTACGCTGAGAGAGAAGGAGAGGCAGAGAGAGAGAGAGAGAGAGAGAGAGAGAGAGAGGTCTTCCATCCACTGGTTCACTCCCCAATTGCCTGCAATGGCTGGAGCTGCGCCGATCAGAAGCCAGGAGCCAGCAGTCTCCTCAGGTCTCCCACAAAGGTGCAGGGGCCCAAGGACTTGGGCCATCTTCTACTGCTTTCCCAGGCCGTATCAGAGAGCTGGATCGAAAGTGGAGCAGCCAGGATTTGAACCAGCACCCATATGGGAAGCTGCTGGCCCAGCAGATGATGGCTTTACCCGCTATGCCACAGCGCCAGCCCCAGATATTTTCTTCTTTATACATGCACAATTTTGTTTTCTGCTTTTTATTTCTTTCATACTTTAACATTAAAAATTATTTAGTAATGCTTTTCTCTTTTACTGATAGAGTAACAGATGTTCTTTGCTATATAAAAATCATGAAAATGGATATTTAAAAGATTAAAATCACCATTAATTTGATGACTATGGGAGAGGACCACATTCCAGGGAATAGCTTTGCCACCAGTAGTTCATGTAAATCCATTCATGTCTTGACTAAGATACATTTCAGAGGCACTACTCTGTGCCAGACTCTGTTCTTGTTGCCAGGAAAGAAAGGTGCTTGCCTTTGGGGGGCTTCCATTCTTGGTGAAGAAACAGAAAAAATAATAATTAAACTTAGCAGCTTATCAGATGATGAGAAGTTCTGTGGAGGAAAAGAACACGGGAAAAGGATGGACCGAGTCTGATTTGCAATTTCGGTAAGGTGGCCAGGGAGGGACTCACCAAGACTAGGACATCTGATGCAAGACAGGAAAGAGGAAAGAAGTGTGAAGGTTGGATATCTGACAGAAGAGCAAGTGCACGGGTCCTGAGGTGGGAGACTGGCCAGTGGATACTGGGAATCATGAGAGGCTACTGTAGAGAACCAAGAGTGTGCATGGTAAAATCCAGAAGGCAAGGAGATTAGGATTGTCTTTATCTGAGTGAGGCAGGAAATCATCAAAGGATGCTGCACAAATAGACCCTGCTTAGCTTATGTATGAAACAGCCCTCTCTGGAGTAATGTGTTAAGAAAAGCTATAGACGGGTATGTGAGATTGGTAGCAGGCGGCGATAGTCCCTGTGGGAGATGATGGTGGCTTGGACTAGAAAGTTCATGGTGACAGGGATATAAATTATCTGCATGTCTCTAGGAGCTGCTGACACACAGCATGAGATGTGGTTACATTAACTGACCTGAGGACTGAGAGAGAAGCTAGAAACAAGGGATTTGATCATATTAAGGTAAAGTGGAGATGTGTGAATCTACTATTGAGAGGAGTGATCCAGTCCAGGGGAAAACCTTTGGAAGTGTTAAATTTTTATATTTACAGTTTTATTGCTACCATATAATAGGATGAGATCATGCAAGAGTGAGAGCAGTAATTGTCTCTTAGGCAGAGAAAAGGATTTTTTCTTTTAAACAAGAGTCTGGCAGAGGGTTGGGCATTGTGGTGCAGCACATTAAGCTGTATCTTGGAACGCTGGCTTCCCTTGTTGGATCACCTGGTTTGGGTCCCAGGTACTTCAAGCTTTCTGTCTACCTTCCTGCTAGTGTGCCTGAGAGGCAGCAGATGCTAGCCCAAGTACTGCAGCCATTGCCACTCACGTGAGACATCTGGATGGAGTTCCTTGCTCTGGCTTTGGCCTGGTCTGGCCTCAGCATTAGAGGACATTTTGGGGAGGAGGGAGTGAGCCAACAGATAAAGGATCTCTGGGGCTGGCACTGTGGCGTAGCGGGTAAAGCTGCCACCTGCAGAACTGGCATCCCATATGAGCACTGGTTTGACTCCTGGCTGCTCCACTTCTGATCCAGCTCTCTGCTATGGCCTGGGAAAGCAGTGGAAGATGGCCCAGGCACTTGGGCCCCTACACCTGCATGGGAGACCTGGAGGAAGCTCTTGGCTCCTGGCTTTGGATCACTACAGCTTCGGCTGTTGCAGCCATTTGGGTGTGAACCAGCGGATGGAAGACTCTCTCTCTGCTTCTCCTTCTCTCTGTGTAACTCTGACTTTCAAATAAATAAATAAATCTTTTTTTAAAAAGATCTCTTTCTTTGTCTCTGTCTCTCCCTCTCTCTCTATCACTCTGCCTTTTAAATAAATAAATAAATAAATAAATAAATAAATAAATATTTGGGGGGGCAGCATTGTGGCATAGTAGGAAAAACTGTGCCCAAGATGCTGGTATCCCATATGGGCATCGGTGCAAGTCCCAGCTGTTCTACTTCTGATTCAGCTCCCTGCCTTAGCACCTGTGAAAGTGACAGAGGATGTCCCAGTCCTTGGGCCCCTGTGCCCACCTGGGAGACCCAGATGTAGCTCATGGCTCCTGGCTTTGGGCCTGACCCATCTCTGGGCATTGTGGCCAGAAAATAACTGATTTACTTGATAATACAGCAGTGACCTCCAAACAGTAGTATGGAGACAACTGGAAGCACCTAAAGTAAGACTGGGAAATGAGGAGAGAGAGACATCAATCTTATTCGACTTAAAATTGAATATATTATCATATACCATATGCTTTATAGAAATTGACAACATTACATGTGTACATGTGTGTATATCTAGAAACAAATTTAGAAGTAAGATTCTAAATGCTTACAAAGCACCACACTGAACTAATAGACTCGGCAGAAAGCTGAAAGCATTTTTTGCTCTTTGTGTTACAGGCTGTCTGCAAACATAACCATCCCCATGTCTTGATGTGTGGTAAAAAGGGCGCTAGTTGACATCCCATGGTTCCACCTAGGGTGGGCTCACAGGGCCAGCACACCAGTGCTCCCCTAGAGGCCCCAAAGTCTCCAGTGCAAGGGCTCAGCAGCCTCCCCTGCTTCGGACATGCACTGGGTATCTTGCAGGGCTGCTGGGCACCTGCCACAGCAGCCAGGGGACTATCAGTTGCACAATGGAATCAGAGGGCTCAACAATATTGCTCTGCTTCCTTTGTTCTGTGTCTCTGCATTTATTTCATCTGAGATAGACCCTCTGGGGCTTCTGCATTTGTCCTCTGAGGAGGGGGCCCAACACAGTGAAGTCTGGAGGCTGCTGAAAAACCCTGCGTGTGGCACTGTGATCATTCCTTGTCATTTATTTTTGCTGAAGCTATGTACCTTTGATTAAACCTGGCACAGCACTTGGGGAGCCACTGATACACATCAAAGAAGTGAGCTCTCCTAGATCAAAATAGACAGAAGTTTTGGAACTGGCCCAGCGCTGTGTGAGCACTAAGAGCAGACCACAGTGGGAGGCCACTGCTTTTGAACAGGAGTCAGGAAATAACCAAATGGATTTCCTCTCTTTTTTCCCTTCATTAGAAGCATGGCAAATGCCTTCATCTTGTCAGCAGAGAAATCTGTCTTGGATTTTTATCCAAACCCCAGTTTGGGGGTAAAATTCAAGGCAGACACTTAACCTCTTAAACAATTAAACTTTGTAATAAAGATAAACATAATTTATGTTGGATGGGCGAATAGATTCCTCAATTTTTCTCTTTATGTTAGATACGATTGTTGATCAAGCCCAAATGTGTTTGGAGAATATGGATTTACTTTGACTTTACTTGGTAATCTGAAAACAATAGAAAAGAACACATGGTTGCATCAAAAATAGGATCAAGTGGAAGATTATACATGTAAATAAATACGCCTTCAAGACATTTTTTGAAATACATTTTAAGAGAATGGAGAATTTTCAGTTTTATAATTTACCTTCAGAGATAAGCACCTGATTTGTGACAGACATTCATTAAGAAGTTATGTAAATTTTTAAAATGCCTATTTCTAAATTATATCTAATGTAGACAAATTCATTAACTAGACAATATGTCATCTATACAGAAACACATTCAGTCAAATTGGCAGAAGGACAAGTACAAATATCAACACAAGACAACGAATAGCCACAAACTCCTCTCTCACTATTTAAACAACGAGATGTCTAAGTGCTGAAGGATTAACAAACTCATGTGTGTCTCACAATAGCTCTGGATGTCGCTATCTAATTGATCTCTCCCTACAGATGAAGCCATTGAGACTTTGCAAGTGAATTCATGTGCCCATGACCTAACAGTTATTTGAGTCAAGTATCAGCAAACTTTGTTTCTGCAAAGGGCCAGATGTAAATATTATCAGCTCTGTAGGTTGTTCACCCAGGTCACTGTTGTAACTACTCAACTCTGCCACTGGAGCAGAGTTGAATGAAGGACTATGGCTGTGTTCTAGTAGAACCTTATATGGACCCTGAAATCCGAATTTCGTGTAATTTTCACAGGCATGCCATGAAATATAGTTGTTCTTTTGACTCTCCTGCCCCCTAACCATTTAGAAATGAGCTCCTAGGTCAGATGAATAGAGGGGCTGGGCTGGGTGTGGTGCACAAGTAGAGTCTTCCAAGCTCTGATCGAAGAGACCAGAACTCAATCCTAGATCCTCTATCACAGCCCATTCTCCTTTTGCTACACCAGGATACCAGGTTGAACTCATTTCATAATTGAAGAGAGACCTTACTCAGAAACTTTAAATCTGGAGAGTTTTACTCCTGTTCCTACTTTTGAAATTAAGTACAAAACTCAAACATATTAAGCTTCTGCAGCCAAAGAGAAAGATAGAGCAATCAGCAGCAGCAGAGTAATTACTACAGAGAGAGCCAATAGCAAGCCCAATGAGCACTTCATTGTCAGCTAGAGGGTTTGGCTAAAAGTAAATTTAATGCTCATTAAAAAATGAACATTGCTTTAATTCCACTTCAGAGGCTGTAAATTGTAGCTAGCTCTCGGCAATTCAAGAAGCAGCCCCATTGCTTCCAGGTTGACATGTACTTAGCATAGAAATCCTTCAGAAGGCAAGAAGACTGGGAGAGGCCCCGCAGTGGAAAGGATGGGCAGACCCTGAAACAGCTCAGGCTCAGCACTGTGCTTCTGCCAAGGGCCACAGGTGTGGCCATGAGCACAAGAGCATGTGGGCGTTCATCCTACGGAAAAGATGGCAGGCCAACTTCAGAAAGTACAGCCCCACAGAGGAAAAGTTTTGAGAATTGCACCTGCCTAGGAAAATAGTGATTAAAAACACACTCTTTTCAAGGTACATTTCATCATTTTTATATTCGCTTTCCTCCTCCCTTATCATGATTTATTATAACCCCTCTGAAGCGTGAAGCTGAAATTCGTCTCCTTAAAACTCTCTTCCCTGAGTGATTTTGTTGGGATAGAATTGTTCACGAGAGCTTTGCAATTGCTGGTGCGCTGTAGAATAAAACTGTCAGTGTGATTTAAAAATACATATTGCAGAAAATAAGAAAATGCATTTTAGAAACCTTGTCATTTTGTCTCCTATAGAAAACAAAGGCAGTGACAGGAAGAGTTCAAAATAATAAAAAAAGGCTTTGTTAATTGTGAGGCATTTACAAGCGCAAAATCACATCAGAGTGCCATGGGAACTAGCAGGTATCCAAGTGTCTCAAATCTAAAATAATAGGAGCTAATTGCCCCAGTGATAGATGACTTCAGAGAAATGTACTTGGAGAAGTAATTTAGTGAATGAAGAAAGGAAATGAATGGCTAAGTACATATGTGTACATACTAGGGCATTTTTAATACTTTATTTAAAATTTTAGATGTATAGAGTATTTTATATATTTTTTATTCTGATTCATTTTATGACATTGTGAAATGAACCTAAACTACAGAAATTAAGTCAAAGGGCTGAACCTTTTTTTGGTAACACTGGTATGTTTTTGTTTGCCTAAAAACTACTTAAAGAAGTTGCTCATCAGAAGGTCACTATTGTATTTGGACTTATAATGGATATTCTACTCTGCATTAGTCTTTGAAAGGAAAGTTCACATTCACATGTTCTCGTAAGTGGATAAAGGAAGTCAGGAAGAGGAAGAATGGAATGCAGAGACAGATTATTTTATTCCTGTCAACTAGAGGGAGGGAGAGAAAGAGAGAGAGAGAGAGAGAGAGAGAGAGAGAGAGAGAGAGAAAGTGGTCATTTGATACAGTGGTTAGGCTTCTGCTTGTGAGGCCTGCATCCTGTATCAGTGTGCCTGGGTTTCTGGCCAGCTCTGCTCTGATACTCGCTTCCTGCTAACGTGCACACTGGGAGGCAGCAGGTGATAGCTCAAGTACTTGGGTTCCTGCCAACTATGAACTGAGTTCCCAGGTTGTAACTTTGGCCTGGTCCAGCCTCAGCTGTTGCAGATACTTGGGGAATAAACCAGTGGATGGAAGCTTCTCTCTCTCTCTCTCTCTCTCTCTCTCTCTCTCTCTCTTCTCTCACTTTCTCTTTCTCTGACTTTCAAATATGTAAAATAGATAAATGAACATTTAAAAAAAGATAGATTGATACAGATAGATAATAGATTACAGCCATGCAGGTATGACAGTTAGAAGAGTAGATGGATGGATGGGCAGATAATGGATAGTAGATAGATGATAGATAGATATAGATACATATGGAGAGATTATGGGCACCTTTTTAGCATATACACTGATATCTGGAATGTTACAAATTATTGCCAGTAACTTTTCTTTTCATGAAATACACAGAAAATGACAATTTATAAAATTGTGGAAAACCTGGAAGGAATTTGAAAACATATATTTGGGATTTGGTATAAAATATGCTTTTATTTTACTTGTACTTTAAAATTGTGATAAGAGGCTGGCACCACAGATCACTAGGCTAATCCTCCGCCTGTGGTGCCAGTATCCCGGGTTCTAGTCCCGGTTGGGGCACCGGTTCTGTCCCTGTTACTCCTCTTCCAGTCCAGCTCTCTACTGTGCCCCAGGAGTGCAGTGGAGGATGGCCCAAGTGCTTGGGCCTGGCACCAGCATGTGAGACCAGGAGGAAGCACCTGGCTCCTGGCTTCGGATGGTAGCAGCCATTTGGGGAATGAACCAATGGAAGGAAGACCTTTCTCTCTCTGTCTCTCTCACTGTCTAACTCTGCCTGTCAAAAAAAATTGTGATAAGAAAAATAGAATGATATTTTTAAAATAAATCCTTCAAGCATTCAAAATAAGAGAAATTCTTGCTCACCTCTTTTTTATGCCAGGTTTTAAGCTTGAAATGGTGTACAAGATTTCTAGCCAGAGCTTTGCAATTTCATCAAAATCTTAGTATTCATTATCTATGAATTATTCCATAATAAGTAAATCATATATTTTCAACATTTTCAAAACATTTAATCATTTACAACTGCTGAGTTTCTAAGAGAATCTAGTATATCTTCCGTTTATTAAATTATCAAGTAGATTACTAAAATCTATTGAGATAATGTGTTTGGACTTTAAACTTTCTTTATATCAAGCATTTCAATATCAAAATCAAGCACCAGTTTGCAAAACATGCATACTTTTGCTAGAGCAGCCACCCAGATGCTAGCTCACATGCCACTAAAGGGTACACTCAGCAAATGGACATGAGTATACAGCTTATGTAAGGTAGGAATTCAGGACCCCTCCGGGATGCATCCACTAATAGCCCTTCTCTCTGCATCCCTGATTCTCCACTCTCCACTGACAAGACAATATTTAAGCCAAATGATGCATGCTTTGAATACTTGGTGCATTAACTTCTGGAGATCCCTGTGCCCTGGTCAGTGATGGACAGCCACTGGCTCTGGTGCAGATGAGCATGTGTGGTTGCTTGAACATCTCCTTGGCTGTGCTCAGCTATCTTGGTGGACAAGGGTGCTGGGTGTTGCTCATGGTCTTCAGACGGGCCTTTAAGCAGACACGAGTGGGTCAAGGAGGTCACATGTGCTCCAGGCCAAGGCTCCATCAATATCCCCTAGCTCCCCCACCACCCAACCAAAAAGACCAATTTTCAATCTGAGAACAGATGTTCATCCTCAAACTGAGGACCCTGAGGGTCTAGACATCATCAGACAACAGCTCTCCAGGTGAGATGTGCTACCAGCCAACACTGAAGAGCAGAGGAGACTTCTGTACAGCCTTGAGACTCCTCCTGCTGTGCAGGGGTCCACTCCTCACCAGCCATTGCCTCCCAGATTTACCCAGGGAACCAGACTCTCCACCAGGGAAGCCAGAGTTACCATGCACATGGTAACTGTACCATGGGCCAACTGTAAAAATGGAAGCACACTTTGATCAATATTAGATAAGTAACTTAAAGGACCAAGGTTCAGTCTTTGTATTACACGTTAATAAATGCTAATGGAAAAAAAACAAACAAAAAAAACACTTCTCTGTGTATCAGGGAATTTTTTTGGCTTACATTATAGATACTATAATCTTGGCTAGTTGGTTGAATGATAAAAAGCATTAAAAATTGAAAGTCTATTTGTCAAATAAATGATGTTTTTGCTCAGTTTTACTATATCCTGAAACTTTTTCATAGAAATTTTACTTTGACCTTTGTTAACATATTAGTTTAGCATTCTAAAGGTAAGTTTTCTGCACAAGGGATTTGGTGTAACAGCTATGACACCACTTGGGATGCCCACATCTCACATACAGTGTTTGGGTTCGAGTTCCAGTTATTGGAGGCACCTGGGAATGAACCAGCAGGTGGGCGATCTCTCCTTCTCCTCTCTCTTTCTCTCTGTGTGTATGTCTGTGTATGCGTGTATTCCTACCTTGCAAATAAAAATACACTACTTTTTAAAATGTGTGTTTTGCATGAGATAAAATTTGCAGTTTCAGAAATTCATGTTTAGGGCACGCATTATGGCAAAGCAGGCTGAGGCTTCCCTATGAGAACACCTGAGACTGACTCCCACTTCTGTGTCCAGTGCAACTTCCTGTTGACAAATCCAGGGAGGAAGCAGATGATAGCTCAGATACTTGAGTCTTTGTCAGCCGTGTAGGAGACTCAGGTGGACTTTGTGGCTCCTGGCTTCTGCCTGGCCCCACTCCAACAGTTGCCAGTATTCGAGGAAATAAACCAGCAGGTTGAAGATTTGTCTCTGCCTCCATTTCTGTCTCTGTCTCTCTCTTCCTTTGTTGCTCTGCCTTTCAAACAACTAAATAAACCTTTTTTTTTTTAAAGTACTTTTAGGGGCTGGCGCCGTGGCTCACTTGGTTAATCCTCCGCCTGCAGTGCTGATATCCCATATGGGCGCCGGTTTCTAGTCCCAGTTGCTCCTCCTCCAGTCCAGCTCTCTGCTGTGGCCCAGGAAGGCAGTGGAGGACGGCCCAAGTGCTTGGGTGCCTGCACCTTCATAGGAGAACAGGAGAAGCACCTGGCTCCTGGCTTCGGATGGGCGTAGCTCTGGACGTAGCAGCCATTTGCAGGGTGAACCAACAGAAGGAAGACCTTTCTCTCTCTTTCTCTCACTGTCTAACTCTGTCAAGTAAATCAATAAATAAAAAGTACTTTAAGTGTTTTAAAAATAATAAATATGTGCAAATGATTAAAAAATAGTCCCTATGTTTTAAGTATGCTGAAGGTAAGGTATTTTGATGGTAGAAGTTTAGTGTCAGTTCGAAAGTGTAAGGTTTTGGGCTTAGTTCTGTGAGACCAGGACAATTCTCAGGCATCAAATGAAGCAACACAGCTTCTGGAAAGGTGTCACAGGGACCCAAAAACTGCCGAAAGAACCTAGGACTGGAGATTGAAAGCTACACTAGAGCTATTTGGTTTTATATTCAGCCACGGTCTGACATTTTAAGCAGTAGTATTTAATGAAAGAGAAAGCAAATTAAACAGGAATTATATTGATAAATGTGATTAAAACAATTTAAATTTCAAGGCTTTAATATTTTAATAGGCTTAATCTTTTGTTCTTAGTCACAAGCATAATTACTTTTCCTTCTTTTGATTTAAGGACAGAAAAATCCAAATAATCTTTGTAGAAAAATATACAGCGGGAAAAACTGATTTGGGTGAGAATAAATGTCATTGAAGTCCTGTAGTACATTACATACCTTATTATCTCAGTGAGTCCAGCTAGAAACAAACATACTGCTTTCTCCAGGTGCGATAGAGCCAGAGAATCTATGTAGCTAGTCTGTAATTCACATAGCTTGTGCCAAAATTGAGACAAAAAAAGGAAATTTCCACATGTAAAATGCAGAATGTAGGCTGCCTCCCCCGGACCCCTTGATTCCCCCTACCTGGTCCTAAGTACAGGCTATGCTGAAATTCCAGAGAATAGGCAGAATTGAATTACTTCAGAAGCAGTGTTTGTAGGCATGTTTAAATATCTTGTCAAATCCAAAGATTCTCAAAAATAGCATATCAGAATCACCAGCACAGATGCTTCAAAATACATATTCACCTGGCCAGCGCCACGGCTCAATAGGCTAATCCTCCGCCTACAGCGCTGGCACCCTGGGGTTCTAGTCCCGGTTGGGGCACCGGTTCTGTCCTGGTTGCTCCTCTTCCAGTCCAGCTCTCTGCTGTGGCCCGGGAGTGCAGTGGAGGATGGCTCAGGTCCTTGGGCCCTGCACCCGCATGGGAGACCAGGAGAAGCACCTGGCTCCTGGCTTTGGATCAGCGCAGCACACTGGCCACAATACACCGGCCGTAGCGGCCACTTGGGGAGTGAACCAACAGAGGGAAGACCTTTCTCTCTATCTCTCTCTATCTCACTGTCTAACTCTGCCTGTCAAAAAAAATACATATTAACCCATGATAAATTATGTAAACACTGAATAATAAACTCACCACCAATTCACTTAGTTTGGGGATCCCTTAAATTCAGAGACCAACTACTGCTATTCGTCCAAGTATTCTGTGGTTCTTTTAAATGTGTTTATACTCAAACATGTATAATAACTAATGCAGACACAAATGTGTACACATACTCATACATCATGGAGCTTCAAAAACTCATAGAAAAAATAAATTTAAAAGATAAGTTTATTTTGATGCAAAAAACTTAGATGCACTCACAATGCTGTCACAATATATTTTTTTTCTTTTGAATACTTCTCTTACCTACCAGCTTCCTCCCTACCCCACGGAGCAAGAACTGCCTGGTTTCACTGTGGAATCACTCAGTTCCCCAGAAATGTGTAGGTTCTGAAACTCCAAGCTGATGGCATGGCTGAAATGGGGACTGCCAAGACCTACACATCCCTTCCCCGACTGTTGGCTCAGCCCTCTGGCCCAGCTCTCCTCTCTTTCTGCTGAGGGCCTGCTCAGGGCTCTGATTGGCAAGGACAGACCCAGGGCTTAAGCCACAATAATGTGAAAGATGTTGTAGCCAGCCTCACTTAGAAACCAGAAAACATCCATGGGTTCTGGGAGGCCAGGGAGTGAATGACAGGAAAGGGCTGAGAATTTTCAGAGCTGTTTGCCCAGGAAGCAGAAGCGTCTGAATATTAGAGATGCCATTCTTTCTGGATAATACCTCCTACTTGGGTGAGCTTTGGCTTAACAGCTGAGACACCTGTTACAGGGCTCTCCAAACTCATGCAGATGTTTAAACTCTGAAGTCCTAGGTTCAGGATTGATGGATTAAAGGTAGAGGCTTGATCTGATTATGGTGAATGACAGGTGGGTCTGGTGGGAGGACTTTAGGTCAATGGGGGCTTGCTCTCAGAAGGTAGTTCTCATAAGAGGGCTCATTCTTTAAGCAGAGTTCAGCCTTAGTCTCTCTCTTTGCTCCCTGGATCACCATGTAACAGTTGCTCAACATCTACTGTGCTATGGCCAGCCTTCACCAGACACCAGACTAATGGTACCACCTGATCTTGAACAGTCAGCCTCTAAACTGTAGGTATAAATAAACCTTTTCATTCCCAAGAAGCTCTTCTGGGGTGCTTCAGTTAAAGTAACAAAAAGTTAACAAGACCAGCAACCCATCTCAGAGTGTCTGGATTCAAAGACTGGCTCTGCTCCCAATTCCAGCTTCCTGTTAATGTGGACTCTGGGAGGCAGTGGTGACCACTCGAGCAATTTGGTTCTGCCATTCATGTGGGAGGCCCAGATTGAGCTTCCAGCTCCTGGCTTCCACCTGGCCCAGCCCAGGCTATCGAGGACATTTAGGAGTGAATCAGCGGATGGGAGCATCTCCCTCCCCCTCCCCCTCCCCCTCCCCCCTCCCCCTCCCCCTCCCCCTCCCCCTCTCTCTCTCCCAGAAAAAATACCACCTTTTGGTGGACATACTGTATACAAATTCTCATTTGTCAGGATGAATGCAGGGACCGGCTCTGTGGCATAGTAGGTTAATCCTCCACCTGCAGCACCGGCAACCCATTTGGGCACTGGTTTGAGTCCTGGCTGCTCCCCTTTCGATCCAGCTCTCTGCTGTGGCCTGGGAAGGCAGTGGAGGATGGCCCAAGTCCTTGGGTCCCTGCACCCGCATGGGAGACCTGGAAGAAGCTCCAGGCTCCTGGCTTCTGATCAACACAGCTCTGCCCATTACGGCCACTTGGAGAGTGAACCAGCGGATGGATGGAAGACTTTTCTCTCTCTGCCTCTGCCTCTCTGTAACCCTGCCTTTCAAATAAATAAATATTTTAAAAAGAAAGATAAACCCAGTCTGGGAATATTTTATTATTATGCAGTTATTCTTCAATTTATTCTCTATTTGTTTAACCTGCTACCTTCCTCTAGGGACATCAATCACAGCAAACATTTGCTAAGGTGATCTTCCACTTTGGCTGCACACTGAGATCACCTGGAGAGCTTTGCACAAGCCCAGGGCTCAGGTTCTACTGCTAGAGGTTTTGCTTTGATTGATTTGGAGTGGACCGGGGTATGGGGATTTTTAAAAGCTATCCAAGTGATTCCAATGTAAACCAAGCTCTAGAAGCCTTGCTTTGTAGAAAAAAAATCCTAGGCTGGGAGTGAAGGGAGTTTAAAAAAAGAAAGTGAATAAATCAGCATGACCCTGTGTTCTATTTCTGGACAAGAAAGACACCATGAGTGCAGGGGTAAATGATGGTCCAGTCACCTTAATTCAGGCCATGCAGCTTTGTTCACTGCTTCACGGTCTCCATGTTATTAATTTTCTGTTTCATAAACCTGACAAACATAATTGTTAATTATGTACTATACACTCCACCCTCATAGTAAATGGTTTCTCTCAGAACCCTCATCTAATATAAAGCTATAGTGCAATGTCCCACTATATTAAATTTCAATTTAATTATCTTTATTACAACATCACCTCCTTGGAGGAAATGATTAACTCTGAGATGGACTTATAATAGGAGAGAAAGGTATTGCAAGGAGCCTTGCCCTCCAGCCTGGTGCTAAGCTAGAGGCTACAGTTGCGAGCACAAGAGCAATAATAAAATGGTTGAAAAATGAGTTTCTCTTTCATTTCCTCAGCTCCCTGTGATGTGCTCTCTCAAAAGTCCCTATTGGCACACACAAAGCAAATGGCAGAATAAGGACTAGAAGCTTAATGCACAAATCGTCTCTGTGTGTGTGTGTGTGTGTGCATGCGTGCACACTTTAGTTAAAAGCAATGAATGATTCTCATACAATGAACACAGGAGAGAATAGGAGGCAACTCATGGACAGTACATGCTCATTGCTAATAATTAATCTTCTAGGAGTTAAATTTTATTTAGCACCACATATGTTTTTTTAAAAAAGATCAGGGTGTTTTACTTCTTAACATTACTTGAAGTGACATTCATTAAGACTCTCTTTAACCTTGGTGTGAAAATTAAAAGAGCTAGAAGTCTGCACGATTTCCTGAAGTAATTGTTTGCATCCATTAACATGAAGGGGCTTGAATCCCAAGCAATTTTCATAGTAGGTGACCAAGAAGAAGCAAACTCAAAAATGGGACCATGGGGCCTTGAGTATCTATGTTATTAAAGCAAAAACAGTGAAATGAACTTTTATTATCACTTATTATTCAGATAATAAGTAGTCACAGAAAGCATTTTGAGATCCGCTGGCACCATGCCACACATATGGCTCCCTACTCCTAGTTTTGCTCTTTTTAAACACATTAGGCAATGCAAACACAGAGAAATCAACTTGTCTAAATCTCAAAAATCAGGTCTAACAGAGACACAAACAATTCCAGGGGCATTTGACATACATTGCTTACCTACTGGGACCTGTTCTGAGAAATGCAGTTAGGTGAATTCCTCATTGTGCAACCATCACAGGGTGCACCAACACCAACCAAGGAGGTGAAGGTCAACCACTCAGTGTCGCTCTATGATGCAATCAAGACACAAATGAACAAAGTTGCCAGTGTCACACAGCAGACTGTTTCACAGTCGACATTTTACCAACAATAAGAGTACGCTCACGTTGGAAATTGCATCAAAAAAATTAATCAGTTTCAAAAATATATGTATATTTCATGTAGGATCTCTGTCCTTAATGTGCTATACAATGTGATTCAATGCTATAACGAGTACTCAAATAGTATATTTCACTTTGTGTTACTATATGAGAGCAAATGGACGAATTCTTTACTTAACACATGCTAAATTGATCTCATGTATACAAAGAGAATTGAAAATGAATCTGGATGTGAACGAAAGGGTGGAGGGAGCGGGCAAGGGGGGAGGGTTGCGGGGGGAAAGGGAAAGTATGGGGGGAAAGCCATTGTAATCCATGTCGTACCTTGGAAATTTATATTCTAAATAAAAGTTAAAAAAAAAGAGTACGCTCTAAAATAATAGATAAAAGTAAAGTATATAAAAACATAGAACAGATATGTAATCATTAATTCTCATTATCAACTGTTACGTACTATTCATAATTGCATTGCTTTACTTTTACATAGGTGTGTTTATATTAGCATCACACAAAAATATGAGTAATGCATTGTGCTAGTATGATATCATGCCAGATAGGATGTTACAATGGCTACAATGTCATGACCATTATGCTGCCATGATAGGCTATGACACTATCAGATAAACAATGATGTTACTAGATGACAATAATTTTTCAGTTCCATTACAACCTTACAGGACCCCATGGCATATGTGGTCTGTGACTAGTCAAAATGTCATTATGTTGTGCATGACTACTGTAGTCACTGAATTAGGAATACCACTTGATCTAGCTGGGACTCCAGCTTGAGCCTAACTTAATCCACAAGATATTGATACTTTGGATTAGTGAGGATGTAGGGGGAGGGGAATCCTAACTGAGAAGCCTCCTTGGTGAAAATTCATCTTGAGTGTGAAAAAAATGAGGCATTTCAATGAATTTGCCAGCCCAGTCTAATGTAAGAGAGCACTTCGAGAGTACATCCTGCACCTATTGTTCACATAACTCCCATCGTCCACTTCAGGAGGAGGAAGATGCAAGAAAAAGCAAAAACAGAAGTAGGTACAATTGTGTAACTAAAATTTCTGCAATAGATCAGAAGCAGGAATCCATTGTGCATCTGGAATGAACAGAAAAGACTGTGTTCCGAATGAGCAGATATTGGAAGTTAACACTTCCAAGGAGGTAGGAAGAGGCTTCCTGGTGACACCGCAGTTCAGCTGCTCACCAGTGCTGATGCACTTGATGAAGGATGGCAGTGGCTAGTGCTGAGTATCCTGCAGCATCTGAGGGTCCTGTATGAATGGAGCAGAAATGTGAGGGCACATGGGGCGCTTACATATGTGATCAAATTGGTATGAGTTCCATAAAGACACGTGATTAGAGTTCAAAGAAAAGTCTCCTTGGATTTCAGTCTGGCAGCCTATGTAACCAAAGTACACAATCTTGATATTCCCTGTTCTTCATTACAACTCTGTGCAGTGTGTTGTCCGTGGAGATTTAATACTATTTGCTCATTTGTGCTCGTGCACTCTATAGTTTTATAAGACGCACCCATGAAGATGCAGTTAAGAAAAGAGGAACAAGTGTGGGGACTTCAAATGGAGAGATAACAGCACAGGAACTGAGTTACTCACCTTCAGAAGGCCTGAAGAAGTCACAAAGGGAGGGTTTGGCCCATCACTTCCCCATTATGGAGAAGATTAGAGGGGAAAACACTGCAGAGCCCGGGGCTGAGTCCTTTACCCTGCTGGATATCCCCCTGCTGCTGTAAGGCCCACCACCGCCCAGGCTTCATCAGACTGTAGCAGGAACCCCCAGCTTCTAACACTGCTGCCTGATGCTCAAGGGAAGAAAATGCCCTCTCTCTTACTCCTGTTTTCCCGTATCCTTCTAGCGCCTTCTGATAGAAGCATGAGCGGAAGCCCCTAGGCAAGGGACTCGTAAAAGCCTGCAGACTTCAGCTACTTCTAAGAGAAAAAAAGAGCATAGATTCAGGGGAAGCGAGCCAATAGCCAATAAGCAAGTCACCAGCATGCTGGCTTACCCAACTCAAAGATAGGGAGAAGGCTAGTATGGAAATGGTTCTAATCAACTAAATTCCATTTCTGAAGGGAATTTTTAGTAGAAATTATACAGTGCTCATGCACCATATAGTACAGCAGGAAAATCATCAATTTCTTCCTTTTTCTTTGTGATTCATAGATTTTGCTTTAAAATGCTCATTTCCATTTGCTCATATTTTGATATTACAATCAATAAAGCACAACCAGTATACATAATGCACACTTTATTAGAATAAGAAAGACAATGTAAGATAGAAAATTTAATGCCTGACACAAGGCCAAATAGCATCAGAGGAAGAGATCAAATGAAAATAGCTTATGAAAATTCACTCCCATTAGAAGATGGCCTTTTTATGTCAGCTTGATAACTTCCAGGAAACAGACAAAGACATTTCAAATATCAAAATGATATAATAATATAAATGGAGTCTTTACAAATTGCTAATGGCATGACATACCAGCTTCAAACTATGGCTATAGCAACTGCATCAGGAAAAAGTAATGAATTATACTACATCTGGAAATTAAAAGTGGAGTAATTAATATCCCTGAATCAGTTTTGTGAAGCTATTATCTTAATTTTGTGTTATTTTTAACAGAATGAAAATTACAAAAGCAATGTATTAACAACAAAGGTGGTTTCTGAGACTTTTGTTGGGACATTTGCCTCTTTTGTTTTCTTTATTGGAGACTAAAATCATCTTCAAAAAAAGTAATCAGCTATGTAAAGAAAACAAACTTTACCAAAACAAGTTAGCAGTCAAATAGAATGTGAATGACAAACACCAAGCCTCCACAGGCAATGCAGGTTTTTGGAAGGGAAGGTAAAGTCTTATCTTAATTATCTCCAGCCTGCATTTCACAGAGACAGATTTTTGACATTCATTAACAGACATTTCAAAATAAAATTATGCAACTGAGTTTAAATTTCTAATAGTTGGCCGGCGCCGTGGCTCAACAGGCTAATCCTCCGCCTTGCGGCGCCGGCACACCGGGTTCTAGTCCCGGTCGGGGCACCGGATTCTGTCCCGGTTGCCCCTCTTCCAGGCCAGCCCTCTGCTGTGGCCCAGGAGTGCAGTGGAGGATGGCCCAGGTGCTTGGGCCCTGCACCCCATGGGGAGACCAGGAAAAGCACCTGGCACCTGGCTCCTGCCATCGGACGAGTGCGGTGCGCCGGCCGCAGCGCGCCGACCGCGGCGGCCATTGGAGGGTGAACCAACGGCAAAAGGAAGACCTTTCTCTCTGTCTCTCTCTCTCACTGTCCACTCTGCCTGTAAAAAAAAAAAAAAAAAAAAAAAAAAAAAAAAAAAAATTTCTAATAGTTATCCATTGGTCCTACACAGTGCATCCTTGCCCTTCCCTATGCAGAAGCTACCTTCATTCTTCCAAAACCTGGAGAGACTCCTCCAAACTCTGGTCTAGGGGAGATGGTGGAGTCAATCCCTGAGCAGGCATGAGGGGCAACCTCCAGGCACAGCTCCTCCCAAGTATAGGCACAAGGCTGGGGAATAGGCACCCACACCAGCAGCGCTACCCTGGAGTCAACCTTATGAAGCTTAGCGACTGGACAGTCGTTAACCCTGCAACAAAGAACTATGACTTGCAGAGAAGGAAGATACTGCAACTAGAAGAGGGTATTGTAGGCATTGTCCTGGTCGTGCAGGCACACACCATCTGTGTGCAAATCTAAACAGCGCTAGCCAAGGAGTGCCTTGAAGCTTGGAGCACTCCCATCTTGCATTTTGCCTTTCTGTTGCCCACAAACCTCGTTAACCTAAGCAACTCTCCTGGTTTCCCCCTGTGAGAAGTCATATGCCTATTTTCAACATTTGCTCTGTTTAGGAGTATGGATACTAATTATATATTTCATGAATGAGAGAATTGTTTATAGCAATGGGGTAGTTTTATGGTTGTAATATTTGAAACTGGGATATGCTTCACTGTCAAGGTGAGATCATAATTTAAGTTGGTAATGTTACCTTTTCTGTCTTATTGGTACATAAAATAGTAGCATACTTTGTAATCGTTGATGTTATGTATTAGATAAAATATGGCACTTAGTAAATGTCTAATACTGATGAATTTCAGGTCCTAACTTTATAAAAACTGCACGCTACCACTTAACTAGAACAATTTATGTTTTTTTAAAATATTTATTTATCTGAAAGACAGAGTTGCAGAGAGAGAGAGAGAGAGGAAGAGAAAAAGAGAGATAGTCTATTTGCTGTTTCACTCCCCAGATGGCCACAACAGCCATGACTGAGCCAGACCAAAGCCAGGAGCCAAGAGCCTCATCCGGATTTCCCATGTGGGTGGCAGGGGCCCAAACACTTTTTCTCAGGCCATTAGCAGGGAGCTGGTTCAAAAGTGGAGCAGCTGGGACTTGAACTGGTGCCCTTAAGGGCTGTCAGCACTGTAAGCACTGGCTTTACCCTCTAGTCCTATATGGGTCACAGACGTCACAATGGCAGCTTTACCCGTTACACCACAGTGCTGGTCCCAGAGCAGTTTCTTTTTTCTTTCTATTTTTTTTTTTTTTGACAGGCAGAGTTAGACAGTGAGAGAGGGAGACAGAGAGAAAGGTCTTCCTTTTGCCGTTGGTTCTCCCCCCAATGACCGCTGTGGCCTGTGTGCTGTGGCCAGCGCACTGCGCTGATCTGAAGCCAGAAGTCAGGTGCCTCTCCTGGTCTCCCATGGGGTGCAGGGCCCAAGCACTTGGGCCATCCTCCACTGCACTCTCTGGCCACAGTAGAGAGCTGGCCTGGAAGAGGAGCAACCGGGACAGAATCTGGCGCCTTGACTGGGACTAGAAGGCGGTGTGCTGGCGCTGCAGGCAGAGGATTAGCCTAGTGAGCTGTGGCACCAGCCACAATAACATTTTTATTTATGTTTTTAAAAGATTTTTTAAAATTTTTATTTGAAAAGCATAGTGACAGATTGAGAGAGAGAAAAAAGAGAAAGAGAGAGCAAGCTTCCATCTGCCGGTTCACTCCACAAATGCCCACAACAGCAGGGCTGGGCTGGGCCGGGCCAAAGCCAGGAGCCAGCAACTCCCTCTGGGTTTCCCACACAAGTGGCAGAGACCTGAGTATTTGAGTCATCATTTGTTCAGGCTGTGCATTAACAAGAATCTGGACTGGAACTAGAGTCAGGGCCAGAACCCAGGCACTGCATAATGGGATGCAGGCATCCCAATTGGCAGTTTTAAGACTGTGCCCCAGAATGAGTTTAATTGAGGATAAAATCAGGTTCAAAAAAGGGGGGAGGGCAGGGAGGTCAATTAGAAAACTGAAAATCTCAGAATAAAACTGCACATAAAATATTTACCATGTTTTCTTGTTTCTTAAAATGCACACACTAAATTACCTAGTCACTTAGAATACAAAGTAGCGAACACAGCCTTCCTCCATGACATATTTTAAATGATCAGAGTGTTGCATTCACAATTTATAAATGAAGTTCCAATTTTGTCAAAAGAAATTTCATACAGAAATTAAGAAGCTTGATGGGGTTTTCTATGGAGGTGAGTCCCAGAGAAAGCTGCTCCATCATTTTATCTGATGCAGGTATAATTATTTTTGATTCTATAAATGGTCTCAAATTTGAAAGTATTCTGTATTGAGATGAAATGCCCTTTCCCTTTAGCCTTTTGATATTGAGTGCACTTAGAAGGCCTGCTGAATGCATCTCAGTGACAGAGTGAGCCAAGGATGCTCCACTTTGATCTCCCTGGAAGGCAACAGTGACACAGGGTCCCCACAGAGTGGGATGCACAGCACAGGATGCTGTTTCAACTAAAGCACACACAGGGAAATTTTATGAAGTTTTTATGAGCTGATTTGTTTTAGCTCTGAATGGAGGAAAGAAGCAGAGAGGAAAAGCATATACAATTTTGTGACATAAAAATCCAGTTGGATTTAGTGTGATTTTTTTTCAATACTCCCCAGGCACATTTGAGAAGACTAACCTCGTAAGACTGCCTCAGTTCAGCAACTAAGAAAAGCAAGAAGTAGCTGGTCTGTAAACAATCCACAAAGCAAATCGCCAGTGGATATTTCCCCAACTGAAAGTCTTTGAGTTACAATGGAAACAGCTTCTCAAGTCTATAAGGAGCATAAGTCTTCTCTTTGGTACCATAGGGGCTTTGTCATGACTTGTAATGAGCTGAACATTGTAATGCATGTTCTTAAAAAATTGACTATTACTATGTGTGCAAAAATACAATACACATGCACCAGGATGTTAACAAAACAGCACCTGCACAAACTAAGATTGCAACTCTATTCTCAGCTTATCTTTGCTTTTCACTCACTGGGATCATTTCTGTTTCAATGGGAAAGGAAAGCCGCACATGCAAGCATAATTCTTACATTAAACTGGAGCCACCACTTTTGTATGAATCAGCGCTCTGTAAACAAAACAAAAATCTGAAAAATTTTAAGTCCAAATATTCTCTTTCAGATAAGCATAATAAGCTCCCATGATGACAATGTAATAGCAACAGACTATAAGTAACAGAGGCTTTTAAAATTAGGATTGGAATTTAACAAAGGTCCTATGTAATTATGTGCTACTTAGAGAATTTTAAATTGACTGTACTGTAAGAAAGTAATTATTTAAACTTCCCAAAAATTCTTAAAAAATAAATTCATTAGTAAGATTAAGAAATTAAGGTACAGGGAAGGGAAAGGACAGAAATAACCATGATTATATTTATTCATCCTTTTTAAAATGACAACAATTAACAAAGCTCTTGAAATGCAATACATCGTCCACTCACGGCAGACAAGTGACAGGTTTGCTAACTGAGATCTGACAACCAGGTGAATAATACGATCACTACAATTAACAAATATTGAATGCTTATAATTGTGATTCACTAGACGCACCATGCCTTGTGCCAATGACTTTGCAATTTTTCTGATGTTTAGTCCTTCAGCTATTGTGGTATGCGGGTGGGAACCTGTCATGTTTCAACCTCAGTAGAGGAGCACCTTGAGGGTCCAGGACTTGGAGACTTCCCCATGTCACAGAGTCCACAAGGGGCAAGCCTAAGCAGTGAATAGGCAGCTTCTGCCGTGCCTGTTCATCATACAATTCTCAATGACCAAAGCTACAAAAGGGAAAAGGCAAACCAACATCAAGGATGCTGTGATTTGGGCAAATGTACCTCTGTAAATTGTGTGCAGGTGAAAATTCTTCCTTACAGTGAAGGCAGCTGACAGTGAATAGTGACTGACCATTACAACTTCAAAATGGGGGCTTCAACCAACCACAGATCTGTAGGCTGAGGATAAGCTTTAAGAAGTACCATGTCCAGGCCGGCGCCACAGCTCAGTAGGCTAATCCTCCGCCTATGGTGCTGGCACACCGGGTTCTAGTCCCAGTTGGGGCGCCTGATTCTGTCCCAGTTGCCCCTCTTCCAGGCCAGCTCCCTGCTGTGGCCCGGGAGTGCAGTGGAGGAGTACAGTGCTTGGGCCCTGTACCCCATGGGAGATCAGGAGAGGCACCTGGCTCCTGGCTTCAGATCAGCCCGGTGCACTGGCCGCGGTGGCCATTGGAGGTGAACCAATGGTAAAGGAAGACCTTTCTCCCTGTCTTTCTCTCTCACTGTCCACTCTGCCTGTCAAAAAAAAAAAAAAAAGAAGCACTATGTCCAAACCCACATAGAGGTTCTGTGCAGTGCATTCCTGGCAGGTGGACTGGCAGTCTGCTTGAAACAGGGAAGGTGCTCACTGCCTGCCAGGCAGCCAGACATTCCAGTTGTGAATGCCCTGAATTTTTAGAAAAGGTATCATCATACAGAGTCCAAAATATGAATTTCTGTAACTGGAAGTAATTAGTTTAGGTATCATACAGAATACTGTACCCTGTGTCACTTAATCATTAAAAGGGCTACTTTGGGGATGGGCATTGTGGCACATTAAGTTAAGCCACCACTTGGGATGCCCACATCCCGTATTGGAGTGCCTGGGATTGAGTTCTGTCCCTATTTCTCATCTAGCTTCCTATTAATCTACCTGGAAGGCAGCAGATGATGGCTCAAGTATTTGGATTCCTGCCATTCACAAGGAAATCCTGGTGGAATTCCTGGCTTAAGCCTTCCTCAGCCTTGACTGCTATTGGCATTTGAGGAGCAAATCACTGAAAGGATGATCTCTCTTATTCTCTCTCTCCAGCACTCTGACTTTCAAATAAATAAATAAAACATAAATAAATGACAGTTGGTTTACTGTAAAACATAGAGGGTAAAGTATCACTTAAAAAGCTGAATAATTTTCATAAGGGGAATGTTAATGTTTAGATTCTATTTCTATCAGCTGTGTCAAGGCCAGAAAAATCTAATGCACAGCCTGGATTGTATTGCCTAACTCAAAATTTACTAACATGTCAAGGGCATAACACATCACAATATTATTGTACTTCCTTACATCAATTGATCATGATTGTGTTGGTAAAATATACCTACTGTATGGTTGAAGCAAGATTCAGAACTGGACATGGTGGCAGGGGCTGTGCAGGAGGTGTCTGAGCAGGTAATTGCCACTCAAGTCCTCTGAGTGAGCAGCAAAGGGGCGCATGAGCAGCACTTGTGACGTATTGGGTAGCAGGCAGGGTGCTCAGACAGGACGAACCGTGGTGGAGATGCTCCACACTGCCACCTCTTCTGAGCGTGCGGGGCTCAGTGCACGGTGCCCCTTTTCACACACCCTCCTGGCACACCAAACTGCAGAGACTTAGCTTCAGAAAAACATCGGTTCTCAAAATCAAGAGTTGGCATACACTGTAATCTGTTCTATAGATACACAGGGCCAGCTCAGCCAAATGTCGGACTCCTGAACAGCTCGCTTCACCTGGGAAGCAAATGTCAGACAGGACAGGAGACTGTAACTACTTAGTTTCTAGAGAGAAGTGTCAGATGTGATCATGTCATCTGATATTTCCCCTGGAATTAGTCTTAAACAAAAAGCCCAGCAGTGACCTAAGGCTCAATGGTGCCTTTTGCAGAGGAGGTTACCTCAAGCAAGTTTTAGGAATTGCTGTTTCCTGCTGATTTCTTCTGTCCCAATCACCAACAGAGCCTCCAACTGACCTCCAGAACTGGCGAAATTCTGCAGTCTATGTCTGATTGTAAAAGCATTTTGATAACAGCAATCTTTTCAGTTATGCAACTTATAAGTATTCTGATTTTTATGAGCTTTCCCAGTAGTGGTTTGATAATAATTTTCCTGAGCTTTTAACCCAAAAGTTATGGGCGTGATGTTGAAATGACACATATATTTCCTTTTTTTGTTTTAATCCATTTCCAAAAATATTAGTAAGAGCTTTTGAATGAAAAAATAACCTTCCACCTATTACAGGCCAACCTGAAAGTCTTAACAAAGTTTTAAGCTTACATTAACTCAGGAAGAAAAAGCACTATAAGCTTACACAAAGCACCTATTTGAAATATTGATTATAATCACCTTTCCTTTACACTATGCTGTTTTGTGAATCTTTAAATCAGTTTTAAGTTTATTTAGATCCTCTTAATGAAGATGGTACATGTTCATTAAAAAATAAAAAGTTAATCAATGTTCTTAAAATTACAGACATACATATAAAAGGAAAATAAATCATTAAAATTCCAAAAATACTTTGATAAGAGGGTTCATGAATACTTCTGAAGTGATTCAGCTTAGAAGCGAACCAGGTTCCTGCAACCCTCGGTGGCATTGCTGCTGTTGACCCTGTGTCAAGTGCAAACTAGCAACAGCAATGTCATCTCTGCATTTATGCCTCGTTCCTCACTGCTTAACAGAGAAAGAGAATCCTTGCCTATATGATGCTGTTTCCACTTTGTGCAACGATGAAGAATGGTGAAGAGTTTAGAAAGAGCATCTGCTTAAATAGAACCTTGAGGTCTGCCCCATGGCACATGATTGACATTTGGAGAGTGACACAGCTCCAACCATAGAGCCGTAGAGTGGGATCAGAGTGAAGACAGGAGATGGGAATAGTCTTGTTTGACCACTCCAAGTGAAATTTTGCAAAGAACCTTCTTCATGAAACTGGGCCACAGGTATAGACTTGACCCATTCTTCCTACTCCCCAGGCTGGAAAAGTATGGGAAAGGTGAGCATTACACTCATTTTTTCCATCCTCCTTCCTTAGGTCTCACTTCTTCCTCCCCCTTTCCCAGTTTTTCCTTGGGGACAGTGAATGTCACCACCCCCAGAAAAATCAAACTGGACAGGGAGGAAGCCACAAAAGGCATTATTATTCCACCAATAAGTAATCAAGCGGAAAATCATCTTCTAGCTTAATCACATTGTTTCGTTTTAGGAACAAGGAAAACAAGGAGTTGCATCACATTGTGCTTCATCAGTCTTAAGTAAAAGTCTGAGTTGGAACTTAAGCCTCCCAACTCCCAATAAGTACTTTGTCAATGACACTACATAGATTGTTTATGCTTAATTTCATTTCTGCTACAGTGAGTGTCACCTACTTGGAGGTAATGGCTATTCCTACTCGTAGTCTTAACTAGCACACTCCAGGAACATGGGATGTGATCAATAGATTTGTGTCTAACAACATTGAACTCTCAAGACAGTACAAATTCTCACTTGCACCAAAGCAAGCTATTGTGGTAGTTTCATTTCCTGGCTATTCTGGGTTCAGAAAAAGAGAGTGTCTGAGATCAGCATTGTGGGTTAAGTTGCCACCTGTAACACTCACCTCCCATATTAGATCCTTGCTTTGAATCCTGGCTGCTCCACTTCTGATCCAGCTTCCTACTGCCATGCACAGGGAAGATCCTGGCCCAGTCCTGGCCATTGTGGTCATTTAGACAGTAAGCCAGCAAATGGAAGATCTCTTTCTCTGTGTCTCTCCCTCTGTAACTCTGCCTTTCAAATAAATAAGCAAATCTTTAAAGGCAGAGAGGAAGAGAGAGAGGGGCAGGGTGGAGAGAGAGAAAGAGAGAGAGAGAGAGAGAGAAACTTCTACAATAAAGGGAGGAGCCTGCATTCTAATATTGATACAAAGAAAATACCAGGAAAGGATCAATATCACTCAGATTTGAATTTGCAAAGGAACGTGGGGAAGAGGCAGCACAGAGACACAGAAAAGAAGCCTAGGACACATCACGGAGCTTCAAGAGATGCAGATAAAGCCAGAAAGAGGCTCCAGCGGGACTGGAACTTGGAACCGCTTTCTGTAAATGTGGTTTTAAGTATGAAGTTTTGTGTAAATGACATCCCTGGTCCTCATCCACCATAGGCATGAAAGCTCCCAGCACGGAATGGGGGTGCCTCTTGCAGACTTTGTTTCCAAGTCAGCTTCGGTGATTCTCCCAGCATCTCCTCCTTTCTTGACAAATGAAAGTAACAGGTTCATTTGAACAAGCAGGGTTTAATGTCTCCATTTGCCTTCGGCTTGTTTGCTTCCTTGGGGGACTTAATGAAGGAGCAACATTTGGGCAGGAGGCAAAGTGCTTGGGAGCTGTCAAAAAGCAGTGGTTAAAAAGCTTCAAACTGGGGCCCACCAGTGTGCAACTGCTGTGGAAGAAAATGCTTGAAAACAAGACATACATTTTTAATAAATGGGGACCTGAAACGTTATTTTTATTTGATCCAAGCCTGACACTATTTTGTGTCTCTAAATTCCTTTGGAAACTACAGTTTTCAATGCCCACATCATCTTCAAAGTGCTCCAAAAGACAAGAATATCACGCAGCTGCCTTTGACAGCATGGAAAGTCAAGGATCGCCCCCCACTCAGTCTTAAATACACCAGAAATGCTTTGTCTGTCATTTCCTTTCTGTGACGTAAGGAAATAGCACCAAGAATGTCCTGGGCTTTTTGCAGAGAACCTCTCCTTCTTGTTAGCATACACATGGTTTTATAAATGCTCCTCATGATCTGAGTTTAGGGTAATGTAGACTTCACTGTTTGTACTTCTCTCTCCATCGTGAGTCTGAGTGGACTTAGAGACCCCTCCACATTGGAGAGATGATGTCACAGACCCAGATTGTCTGACGCTTGACCAAGACCATTCTTCTGGTTCTGCAGAACCGAAACACACAGATTCTTCAGGCTTTCTACTCAGGCCTTCCACTCTTTCTTCTGAGCAGTAATAAAATATATACCATAAGACAGGGCTGCTATTTTTCTTTCTTTCTTTAAAACACGTTGCTAGATGTTTTAAATATATTCAATTACTTTTCTTTTTTTTTATCTTTTCACAAGATAGTTAATATTCTTCCATTTAGATAGGAAACTGAGATCTAGGAAGATTACATAACTCACCCCATGCCACAAAGTGACTTTATGACAAAACTGAGAATGGAACTCAGCTGTCATGGCTGTGCTAACACATCCCCAAACCTCAAAATCAAATGGAAACCTGAATATGGAAATATGAATGGAGGCAGACATCACTCCTAAATACTGTTGCGGAGAGAGAGAGAGAGAGAGAGAGAGAGAGAGAGAGAGAGAGAGAGAGAGAGAGAGAGAAATCAAGGAAGAAATCTAACCTGGGCATTGGAAGCCCCAGTCGAATGCCATGCTCCACTAGTGGAGGAAGGTAGACAGAACACAACCCCAGAACCTGGACTCTTGCTCTCTATCACAGGCATCAATGCTACCACGCTATCCGCCCCCTTCACTGTTACTTATAAGATCAAATAAGAAAGGTAGATAGGAAAACACTGCGGAATATTTATTAGAGAAATGTAGCTTTACATTCTCAGCCCTGAAGGAAGGTGTTTCCAAACTCTGTGCTCTCCTGCCTTAACTAGAGAAATAGATGATAGATAGACACATAAATGGCAGATAGATGAGATACATAGATAAGACAGATGAGACAAATTAATACAAAAATTAAAAATGAATACTCTCCATCACGCTACTTAGTTACAAAGCTGTGCTGCAATGATCTGAGCATCCTGCTCTTTATATCACCCTGAGAAGCATTGCGAGCAAGGCAGGGTATACTGGGTTGAAGGGCGTATCTCCCCCCTCCCCCCCACCGCCATCCAATCATGTCTACCTGGAACATCAGCATGTGATCTTACTCGGAAATAATGCCTTGGCAGATGTAATGACGCAAAGATTTCAAAGTGAAATCATCCCTGGATCGGGGGAAGGACTTAAAACCCACATTAGGTGTCCTTTTAAGTGGAGGAATGGGCACAAAGTCACAAGGAAGAAGTCTTGGGACTGTGGGGATAGAGATTGGAACGATGGTGCCACAAGCCAGGACATGCCAGGAGCCACTAGAAGCCAGGAGAAGCCAGGAAGGCGTCGCCCCCAGAGACTTCAGAGGGAGCACAGCCCTGCTGACACCTCGTCTTGCTCTCCTGACCTCCAGAACTGTGCGAGAATGGATTTCTATTATCTTAAGCCACCAAGTATGTGGCGATTTGTGTAACAGCCCCAGCACCCTGCACAGAGAGCAATGTGTCTTCATGGACTGGGGGGTTCTCTTGTCCTCAGTGAGGAGGCTTCTCTCCCATCCATACCCGGCAGGGCTCTGTGCATGAGCAGTGCAGATCACGACCATAACCATTGCTGGTTACCAACTCCCACTCCAGTCGATCAGCACTCAGCTGCTAAATAGGATAGCCGTCTTGAATATCACCACTGCTCACAGGTATTAGGAGGAAACTGTATTCAGCTACAAATAAATGATGCAGTCCAGCTGCTTATCTATTATTGTGTTTGATATAATTTCGTGTTCGAAGGTTTTCATGAATAGACTGATACTGGATGCAGCCTGAAGCCCATCTCGGTCAAGAATAAAAATGTTGGTGAAAAAAATTGCACCTTATAGATTAGGGTATATCGCATGGTTTCAGAGAAGGTGCCAGTGGATGAAAATTACTTTTACCTTTCTCTTTCACTACAAAAAGAATGTGAAAGACAGGAAATGGGAAATAGCTGTTCCCGTGTATAAAACGAGGAGAGGTAGGAGTATTTTTTAAAGCTCAGTTTAAAGGGATTGAGATCACCACAGTGACTCAAAGGGTGCAGGAATATTGCAAGAGACACCCTCAGTGAATATTTGATGGAAGAACAAATAATAAAGGATTTTTCACATACCCCTTTCCTGCTAAAATTACTGTAGTTGTGTTGGAGTGTGTGACCAGAGCAATTGAAGTATTTGATAAATTATAAAACAGTTTAGTTTTATATAGGGAAGGTGGACATTTCTTAGGCAGTCAGTAGCAGGAATCCACTGCCCTTCTTCCATTCTCTTTCTAGTTCCTGCCATTTTATTAGTATCAACTGCATCTTAACCAGAGACACAAAAAGGTTAAATAACCATGCAGGGGTGGTGAGAAGAACAAAAAAGTTTAGCAGTAATGAGATCTTAACATTTAACAATCTTCACCTCACTGACCTTGGAAATGTAACCTAGGGTGCCACCCACGTGTCTTACCCAGCAATAATGCAGGCAAAGGAGTGGAAAAGGCATTCCTGGGCCCCAAGGCCACCCTCTGTGTCCACATAAATGTAACACAAACCATCGCGGGCTCAGCTGTGGGCAAGATTATAGGACACATCGCCTTCCCCAGCCCAGCTAAGAAAACAAGGATAGGTAATTTACCCTTTAAAGCATCAGACATACTCTGGGGCCAGTGGTGTGTTGCAGAAGGATAAGCCTCTGCTTATGAGGCCACATATCATATCATGGTGCTGGTCTGAGTCCCAGTTTCCATGTTTCAATCCAATTCATGATAAACATGCCTGGGAAGGCACCAAATGATGGCTCATGTACTTGAGCCTCTGTCACTCCTCTGTGGAGTTTCTGACTTAAGCTTGGTGCAGCCCTGGCTGTCCCAGTCATCTGGGGAGTGAACCAGTGGAGGGGAGGTCTCTTTCTCTATTCTTGCCTCTATTCCAAATAAATAAATAAATCTTTTTAAAAAATGCCCAAGGGGACAAAATTTTCTTTATTCCTGATATTCTTCAGGAAAGAACTGGGCCACTTAGCAACCTCTGAAAGTGCATTTGAAATCTCAGAGTTTTCAGAATTCACATGACTCCACCATGTGGCTCATTCACAGGAATCTGCCAAGTTACTCACACCAGGAATTGAGGACACAGCCCTAGTTCCAAACATGGGTACACAAAGGTGGTGGTTGGGAGTCTCGTGTTTTGCAAGCATTTTTGTCACTCACCAAGGTTCACAGTAAGGTCGCCCTTTCCTTGGCAAAAGAATCAGGGAGTGCAGGTCAGGTTTGGCTTGTATTTCTAGCATCAGGGCAACCCTACAGGGAGATGTGCTGGCAGCCAGAAGCAGCAAGGCCCATGAATATCTAAGAGTCGAGAGAGACATTTAGGGAAGACAGTGCCAATGGAGCCACAGGGTGGAGTGCATCTGATCTATTCCAGCAAACTTCTCAGCATCAGCTAAAGCTGTTTCCTCTCCCAAAACAGCCACATAGCATCCAAATGCAACATTCCTTTCAGTATCCTACAGAGTCCTACTTCTGTGCATAACTGCCTAAGCAGTGTTGCTTCACTAAGTGAAAGTGAGACCAACTGACTACTGGTGCTTCAAATCTGGGAGCCTGTAAGAGCGATAGTTAACAAAATTTAATATGTAGAATGCACATAACAATGGTAGACATACCAAGAGAGGCATTTGGAGATCATAAACTAAAAACCAGAAAGCAAGGGTGGACTTTTGGTGCAGCAGTTATGATATGGCTTGTGATGCCTGCATTCCATATCAAAGTGCTTGGGTTCAACTCTGGCTCCACACCTGATTCCAGATTCCTGCGGATGCACACCCTGGTGGAGGAAACAGGTGATGGCTTAAGTGGTTGGGTAGCCTGGGAGACTTGGATTAAATTCCTAGCATTCAGGCCGGCGCTGCAGCTCAATAGGCTAATCCTCCACCTGTGGCGCCTGCACACTAGGTTCTAGTCCCGGTTGGGGCGCCAGATTCTGTCCCAGTTGCTCCTCTTCCAGTCTAGCTCTCTGCTGTGGTCAGGGAAGGCAGTGGGGGATGCACCTTGGGCCCTGCACCCGCATGGGAGATCAGGAGAAGCACCTGGCTCCTGCCTTCAGATCAGTGCGGTGCGCCGGCCGCAGCACGCCAGCCACAGCGGCCATTGGAGGGTGAACCAACGAAAAAGGAAGACCTTTCTCTCTGTCTCTCTCACTCCACTCTGCCTCTCGAAAAAAAAAAATTCCTAGCATTCAGGAATTTGGAGACCAAACCAACAGAAGGCGCTCTCTCTCTCTCTCATTCTCTCTCTTTCTGTCTTTTCTGCCCTCACTCCCTCACAAATAAATAAATAGAAATTTTAAAAATAATTAAAAAACAGAAAGGTTCATGAAGAACACTCAGTTATGAGATGCCTGAATCCAGGCTAAAATGGATTAATGTTATAATTTCCTAGGAACAATATTTCTTATGAAAATATGTATCAATTCTTTGGTATTTATTTTGCTTGATGGTTTTTATTGAAATCATGCTGAACCCAACACCTGGGCCTCATCAAATCCATTGTTAGTGATGATATGCAAGGGCCTTATCATCTTGGGCACATAAAATGTCCCCAGGCAACCTATCTCTGTACACATCACACCCTCAGTGCACAATCCTCAGAGTGTGTGAGAATTTTTTTCCCCAAAGAAACCTTTTATTTAATGAGTACAAATTTCATAATTACAACTTCAGGAATATGGTGATTCTTCCTACCATACCCATCCTCCCATCCCTACTCCCACCCCACCTCCTCCTTCCTCTCCCATTCCCAATCCCATTCTCCATTAAAATTCTTTTTCAATTAACTTTATACACAGAAGACCAATTCTATACTAAGTAAAGATTTCAATAATTTGTGTGCACACACACACACACACAAACTGAGAACAAGTTTTATGGTTAGTTCTCATAATACAACTCATTGAGGACAGAAGTCCTGCATGGGAAGTTAGCACATCATGACAAAAATGTCATTATGTTCTAAGACCAGGATTTCATTCTTTTTTTTTTATTGAGTCGTATTCCACTATGTATGTATGTATATATATATATATATATATATATATATATATACTACAATTTCTTTATCAGATCGTCAGTTGATGAACATCTGGATTGATTCTATATCTTAGCTATTGTGAATTGAACTATGATCAGGTATAATTTTTTCCTAAGATTAACAGTTTACAATTAAAATATATTTTATTGTTTCCCCTGGATTTTTAGGGGTTTCTTTCTATAACCAAGCTGTCATTATAATACAAACATTATAATACATTATAATACAAATAGATTTTTCCAAGGTTTTGTCTTCAAGACGGTACTCCTAAACACATTTTTATTGCAAATAGGACATTTGGATGATGATTTTTATTGCATAGGACAGATATTTTGTAAAATGTGTACTAACTAAAAAAACTAAAAAGAAAAATCATACTTGTGAAAATACTCATTGAATATTACAGAAAGTAAACGAGCAAGAAAAAATTTCAGGCACTTAATACAGGCAAGTGGCAGGGGAACTTGGCTGCCCCACTCAAGTCCCCTCTGCCAATCTGACTTCCTGCCTGCAATGCTGCTCATCCCGGGGTCCGAGCTGGCACGTCCATTGAGATGTAGGAAGCAACTGTGGTGGGTATTTTGATGCCGAAAAGGGTCTGTCATATTCCTCTTTCCTGTAACCACTCACTTTCTCTCTGCCTCTTGTCACATTTCCTCCTCCTGCTCATTTGACTCACATTAAAACTGTAAGTAAATAAATGACAGGCTGTGGCCTATCATCGGGTGACAGTCATCCTGCCTGGGCTCTGAAGAACGGAGACGCTGTCATCCGTCTGGTCCCCCTCACGCTCCCTGTCAGCAGCAGCGCATCCGGGTGGCATGTCACCGTCATGGGAGCAAGATGAATACAGCAGTTTAAACATCAGCTTGGGCACCGAGCCAATCAAACATGGGACTAACTGCACAGATGCCTGCACTGCAGGGAAAGAAGCCACCTAGGAAGAAAGAAGTGCCTTTGTGTGGCCCCCTCCAGCTTCTGCTCATGACTACTTAACGGGATTTAACAGGTTTGAGTTTATTGTTGTTGTTGTTTGAATTTTCTCTAAACTGAAGGTGCAAAGTCATATTTTTCCTCCACCAATCCAAATCTCTTTGTCCCAGAACCAACCAATAGTTATCTAACTTGCCTAATCAATCAATGTCACTAACCAAGACCAGGAGCCCTCTGGCAGGGCTGTTCACTCTTAACCGAGATGGAGAGTTTAGCCAAGTGACAACAAAGATGACGAAGAGACCTCCCATTGGTTGAGCAAAAGGGGAATTAAGGGAAATATTTTGGAGGGTTGTTCCAAATAAATAACGAGCCATGTATTAAAATAAACAAAGTCATAAAAATAACCAGAGCAATGCCAGGACAATAATGACTTCTCAGTGTGAGAGAACATTCAAAGAAAGATAATGAAACCTCTTCCCAAATGAGATTAGCCAATCCCGCTCTCCCGGTGGACTTCCCACCTCCCTCCGGTTAGGGACCGAGGAGCTTTTTGGTGCTGCTGCTGTGGAAGCCGTCTTTCATGGCACAGGAGAAGAAAACGTGAAATGACGGCTCTTTTGTTCTGTTCAAAACCAATCACTGTCAGCCGCCATAGAGCTCTTTGTTGTGTTTGCAGTGGGAGGAGTATGTGTAGAGAGACAGCGATGCCATCACCTTCCACTGTGACTTCTTGGAAGGAGAACACCCTGACGTGCACTTTGAGAGCAGCTATGGACATAACTTCCATCCTCAGAGGCAAAGCACTGATGATTTTTGAAACTGGGCTGTGTTTCGCTTGTGCTCTATCAAAACCACTTATGTAACTATCCAGAAGCATGAGACAGAAGCAACAGCACCAATGATGTGAATGATCCCAAGGCCTTAGTGATTCTAAGGGAATAAAAGCTTACAGAGTTCATCCGTAGAATGACATTGAAAGCTGTTGAACTCTGAGTTGATCAAACACTGAAGTCTCCAAGTTATGGTCCTAGCCGAACTTTCCAGCTGCATTCCTTTACCTTCTATGAGTCCTCTTTTATCCTGTCCTGTCAGGCAAATCATCTCACTCACTAACCCCCCTCCTCAGGGGCCTGTCCTTCCTTGTGTCCAAGCCGGTTCTTGCATTATCCCCACCTCTGGAATACATTTCATCCTTTTATGCGTCCATTGAAAACACACATAGGGGGCTGGCGCTGTGGCACAATAGGTTAATCCTCCACCTGTGGTGCTGGCATTTCATATGGGTGCTGGTTCTAGACCCAGCTGCTCCTCTTCTGGTCCAGCTCCCTGCTAATGGCCAAGGACAGCAGATGCAGACGGCCCAAGTGCTTGGGGCCCTGCACCTGCATGGGAAGCCCAGAGGAGGCTCCTGGCTTCTGGCTCCAGATCAGCTCAACTCCAGCCAATGCAGTCATTTGGGGAGTGAACCAATGGATGGAAGATCGCTCTTTTTCTCTGTAATAGGATAATAAAAGAGAGACATCAACCCCAAATTCTCTATACCATGTAAACCACAGTTAAGTAAATTATAGTGTAACTATATACAGCAATGTATTTTTCAGGCAGTGAAAAGCAATGCTGTAGATTAAGACTGATTATCATGATATGCAAGATACATTGTTTGGTGGGAAAAATTAAGGTGCAAAAATCAGCTTGTGCGAAATGGTGCTGTTTTGGTAAAAATATGTCTTATTATGCATATATTTATTTATAGCCATATTCATGTTTTTATGAGAGTCTGGAAATACACACAAATGTAAATGTGGGATAGCTATGGATCATGTAATTATTTTATGTGTTCCTCATGAATTGTATTTATATTTTTTAAAATTTCAAAAACAGACATGACTTGTTTTTAATTTTAACATGAGCCATCGCTCAAGTTCCAGTTCAAATGCCTTCTTTTTTCCCCTACACAAAGCTTTTCTGAAACTTCATCAGGAAGTTCTTGTTTTTCTGAACTCTATTTTTTGTTTAAATTTCAGCTTGATTTTAATACAATTGTATATTATTAGAATACAAACTACATGAGACTAGGAGTCCTTTCTAATTTATCCTTGCATGTCAACTTGTAGCAAATGTTAGAAAAACACCTGTTGTATTGTTTGTCTAATCAGAAATTCTGAATTTGCACAACACAAACACTTTCAAAGTGTTTTAAAGGCATAGGATCTGGGCCCATCCATGCTGGAATCAATGCAGCCAGCCCTGCTTTCAAGTAATAAATGGAGAATCACAATCCTGATGCTCTTCTTGTGCTATTATCTTTTTCATTTATTCGCTTATTTATTTATTTGTTATTTATTTATAAGGCAAAACGATGGTGGGGGAAATCTCTTTTATCCCTTGTTTCACTCTCCAAATGGCCTCAACAGCAGGGCTGGGACAGGCTAAAACTAGGAGCTAGGAACTCCATCTGGGTCTCCCACATGGAGTGGCAGGGGATCAAGTACTTGAGCCATCACCCACAGCCTTCCCAGGCACATTAGCAAGAAGCTGGATCAGAAGCAGAGCATCCAGCACTCCAACCAGCACTCCATAAAGGATGAAGGCTTTGCAAGGCAGCTTAACCCACTGTACCACAATGCATGCTCTCCATTTTTTTTCTATTTTTTTTAAGTTTTTAAAAACTATTTGAAAGGCAGAGAGACAGAGATCGCTCCCATCGCTTGGTTCACTCCTCAAATCCCTTCAATTGCTGAAGCTCAGCCAAGCAGAAGCCAGGAGCTGGAAACAATCAAAATCTCCCATGTGGGCAGCAGGAAACCAGTGACTTGAGCCACAACCTGCTGCCTCCAGGGTCAGCATTAGCAGGAAGCTGGAAAACAGGTTCCGAACAAGGAGTTAGACCTAGGCACTCGGATATAGGATGCATGTGTCCTAAGTGGCATCTTAACTGTTGTGCCAAATCTCCTTGTTTAATCTGGGCATTTCTCCTTCTGCAGGCATACCCCTTTAGCTGTCCACGTGCTTGGACTTGGGATCATGAATACTGTGATTAATTCCTGCCTCACAGCAATTGTTGACAATTATTGACTAATCAGACTTTATAATCAAGGTGCCCAGAATATTGTTAAGTGTTTTGTAGCATGAATGGTTGCAGTAGCTCTTGTCATATTCCTATCCCTCAGAGCTTGTATATTACTCAACTGCTGGCTTCTGCCAGATCTCTAATTGACTTGGCTGGTCCCTTTTCTGTCTCCCTGATTTTCATATCCTTGTCTTCTTAAAGGCTGATTCACTTCAGCCAGATCATGATATTTTTCAAGTACAGAGATTTCAGCCAGCCTAGCACAAGGAAACTAGACGTGAACAAAAGGGAAGTGTCAAGCTCATAATCAGACATTATTGGATGGGAGCTGAGATCTACGGTTGAGTACTGGGCAATCAGCTCAATCCATGAACTAGGAGGTAAATTAGGAAAGTTTAGAGTAGGCAGTGGTGGGGCCGGCGCTGTGGTGTACCAGGTTAACGCCCTGGCCTGAAGCTCTAGCCTCCCGAATGGGCACCACTGCAAGTCCTGGCTGCTCCTCTTCTGATCCAGGTCTCTGCTATGGCCTGGGAAAGCAGTAGAAGATGGCCCAAGTCCTTGGGCCTCTCACCTAGATGGGAGACCTGGAAGAAGCTCCTGTTTCTTGGTTTTGGATTGGCACAGCTCCAGCCACTGCAACCATCTTGGGAGTGAGCCAGCGGATAGAAGACCTCTCTCTCTGTCTTTCAAATAAATAAAATAAATCTTAAAAAAAGGAACAGGCCGTGGCAACCATTGTCAAGTGGAAGGGAGATGGGAAGAGAAGGAATTCCATGAAAAGACATTTCAAAATTATTAACTCAGGAAGAGAGCCCCACATGCAGCAGGTGGCAAGAATTCTCCCAGATACTTTTTCTCTGTACTACAAAGCAGCTCTAAATGTAGGTTACTGTCACCTGTTGTCACTGCCACTTACCAACTTTGTTCTGTATTAGCAGTTTTCCCTAAACCCTACTTACCCAGGCCTAAATCCCAGACTCTTCTCCACCTTGTCATTACCAATCAAGTCCAGTCCTGTGTACCTGACCAAGGAAAGGAAGAGAAATGGATTATGAAATTACCTAGGAATTGGCCAGTTAGACACTACATTGTTATAAACCACCCTGTAGCTGTGTGATTGTTATATTTAAACAATGTAGCTCATACAGTAGCATCTACCCAATGTTATCAGACTGCAAATCTTCTCCACTGAGGTCAAATTTACCTTTTCTGAATACTCATGAATTACAGGTTTTAAAAGCACTTTTGCATATATTGACGTCTGGTGTCTCAAGTTTCTCTATTTCTGTGGCAATAATAAGTTCCAGTTTGCATTCAGTGGCAATGAAGAGGATAATTGGGTAATTAGAATGTGTGTGAATGTGCATTAATATCACTAGCACATTTCTTACTTATCTAATGTCTCATTTTCAATTTCATCACTGTCACACCCTTTGGAAATCATTTTAGAATACTTTTGAAGACATTTGGGTCATATAAAAAATTAGCTTTATTGTCATAAGAGTTAACTATCTGAAAAAAAAGTCTACTAACTTCTGAGGAAATGAAGCAAGTTGAACTTGGGGTGTAAGTTATCTGGGAAATATAACTGTTTAGATCAACATACTGAATATTTCTCCTTAGTGTGCGTCTTTGTCCTTGATGGAAAAACCTGAATTCTTCCCTAAAAACTTTATATATTTACCCAAAGTTAGCATTTGATGCCTCTTACTCTAGACCTCTCTCTCTTACTGCACATCTGGCCCATGGGGTCATCACCCCCAGTAGATTTTTTCTATAAACTAGCTCTTTCTGTGATTTATGTCTTCATAATCAACATACTAAGACCTTTCTTTCTTTCCATGGATCACATGTTTTGGATTTTTTTATATTTATTTTCATTTTATTTGAGAGAGAGGGAGAAAGAAATCTATCATTGGCTGGTTTACTCCCCAGTTGCCCACAACAGCCAAGGTTGGGCCAGGCCAAAATCTGGAGCTGGGAATTCAATCCAGGTATGGCAGGAACTCAAGGAATTGAGCCATCATCTGTGGCTTCCCAGGAAGCTGGATCAGAAGTGGAGGAGGCAAGTCATGAACCAGGCACTCCAACTTGGGTGCAGGCTCCCAAGTGGCATCTTCACCGCTGGACCAACTGTTTGCCCCATGGGTTATGTTTTATAATCACCCTCATGTGTTTCCTAGAATGTGCTTCCCTACCACTCTCCTCTTTTCCTCACCAAGATAGAAAATATAATGAATTCATGGAAACAACATCCACCATGGTTATGAATTGGCAATTCCCCTTCTTCTCTAGTGAGAGGGCTGCAGCACATGGAAAAGTGTCCTTTTATCCTCCTGTGTGACTTTGTGCACATAACTGGGGCAATGTGGGAAAATGTGGTGTGTGTGTGTGAAAGACAGACAGAGACAGAGACAGAGAGAGAGAGACAGAGACAGAGACAGAGACAGAGAGGTGGGAAGAACAAGAGAGAAAAGCAATGTGCATTCATATGACAATGAATCCAGAAATGAACAATAAGCCTATTAAGAATATATACTTTGGGGCTCTCACTGTGGTATAGTAGGCAAATCTGCCACTTGCAGTGCCGGCATCCCATATGGGTGCTGGTTCGAGACTCAGCTGCTCCACTTCCAATCCAGCTCTCTGCTATGGCCTGGGAAAACAGTAGAAGATGGCCCAAGTCCATGAGCCCCTGCACCTGTGTGGGAGACCTGGAGGAGTCTCTTGGCTCTTGCCTTTTGATCAGCGCAGTTCTGGCAGCTACGGGCAGCTGAGGAATGAACCAGAGGATGGAAGACCCCCCCACCCCCCCGCCGTGCTTTTCCTCTCTCTGTGTAACTCTGAGTTTCAAATAAATAAATAAAATCTTTTTTAAAAAAAATAGACACTTTGAGGCCTGAGTACAAAATAAGGACTTCCCAAATGACTTTGGTATGTGTGCAATTATAGTGAAACCAGTTCCAATCTTTCCATCAATAGTTTCCCTTCTCCTGTCTAACCTTACCCATTCTAAGACACACACACACACACACACACACACACACCCTACAATAGCAGCACACACTTTCTGTGCTTGTCCACTATTACCATTTTGGCACCAAGAAACCTTTTTGTCTCAGAGTCACCTGCTTTAAGAAAATCTTACACAGAATACAAGCACACAGCATGCACATTTGGAAGTATCCAAGGACTTAACTCAAGGACACTGCATGTTTTAACAAGATCTGTTAGGCAATTTCTTTATTTTAAATCACTTGAAATAACATTCAACTTTTATAAAAGCAATCTCCACTTTACAAATTCAGGAACAGTTTTCCTACACTTCAGGACACTTTCACTTTCAAACCATATATTTGGCCATTTTATACAAAACTGTGAAAAAATTAATTCCCTTGGGAATCACACATAGTCTTATAAAGATTAGAAAATGCCTGTTCCAGATAAGCACTTTAGCTCTCATCTGTCATGGTGCTTTTCTACTTCCAATCTAGTATAAAGATGAAAAAGATTAGCCTATGAATTAAAATACTTAAGAGAAATGAGAAAATTTCAAGGAATTCTCACAAGAAATGGCATATGTATGTTTATGATAAACCCTTTCATGAATTCTCCACATTTTCAAAGTGAGAGCAAAATTAATTATCTGCCATTTTCAAATTAAATCTTAGAACAATAGATGCTACTTTTCTGTGTTGGCCTGCAAACTTGAGCCTGCATCTGCTTCCTTCAAAAGTTCCATCAGTGGGCACTTGAAGTTTGTTTCTCTGTCAGCAATTCAAAAAGTACAACAGCAAAGATAAGAGGGTTCATTACGCGATTAGAGTCACCGGAATTAAGGATTTTCAAAGAGAAAGACTCCATGGAGAAAAAAGAGACTTTAGAAAAGCTTGGATATGTGGCTTTTTATTTTGGGGAAGAAGGGTGAGGATAGGGTGAAAATGTATCCTCAAACATCAAGGTGGCACTCACGTTTCTTATTCACATCAAGCCTGTGTCGCCTTTGGAAGGGCATGATACAGATGATTTAGGGGCCAAGAATTTGACTTGAGATGACTGGCATTAACTTTTTTTTTTTTTAAGATCTATTATATTTATTTGAAAGGTAGAGTTAGAGAGAGAAAGAGAGTGAGAGAGATAGTCTTCCATCCACTGGTTCGCTCCCCAAATGGCCGCAATGGTAGGGCTGGGCCAAGCCAAAGCCTGGAGCCAGGCGTTTCATGTGAGTCTTCTATGTCCTTTGCTGCTTTCCTAGGTGCATTAGTAGAAAGCTAGATTGGTAGTGGAGCAACTGGGACTCAAACCAGTGCTGCAAGCAGCAGTTTAACTCATTACTCTACAAGGTCATTTCCCCAGAATTAATTTTCTAGTACAGGAGGGAGACAAATGCTTCTCCAGCTTCTGTTTGAGTGTGAAATTTGCATCGCTTTGAAGGAGTTCTGCACAGCCTGAGAGCGTTGTTGAACTTAACAACGGCATCTTCATATAATTGTCCATCTTGTTGATCTGCCCATGCTTCCAGTCTCTTACCATCACTAACAGGAGAGACCTCCATAGAACCAGGATAGCAAGGGATGGAGATGGCACATGTTTAGAGGAGATAAGTAGTCAGTGGCTTCTTCAAGAAGAGGCAGAGGACCAGATATGTACCTGAGTATTTCAATTTTCACCAAACCCAGAGTAAACATACATTGCAATTTCAGTCCCCTTGAGATCCCATCTTTTTTCCTTTTAAAAGTCTATTACTTAACAGATATTTCCCAACATGTTTCAAGAAACTCCCTAAGGATCCATGAGTAATGCATCAAATCTGTCTTCTGTGCATGGCTGCTGTTGGCCAGGTCTGGGCTCTGCTGCTTTGGCACGCAAGAGCTTCCCAAGAGATTCCTCCATCACTGGGATTCCTCCCACACTGCCTAAGGCATTGTCATCACCACTGAGTACGTGAAGAGAGCCTAGAAAGTCATCATCGCTGTATACAGTGAACCTGACCTCATACTCTCCCAGGTCATGGTGAATCAGAATGTAACTGCAACTCTGTGATGACGAGTGCGATTGTATAGACCTGTATCACTGCTTTAGTAAAATAAAGAATATAATTTCTTTATTACAATTAGAGTAGGGGGCCCAGAAAATGCTGCTTGAGCCCCAAAACAATACAGAAGGCTAAGCTATACAGTGACTTGGTCACTGGGTTGCGAAATGCTCCATGAGCAGCTGAGCCAGAAAAATTTCTTCCTTCAGTCATCATGCTGTACTATCACTCCCCTTCTGTGGGGATGAATAAATCTATACATATAAACCCATATATATATTCCTAGGAATAAGCTCAGTAGACCAGAAGACAGAAACAGGCCTTGGTATTTACACTAATATATAAAGAGTCTTGGAAAATTTCATGAAAATTTGCATTATGAAAAATTAAACAGTGATTTCAATTTTTTGAACTAAAATAAACTTAATTTCATTTTCCACAATGTTTTTAAGATTTATTTATTTATTTGAAAGAGTTACAGAGAGGCAGAGGCAGGGAGAGAGAGGTCTTCTATTTGATGGTTCACTCCCCAGTTGGCTGCAATGGCCCAAGCTGCACCAATCTGAAGACAACAGCCAGGAGCTTCTTCCTGGTCTCCCACACAGGTGCAGGGGCCCAAGGACATCAAGGACTTGGGCCATCTTCCACTGCTTTCCCAGGCCATAGCAGAAAGCTGGATCGGAAGTGGAGCAGCCAGGACTTGGGTGCCCATGTGGGATGCCTGCACTGCAGGCAGCAGCTTTACCTGCTAACCCACAGAGCCAGTCCTCTTACATGAACTTGGACTTAAATTAACTGAAAAAGAAAATCAGTTTGGACTTAGACTAAATTAATAAATTGGACAACTCGGTATTTCTTTTTGTCTAGGAGTACTTTGAAAAAAATTACAGATACACTAAAGTTGCTATGAACAGAGCAAATTTGTAAACCTCGGACCTAGCCAGTTGGTGATGGCTGACAGTCCTGTGTTAAATCTCTGGAAATAGGAAAATATACAACAAAGTCTTCTTGGTTTCCATGGCTTGGAAGTAATGCAATATTTTTCCAAAAATTTGATTTCCCTTAATATGGCAAACAGTGGTTTGCTTGCACATTTATACTGATAAAACTTTTATCTTCCAGTTTAATACAGATGGGGAATATTCAATTATTCAGTAAGCTGGAACAAAGAAAACACTTAGAGTTCACGAATGACCCAAATACTCTTTTTAAGCATCATTCAAAAACTAGTGGTTCTATGAAGATGGTGGTGTGTGAGAGACACACAAGCCAGGAGGAGTCCAGCTCCTTCACAGGCTATGCCACCGGAGGGAACTGCCCATGGAGGAAATGCTATGTCAGAGCACATAAAAGATATCATTCGGAATCATCCACAGGAAGACTTGACCCTCAAGTATTTAGTCCATTACAGTTTTTGATCATCTGAATGACATTTGTTAACGAGGGAAGTAATGGCTGTGAGCCACAGAGTTTCAGTCCAAACATTTTTCAAAGGCAGTTGAAAATATTCTAAAACCTTGCCAGTACTTCCAAAGTAAGTTGTGCCAAAGCTCCCCACCCCCACCCCACCCCTGCCTCCAGAGGATGGTCATCCTTTGCTATAGATTGTCCCTTTCAGTTAGCTTCTGTAGGAACTTGCCACGTGTCTGCTTGGATGAGTCAGGACCACGGTGACTAGAATCCCCTTCCCTGTAGGATTCCAACTTCACACTGATTCCCAGAAGGAAGTGGCATGAGACTTGGAAGCAGAATGAGGCAGCAGCCATTCTCTCAGAATAAAGATTGCCACGGTTACCAGCAGTGACAGGGACTCCGAGATGCCAGCGGGTCCCAGCTGGTCCTCACTCTCCTCCATCTGCTTCCAGTTCTGTCGTGACGGCAGATCCTTTGACCGACAGTGCCTTCCACAAACCCACTGACACAGCTCTGTGCAGAGGGGCAGCGCGCCCAGCCTCTCCCCGCCTCCCTGACCTGCCCCTTCTGCTTTGCTTGGATCCTCTAACAGCACGGGTTCAATTCTGCAATCAACTTCTTGTCCTGTAACTAAGTCATTACCTGACTGATGGACAATAGCATCCCAAGTAACAAAGTAAACAAGAAAAATGCCCGATAAATGTGACTTTTTTTGTAAGTGATTTCCTTTCAGGGATATTGAACTAGAATACAGGATTAATTGTCACTAATCAATTCTGTTTTAAAACATATATCTTAGGGGCAGGTGTTTAGCCTAGTGGTTAGGACACTGGTTAACACCCCCACGTCCCCCATTGGAGTAACTGGGTTTGAGCCCAAGTTCCTGACTCCTGGTTCCTACCACTGCAGATCCTAGGAGGCAGAGGTGATGGCTCATGTGCTTGAGTCCCTGACACCTATATGGGAGACCTGTATTGGGAGAAGCTGGCTCCCAGCTTCTGCCCAGCCCAGCTTTAGCCATGCAGGCATTTTAGGAAGTAAACCAGTGAACAGAAGTTCTCTCTCTGCTCTTGCTCAGTATCTTTGCCTCTTAAGTAAATAGAATTTAAAAAGAAAATCCTAGACTGTTGCTCTTTAAATCATTTTCTTAATACTCAAGAAGATGGAGATGGGAGAGGAACCTTAATATATACAGACTGTCTAAAACAAATTAAAGTTTTTTGAGTTTCTTAAGGGACCACCTTTTGCTTGTCCCCACCTCCTGCCCCCAAGGAAGAAGAAAATATTTCTATAATTTGGTATGGTTTTCTCTTTCAGCCAACCAGTTTCTCTTCAGATTTAATAAACAGCTTTCAAAAGAGTGTAAAAGTGTCTGCAGTCTGTTATTTGTGAAAGTGCCTGTGGATCCGCAGACCCGTTTACAGAGGAGTGGATTATCATCTTGTGATAACTCATTGCACAGCACTGGGTAATACAGTTTTGTGGGCAAACAAAAAAGCCATTCTTTTTGGGTGACAAAAGATGAAGCTAGTTATTAACACTTCGATACAAAAGACGTAGAAAGGCCTGGAAATGAGGAGTCAAGCCAAGTTTGGAGTCTATTATTCTCACAGAACCTTCTAGTAATGACAACTGCCCCAAATCATAGAAAAGTCCTATTCATAAGGCCTGCTGTCTTGCTTCACTGTCAAAAGTATAAATGGTAGCTAACTTTTAATGACTGTCAAAATTAAAATCAAATCTATTAAAGAAAATAGATTATTTGTTGGATCCAGAGGAAATGTGTGATGAATTTCTGAAACCTTTACTGTATCATTTCACCCTAAAAAGAATGCACTTTTGCAAACAATACTCTTCCACATTGTTAATATCCTTTTTTTTTTCCTTAAAAAAAAGGCTATTCCAGTCTACTGAGTTTATTCCCAGAGATATATTCCTTGTATATTATCTCACAGTTGCAGGCTTCATTAGATTCAGTGATTTTTGTCAAATATACCATGTTATTTCATCCAAAAATTATAATTTGTTATTGGCCTTTTGAAATTTCCAAGAATGAGTAACAAGAAATATATTTTCCTCAGTAAACAATAACCTCAAACAAAAGCTAAAGTCGAAGCTCAAACAAAAATCAAAGGAAAATTAGGAGAAGCTTCACAATTCAGAAGGTTTCACTTTATTTAGTAATTAATCTGTGATTTTTAAATGTTTTCCAAATGTACACGGATCCAAATTCTTATCTCCAGAAAAAAACAAAATGACAATTCTCATCTGCCATTAATATTTGAATCTTGAATTTATCTTATATCACAGAGATTACACATTATTTACGAACACTGGAAGCCAGATGTGATTCTAGTATTCTTTTTTTTCCCCACAAATAAATATTTTATTTAAGGGATACAAACTTCATGTATTTCATAAGTACAACTTGAGGAATATAGTGAATCTTCCCACAACACCTGCTCTCCCACCACCCTCCCAACCCTTCTCCTCCTCCTTCTGCCATCTCCAGTCCCATTCTCTAAGATCCATTTTTGATTAACTTTACACACAGATGACCAACTCTATACTAAGTAAAGAGTTCCACAACTTGCACAAAACAACAACAAAACTGTCCCTCACAGTCTAGACAAGGGCTATTCAAAGTCATTGCATCTTGAAGCTAATTTCATTTTTTTTTTAGAAACTTAATTAATTTTAAAGAAGCACCCAAGAATGATATCTCTTTTGCAAGCACTTGGACATAATTATAATATAACTCTTTGAGGACAGAACACCTGCATGGGAAGTTAGTGCACAGTGATTCTTGTTGTTAATTTAACAATTAACACTCTTATATATGACATCAGTGATCACCCAAGGGTCTTGACATGAGTGGCCAAGGCTATGGAAGGTTTTTGAATCCACAAACTGTGTCAGTATTTAGACAAGGCCATAAGCAAAGTAGAAGTTCTCTCCTCCCTTCAGAGAATAGTACATCCTTCTTTGATGACCACTTCTTTCCACTGGGGTCTCACCCACCAAGGTCCTTCATGTAGGGCATTTTTTGCCACAGTGTCTTGGCTTTTCATTCCTGAAATGCTTTCATGGGGTTTTCAGCCATATCAGAATGCCTTAAGGGCTCATACTGAGGTCAAAGTGCTATTTAAAGTGATTGTCATTCTATGGGTCTGCTTTGTGGAGTGCTTCCCCTGCTGGAGTATTCATTCCTTAATTCTATTATTATTATTATTACCAGACACTTAATCCTATCCATATGAGCACTTTAACACTTAAGATAGTATTTTTACCATCCAGCCTAAAAGGATTTGAGATCCCATGACAAATTTTTAAACTGCACCCTTAGAAGTAAGTCCAGGGGCTGCTGATGTGGCACAGTGGGTTAAAGCCCCAGCCTGCATTGCTGGCATTCCACATGAGTGCCAGTTCAAATCCTAGCTGCTCCTCTTCCAATCCAGTTCTCTGCTGTGGCCTGGGAAGGCAGTAGAAGATGGCCCAAGTCCTTGGGCCCCTAAACCCAAGTGGGAGACCTGGAAGAAGCTTCTGGATCCTGGTTTTGGATCAGCTCAGCTCTGGCCGTTGTAATCATTTGGGGAGTGAACCAGTGCAATGGAACACCTTTCTCTCTGGCTCTACCTCTCCCTGTAACTCTGTCTTTCAAAGAAATAAAATGATTCTTAAAAAGAAAAGTCCATAGGAATATATGCAGAACTATACAGCTTTACAGTTACAATCTTTATATCTTCATAATTATAACTTTGGGGACATGGTGATTCTTCCCACTGTGCCCACCCTCCCACCCTTACTCCCACCGCTCTTCCTCCTCCCTCTCTTATTCCCACTTTCATTTTTTTCCTGATATCTACCTTCAATTGACTTTATACACATATGTTTAACTCTATGTTGTGTAAAGAGTTCAACAAATAGTATAAAAAAATTGCTACTCAACAGTCAAGACAAGGGCCGTTCAAGTCACTGTTCTCAAAGTGTCAATTTCACTTCTACAGATTGCCTTTTAGGTGCTCTATTAGTTATCACAGATCAGGGAGAACATATGGTATTTGTCCCTTTGGGACTGGCTTTTAAAATAGCTCTCATGCTTAATTATGTGACCCTATTAAGGCACTTAAGAGTGGTAGAGGCCATGCATGCCTAGTGCATTCTTCTGTTATGTTCCTTGAGATATGCAGAAAATAAAACACCAAGACTGATAGACACTAGATGACTGAGTCTTCTGTTAGAGAAGTCTTATCAGCTAATATGAACCCTGAGAAACATTTTATTTATTAGTGTCATTACGTTATTTAAGGCAGTTCAACTCAGGAGCCAATAATTTAATGCCTTCACACTTGCACAGTGCATACATGACTAGTCTGGTTCTTACCACATGCTCGGCAGCCAATGCATACTAAAAGAGGATGGGTCAGAGAAATAAAGCAACCAAATAAACTAATCTGACTGCTACCTTGCACTGCACTGGACCATCCCAATGTCTTAGTTTTTGAAAAGGGTTAGTACCATGTTGTCTGATAATTGCATTTTATATTTAAATATCCTCTTTTCCTGAAGCTGCAATGTACATTAAAGATAACAGCAAAAGGCTTCACTAAAGCTTATCTGAATCCGCTATTTCAGAAATAATTTATGAGTAAATACATACCATAATGTACGTGTAATAAATTTTTTTACCTGCCTGAAGCCTGCCAAGGGCATCAATGCTAGTGATTTAAAGACCACGAGCTTCTGAAAGTGCCTATAAATCTCTAAGTATGACACTAGCACTTCAGTAGGAAAATGGGCAAAAAGCATTAATGAATCAGTTGCTGTGGAGTACAGAAACCCAATGTAGTCTCCCCAGTATTTTCATCATGGATGCTATATATAAAATGAAACAGTTTTGCCAATAATCAAAACTGCAAAATACAAATAAGATATAATTTATGGATAATAAAATAATAAAATTTTCCTTTTCATGTTTTCCCTTTTCCTTCCCTCCCTTCTGCTTTTCTTTCCCTTTTTACTGATAAAAGGCATCTAAGATTATTCCAATTTTGTGAACTGTCATTTACCATCTAAAAAAAGCTTTTAAATGTCTATTACTATGTGCAAAAATGGGCATTCCAATACATTTGTAAAACTTTCCAAAGGACAATTTGGAATTTTATTTTAGTATTTATAATGTTTCTATCCACATAGTATTTCCATTGGCAGAACTTTTTTTCTAAAGGAAATCTTCTCACAAATATGCAAGGACATATAACAAATAAAATTGATAATCCCAAGTCTATCAGTAATAGAGGTTTCAAACTATAGTTCACCCATAAAGTACCATAGATAAGAACTATAAAAATTGAATATATCAAAGCATATTGATGGGAAAGTTTTCCAATATGTGATGGCTTGTAGAAAATTTAAAAAGTAAATTACAGAATATCATTAGTCTAATTTTAAAATTTGATATCAATAATATAAGAATAATATTTCTGAAATGCTTATATTTTTAAGAAATTATATTTTATTTATATACATGAGCATTATAGACTGTGCCTCAGAAATTCCATTTCTAGAAATCTTTCCTACTAATGAATAATGTGCTTTTACTATAAGGAATTATTTAAATGAGGATTGTGTTGAATACTGTATACATATATACAACAAAATCCTATTCAATAATTTGAAATAGTGTTTTAAGATCTATGTTTTTAAACATATTTTTAAAAATCTGGGTGGATTATGAACTTTATATACCCTGTACTTCCTTTTTGCTAACAAATTCTAAAAATATTTTCTGTTTTTAAGGAAAATATTATAAATGAACACAGAAAAATTTATATACATATGTGAAGGAAAATTTCTGGCAGAATGTAAACAACGATTAATTTTATATTCTCAGATTATGAGTGTTTTCCAATTTTTGTTTAATAATGATTCTATTTTTTCTTCAGAAGTCATATAAAAAGATAGCAATAGCAATACAACTGCTTCTTTGTACACAAGAGTATCTTACCTCGTTTTGAGTTTCAAATAAATATAAGTAAATAAATAAACACCTTAAAAATAAGGAAGAAAGAATATGAGGTTTACTGCTGAGGTCTGCAACATTGCTCAAGGATTCTCAGAGCATAGTGCCTGTGTTAGAAGATTCAGAATCACCTGAGGATGTGTAAATGCAAATTCTCAGGCCCTAGCTTAGACTTTCTAACTCTGTAGGAGTGGGGACAGTCAACCTGTTCTAACAAATCTCACAGCGATTTGGGTGCCTAATTATGTTTGGGAACCACAGGTGTTGGTAATGGGAGCAAACTCCTATCCATAAGTGCACTGGTTTTGGATGTAGACATCAATGTCTGCAACCCAAAGGGGTCTGGGATCATTCAGTGGGCCAACTACCGGTCTTGCGACAAGTGCCATGGCTTCAAATATTTTGAATGAAAGGAAAAATGTAGTTTATTTTGCTTGGTTTGTAGAGCTTTGGTTCTGAAGGACTTGGAAGTTATCTGGCTTCTGCATTTTTTAGAGATGAGAAAAAGATATTCAACAAGGTTATGTAATTAGATGGATTCTCATTATCAGACAGTATCTAGACTGAAGTCATCTCCCAGCCCAAAGTTTTATGCCACCTATCAAGAGAAAAGTCATAATGGGAGTCTTTCATACTTATTTTTAAAAAACTCAACATTCTTTCATATCCCAAACAAATAGGAACATTTATTCCATTTACTAATATCCCCAATGCATCTTCGAGGCATATCATCAAACATCTGTCTAGTTTAAATAGCCCTGGGACGTTCTCTTTTAGAAACATAGCTAAAGAGATTTTGTGAGTTGGAAGGAAACTTAACAGACCAAATAATTCATAGTTGAGGAGGCTAAGATTCATGGAGATTATTAAATGACATTAATATTTTAAAATTATTAGAATTCCAGGACCTTAGAATTCCTACTGCATCAGTGGTGCAGGCGACATTGACGTCAGCTGGGAGCATGTTAGCACTGTAAAATCTTAGGCCCACTACATCAGAATCTGCATTTTGATAAGATCTCCTTGTGATTCTTTTTCTCAAGCATGGAATTGTGAGATACTTCAGGATTTTCCCATTTGTCATTTATGATAAGAAATAGTTTCTTTAGGGGAAAATAAAGTTTTTCTATAGAATTTGCAATGTTCTTACAAGGGCATTAAAATCCAAGAAGAAAAAGTATTGGAGAATCTGACATGCATGTATCACATGCAAATTTGGAAATATTGCAGAAGAGGAAAATGTAACTTATTGGAGTATATCAGTTAGGATAATCTGAACTACAAGAATAATAGTAATAAATCTGCCATACTCAACAATAAAATTTTTTAATTCATAAAGGAAGAAGTCCAGGTAGGATCCAGGTTTCATTCAATCAACAACTCAATGGTATCATTAGACATTGAGGTCCTTTTAATATTTGCACTTCACAGACCTCAGAGTTATGATCACTCTAAAACAGGTGTTGCTCCAATTTGCAAGATGACTATAAACAGAGATACATAAAATTTGTTTATATTCAGTGGGAGATAGAGAATAAAAGAAAATGTATGGTTTATAATAAAAATGGACATATAATTTATTTTCCAACTCATCATACTCTTAAGGATGAAAGGGGGAACTATTGATCATAGAAAACAGGCATAAACTGGGATTGTTACAGACAAACTGGGTCACTGGTCACCCTGTATATTGAGTGTATAGGGGTTTGCCTTCAATTGGAGCCAAATAGATCATATGCCTATGTTCTGGACATATGAAAAGTTAACAAAATACTGTAAGATAATTTACTTAGACTAAGCTTGGATCTCAATTTACAACTGGAAACAGGAGACGGAGATGGCTTGGATGTTCCCCAAGGGTTCATATGGCAAAGGCTTGGTCCTCAGTGTGGCGATGTTGAGGATGTGGAACCTTTAAAAAGAAGGACCTAGTGGAAGGTACTTAGGTCATTGGTGGTGCTGTCTTTGGAAGGAATCCACATAGTTCTTGTGGAACCCCTGAGTTAGTTCTTACAAGAGTGGATTTTTCCGAGTGCTCCAGACGCCTGCATCACTCTCTGGTCTTGTTTTGCAATGTATTATCTTTCTCTTGCACAGGCTCCTTCCATTGTGATGCCATCCTCCAACATCCTCACTAGAGGCCAAATCCATGGGGCTGCCTGATTCTGGATTTTCAGCTTCAAAAATCATGAGGGAACTAAATCTACCTTCTTTAGGTTAGGTTATCTCACCTATTTCCTTAGAGTAATGAAAAATAAATGATTATGGATAGATACTTTTTAAAATGGGATAGGATTCCAATTAGCATACAAAAAGGGGTAGAAACAAGTGCTGAATATACAACTGACAGTGCACCGTGGCAGGAATTGGTAGAACCTACAGCCCTGCGGGTTTCAGCAATGTTTAAGATTAGCAACAACAGCACACTAGCAGGGACCTTCCAGAACGCGACGATGCCCTGTGCTCATCAGTGATACCTTGTTTGCTTCTGCTGCTTCATTGAGTATAATTGTTTGTTGTTGGAATGGCTCTACTTACTTTATAATAATGGTGACAGTAAACAGGAGAGGCACTTCCTCCCCTCACTTGCAAATATAAAGGCTATCCAATGTTAGCTGCTCATATTTTTGTTATTTTCACTGGACAAGGAAATTTAAAAATTGAGGCACAATCTTCTAAGTCTTAATTGTCATTTGATCCTCTCTCAACTAATGGGTTTATTTTAAAATTATTATGAAACTTTCTCAAAATGATAGAAGCAATCTTGGGAGCAACATTAAAGAAGTTTCAAAGGTGAAAAATGCATCACATCAACTTCCCACATCAAACATAATCAATAATTTCACATTGAGGATAATCCATTGCGGTCTTTGTTCATGTGATTACACATTTAATCACAGATATAGTTGTGGCGTACTGTAATTCTGACTTCTGTTTTATCACTTCTGCACCATATTGTAAACATTCTAATTAGAGTGTTGTTCCTACAAGAAGTGCTCCAGTGAAAGATGTTGAAGCAATGACATCCCTGAAAAACAGACAGCTACATGAAAATTTCTGTTCAAGTCCATATATTTTAAATCGTTCCAGGATGGGAGAAATTGTTCTGTTTGCTTTAAACTGAGCTTTTATTGACAATCCAAAATAAGTAATCATGCATTAAACCCCTAAAAAATATGGCGCTGATTTTCTAAGGGAAGGTATGCATAGCACGAAGTAAATGGGCCTTTTGGCTGAAGACAAAATTCTCCTCATTCTTTGCTCTTATTAGGTATTTGGTGATTATGCTCACTCTGGTATTTGGTGGTGTTTCATGGATCTATAATGCTAAAGAAAACTAAAAATGGAGGCCACAGTTGAGATATTCCCCCAAGGCTAACCCCTTCTAACCACATAGCCAAAACTTGTCATCCTGATTTCCCTAAAACCCCAGCTATAATCACAAACAGAACACAAAACATAAGCTTTACATCTCTGTCAGCATGATTTAGTGAAACGAAACCAATCAGCTATAGGCAAATCAGCTTAAATAGCTCTGCTAGGCTTAAAAAGAATGATAATATATAACAGCCAATCACCAAAAAAGGGGGAGGGGTCAAAACACTTGGTGAACTGTGCTGTCTAAACCTGCTACAAAGGAGAGCTTCTTACCATTCTCAAATCCAAGTCTACTCACTGATTAACTCTTCTTTTGTAGGCACAATAAAAGTCTTTAACTTGATCTGACTTGATTTTTGACAGTAGAAATGTTTGACACTTTCGACTGCAATGATACATGTGTCTGTGTATCAAAGTGACAATGTCTGCTCATCCCAATCAATGATCAGGGGTGAAAAATCGGGAGATAAGAAGGGACCTGAGGCAAAGCAGACTTCCCTTCCCACGCTCACAGGTGCACGGTATCCATATCCATCAGGTAGAGGTGACGGGAAAGGGACTCCCACATGCAGTGAGAGCTTGGCAGCAAGATTCCTGAGGTTTTTTAGCTCTAATCTTGCACATGGAGCTCCCCTACTAGACAGGGGGCTCCACTTGTGTATATTTCGTTCGTTCCTGCAGTCCAGCGTCTGACTATAGTTGCCAGCAGCGTGGTTCACAAGAAACACTCAGTGGAATTCTAATTTAATCATGAAAAATTCCTTGGTATTATTGAAGACACAGTATTTACTGAATTTTTTAGAGAACTGGTGTTCCCTATCAACAGAAGCTATCCAAGATACTCTCACATTTAATAAACTGGCTCTCTGTGTCAATGGGACAATTTGTTAAGACAGAAAAACGCTTTGAGACCATGACGGCACCGCCCCTGTGTTCCTACTGTGGAAGCTTCCGTGTGCCTACTTACAGGCAGTATAAAGCACCAAGTCCTTGGTGCCATTAGGGAAGTATTTCTGTCACCAAGCTAACTGGTGTGAATTAATTGTGGTTTAAGAGGAATGGAGGAACGTTCTCAGGAAAGCAGATCTTACAAACACTGATAGTGGAAGTACCTACTGGTATAATGTTTCTTGGGGAGTTGTCAATATGCACAAAAAGAACTTGACATAAAAACTCCACATCTAGAAATTTACACTCAAGGAAAATTTGAGAAAGTCAATAAAATCTTTTAAATCATGTTTATGGTAATACAATTTGCAAGTCTTCTTTTAGGAAAATCCTGTACTCACAGAACTTCCGTGGGTGCAGCCCGTGCCTTCCCCATCCTAAAAGGGAGCTTTCCATGCAAAAGAGGAATCTGATCGATGAGAGAACTAGGACCCAGTGTGGACCAGAGTGCACTAAGAGCTATGTTTGGGGGAAAGGAAACAATACTGGGGTTTTACATTACCAAAGCAATAATATTTGTTCCTGTCAATTTCTAGACATCTACTTTTACCTCATAGCCAGGAAAGTGCAGTTAGAAAGTAGGTGCTTATGGCTTTGTCTAAATAAGGTCAGAGTTTGTGAACTCAAGAGGCTTCCATAGCCTTGGCCGCTCATGACAAGAGCCTCAGGTGATTACTGATGTCATAAATAAGAGTGTCAATTGTTAAATCAACAACAGGAGTCACTGTGCATTTGCTCCCCATGTAGGACTTCTTTCCTTAATGTGTTGTACTATGAGAATTAACGGTAAAACTACTCTTCAAACAGTACTTTATACTTTGTGTGTCTGTGTGGGTACAAACTGTTGAAATCTCTACTTAGTATAGAGTTGATCTTCTATATATAAAGATAATTAAAAATTAATCTTAATGAAGAATGGGTTGGGAGAGGGAGTAACATGGGACGGTTTGGGGGTGGGAGGGCAGGAATGGGGGGAAGAACTGCTATAATCCAAAAGTTGTACTTATGAAATTTATATTTATTAAATAAAAACTTTCTATAAAAAGATATTTTTTCTGCCATTGGTGAAATAGATTCTATGCATTATAAAGAAATATGAATCTATATTTACATATGTGCTTGTACATATATGTGTTACTATGAAGAAACACTTCTGCAGGCAATTGTAAGTCACTGTAAAAAGTCAGAAATAAGAAATGTATCACTTTCATATTATTTGAGGCCCCATGAGAATAAAACACAGAATTGCTGACAGTCCAAACAGTTTAACTCCATTTTAAAATTAGCACCTTCTTAGGAAATTTTATGTGTGTATCTTTAAACATTATTTATTCTATTGCTTTCAACTCCTTTGTGGTAACTAAGACCTATAAACCACTATAAATGTACAGTTTTGTTCCTGAGCATATAAAATGGCCTGGTCTTCATGCCAGGATTTCACAATCTAATTAAGGCAAATAAAACTTGCAAGACAAGAATTTAAACCACACTTTTCCCCAAAAAAAGAAAAAAAAACAAATCATAGACATCAACTTATTTCTTTTGGAATCCATGGTTTAAAAAACAAAACAAAGGTTGCTTTCATAAAGTTCTGTTAGATATAATACATGGAAATCTATTGCCAACTCCATAACAAGAAGGAAAATCAAATTGGGTATCTTTATTGCATCATGATTTTTCCATTCTTAAGAGGCATGAGATTACATTATGAGAATCCCAATAAACTCCACAAACATAAACTACATTTAATCATCCTTCTTCCCTCTGCTTTACTTCCAACAGTAAGTCATTACCTTCTCTTACCCCCAGCCCCAAAGTGTTTTCTCCCCATAACTTGTTCCCACAACTCTGGATACATAATATTCCATGCACTGCCCCATATTTCACCCTAACACTTAAAAGAATTCACAAAATAATATTTTCTTCATGTTTCCTGGAAACCAGAAAAAGCACCAATCTCTCATCTTTTATTTTCCCTTTTGCTTTAGAAACTGTTGATTTTCTGCAGGGCCCAGTGAATACTGGGGCATAATCTGTTTGTGGTAGAAAACTCATAACATTGGGGCTGGCACCTTTGTGTAACCGATAAAGCTGTTGACTGTGGCGCCAGTATCCCATGTGGACACCAGTTCGAGTCCCAGCTGCTCCACTTCCCATTCAGCTCCCCGCTAATGGCCTGGGAAAACAGTGGAAGACGGCCCAAGTGCTTGGGCCCCTGCACCCATGTGGGAGACCCAGAAGAAACTCTTGGCTCCAGATTGGCCCAGCTCTGGCCATTGCAACCATTTGGGGAATGAACCAGCAGATGGAAGATATTGCTGTCTCTCGGTCTCTCTCTTTCTCTGTAACTCAACACTTCAAATAAATAAATCTTTTTTTAAAAAAAAAAAAAAAGAAAACACAAAATTTACCATCTTAACAAGTATTTCAGCAGGAGCACTCAAACCAGAGCCCCTATGGGATGCTTCTCTCACAGAAGACAGTGTTATTAGCAGCTATGCCACAGCATCAGCCCCCGGCTGGTGAATTTTTTTTTAAGTGCCCTAAATATATCATCCTATCCTTTTTTTTTTTTTTTTGCCTGTGAGGCTTTTATTGGTAAATTCATTAATAATTTTGTGTGAATAGAAACTGGTGCAGTCACTGTGGAAGACAGTTTGGAGACACCTCAGAAGTCTGAACATAGACCTACCATATGATCCAGCCATCCCACTCCTGGGAATTTACCCAAACCTAAATAGATCAGCATATGAAAGAGTTATCTGTATCTCCATGTTCATTGCAGCTCAATTCACCATAGCTAAGATAGAGATCAACCCAGATGTCCATCAACTGTTGACTGGATAAAGAAATTATGATATATATATATATATATATATATATATATATATACACACTATGGAGTACTACTCAGCTGTGAAAAAATGGAATTCTGTCATTATACTTAGTGAAGTAAGCCAGTTCCAAGAAGATAGAGATCATATGTTTTCCCTGATCCGAGGTAATTAACAGAGTACCTACAATGTAATGCATTGGAGTGAAATGGACATTTTGAGATTCGATGTTTGTTTACAGCCCTTGTCTCTTCTGTTGAGGATCACTGTTTTTTTTTTTTTTTCTTCATATTATTTGTTGACCTCTTACTTAGAGTAGGGTTAACTTTATGATCATTAAGTAAACTGAAAAAAGATATTTGTAAAAATTAAGAGTGGAAATGAGAGAGGGAGGAGGAAGAGGGTTGGAGTGTGAATAGGAGGGAGGCTTGGGTAGGAAGTACCACTATGTTCCTAAATCAGTATATATGAAATACATGAAACTTGTATAACTTAAATAAAATTTAAAAAATTTTTAAATGAGCTTTCTTAAACTTCATCAGCCACTATTTCTTACTGCTTTCAAGATACTTTCTTTGTAAGATTTTGCAATTTGATTATAATTTGTCTTGGTGTTGCCTGCTTGGGTTTTCCTAGTTTGGGTTTGTTGAGATCTTGGAATTGGTATGCCCATTCCCTTCCTCAAATCTAGTTTTTGATCATTGTTTCTTCAACTAACTTCCCTGTCCCTTTCTCTTTTGCTTCTCTCTGGGACTCCCAGATTGCATATATTGGTCTTCTTGATGGTGTCCCTTAAATTCCAGAGGTTCTCTTTACTTTTCTCTTTTCTGTTTTCTTTTAGTTCCTCTAATTTGATATTTTCAAATAAGCATGTCATAGTTTTATAAGTAAAAATAATTTAAGGCATAAATACACATGTTCATTTGTGACACTGGGATTTATGCCAGGGATACAGGAAATGGTCCAATATATGTAAATCAATAAACACAATGTTTATTAAGAATTAAAATCATGTGATTTTCTCAATAGGTGCAGAGAAAAAATTTTTTAATTTATTTATGTATTTGAACGTCAGGGTTACACAAAGAGAGGAGAGGCAGAAAGAGAGAGAGGTCTGGTTCACTCCTCAGATGGCTGCAATAGCCGGAGCTGCACCTATCTGAAGCTAGGAGCCAGGAACTTCCTTAGAGTCTTCCCTCATGGGTGCAAGGGCACAAGAACTTGTGCCATCTTCTACTGCTTTCCCAGACCATAGCAGAAAGCTGGATAGAAAGTGGAGCAGCTGGGACTTGAACCAGCACCCATATGGGATGTCGGTACTGCAGGTAGCAGCTTTACCTGGTATGCCACAGCGCTGGCCCCAGAGAAAACATTTATTAAAATACAGCATCCTTTCAATAATGAAACCCTTATACAAATTAGGTATAGAAAAAACATACCTTAAAACAATAGAAGCTTTTTATGACAATCCCACAGCCAACATCATATTGAATAGGCAAAAGCCAGAATATTTCCATTAAGACCTGAAAGCAGACAAAGATGTCCACACTCACCAGTCTTATTCAATATGGTTTCGAAGTTATAGACAGAGCCATTAGGCAAGAGAAACAAATAACAGGAAAATATTCATGTATTTTAAAACTTCTGTACGTTTTTTTGCCACTTTGGCAAAAGTGAATACTTCCAAGCTTATATTGACTCACAACTGTAAATACTCAAAAATGAGTACTCTGGCCTTTTCAGGAAAAAATTGCTGACCTCTACCTGGAACAATGTATTCTGTCTACAACACAACAGATTAATTTTTGCAGAGCGAGTAACCTAAGGATTCTCTTTCTTTTATCCCCAAATGAAGCCCTGTGAAAAGCCACCACAAAACACGCTGACCACTGGAGTTAAAGAAAAGGTATACTGTCGGATGGAGGTGGGAGTACGCAACAGGCTGGAGGAAGAGAGCAAGGAGAGACAGGAGAGAGAAGAAGGAGTGTGCAGGGAAGCAGGTCCTGTTATAGCCTCGTGGGAGTAGGGAAGTAGGAGCCGTGAATCCCGTTAGGGTGGGGTTGGAGTTGACGTTTGTGGTTGAACAATTTGGTCACCTGACTTCCAGTAAGCTAGCCTGGGTTAGGACCAAAGTTTATTGTACAAGACAACAACTTTGGGCCAGAGCCTAAAATGGTATCCAGGACTTGGTGGCACCTCAGTTAAGACAGCACCATTTCACTAACACCTTTTATGAGCAAATAGATACAGCACAACAGAAAAGAAAGAAGAGGAACTTGCAAGCTGGTGCTGAACTCATAATTCTACAGAACCTAAACAGGTGCTGGCTTAAGGGTGCCATTCTTCCTGGTCCGTAAGTGTGTTTTTACACTATACCCATCATCTTTGGGAAACCATCAAGCAATTATAGATGAAACTATATCCATATAATTTAAGTCAGATACAGTACCATAACCAATAAAATCCTTGATGTAATATGCTTATATACACACACACACATACTCATGTATATGCACATATATATTATATTTATATATAGTTACTTTCCACTTCATGACAAATGCCTTTCAAAGCAATCAATCTGGCTAAACTGTTGCCATATGAAAAATTCTCCTGAGAACTAAAGAGGTTTCACTGACTTCAAAACATTCTATGAGTCACACGGCCTACGTAAGATACTTGCTTTCTGTACTCTCCATTCCTTTGTCTCTCTCTCTCAGTGTGCTATTCTTTCCTCAACTATACTTAGCATTGCCTCTCCCTAACCAAAGCCAATTCCTACACTGCAGTTTTCCCACTTGTTACATTATTTTATTTTTCCCATTTGCCCATTTCCAGATGTGATGTATAAAAATCACTGAACTTGAAAATAGATGACCCAGGTTCTATTATGGGCTTTGCTATTACCTATCTTGGTAATTTATGTATGTGCTTTTACTCTCGTAGTGTTAGATTAACAAAGATATAGTAAAAAACATGTGAGTAAAATAAAATCTAAACTATTTGCTTCTCGGCAAGGAAAGCAAAAAGTAACAGGTGTTTTAGAAGCTATGAGTGCATCACTTCACAGCAATACACCAGATGTATATGGGCAGATTATGTGCAGAGCTGCCAAGAAGATGCACAAAGACATCTCCATCAAGGACTGCAAACCATGTGCTAATCTCTTCCAGCCATATTGCCAGACTTGCCTCTAGGGCCAAAAAAAAACTGGGTCTGCATTAATATAATGCATCATTCCTATTTTCTAAGAAAATATATTTTGTAGACTGTGAGAACAAATTTCTTTCATATATATAGCTATCTGTTTCTATAATATGTATTTTAATTATAGATAATAAGCATATTACGATTATATAATATCATACATTAATAATATTATATGCATTTTCCCTCAATTACTTCGATTAGCTTTCTGTTTAATTTTAATCATGCAAAACAAGGCAGGAGTTAGACGCATCAGTTTCTGGTTCCTGCCTCCAACCTCTCTAATAGATATGCCCTTGCTCTGAGCTTCAAGCTCACAAAGCAACTAAGTTTTGTTCTGTATATACATAGCCACTGCTTACACCAGAATCTGGAAGTTGATCCAAGAATTGCTCACCCGCGGTTCATCCAGAAATTGATGAGGTCACCTGATTAGGATTGATTAATTACCTAGTAAATTAGTTGGATTGCTCTGATTTTGAATAGAGAATATGACAATTCTCAAAGATGAAAACAGGGAAGATGAACAGTGAGGAGCAGAATTGCTACCCTAGTGACCCATGAGTCATGAAAGGAAGTAAGAGGATTAGAGTGGCTGCTCTCTCTTGTGACCCTTCCAAGGTTTCCCATGCTTTTTAGAATAAAACAAACATCTTTCATCTTTCTTCTGCTAAGAGCCCCATGCATCCAACATTTGTTTATTTCTCATATCTCATCTCTGTCTTTTCTCTCTCTTGCTCCCTGTGCCCCAACAATACTGACAAGTTGCTGATTTTGTTGTTACTGCTACTGTGCTTGTCTTGGAACAACTGTGTTTATTGTTTTTCCCATTGTTTCTACCTGGAATAAATTTCTTGGCATGAGTGGCTCCTTTTTTTTCAAGATTTACATGAAAGACTGAGTAACAGGGAGAAAGGAGAAAGGGAGAGACTGAGAGATAGAGAGAGAGAGAGAAAGAGAGAGAGAGAGAGAGATCTTCCATACACTGGTTCACTTCCCAAACGGCTGCAATGGCCAGGGCCAGGCCAAAAGCAGAAGACAGGTACTTCACGTGGGTCCTCCATGTGGGTGACAGGGTTCCAAGCCCTTGATCCATCTTCTACTGCTTTCTCAGGTGCATTACCAGGAAGCTGAATCAGAAGCACACAGCTGGGATTCAAACTGATGCTCAGATATGGGATGCTGATGTGGCAGGCAACAGCTTAGTTCACTGCATCACCATGCCAGCCCCCTGATTGGCTCCTCATTTTTCAGGACTCTGTTTAAGTGATACTTGTTCCCCTACTATAGTCTACATTAGGATCCCCTAGTCAATCTCCCATTGGTCTGTTTGTTCTTTCGTTGTACGTGCTTTCTCCTAAATTAGATTATTTCCCTCTTTTATTGCCTACTTTCCCCCAATTCAACCAACTACATGAGAGAATTAGCATTTATTGTCTTATCTGTTGTGGCATCTTCATTGACTAAAACAGAAAATGGCATAAGTAGGTTTCATTAATTATGAAATGATTAATGATTAAATGAATGAGAAGATAATAAAATAGACTCTAAAACTGGCATGTATCTGGTGGATTTGTTTCCAGTTTCAGCCTACATTTATTTTACAATAATGCTTACTTTATTTAAAGTGATTTGCATTTCTGTTCCTTGCAACCTTGAGCCTCTGAGCTTGGAGCAGAAAGCCATACACCAAACATCCTCTCCTATATCCCCTTCTCCATCACTGATGTATTCCTATAACAGCCCCTCAGATTCTCTGCAAATTCCTATACCTGGTTATACTGAATTTCAAATTCATTTGTACAGACTTTGAATTCATAGGCTTTTGGATAATGGAAGTTATATATTTTGTAATCACATCTTATTTTTGCAAATGCTCAAGTTTATATTCTGACATTCCTATTGTTTTTACTTCATTGGTTTGCACTCTACCGCAGCTGGTAGTCTATTGGGATATTTCTTTTTTAACTTTATGAACTTTTTTAAGGCAGAGAGAATTAAAATTTGAAAAAGAAAATAACTTTTCTAAATAAATGTACCCATTAGTAGCTTAAAGAATGCATCATTACATTACAGAGAATTGAGTTACAAAATCCAATGATTCTTTGTGATAATAAAACATCTGAGTAATTGGAGATATATAGTAAGTGCTAATTATGTTGAAGATGATTTTATGGGAGGAGTAAGAGCCAAAAGCATCCCTTTTATTTCCAAGTCTCATTATTAGCCTCAACTATTTTTATATACAAGTATTATGATCCCACAGTATTTCATTTCCATCTAGACGTACTCAGTTTCTAAGCACACTGCCCTCCTGCCTAGTGGTGAGACATCCATTCCCTAAAAATGTTTCATTCCCTATGTGCACTGGTGATTTACAAGAGCTTCTCCAGAAACTGTTTGCTCTGTCTTCCCCAACTTTAGCTGCTTATGATCTGGTTTTTGGCATTTGGTCTGCCCTTCAGACTTAATTGACTTTATAGCTATGTTCATCCAAATCCTTGTTTTTAGTTTGTTCCTTACCTGGCAGCTGAGAGTTACCACTGTCCACTTCCACACTAAATTTAGCTTCCTGAAATCCAGTGGGTGCACAGATTTAGGAATGCCAATTACTTGGGAGAAGAGTTCAGATATATTCTACTATACTTCATTGAAAATCATCGTCAGATCCATTTACATCAGAAGTTTTAGAATGCTTTAGTAATGCTTAAATTCTGCAGTGAAACAACCCTATGCTCCCTGGGTTTCAAAGGTTCCTGAAATTTATTCATTACTCGAAGAATAAGGCTTTTTGATTTTATTACTGTTCAGTACAATCAGTAGATATCCCCCTGAAATCTAAGAGAACATAAGGTATTTTTTCAAAACTTGACATAGGGTTTCTTTGGACTGTGCTGGTGTACTCCCCCAAAATTCCTATTTTGAAGCCCTGCCTCCTAATGTGAGGTTAATCCTTTGTAGGTAACAAATGGGATTAGTGGGATTAGCATTCTTGTAAGAAGAGAAATGAGAGAGAAACTTTCTCTCCACTCTAAGGACCTATGAAAAAACAGAGGTCTGGAGAAGAAAACCCTCACCAGAAACCAGACCATGCTGGCAAATCCCAGTTTCCAGAAGTGTGAGAAGTAAGGGCAGGCACTGTGGTACACCAGGCTAAGCTGCTGCTTGAGACACCTGTATCACAGCACCCGGTTCAAGGCCTAGATACTCCACTCTGGTCCAGCTTCCTAATAATGCATACCTATGAGTCAGCAGATGATGGTTCAAGTATTTTGGGTTCTTGACACCAGCATGGGAGACCTACATAGAAACCCAGAATCCTGGATTTGACCTGGCCTAACTGTGGATGTTGCAGGCATCTGGGGAGTGAACCAGTAAATGGAAGATCTTTCTCTCCCCTCGCCAAGTCTGTGTCTTTCAAATAAAGATGAATATAAATAAATATATTTTCATGTGAAATAAATATTTGTTTATGATGCTTGTTATAGCGGTTCAAGCTAAGACAGTATAACATCTTTGGTCACCTATATTTGATATTAAAATGAAAAGTGATCTTCATAGCTAAAAACTTGATGCTATCAAGTCAGCTTTCTTACAAACTATAATAGTTTCATATTTCGTGTTTTTGTGTTTATAATCAATGTTGGCAACAGATGTCTGTAATGAACAGTTAATGGCTTGTTTAAGTATAATTATTATTATTTGGTGCCAGTTAAGAGATAGCATGGAAATCCTCCCTACTTAAAATGATCTCTGTATACACCCTGAGAGTTATAAATTACAGAAAAAGTTGCATTGTATAGGGATATATCAGTAATTCCCACATTAATATAAGAACTAGTCTAAACAAATTGCCCGTCTTCCTGGAGACTGGCTAAAATTATGGAAAGTTTTGGTGAAAGGAAAGAAGAGAAATAAATGAGAAACCAAGAGAAACAAACCTGGTCTAGGGCATGGGGAATACGGGACCCTTTAAGTAGTACAAATGCCATGGGTATTAGAAAAGGTGGGGCAGGGTGAGAGGAAGAGAAAGTGATTCATGTCAAAAATAATTCCTTTTATTTATAAATTCTTCCTAGAATCAGGCCCGTAATAAAAAACAAAGCAAAATACAAATTATCTATTTTTTCACCACTTTTTTTATTTGACAGATAGAGTTAGACAGTGAGAGAGAGACAGAGAGAAAGGTCTTCCTTCTGTTGCTTCACTCCCCAAATGGCTGCTATGGCTGGCACTGGGCCGATCTGAAGCCAAGAGCCAGGTGCTAACTCCTGGTCTCCCATGCGGGTGCAGGGACCCAAGCACTTGGACCATCCTCCACTGCCTTCTCAGGCCACAGCAGAGAGCTGGACTGGAAGAAGAGCAACCGGAACTAGAACACAGAGCCCATATGGGATGAGGGTGCTGCAGGCGGAGGATTAACCTAGTGAGCCACAGCGTTGGCCCCCTTCACCACTCTTTTTAAAACCATTTCTTCCCCTTCACTACTTTTAAAAACTTTATTTCCTTACGTGAGAGGCAGAGAGGAAGAGAAATACAGAGATAGAAAAGAGGGAGAGATAGACAAATAGAGAGAGATCTCCTATCAGCTGGTTCACTTCCCAAATGTCTACCAAGTGCGACTGAACCAGCCTGAAGGCGAGTGCCTGGAACTGCATCTGGGTCTCCCACATGACTTGAGCCATCACTGCTGCCTCCCAGGATACACATAGCGGGAAGCCGGAGTCCGCATCCAGCAGAGGTGAACCCGGGTGCTGTGCTGTGGCCTCTGCCCATCACTTTAGTTACTGATTTTAGGGCCTCCTTCTTTCTTTTCTTCCTCAAATTGTGTGTTCAAGCAGAAACGATTACATTCAAGCCGCAAGAGGAAAGGTGAGCCACCAGCTACTTGGCTTTGAGACGCCTCAAATCCCAGAATCTGACGACATTCTTTGTGAAATTTTTATCCTAGTCTCTGGAAGTCTCCATATTTAGTTAACTCTTCAGTGATCATTCAAAGGATGGGCTTTGAGACTCATCCAAGAAGGAGAGGGTCACACTGGCTCCTTAATTTCTCACCTCAGCTTATAACCTGCTCTGAATAAATCCCAGAGGGGCAGTGAGTCAGCGTTCTTGAGACTTAACGATGATTAACATCTCTATCACCTTCTGTGTGGAACCGAATTCTCTCTATGTGCAGAGAAATGTAGGCAAAACATTTTAAAGTAATTACAAAGCTACTGCTTAGAACAGGTGTGAGTAAATTACAGCCCACGGGCCAAATCTGCCCTATTGCCTGTTTTTATATAGTTTCATTGGAATACAGCCATAGTATCTGTATATGTATTATCTGATGTTACTTTCACACAACAGCAGCAGGATCAAGTCTTTGTGACAGAGATCCTACAACTTTCAAAGACAAAAATATTTACTATCTGGCCCTTTGCAGAAAAATCTCATCAACCCCTGGCTATGGCATTACGTCTTCAAGTATGGGCCTCCCTAAATTTGCATGGTTCTTGTCTATCAATCATGCATAACTACAAGGATATGAATAGCATGGGAACAAGCAGAGGCATGGATTAAAAATAAATATTTGAACTATTCTCAAAGCTGCATGGACCACAGTCAGCTTGGTGGATGCTCTGATTCCCTTTGACCGCTTTAAACAGGGCACAGGGTTTCCAGAATTGTACAGACTCCCAGTGGAGCATGTTCCAAACATTACACAAACTCCTCCAAGGTTTTCATCTATGACTTAGCCAGCTTGAAGCAACATACTGTTATCATGAGGTGGGATTTTGATTTATGAAATAGAGCAGCAGTGCAATAGGTATTGGTCACATCTGTACCAGAAAAAAAGTATTTATAACACAACTGCTATCGGCTCCCAAATTTCAAAACCTTTTAAACCACTTTAGCTTACAGCATATTTCAAATGAGCTTTTTGTGAAAGTCCAACGTTCAAAGCATCTAAAATATACAGAGTTACAGCACCACCCAGACTCTCTCCATTAGTACAAATACAGCATATAAATATCTCTAATGATACTTGGTGGTGTCATTCTTTCTTATTTTTATATCACAATTGACAGAATTTTCTCATATTTTTAGGTTAGCTCATCTGAATTTTTAATACCAAATTTTTAAACTCAAAACACGCATGGCTATGTCCAATTGTTCCTTAAGTTCTCATGTCTTTTTTACATATTTCTAAAGGTGATTTCAGAGCAATATTAATAGATGAGACAGCCCACAGCTTGTCACTATTTAAGATATTTTATTAATTTATTTAAAAGTCAGGGTTAGATAAGTAGAGGGATACACACACAGAGACGCACACACACACACACACAAGAGAGAGAGAGAGAGGAGAGAGAGAGAGATCTTCCATCTACTGGTTCACTCCCCAGATAACCACAATGGCCAATGCTGCACCAGGCCAAAGCTAGGCACCAGAAGCTTCATTCAGGTCTCCCACATGGGTGGCAGGGGACCAAGCACTTGGGCTATCTTTGGCTGTTGTTCTCAGGCCATTAGCAGAGAGCTGAAT